>JAQOWZ010000012.1:8952500-10318743 GCA_035578165.1 Stenolophus ochropezus | reverse complement strand
GTGACAATATGTTAAGTATACCTATTTATTAATTATTTTAAAATACAATTATGAAAGAAAATAACATTATGATTAACAAATATATCTCCCAGTCGACGCTCCCTTCTCGGTCATCTAGTTCTGGGGGCCTTCTGGGCTGGACACACTCGAAATCTGAAATAAACAGAGATATGAGAAACTCTTCGCTCAGTGAGTGATCAGTACCAGTTCCTAAACCTTAAAAGAGAGAATAGGTGAGAGAAAGGATATAGGTATTAGGTTGGCAGCCTCCGCAAAGTACTGCCCCACACCCCCGCAGTAAGTGTGGCAGTCCCAGCCGAACTGTAGACTCTTCCTCAACCGCAGAAGAGGGGATAGCTAAACCGCAGAATAGCCCTGTCTCAACACCGCAGCGTGAGCACGCCTCAACCAAACCTGGTATGAGGTTGACAGCCTCCGCAAAGTACTGTCCCACATCACCGCAGCGAATGTGGCAGTCCCAACCGAACTGTAGACTCTTCCTCAACCGCAGAAGAGGGGATAGCTAAACCGCAGAATAGCCCTATCTCAACACCGCAGCGTGAGCACGTCTCAACCAAACCTGGTATGAGGTTGACAGCCTCCGCAAAGTACTGTCCCACATCACCGCAGCGAATGTGGCAGTCCCAACCGAACTGTAGACTCTTCCTCAACCGCAGAAGAGGGGATAGCTAAACCGCAGAATAGCCCTTTCTCAACTCTCGACACTCTATACTCAACATCCGCCTCAGGGGAGGCCATTCTAGCACACACACACATATATAAAAACTGAATGCTGACACCCACCTTTTACAAATGATGAACACTCACTATCACTATTGAATACCACTGTGCTCACGTCAACAATCAAATCACAACTGACTAAATAATTAAATAGCTCCTCTCTTAAACATACCTGCTTATGTAATTCGACTCTATCATTAATAAATTTTATACTTGCATAATACCTAAATTTGCCGTTAACATATATATATATATATATATATATATATATATATATATATATATATATATATATATATCAACCTTACCCTAAATTTAAAAGAAACGATTGATTTCCTAAGTTTCCATTTTTTGTTTTTATAGTTCGTTTTTGTATTAATCTAACCTTAGACTAAATTAATCGTAATTTTTGTTATAATGACAGTAATGTTGTGTTTTAATTGTTAATATATAATAATTTGTAATAATTCCTACGACATATCCCTAGCAAAATAATTTCGATTAAAAAAATTAAAGAAATTATAAAATAGAAAAATAATTAAATTATTTCAAACATGAAATCCTAGACCTGCCTGCTGATTTAGAAAATTGGGAAACTGAAGTATTCGACCTTCTTTATTAATAGTATCTAATCTATGTACATCTTGATTTTCGTTTAGCGGTGGTTCGGGTTCATCCATTTTTCTTGCAATATTGTGGAACACTGCATTTGCAACTATCACAGTTAAATGTTATTCAATTTTAATCTACAACCATACGCAACAATTTGAAAAAGTCTATCCGTATTCCAAAAACATTTTCTATTTTACTCGAATTCTGATTACTGACTCGTTATTCATTTATTGTTCTGCATTTGTTTAGGGATGAAGAAATCGTGTTAAATAAATTTTTACCTTGCAAATAACAATTAGGATACCGTCCTAATATATATATATATATATATATATATATATAAATATATATATATATATATATATATATATATATATATACAGGGTGTTCCATTTAATTGTGCCACCATTGCTATCTCGAGAACTATAAGACCTACGAGGTTGATAAAATTAGCAAAGAACCACCATTTTACAAGTCTAATACAATGAACAAAAAAAATATATATATATATTCGAGCAGTGGTTCTCAAAATACGGGACACAACTTTCTTATTTTAAATAGGGACATAGGTTTATTTTTAGGTTATTCGATAGAGTATTTTTTTCTGAATTCAACGATATGGTGGTTCTTTGCTAATTTAACCGTAGCTCTTATAGTTCTCGAGATAGAAATGGTGGCACACTTAAATGGAACACCTTATATATATATATATATATATATATATATATATATATATATATATATATATATACCATTTAAGCGTGCCACCATTGCTATCTCGAGAACTATAAGAGCTACGAGGTTGGTTAAATTAGCAAAGAACCACCATTTTACAAGACTAATACAATGAGTAAAAAAAAATTGTTTTTGACCTGTGGTTCTCGAAATACTAGATACAACTTTCTTATTTTAAATGGGAACACAGGTTTATTTTTAGGTTATTCGATAGAGTATTTTTTTCTGAATTCAGCGATATAATCATATCATATACTAATATAACAAAATAATTGCGAAAAATGTATGTTAGATTTATATGTATTTTATTTATATGTGGCTGAAACAAGAGTGCTATGATTAGAAAACATAAACATATTGTTCTGTCTAACATTGTTTGATTATTTTTTGTTAAATTTTATGTTTTTAAACTGTCAGTTTTAAGACGAAAATGAATTGTTTTCTATCCAAAGCACTCTTCTTTCAGCCAGATATAAATAAAATACATATAAATCTAACATGCATTTATCTCAGTTATTTTGTTATATTAGTATATGATATGTTTATATGGTTGAATTCAGAAAAAAATACTCTATCGAATAACCTAAAAATAAACATATGTTCCCATTTATAATAAGGAAGTTGTGTCCCGTATTTTGAGAACGATTGGTCGAAAAATAATTTTTTTTTGCTCATTGTATTAGTCTTGTAAAATGGTGGTTTAACCAACCTTGTAGCTCTTATAGTTCTCGAGATAGTAATGGTGGCACGCTTAAATGGAACACCCTATATATATATATATATATATATATATATATATATATATATATATATATATATATATATACCAGCTGTCCCAGCTCGACCGACACATGGGAGTTTTACATGGGAAATCAGTTAATTATAAATAGTATCTCCCCAGTGCAAGATATTAACTTGAAATTTTGTATACTTATCGGAGAATATTATAAATTCTATGGATCACACTTATTTGAAATATGCAATTTCGTCTGCAGAGCGAGATTTATTAAATTTAAAATGTAATATTTTCGTTCAAAATCAGACAGCCATGGAAATAAAAGAAAATATTTATCTGACAGTAAAGTGAAATATCACTGATTTTAATTCTTATTCCCTGTATTTTAATATTATTTAAGTTGAATTTAGTTTCTTTTTGGTAAATAATATACCAATATTACAAAAATATAAATATCTACAATGGCATGTCATTAACTGTCAGAACTGTCACATAGATATTTTCTTTTATTTCCATGGCTGACTGATTTTGAACGAAAATATTAGATTTTAAATTTAATAAATCTCGCTCTGCAGACGAAATTGAATATTTCAAATAAGTGTGATCCATAGAATTAATATTCTCCTATAAGTATACAAAATTTCTAATTAATATCTTGCACTGGGGAGATACTATTCATAATTAACTGATTTCCCATGTAAAACTCCCATGTGTCGGTCGAGCTGGGACACCCGGTATATATATATATATATATATATATATATATATATATATATATATATATATATCAACCTTACCTTAAATTAAAAAAATGACTGATTTTCTAAGTTTCCTTTATAAAACATATTTTACATATTATAATGAAGATAAGTTCGTTTATAATTAGAAGTATATAAAAATAGATTATACAAGATATATTCTCCTCCGTCGTCGGTTAAACTGAAAGTGAGGTCAATTTTAAGATCTTAAACACAACATATAGAGTTTTTTCATGTATTCCGATTTCATTTTTTATTCTCTTTTCGACAATATCATATATGATAGCACTGTTATTCTTTTGTTAAATATAAAATATTTTTCTGGTCCAGATTTTCATTGTTTCAAATACGATTGGCTGTTATATGCATTTTTTATTTGCCTTTATTAATTATTGTTTTAATTTTATAAGTAATATTTAAAATTTTGTTAAATAAGGCTAAATAAGATAAGCATCATAAGAATTTAGTTATCGTTAAATAAAAATATTTTTTTAAGTTAAGGAGTACAATAGCATATTATTATACAAAACGGTATATTGTTCCATTAGTTGTTTGGGGCTCGACGAGCACAGCAAGGAGTGCTCCAAAAACACGAATGGAACAATACGTTGTATAAAACGAGTATCATATACTATTTTTATACTTTGCTTCGCTTATTTAATAAAAATCTTAAAATTTTCAATTATGAAAACTACAGATTGTAATCTGGGCATATACAAATTTTAAATATGGTAACTCTGTTAAATGAAGTTGGGCACATTTATCTGTCAATATGCATTTTAAATATTATTAAAATATTTATAAATCTATAGATTATAAGTTGTAAAATATTAACATCCTTTTAAATTAATTGTGTTTATTCGGTTTTCCTTCTCAGAAATTATACAAATTGTGTTATAAGGCATTTAATTTTTTTTTTGGTTTTATTAATTTGACATTTAAAGCGGGGTGCATTTGATAGAAGTACCAATTTTACAATAACAAAAATACCAAAAACAGTTTAACAATATTTTATATTACTAAACTGTTTTTTATATAACAATAACGCAAAGTATAAAAATAGTATTTCTTGTGAGATCAGTCCTTTTTAAATTTTCAACTGTATTAGAAAATTTGTATATCGCAAAATGATAAAAATCTAAACTAAAAACATATTTTTTTCAACAAAAATCTAATGATAGTATTTTCATATTCGATATTGTCGTAATGAGAATGGAAAATACAATTCGAATACATAAAAAAAAACTTATAGGTGGTATTTAAGATTTTAAACCGGAAATAGAACTATTTCGTATTTCCGTTTCAGTTTTTAATCAATCTTTCTGCATATTCGCAAGTTCTAATTTAACGGCAGCGAATTTGAAATATTGCTTTGTTAAATAAAAACTGATCAAAGTTGTCATATTTAGTCTACGTCGTTTAATCCATTTTGTATTATCATTATCAGACTTATTTTTGTTTTGTTTTGTTCCACTATTTGTTTGTGTTGTGCCAGGCGGTGTTTGTATATTCTGTAGACTGCTGCTATAACCGCCCTAATCTATTTCATCTGCAGTTTCAACTATGGGTATTTAAAAAAAATAAATTATGAACTAAAACACATTATAAATTTGTAAACTTGCTATGTCATCATTATCACTATGTCCAAAATTAGATTCAAATCTATTTTCCAATCCTACAAAACTTTTTGTATATATAATAATATAATAAGAACTCCATCGTTGGATCAGATTAGCTCTCATTTTTCCTCCTCCAGTCGCAGTAGTTTTAATTCTAAGTTTAGCATATTCTTTGCGTGCTTTTTTACTTAAATTGTCATAAAATTTACGAAGAGATTCTGCAGTTCTTGGTTTATTATTTGATACACACTGCTGAATTGTCTCGTAATTTTTTCCATGTATGTAAATAAAACAGTTTTTTTACTGTTGCTGTAATTAGCATTTCTGTTCCTTTCTTCCGTCATTATTTTGTAATCTAAAAATGGGAAAGTAATTTAACATTTAACTATAGCAAATATTTGCTTTTATCTCCATTATAATTTTTAAGAATTCGTTTAAAATTTAAACCCTCTCTCTGTATTAAACTCAGTTAGGTTAATTGAAACCGTATACAGATAAAAAAAAATGATTATGTACCCTTAAAATTATTTATTTACTTTAAGTAGTTGTAGACTGATATTGATAACACTACATTTAATTGTGATCATATTATTTAAGCGCATACAAACTGAACATTAAGACGCTCACGCATAACGATTATATTTACGATTTATTTAGTCTGCAGACCAAGAGACCGCGTGCGTTTTCTCCAGAGTTTAACTTAGGATATTATCAATATGACTTTTTTATTAGGTGATTATCTTAGTTGTTTCATTCGAATTACAACTTACCATTTATAAAATAATTATAACATCTTTTGGCGTACTTTAATTTTAGTTTACTTTCGGAGAGATCTTTTCTGTGCAGAGCGCAGATCAATGAATATCGTTTATTAACGAATCTGGGCATATTTTCCCTTTTTTTATACCCGGAAATCAATAAAATGATTACCAAAATTCGTATACCCTTTTTCTCTCACTCAAACAATGCACAAAAATTTAGCATGATTCTAAAAAAAATATCTCAAATTGTATATGATAATACGTAGCGTTTGTCGTTTGCTTGTCCTCCGGTATACTTTATGGTCGTCTCTTAAATTGGCCACACGTCCTAGTACGGCCCTGGTAAGGAAATATATCCACGACACATGGCAGCTGTGATATTTTGCTACGAAACTACGTTATAATTTAACGGAGTACGATGACGTGTAGGCGTCGTCCACGTGTGAGCTGCGTAAGGAAAACGTACAGGCGGGTTTTTGTCAATAAAAAGGCGCCCTAATAAATTCATTATTATTTAATCTCGACTATAAAATTTTAAATATTGAAAGAAGCTTTCAGAACTCATAATTAATAAATAGACAATATTTGGGTTTAAGTTCTGTAAAAATTTATTAATTACAACGTTTCGACAGCTCAGTGCTGCCTTCGTCAGGTAAATAACAAATAAATAAATAAATATTTACAGAACTTAAATCCAAATAATGTCTATTTATTATAAAATTTTAATTTATAGCGTGTTAATTTTACTTTGTTTATTACTGTTATCTCGGGAACCCTAAAAGCCAGTAACTCAGTTAAATTAGCAAAGAATTTCTATTATGCAAGATTATTTCATTAGGTATAAAAAAAAATTACAATCATATTTTTATTTGCATATTTTATAAAGTGGACAAAGAAAATGAATAACTTGTACATTGGCAATCTATACGATATTTTTAAATTATTGAAAATATATATTTTTAAAAATTAGCATACCAATAGTTATTTACGTGGCCAGCGGTGTATGTTAATCTTTACATGGCGAGCTGGAAATCTGTGAGGCGAGCATTGTAAAATTTTACAAGTCTAGCCTTGTAAATTTTTACAAGTAAGTTACTGTCGCGCCTTAATTTTAAAAACCTTAAGAAGTAGGTGAGCGCACCCAATTAACCCCCCCCCCCCCTCCTTATGTTACGCTACTGTCTCGTTTAATTAATTTTATCCTTCTCGTATTGTTTCTTTTGTTTCAGGGGGAAACATATCCTCCCTGCAGGCGGGAGATTTCGATAGATATGCAGATTTGAGTCACATACATTTATCAAGCAACCCTTTAACGGAGCTGCCAAACGGAATATTTTCTAAAACAATAAATGTAATTGTAATTGATTTAAGATCTAATAAGCTGAAAATATTGCAAACACATTTATTTTCAAATTTGATGTATTTACAAGAAGTTTGGTTAGATAACAATCAAATATCAGTATTGGAGAATAACTGTTTTTTTAATGTTCCTCGATTATCTATAATTTACTTGACTTTAAATCTTCTTCGTAAAATAAACCAAAGATTTATCGACGACTACAGTAGCTTAAAAAAATTGTATTTCAATGACAACCCTGTGCATTGCGACGATAGTATATGCGAGCTGATGAACCGTGTGGTACAACGTAAGCTGTACGCCGAGGAACGTTGGATGCCGAGGTGTGCGGGGCCCTCCAGCGTGCAGGGTCACACGTGGGCCGCGGCCGTGGGGGCCCTGTGGGGCGCGGGCCCGGAGCGCTGCCCCGCGGGTAGGTGCAGCCCTCCCCCTAGCGGCGGGGCACAACGCGCTGTGCTGAGCGCCACTAACCAACGCTTCCCTTTGCAGAGCCCAGTGGGACTACTAGTGCAGGGCCACCGGAGCTGCGCCCTGGGCCGACTCGGGGGGCGGAGGCCGAGCTGAAGGACCCGTTGCTGCTCTTCCTGGCAGGTGCGTAATCTTCCCTTCATGGCCACACATGTAATAAGAAAACAGATATAAGGGTTGTGCTATAAACTTTTTATTTTCTAAATGGGATATAGAGAACACAAGTATCTTTACTTTAATCGGGAGAACTAACTTCACGTCTCCATTGTCTTCTATGTGGTTGACGCGACGCTTAGTCTGTTATTTCTATACATTTTTCGTATCAGTGAATATTTTAACGTTTTGAATATAAAACTTAGCAGATAACAGTTTTTCGTATTATGTTTACAGTATTATAATAGTTATTTATGATATAAGTGTTAAAAGTGACATTTTATAAGTGAGTGGGGAAGTTTGAAACGAGGCGATGCCGAGTTTAACAAACCCCACGAACGAAATAAAATAAAAAGGTGGAGCTTGCGGAGAATATAAATACTGTTTAGTTGACATTTATTTTAGAAAATTAAATTCTGTCCCTAGATCGGTAAACAAAATTTATTTTTGTCGCGTTATAACTGAGAAAACTAGTTAATTAAAATATGTATAAAGCTACCTAAAAAATTCGTGATCTAATAAGTGTACTCTGGCCACCAAATTGCAAATAAAGACACAATAAGAAAGTTTATTTTAAAAATATTCGACGAAACTGATACATTCAAATTTTATCAAACGTGATATAGTAATAAAGAAAATATCCTCGCTTTAATGCAAGGAAACTCTTCTTCCACAAAGTGACTAGTTTCTATGAAGCCGTTTTATAGTTGTACATTATTATATAAGGGATTATAATAGACATTATTTGCAAAGATGAGTGAGTGAATAATGACCATAATCCGAATATAATACCACACTTTTTGTACTCCTGTAAATTCGAAAAGCGCATAAATATATTAGAGAATGAAAACATAAAAATACACAAAGACAAATAATTATACCGTCAACTGTCAGACAGCCGTAGGAAGGGTGATTCATGTCACGGGAGATTTAAAATAAACTTGAATAATAATTGATTCCTGGTTCTGTGATAAGCCGAGTAGAGTGAATTATGAGTCATACACTATTATTAATCGAAAAAAATTAAATAATGGGGATTTATTTATACAGGAGTAGAAAAATATTCTTAAACATATTCAATGTACATGTATGACAATATATGAGTGTGTATTGATTTTCTGTAGAAAATTTCAAAAAGAAAAACTAAAAAATAAAAACTTGTCTTATGAAAAAATGGTTGGAAATGTCTATACTACAAAAAATGAAAACAAACTATTTTCTAAAATAAAACTCTAAAAATCTGACAACGGTTCAAAAACCCTATAAAACATAAATATATGGACTCTTCTACATTTTCAATTCATTGAGTTCGACTTTTTGGAATATTGCAAACAACTTGGGTTTTTGCATTGAGCATATAAATAAGCAGTTAGGATCTCTATATGTAACTTCCTTTTTATTTTTGAACATGGGGTAAATTGCAAATATGACACTCACGGCGTCGCGGAGTCCCGCACACTCTTATGTCTTTATTAACAAACTTGGTTAATTACAAACTGATATGAACTAAGCATGTAACAGATCCAAACTTCCACCCACTATCCGCGAGAGCCACTTCCTTGAGATGGCAGCACTTCTGACTGACTTATAGGGAAAACATTGTATTTTACATAAGTGCTAGTGTGATTTTAATACTTTGTTTTGAGGATATTTTGTTATTTTAATTCGATTGACATTTGTTTATCGCAGTTTCAGATATATACATTTATTTAAATGATGCTGTGCGGTCTATGGTCAAAGTAGAAGCATATTATAAAAGGAAAATAAGATTCACAATTACGGTTATCTGCTTGTTAACTACGTATTTAATTATATTTAGCTGGACATATTATTTTATGCGATTACAAGACAGATAAATGGAATAATATAGAAATAAATTGGGCTGTGTTTTCAGATATCTAATTTGAATCAAACGTTATAACATTAAATACAATTCTCACTTCGGAGAAATGTGTATGCATCTGTAAAGCATATAGAGAATAGTGCAAGCAATCGTTGCTTTGTTATTTATTTTTTTTTTATATAAATACAGCATAAAAATGTCGAAAAAAAGATTTCATAATACTTATAAATTCCTAATTTTTTTATTGTTACAGATTTTATTCGATAGGTACATATTACATAAATATAAACAAGTACATAATGTTCTTTGTTTTGCACGTCTTTCTCCTGATATGGCTCAATTTCTGGCATTTTTATCGTTTCATCTTCTCTATCTTTCCTATAAACAATTCAAGATATGTTAAAGAATAATCATTGCTACTTACATGTAACGTAACTCTATTTTTTTTCTCTGTACAGAGGTTCTATCGAATTTTCATTGTGGTAATTTATGGCTTTCTTTTAATGACTATAAAACAATTAAATAATGTTTTGAAGCATAAATTATTATAAATACTTACATGAAAAAAAATCTGTAGGTAAAAATATTGTGCATAAATGTCCATGAACGGTGATATGTGCTTTCCGATTTTTAATGCGATTTTCCACTTATTTTTTAATATTTCTCTTATTGGGAAATAATAAACGGATATATCAACACTTACAAATGAATACAGAACAATATCTCTTCGACTTGCCGGTTATTTTTGGTTGTTGTTTACTTATAACCCTATGTGAGAGTACAATGTTTTCCCTAGATGTTTTATGTTGCCACTAGATGTCAGACACTTTGTTGGCTCTTGCCAATAGGAAGCTACTGAACAACGCAGGCTCTCTGGTGGACAAATACAAAAGTTATTAAACATTTTACACTTACTACAGTTCCAATGACTCCGCAACTCTGGTTAAGGGTTAAACGGTATCGACTGTTTATGGTAGACGGATTTTTCTTGACTGGTCAATTGATGAAGGGAAAGAAAACTACTGGAATTCAGTTAATGGGATAAAATTTTATTTCCTCTCCTACCGGTTTTGACCCCACATGGGTCTTCCTCAGGGAGTGAAAGTCATTTTATACATTGTTAATGTGTTGTAAATACATTTGTCGAAAATTGTAACAAAACAGTTAAAAATCAAATCGTGATGTTTAATAAACTCACGAGTCAAACATGTGTAAAACCTTTTTATAAATGCAAATACTAAATGCAGTGTCATTAAATAATTTTATTTTTCACAAAAAACGTGGTTTCGTGCACCTACGGTAAAACCCTTCATCGACTGTTTATATTCTTTAACATGTGGACACTCCCGATTAAAACACGAACCAGGCGCCTATGTCCGTATGTATGTAAAGTTGCTTTCCCTGAGTTGATTCGCATGTCACCAATCGTAACCAAGTGGTACAGATAGTCAGAGGGAAAATGGAAATTGATGACATAATTTTGTCGAGGAAAATCGTCTGATTTATAAAGTAAATAAATGTCAAAACGGTCAATATTCTATACAAATATAATAATGTGTATACATTACATTACACTATTGTTTATATTTCATTTTCTCGTTGGTGGGACACAGAGATCATATATATATACCCCTCTGTACCATGTTCGATAATCGATGATGAGATAGCGAATAGAAGTCTCATCAATGCCTTACGTATATAACAAAGATGTAAGATAAAAGTTTTTATAATTCTTTACTTTATGTGTGTACGTGCATACGAACATATGTATCTCGCATAACTCAAAAACGATTAGCCGCAGAATATTGAAATTTCGTATATAAGACAATTACAATATTAAATAATTTAATGAAGTGCAACAAAAAATATGTACAATTTAATAAGCTTACAAGGAAGTCATGTGAAGTCTACAATTTTTTTTTTTTTTTATATTAACATCCTTTATCTACATTTACAGAAATCAAGAGCGAACTGCAACAGGTGAAGCAGGAGCTGAAGGACGAGGTCGGTGTGTGGCTGAGGTACACCCAACAAGTCACGGACGCCAGCCAAAACCTCTTGAAGGAAGGTAAGTCGGATATTATATATTCCCCGTTCCGTCCCTGTATCACGGTGTTACACTTTACTCTACATTGAGCCTTGCTTCTTCTATAGGGCGTGTGCGTTTTGCTCTGTTGTCTACTTCTAAACCCGCATCCACACATTAAGCTATCACTTTTTGACTCTAGTGACAGCAGTGTTAAATTTTAAGGATTTTGGGCCTTTACTCTCTTGCTCCTTTCTCATTTTGATTTCATTTTATGCTTTTGTTTTTAATTTGTTCTATTCAAACTTATTTGAGGAATCTGGTCCTT
Organism: Stenolophus ochropezus; assembly: GCA_035578165.1. Taxonomy (NCBI): domain Eukaryota; kingdom Metazoa; phylum Arthropoda; class Insecta; order Coleoptera; family Carabidae; genus Stenolophus; species Stenolophus ochropezus. The sequence continues at coordinate 10,306,606 of JAQOWZ010000012.1, read as the reverse complement.
TTTTTGTGTTTGGTTAACACTTATTATATGTATTCTCTGAATGCTGAGAGAATGTTTTTTTGGCGGAGAGTATTTCGCTGGCAGCTGCTCATTGAAGTTGACTACTTCTCTGATGAGAGGGTTTTTATGCTTTTCCATTTTGGAGAACAGCTTCTCGGCATTCTTTAACTTGAACTCCTCTACTGTTGGTACTTGGAGGTCGCGGTGAATCACGTCGTTTCTTATATACCTCGGGACGTCCACTATGCAGCACAATAATCTGTTCTTCATGGTTTGTAGTTTTTCTTTCGATGTCTTGATGTAGTACTCCAGGCCTCTGCTGAATGAAGTAATTGCGGCCATATAATTATTTTATACATCCTTACTTTATTTTTCACGCTTAAAGATGCATTCAGATCAGTGTTTAGTTTTAAGGTTTACAATTGCGTTTAAGATTTGGAAAGTTTGACGCCATGTATCAAAATGAAAACATTCACACTGCGCATCGTAGTGCATACATTAAACGTAAAGCATGCAAACTCCAAACTTATGTTTAGGTTTACGTTTATGTTTACGAATGGACCAATAGCAAAGCAGATAGTATGCAATAGCATCATATACTTTTCTCTCTTTGCAAGCTGTCACTTCAAATATAACCACAAATTTTACTATTAACTTGAAATGAATCACGAAGAACAATTAATTTTGGCAACTACCTTAAATGTAAACAAAGTATTTTGACAATATAATATTATCAAATAAATCTATATTATTAATTTATTTAATGTTTGAAATGCCTATTGAAAATCTTATGTGAATGATATTCTGTGTGGCTATTTCAAAACTTAAAACGTAATTGTAAATCTTAAAATCAAATGCTTATCTGAATGCACCTTAAAAAGCGTTTTCTGCCAAGCAGCGGTATCATACCAAGGTATGTGAATTTATCCAAATGGGTCGCACTTTTAATCTGGGTCTGGAAGTTCAGACGTTTATCCAGCGTGATTCCCAGGTATTTGTCTATCAAACATCCAAACTTGCTCGTTTGGCATTAGCTGCCTTCGTGTGAAGAGGATTGCTGAGCTCATCTCCGGGTTCACCTCAACTCGCCATTTAGCGCTTCACTCCCCGATGTTGGTTCTGCAGCCTGTTGGTTATATTTTTTTGTGCGTGCTGTGCTGCATGAAAGCCGCGTCATCGGCGTAGACATGCACTTCTGTTCCGTGTCGGGCCTTGGGAGGTCGCTGGAGAAGATGCTAAAGAGCATTGGGGAGAGCAACGAGCCCTGCGCTACTCCAGCTGTTATAGCGTATTCTTCAGTCGTCTCTCTTTGGTAATGTCCGCGAAACTTTTGTGTTTTGAGGTAAGAGGAAATGATTCTGTTCAGCTGTATCAGGAACTGTAGCTCCAGCATTTTGACAAAAAGGCCCGGGTGCCGTATCTTGTCAAAGTCTCCTATCGCCATTCTTCGATTTATAGCTTCGCTGATGAGGTCTGACACGCGGGCAAGCTGGTAAGTGGTTGAATAACCGGCTCTAAATCCAAACTACTCGTTAGGAACCACTTAGAGCTTATCTGCTGCTTCTTGTAGTTGCTTTAACAGTACACGCTCTGCTACTTTCGCCAGAAGGTTTAGTAAGCTAATCGGACGGTAGTTTTGCGGGAATATCAAGTCTTTGCCAGGCTTGTGTATGACTATAGTTTCTTTCCAATCGTTGGGAAAGCGTACGAGTCTCAACATCGCTTTAACTATGTTGTGAGATATACTACAGTTTTCCTTGGTAGGGCTCGGAGAGCTTGGCCGGGAACGCCGTCGGGTCCCGCCACTTTCTTCAGCTTTATGTGGCTGAGGATGTTGCTGATGTTTAGCGTTGTAAACTTGATTTAGCTGTTGCCCTGGTTTGATAGTTCCCGCTGCACTTACTTGTGGAATTTTGCGACAAAGTCGCGAGATCTGTTTTTTCCTTTGCCGTGTACTTAACTCCATTTAGACCGTAAATCGCTCTGACTGGTGCTCGCTGCGTGCGAAGTCCTTTTTCAAAGCTTTATGTCGTCGTCTTCTGCAGCTTCTAGAGCAGCTCTCCACTGCTCATTCTTCTGTTTCCTGATCTCGACTCTCAGGTTTGTGGTGGGCCGGTTATATTTTATTTTCTTTGCCGGGTCGAGCGTCTTCTGCCAACTACGTCGGACTTTTCGTCTCTGTCAAATGAGTTGCACCACGTGTTCTGGGAGGGTTACTCAACGTGACCAGAGGCCCGGGCAGCGCAACAAATGCGAGCAGCTTTGGTGGAATTCACCAGGTTACCCAAATACTGTACACATCTAGAGGCCTGGGAAAACATACCACCCCGGGAAATACACAGGTAGGCTTGACTCGCTCAACCACGCAGCTAAGCCGCAAGCGTTGGCGCTAACGACCGACCATGTAGAAGGATTACGTCCGCACTCTTTCGAAGCGTAGCGCGAACTTTTTAATTTTTCTGCCACTAGAATCTTCACCTCAGATAAGAACTCTTAATAAACGACTCACAGAAGAAATGCTGAATATAAACATTGATAAAAAAATATTAATTTAAGGATATACACGATAAATCTAAATAAAATATTCCAAATATTTTAAAATACATCAATACAAATGAATAATATAATTTTAAAACCAAACACTAAATAAAATTTAAAACATAATTTTATAAATAAAACAAATTTACAAAAAAAAAACTGCCACATAAGGTTTTATGACTTTATAGCATTGGTTCTTTGTTTTTGTTAAAATCACTTTAATAACACTACCTAAATTATCTATGGTTCACCATTATTTATATGCTGACTCCTTTTGAGTTTTCAGTTTAACTTTCACGTGTTTTCCGAAATAAAATTATTCTTAAATTTATATACAGCTATTACAACATGTATTTCCGTATATATATATATATATATATATATATATATATATATATATATATATATATATATATAGTGTTCCTTTTACTCCGCTGCGGAGCATAGGGCTTCTACGAAGAGTTTCCAGTCGTTACGGTTGTTGGCTAAAAGTTTCACTTCTCTCCACGATTTTCTTAGTGCTTGAGCTTCTTTTATGACGCAGCGTCTCCATGTAAATCGAGGACGCCCAATTTTACGTTTTCCATGAGGATTTCACTCCAGCGCTTTCTTTGCAATATTATTGCTGTCTCGTCTCAACGTATGACCGATCCATCCCCATTTACGTTTTTTGATCTCCATATCAATACTCTTTTGCTGTGAAATATTTAGTAGCTCTTCATTTCTTATTCTGTCGGACCATCTAATATTGCAGATTCTTCTCAGGCATCTATTTACGAAAACTTGCAATTTCCTGCAAATTTCTTTTGAAACTTTCCAAGTCTCGCATCCATAGAGCAAAACAGATTTTACATTCGTATTGAATATACGAAGTTTCAACGTTCTGCTAATTTGAGTTGAAGACCAAATTTTATGTAAAATGCCAAATGCTTTTCGCGCTTTACTCATTTTTAATGCTACATCTTCATCTGCACCTCCAGTTTGGGATATAATAGAACCCAGATAGCAAAAGTGCGTAACTTGTTCTATTTCTTGATTATATATTGTAAGGTTTTGATGTATAGGAGTGCCTATTCGCATTTCTTTGGTCTTATTTACATTAATTTTGAGACCTACCAGGGCAGCTTCTTGTTGTAGTCTGTGTAGCTGATTTTGCATATCTTCATGAGTATGCGCGAGAAGACAGATGTCATCTGCATAGTCCCATGTGATACCGCTATGTTCCGTGATTACATTCCTCATAACTGTGTCTAGGACCATATTAAAAAGTAATGGGGATAAAATGCAACCCTGTTTCACGCCTGTGTTTATGGGGATGTCGCTACTTAGGTGTTCTTTATGAAGAACTTTGGAGGAAGCAGCGCAGTAACTGAGTTTTATAATGTTGATAATTTTTTGTGGTATACCCATTTTCTTGATAATATCCCATAGAGATTTATGGTCTAAACTATCAAAGGCCCGTTCAAAATCTACGAAAGCCATATAAAGAGTACTGTTCCATTCCACTGACTGCTCGATTATTAAACGTATAGTGTTAATTTGATCAATGCATGATCTTCCGGGTTGAAATCCAGCTTGTTCATGTCGTAGTTGTGGTTCAATCGAGGTGGATATTCTATCGTAGATAATTTGTGCTAGTATTTTGGAGGCACAACTCAAAAGTGTTATACCTCTCCAGTTATTACAATCCTTCAGGCTACCTTTATTAGGTAATTTTACTATAATGCCCACGTTCCAGTCAGAGGGAATATTCTCCTTATTTTAAATTTCTTCTAATAAAGGGTGTAAGAAATCAGTTGTTTTTTGAGTATTCGCTTTAAAGAGTTCGGGCTGGATGCTGTCAATTCCACTTGCTTTGTTGCTTTTAAGTTTTCTTATAGCGTTTACAATTTACGCTTTCGTTGGCGTGTTAGTGTCTATATCTAGAGTTTGTGAGTGTATTTGATTGTCTAATTCTACATCTGATTCCTCATCGTTTTTTGCTATTTCCCTTTGAACTCCTATTAGATCTCTGACGTGTTCCTCCCATCTTTCTAGTTGTTATTCTGTAGTAGTAAGGAGCTTTCCAGTTTTGTCGAAAACAGGTTGTTCTCGAATTGCATTTTTGTTGGCCAGTTGTTTTGTTATGCGATATAATTCTCTGATATTAAATGTGTCCGCTGCAGTTTTAGCTTGGTCTGCTAATTTCTCTAGATAAGTTCTCCGATCTCTTCTTGCGCTTCTTTTCACTTCGGTGTTCATAGCTTGATGTTTTTTTGCTAGCTGAGCTTTTTGAGCTCTAGTGACGGCGCAGTTAAGTTTCTCTTTGATCTTCTTCCGTTTTTCTACTTTCTCCCATGTTGAGTCAGAGATCCACTCATTCTTTTTCCGAACTTTAGTTTGTAAAATATCATCCGCAGCTGCAATGTATGCATTTTTGAAGTTTGTCCATTTTTCGTTTAGTGCCTGGGCTACTGTGTTATTGTTTTTATTCATTGAGTTTTCAATATGATCAAAGAATTTTTCTTTAATATGGGGTACCTGCAGTTTCTCCACATTATATTTCTTTCGGTTATCCTTCTCCATTTTATGTTTCGAAGTTGCAATTTTTAATCTTAAGGAGCCTACAACAAGATAATGATCGCTAGCCAGATCCGCACCTCGTTTACTACGAACATCCAATAGCGACCCGCACCATTTTTTGTTTATAATTATGTGGTCTACTTGGTTCACCGTGCGGTGATCTGGAGACACCCAAGTTCCTTTATGTATATTTTTATGTGGAAAAAGAGTACCCCCTATAATTAGATTATGCGCTGCACAGAAATCTGTAAGTAATTCGGCATTCTCGTTCATACACCTAGGCCAAATTTGCCCATAACATGTTCTAAGTCGTCATTGTTGTTTCCTACTTTTGCATTCAAGTCTCCCATAAGAATAATAATATCAGACTTTTTAACTCCTGCGAGAGTTGAAGTAAGATCGCTGTAGAAGGCTTCTTTTTCTTCTATTTCAGAGGAATTGGTTGGGGCGTAACATTGTATGAAGGTAATGTTACGTATTTTTGTGTGAAGTCTAGCTGTAATTATACGCTCAGATATTGGGTTCCACTCCATCAAAGATGGATTTCCGTACATACCCGTTATTGTAGATCTTCCAGTCCCTGAGAAAAAAATTTAAAATAATATTCTGGCTTGTATTTCTTTTGCATATTATTCTGTAAATAAGAGTGGGTATATTTTCAATACTTTAACTTCCTTCATTTCTGCTTACAGAAATGAATAAAACCAGAAGTGAGCATCTGACCCTGAAGGATGAAATGCACGTGTTGCTGGGGCAAACCAAACAAACATTACACGGCAAGAATGCCGCCAACATCCTCTTCAAGGAAGGTGAGATAGAAAGTGTGTGTGGCGGTTTGATAAGTTCTGATTCAGTTTAAATGTGACGCTTGCAAATATTACATTTCCATAAGATCCTCACCAAAGTTTGGTAGAGAGTTAAGATGTGGAAACTCACCTAAAATCAATCTCAACTAATCACCCAAATTTGTCATTATGGGAGACAGAAATAAAATTTATGCATTATTTTATAGGGTCTTTAAAATATATTAGACGTTTACATCCAGTTCAATAAATATATATATCATTGTTTTAAATCCATTTTTCAGGATATGTAATTTGAAGAAATTGTTACATAATCTGCAGAGTTTGTATTAATAATGAAGTAACATAAAAGAAGAACGGAGAACACAGAGAACGAACAAGTTTTATTTTCTACTTGACAAAAATCACAACGAACTGTACATATCAACGAACATGACAAAAAACTAAACAATATCAACAATATTTATATACACAGCATTCTAATTAAAATTACAATTTTAAGCAACCTCTGATATAATAATCTAGAACTAATTATTTAATTCTGACAACAGTAAAAAGCTGACTTGTTCGAATGTTTACAAAATTTAATAATTGAATTGTTACATTTGTAGTATCGCATTCAAAAAGAGGCGGACAGGGAGTCCTGCTGCTGCGGTACTCCGTCCTGCCCAGCCCTGGCAACACCAGCCCTGACCAGCTCTGACGCTCAACCGCCAACATTACCGTCCAACACGGGAAATCTAAATTTTATATTCTATGTTAGAAATAATGTCAGTGGTATTATTACTTTCATACAACAAACTATGTTAAGTAGGCTTATACCTTGTATTTTTAAAAAAAGTAATAATATAAACATACCTATTTTATTGCTGCATAAAAATTGTTGGAATATTTTTTTAATATCTGAAAACACCCTTCACATAAAAATGATTCCTTAGTTATATTAATTTATATATATATATATATATATATATATTGTGACGTATCCCTGGTCGAGGGCGTCAATTTGTGACGATCACTTGGGCCGCTGCGACTTTGGCGGTCCGTGATGTCGTGGTTCTTTCCCAGGAAGTCGGGTTTTCTCGGGCGCCAATCAGCGGATCCTAGGGAGAAAACAAAATGTCACGGGAACTCTAGGTCGGTTAGGCCAGGGTGGTAACTAAAATCCAGAATTACTAAGAAAACAAGTTTTTATTGCAGATTCCTTCGGTTCCATACGTCGTTAACGATGGGAAGTCACAGTCGTAGTCGCGGTCTGAATTTATCGCGGTCTGAAAGGAAGTACAGTCAAACCAGATACCAGCTTGAGACTGTACGGTAGGAATGGGTCGTTGTCGCATCAGGGAGAGGAATAATACCAAACTGGATGCCAGAATAAATCGTAGTTGTCGCAAGTAAACTCAGTTTATGTCGCTATCGGGAGCTAGTAAACAAGTGATCAGACTCAGCCTCGGAGGCCGTATTTATACCCCGATTACTAATTAAACTTGTTTAAACAAATTGTACGACAAAGATGGAGAGTTTTAAAATATTGTTATTTTTGTTTAATAAAATTTAATTTTATTCTAAACGTCGTTCTTTGACTTCCCTGCGTTTTACAAAGTGTTATATTACATTTTATGATATTTTAGAATATTTCACAATTTATTTTGGACATTTGAATTTCGGCTTTGGTCGGAAGTACGGATGTTTGCCGCATCTGCCCAGTGGCGTCTTGGTGGTGGTTTTGACAGCTTTCTGTAGAGTGAAATATCTGTGAAAATAAACATTTTACGCAGGGATGTTTAATGTGAGTATGATTATCAGTAACAGGGTGATGTTTTATGCACGTGATTTTGTAGGTGGATCAGGAACTGTCACTTGGCCGAGCACGTGGTTTCGAAGTTGGGTTAGGCCGTGCGCTTGGTGAAAAAAACGATATGAACGGCTTCCCTGTGGTCTGGAAGGCTTGTGATGATGATGATCGGATGACGGAACAGTGTTGTTTGAGTAACGGGGAGTATCCGTGATTGCGGACAGGAAGTCAGGTTAGTGACGCTTCGTCACACCCTCCCCTTACTCCGGGAGTGAAATGAAAAGACACGTAAGTTTCTTTTTTTTTCTGTTGTTTTTATTATTTCATGCTGTTTGCCTTGCCCTCTTCTTCTTTTTGTTTTTCTGACGCCGTTTGGGAGCGTTCGTAGACTACTCTGTTACCCACATCACTCCACCTCCGGGACGAGGTGCCAGTACCCTACACCGGCGGAACGAGAGCGCAGGCGTGGCCGTGGTGAACTCGGTCGGCAGCTGCGGCGGTGTGGTCCCTCCAGGGGTGTCCCGTGCTGCACTCGCGGTACGGAACGGCGGTGAAGATGGCGGTCGAGCCAGCACCGGCGACACATAGTCTGGGGGCGACCATTTCGGCGGACGGACGACCGGCCGGTGTTCCACGACCTGTGCGCTGGGCGTCTCTGGGCGTTCCGGTGTCATCTGGATGGGTGAGGCGTCCAGGATAAGAAGCGAGGGCGAGGGCGGATGCCGGTGTGCTGGTGGAGGAGTAACCTCCACGGAAGCAAGGCCTCCAGCGGAGGCACGGCAGGACGCCGTGGCGGCGTCTTCAGCAGCTCAGACGGGTCTGGCTGCGTTTCTCCTCGGAACGGCAGCGGGCCCGTCGTGACTTCACTCTCGGCGGGAACCCGAAGAGCTCTCATCACGGCGGGAAGCCGAGGACTCGGTGATGGTGCTGGATCGGCGGCGGTTCTTCCTCGGAACGGCAGCGGGCCCGTCGTGACTTCACTCTCGACGGGAACCCGAAGAGCTTGCATCGCGGCGGGAAGCCGAGGACTCGGTGACGGCGGCGACGCTATGGACGCCGTTCTTCGGAGCGACGTCTCTGGCAGCATTGACATCGCCAGTTCGGCTCGCAGCTACTGCAGCTCCGTGAAGCAGCTGGCATAGGCTCGACGTACGGCAGGAAGTCGTGGATCTGCCGGATGGACCCGACTGCGGTTGACGGTAGCATACCCCAACTTCACATCTGCTATCGGTCGCAGCACGTACGGGACCGAACTGTCTGCTGTCAACCTGGGACGTGACCTGCGAGGCGGTGTGTCGGGTAGCGGTGACAGTGCAGGTGGGTGAATTGCCTCTTGAAGTGCTGCTGCCAGCCTGTTGGGAGACGGAGGCGGAGAGTTCTCCGGACTCATAGAGCCGAAGACGTCTTGCAGCAGCGCTTCCCAGTCGTCGGTAGGTGACTCTGCCGGTGTCGAGAGCGGTATCTCTCGACTGGGACTGATTTCCAGACTGGGCATGTCCCTGGCCACTGGTGAAGACACCTTCGGAAGTGCTGCCAAGCGGTACGGCGGCGGTGTCGCTTGGCGGGATGCGACGTGGACGGCCGCGGCGGCGGCCAGTTGGACCGGGTCCGGTCGGCGGGCGAGCACCAGCGGAAGTCCCACAGGACGGATCTGCACTGGTCGACGGCGGCTGGAACCCAGTTGTCGTACCTGACGTGGAAGGTTCATCTTTTGCTTCGCCATCTGTAAACTTTTTTGTATCTTTGATATGGATGTTTTTTAGGATGGTTCCATGGTTATCGGATAAGTGATACAGGAGTGGAGAAACTCGAGATTGTAAGATCCACGGGCCGGAGTACTTTGGGCAAAGTTTCGCAGCGATGCCCTTAGCGACAGAGGACAGTGGGTGCTCACGACGCATGACTTTGTCGCCCGGATAGAATTCGATGTCTCTTCGCCGCAAGTTGTAATGGTGCCCCTGCTTCGTTGCGGCGTGGGCGATGTTGATTCTGGCCAGTTCTTGCGCGTCACGGATCGCCTGGAGACGTCGAAGATGTTCCTCGGAAACGGCCGGTGAGTTATCTTTTTCTTGTTTCTTGTCGGTCAGTTGGCTGGGGAGTTGTAACTCCCGACCGAAATTAAGATATGCCGCAGAATAACCAGTAGAACTATGTCGGCTACTGTTGATGGCCAGGACAAATTCTGGTAATAGCGAATACCAGTTTCGCTGGTTGTCTTGGCAGAACTGGGCCAACATAGGTTTTAGTACCCTATTCACACGGTCCACTGGGTTGGCCTGCGGCGTGTACGGCGGCGTCTTCTGCTGGCGAATTCCGTACTCTTGCAGGAACTTTTGCAGGGTGCGGTTGTCGAACTCGGTGCCGTTGTCCGTGATCAATGTTTTGGGACACCCATAGCGACACAGTACTAACTCACGGAACGCTAGTACCACGGCGGATGCATTGGCTTGTCGCAATGGTCGGCATTCAATGCACTTGGTGAGTCGATCCTGAGACACGATCACGTACTGATATCCTTTTGCAGGATGAGGCAACGGCTCCATCATATCGACGGCTACTGTTTCCCACGGCTGCCCAACTTTTGGAGGACCCATGCGACCGACGGGGCCCTGCTGGTCTGCCTTGAATCGCTGACAGCTGCTGCACCTTCGAACGTAAGTGGTAGCCTCGCGACACATTCCTGGCCAATAATACCGCAGGGCTAATCTTGTCAACGTCTTGGCAATCCCTGGGTGCCCTGCTGTAGGATGGTCATGATTCTCGGCCAGGATCTGCTTGCGCTGTACTGTGGGTACGCACAGCTTCCACTCCCGGTGCAGCTCAGTGTCTGATAGATCGGCGGGGTCCCAAAACCGTCGGTAGAGCCTGCCGTCCTCCACCCGGAAGTCGGGATGCTCTCCTGGACGTGTGTTGACCTCCTGGAGCATACGGTCATACCATGGGCATCCTGCAACAACGACATTCAGTGCCGGTAAGGGTTTCCGCCTTAGCATGTCGGCTAAATGATTAAATTTCCCCTTGCGGAATACGACGTCGTAATCGTATTGTTGCAGGAGGACTGCCCATCGAGCTAGACGACCGGTTGGGTCCTTTAGTCGGTCCAGGAATTTAAGGGCCTGGTGATCCGTGACGACAGTGAAGTGGTAGCCCTCCAAGTAGCTACGCAGCTTTTTGATGGCCTACACTACGGCCAGACACTCCTTTTCCGATACATCGTAGTTCTTCTCGGCGGCAGAGAGTGACCGGCTGATGTAGGCTATCGCCCTTGGCTCGTCCATGCTTCCTTGTATTAATGCCGCCCCGATGCCGACGTTGGAAGCGTCCGTCTGGAGGATCAACGGTTCCTCGAAGTTGGGACAGGCAAGAGCGGGCGCAGTGGTCAGCGCACGCTGGAGTTGTCGGTACGCTTCTTCTTGTGGTACTCCCCAGACCCAGGGCTGCTTTTTCTGGAGCAGGAGCGTTAACGGCGCGACCACGGTGGAGAAGTGTTCTACGAACCATCGGTACCACGACGCAGCACCCAAGAATTGTCGCAGTTCCTTGACTGTTGATGGCGGTGGCATGTCGTTGATCGCCTGCACCTTGTCGGGATCGGTCTCAATGCCCTTGGACGACACCACATGTCCCAGGTACTTAATAGATTGTTTGCCGAATTGGCACTTATCTGGGTTGATTTTTAGGTTAGCTGCCCTCAATCTTGTGAACACTTCTCGCAGGTGCGCAATATGTTCTTCCAGAGTAGTGCTGGCCACGACAATGTCGTCCAGGTAGGCGAATGCGTGCGGTTCCAGTTCTGGGCCGATGATGGTGTCCAGCAGCCTTTGGAACGTGGCGGCGGCTGCGTGTAGCCCGAACGGCATGACTCGGAACTGGAAGAGACCGCGCCCTGGAACGGTGAATGCGGTCAGCGGCTTGCTTTGCTCCGTGAGTGCGACCTGCCAGTAGCCGTTCTTTAGGTCCAGCGTGGAGAAATACGCGGCCCCTCGTAACTTGTCCAAAATCGCCGTGATGTAAGGGAGAGGGTATGCGTCTTTCTCAGACACCTTGTTGAGCTGCCGGAAATCGATGCAGAACCGGGGCCTCCCGTCCTTTTTTCGCACGATGACAGCTGGGGAACTCCACGGGCTTTGGGACTTTTTGATGATGCCATCCATCAGCATTTGATCTACCTCTTTGTTGATGATTTCCTGCATCTTAGGATTGCGAGGTAAATATCGCTGTTTTACTGGCGTTTTGTCCTTTAGCCTAATTTGATGTTTTATGTTAGGTGTGATACCGGTGACATCAGCGAACTTGCTTAGTTCCTCCTCGAGGAAAGTGGCTAGGGTTGCCTCTGGACCTGTGGACGTCATGGTATTAAGCCAGGCGGCTCCTGTACTTGGTGTGTTAAATGTGACGGCCTGTTGTTGAATATTTATACTCACGCCGTACATTTGTAGTATGTCCATCCCCAGGATTGCCGGACACGTGAGATTCTCCAGTACTTGGAACTTGACCCGTCGCCAAACTCCACCTAGTATACATCCTACTTGGAGCGACCCTGTGGTTGTCACAGTTGCACCATTGGCCAACTGTACCTGCTGGTGGTCTGTTTGCTGCAAGGGATTCTTCCGGTCACGCAGCTTTGCCGCAATGGTGGCGTACAGGTAAGAATACATCGCACTGGTATCCACTAGTGCTCTTATATTTTGATTTTTTATTTCCACCGTCAGGAAAAGCCTATTGTCGGTGATGTCATTCCCATGAATGACTGGCAGCTGGGTAGGCTCTTCCGGTTGGGAAATTGAATTTGCGGGGCGTTGATAAGATGACAGCTGTTCCAGCCCCGTATCGGCGAAGCTCACATCCCGTTTCCCGACCTCTTCTGGCAGCCACAGTCTCTGGTCAGCACTCCCTGCTTATGACATTTCCAGCAGAACAGTTTCTGTGGGTTCTTGCACACTTCTCGGAGATGTCCGTGCTGTCCACACCGCCAACATAGTACCGATGCGTCGGCCTTGGGTTGGCTGGTGCTTGCCATCGGTTTCGGAGGCTCGGCGGACACTACGTGCAGGCGTGGTGTGGTTGTAGTTGTCATCAGGTCTTGTTGTTGCCGCTCATACTCTTCTATCTCTTGCATCAACTCCCTGATGCTGCTGATGTCACGACGACGGATGTATTGGCGGTATTCAGGCAGTAGGTTGATGTACACCCGATATATGGCCTCCTCGGGTCGTAGTCTGCCGCGTCTGCGAATTAAGGTATTTATCGCGTTGAGGTACTCACGCCCTTTTTCGTTGGCTCGTTGTCTGCGTTGACTAATCTCTTCTTCTAGTCTTAGGGTATAGTCGGAGCCCATATAGAAGAGGCGAAAGTCGGTCAGGAAGTCCGTCCAGCTACGCCAATCCTGACGCATGTTACGGAGCCATAACAGCGGACTTCCTCGGAGCAGGTCGGGTAGTGCCAGCATCAGCTGGTCGTCGCTGAACCCGTAGCTGTCTCGTAGTTCGGCTACTCTCTCCAGGAATGCGGCCGGGTCGGTTTTGCCGTCGAACGCAACATTCCATTTGCGTACGATGTCGCATATGTTGCTGGTAGCGGGACGTCTGGTTGACGCGTCGTGGTTGTCTGTCGTCGCGATTGGTGATGACGGTGGAACGGTCTGTTGGGTTACTGAGGCACCCGGGGTGCCGGTGTTCCGGTCATGGATCATGAGGGCACTGGTGCCGGATGTTGGTGACGGTAATATGAACGTCTGGTTCGTATTCGGTGAGCTGGACGTATGTTCGCTCTTCGCCGGCTGTTCGGAGTCTCCTTCCTGCGGCATGGTGTCGGTTTCTCTGTAATTCTAGTGTTACCCGAATGAAGATGATGAGTCCCTGCTCGGGCCGCCAATTTGTGACGTATCCCTGGTCGAGGGCGTCAATTTATGACGATCACTTGGGCCGCTGCGACTTTGGCGGTCCGTGATGTCGTGGTTCTTTCCCAGGAAGTCGGGTTTTCTCGGGCGCCAATCAGCGGATCCTAGGGAGAAAACAAAATGCCACGGGAACTCTAGGTCGGTTAGGCCAGGGTGGTAACTAAAATCCAGAATTACTAAGAAAACAAGTTTTTATTGCAGATTCCTTCGGTTTCATACGTCGTTAACGCTGGGAAGTCACAGTCGTAGTCGCGGTCTGAATTTATCGCGGTCTGAAAGGAAGTACAGTCAAACCAGAAACCAGCTTGAGACTGTACGGTAGGAATGGGTCGTTGTCGCGTCAGGGAGAGGAATAATACCAAACTGGATGCCAGCTTCAGGTGGTATCGTCGCGGCGGTGAACGGTCGGAGTCAGGACGACGAGTATCATCAAACTGAAGCCAGCTTAAAGTTCTACTCGTCGGGGTTAGCGGTCAGGACGGTAATACGGCCTTACCTACAAAAAGTCGGTCTGTAGATCTGTGGATCTCGGAATAAATCGTAGTTGTCGCAAGTAAACTCAGTTTATGTCGCTATCGGGAGCTAGTAAACAAGTGATCAGACTCAGCCTCGGAGGCCGTATTTATACCCCGATTACTAATTAAACTTGTTTAAACAAATTGTACGACAAAGATGGAGAGTTTTAAAATATTGTTATTTTTGTTTAATAAAATTTAATTTTATTCTAAATGTCGTTCTTTGACTTCCCTGCGTTTTACAAAGTGTTATATTACATTTTATGATATTTTAGAATATTTCACAATTTATTTTGGACATTTGAATTTCGGCTTCGGTCGGAAGTACGGATGTTTGCCGCATCTGCCCAGTGGCGTCTTGGTGGTGGTTTTGACAGCTTTCTGTAGAGTGAAATATCTGTGAAAATAAACATTTTACGCAGGGATGTTTAATGTGAGTATGATTATCAGTAACAGGGTGATGTTTTATGCACGTGATTTTGTAGGTGGATCAGGAACTGTCACTTGGCCGAGCACGTGGTTTCGAAGTTGGGTTAGGCCGTGCGCTTGGTGAAAAAAACGATATGAACGGCTTCCCTGTGGTCTGGAAGGCTTGTGATGATGATGATCGGATGACGGAACAGTGTTGTTTGAGTAACGGGGAGTATCCGTGATTGCGGACAGGAAGTCAGGTTAGTGACGCTTCGTCACAATATATATAGTCAGTCATCCTTCTACCCTCAGGTGTAGGATGTATACATTTTTACTTAATCTTATTTTTATTTACATACAATTTAATGTCCAATAATTTCACATGTGCACTAATTTTGCCCATTGTTTCTTGTCCTTTGCGATTCTTTTTGCTTCTTGCATCGGGATGTTTCTTTTCGTCAGTATCTTCTTTATTACGTTATCCCATGTTCCCATGTATCCTTTGGTCTTCCCCTTCCCCTTTTCGGTGTAACGTTGGTCATCCACACCTAGCGTACCGGTCTTCTTTCGTTCATTCGTATCATGTGTCCCCACCAGGCTAGTTGCCTTGTTTCTATGAAATCTAGGATTGGTTTGCATTGCAGTTCTTCCCTGATGGCTCCATTCCTTACTCTATCTAGCATTGTTACTCCTGTAACTCTTCTTAGATATTTCATCTCTATCGCCTGTATTTTACTTTTCGTTCTATTTGACAATATCCATGATTCACTCCCGTATGTCAATATTGCTTTATATATTGTGTTAAATACCGTCATTTTTGTTTTATTACTTATTTCTTTTTTTTCTATAAAATTGTGTTTCATTGCGTGATATATTTTTGTCGTTTTAATTATTCTTTCGTTTATGTCAGCATCTTGTGTGCCGTTACTATTTATTGTTATACCTAAATATTGGAATTTATTTACTTGTTCAATTGTTTCACTATTTACTGTTATATTAGTAGTTGTTGGTTCGTTAGAGATAACCATTATTTTGGTTTTAGTCGCATTTATTTTCATATTGTATTTCTTTATAATTTCATTCCAAGTGTTAACATTTTGTTGCAATTTTTCCACGCTGTTTGCCGTAATTACTACATCATCGGCGTAAGCACATATTGCTATTTACTGGTTGTAGATTTCTATACCCTACATGTATCTTATTGAATTTTTGATCGCACTCCTTTATTATCTCATCCATAAATATCGTAAATAAGACTGGGCTCATTACTCCTCCTTGTCTCAAACCGTTCTTTGATTCGAAGAGCTCTCTTTTCCTATTTTGGCTAATTACGTAGTTCGTGTTTTTGTTATACAGTTCTTTTATAGCATTTAGAAGATTAGTGCTTATACCTTTTCTATTCAGGATTTTCCACATTATCTCTCTTTGTACTCTGTCAAACGCTTTTTCTAAATCTATGAATGTCATGTATGTTTTTGTGTTAGTGGTCTTAGTCTTCTGTATTAAGTCCTTAACTGTGAATATATGGTCCTGGCTACTGCGTCCTTTCCTAAATCCACTTTGTATTTCGGACATTGTTGATTCTATTTTGTTTCTTAATCTTTTTTCTAATATTCTTTCAAATACTTTCAGTGTCGTACACAATAACGATATGCCTCTGTAGTTGTTGCATTCTTTGGTGTCTCCTTTCTTGTGTACCGGCACAATTATTGCTAATTCCCAATCGCTTAGTATTTTATCTCCATTCCAAATTTTGTTGAAAATTGTTAACAATATTTCTATGCCCTTTTCCCCCATGTACTTTAACATTTCTGGCGTAATTTTGTCATGCCCTGCTGCTTTACCATTTTTAAGTATTTGTAGTGCTTCTTTTACTTCTTCTATTTGTATTTCTTGCATTTCATCTTCATTCAGATTTTCTATCTGGTCTGTTAGAATTTGTTCATCAGATTCTATCTGATTATCTTCGTCTGTGAATAAAAGCTCTTGGAAATATTGCTTCCATCTGTTTATGATATTTTGTTCTTCCGTTAATAATGTACCTTCTTTTGATTTGACTGTATTTGCTACTTTCCTCTTCTCATTTCTTAATGATTTCAGTGTTTTATAAAATAATTTTTGACTTTCTTTACTGTTGTCTTCCATTTGTTTTCCAAATTGTTCCCAGCTTTTTTCTTTCGCTTGTGCTACTAATTCTTTAACCTTCCGTCTTTGTTGTTTGTATTGATCGTAATTTTCATTTGTTCTATTACTAAGATATTTTAGCCATGTTTTCTTTTTTTTATTTCCTCTTTTAATTCCTCATTCCACCAGGACGTCATTTTTTTATTAGCTTTCTTTTTACTACTTCCACATATATTCTTTGCTGCTTGTGTTATTATTTTTTTTAAAATATTCCATGTTTCTTCTATATCCTTGTCCTTATAGTTAATTTTCTCTATGTCAGTTAATCTATTTATTTCTTGTGCAAATTTTGTCGCTGTTATTACATTTTTAAGTTTGTATGTTTTTATTGTCTCATATTCTATTGTCCCTGTTTCTTCAATTTTACTTTTTTACTCATTTTTTTAATTCTTGCTTCAACGAGAAAGTGATCGCTGAAGATTTCTGGACCACGCCTAACTCTGCAATCCTGTACTAAATTTCTCTTTTTGCTTTCCACAAGTATATAGTCTATTATTGATCTATCTTCTTCTCTTGGCCTTTGTCTTGTGTATTTATGTACATTTTTATGTTGAAAAAACGTATTAGTAATGAACATGTCGTTTAAAATGCAGTAGTCTATCAGTCTTCTTCCGTTATTATTTCTTCGGTTTTCTCCATATATCCCAACTATATCTGCAGTGTTTTCATCTCGTATGCCTACTCATCCATTAAAGTCTCCGATACAAAAATTTCCCCTTTACTATATTCTCTGTAACTAGATTTAATTCTTCCCAAAATTTGTCTTTTATGTCAACTAACTCATCTTCATCCGGTCCGTATATTATTATTATTGTTTTCTCACTTTATTTTTCAATTTTCAACTCGATTTTTAGGATCCTCTCGCTACATCCTTCCCAGGACTGCACGTAGTTTATTAACTTTTTATTTACTAGGCAAGCTACTCCTGCTGCTGCTCTGTTTTCTTTCGGCACTCCACTGTAAATCAACATATGCCCATTATCTATAATTATTTCTCCCTTACCTTTCTTTTTTGTTTCTGTTATTCCTAATATATCTATATTTAATTTATTAAATTCATCGTACAGTTCATGTTCTTTCCCATTCATACTTCTAACATTCCACGTTGCTAGTTTCCAAATACTTTTCTTTTTGTGTCTATTCACGTTGGTCGTCGCCTGTATATCAGTCCTAGATTTTTTATTCCCATTTATATTTTTGAGTTTTTTGGATCGTGATTCGGTTCTGTCTCTGTTTTTGATTTTTCCAATTTATTAGTATTATCATTCCATACATATTTTTCTCCGTCTATAATTAGATGTTGGTACTTAATTTTTAATTGTTTGTTGGCTTGTTTCTCGTTATATGCTAATTTCCTAATTGTTTTTTGTATGTCTTGTTCCCTTTTTGTAATATCATTATTTATGCTTTTACTGTATACGCCTCTCTTTAATTTTGATTTATTTTTAAAGATTTCAATCTTTTTTTCCAAGCTTTCTATTTCTGCCATGACTATGTGATCCTTGATCTTTACTGCTTTCATTACTTTAGCGTTAACTTGCATTTGTAAAAACATAAAGCTTTCTATATTTTTAATGATCTCTGTCTCATTATTTTCGACTATTTTTAATCCGCTAATTATTATGTTATGTCTTCTACTTGCTTTGTCTATCCTTTCCAGTCTGTTGTTAATTTGATCTAGAAGATCCACCCGTTTTTTAAGATGTTCTATTTCCTTCTTCATAACAATATTTTCTTCCATAATCTTACTTATTGCATCTTTGTATTCTTGGTTTTCTCTGCGTACTTCTTTAATTTCCTGTAACAAAGTGTTCATTAGTTCTTTCATGTCTGCCATGTCGTTGGACTTATCTGTTTTTGCAGGGGTCCTTAATGTTTTTTTGCTCCTTTTAAAAAATCCGTCCTGTTGCCCTTCACGTTTGCGTTTACTGTCTGATTCGCTGTCTGATTCACGTGTAGACATAATACGTTGCCTAACTTAAGGCGCAAAGTCGCTACGTTGACGGCGTTAGAAGCCACACTCAGATCGACTCTTCAGAAGCTAACTTCTCTCCTGCCACGCAACACCCACCCGGTCCATCTTTATCCTCCTCCCATCTCCGGTCAACGTCTCTTAAGATAATAACCGGCGACGCAGCACTGCTGCTGACACACACGGAGAATCAGCCGCCCGCACCAAACCGCTCGTGGTATACCCTTTTAGAGTGAAAAACCACGGAGCCCACACACGCGCACACCTCCCCGTCAACACCTCAGACCAGCTTATATAATTTTATTAATGTAAAATAGTAATGTTAACCTGGAAATATTTTTCCGTAGCATAGTGTAAGAGCTACGTAGCCAATAAATTAGTTTACACTATTTTTCAGAACAACCCCACCTACGGAAGCAATGACAAATAGCTCTTGAAATCTAGGAACAAAAAAATAAATATGTGTTTGTCTGCTTATATTTTAAGGAAAGTGATACCATGTAGTTATAAAATGAACATAACATAGCAAAATCACTAACTAATTAATTTCTTCTCATATATCTACATATTAGTATAGATTATAGAAGCAATATATATATATATATATATATATATATATATATATATATATATATATATATATATATATATATTGCTAAATGTTTGATATTAGCTAGGTACTATAATATTTTTGTTTTTCTACTCTCGTAATATATGCATAAATTAAAATTTTATAATACAGACATGTTATATCTCTACTTAGCAGAAAGCTAACATGCCATATATAAAAATACCGAATCAATATGAGGTTATATTCTAGTTGTCCAGCTTGAAAATTAGTTCTCACATGGTATATATTCTTTTGAATGATAAAAATATATAAGAACAGTGATTCCAATTGGTGTCTAATGAGAAACTTCCATTGCTGGGTATCCATGGCACATAAGTAATTTTAGTAGTATGAATGTAGGGAGCTTATTATTTATACCGATGTTTGTATCATGTAATCCTGGATAGTACCGCAGGACGTGCTCAATCAAACATGTAGCCTCTCTTTCTCCTACCCGTCTCAACTTATTTCCAATATACTTTAAATATTTCCCAAATTCACAATCATTTCGGAAAACTAAAAAGAAAACTTACTGAACTAACGTTTAACAAAAATAAAAATAATACAATACTGCAAAAACATATGAAAATATTAAATAAAAGAAAATGAAGTAATACATAGTGTAACAACTTAATATACAATTTATAATCTATCACCATTCTAACCACCATTTTGAATAGTTCGGCGAGATATCTGGTGAGCTCGCTCGTTCCCTATTGTAACCAACAAATCTATTCATCTATCATTACCACAATAGACTGAGTATGGTTTTGACAAGTTCCGATTTCCTTCGTACAACGTAGGCCATAATAAGAAAGACTAATGTTGGTATTAGACTGATGCACATGTCTGTATCTGATTTGACAGCCGTTTTTCTAACATGCGACTTATGTTTTCAGGCGTCCGTAAGTTTAATAAATTTTAAATTTGATTTAAGTTACTTTACATTCATAAATTGTTATAAGGAAATTGTATTTGTATTTTATAGAAAATGCACAAAAAAGTTATAGCTGCTACTACGTTTATAAAAGGCATATGAGGGGTAATTCAGATGTATTTTTTTATTTTGCGTGTAACAAAGATGTATATTATTTTACACTATTAGCAAGATAAGTGGAATTGACAAGCGAGTCTGTCACTTGCAAATGAAAATATATTTGTCAAATTTTATAAACTTATGAATAACTAATTTTTTTCATTACACAACCTGGTAGTTTTTAAAACTACTTACTTAATCCTGGTGTTCTTATCCTTCTTTTTGTATCTGTTGCTACTTTTCTTGTGTCTTTCTAGTTTACTCCTCGACTTCTTGCTTCCAAGTATACTGGGTCGTCCTCTTTTTTCTTTTTCCGATTTCTTTTCCTTCAAACTCTTTGGGCAGGCTTAAGGTTCAAAAGATTTAGGGCCCGGATTCGAACTTTTATAATTACGTTAATTTTAAATTTTATTCTTATACAGGGTAAGTTATCGAAATATGCGTCTTCGGTATCTCCGTTGTCGTTGGAAATACAGCATAAATTTATTAACATAATTTTTTCGTCTACCTCAATGTAACAACCCGCCTAAATTCAAATAATTAGCCAAGAGATAAGTATTAGTGGGGCAGAGTTGATGAGTGTGATTTTGCTTCATATTGCTCTCACGATCAGACTTACAAAAATTCATTCGTTCAATGAGGTCTTGCACGGTTTTTTTGTTTTAGCTTTAATCGTTAGAATAATGAAAAATATTAAACCCGTATTTTTTATTTTTCCCCAAAGTAATCTTTAATAATGAAAAAACTGCAATTAAACATGATGTGCGTGAAAACGCGGCTAAATTCATTCGTTCAATGAGGTCTTGCACGGTTTTTTTGTTTTAGCTTTAATCGTTAGAATAATGAAAAATATTAAACCCGTATTTTTTATTTTTCCCCAAAGTAATCTTTAATAATGAAAAAACTGCTATTAAACATGATGTGCGTGGAAACGCGGCTAAATTAGCCAACTTCCCCTCTTGTCTAGTGACGTATCAGGGTCCTTCCTAACTTCACTTCGTTTCAAACGTCAAATATAATGTTTTAACTTCCACACTGACAAATTGAATAATTTTGTGCAAATATAATGGCACACAAAAGCCTTAAAATGCTTTCAATCACGTGCTGTCCACTTTACCAACTTTCAAACAAGCCACCATGCCCCTTCCATGCGTGGATAACTTCACCCTAAATAAAAATTATATTTTAAGAAACTAATTATGTTATATTATTACATTTATTATATATTTTTCATATTTATATATATATATATATATATATATATATATATATATATATATATATATATATATATATATATATACGTTTGAAACGAAGTGAAGTTAGGAAGGACCCTGATACGTTACTAGACAAGAGGGGAAGTGTGGTAATTTAGCCGCGTTTTCACGCACATCATGTTTAATAGCAGTTTTTTCATTATTAAAGATTACTTTGGGGAAAAATAAAAAATACGGGTCTAATATTTTTCATTATTCTAACGATTAAAGCTAAAACAAAAACACCGTGCAAGACCTCATTGAACGAATGAATTTTTGTAAGTCTGATCGTGAGAGCAATATGAAGCAAAATCACACTAATCAACTCTGCCCCACTAATACTTATCTCTTGGCTAATTATTTGAATTTAGGCGGGTTGTTACATTGAGGTAGACGAAAAAATTATGTTAATAAATTTATGCTGTATTTCCAACGAAAACGGAGATACCGAAGACGCACATTTCGATAACTTATCCTGTATAAGAATAAAATTAATAATTAACGTAATTATAAAAGTTCGAATCCGGGCCCTAAATCTTTTGGGCCTTAGGCTATTGCCTCTTTAGTCTAAGCCAAAGTTCGCCACTGCCCATAGAGTTTGAAGGAAAAGAAATCGGAAAAAGAAAAAAGAGGACGACCCAGTATACCTGGAAGCAAGAAGTCGAGGAGAAAACTAGAAAGACACAAAAAAGTAGCAACAGATACAAAAAGCAGGATAAGAACACCAGGATTAAGTAAGTAGTTTTAAAAACTACTAGGTTGTGTAATGAAAAAAATGAGTTATTTATAAGTTTATAAAATTTGACCGAGAATTAAACTACGTTCACAGATATGCGTTGCGAGGTACAAACGTTACCACGAAGCATAATGTGTATTCAAACACTGAGGCACAAACGATGTATCTCAGAGCATACGAGGATATTTTAGTGAGACACATAAGATGTACCTCATGGCAGTTAACGTGTTAAACAATATTTCATGCAAAAGAATAACTAAATATAATTTTTCCTTTAACTTTTCATAGGCATTTAATATGGGAAAACAGTCAATACTACATGTATTCCTACATGTTACTTAATACAGATTCCTTCATTTTAATAGCAGATGTCAATTATTGGTTATGCATTTTAATTCTTCCTTGTAAATTTTACTAAATTATGCTATTAAAATTAAATAATCTGTATTAAATAAGACGCAGTATTGTCCTGTACAATATGGTGACTTATTTTGTTAGCCATACAATTTTTATTTACCAAAAACTGTTTTTTCATGTTAAATGCCTATGACAACAGTTTTCTGGATATATATAGGGTGAGTCTGGGTTTACAAGATACGACTATCAACTTTTATTTTTCAAATGGCAACCTATAAATATAAATACCGCCATATTTTTCTCTTTTCAACGATGTATTAATTTTTATTAATGTATTTGAAAAATTTCGAGAAAATTGAGATAATTTAGAAATATTAGCAATAAGTTTTAAACAAATATTATAGGTGGCTATGTGAAAATAAACAAAACCTAACAATGTAAAACAATTAAATTAATGTCAAAAATGTATACATATGTTTGTTACTTAATTTAACTTATTTTGTAAACAAAAAAAAAAACATTTTGAAAAGTTCACAAAGAACGAATTAATAGATATGATTCTAATAATTGGTGAATCGACTCGCATCATAAGAAGAGCAAAAATAATTTACCGGAATCGGTTTCCTAGATGTTGGCAACCGAGTTTATGAACACTGCGAAGGATTTTTACCCGATTTCGAGAAACATAGCCACCTATAATATTTGTTTAAAAATTATTTCTAATATTTCTAAACTATCTCAATTTTCTCGAAATTTTTCAAATACATTAATAAAAATTAATACATCGTTCAAAAGAGAAACAAATGGCGGTTTCTATTTTATTAAAATAATTATAGGTTGCCATTTGAAAAATAAATGTTGATAGTCGTATCTTGTAAACCTGACTTTATAAAAGATATCTACATCTGCCATCAAATAGTACATGTAAAATAATAATTTTTTTATATGAGCCATTTTTTTCTCTTGCTTATAATAAAAAAGTTAAAGGGGGGGGGAGGCGTCTTCCCAGACTCAGCCTGTATATACTAGATGTTTGTCGTAAATGTGTACATAGGAGATTAACATGGGTAATTATTTTTTTGAAATTCCCTGCTCGCCTAATTATTTTATGCAAAAACGCGTTAAATCAAAGTTTTAGGGCATAAAATTCTGCATCTAAATCAATAAATAGAATTATTTTGACTTGGTTTATAACGATTAAATATTAAAATGTCGAAAATTACTTTGAATTCCACAGAATTTAACAAAAAATAAATAAATGATTAAAGTTTCATGTTTTATCTGTCAAATAAGTTATTTGACGTTTCTGACAATTTGATTTTGTCTGTTTTTTTTTGTCTGATATTACTAAAATATGAATATTTATACGAATAAAGAACTTGCTTTTTAACAAGATGTTTTTATGGAGGTAATAGTTACCGCAAAGTGCATGATTTATTTTCCGTTTAAGTTTATGGATCAACCGATTCCCAGTGTAAATACATTTGCTAAATTAGTACATACATAATATAAAAAAAAATCGTATTATTCTTATAAAATACATTGTTACCAAGAGGTTTGGTTTCATGAATAGTTCGTCTCATGTAGAAATAAACTGGCGCGAAAAACGCATTTTTGGACATGTTTTGAGCAACCTAGATGGAATATGCGGCGAAAGAGTCCAAATAATATAAATTATTGTGTTTACGGCCGTCATTCTAAAGGAAGTAAAAACAAAAATTTAAGTTTTCATGGTTTCCCACGAATTGGTGAACGGTAGCTATGACTCAAACTTTTGTTTTTGAGGTTCATTTTTATAATTTATTTCACACATAAAATAAAAATAAAAATTACGATATATCATCACAAAGAACCTTTAAACGGGAATTAGTTTGTTTAAATTTAAAAAAAAATTCTACTTATATTACTTATGTTTAGGTAAGGCTGACCCTGGATTTTCTTTCATAAATTTTTCCAATAATTTATCTCTTTTGTGTTTTGGTAAAAAAGTTAAACTATTTTCCTCCTTAGAACAACTTGTTTCTAACCATGACATTGGTTGAAATGAATTTAATTTTATACATTTTTGCTGCGTCCATTGACATTTCAAGTCAATCTGTAATATGATTTCAACATCACAAACTTTAGTCCTGAATCGAAGAAAAACACCAGCAAACAAAAACAGATAATAGTAAAGCAAAGTGTAAAAAGTAAAAATGCACTCATTTCCTTCCTAAAAAAGCACATGCACAGGCAAAAGCAAAAATTAAAACTATTAAAACACCTTGTAAAAAAAATTAATAGGGCTGCAATATGTTTACATTTACCCTTTTTACCAGCCTTACAACTACAAAGAAAATTGTTTATATAAATCACATTGTTTTTTAATACCAAGCAGCCATTTAATTCATGTGGCGAAGCCATCAAAGCACTAGTTTGTAAGCAAAGTGCAAAAGTGTCACATTTTGTATCACTAATATTTGTGACACCACATAAAACATTTAGTCCTTTCTTTAGCACTTATTCGTAGCATCCAAATATTTAAATAATTCTTGGAACGGTAACCTCAAATCATTGATTGACAACGTCATTTTTTTTGCTAAAATATGAATTATTGAAGATTAATATAAAATATCTAAGTATATAATACTAACTCGCAATATTGAAACTTACCTGAATGATATGAATAACAATCTTTAATATGTATTTAACTTAGTAACTTTGTAGTGAAGAATGTACATAAACCCTATAAGAAATAGCAACAGAATACGAATTAGAGCCGCCATATTGTAAACGCTCACAGCGACGCCAACGGTAATTTCGTTCGCGAATAGTAGAAGTAGATGTATATGAAACAGATTTATGCGATTTTTACAACACTTTATGGAATGGTGGTAAGCTTTGTGGTCAGTAATTACAAACTATCCCAAGTCAAAGGTAGCACTTGAAAAGTAAGAACAGGGCCGTATCATATTCTTCTCGTCATAGGATAAATATTTGCGACTCCGTTTTTTCGACGTCGACGGCTGATCTTCTGCTAGATATTGAAGTATTTCTTTCGAATGTTGTTTTCAGCATCCCTTTCAGATTTTTCTACCATTGTAAAGCTAGTTAATACTTAATTTCTGCATTTGTTCTTCTATGTATAAATACTAAAAATTTTCTGTAAAGTATATTCATTAGTATTTCATGATAATGGCCTTATAAGAATAAATATAAATAAAATAATTTTTTTAACAACCAAATATTTCTTATATTTATGTCAATAACTGTTTGTATTTCAAATTTACTCTAATCTCATCTCAATTTTCAAATTGAAATCAGAAGACGTGCGTTTAAAATGCATTATTATTTGAATATTTTAATCTAGATTAAAAAAAAAACATAATTAGGAAACATTATGAAAGAAAATTTCTGGTAAGGCCCTTAACAGCATACGATAGAAGAAAGTACCTGTCTATATAAACCATTACCGCAAGTCCCATAAAACTTTATAAGGGTCAATCGGCTTATACGAAAGTGAATTTCATATATCTATGCCTCTACTATAAAAGGTGTGCAACGAAATGCGGAACATAGGACTTTAACATGTGATTTTAGAAAATTGCAGATACTCTCTCTTCTGATAAATTTACAGCAAAACTACAACATTATAAAGTTATTCAAAATTAAATTCTACGTCATATAAGATCATTATTGTAGCAACTGCTCTTCTGCAGTACAAGATATATTATATATAAAATGTAATATTTTGTTAAAAATCAGACAGCCATGAAAATAAAAGATAATATCTATCTGTCAGTTTAGGGAAGTATCACTAATTATAATTCTTATTGTCTGTATTTTAATATTATTCAAGTTGAATTTATATATTTTAGACTATAACATAATTTAATTATTAATTTCAAATACGATTGTCTATAATGACGTCATTAACTGTCACACCTGACATAGATATTTTCTTTTATTTCCATGGCTGTCTGATTTCGAACGAAAATGTTACATTTTACATTTAATAAATTTCATACCGCAGTCATTCTATTGCATCAATTATGATCTTATGTGATGTAGAACTTAATTTCGAACAACTTTGTACTTTTACAGTTTTGTTCTACATCTATCAGGAGAGAGAGTTTCTGCAGTTTTTTTAAATCCCATGTTAAAGTCCTATTTTCCGCGTTTCGTTGCACACACTGTATATGCTTGTGTGTTGTTTTAATAAAAATAAATTGAAAATACTATTGTTTAAAATATAATTTTATTAACGTAAAATGGTAATGGTAACCTGGAGATATTTTTCCGTACCACAGTGTAAGAGCTACGTAGCTAAAAATCAGTTTACACTATTTATCAGGAAAACTTCACTTATGGAGCAATGACAAATAGCTTTTGAAATTTGGGGACAAAATAAAAATGATACCATATAGATGTAAAATGAACATAACATAGCAAAATCACTATCTAGATTAATTTCTTCCTACGTATCTACATATTAGCATACATTATAGAAGCAATATATATTGCAAAATGTTTGATATTAGCTAGCTACTGAAATATTTTTATTCTTATACTCTCATAATATATGCATAAATAATAATTTTATAATAGAGACAACATGTGTATGTCTCTACTTAGCAGAAAGCTTTAAAATGTACAAGATCAGTAATAACCTTATATGAACTCACATACTATATATAAAAATATAGAATCAATATGAGGTCATATTCTAGTTGTCCAGCTTGAATATTTGTTCTCACATGGTGTATATTCTTTTCATCATCATCATCATCATCAATGGCACAACATTCCTATGTGGAACAAGGCCTCAAGTACCTAAAGTACTTGTTTCGTGACATGTTTTACTTGCATTTTAGTGATGCAGGTTGTCAGCCTACAGTCTCTGCAAGGCCAGCACACACCGAGCCGTTGTGCGGCAACCCATCCAATTGGACAGGGCGGGCTATGTTGCCCTTTTTTGCTATCTTTTAAATGACAAAAATATATAAGAACAGTAGTTCCAATTGGTGTGTAATGAGAAACTCCCACTGCTGGGTACCCATGGAAAAAATAATTAATCTACAGTTTAACAAAAATAAAAATAATACAATATTGTGAAAACATCAAAATAAGTAAATAAAATAAAATGAAGTAATGCATGGCATAACAACATAATATACAATGTATATTCTATAACCATTCTAACCACCATTTTGAATAGTTCGGTGAGACATCTGGTGAGCTCGCTCGCTCTATATAGGGCACGAGCGCGCTGCTGTCGTTTGGGCCCAAGAACCTCAATCAAGCGCTTTGCAGTAACTATTATCACCATAAAAACATCTTATAGAAAACACGTTCTTCATTAGTAAACAACAAAACCAGAGACAAAATCAAATTGTCAGAAACATCAAATAACTTATTTGACAGATGAAACGTTAAGCATTTATTTATTTTTTGTTCAATTCCATGGCTGTCGATATTTTCAACGTAATTTTCGCCATTGTCATATTTAATTTCTCTCGTTACAAAGCATGTAAAAATAATTCTGTTTATTGATTTAGATGCAGAATTTTATGTCCTAAAACTTTGATTTCACGCGTTTTTACTTAACATAATTTGGTGTCCAGGGAATTGCAAGAAACTAATTTCCCATGTTTATCTCCTATGTATACCTTTAAGACAGACACGCGGTATATATCTCCCAATGTAAGAAACATATTACTACATCTCTTTACACTTTACGTTAGTAATATTGAATTGATAGATAAACTTTATAAACTAATGCTGTGAGATGCAGTAAAATCCAGAGTTTACCATACTAGTCACATTTAGTGCTGCCATCTGTTATTCGTGGTGACTCCCAATACCATAGATATTATCCGGAGATTGTGATTCCAACATGGTGGTTCACCAGCTCACAACAGACTTCGGGATAAGAATTATTTAAATGAAGAATTTCCTAATAGATGAATCGGAAGAGATGGTCCAAGAAAGTGGCCCGCTAGATCTGCTGATGTTACAAAATTAGATTAGAATTCGGAACTGTTTTGAAACTGTCGACGCAAATATCTGGGAAGAGTAAATTACTCATTTATAAACATGTTTCCGTGAGAAAACACACCCAACTGAATTATAAAATATAAGGGTTTCTATTTGAAAATGATTTGATTTGCTTTGTTGAAAATCCTGTATAATTTCACAAAAAAGAGTGAGAACATCGAACAAAGTTACAGTTGTACAGAAAAATATTCTTAATTTTTACTATTAAAATAACTTCATTATGTCTCTATAAAGCATTGCGTGTATTCGGTCTTTATTAGTGAATAAACGGAATAATTGGCATCACCGAGGCAACATAAAATAAAATTCATATGTCCATATAGGAGAATAAAATACAATTAAAAAAATGTAAAAATATATAGGATATTCCATTTAAAAAAGGCAAACAATTCTCGCCGAGCCAAAATGCAACACCTGTGTATGTGAAAATAATTTTACGTTATGCTCCTTGAATATACAAATAAATTATGTTAATAAATTTATGCTGTATTTCTAACGACAACGGAGATACCGAAGACGGGCGTTTCGATGACTCACCCTGTATAAGAATAAAATTAAAAATAAGTGTAAATATAGTTCGAATCCGATCCCTAAAACTTTTGAACCTTAGGTAATTGCCTCTTTAGCCTAAGCCAAAGTTCGCCCCTGCCCATAGAGTTCGAAGGAAAAGAAATTGGAAAAAGAAAAAGAAGACGACCCAGTAAACCTAGAAGCAAGAAGTCGAGGAGAAAACTAGGAAGGCAAAAGAAGCAACAGATACAAAAAGTAGGATAAAATTTTGGATAAAAACGCCAGGATTAAATAAGTAGTTTTAAAAACTACCAGGTTGTGTAATTAAAAAAAATAGTTTATAAAATTTGACAAATATATTTTCATTTTAATGCTAATAATGTAAAATAATATACATCTTCCTTACATGCAAAATAAAAAAAAATACAACTGAAGTACGCCCCGTATGCCTTTTATAAACGTAGTAGCAGCTATAACTTTTTTGTTTTCCGTATTACAATTTATGACTGTAAAGTAACTTGAATCAAATTTAAAATTTACTAAACTTACGGACGTCTGATAACATAAGTTGCATGTTAGAGAAGCGGCTGTTAAACCAGTTAGACATGTGCATCTGTCTGATACCAGCTCCAGTATTTCTTATTATGGTCTACAAATTAGCCAACATAAAGTGAAACAAGTATGGATTGATAATTCCTAATATTAATTACATGTAAAATACTAATATATTTAATGCCAAAGAAGGTCGAAATGATTATTCAGCGAGAAAAGGGCAATAAAAATAATACTTAATGTTTCACAAATGTATTTTCGTTTGCAAGTGACAGGCTAGCTACTCAATTCCTCTTATCTTGCTAATGTTAAATAATATACATCTTTGTTACATGCAAATTAAAAAAAAAATACAACTGAAGTTCCCCCGTATTCCTTTTACAAGCGTAGTAGCAGCTATAACTTTTTTGTATATTTTCGATAAAATACAAATACCATTTCCGTGCAACAATTTATGACTGAAAGTATCTTGAATTAAATTTAAAATAAAAAAATAACTAAACTTACGGACGTCTGATAACGATAACATAAGTTGCATGTTAGAGAAATGGCTGTCAAATCAGTTACAGAAATGTTCATCTGTCTGATACCAGCTTTAGTCTTTCTTATTATGGCCTACAAATTCTCAACAGAATTCTTATAAGAAATACAAGTATGGTTCGATAATTCCTAATATTCATTACATTTAAAATACTAATATATTTAATGACAAAGAAGGTCGAAATGTTTATTAAGGCGAGGGAAGGGCAATAAAAATAATAATTAATATGAATATTGTTAAATAATAAATTCCCGTCACTCACATTGATTTGCACAAGAGGTAGATTCCCAATGCTGTAACCAGTAAGCGGGCAACCTGGTTCATTTCTGGGTGTTTGTTTTTTTTAATATTAACCACAAAACTTTTCTGTTAAACATTAAATTTTGTAACACATTCAGATTTAAAATGAGTTTTCATGTGAGCAATTAATCGAAACTTATATTTATATGATTTACTTTTTTTTAGAGTGAATTTTCATGTGACGTTTTAAATGAGGTTTCTGTCTGAACGATTTACTACAGATATCACAATGATAGTCTTTTATATCGGAATGAATTTTCATGTGACGCCGTAAAGCATTTTTGTGTCTGAACGATTTATTACACACATCACAATGTTGGTCTTTTATATCAGAATGAATTTTCATGTGACGTTGTAAATCAGTTTTTTGTATAAACGATTTATTACAGACATTACAACGGTGGTCTTTTTTATCGAAATGAATTTTCATGTGACGTTGTAAATGACATTTCTGACTGAACGATTTATTACAGACATTACAATGTTGGTCTTTTATATCGGTATGAATTTTCATGTGACGCAGTAAATTATGTTTTTTTCTAAACGATTTATTACAGACATCACAATGTTGGTCTTTTATATCGGCATGAATCTTCATGTGAGCATTGAAAACATGCTTTTGTGTAAATGATTTAAAACAGACAATGCATTTATGTTCTTTTATTCCCAAATGGATTTTCATAGGGTTATTTAAATTTGTCTTCAGCGTAAATGATTTACTACAGACGTCACACTGATACTCTTTTGTATCGAAATGAGTTTTCATATGAGAGCGTAATATATAGTTCCATTTGAACGACTTACTGCAGATTTTACAGCGATACTCTTCAGAATGAACTTTTATATGCCGATCCAAATGACATCTAAATTTAAATACTTTATGACACACAGAGCACGGCCACGCTTTGTTTACTCGGATGCTCTCTTGTTCTGTACTGCGGCTTTTTAACTCAGTTTCCGATGTAAATGTGTTAGTGCTTGTATTACCGTGAAAGTCTTTTTGTTCATTATGTGTATATAAATGTTGTCTCAAATTATGCTTTTTTAAAAATCTTTTTTTACAAATAAAACATTGAAAATTTTTAATTCCATTATGCAACACTACATGTCTATTCAAATCGTATTTATGGATAAATATTTGTTTGCATAGAACACAGAGTAACTGTTTTATTTGCCTATCTACTTTTTTCTTATAACGCAATAAATTAGTTTTACCTTTGATTAATTTGTTACTAATATTATTTCGATGTTCATTTTTATGCATTTTCTTGAAGTTTTTATTACAGAGGGTACATTTCTTTGTTTCAATTTGATTATTTTTGCTATTTTTGTCATTTTCTTTTAAAATTATTTCTTCGGGTTCAGCGGAACTTTTCTCCCACACTTCCTCCTGTGTGTCCGCCCTTGAATTCTCCTCCTTTGTCTTGTGTTCCCTTTCGTCTTTATCATCATTCATTTTATTACTTTCAACATATTCTTCCTTGCATATGTTTTCCTTTATATAATTATAAAGTCGTCGGTCTTGTGGCGTTTCTTCCAGTTGTTCGTCCTTAATGGAGATAACTGTGTGCAATGCAATGTTTAGAGACATTTTGCTTTTATGCAATTTATTCTTTGGCAATACACTTTCTAACAGAACGAATGGATTGGGAAGAGCCCTGTATGTGTCTGAGGATGTCTCAGCGGAATTCTTCTCCCACACTTCCTCCCGTGTGTCCGCCCTTGAATTCTCCTTCTCTGTCTTGTGTTCTCTTTTATCTTTATCATCACTCATTGTATTACTTTCACCATATTCTTCCTTGCAGATATTTTCCTTTATAATATTATAAAATTCACGGTCTTGTGGTGTTTGTTCCAGTTGATCTTCCTTAATAGAGATGTCTGTGTGCAATGCACGCAGCTGCACGTGTGGGGATGTCCTGTCTACCCGCAATGCAGGGTTTAGGGATGCGCTGTTTATGTGCGGGTGATACTCCGGCCATGTTTCCTCTACAGGTTCTTCCTTAATAGACATCTCTTCTATTTTCTCGGGTTGAGTATCAGACGTGTCATTGTGGCCAACAACGGGGGCCCTGCCTGTGTGTAGCGGGGGCCCCAGGGCCCCGCGGGCCCTGATGCTGCTCTCTAGGCGCCGGCTGCTCTCCACACTGGAATGTTTGAATTTGCTGAAGGCGTCGAGGGCCCCCTCACACTCGGAACAGATGCGCAGTGGAATACCCAACTTGATGATTGTCTGAAATGTGAAATCTATTCTCATAATAAACTCAAAATATAGCAAGAAGCTAATTTTATTCTCATATTTGGAATAGTGATAGCCAAATGGATATAGAGTAAAATGCCATTTTTTTATTATTTAACGTTTACACAGCCTATTTTGAGGTGCATATGAAAATTGAAAGTTTATATGAATTTCTCGAAAATGGTATGAGAAATAAAAATTTGGAGTACTGCAGTGAATTCGTCGTTAAAAAATGTCCGAATGATGTGCAAGTTAAAATCATTTTTATTATTTAAATAAAAAAGTTATAAGCAAAAAACGAAAATTAAAATTTTTATATTTTTTGTTCATATCTAGTCATCTATTCATTTTCTGGAAAAAACAAAATCATGTAGAAAATGATCCCCAAATGAGGCAACTTTTGTCTAATTTAACCGACTTTGGATATGTTATAGTTCTCAAAATCCCCATGCTTAAAACATTTGTCACCCTGTATATGTCGAGATATAAATATAATAAAATTAGAAATAATATAATTTTTTATAACATTTCTATAAATATTATTCGCTAATGTACATCTTTTCTTTTCTCTTTTTGCTGTAGATTTTGGAGATTCAAAACGCCTGTCATTGGTCACTTGTATAAATCGATATATAGATATTAATTTTTTTATAATAGTTCAATAAATATTATTCGCTAATTGGGTAAGTCCAATTCGACATCAATTTTTTTCTGTGTTTCCCTGAGATTCAAATTCCCTGCATGGTAAACATATAGTCGATCAAACGACGTGTCGATTGAAGAACATCGTCATATTCTCCCTTAACCTAACCTCACTTTTGCACCATTTAATGAACGACAAAAAGTAAATAGACAAAGCATTTTCTATCCTTCCGTAATGAATGTTTTGTTTTCGGTAAGCCAGAAAGAGAAAATAGAGATAGATATATAATAAAAGTATTGTTTGAGCATCGCTCGCTAGAGGCATCAGTGTAGTTGACATTCTATATTTTCTGTTATTTACCATTATTTACGTTTTTGTTTTGCCAGTGGCGCGTTACATTTAATTATATTTGTAACATATAAATTTAAAACTTCTAATTCTAATGCCAATTTTAAGAGCACGGGCGCCTCTAGTGAGCAATATTCAAACAATACTAGTAGACATAATATGTCTATCTCTATTTTCTCTGTGTGACTTGTCTAAAACAACAAAACAACAAACCACCTGAAGTTTTGTGTAGTTATATTTGGTAGTTGCATTTAATAAGAAATATACAAAATTTATGTTAGATATGTATAATTAGACTTACAATTTCAGGAATAACATACTCCACTTCGGACACTATTTTGTCGTCCACAGGGACGCAGTGGTAGTCCTTCGTGCACATAAAACACACATCCATTATACTGTTTATATTTTACTATTTGTGCGAACTATATATTTAAAAATTTGTAATAAAATTAGTAGCGTGATGTAATATCACCAACAAAACGTATTCTGGTGTCAACACAAAACTATTAGAATAGGCGAATAAAGTTGCATCACTGCGTTAGTAGCGAACTACTCATCAACATGTCACTGAAATACAGTAATACTGGAACGCTAACTTGTAGGCTTTTATGCAAGTGAGAAACAAGCCTGAGAGAGATAGATGTCTAACACTTCTGCGCATGCGTATTTCCCTAAAGCCTCATGTCGTACAGTTTGGCCCAGAAGTGTATATTTTATAATTATCTGTTTTAATTATCAAATGTATTTAAAAATGTTATTTATTTGTCTATTTTTAATTATCATTGCATGATCTGCGCCTTTTTATTAATTAAAAGCTCCAGTATCTTTACATAACAATAAACTTTGAATATAAAATCTCAGGATAAAAGTTTGCAATCTAGTGGCTAGATGAAAAACTGCGACGGAAGTCGCCATTTTAAAAGCCCAGGTATGACTCATTTCTTGTTGAGCATTTGAATAAGTTGCATGTGCTTGCACTACATTCTAATTTAGCAGCGCGTTCTTCACTCTATAAAAATAAAATTTAACTCTAGCGCAATTAATTAACTTTCTTTGCATATTTAACATTCCTGTTTAGTAATAAATATGGTCAGTTGTGTTGCATGTGATTGTTCCCAAACCATGAAGACCAAAAGTTTAGGAATTTAATTTCATCATTATTTTGCATCGTACAACTATTATAATGAATAATGAAACTACACATTGATATACATATTATTAATTATATTGCCTATTGCAAATGGGAATGAATCCCGTCGTGTAATTTAAATGTCAAGAAATAATTTCATTGCCGTGTCATAGTAATTTTAAATAAAGGGTAAGAATATACATTTCTACTGTTCATAAACCTTATTTTATTTAAATAAATGTCAATGGAAACTGTTATATGTATTTATTATGTATTATACTTATTTCAACAATTATAATTATATTGTTTAAAAGGACAATAAAAACTTCAATTTTTGAATTTACTTTATTTTCTATGTATACATATTTTACCTGTTACTATTTGTATTTCATAATTATATTTATTAAATTCTAAATGTTCTACATAGTACTATTATTGGGTTGTAAATAGTATAAATTCATTGTTTAGAAGTTGACAGTTGACGTAGTTGTTTTTATGTTCTGTAGTTGGCACTATTTACTAGTGACGTGTCCATTCTTTCAATGTATTGTGTGATCGTCATGTGACCGAAAAACAGTCAAATGGTGATCGTAGAAAGAGTATAATATATAATTCGCGTTGTAATGCAATTACGCACTTGTGGAATAACAAACTATTGTGTAACAGTTCCACTTCATGCGTTATATGCATCTTAACAACTCTTGATATTTTATGTACCAAACGGTTAAATCTTCTAAAGTTTCTTTAATCAACGACGATGGCCAAAATTTCAGCCAAGCATATCTAGCTTGATTCAATTTAATTTCCTAGATGGGTTTCATTTTTATCATTCCTGAAATTTATGTAATAGTTATCTACAATACAAATGCGGAAACATGAACTTCCGTGCATGAGCTTTTGTTTGAAGTACGAGCGAGCAACGCAAATATTTTATTTAGGCGAATGCACGGAAGATATTTCCGCATAAGTATTGTACAAGAATTTTTGTAACGAACGAATTAATTATAAAATATAATTAATAAAAATGTGAAACTGTCATTTAATCGTCAATAAAGCGAATAAACATTCGCTTTATTGACTGTATGCCATAGTTCACCGTTGTTATTGTTTGATGGTGTTGCTAATAGATAGCGCTTGTAGTATTAAAATGTCAAAATTAGCAATGAAATTTCTAATTTAATTTAGATAATTTGTATTCTTTTAACTAATTGTCCTCAAATATCTTGTTCTTATATTAAATTTGTTGTAATGTGCAAAAAAAAAATAAAAACCTAATAACATTTTTAAGCTACTTGATCAAAGTAGTTTCCGTTGAGACACTAGTGCGTGAAAGTGAAATAATAGCGGGAATATAGCCTTTTTGATTGTGAGTTGGCTGCTGGAAACATTAATTTCTAGGTAGTGAGTACGAAAAATATTTTACAGACGATTAATTTATATATTTACTACACAATACAGGCTTCCACGTTATTTTATTGTGAAAAATTCCAATTTGATTAGTCCATTACTATATATTGAAACATTAAATGCTATGTCTGTTTCCACACAGTTGTTGATGACTGCTATTTTTAGCAATTGGATGTAATAAGAGATGTGATCCATGTTAGTCAAGCTAGTTGCTCACTAAAATCAATATAAATATTAATACTTTCACCACTTATAATCCAGTACTTTTCTCAGATAGGGCTCAAATGATCTGACAGCTGGAATACCAGCCGCCATTTTGATACGATGTGGTGTTAAGCTAGCACTGGGTAAGACTAAATTTTAACACCGGGTTAAGGCGGTGCTAGCTAACACTCGTTTTGGTTTGAAGCTAACACCGTTTCGAGAATTCGGCTGTTAATGTCCCCCTAGATAAAAATCTAAGAGATTGAGGTCAGGTGATCTTGCTGCCGCACATTTCTTGAACAATGAGGGGGAGCACCATCTTGCTGAAACCATAAATTTTGACGAACGAGTAAGGAAACATCTTGTAATAGTTTTGGTAGAACATTTCGTAAAAATTTCAAATACTGATCACCATTTAATCTATTGGGCAGTATGTATTGTGAGATTTATATAAATAATTAATTAATGTATAATGCGAAATAATTTGATTTAACTAATCAATGTTTAGAGATTATGCAAGGCATATTATTAATATGAAAGATGTATCTTAGAGGGGGCAGTTATTGTAGTGTAGTGCTGCTGTTAAGAAGTGTCAGTGAAATGAAGATTATGTATATAATTGTGGTGTATTATTTGTGCGTGTGAGTGTACCACATTGCCGATATTGATGTGATTTCTTACAGTATGGTCCAAGAAAATTCCTATTGAAGATACCAGCCCAAACATTTAATGAAAATCTATGTTGTAAAGTACTTCTTCCTACAAATTATGGACACTGTCACATGTGTAAATTGCTTCGTCATTAAATATTATAAGTAAAATTAAAATTAGCAGCAGGTTGTTGCAGAATCCACTGACAAAATATCGTTGTAGCTGGTGATCAGCAGGCATTAACCCTTGAACACGTTGCAAATGGAGTGGATGATAATCATTGTTGTGTAAAATGTTCAAAACAACCGTATGAGATATTTCTCCTCCAACACGAGACGTTCCTCTGATAATTGTCGGCTCAGCTGCACCAAGTCTAACACTTCATCTTCAACGTCTGCGACCGCCGCCTCCAGTGTTGGCAGATTTGGCGACTTGTCGCCATTTCAGCGATATTTTATAGCATTCGGCGACAAAATTTTCAATTTGGCGATTAACGATTAATTAGATAGACAAGGTTATGAGAAAATTCGTTTCACCTACATAACTGTTTGGCTGGTTGCATTTGGGTTAATATCAGACGTGACAGTCAAATAGGGCACGAAAGCAGCACCGTCGACCTGTACCCACTCATCTCATCTCATTTTACACTAGGTTCGTTAGCACGCTAGCGCTATATGAACATATTTTTTTAGGAAGGGTATGTCAAAAGGTAAGCGTGCTTTTACAAACCTGGATGAACTTTGAAGCATTGTAAAAGCACGCTTACCTTTTGACATACCCTTCCTAAAAAAATATGTTCATGATCTTATTTTGGCAGTATCAACAAACGAAATTGACAACACATTTCAAATTTTTAATGACTATAACACAAATTTACAATTCACAGTAGAAGTAGAAAACCAACAAAAAAATAGATTTCCTTGACATGACACTTATACATAACACAAATAACAATATCTCAACTAAATGGTACAAGAAACCAACAGATAGTTCCAGATATCTAAATTTCAACTCCAAACATCCCATGTCACAACGCATAAATAATGCTACAAATTTATTTATCAGAGCTTTAACTCTAACCTCACCGTTGTTTCGGGATGAAATCTGCAATGAAGTCACACATTTACTAAAATTAAACAGCTATCCCTCCAATATTATAAATTCGGTTAAAAATACTATTAAAAATAAAATAACAATCAAACAAAATCAAAATAATAACAAAGAAAATACAACTAACACAATAACAAATAACAAAGAAACAGAACAAAATAAAATAGAATGTTTTTATTCTTTGATACACATAGATGGCATAGCAACAAAATTAAAAAAGTACTTTACAAATCATTTAAACGTAGGAGTTGCATTCAAACAAATAAAAACAATAAATAATATATTTAGCAATCTAAAATCTGAAATTAACAAAAATATAAAATCAAATGTCATTTATAAAATTCCCTGTCAAGATTGTACTGCGCAATACACTGGACAGACAAAGAGATATTTAAAAACAAGGATAGATGAACACAAACAAAATTACAATAAAAATAAAAATTCAAATGTCAACAAATGTGCACTTGTTCAACATGCACATTCACATAATCATAATTTTAATTTTAACAACACAATAATATTAGATACAGAACCCATTTTACACAAAAGACTAACCCTAGAGATGTTGCACATAAATAATGATCCTAATAATATTAATCTAAAAACAGACACAATGTACATAAGTAAAATTTACAATAATATTTTAAAATATAACAAACACAATACTAAAATTAAATGAATAACAATTGTAAAACAAACAATTAATTCCTTCTTTTTTAAAAAAACACTTTGACCTTCACCTAACAAAATGGCGCGAAATATTTTAAACATTTTAAAATTCTTTAAAACTGTCTTAACCTTCGACCGTAATTAAAAAATGCAAGTCTAAACGGTACTTAGTGCAAGTTGTCCGTTAGGGTGTGGCACACCATTTTTATTGTTTAAAATTTTATTTTAATTTTATTTTATATGACTATTTTACAATTTTTTCGACACTGTTAAATGAAAATTTAACATTTATTTATTTATATTTTTACATTTTGACTTTTCCATGTTTCAAAAATACTTCTATATTTAAATTATACAGATACTATGATAAGCAAACTGAAAAATTTCATGTAAGTAATACTGTACAATTATTATATTTTATACAATTTGTCTTAAAACCAACACATTAACAAACAATGTAATAATTATAGCTCCTGAAGAAGACCCATGTGGGGACGAAACTGTCGAGGTTGAAAGAATAAAGTTGGCTGATTTCCAGAAACCATCGTCTATTCAATAATTTACCCAGCCAAGAAACATCCCTACTCTACAATTATAAATATTATAACAAAATAAACTATTCATTGCATAAAAAAATTACTTTGCGTTTATTTTGTTCATCTTTAAAGTTTCTGTTTAATATATAATCAGGGCATGTAACCGAAAAAAATACTGGTTAACGGTTAACCCTTATAGAGAACGTTATAATAATAACGGTTTTAGTTCGAAAACCGGTTTTTGAAAATTGGAAACCGGTTTAAACCGGTTAATATATCGGTTAAAAAAATAATTAAAAAAAAAAATATAAAAAATACCATCTGAGAAAAATATAACAATTAAAAAAAGCAATTTGATTAATGAATATTCACAAAAATTCCCGTAATATCTTCAAAAAAACGCAGGTCACTTTTTAATTTTAAACTTGCCTGTGTTGACAAAGGCCGTATTTATTTGGGACTTTTTAAGTATCCTTAACGGCCAAAGAGACTACCTACATTTATAACTCTCTAATAAAATGTGAATTGTAAAAACTGTCATGAGTCATGTTCAAATACAAATAGAAAACACAGATATAAAAAAATATATTAAAATTTTTTCTCGCTAAATGATATTAAAATAAAGGTTAATGTTCGCTAAAACCGGTTTATTTATTTTTGGTTAACGGTTACCGGTATTTTCGGCCTAAAAAATATCGGTTAAAATTACGGTTAAAGTTCGCAATTTTCGTTGAAAATATCGGTTACCGGTTTTTATTAACCGGTTTTTTTAACCGGTTTCATGCCCTGTATATAATATATAATAATTTAATAATTCAAATAAATAATAACTTATTGAAAATTACTCTTTAGGAAATCAAACACATTAGAATATATGTTAATTATTTCTAATTATTTAGAATACACAAATATTAAAATCATTATAATATTGATATCTTTTACATTATTAGAAATAAATGACATTCGTATAATGTATTTCGTTTTCTAAAGAGTAATAAGATATTGATAAAACTGACAACATATTATAAACCTGACTATATATTGTTTAGAAGATATGTTTAAATGCTATTAAACTAATTCAATCATAATAATTCACTTAACAGGAGAATTATAACATGTGAATCTTTTTTACACGTACGCGGTATGATTTAAGTTTGGCGCCCCACATTATTGCCCCCTGCACGCCGAACACCTTGGAAGGAGTGTCGCTACTCTATACTCTCTATACTGTGGTGATATCATGTAGTTACAAAATGAACATAACAGCAAAATCACTAACTAAATTAATTTCTTCTCATGTATCTACTTATTAGCATAGATTATAGAAGCAATATACAGTGTGTGCAACGAAATGCAGAACATAGGATTTTAACATGAGATTTAAAAAAATTGCGGATATTTTTTCTCTAATTTAGAGTAAAACTACAACAGTGCAAAGTTGTTCAGAATTAAATTCTACATCAAATAAGATCATAACTAATAAAACAGCACGTCTCCAGTACGAGTTTTATTTAATATGAAATGTTGTATTTTCGTTAAAAATCAGACAGATATGGGAATAAAATAAAATATTTATGTGTCAGTTGTGACAGTTAATGATTATAGATAATTTTATATTTTTGTAATATTTATGTATTAGTTAAGAGAAAGAATCTAAATTTAACTTAAATAATATTAAAATGCAGATAACAACTTCAGGATCCAAACATGAAATGATGAACTATAATTATAATTAATAATATTTCACTAAACTGTCACATGAATATTTTCTTTTATTTCCATAGCTGTTTGATATTTACAGAAAGTATTATATTTAATATATCTCATATTGCAAATGTGCTGTTGCATCAATTATGATCTTATTTCATGTAGAATTTAGTTTCGAACAATTTTGTATTCCTGTAATTTTGCTCTAAATATATCAAGAGAGAGAGTATCTGCAATTTTTTTAATCTCATGTTAAACCCCTATGTTCCGCGTTT
This sequence comes from Stenolophus ochropezus, assembly GCA_035578165.1. Taxonomy (NCBI): domain Eukaryota; kingdom Metazoa; phylum Arthropoda; class Insecta; order Coleoptera; family Carabidae; genus Stenolophus; species Stenolophus ochropezus. The sequence goes on along the minus strand of JAQOWZ010000012.1, from coordinate 10,265,072 downwards.
CGTTGCACACAGTGTATATTGCTAAGTGTTTGATATTAGCTTTCTACTAAAATATTTTTGTTTTTCTACTCTCATAATATAAGCATAAATTAATATATTATTGGCGATGCCATCCACGCGCTCGCTATCTAGCAGAAAAAAATAGAAACTTAATACCCGGTATTTGTTTTGTTAGGTTAGTTATTTCTTTATTGAAATAAAATAGTTGAAGTGAGTTATAAGTTTATTAAAGCATTGATTGCTCAATATTATTTTATTGCATCTATATAAATATAAGTAATATGTACTGTTGTATATTTCATATACCCTAGACCTCTTAATTCTGTTTTCGTTTTTTAACCATTCTGATGAATGTTGGTTTAAAAAAATTATTGACTGAATGTCATATTCATACAATATTTCTTTATATTAATTCTTACAACAAGAATCATAGAAACTAACATTAAAGACTGCCAATTTCAGCATTATTATGGACTGAATGCACTGTTTAGAATAATATTTTTTTATAGATTCATTGGGTTCTACAACAATCGCATTAGTTTTTGCAACATTTTTTCTTTCTTTTCTTAAAAAAAAATATAAGTACAATACATATAGATTTTCTAATAAACACAATGTATTTGAAAAGCGGAATTTGGAAGAGCATTTGCAAATTTATTTAATATATTAGTATCTGTTGATAACAGTACTGATGTTGGTACAATTTTTTTAATTAAACAAGGTATATTTTTATAGGTACTACTTTATAATTTTCCCGTGATGTATTTCTCTTGGCGCTCCATATACAATTAATGTCAGTTTTTGACACAAGTTCTAAATCGTAACCATTTTTTCTAAAACAAACAAAAAATCTGGTGTGTCCAACACAATACCTCCCGCCACTGTAGTAATACATTCTATATAAGTTTTTCAATACATTTAATTTGTAGTTTTAAAATTAGTTTGTTATTGCAGTTCAGAATATTTTTAATTCATTTCATACCTAAAATTTCCTTCATAAATTTTGTATGACCAATATGACAGATATTTTTGACGTTACTAAAACCGGAGCTGAACTTACTTTCTTCCATCTTTTTAAATTTTAAAATAAAATTACTTAATTTTTTACTTATTTTATCTTTTACACTTACTTACATCAAATTTGACATCATATGTCAAATTTTGTGAACATATGAATAACTCATCTGTTTTATCGAAGTTCCTCAGCCTAAACGATATGTAAAATTATTATAATTTATATATTTTTTTTTCTATCTAGCTAGAAGTCATATATAAACGTAATTATGCAGATCAGTAGAAAATTAAAAAATCTTTGTATTTATAATAACGAAATTTGCGAAAATATGGTATTTAGAGGTATTTTTTAGGAAAAACGATTTAAAGCTTCAAGTAAAGTACTACTTCCGGTTAACCAATTGTAGTCAAAATCTTATCAGTTCATCATATTAGAATAGAACTCTTAAATACCAAATATTATATGTTTTACATGTATCGTATTGAAGTTATCGTGGACGAAAAATCGTCACAGACACACAGACACACGGATATACAGACATCACGCTAAAAATAGTAAAATCATATTCTAGGGACTCTAATTCGTGCTCATATGTTGAAAACCTACACTCGAGAAATCTGACCAAAAACAATACCTCCCTTATCTTTATATTGATAGGCGGGAGGTAAAAAGCAGAAAACGAAAAACAACTGAATAAAAAAAGATCCATAGTCATGCAAACCAAAAAAGCATTCTGCCTTTAAAACCTAGACATTAAAATAATATTATTTCACTATTATTTTTATGAAATACTCCTGTAATTTTATACGGCTTAGAGGAAAGTTCACTGCTTTGCAAACAATGTGCAAATATATTAACTGTGTAGGTGTCCGTTGTCATTCTACCGCATAAAATGACATGACCAGCGTCAAGTACTGCTTCCTTCCGACACATCTGGAGTTCTTTCCAGCACACAAGTACTTAAAGTACTCGCTAAGTCCAAGCTCCATATTTTCTAAAATAATATCTAAATTACATTCATTGTACAAATTCACTAGGTTGTAAATAAAACACTTACCTGTAATTAATGAGCAAAATAACTATGGCTTATGTAAACTATATAATACCAGTTTTCACTAAAGTTCAGTAAAATTATTTATATAAAACAGTAACTAATATTAAAATCATAATCTTTAATCCACAGTGCATATGTCAAATAATGTACACTATACCGGGTATTAAACTTTCAATATTTGCCACTTACAGCGCTGACATCTATGTTGGCGTCGACATGTGTATATCTGTACTTAGCATTACTTATATCGCAAATTACTATTAAATGACAAAAATAAACAAAAGCAATGATGCCAATTGGTGTCTAATGAGAAACTCCCACTGCTGGGTATCCATAACACATAAGTAATTTTGATAGCATGATTGTAGGGAGCTTATTATTGATACCCGAAGTTTGTATGATGTAATCCTGGATAGTATGTAAGTGTGAACTAGCCCGCACCGAAGGACGTGCCCAACCAAACATGTAGCCTCTCTTTCCCCTACCCGTCTCAACCTATTTCCATTATGTTAAAAAATATCTTCCAAATTCTCAGTCATTTCGACAAACTAAAAAGAAAACTTATTGAACTAAAATTTAACAAAAATAAAAATTATAAAATACTGCAAAAATATATGAAAATAAGTAAATATAATAAAATGAAGTGTAGCATAGTGTAACAACATAATATACAATGTATAATCTATCACCATTGTAACCACCATTTTGAATAGTTCGGTGAGAGATCTAGTAAGCTCGCTCGCTCCCTATTATAAATTTACGGAAGTCTTTAAAAAAATTTTATCGCGTACCGTTTTCAAGAACGACCCAGTAAACCTGGAAGCAAGAAGTTGAGAAGAAAACTAGGAAGACACAAGCAAAGTAGCAACAGATACAAAAAAACTACCAGGTAGTGTAATTAAAAAAAATAATTTATTCATAAGTTTATAAAATTTGACAAATATATTTTCATTTACAAGTGACAGACTCACTAGTCAACTCCTCTTATCTTGTTAATAATTTAAAATAATATACACCTTTGTTACATGCAAAATAAAAAAAAAAATACATCTGAAGTACCCCCGTAAGCCTTTGATAAAAGTAGTAGCAGCTATAATTTTTTTGTGCATTTTCAATAAAATACAATTACCATTTCCATATAACAATTTATGACTGTAAGTTATTCTTAAACAGACGATGCAACAGGCACTGACTCTCTGCAGAACGAAACACTTTATGCCCGGAGATTCCGTAGGCCACTTGGAAATTCTAAGGGAAGTACAACTAGATAAACTGGCCTTGTCTGTCTGTGATAAGATGACAACAAAATACAATTTTGACCAGAAGTATAAGGTTGTTATTGGTAATCGCCTTGAATGGGCAACGGAAAGACCTGTTGAAAGGGATTCTTTGTCCTGGTTCACTGATGGTTCAAAATTGGACATAGGAGGAACTGGAGTAGGTGTGCTTGGCCCAGATTGCCGAATTAAGGAATCCATAGGCACCTGCTTCACAATTTTTCAGGCTGAGATTTATGCAATAAATCTCTGTGCTCACATAAACCTAGATAAAGGTCTAAAAGGAGCATTAATAAAAATAATGTCAGACAGCCAGGCAGCTTTAAAGGCATTGAATGCCTTCACATGTAAATCAAAGCTAGTCTGGAACTGCAGGGAGACCCTCCAATTGCTATCCGAAGCAAACCAAGTCACCCTACGGTGGGTACCAGGGCACGAGGGAATCCTAGAAAACGAGAAAGCTGATGACCTTGCAAAAAAAGGGGCTAAACTTTCATACCACGGGCCGGAACCTTCATGTGGTCTTCCACAAAACCACTATAAGAAGGTGGTCAAAAACTGGGAGGAATCTGCCATATCCTCATACTGGAAAAATATTCCAGGCCTCAATCAAGCTCGGAAATTCATTTCCCCAGCTTCGACAAACGCCAAAGAGTTACTAGCTCTCAGCAAAAAGGATCTTAATATAATGACAGGAATTCTCACTGGCCACTGTCCTTTAAAGTACCATTTGCATAAAATTGGTATAGCTGAAAATGAAACCTGTCGACTCTGTGAAGAGGACGAAGAATCGTCGGAACACATACTGTGTGAATGCCCAGCCGTAACTGTGCAGAGACTCAATCAACTAGGTAAGATGTATCTTACGGCAGATGAGATCAAGAATTTGACTCCTGGAGTAAGGGCTGTGTCACAATAGATCTTCTAGGTCACGTTGACAAAAAGCGACAAAACGCTTAAACCCTCATATACATACAATACATACAATACAATATTCTTAAATCAAATTTAGAATTAAAAATTCACTAAACTTGCGAACGTCTGATAACATAAGTTGCATGTTAGAGAAGGGTAGTATTTCTTATTATGGCCAACAAATTCTCAACAGGATTCTCATCAGAATAAAAATTTAATGCCACATAAAACGATTAAAATATGGTTTTATAATTCCTAATATTAATTACATGTAAAATACTAAAATATTTAATGTCAATGAAGGTCGAAATGTTTATTGAAGCGAGAGGAGAGTAATAAAAATAATAATTAATATGAATTTTGTTAAATAATAAATGTACCCGTTACTCACATTGATTTGCACAAGAGGTAGATTCCCGGTGTTGTAACCAGTAAGCGGACAACCTGATTCATTTCTGGGTGTTTGTTTTTTTTAATATTAACCACAAGACTTTTCTGTTAAACATTAAATTTTGTAACACATTCAGTTTTAAAATGAGTTTTCATGTGAGCAATTAATCGTGACTTATATTTATATGATTTACTTTTTTTTTAGAGTGAATTTTCATGTGACTTTTTAAATGAGGTTTCTGTCTGAACGATTTACTACAGACATCATAATGATAGTCTTTTATATCGGAATGAATTTTGAATAGCGGAATAAGTTTTTATGTGATTATTTAAAACAAACTTGAACAAAAATTATTTAAAACAGACATTGCATTTATGTTCTCTTATTCCTAAATGGATTTTCATGTGCTTATTTAAATAAGTCTTCAGTGTAAATGATTTACTACAGACGTTGCACTGATAGTCTTTCTTTCCGTGAATTTGTGTATGCTGATCCAATTGACTTCTAAATCTAAATATCTTATGACACACAGAGCACGGCCACGCTTTGTTTACCCGGATGCTCTCTTGTTCTGTACTGCGGCTTTTTAACTTAATTTCCGACGTAAACGTTTTAGCGCTTCTATTACTGCAGAAGTCTTTTGGTCTATTATGAGTAAATAAATGTTGTCTCAAATTACGCTTTGCCGAAAATCTTTTTTTACAAATACAGCATTGGAATCTTTTTATTCCATTATGCAAAACTATATATCTGTTCAAATCGTGTTTATGAATAAATATTTGTTTGCACAGAATACATGATAAATATTTTATCCGTCGATATAATTTTATCTTATGACGCGATAGATTAGCTTTACGTATGAATAATTTTTTACTAATATTACGTTGTTGTTCTTTTTTATGCATTTTCTTAAAGTTTTTATTACAGAGGATACTTTTCTTTGGTTCAATTTGATTATTTTTGCTACAATTTTTGTCGTTTCCTTTAACAACTATTTCTTCGGGCTCAGCGGAACTCTTCTCCCACACTTCCTCCCGCCCTTGAATTCCCGTCCTCTGTCTTGTGTTCTCTTTTATCTTTATCATCACTCATTTTATTACTTTCATCATATTCTTCTTTCCATATATTTTCCTTTATAGCATTATAAAGTCGTCGGTCTTGTGGTCTTTCTTCCAGTTGTTCTTCCTTAATGGAGATATCTGTGTGCAATGCACGCAGCTGCACGTGTGGGGATGTCCTGTCTACCCGCAAGGCAGGGTTTAGGGATGCGCTATTTATGTCCGGGTGACACTCCGGCCATGTTTCCTTCATAGGTTCTTCTTTAATAGACATCTCTTCTATCTTCTCTGGTTGGGTATCAGATCTGTCATTGTGGCCCACAACAGGGACCCTGCCTGTGTGTGTGTATTAGTGTTCCGCCAAACAAATAATAGTGAATGTATTTGAATCATTAAAAACTGAAAATTTGAATAATGCTATTGCGAAAACGACGGAATTAACCAAAGTGCCCATATTCAACAGACCAGTGTAGTGATATAGAATAATTATAAAACTTATACATGATTTATTTGTTATCGTTACGTTACGTCGAATACTGGTGATTATTATTTAATATACATATATAATAATGTATATAATTTTCTTGACTAGTTTTACTTTTTACATAAATAAAATAAAAATTTGTTTGTTTTAGTACGTATAAACCAAACATTTATACCTGTATTATATATACTTATTTAAAAATTTAAAATCAGTCTCTGCATTTCTGAATCATAAATTTAGGGATAATTCCTTGTTTACGGTATGCTAGTAGGGGGTGAGGTAATCCAATTCTCAATTCTGTTATCCAGCACTATAGCTGTACCTACCCCATATAAACGAAGTTCAAAACTGCACTGATCCAATAAACTAGGGGCGTAATCTACCATTGACGTGGGATTATTTCAATAACAAATGGAATTTTTGTAAATATTTATATTTTAAGATGCGTAATATTAATGAATAACAAAAGAAAATATCACATTTATGAACATCATAAAAAAACTCTAATTAAGCAAAGCGAATGAATTAAATCGGTTTGGTCACTAACAATATTTTCTTTTGAAATAACAGCTTCTTTAGTCTCTAGATTAAAATGCAGAGGCGAATGGATTACATCGGTTTGGTCATTGACTATATTTTTCTTAGAAATAACAGCTAAAATAGAATTCTCTCTGTTCAGTTTTTGGGACATAATTCCTTTTCTTTCTCTGCCACTTCAGGCGTCCCTCAAGGGTCTAATTTAGGTCCTCTCCTATTTCTTCTTTTTATTAATGACATAACCTTTGAGATTGAATCTGAACAACTACTTTTTTCAGACGATCTTAAAATTTTTTGCCCAATCGCACAACAGTCTGACTGCGATTTTTTACAAGAGAATTTAAATGCCCTGTCAAATTGGTGCCATACTAAAAAACTCGATCTTAATCTTAATAAATGTAAAATTGTCACCTTCACTAGAAAGTCGTCTCCAATTATCTATAATTACACCATTGACAGTGTAGTCCTTTCTCGTTCCGACTATGTCACTGATCTGGGAGTTAAATTTGATAAAAAACTTTCTTTTGTGTCTCACATCAATTTTATATGCCAAACTGCCAATAAGATGCTAGGTTTCATAATTCGAAACTCTAAATCTTTTAATAGCATTTTTGCCATCTTGTTGTTATATAACTCTCTCGTCCGTTCCAGATTAGAGTACTGCTCTATTATCTGGAGTCCTTTTGCTGTAGTTCATCAAGACCACATAGATAATTTCCAAAAGAAATTCCTGAAATATCTTCATTACAAGATATATAATACTTATCCGAATCGCTTTATAGGGCAATTACTCACTCTCTTCAATTTTCATAGTCTACTTGAATGTCGTTATATATTTACAGCTTATTATCTCTCTAAAATTATACATAATGATGTCAATGATTCAACTATCCTTGGTCTTCTTAACTTCCACGTACCCTCTTATTTCTCACGCCACACCTTTACATTCTATCTACCTCAGTTGCACTCAAATATTCTCTTCACTTCACCAATTATTAAAATGTGTTTTATATATGATAGTAAATAGCGTGCTTATGACATTTTTCTTTCACCTCCCAAAAAATTTCACAACTCGCTACTGCAAACTTAAATTTATACATGTCTTCACTAGTCATTATTTTTATAAAAATAATTTTGTAATATTGTGTTTTATTTCCCTCTATGCTTACATTTTAATTCTGCCCAACACTTTGTCCTTCTCTATTTTGTAATTGGGCTTGCCTGTTGTATAGAGTACTATTAATAATAATAATAATAATATACTCATAAAGCTACCTGTCCACCTCTTAACATAATCACAGTTTTAGTTTTAAGCCATAACCTTGAAATGTTTGACACACGTGAATATGGTTGAACATTTCCACTTACATAGTCGACATAGTCGTAGTCTTTATCATTGCGCACAATAAAAAAACTCCAAACAGTTGTCATAGTCATATTGTTTCATTTGAGAGAAGACAGCTGAACTTCTGCAGTGCATTGTAAATTCTGTGTTCAGGTTAAGGTAGTACATCGAAGAAAACTCAAGTTGTTTGTTAACCTTTCTGTTTATATTAAACCAGCCTGAGAAAAATAATACAGAGTATTCTGGAAAGTACCTTATTTATATAATTTTACAACATATTACAGAATATTAACAATCATATCGTTGTGGTGAAATAATTAAAGTTAAATTTTATTTTATTTACATATATTACGCAGAATTGAAATATTGACTGCTTGTTAACAGAAATGATTTTAAATTTCAATGTGGATAACATATACAGGTGTCCGTTTTAAGAGGCTAACCATTGGGATCTCGAGAACCGTGAGAGACACGACGTCGATGGAATTGGGGCAAAATTGTCGCATTAGTTGACCATTTTAATTATGTATTTGTTTTCCCGTAAAAAAGCATACGTCAGTAGATATGAGCAAAAACTTCATATTGGCCAATTTACTTTTTGACTTATAACTTTTTTGTTTCAAGTCATACAAGTTTCTAGTTTGCAGATTCTACAGACACTTTTTGCGACAGCGGCCCCCAAATTTTTTGTAAGTGGAACACTTTTCGAGAAATTCGTACTAATTTTTAATTTTCATATCAAGTTCAAAGTTTTTAGTACAATTAAATTTTATTTTTTTCTTTCCAATGATATAAAACACATTCATATTAAAATGAAGATAAACTTATAAATTCGAATTTTTTTATTTTATTTATTTCGGTCGAGTGTGCTTTGGAAATAAAATCGAAAATCTTTGGTTTCAAACTAAATTTTGACTAAATAATTCAATTAGTTAGAATTTTAATATGCTTCTCATCGAAGTGCCTTATTAGTTGCCCATTTTAATCATGTTTTTGTTTTCCCAAAAAAACCTTTAATAAATTTCATCCAGGTCCAAGTACTTCATATATATTTCAACGAATAGAAAAAATAAATTAATACTCTTACTAATTACACATGTTGTCATTTAATTTTTCGTTTATACTTTTAACATTTTCTGTTAAACTACCGTAATGTAAATTATTGGATCGGCGGTTGGAATAATACCTTGTCTTAAAATTGATTTTCTATTTGAAATACTTGCTATAAATATTATATAATATTAAAAAAATATAAGAAACTTTACTTCATATTTACAAATGACAATCTGAAGACAAGAAATGAGCAGAACAAATGTTGATACTGGAGTCATTTTTTTCCCTATGTATAATGCAATTTTTCATTTACTTAGTAACTCAATATCCCTAGAGAAATAATATATGGTTATTTTTGCAATAATATTATTACTGCATTGTGGTATTGAACAATATATTTTTAATTTACTAGATATTTTACTTCACGAAAACTTTCCCTGATTCAAATACCAATAAACGCGTGAATGTTTTTCCTAGTGCTCTTATTTCAAATTTCACCAACAGATGTCACCTACTTTGTTGCTTCATGTTAGTAAACACTTGGAAAAATATATATATTTTTTTTTATCTCAATCGATATTTAAGAAAACATATGTTAAGTGTAAATTTTATAACTTTTTGATATGGCGCAGCCCCTACTTGCCATTATTTTGAAATTATTTTAAAAAAGGATTGGTTTTTAACTGCAAATTTCAATTGTTTATTAAGAGTACGTATATAAATATCGTGGTAAATATAATTTGAATATAATGAAACACAAGAACTTGAAAAAACTACGCTAAAAATATTGTCGATCAAAGGACTTGTCGATTGTACGACATGGTCATATTTTCTCTTAACCTAACCTCATTTATGCACTGTTTACTATCATCAAATCAGATAATACGTAAGTAAGATATGTATAATTGCTTCATATATGTAAAGTAACGTTTAATTAGACTTACTATTTCAGGAATAAGATACTCCACTTCGGACACTATTCTGTCGTCCACAGGGACGCAGTGGTAGTCCTTCGTGCACATAAAACACAAATCCATTGTACTGTTTATATTTACAATTTGTGCGAACTATATACTTAAAACTTTGTACTAAAATTAACAGCGCGAGGATAAGATATCACTAACAGGAATATACACTCATATGTCAAAACAGAAACTATTCTGAATAGTTTTGCCTGGTTGAGGTTGTCAATACACAAATAGTACTACAGATGGCAATCGCATCATTTACAAAGTGAATAACAAATCAGAACCATGTACATTCGTAAGAAAAATTAAATTTATTTGTCTTACTACGATATTTACTTTATTTAAACAGTTAACTATATGATTGAAAGATGTAGAAGAATATGGAATAATTCATTATATATTTTAATAAAAACGAAGCTATAATAAATATATCAAAGAAGTTCAAGATATTGATAAAATATCCGTATTTATCCGTATTATAAAAAATCTTGGTTAATTGTTTTGTTAAAAAAGAGGTATGGGATCGTGCAAAACGTTATACATTATTTTATAATGAATAAGTTAATTTTTAGGATGATGTTACACGAATACTAAATTTCTATCAAACAGAACAGAAAATTTAAGTTTAGATATTCTGTTTTGCTGAAAAGAGTTGATTAGATTTTGAGTATAATTGGTCAAACAATAGTGGAATTTTAAACAATATTTCATGCAAAATAATAACTAAATATAATTTTTCCTTCAACTTTTCATAGGCATTTAATATGGGAAAACAGTCAATACTACATGTATTCCTACATGTTCCTTCATTTTAAGGGGGTTTTATCGCTCAGCCCTGCTAACTCACAAATCCCCGCTGTCCTCAGGTGCCCGCGCTGACAGCCAATGTGCTTTGACTACATGTTGTCTTTATTTATCTAATTACTATAGTATGCTCCGTTCTTGTTTAGAAGATTCTCGATTTGATTGGCTAGCAGCCTACGATTCACTCCACAGTCTTGGCACTATGAAAACACGGCACGTGAATACATTGTTTTTTATTCTTGGTTTACCTTTTGCTGAGTTATTATTTGTAAAACTTTTAAGTACATTTTATTTTATAAAATGAACAATAAAAATAAGACAAAATATAATGTCCCATACCATAAACAAAGCATGCGAAATCGAATAAAAGGGTATTTAGAAATAATATAAAAATATTAATTAAATGTCTATTGCCATTATTGTAACAATTTTAGATTAACCCAAAGCCGCATCTCTGCTAGCAATCTTGATAATATTCCTTATTCGAGTTTTGATCCATCTCCACAAAATCTTGAAAATAATTTGATTTTCAATGATACATCATCTGTGGATATTCCACATGAACAGGAAATGTCTAATATTAATAAAAATAGTGTCTGTAATGAAAAAGAAGAGTTTACAGAAAATACTTTCAGTACTGTTGAAAATAATAGTGAACTTTCTACACATAAAATTAATAATGAAACTACTCATTCCACAACCTTTCCAACAGGACGAAGAATTGTCGATATCAATTATTTTCTTAATTGCATATTAAATAGCAAAAATCATTCTCCATTTGATTGTGGCATATCAGACATGAATGTTATATCGGAAAAAAGAATAGGTCTTCTTTAAATTTTTACATTAAAATGTAGAATGTGTAATATTGAAAAAAATTTAAACCGAAAACCCTTCTGCTACTAATTTAAATACAAACACTGCTGCAGTACTTGCAATGGTCAGTACAGGAGGTGGCCAATCTGAAATGATTGAATAACATGCTATAATGGACATACCATCTATGTCGTATAGAAAATATAGCAACCATCATGATATCGTGTCCGAAAAAATTCGTGAAACTACTTGGAAAGCCATGGAAGAAGTAGGAAAAGAAGAAGCAGATTTAGCTCGGGCAATTGGTGACGTTGATAAACAGGGTTATCCTTTAGTTACCATCATTGCTGACGGAGCTTGGTCTAAACGATCATATAGAGTAAATTATGATGCTGCTTCTAGAGTTGCTTGTATTGTCGGGGCAAAAACTGGAAAACTTTTATTTATGTGTGTGCGAAATAAATATTGCCCAATTTGTGAAAAATATATATCCAAAAATATTCCAAGTCCGCAACATAAATGTTTTAAAAATTGAACTGGAACATCAACATCTATGGAATCCGATATCATACTTGAAGGCTTCATGTGTAGCATGCAATTGCATGGTATCAAATAAAATAAATTAATAGGGGATGGTGATAGCAACGTATACAGTAAAATATGTGCTGCGAAACCATATGGAAATGATTTTATTGTACATAAGATTCAATGTACAAACCATTTGTTGCGCAATTACTGTACCAGATTAAGAACTTTAGGAACGAAATCAACAAGTACCAAAAATAAACACGTAAACACGAAATTAATATCAATTTTAAATAAAAGAATATTACGATTACGCATAGGAATTTCAAAAGCTGTTAGTCACTGGCGTCAACAAAATATTGATATTACAACACAAATAGCAAAGCTTACTAATGATATATTGAATTGTCCATATCACGTATTTGGTGAACATAAAAATTGTCAACAATATTTCTGCACAGGATCAAAAGATAATGAAGAAAATTATGTAGATGCTATGAAAGAATGTGGTTTGTTGGATGACATTATTTCTTGTGGCAATAGACTAATTCAAAATGCATATAGTTTGTTATTGAACATGAATAATAATGCAGCAGAATCATACAACTCCGTTGTAAGTAAATTTGTGGGTGGTAAAAGAATAAATTTTGCCTTAAAAAGTGGATATGATATTCGATGCCGAGCAGCAGCTTTATCTTTCAATAAGAAAGAAGAATATTATACCATTCTTCATAAAGCCATCACAAATAAAAGTCCCGGGAAACATAGTAAAAAATATATAAACACATTAACAAGAAGATGTATGAAAAGTAAGGCGAAGAAAAAATTATTTAAATCAAAAAAGAAGACCTTAGTTCCTCCCGATGAAGATTACGGATTAGTAGAGATGGGAAATGATGATTTAAATGAAGAAGAATTTACTTCTAAAAAAGAAACATTTTTAAACAATAACTATAAAAAAATCCTCTGATGATATAGAAAAAATTGAAAAATCAACAGTAGGACAAGCCAGTATTTAGACTAACAGCATCAATTTTCGGTTCAATATGCAAAATCGATCAACAACGTCATGCTGTGGAATTATAAAAAAAAATCTTTATGAAGATTTTCGCGGTAATGCTGCCTCACGCTGGGGAGTAGATCATGAATCAAATGCAATACGAGATTTTGAAACAAAATACAATTTTAAAGTTTCTCATTGCAGTTTATTTATTCATCCGGAATATCAATATCTTGGAGTATTATCAATTCTGATGACAGTATTATAGAAGTGAAATGCCCTTTTTCGGCTTCTAAATTACGGCCGAAAGATGCAATAATGCAAAAAAATACATACATAGAATTTAAAAATAATTGCTATAGATTAAAATCTACCCCTAATTAATATTATCAGGTACAAGGACAGTTACAAATAACCCAAAAACAGTTTTGTTATTTTATATTATGGACTCCCTTAGGAATGATTACAGATAAAATTGAGCGAAACGATAAATTTTGGGATGAAAAAATGCTCCCTAAATTGAAATTATTTTATATTGATTGCCTGCTTCCAGAAATTATCGACCCAAGACATACCAGAGGAATGAAAATTAGAAATCCACCTCACTGATTTCCGAAACTTTGTACTTGACCTTGATGCGTTTATTTTTTTGTTTTCCCCTTTTAAGGTTTTATTTTTTCAAGTAAGACTTTCGATTAAAGAATAATATTTTTTTTTAAATCAGTATTTTTCAAGTTACAACGGGAAGTTATATTTTTTAAATGGGATAATATTTAATTTTTATTATATCTGCATCATAATCGTTGTTTAACAACCTAAAAATCGTGCAAAAAATAAGATTAAAACACGCCGTGCGCTTTAAAGTTGCTATGCAATAACAATCAAAATCAAAGTAATGTAAACAACAAATACTTATCAATCTCCAGGTAAACGATGTTATGTCAAATCACACAAAATTATGAGACGTTAAAATCAAATTTCGTTCAAACTTTTTCGCTTGAAAGTGAGATCATTCTACGGCTATAGTTCTTCAACCTCCATTGGTTTAATACCTTTGAACTTTCCCTCGAAATGGATCATTTTTACAAAATTTTATTAAAATGTTTATCACTATTTTAATCGCTCAAATGTTGTAAAGAAATATGTATTCTTTTCATTTACTTGGTACATATTTCTCAGGAATATATTTTGACATTTGTCAATGTCAACTTATTAACAATTACTTAAATGTTTCCTGCTAAAATTAAAAGCCAACTAAATTATTACTTTTATTAAGTTTTTATCAAAATTATACTGCCCTTGTGAACAGGTCAACATTCTACGACTAAGCGTTTTTGAGTTATGACAAAAATTTTTAAAAAATTACGAGCAAAGTGCCCTTTTGGCACTGCCGATTGCAACACAAAAGGGAGGTTCACAACTAGATGTTACAGCAGTCTTATATACAAAATTTCAAAACTTTACGGTTAGTCATTTTTGAGTTATGCGAGATACATACATACGAACGTACAGACGTCACGCCGAAACTAGTCAAAATGAATTGAGGGATAGTCAAAACGTGTATTTTCGTTGAAATCTTAAATTCGAAAATTTTCGCGATTACAACACATATGTATCATACATTATTTTTGTAGCATATTAATGATTAATTTCTTTATTAAAGTTTTTTGACAGTAGACGTGATTTGTATTTTTATTGAAAAATCACATTACAATTGTTTCTATGACTACAATCACGTTCGATCTTCAAAAGAAAAAGAAAAAAATCTGTCAAACAGACATAAATGTCAATTATAAGTAAAAACTATTGTTGTTTTGTGATAAAAACGAGTTCAAGTGAAAGTGGCAGTGAAATAATACAATGTAATCGAAATGCTAAGCAGAGCAATTGATGCTACTGGAAGTTTTCTTCCAGAAAAATCATTTATAAATCATAGGACGAGGACCTGTCTATCCAGAGTTTTATGTACCTATAAATACATATGCATAATATATGTTAATTAATTTTGTTACCGCCGTGTATAACATTCAGTTGGATGTAATGTCTGTATTGTCAAGTCCCTTGACGGACGTTTTATGCGACTTTCACTGATTATTATATTATACAATATAAATAAAGCTTATCAACAAATTTGTTCACATTACTCTCTACACGTAAAATTGCTGTATATATATATATATATATATATATATATATATATATATATATATATATATATATTTATATACACAGAGGGTGTTCCATTTAAGTGTGAACAATATGTCTATGTTTTCTATCCATAGCACTCTTGTTTCAGCCAGATATAAATAAAATACATATAAATCTAACATGCATTTTTCTGTTATTTTGTTATATTAGTATGATACTAGCGAATTCCGCTGTCAGTGCAAAAAAACAAATGCCGATCGACATGAAACAATTATTTCATATTTGCACGTCAGGCCTCACCGAGACCTTTCATTAGATTGCAAACACGATATACTTCTAATAATATTTTGCAAAAAACAAAAGCCGGTCGACATGAAACATTTTTGTCATTTATGTATCCCAACTCTCACCGAGACCTTTCATTTGATACTATACACGACATACTTCTGACAACTTTCTGCATTAAACAAAAGTCGATCGACATGAAACATTTTTATCATATCTACACGCTAGCCCACACCCAGACTTTTCATTTGATACCAAACACTATATACTTGTGACAACCTGTTGCAAAAAACAAAAGCCGATCGACATAGCACATTTTTTGTCAATTCTGCACGCTAGCCCTCTTCGAGACCTTTCATTTGATACCAAACACGACATACTTCTGACAACTTTTTGCATAAAACAAAAGCCGATCGACATGGAACATTTTTGTCAATTCTGCACGCTAGCCCTCTCCGAGACCTTTCATTTGATATCAAACACGACATACTTCTGACAACTTTTTGCAAAAACCAAAAGCCGATCAACATGGAACATTTTTGTCAATTCTGCACGCTAGCCCTCTCCGAGACCTTTTATTTGATTTCAAACACGATATACTTCTGACAACTTTTTGCAAAAAACAAAAGCCGATCGACATGAAACATTTTTATCATATCTGCACGCTAGCCCACACCGAGACTTTTCATTTGATGCCAAACAATATATACTTGTGACAACCTTTTGCAAAAAACAAAAGCCGATCGACATTGACAATTTTTGTTAATTCTGCACATCAGCCCTCATTGAAACCTTTCATTTGATACCAAACACAATACACTTCTGACAAGTTTTTGCAAAAAACAAAAACAGATCGACATAGCACATTTTTGTCAATTCTGCACGCTAGCCCTCTCCGAGACTTTTCATTTTATACCAAACACGACATACTTCTGACAACTTTCTGCATTAAACAAAAGTCGATCGACATGAAACATTTTTATCATATCTACACGCTAGCCCACACCCAGACTTTTCATTTGATACCAAACACTATATACTTGTGACAACCTGTTGCAAAAAACAAAAGCCGATCGACATAGCACATTTTTTGTCAATTCTGCACGCTAGCCCTCTTCGAGACCTTTCATTTGATATCAAACACGACATACTTCTGACAACTTTTTGCAAAAAACAAAAGCCGATCGA
The DNA here is from genome assembly GCA_035578165.1 of Stenolophus ochropezus. NCBI lineage: Eukaryota > Metazoa > Arthropoda > Insecta > Coleoptera > Carabidae > Stenolophus > Stenolophus ochropezus. The sequence continues at coordinate 10,248,209 of JAQOWZ010000012.1, read as the reverse complement.
CATGGAACATTTTTGTCAATTCTGCAGGCTAGCCCTCTCCGAGACCTTTCATTTGATACCAAACACGACATACTTCTGACAACTTTTTGCACAAAACAAAAGCCGATCGACATGGAACATTTTTGTCAATTCTGCACGCTAGCCCTCAACGAGACCTTTCATTTGAGACCAAACTCGACATATCTTTGAGAAATTTTTGCAAAAACAAAAGCCGATCAACATTGACCTTTTTTTTAATTCTACACGCCAGCCCTTATCGAGCCTTTTCATTTGATACCAAACACCACATACTTCTCACAACATTTTCCAAAAAACAAAAGCCGTTCGATATAGAACATTTTTGTTCATTCTGCACGCTAGCCCTCATCGTGACCTAGCCTAATATAACAAATTTATGTCATTCGCGCACACCAGTCCGTATTGTGTCGTTTCCTTAAAACCCAAGGACGACCTACTTCTAACAACTTTTTACGAAAAACAAATGTAGATCGACATGACTCATTTTTTTATTCATTTTAAAACTGGCCCTTATGGTTTTCTTTCTTTTGAAAACAAACACAGCAAAGTATTCAATTTATTTTATTTAGGAATATTTGACTTTTATTTAGTTACTTTATAATTTGTATTAAAAAATAGTAGTTAATTTTTAAATTTATAAATTAATATTGGCAACCCTAATACAACTGCCACCGTCTTCAGTGAAGTTAGTTTAGGAATATTTGGTTTTAATTTAGTTACTTCATCACACATTTGGCAACATTGACTTTTGACATTGGAAACGTCAAAATTTATATTAATTAAATACGTTATGTTTTAAACTTAAATTAGTTGTAATACATTTGCTCAAGTCTATTATTCATGATACTGTTTTTAAATCTTTGATATCAATGTTCTATTAAAAGATATAATCATTTAAAGTTCATAGGCAGATTGTCAAAAGTGACGGATGACAGCGTGATTCTCCTTAAAGTTAGACATGGCCTCTGGGATCCATTGTTTCAAGGCAGCATTTGTGCAAAGTTTTAATTTTTTACACGAAAACTACTAATAGTAAAAATATGAGACACCCAAAAGGCACCAGATCTCATTAGCCCCCACATATTAAAAAAATATTTATAACAATCACTTGCATGGTTCAGGCTGTAGGCGATTACAAAAGTTACTCGATGCTAGTGATGAATCTATATATATATATATATATATATATATATATATATATATATATATATAGTGAATCTAATCGTTTAGTATATAGGACTAGCGAATTCTCGGCTACGCCGCGCATTCCCTAGAGCTCCGCTGTCAGTGCAAAAAACAAATGCCGATCGACATGAAACAATTATTTCATATTTGCACTCCAGGCCTCTCCAAGACCTTTCATTAGATTGCAAACACGATATACTTCCAATAATTTTTTGCAAAAGACAAAAGCCGGTCGGCATGAAACATTTTTGTCATTTATGTACCCCAGCCCTCACCGAGACCTTTCATTTGATACCAAACACGACATACTTCTGACAACTTTCTACATAAAACAAAAGTCGATCGACATGAAACATTTTTATCATATCTGTACGCTGGCCCACACCAAGACTTTTCATTTGATACCAAACACTATATACTTGTGACAACGTTTTGCAAAAAACAAAAGCCGATCGACATTCACAATTTTTGTTAATTCTGCACACCAGCCCTCATTGAAACCTTTCATTTGATACCAAACACCATACACTTCTGACAACTTTTTGCAAAAAACAAAAACCGATCGACATAGCACATTTTTATCAATTCTACACGCAAGTTCTCAACAAGACGTTTCATTTGAGACCAAACTCGACATACTTTTGAGAACTTTTTGCATAAAACAAAAGCCGATCGGAATGGAACATTTCTGACAATTCTGCACGCTAGCCCTCAACGAGACCTTTTATTCGATACCAAACACGACATACTTCTGATAACTTTTTTGCAAAAACCAAAAGTCGATCGACATGGAACATTTTTGTCAATTCTGCACGCTATCCCTCAACAAGACGTTTCATTTGAGACCAAACTCGACATACTTTTAAGAACTTTTTGCAGAAAACAAAAGCCGATCGAAATGGAACATTTCTGTCAATTCTGCACGCTAGCCCTCTCCGAAACCTTTCTTTTGAGACCAAACTCGACATACATTTGAGAATTTTTTGCATAAAACAAAAGCAGAGCGACATAGATCATTTTTGTGAATTCTCTACGCGAGCCCTCGCCAAGACCTTTCATTCGATACTAAACACGACATATTTCTGACAACTTTTTGCAAAAAACAAAAGCCGATCGACATATAACATTTTTGTCAATTTTGCATTTCAGCCCTCAACGAGACCTTTCATTAGATACCAAACACGACATACTTCTATTAACTTTTTGCATAAAACAAAAGCCGATCAAACATAGATCGTTTATGTTAGTACTGCACGCGAGCCCTCAACAAGACCTTTTATTTGAGACCAAACATGATATACTTTATACTACTTTTTGCAAAAAACAAAAGCCGATCGACATAGATCATTTTTGTCAAATCTCTACGCGAGCCCTCGCCGAGACCTTTCATTAGATACCAAACACGACATACGTCTATTAAATTTTTGCATAAAACAAAAGCCGATCAACATGAAAAATTTTCTTTTTTGTACACCAGCCCTCACCGAGACTTTTCATTCGATACAAAACACATATTTCTGATAACATTTTGCAAAAAACAAATTCTAATCGACGTAGAATATTTTTGTCATTCGTGCACTCCAATCCACATTGTGTCGTTTCATTAAAATCCAAGGACGACCTACTTGTAACAACTTTTTGCGCAAAACAAATGCAGATCGACGTGACATATTTTTCTTTGTCATTTCAAAACCGGCCCTTATGGTTTTTTTTTCTTTTGATATCAAACACAGCAAAGTGTTTAGGAATATTCGGTTTTAATTTAGTTACTTTATCACACATTTGGCAACATTGACTTTTGACATTGGAAACGTCAAAATTTATATTAATTAAATACTTTATGTTTTAAACTTAAAATAGTTGTAACACCTTTGCTCAAGACTAATATACTTGATACTGTATTTACTTCTTTAATATCAATGTTCTAAAAAAAGTTATAATCGTTTAAAGTTCATAGACAGATTGTCAAAAGGGACGGATGACAGCGTGACTCTTCTTAAATTTAGACATGGCTACTGGGATCCATTGTTTCAAGTTATTAGTTTTGCACAGTTTTTATTTTTTTACACAAGAACTACTCACAGTAAAAATATGAGACCCCCAAAAGGCACAACTACACATTATTCCCTGCAACCTAAAAAAAAATACAACAATGCCTTTCATAGTTAATGTAGTTAGGCTTGTGACAAAGTTTGGCGATCGTCATGATGAAAATAAATAAACATCACCGACATGTTTTAAACTTAAATTAGTTGTAAAACCTTTGCTCAAGATTATAAATCATGATACTGTATTCACTTCTTTAATATCAATGTTCTATTTGAAAATACAATCCTTTAAAGTTCATAGACTGATTGTCATAAGTGACAGATGACAGGTTGTTTCTTTTTTAATTTAGACATGGCTACTAGGATCCTTTTAAAATTTTTTGTTTCAAAATGAAAAAAGTGTGTAGTTTTTATTAATTTACGCAAAAACTGCTCGACGTAAAAATATGAAACACCAAAAAGGCACACCTACGCATCATTCTCTACAACTTGATATTATTATACATATCAATTTCATAAATGGTTAGGGCTGTAGGTTTGTCCGAAAATTTGGCGATCGTCGTGATGAAAATAAATATAGATTAGGACACATGCCTTTTAGTATATAGGATGTTTATATCGTTGAATTCAGAAAAAAATACTCTATCGAATAACCTAAAAATAAACCTATGTTCCCATTTAAAATTAGAAAGTTGTGTCCCGTATTTTGAGAACCACTGGTCGTAAAAACATTTTTTTGCTTATTGTATTAGTCTTGTAAAATGGTGGTTCTTTACTAATTTAACCAACCTTGTAGCTCTTATAGTTCTCGAGATAGCAATGGTGGTACACATAAATGGAACACCTGTACAGCTCCCAATGTAAGAAACATATTTAATATACTACATCTCACTACACTCTACGTTAATAATATTGAATTGATACATAAACTAATGCTGTGAGATGCAGTAAAATCCAGAGTTTTCCATACTAGTCACATTTTAGTGCTGCCATCTGTTATTAGTGGCGACTCCCAATACCATGGATATTATCCGGAGATTGTGATTCGAACATGGTAATTTACCAACTCACAACAGTCTTCGAGTTAATAATTATTTAAATGAAGAATTTCCTAATAGATGGATCGGAAGAGATGGTTCAAAATTAGATTAGAATTCGGAACTGTTTTGAAACTGTCGACGCAAATATCTGGAAAGAGTAAATTACTTATTTATAAACATGTTTCCGTGACAATGGCGGTTACAATAAAAGCTTTTGTAATTTAATTTGTAGAGGGGGGTACCTTTAATAACATATAAAGATAATACAAAAACACACGCAAATAAATTATAAAATATAAGGGTTTCTATTTGAAAATGATGAGTTATAGTCATTTGAAATTGGGTAAGTTTGATTCGCTTTGCTGAACATCCTGTATTCACTAAAAAAAAGTGAGACCATATAGCATAGTTACAGTTGTACAGAAAAAATTCTTAATTTTTACTATTAAAATAACTTCAATATATCTCTATAAAGCAATGCGTGTATTTGGCTTTTTAGTGAATAAACGGTATAATTTGGCAACGCCGCGGAAAACTAAAATAAAATTCTTATGTCCGTATAGGATATAATTAAAAAAATGTAAAAATATATAGGATATTCCATTTAAAAAAAGGCAAATAATTCTCGCCGAGCTGTAATGCAACAGCCTGTATATGTGAAAATAATTTTACGTTATGCTCCTTGGATGAACGGAGATACCGAAGACGGGCATTTCGATGACACAGCCTGTATAAGAATAAAATTAAAAATGAGCGTAAATATAGTTCGAATCCGAGCCCTAAAACTTTTGGGCCTTTGGCTATTGCCTCTTTAGCCAAAGCCAAAGTTCGCCCCTGCCCATAGAGTTTGAAGGAAAAAAAATCGGAAAAAGAAAAAGAGGACGACCCAATAAACCTGGAAGCAAGAAGTCGAGGAGAAAACTAGGAAGACACAAGAAAAGTAGCAACAATTACAAAAAGCAGGATAAAATTTTGGATAAGAACACCAGGATTAAGCAAGTAGTTTTAAAAACTACCAGGTTGTGTAATTAAAAATGATTTATTCATGAGTTTATAAAATTTAACAAATATATTTTCATTTTCAAGTGACAGACTCGCTAGTCAATTCCTATCACTATACTAAACGATTACATTCACTATATATATCTATATATCTATCTATATATCTATCTATCTATAGATTCATCACGAGCATCGAGTAACTTTTGTAATCGCCTACAGCCTGAACCATGCAAGTGATTGTTATAAATTTTTTTTAATTTGTGGGGGCTAATGAGATCTGGTGCCTTTTGGGTGTCTCATATTTTTACTGTTAGTAGTTTTCGTGTGAAAATTTAAAACTGTGCACAAATGCTGCCTTGAAACAATGGATCCCAGAGGCCATGTCTAACTTTAAGAAGAATCACGCCGTCATACGTCACTTTTGACAATCTGCCTATAAACTTTAAATGATTATATCTTTTAATAGAACATTGATATCAAAGATTTAAAAACAATATCATGAATAATAGACTTGAGCAAATGTGTTACAACTAATTTAAGTTTAAAACATAACGTATTTAATTAATATAAATTTTGACGTTTCCAATGTCAAAAGTCAATGTTGCCAAATGTGTGATGAAGTAACTAAATTAAAACCAAATATTCCTAAACTAACTTCACTGAAGACGGTGGCACTTGTATTAGGGTTGACAATATTAATTTATAAATTTAAAAATTAACTACTATTTTTTTATACAAACAGTGTTGCCAAATTATAAAGTAACTAAATAAAATCAAATATTTGATATCAAAAGTAAGAAAACCATAAGAGCCGGTTTTGAAATGACAAAAAAAAATGTGTCATGTCGACCTGCATTTGTTTTTCGCAAAAAGTTGTTAGAAGTAGATCGTCCGTGGACTGGTGTGAACGAATGACAAAAATGTTCTACGTAGATTAAAATTTGTTTTTTGCAAAATGTTGTCAGAAAAATGTCGTGTTTGGGTATTTTCGAATTACAAAAGTCAATGTTGCCAAATGTTTAATAAAGTAACTAAACAAAAAACAAATATTCCCAAATGAAAGGTTACTGAAGACAGTGAATGTTATATTAGGCTAGGTCACGGATGAGGGCTAGCGTGCAAAATGAACAAAAATGTTCTATATCGAACGGCTTTTGTTTATTAGAAAAAGTTGTGAGAAGTATGTGGTGTTTGGTATCAAATGAAAAGGCTCGATAAGGGCTGGCGTGTAGAATTAACAAAAAGGTCAAGGTTGATCGACTTTTGTTTTTTGCAAAAATTTCTCAAAGGTATGCCGAGTTTGGTCTCAAATGAAAGGTATCATTGAGGGCTAGCGTGCAGAATTAACAAAAATGTGTCATGTCGATCGGCTTTTGTTTTATGCAAAAAGTTATCAGAAGTATGTCGTGTTTGGTATCAAATGTAAGGTCTCGGAGAGGGCTAGCGTGCAGAATTGACAAAAATGTGCTATGTCGATCTGTTTTTGTTTTTTGCAAGTGTATTGTGTTTGGTATCAAATGAAAGGTTTCAATGAGGGCTGATGTGCAGAATTAACAAAAATTGTCAATGTCGATCGGCTTTTGTTTTTTACAAAAGGTTGTCACAAGTATATATTGTTTGGCATCAAATGAAAAGTCTCGGTGTGGGCTAGCGTGCAGATATGATAAAAATGTTTCATGTCGATCGGCTTTTGTTTTTTGCAAAAAGTTGTCAGAAGTATATCGTGTTTGAAATCAAATAAAAGGTCTCGGAGAGGGCTAGCGTGCAGAATTGATAAAAATGTGCTATGTCGATCGGTATTTGTTTTTTGCAAAAAGTTGTCAGAAGTGTGTGGTGTTTGGTATCAAATGAAAAGTCTCGTTGAGGGCTAGCGTGCAGAATTGACAAAAATGTTCCATGTCGATCGGCTTTTGTTTTATGCAAAAAGTTGTCAGAAGTATGTCGTGTTTGGTATCAAATGAAAGGTCTCGGAGAGGGCTAGCGTGCAGAATTGACAAAAAATGTGCTATGTCGATCGGCTTTTGTTTTTTGCAAAAGGTTGTTACAAGTATATAGTGTTTAGTATCAAATGAAAAGTCTGGGTGTGGGCTAGCGTGTAGATATGATAAAAATGTTTCATGTCGATCGACTTTTGTTTAATGCAGAAAGTTGTCAGAAGTATGTCGTGTATGGTATCAAATGAAAGGTCTCGGTGAGATTTGGAGTACATAAATGACAAAAATGTTTCATGTCGATCGGCTTTTGTTTTTTGCAAAAAAATATTAGAAGTATATCGTGTTTGCAATCTAATGAAAGGTCTCGGAGAGGGCTAGCGTGCAGAATTGACAAAAATGTTCCATGTCGATCGGCTTTTGTTTTATGCAAAAAGTTGTCAGAAGTATGTCTGTTTGGTATCAAATGAAAGGTCTCGGAGAGGGCTAGCGTGCAGAATTGACAAAAAATGTGCTATGTCGATCGGCTTTTGTTTTTTGCAAAAGGTTGTTACAAGTATATAGTGTTTAGTATCAAATGAAAAGTCTGGATGTGGGCTAGCGTGTAGATATGATAAAAATGTTTCATGTCGATCGACTTTTGTTTAATGCAGAAAGTTGTCAGAAGTATGTCGTGTATGGTATCAAATGAAAGGTCTCGGTGAGATTTGGAGTACATAAATGACAAAAATGTTTCATGTCGATCGGCTTTTGTTTTTTGCAAAATATTATTAGAAGTATATCGTGTTTGCAATCTAATGAAAGGTCTCGGAGAGGGCTAGCGTGCAGAATTGACAAAAATGTTCCATGTCGATCGGCTTTTGTTTTTTGCAAAAAGTTGTCAGAAGTATGTCGTGTTTGATATCAAATGAAAGGTCTCGGAGAGGGCTAGTGTGCAGAATTGACAAAAATGTTCCATGTCGATCGGCTTTTGTTTTATGCAAAAAGTTGTCAAAAGTATGTCGTGTTTGGTATCAAATGAAAGGTTTTGAAGAGGGCTAGCGTGCAGAATTGACAAAAAATGTGCTATGTCGATCGGCTTTTGTTTTTTGCAACAGGTTGTCACAAGTATATAGTGTTTGGTATCAAATGAAAAGTCTGGGTGTGGGCTACTAAACGATTAGATTCACTTTCTCTCTATAAATTCATCACGAAGATCGAGTAAATTTTGTAAAGGCCTACAGCCTGAACCATACAAGAGATTAATGTAATTTTTTTTTTAGATTGTAGGGAATAATGTGAATTACGATCCTTTTGTGGTCTCATATTTTTACTGTAAGTGGTTTTCGTGTAAAAAATTAAAATTGTGCAAAATTGGTACCTTGAAACAATGGATCCCAGAGGCCATGTCCAAATTTAAGAAGAATCACGCCGTCATCCGTCACTTTTGACAATCAGACTATGAACTTTAAATGAGTATATCTTTTAATAGAACATTTATATCAAAGATTTAAAAATAATTTCATGAATAATATACTTGAGCAAAGGTGTTACAACTAATTTAAGTTTAAAACATAACGTATTTAATTAATATAAATTTTGACGTTTCCATTGTCAAAAGTCAATGTTGCCAAATGTGTGATGAAGAAACTAAATTAAAACCAAATATTCCTAAACTAACTTTACTAACGACGGTAGCAGTTGTATTAGGGTTGACAACATTAATTTATAAATTTAAAAATTAATTACTATTTTTTAATACAAACAGTGTTGCCAAATTATGAAGTAACTAAATAAAAATCAAATGTACCTAATTAAATGGAACACTTTGCTGTGTTTGATATCAAAAGAAAGAAAACAATAATGGCCGGTTTTGAAATAACAAAAAAAATGTGTCATGTCGATCTGCATTTGTTTTTCGGAAAAAGTTGTTAGAAGTTGGTTGTCTTTGGGTTTTAAGGAACAATGTGGACGGGTGTGCACGAATGACAAAAATGTTCTACGTTAATTAGAATTTGTTTTTTGCAAAATGTTGCCAGAAAAATGTTATTGGGAAATAGTTGTGAGAAGTATGTGGTGTTTAGTATCAAATGAAAGGGCTCGATAAGGGCTAGCGTGTAGAATTAACAAAAATGATCAATGTTGATCGGCTTTTGTTTTTTGCAAAACTTTCTCAACGGTACGTCGAGTTTGGTCTCAAATGAAAGGTCTCGTTGAGAGCTAGCGTGCAGAATTGATAAAAATGTGCTATGTCGATCCGTTTTTGTATATTGCAAAAAGTTGTCAGAAGTGTATGGTGTTTGGTATCAAATGAAAGGTTTCAATGAGGGCTGGTGTGCAGAATTAACAAAATTTGTCAATGTCGATCGGCTTTTGTTTTTTGCAAAAGGTTGTCACAAGTTTATAGTGTTTGGTATCAAATGAAAAGTTTTGGTGTGGGCTAGCATGCAGATATGATAAAAATGTTTCATGTCGATCGACTTTTGTTTTATGTAGAAAGTTGACAGAAGTATGTCGTGTTTGGTATCAAATGAAAGGTCTCGGTGAGGGCTGAGGTACATAAATGACAAAAATGTTTCATGTTGTCCGGCTTTTGTTTTTTTGCAAAAAAATATTAGAAGTAATGCAATGTAATGAAAGGTCTTGGAGAGGCCTGAAGTGCAAATATGAAATAATTGTTTCATGTCGATCGGCATTTGTTTTTTGCACTGACAGCGGAGCTCTAGGGAATGCTCGGCGTAGCCGAGAATTCGCTAGTCCTATATACTAAACGAATAGATTCACTTTCTCTCTATAGATTCATCACGAAGATCGAGTAAATTTTGTAAAGGCCTACAGCCTGAACCATACAAGAGATTGATGTAATTTTTTTTTTAGATTGTAGGGAATAATGTGAATTACGATCCTTTTGTGGTCTCATATTTTTACTGTGAGTGGTTTTCGTGTAAAAAAATTAAAATTGTGCAAAATTGGTACCTTGACACAATGGATCCCAGAGGCCATGTCTAAATTTAAGAAGAATCACGTTGTCATCCGTCACTTTTGAGAATCTGTCCATGAACTTTAAATGATTATATCGTTTAATAACACATTGATATCCAAGATTTAAAAACAGTATAATGAATAATAGTCTTGAGCAAAGGTTTTACCAATATTATAAGTTTACAACATAACGTATTTAATTAATATAAATTTTGACGTCTCCAATGTCAAAAGTCAATGTTGCCAAATGTGTGATGAAGTAACCAAATTAAAACCAAATATTCCTAAACTAACTTCACTGAAGACGGTGGCAGTTGTATTAGGGTTGACAATATTAATTTATAAATTTAAAAATTATCTACTATTTTTTAATGCAAACAGTGTTGCCAAATTATAAAGTAACTAAATAAAAATCAAATATTCCTAAATATAATAAATTGAATACTTTGCTGTGTTTGTTATCAAAAGAAAGGAAACCATACGGGCCAGTTTTAAAATGACAAAAAAAATGTGTCATGTCGATCTGCATTTGTTTTCCGTAAAAAGTTGTTAGAAGTAGGTCCTCCTTGTGTTTTAAGGAAACGCCACAATACGGACTGGTGTGCACGAATGACAAAAATGTTCAATGTAGATTAGAATTTGTTTTTTGCATAATGTTGTCAGAAAAATGTCGTGTTTGGGTATTTTGGAATTACAAATGTCAATATTGCCAAATGTTTAATAAAGTAACTAAACAAAGAACAAATATTCCCACATGAAAGGTTACTGAAGACAGTGAATGTTATATTAGGCTAGGTCACGATCGGCTTTTGTTTTTGCAAAAATTTCTCAAAGATATTTTGAGTTTAGTCTCAAATGAAAGGTCTCGTTGATGGCTAGCGTGCAGAATTGACAAAAATGTTCCATGTCGATCGGCTATTGTTTTATGCAAAAAGTTGTCAGAAGTATGTCGGGTTTGGTATCAAATGTAAGGTCTCGGAGAGGGCTTGCCTGCAGAATTGACAAAAATGTACTATGTCGATCGGTTTTTGTTTTTTGCAAAAAGTTGTCAGAAGTATGTCATGTTTGATATTAAATGAAAGGTCTCGGAGAGGGCTAGCGTGCAGAATTGATAGAAATGTGCTATGTCGATCGGTATTTGTTTTTTGCAAAAAGTTGTCAGAAGTGTGTGGTGTTTGGTATCAAATGAAAACTCTTGTTGAGGGCTAGCGTGCAGAATAGACAAAAATGTTCCATGTCGATCGGCTTTTGTTTTATGCAAAAAGTTGTCAGAAGTATGTCGTGTTTGGTATCAAATGAAAGGTCTCGGAGAGGGCTAGCCTACAGAATTGACAAAAATGTACTATGTCGATCGGTTTTTGTTTTTTGCAAAAAGTTGTTAGAAGTGTGTGGTGTTTGGTATCAAATAAAAAGTCTCGTTGAGGACTTGCGTGCAGAATTGACAAAAATGTTCCATGTCGCTCGGCTTTTGGGTTATGCAAAAAGTTGTCAGAAGTATGTCGTGTTTGGTATCAAATGAAAGGTCTCGGAGAGGGCTAGCGTGCAGAATTGACAAAAAATGTGCTATATCGATCGGCTTTTGTTTTTTGCAAAAGGTTGTCACAAGTATATAGTATTTGGTATCAAATGAAAAGTCTGGGTGTGGGCTAGCGTGTAGATATGATAAAAATGTTTAATGTCGATCGACTTTTGTTTAATGCAGAAAGTTGTCAGAAGTATGTCGTGTATGGTATCATATGAAAGGTCTCGGTGAGAGTTGGGGTACATAAATGACAAAAATGTTTCATGTCGACCGGCTTTTGTTTTTTGCAAAATATTATTAGAAGTATATCTTGTTTGCAATCTAATGAAAGGTCTCGGTGAGGCCTGACGTGCAAATATGAAATAATTGTTTCATGTAGATCGGCATTTGTTTTTTGCACTGACAGCGGAGCTCTAGGGAATGCTCGGCGTAGCCGAGAATTTGCTAGTTATCTTACTAATAATGTAAAATGATATACATCTTTGTTACATGCAAAATAAAAAAAATACAACTGAAGTATTCCCCGTATGCCTTCGATAAATGTAGTAGCAGATATAACTCTTTTGTGCATTTTCGATAAAGTACAAATACTATTCCCATATAACAATTTATGACTCTAAAGTAACTTGAATTAAATTTAAAATTAAAAATTTACTAAATTTACAGACGTCTGATAACAAAAGTTGCATGTTAAAAAAACGGCTGTCAAATCAGTTAGACATGTACATCTGTCTGATACCAACTTCAGTTTTTCTTGTAACGGCCTACAAATTCTCAACAGGATTCTCATTAGAATAAAAATTTAATGCCACATAAAATTATTAAAATGTGGTTTGATAATTCATAATATTAATAACATGTGAAATACTAAAATATTTAATGTCAAAGAAGGTTGAAATGTTTACTAAGGCGAGGAAAGGGCAATAAAAGTAATAATTAATATGAATATTGTTAAATAATAAACGTACCCGTTAATCACATTGATTTGCACAAGAGGTAGATTCCCAGTGCTGTAACCAGTAAGCGGGCAACCTGGTTCCATTCTGGGTGTTTCTCTGCTTTAACATTAACCACAAAACTTTTCTATTTAACGTTAAATTATGTAACATATTCAATTTTAAAATGAGTTTTCATGTGAGCAATTAATCGAGATTTATATTTATATGATTTACTTTTTTTTAGAGTGAATTTTCACGTGACGTTTTAAATTAGGTTTCTGTCTGAAAGATTTACTACAGACATCACAATGATAGTCTTTTAAATCGGAATGAATTTTTATGTGACGTTGTAAACTAAATTTCTGTCTGAACAATTTATTACAGACATCACAATGCTGGTCTTTTATATTCAAATGAATTTTCATGTGACGCCGTAAATGATGTTTGTATCAGAATGATTTGTTACAGACATCACAATGTTGGTCTTTTATATCGGAATGAATTTTCATGTGACCTTGTAAATTACATTTCCGCCTGAACGATTTACTACAGACATCACATTGATGTTCTTTTATATCAGAATGATTTTTCATGTGATACTTTAAACTATACTTGAACAAAAATGATTTAAAACAGACATTGCATTTATGTTCTCTTATTCCTAAATGTATTTTCATGTGCTTACTTGAATAAGTCTTCAGCGTAAATGATTTACTACAGACGTTGCACTGATAGTCTTTCTTTACGTGAATTTGTGTATGCTGATCCAGTTGACTTCTAAATCTAAATATCTTATGACACACAGAGCACGGCCACGCTTTGTTTACTCGGAGGCTCTCTTGTTCTGTACTGCGGCTTTCTAACTTAATTTCCGACGTAAATGTTTTAGTGCTTCTATTACCGCGGAAGTTTTTTTGTCCATTATGTGTATATAAATGTTGTCTTAAATTACGCTTTGCTGAAAATCTTTTTTTACAACTACAGCACTGGAATTTTTTTAATCCATTATGCAAAACTATATGTCTGTTCAAATCGTGTTTATGAATAAATATTTGTTTGCATAGAATACACGATAAATATATCCGTCGATATAATTTTATCTTATGACGCGATAAATTATCTTTACGTATGAATAATTTGTTACTAATATTACTTTGATGTTCTTTTTTATGCATTTTCTTAAAGTTTTTATTACAGAGCATACTTTTCTTTGGTTCAACTTGATTATTTTTACAACAATTTTTGTCGTTTCCTTTTACAACTATTTCTTCGGGCTCAGCGGAACTCTTCTCCCACATTTCCTCCCGTATGTCCGCCCTTGAATTCTCCTCCTCTGTCTTGTGTTCTTTTTTATCTTCATCATCACTCATATTATTACTTTCAGCATATTCTTCTTTGCCTATATTTTTCTTTATAGCATTATAAAGTCGTCGGTCTTGTGGCGTTTCTTCCAGTTGTTCTTCCTTAATGGAGATATCTGTGTGCAATGCAGTGTTTAGAGACATTCTGCTATTATGCAATTTATTTTGTGGCATTATACTTTCTAATAGAACGAATGGATTGGGAAGAGCCCTGTATGTGTCTGAGGATGCCCTGTCTACCAGCAAGGCAGGGTTTAGGGATGCGCTGTTTATGTGCGGGTGACACTCCGGCCATGTTTCCTTTATCGGTTCTTCCTTAATAGACATCTCTTCTCTTTTCTCGGGTTGGGTATCAGATGTGTCATTGTGGCCCACAACGGGGACCCTGCCTGTGTGTAGCGGGGGCCTCGGGGCCCCCGGGCCCTGATGCTGCTCTCTAGGCGCCGGCTGCTCTCCACACTGGAATGTTTGAATTTGCTGAAGGCGTCGAGGGCCTCCTCACACACGGAACAGATGCGCAGTGGAATACCCAACTTGATAATTGTCTGAAATGTAAAATCTATTCTTATAATAAACTCATATAATGTAGCAAGAAGCTAACTTTATTCTCGTATTTGGGATAGTGATAACTAAATGGATATAGAGTAAAATGCCAATCTTCTTGAGTTTTTTAACGGTCTCACAGAGTGCATTGAGGTCCATATGAAAATTGAAAGTTGATATCAATTTCTCGAAAACGGTATGAAAAATAAAAATTTGGTGCATTGCAGTGAATTCGACTTTAAAAGTGTCTGAATAATGTACAAGTTAAAATATTTTCTGAATTGAAATATAGAAGTTATAACCGAAAAAAGAAAATAAAAAATTTACATTTTTGCTCTTATCTAGTCACCTATGTATTTTTTTGGAAAAACAAAAGCATGTATAAAATGACCTCCAAATGAAGCAACTTTTGTCTAATTTAACCAACTTTTTCTCTTCTAGTTTTCGAAATCTCCATACTTAAACAGTGTCATTGGTCACCTGTATGAATCGATATATAAATAAAAAAAAAATACAAATACTATAATTTTTTATAATATATCTATAAATATTATTAGCTAATAGGATACGTTCAATTTTACATCAATTTTTTTCTCAGTGTTTTTCCTGTATATTTCGGAGATTCAAATCGCCTGTTTGAAAAAATTTAGTCGATCAAACGATTTGTCGATTGTAAAACATCGTCATATTCTCCCTTAACCTAACCTCACTTTTGCTATATTTAATAAGAAAATATACAGAATATATGTGAGATAAATTTAATTAGACTTACAATTTCAGGAATAAGATACTCCACTTCAGACACTATTCTGTCGTCCACAGGGACGCAGTGGTAGTCCTTCGTGCACATAAAACACAAATCCATTACACTATTTATATTTACTATTTGTTCGAACTATATATTTAAAACTTTGTAATAAAATTAGTAGCGTGATGTAATACCACCAACAAGAAAATATAGTCTGATGTGTCAACACAGAACTACTAGAATAGGTGAATAAAGTGAACTACTCGTCAACATGTCACTGGAATATAGTAATACTGAAACGCTAACTTGTAGGCTTTTATGCAAGCGAGAAACGAGCCTGAGAGAGATAGATGTCTAACACTTCTGCGTATGCGTATTAATGTTGTACAGTCTGGTGCAGAAGTACATTTTTTATAATTATCTAATAATTAGTTAGAGTTAACGTGAAGGAAAAATATATGAAAAATTTTAAAAACACTTGTCCCTTTTCTTCAGAATAATTGTGAAGAAAAGGGACAAGTGTTTTTAAAACTTTTCTTATTATTATCTGTTTCAGTTATCAAATGTATTTAAAAAATGTTATTTCTTTGTCTATTTTTAATTATTTTTGCATAATCTGCGCCTTATTATTAGTTCGTTGTTTGCGTGAAGCAAATGCTTCAGTATCTTTACATAAGTTCTGTTCTGTTCTGTTCTGTTAGGAATACACAGCAGAGATATCCTGGATTATTTACATTCTATCAAGAATTGAATAGTAGTTATTCAATAGCCGGAGAGAATCGCCAGGCCGGACCGTGCATCCTACACATTAAAGACATCACACTACACTCCGTCCAGCACTTAGACAGGAGCTGGACTGTCTTGCGTGATATCTTCGTTAAGATATCGTGCAATGCCAGACAGCCGACACCACAACAAAGGACACACATAGAACGAATATAAAATCTGTTTGTCTTCATTGATTGTTTTATTGAGCTTCTGTAATACATGATGTGTCGTGAATTATTTATTCAAATTACCTTGATATATTGTTGCTGGTACTCTTTCTGTTGTGGCGTTGGGTTGCTTGCA
This sequence comes from Stenolophus ochropezus, assembly GCA_035578165.1. NCBI lineage: Eukaryota > Metazoa > Arthropoda > Insecta > Coleoptera > Carabidae > Stenolophus > Stenolophus ochropezus. Next base: position 10,231,841 of record JAQOWZ010000012.1, on the reverse strand, counting down.
TCTAGTTGTTATCTTCTTCGCTGTCTGAAGAGTGTAATGATACAATTATGCTATCAGTACCTTCCTTAATCTATTTTTTATTGTGAGCTAGTTTTTCCCAATATTCTTGTGTCTGTCCAGTTCGCCTGAAGTCTTCCTGTATGGTTGTATTCCAAGTGTGACATGGTCTTCCTACTTTCATTTTTTTTTTACTTTTAGATTTAGTGCTCTTTGTAGCGTGCTTTCTCGTGATCTTCTGATAATGTGAGCTCACCACCATATTCTTGCTATTCGTATACGTTTATTAATTGTCGCTTACTGAGTGTTTGTTACTGATTCTATATAGGTGTTTTATTGTTGTTCTTTCTGTTCTTCTTAGTGATTTCCGATTCCGTTTTGTTATTGCTTGTCCTTTTAGTCCATGTATGATGACGAGGGCGATAATTATCTTATATATATGTTTTGTTGTATTCCATGAGACGTTATACTTGCCTACAAATTTTGATATTGTTCTGGTAGTAACTCTAATTGCTGTTGTTGTTCTTTCTTTTACAGAACTGGGACGATCAAGTTGATTACTTAAATTAGATCCCAAGTATTTTGTGCTTTGTACAACCTGAAATGTATGATTACCTATGGCATAGGTTCCACTTGAATTGTGTATGTCATTTGTGTTAGGGTTTCTGAATATTATTGTGCTTTTCTTTTCATTTATTTTCATTCCTGTGGATGTTATATTCGGCTTTGGTTCATCTAATATGGTTTTAAGTTCTTCTTCGGTTTCTGCTACAATTGTGACATCATCTGCATAAGCTAAAATTATAGGTAGTTTGTATTCTTCTGTGTTGTTTATTTTGATTTCTGGTAATGCTTCGATTGTTGTTGTTATTATTTCATCAAGTACGATATTAAATAATCTTGGCGATAGTGGACATCCTTGTTTGACTCCTTTATCCTTGTTTCCAAAATTTGTAGTCTGCCCGTACCATAGTATTGCGGTTTCTTCGTGTATGGTTGTGGTGATTATTCTGTTAGTAAGGTGGTGTGGAATTTTCTTATGTTTTAGAATTGTTACTAGCACTTCGTGGGAAACGTTATCAAATGCCTGGCTTAGGTCGATTCCAACGATTATTGTTGATTTTTCTTCTCTCCATCTTTCATCAATTATTCTGTTTATTGTGAATATGGTCATCAGTTGCTCTGTCCGGTGTGAAAGCTGTTTGATATTCAGAGATTGTAATGAGTTTATCAATTTTTTGTAGAAGGAACTTTGCGTATATTTTATGGGCGCAACAACTTAATGAAATTCTTCTAAAATCATCCGTTGATTGTGATTTTGTTTTCTTTGGTATTGATACTTAAATCGTTCGTGTCCAGCTTTCTGGGATTTTGTTGTCTAACCATACTTTTGTGATAATGTTATTTATAATGTCAATTAGCTTGTCCGTTGAATATTTAATGAGTTCCATGTTGATTCGATCGGGGCCTGGTGCTTTGTTATATTTCATTTTCCTAAGAGTTGATTTTATGCATTCAATATCTGGCGGATTGCTTAAGGGCCAATAGTCCATTTCATTAATTTGCTGTATTGGCTCGCCTGTCGTCTTTTTCAGTACTTGTTCACAGTGTCTCATTGGTATGTATTTTGACTTTGTGTTTTCTTGTCTTCTGTATTTTTTAATAAATTTATAGGTTTCGCTCAGTCGTTTCATTGGGTTTATCTGCTGAATATTTTCGAAAAATTTTCATATTTCTCATTTTCGTGTTTCTCATATGCCTCATTCTTCCTTTTTCTCGCAAAGTTTAAGTAACTTGCCGTGGTTGGTGAATTAGGTCTTCTTTCTCTCCAGAATTTCGCTTGTTGGAATTTTGCCGTTGCTATCCGTCTTCTTGGAGTCATAGGTGATGTTGGGCTGTTGCGAGTTGTGACTGCTGTACTCTTAATAATTTCTTGAATATTTTCCCAGGTTTGGTATGTTCCTGGAACTTTTTCTAGTCTTTCCTGTAATTTTTCTTGATATTTTTGTCTTATGTTTGGATTGACGTGCCATTTTATTTTGTACTTTAGTTTTTGTGTTGTGTCTGTTGACTTTTGACTTCTTGTATTTATTATGGCCATTTCTCCAAAAAGAATTTTGTGATCTGTCAGTGTTTCCAGTTCCCATTTGGCCTTAATGTTTAAAACTGATATGTGAGAATCGTTTTGTACTAGAATATGATCTAGCTGTGATTGAGTGTTTTTATTTCTCCACGTGGTCTTCACTGTTTCAGATTTACTCCAGGTGTTGGCTATGAAGGATTTTGACATAATAGCTATGTTTTTCAGTTCGTTTCCGTTTTCATTAGTTGTTTTATGGTACAATTGTTTGCCTATGTGTTTCTTGTCTTCTGATGTTATATCATCTGTGCCTATATATGCATTGAAGTCTCCTGCTATTATTATATTCTTCCTCGGCAGCATCATTATTTCATGAGTTAAGTTACCTATCGTTACATGTCTTGCTTTATCCTTTGTGGGTACATGTATGTTTATTAATTGCGGTTTTTTATCTTGGAAGATGATGTCAAGAACGCACACATCCTCTGACACTGGTGTGAATTTGAAAGGCTGTGATCCTAAATCTCTATGTATCAGTATCACTGTTCCTCGTGAGGTATTTTTACTATTTCTATTTCCGCTAAGTTGCCATATGTAATTAGATGTTGCTGCAGTTCCTGTATTAAGACGAGTCTTTTGTAGGCATGCTATTTTGATATTGTATTTCCATAAGGTTTTATCTATTATTTTTCTCTTGTCCAGTTTAGTGCATCCTCTTACATTCCATGTACCTATCTTACCCAACTTGGTTGATCTCATTCGTGTTTCTGTTGACCTCTTCTGTCCGATGAGTGATGTATTTCTTATATGCATTATGCTGTCGTAATGGTTTCTATTTGTTGTGTTATTATAATCAGCCATATTTCTGTATAATAGTCGGATGGTATTGTTGCTTATTCCGGAGTTCGGTTCGTACGTTATTCTGGATCCGCCTGATTAGTAGATTTCAATGGTTATTGCGAGTTCATTAGCAATAGCCCCTAGCGATTCCGACCCTCCCTAGAATCCGGTTTTGCTAAGACGATCCAAGTATTGTCCCATGTTTATAGATAAATGCGGGTTTGTGGTTTTCATTTCTTGTATTGTTATTTCAATTTCATTTCTGAAGATATCCAGGTTTTGTCTTATATGTTCTACCGCAGTTTTCCTCAAAGCGTTCGTGGCCAGCGCGTGATGATTGGAAGGGATGCAGTGTCTGAAAAGTTGATGGGCGATTGCAGAAAATAAACAATTTCCATCTCCAGGTATATCTGCGGCGTGTAATATTTTATCATTCCAGTTGACCACCACCATATCTATGTATATACCAGTATTAATTTCAAAACGAAATCTAAAGCTAATATCCGATAGTATATCAAGTGTAGTTATCAGTATGGGTTGTGGTGGAGGGTATAGCAAGTGTCGATCTCCGTATGAGTTGTGGTGTTGTTCCAAAACAGAGCCTAATCAGTGTCCAGAAAATATAAGAGTTGTTGTCCTTTGTGTTAAATATCTGTATCCGCTTGTATTCATAAATAAACTGACTTATCATCTGTGAAGCTGTTGTTATTATAATGTTGAATTGTGTAATTACTTGTTGCGTGATTGGAATGTTATTATTCATTGTTGGTAAATGATTGAATAATTGTTGTCGAGCAAGTTTTATGTATATGTAACCTATCCTAAAATAATTTTTGCTCCGTGTGTCGAGCTGAGACGTATATTATAGAACTTAACGGTAATTCCTAAAATAAATTATTATTGCTGAAATAAAACGATTGTTATTTTTATGGAGGTTGAGTTTCTAGGTTACAGAACTATGCCTGAAAATTGGTTTTAAAGTGATATTGTGCTAGTTTAATTTCACTGTACTGTAACTTACCTATTTTATTCTTATGTGAAAACCTTAACATTGCTTGTTTACTATCTAGACCTGAAGATTATCTCTCGGAATACGTTGATTCCCAAGTCCTTGTATGATTCCTTGGTATTCCTGGCAGATTAACACTATTAGGTAACACCATATCACTGACAATCAAGAGCATAAGGATTGCACTGTTGAGTTCACTAATCACCATTGCACCTTTTTCCTATGATCACTTATTCACTTATTCTTCTATTATAATTCACTCTTAGTCCCTACTACTGGTTACATCATTAGAGCTAACAGCAGACACGTCCGCTCTCACAGAAGGTTGGAATAGGCTTCGCTTCAGTATCTTTACATAAGTAATTTTTATTTTTTTATCTTTTTCTACGACCACTAATATAAGTAGTAATAATATACAACTTAAAGGTTATGTAACCATCACATTACGGAAGGCCGTGTGTTAAGTACGCCATCGCACAGTTAGGGAATTTTTGATTTATCGAAATTATTTTAGCCGTGTAAATAAGTCAAAATTAATTACAATAGTTTAAAACATTACGTCTAATGAAAAAATAAACTTTAAATATAAAATCTCAGGAAGGAGGGTTACAATCTAGTGGCTAGATGAGAAACTACGAAGGAAGTCGCCATTTTGATAACCCAAGTCTTGTTGAGCATTGTTGCATGTGCTTGCACTACATTCTAATTTAGCAACGCGTTCTTCACTTTATAAAAATAACATTTAACTCTAACGCAATTAATTAACTTTCTTTGCATATTTAACATTCCTGTATAGTAATTATTATGGTCAGTTGTGTTGCATGTGGTTGTTCCCAAACCATGAAGACCAAAAGTTAATTTCATCAGTATTTTGCATCGTACAAAATTGTAGTATATAATGAAACTACACATTGACATACATATTATGAATTATATTGCATATTGCTAAATGAGAATGAATCCCGTCGTGAAACTTAAATGTCAAGAAATAATTTCATTGCCGTATCATAGTAATTTTAAATAAAGGGTAAGAATATACATTTCTACTGTTTATAAACCTTATTTTATTTAAATAAAAGTCAATGGAAACTGTTATACGTACTTATTATGTATTATACCTATTATAATTATATTGTTTAAAAGGACAATAAAAAATTCAATTTTTGTATTTACTTTATTTTCGATGGATACATATTTTACCTGTTACTATTTGTGTTTTATAATTATTTTTATTAAAATCTAAATGTACTACATAGTACTATATTATTGGGTTGTAAATAGTATAAATTCATTGTTTAGAAGTTGACAGTTGACGTAGTTGTTTTTATGTTCTGTAGTTGACCCTATTTACTAGTGATGTGTCCATTCTTTCACTGGATTTGTGACCGAAAAACAGTCAAATGGTGATCGTAGAAAAAGTATAATGTATAATTCGAGTTGTAGTAAATAAACTTTTCCACTTCGTTCGTTATATGCATCTTAACAACTCTTAATATCTTATTAAAATGTTAAATCTTCTATAGTTTCTTTAATCAACGACGATGGTCAAAATTTCTGCCGAGCACATCTAGTTAGATTCAACTTAATATCCTAGATGAGTTTTATTTATATCATTTCTGAATTTTATGTTAAAAAATATAAACCGTGTAAAATGGGTACCTAAAAATTGGCTGCCGCACATTTCTTGAACAATGAGGTGGAGCACCATCTTGCTGAAACCATGAATTTTGACGAACGAGTAAGGGAACATCTTTTAATAGTTTTGGTAGAACATTTCATAAAAATTCCAAATACTGGTCACCATTTAATCTATTGGCAAGAGCCAACAAAGTGTCTGACATCTAGTGGCAAAATAAAACATGTAAGACGTAGGGAAAACGTTGTACTGTCACATAGGTTTATAAGTAAACAACAACCAAAAATGACCAGTAAGTCCAAGGGATATTGTTCTGTATTTGTTTGCAAGTATTGACATATCCGTTCATTATTTCCTAAAAAGAGAAATATTAAAAAATAAGGAGAAAATAGCACTAAAAATCGGAAAGAACATATCACCGTTCATAGACATTTATACACAATATTTATACCTACAGATTTTATTCCATGTAAGTGTTTATAATAATTAATGCTTCAAAACATTATTAGATTGTTTTATAGTCATTAAATTAAAATAAATCGACAGAAACTCTGTAAAGAGAGAAAAAATAGAGAGACGTTACATGTAAGTAGTGTATTTATTATTCTTTAACATTATATATTTATTGTGAATTGTTTATAGCAAAGATAGAGAAGAAAAAACGATAAGAATACCAGAAATTGAGCTATATCAGGAGAAAAACGTACAAAACAAGGAACATAATGAACAAGTTTATATTTATGTACCTATCGAATAAAATTTGTAAAATTAAAAAAGTAAGGAATATATAGGTATTATGAAATATATATTTTTAAATTTTTATGGTGTATTTATATCAAAAATAAAGAAATAAAATAATAAAGCAACGATTGCTTGCACTACTCTCCATCTGCTTTACAGATGCATAAACATTTCTCTGAAGTGACAATTGTATTTAATGTAATTACGATAAATTCAAATTAGATATTTGAAGACACAGCGAAATTATTTCTGCATTATTCCGTTAATTTGCCTTGTAATCACATAAAATAATATGTCCAGTTAAAAATAATTAAATAAGTAGTTAACAAGCAGATAACCGCAATTGTGAATCTTATTTTCCTTTTATAATCTGCTTCTACTTCGACCATAGACCGCACTGCATCATTTAAATAAATGTATATATCTGAAATTGCGATAAACAAATTTGAATCTAATTAAAAATTACAAAATATCCTGAAAACAAAGTATGAAAACAACACTAGCACTTCTGTAAAAAACAATGTTTTCCCTATAAGTAAGTCAGTAGTGCTGCCATCTCTAGGAAGTGGCTCTTCCGGATAAAGAATCTAAGTAAATACACATTAAAAGTGAGCAAATTAATCAATAAGGATTGTAGTATTTTTCATAGCGATTTAAAATTTTAATTTTAGACGTTTTCAATGTCAATACAATCAATGTTGCCAAATGTGTCACAAAGTAACAAAATAAAATGAAATATTTCTATATAAACCAAAATGAACTACGTGCAATAATTTTCAGGTTGCCAATTATAATTTTAAAATTTAAAATGTACCTAGAAACAGTATTGTCTAATGTTTAATAAATAACTAGATAAAATTAAATATTTCTAATGAATTTTAACTGAAGTTCTATATAAATTTAGTAAATGTTGTTATTATATGTAAATTTAAAATATAGTTACATAGAAATTAATCATAACAACCAATTTAATTATATTATTATTGAGAAGGATAAATGGCTTTTGTTTTTGGTAAACTGCTATCAAACATATTTTCTGTTTAATATGAAATGAAAACACTCAACAAAGCGTCAGCTTTCGTTTTTTGCTAAAAGTTGTCAGAAGTAAGTAGTATTTGGTATCAAATAAAAGCACTTGACAAGTGTTGGTATTCAAAAATGACAAAAATTCACCATGTCAATCGGCTTTTATTTTTTGCAAAAAGTTGCTAGAAGTTTGTCATGTTTGGGATCAAATGAAATCATTCGACAAGGGCTGGCTTGCAAAATTAAATTAGCCGTCAAATATATACAAAGTGGAAATGAACTTAATGTAATAAATGTAAGGGTGAATAGTATGACATATGAAGATCACGAAAGTGAAAGAATTTTTAAAAAATTCGCATATTTAAGGATAGTTTTCATTAAACTAACATTTTTGTTAATCTTAATTATTTGTAACGTAATTTATTTTGCAATTAGTAATATTAGTATTTCGCAGAATTATTTTTAGTAAAGAAAAAAAATAACGATATTAATATGAAAAAAACTTACATTAAAAATCAATTCAAGAATAAACACAAAACTCATAAAATATTGTTCAAAATAAATAAATCTGCATAATTGATATTATATATCCTTTTTTTAATAAAAATTTTTATAGTTCTAAAAAGAACCGATTGTTTATACTTGTTTAATAACAATTTATGTTGAGTTTTCAGTTTTCTTTGGCAATAATACAGCCTGAATATTAGGCAGTACACCACACTGTGCGATTGTGACACCTAATAATAATAATTCCACGAACGTTCACAGAGACAGTCAATTCAAGAATAAACACAACTCATAAATATTGTTTAAAATTGTCATTTCCCACAACTACACACAATGCACTACGTTGCATTAGTGAGATACTACATGCCACGCCCATACGATTTTCTTGTTTAATAATTTCAGCACAGTTTTAAATCCGCATCCTCAATTTTTCAACAGTTTCAGGGGGGTTTTGATTATCATACACCAAGGACTTTAAATGTCCCCATAGATAAAATTCTAAGGGATTGAGGTCAGGTGCTCTAGGTGGCCATGATATAGGACACTCCACCTGAACTCAACATTGTGCCTTGTGACCTGATGTCAGTGAGTAAAGAAGTAATTAAAGGTGAGTGGCAGCCCACGGTTATTATAAGTGTTGTTGATGCTCATAGATGAATTACTAAATGGGCGATATATTTATTATTCACTGTTTGTGTATTTATTGTGCATGGTGTAAATGTATCAAGATGTACTATTTGCTTGTGGCCGCAAACGTAGAGAATACCTTCCCATACCTGTTGGGTGTCTAGGACGCCCTCGAACCTACTAACTAGCCAATGAAAGAAAAATCGTATATTAATTATACTGTCCTTAATTTGTGAAAACATTTTTTATAGCTCTTTTATAAGGTCGGTTAAATTAGCAAACAATTTCTATTGAATAAGATTACTTTAATGAGGAAAACAAATATATTTTTTGACCAGTGGTTCTCAAAATACGAGGTACAACTTTCTTATTTTAAATGGGAACCTACTTTTTTATTTGTTTATTCGATTCAGTATTTTTTTTTAATTCAACGATGTCCATATGTAATATCCTTACATAACAAAATTTTAGAGAAAAATGCAAAATTATGTATGCATCATTTTTATTTAAATATAACTATTCAAAAAGTGCTATGGAAGAAACAGAAAATAAATCAGTAAAACAATTGTTAGTATTATTGCTGTCGAACTTTTCCAGTGTACTTTTGTTATTTCAGCATTTAATTTACTTGTTTTCTTCCATAGCTCTCTTTCAATAGTCATATTTAAATAATAATTATATATACATAATTTTGCTAATTTATAGCTCTTATAGTTCCCGAGATAGCAATAGTGTACCACTTAAAATGAACATCCTTTATATATATATATATATATATATATATATATATATATATATATATATATATATATATATAAAAGTGAAGAAGAAGCAATATTAAAATTTCCACTAATGTCAAAATATTCATTATTTTATCATTACGCTTTTAGCCGATAAAATGGTGCACCGCAACTGTCATTATAACTATATTAATTTAACTACCAATAAAAATCATAGAATTAATAAAAAAGTTTAATCAACATTTACTCGTATTTATTAAATCTGTTGAAATTAAAATAGATTGTTATGACTATATAAAAATATTGCATATCAAAGGAACTTTACTCTTCATTTTCGATGACTGAAGTAGCACTTTTTATCAATTATCTTTAAAAATATTATATAAAAAAATTGTAAAACTTCGTGAATTTATCTTATTTTTTTAAATTAAATTAAATATTTCTTAATACTTACTTGCAATATTATTATTTCATTATTTATTTATTTAGTTGATATTAATTCACAGGATAAAAAATTGAGAAAGAGGCTTAAGTTCGTAGCCCTGTTTAATTAATGGATTTTTGTAGATCTAAACACTAATTTTATTCTTAAAAACTACTTACAATATAGAAATATAAAACACAAAATACTTACACTTTATCTTTAGAAGGTAGGAATGACACTTAAGTTATAATTTTTAATTATTATTAGAAATTTTGAATTTTTAATATGTTGATACATAGAAGACTAAAGAACGAATTGAACGATTGAATTTTGTAAGTCTGATCGTGAGAGCAATATGAAGCAAAATCACTTACTCATCAAATTTGCCCCATTAATACTTATCTCTTGGCTAATTATTTTAATTTAGGCAGGTTGTTACATTGGACTGGACGAAAAAATTAAGTTAATAAATTTATGCTGTATTTCCAACGACAACGGAGATACCGAAGACGGGCGTTTCGATGACTCACCCTGTATAAGAATAAAATTAAAAATGAGCGTAAATATAAAAGTTCGAATCCGGGCCCTAAAACTTTTGGGCTTTAGGCTATTTCCTCTTTAGCATAAGCCAAAGTTCGCCCCTGCCCATAGAGTTCGAAGGAAAAGAAATCGAAAAAAGAAAAAGAGGACGACCCAGTAAACCTGGAAGCAAAAAATCGAGGAGAAAACTAGGAAGACGCAAGAAAAGTAGCAACAGATACAAAAAGCAGGATAAAATTTTGGATAAAAACGCCAGGATTACATAAGTAGTTTTAAAAACTACCAGGTTGTGTAATTAAAAAAAGAGTTATTCATAAGTTTATAATATTTGACAAATATATTTTCGTTTGCAAGTGACAGGCAAGCAACTGAATTCCTCTTATCTTACTAATAATGTAAAATAATATACATCTTTACTACATGCAAATTAAAAAAAAATATAGTTGAAGTACTTCCCATACGCCTTTTAAGTACTTAATAGCAGCTATAACTTCTTTGTGCATTTTCAATAAAATACAAATACCATTCCTATATATCTATTTATGACTGTAAAGTAACTTGAATGAACTTAAAAATTTACTAAACTTACGGACGTCTTATAACATAAGTGCATGTAAGAGAAGCGGCTGTTAAATCAGTTAGACATGTACATCTGTCTGATACCAACTTTAGTCTTTCTTATAATGGCCTACAAATTCTCAACAAGATTCTCATTAGAATATAAATTTAATGCCACGTAAAATTATTAAAATACGGTTTGGTAATTCCTAATATTAATTACATGTAAAATACTAAAATATTTAATGTCAAAGAAGGTCGAAATGATTATTAAGGCGAGGAAAATGCAATAAAAATAATAATTAATATGAATATTGTTAAATAATAAATGTACCCGTTACTAACTTGGATTTGCACAAGAGGTAGATTCCCGGTGCTGTAACCAGTAAGCGGGCAATCTGGTTCCTTTCTGTGTGTTTCTCTGCTTTAACATTAACTACAATACTTTTCTGTTAAACATCAAGTTTTGTAACATATTCAGTTTTAAAATGAGTTTTCCTGTAAGCAATTCATCGAGACATATTTGTATGATTTACTTTTTTTAGAGTGAATTTTCATGTGACGTTTTAAATTACATTTCCGTCTGAACGATTTACTACAGACATCACAATGATGGTCTTTTATATCAGAATGAATTTTCATGTGACGTTTTAAATGAGGTTTCTGTCTGAACGATTTATTACAGACATCACAATGATGTTCTTTTATAGCGGAATGAGTTTTTATGTGTTCATTTAAAACAAACTTGAACAAAAATGATTTAAAACAGACATTGCATTTATGTTCTCTTATTCCTAAATGGATTTTCATGTGCTTATTTAAATTCGTCTTCAGCGTAAATGATTTACTACAGACGTTGCACTGATAGTCTTTCTTTCCGGAATGTATTTTTGTATGCTGATCCAATTGACTTCTAAATCTAAATATCTCATGACACAGAGAGCACGGCCACACTTTGTTTACTCGGATGCTCTCTTGTTCTGTACTGCGGTTTTTAAAGTTAATTTCCGACGTAAATGTTTTAGTGCTTCTATAACCGCGGAAGTCTTTTTGTCCATTATGAGTATATAAATGTTGTCTCAAATGATGCTTTTTTAAAAATCTTTTTTTACAAATAAAACATTGAAAATTTTTAATTCCATTATGCAACAATACATGTCTATTCAAATCGTGTTTATGAATAAATATTTGTTTGCATAGAATACACGATAAATATTTTATCCGTCGATATAATTTTATCTTATGACATGATAAATTAGCTTCACGTATGAATAATTTGTTACTAATATTGCTTTGATGTTCTTTTTTATGCATTTTCTTAAAGTTTTTATTACAGAGGATACTTTTTTTTGTTTCATTTTGATTATTTTTGCTACAATTTTTGTCATTTCCTTTTATAGCTATTTCTTCGGGCTCAGCGGAACTCTTCTCCCACACTTCCTCTCGTGTGTCCGCCCTTGAATTCTCCTCCTCTGTCTTGTGTTCTCTTTTATCTTTATCATCACTCATTTTATTACTTTCAGCATATTCTTCTTTGCATATATTTTCCATTATATTATTATATAATTCCCGGTCTTGTGGCGTTTCTTCCAGTTGATCTTCCTTAATGGAGATATCTGTGTGCAATGCACGCAGCTGCAAGTGTGAGGATGTCCTGTCTACCTGCAAGGCAAGGTTTAGGGATGCGCTGTTTATGTGCGGGTGACACTCCGGCCATGTATCCTCTACAGGTTCTTCTTTAATAGTCATCTCTTCTATTTTTTCGGGTTTGGTACCAGATGTGTCATTGTGGCCCACAACGGGGGCCCTGCCTGTGTGTAGCGGGGGCCCCGAGGCCCCACGGGCCTTGATGCTGCTCTCTAGACGTCAGCTGCTCTCCACACTGGAATGTTTGAATTTGCTGAAGGCGTCGAGGGCCCCCTCACACACGGAACAGATGCGCAGTGGAATACCCAACTTGGTAATTGTCTGAAATGTAAAATCTATTCTCATAATGAATTCGTAAAAAGTAGCAAGAAGTAAATTTTATTCTCGTAATAGGATTGTGATAGCCAAATGAATATAAAGTAAAATGCCAATTTTTTACTTCTTTAACGGTTACACAGCCTACTTTGATGTGCATATAAAAATTGAAAGCTTATATCAAATTTTTTGAAAATGGTATGAGAAATAAGCATTTGGAGTACTGCAGTGAATTCGTCGTTAAAATATTTTATGTATGAAAATAAAAAAGTTATAAGCAAAAAATGAAAATTAAAAATTTTATATTTTATGTTCATGTCTAGTCACGTATGTAGTTTTTGGGAAAAACAAAACAAGAAGGAAATGACATCCAAATGAGGCAACTTTTGTGTAATTTAACCGACTTTGGATCTTTTTTAGTTCTCGAAATCCCCATGCTTAAACTGTGTCATTGGTCACTTGTATAAATCAATATATATATTTTATAATATATCAATAAATATTATTTGCTAATAGGGTAAGTCCAATTCTACGTCAATTTTTTTCTGTGTTTTCCCTGTATATATCAGACATTTAAATCCCCTGTATGGTAAAAATATAGTCGATCAAACGACTTGTCGATTGTAGAACATCGTCATGTTCTCCCTTAAACAAACCTCACTTTTGCATCATTTAATCAAGGACAAAATTCCTTCCGTAATGAATGTTTTGTTTCCGGTAAGCCAGAAAGAGAAAATACATAGATATATAATGAAAGTATTGTTCGAGCATCGCTCGCTAGAGGCATCAGTGTAGTTGTCATTGTTTTCGGTTATTTATCATTATTTACGTTTTTCTTCTTCCAGTGACGCATTACATTTGATTATATTTGAAACATATAAATTTAATACTTCCAATTCTAATGACAATTTTAAGAGCTCGGGCGCCTCTACTGAGCTATACTCAAACAATACTAGTAGACATAATGTGTCTATCTCTATTTTCTCTGTGTGACTTGTCTAAAACAACAAACCACGTGTAGTTTTGTCTAGATATATTTTGTCGTTACATTTAATAAGAAATATACAAAATATGTGTTAGATATGTATAATTAGACTTACAATTTCAGGAATAAGATATTCCACTTCGGACACTATTCTGTCGTCCACAGGGACGCAGTGGTAGTCCTTCGTACACATAAAACACAAATCCATTACACTATTTATATTTACTAGTTGTCCGAAATATATTTTTCAAACTTTGTAATGAAATTAGTAGCGTGATGTAATACCACCAACAAGAAAATATAGTCTGATGAATCAACACAGAACTACTAGAATAGGCGAATAAAGTGAACTACTCGTCAACATGTCACTACAATATAGTAATACTGGAACGCTAACTTGTAGGCTTTTATGCAAGCGAAAAACGAGCCTGAGAGAGATAGATGTCTAACGCTTCTGCGCATGCGTATTATACCCAAAGCTTATGTCGAAGCTTATGTACAGTCAGGTCCAGAACTGAATATTTTATAATTATCTGTTTTAATTATCAAATTTATTTTTAAAAATTTATTTCTTTGTCTTTTTTTAATTATTATTGCATGATCTGCGCCTTATTATTAGTTTGTTGTTTGCGTGAAGTAAATGCTCCAGTATCTTTACAAAAGTAATTTTTATTTTTTTATCTTTTTCTACGGCCACTAATATAAGTAGCATTATTGTACAACTTTTAGGTTATGTAAGCATCACATTACAGAAGGCCGTGTGTTAAGTACGCCATCGCACAGTTAGGGCATTTTTGATTTATCCAAATTTAGTTAGCCGTGTAAATAAGTCAAAACTAATTACAATTGATTTAAAACATTACGGCTAATGAAGAAATAAACTTTGAATATAAAATCTCAGGAAGGAGTGTAGATGAAAAACTGCGACGGAAGTCGCCATTTTCAAAAGCCAAGTATGACTCATGTCTTGTTGAACATTTGAATAAGTTGCATGTGCTTGCACTACATTCTAATTTAGCAGCGCGTTCTTCACTCTATAAAAATAAAATTTAACTTTATCGCAATTAATAACTTTCTTTGCGTATTCACCATTCCTGTATAGTAATAATTATGGTCAGTTGTCTTGCATGTGGTTGTTTCCAAAGCATGAAAAACAAAAGTTGACAGTTGACGTAGTTGTTTTTATGTTCTGTAGTTGGCACTATTTACTAGTGATGTGTCCATTCTTTCTGTGTATAAGGCTCGGGCAGGTGACGTCACAATATGGAGGCAGACAGCTGTATGATAGTAATTTGCTTGGTGACAAGCATACGACAGATAGGACGAATGAATGTTTATCTTTCATTTTACGAACGCTAAGTACTTTATTTACATAAAAAAAGATAATTTCATTAATTCAGTATTTTATATTGATTTAAAGGTTTTATAATAGTTTTATATTACGAATGTAGTATATATGCTTTGAATTCTTCATTGGTGTATGCACTTTTTAAAAAAATTAAATAGTTACAAAGTGTGTGCAACGAAATGCGGAACATAGGACTTTAACATGGGATTTTAAAAAAATGCGGATACTCTCTATCCTGATTGCGACAGTCATTATAAATAATATAATTTGATATTAATTAATAAATTATGTTATAGTCAAAAATTACTAAAAATTTATTTTTTTACAATAAGAATTACAATCCGTGATTCTCCTTTAAACTGACAGATATTTTCTTTTATTTTCATGGCTGTCCGATTTTTAACGAATATAATACATTTTTTATTTAATATATCTTGTACTGCAGACATGCTGTTGCAACAAAGCTATAACTAAAATGACACTAACAGCAAAACACGGGTAACTTCTATAAAACTAAGATGTAAACAACGCTTCTCTTTGCTACCAATTAGCTGTACAGCGCCATGTTTGATGACGTATGTGCCCGAGCCTTATTGTGTGATCGTCATGTGACCGAAAAACAGTCAAATAGTGATCGTAGAAACATATACCTATTAGCAATATACCGCTGATCCTCCGCGATCCACACGTTCAACAAAGCGTAATAGAGATATATCTGCATCGCACACAGCCGTTACAGTGCACTTGGTGCACAGGCTCATCACGCAAGAAGACAGTGTTTCAAAGTCACATTTAATATTTAAAATAACATAAATAAATATAAAAATTTGAAGAAAATAATGAATTATTGTATATAAGTTGTACTATTATTATTGATTTTTATTTATAATTAATCTATGATATTTATGTCGTACATAATCAGTTTTATCAGATAATAATCTTGTTTCATGATGTACTCTTAATTTGCAAATAAGTTTTCACAAAAATGCTCCTTTAAATGCTGAACAAAATTCTAACTATTAAAAACATTTGGAGAAACATCGGCTACAATTTTGTTCTGCATTATATTTAACAAATTTTTAATATTTAATATTTTGTGTTGATTTTCTTTAAAAATTCTTTCTGTTTTTTTACAAATGTATATAACTTGTTTGTGAATACTTATTTGCAAATAAGAGTACATCATGAAACAAGATTATTGTCTGAAAAAAAAATTAATTTGTGCTAATTTCTTTTATTTAATAATGACAAGTTAAAATAACAAGTTCAATAAAATAAATTTTAATGTCAGGTCAGTTATATTTAGTTTTCTAGTAAATTTATGTTAAATGAACAAATTCAAACAAATTTTATTAATGACACAAATTATATTGCTATCAAAATTTCGATTGTCAATTGAAGGGTTACATATTATTAACTAATAAATTTCGCGCTGTAGTAAATTTATTATCAATAAACAATATTAAATAATTATTACAGTGTTATGTACAATAATTCCTTATTTTCTTCAAATTTCTATATTTATTTATGTTATTTTAAATATTAAATGTGACTTTGAAACACTATCTTCTTGCGTGATGAGCATGTGCATCAAGTGCACTGTAACGGCTGTGTGCGATGCAGATATGTCTCTATTACGCTTTGTTGAAGGTGTGGATCACGGAGGATCAGCGGTATATTACTAATATGTATATGTGTAGAAAGAGTATAATATATAATTTGCGTTGTAATGCAATTACGCACTTGTGGAATAACAAACTTTTGTGTAACTTTTCCACATCGTGCATTATATGCATCGTAACAACTCTTAATATCTTATGTACTAAAAGGTTAAATCTTCTATAGTTTCTTTAATCAACGATGATGACCAAAATTTCTGCCAAGCACATCTAGCTTGATTCAACTTAATTTCCTAGATGGGTTTCATTTTTATCATTCCTGAAATATTGTAGCACGAGCGAGCAACGCGAGTATTTTATTTAGGCGAATGCACGGAAGGTATTTCCGCATAAGTATTGTACAAGATTTTTTGTAACGAACGAATTAATTATACAACGTAATTAATAAAAATGTAAGACTGTCATTTAATCGTTAATAAAGCGAATAAACATTCGTTCTTATGGACTGTATGCCATTGTTATTATTGTTTGTTTGTGATGCTAATAGATAGCGCTAGTAGAATTAAAATGTCAAAATTAGCAATGAAATTTCTAATTTAATTTAAATAATTTTTATTTTTTTGACTAATTGTCCTCAATTATCTTTTTCCTATATTAAATTTGTTGCAATGTGCAAAAAAATTAAAAACATAATAACACTTTTAAGCTACTCGATGAAAGTAGTTTCCGTTGAGACACTAGTGCGGGAAGTAAAACAATGGCGGGAATATGGCCTTTTTGATTGTGAGTTGGCTGCGGGAAACATTAGTTTCTAAGTAGTGAGTACGAAAAATATTTTAAAGACGATTAATTTATATATTCACTACACATTACAGGCTTCCACGTTATTTAATATGGAAAATTCCAATTTGATTAGTCCACTATTATTTATTAAAACATCAAATGCTATGTTTATATCCACACAGTTGATGATGACTGCAATTTTTAGCAAGTGGATGTAGTGAGAGATGTGATCCATGTTAGTCAAGCTAGTTGCTCACTAAAATAGATATAAATATTAACACTTTCACCACTTATAATCCAGTACTTTTCTCAGATCGGGCTCAAATGATCTGACAGCTGGAATACCAGCCGCCATTTTGATACGATGTGGTGTTAACCTAGTACTAGGTTAGTCTAATTCCGTGTTTGCTTCGAGAATAAGGTGTTAGACTAAATTAGCTAACACTCATTTTGGTTTGAAGCTAACACCGTTTCGAGAATTCGGCTGTTAATGTCCCCATAGATAAAAATCTAAGGGATTGAGGTCAGGTGATCTTGCTGCTGCACATTTCTTGAACAATGAGGTGGAGCACCATCATGCTGAACCCAAGAATTTTGACGAACGAGTAAAGGAACATTTTGTAATAGTTCTTGTTCGGACCGCATGTGCCATCTAACGGCGGACGGACCGACCACTGTCGTTCCCGCAGTTTTACTTTTTTTTGCGCGTTTTTTTGACAAACTCTTCTCTGTCTTGTTTTTCAAGTTAACGCACATGTAAATTTTTATTAAGGCTTTTTGCCTTAAAAATCTCGTGAACTAAGAGCATTTGGTGTTCTAGTTTAGTGATAATTTAAATATCATTCGCAGTGTTTTGTGATCCAAGTTGTTTGTGCTTAGCACAGCTTTTTCTATTGTTTTTTGGATTGCTAACCTAAAATACATACCCACCGCATTGGTGCATTCACCGTGCATATACTTTATTTTCTTTATTTATTTGTTGCTTTTTCAGCATTTTTAGCAATAGAACAAAATTATCAACACTGGCTATATTGCATTCCAATTGGAAGACTGCATGTACTAACGATCGCTTAGAAGTGCATCTCCAGAAGTTTGTATCACTGTTCTATCTGCTGCATGCTGCTCAAGGTAGACCTAAAATCGCTTTACTTTATACATCTGACACGCAGTAAGTACGCTTTACTTTATTCTACTTACGAACCTGTCTTTCAGACTGATTCTATAATATTTGCCAGGTGCACATTGCACATTTGCTGCACGCTTTATGCTTTATTTTGTATCTTTTTTTTGTATTACTTACTCGCATTTATTGCACTGTTATACTTAATTTAAACATTCATATCGCATGAATTTATTGGCGCTGGTTAGCAGCACGCTTTGTACACTTGCACATTGATTCTAACTCCAGCTATTGCGTCTACTTTGCTGTTGGTAGTTCAAGTTTGTATAGCTTCGTTCCTATTTAACAGTTGTGGGCCAACCCTCTTTTTCCTATCTTCCCACGAGCTTCCAATCAATTGTGTAAGTCCTGTAGATCGCTCCTGCAGGTGAAGAGTGTCATACCTAACCACCATTATCAACTTTGTATCTATTATTTCTGATTGGTATTCTTTATAGTTCGCGTCGTTACATTTTGTTTAAAGGTGTTTCACATTCCGTCACTACTAACAGTCCTTTCGGATCCACGCAACGCATATAGACGCAATCGGTCGCACGGATCTTAAATACATTTTAAATCTGACCGCGTCGCCACAGAGGTATTTTTTTTGAAAATCTGTTTAAAGCTTCAAGTAAAGTACTACTTCCGGTTAACCAATTGTAGTCAACAGCTTATCAGTTCATCATATTAGAATAGAACTCTTAAATACCAAATATTATATTTTTTACATGTATCGTATTGAAGTTATCGTGGACGAAAAATCGTCACAGACACACAGACACACGGACATACAGACATCACGCTAAAAATAGTAAAATCATATTCTAGGGACCCTAATTCGTGCTCATATGTTGAAAACCCACATTCGAGAAATCTGACCAAAAACAATACCTCCCTTATCTTTATATTGATAGGCGGGAGGTAAAAAGCAGAAAACGAAAAACAACTGAATAAAAAAAGATCCATGGTCATGCAAACCAAAAAAAGCATTCTGCCTTTAAAACCTAGACATTAAAATAATATTATTTCACTATTATTTTTATGAAATACTCCTGTCATTTTATACGGCTTAGAGGAAAGTTCACTGCTTTGCAAACAATGTGCAAATATATTAACTGTGTAGGTGTCGGTTATCATTCTACCACATAAAATGACATGACCAGCGTCAAGTACTGCTTCCTTTAGACACATCTGGAGTTCTCTCCAGCACACAAATACTTAAAGTACTCGCTAAGTCCAAGCTCCATATTTTCTAAAATAATATCTAAATTACATTCGTTGTACAAATTCACTAGGTTGTAAATAAAACACTTACCTGTAATTAATGAGCAAAATAACTATGGCTTACGTAAACTATATAATATCAGTATTCACTAAATTTCAGTAAAATTATTTATATAAACCAGTAACTAATATTAAAATCATAATCTTTAATCCACAATGCATATGTCAAATAATGTACACTATACCGGGTATTAAACTTTCAATATTTGCCACTTACAGCGCTGACATCTATGTTGGCGTCGCCAATAATACAGACATATGTATATCTGTACTTAGCATTACTTAGATCGTAAATTACTATTAAATGACAAAAATAAACAAAAACAATGATTCCAATTGGTGTCTAATGAGAAACTCCCACTGCTGGGTATCCATGGCACATAAGTAATTTTGATAGTATGAATGTAGGGAGCTTATTATTGATACCCGAAGTTTGTATGGTGTAATCCTGGATAGTATGTAAGTGTGTACTAGCCCGCACCGAAGGACGTGCCCAACCAAACATGTAGCCTCTCTTTCCCCTACCCGTCTCAACCTATTTCCATTATACTTAAAAATATCTTCCAAATTCTCAGTCATTTCGAAAAACTAAAAAAAAAAACTTATTGAACTAAAATTTAACAAAAATAAAAATTATAAAATACTGCAAAAATATATGAAAATAAGTAAATATAACAAAATGAAGTGTAGCATAGCGTAAGAACATAATATACAATGTATAATCTATCACCATTGTAACCACCATTTTGAATAGTTCGGTGAGAGATCTAGTGAGCTCGCTCGCTCCCTATTATAAATTTACGGAAGTCTTTAAAAAAATGTTATCGCGTACCGTTTTCAAGAACGACTCAGTAAACCTGGAAGCAAGAAGTTGAGAAGAAAACTAGGAAGACACAAGCGAAGTAGCAACAGATACAAAAAAACTACCAGGTAGTGTAATTGAAAAAAATAATTTATTCATAAGTTTATAAAATTTGACAAATATATTTTCATTTACAAGTGACAAACTCACTAGTCAACTACTCTTATCTTGTTAATAATTTAAAATAATATACACTTTTGTTACATGCAAAATAAAAAAAAAATACATCTGAAGTACCCCCGTAAGCCTTTGATAAAAGTAGTAGCAGCTATAATTTTTTTGTGCATTTTCAATAAAATACAATTACCATTTCCATATAACAATTTATGACTGTAAGTTATTCTTAAAGAGACGATGCAACAGGCACTGACTCTCTGCAGAACGAAACACTTTATGCCCGGAGATTTCGTAGGCCACTTGGAAATTCTAAGGGAAGTACAACTATATAAACTGGCCTTGTCTGTCTGTGATAAGATGACAACAAAATACAATTTTGACCAGAAGTATAAGGTTGTTATTGGTAATCGCCTTGAATGGGCAACGGAAAGACCTGTTGAAAGGGATTCTTTGTCCTGGTTCACTGATGGTTCAAAATTGGACACAGGAGAAACTGGAGTAGATGTGCTTGGCCCAGATTGCCGAATTAAGGAATCCATAGGCACCTGCTCCACAATTTTTCAGGCTGAGATTTATGCAATAAATCTCTGTGCTCACATAAACCTAGAAAAAGGTCTAAAAGGAGCATTAATAAAAATAATGTCAGACAGCCAGGCAGCTTTAAAGGCATTGAATGCCTTCACATGTAATTCAAAGCTAGTCTGGAACTGCAGGGAGACCCTCCAATTGCTATCCGAAGCAAACCAAGTCACCCTACGGTGGGTACCAGGGCACGAGGGAATCCTAGAAAACGAGAAAGCTGATGACCTTGCAAAAAAAAGGCTAAACTTTCATACCACGGGCCGGAACCTTCATGTGGTCTTCCACAAAGCCACTATAAGAAGGTGGTCAAAAACTGGGAGGAATCTGCCATATCCTCATACTGGAAAAATATTCCAGGCCTCAATCAAGCTCGGAAATTCATTTCCCCAGCTTCGACAAACGCCAAAGAGTTACTAGCTCTCAGCAAAAAGGATCTTAATATAATGACAGGAATTCTCACTGGCCACTGTCCTTTAAAGTACCATTTGCATAAAATTGGTATAGCTGAAAATGAAACCTGTCGACTCTGTGAAGAGGACGAAGAATCGTCGGAACACATACTGTGTGAATGCTCAGCCGTAACTGTGCAGAGACTCAATCAACTAGGTAAGAGGTATCTTACGGCAGATGAGATCAAGAATTTGACTCCTGGAGTAAGGGCTGTGTCACAATAGATCTTCTAGGTCGCGTTGACAAAAAGCGACAAAACGCTTAAACCCTCATATACATACAATACATACAATACAATATTCTTAAATCAAATTTAGAATTAAAAATTCACTAAACTTACGAACGTCTGATAACATAAGTTGCATGTTAGAGAAGGGTAGTATTTCTTATTATGGCCAACAAATTCTCAACAGGATTCTCATCAGAATAAAAATTTAATGCCACATAAAACGATTAAAATATGGTTTTATAATTCCTAATATTAATTACATGTAAAATACTAAAATATTTAATGTCAATGAAGGTCGGAATGTTTATTGAAGCGAGAGGAGAGTAATAAAAATAATAATTAATATGAATTTTGTTAAATAATAAATGTACCCGTTACTCACATTGATTTGCACAAGAGGTAGATTCCCGGTGCTGTAACCAGTAAGCGGGCAACCTGGTTCATTTCTGGGTGTTTGTTTTTTTTAATATTAACCACAAGACTTTTCTGTTAAACATTAAATTTTGTAACACATTCAGTTTTAAAATGAGTTTTCATGTGAGCAATCAATCGTGACTTATATTTATATGATTTACTTTTTTTTAGAGTGAATTTTCATGTGACTTTTTAAATGAGGTTTCTGTCTGAACGATTTACTACAGACATCACAATGATAGTCTTTTATATCGGAATGAATTTTGAATAGCGGAATAAGTTTTTATGTGATTATTTAAAACAAACTTGAACAAAAATTATTTAAAACAGACATTGCATTTATGTTCTCTTATTCCTAAATGGATTTTCATGTGCTTATTTAAATAAGTCTTCAGCGTAAATGATTTACTACAGACGTTGCACTGATAGTCTTTCTTTCCGTGAATTTGTGTATGCTGATCCAATTGACTTCTAAATCTAAATATCTTATGACACACAGAGCACGGCCACGCTTTGTTTACCCGGATGCTCTCTTGTTCTGTACTGCGGCTTTTTAACTTAATTTCCGACGTAAACGTTTTAGTGCTTCTATTACTGCAGAAGTCTTTTGGTCTATTATGAGTAAATAAATGTCTCAAATTACGCTTTGCCGAAAATCTTTTTTTACAAATACAGCATTGGAATCTTTGTATTCCATTATGCAAAACTATATGTCTGTTCAAATCGTGTTTATGAATAAATATTTGTTTGCACAGAATACATGATAAATATTTTATCCGTCGATATAATTTTATCTTATGACGCGATAGATTAGCTTTACGTATGAATAATTTTTTACTAATATTACGTTGTTGTTCTTTTTTATGCATTTTCTTAAAGTTTTTATTACAGAGGATATTTTTCTTTGGTTCAATTTGATTATTTTTGCTACAATTTTTGTCGTTTCCTTTAACAACTATTTCTTCGGGCTCAGCGGAACTCTTCTCCCACACTTCCTCCCGCCCTTGAATTCCCCTCCTCTGTCTTGTGTTCTCTTTTATCTTTATCATCACTCATTTTATTACTTTCATCATATTCTTCTTTCCATATATTTTCCTTTATAGCATTATAAAGTCGTCGGTCTTGTGGTCTTTCTTCCAGTTGTTCTTCCTTAATGGAGATATCTGTGTGCAATGCACGCAGCTGCACGTGTGGGGATGTCCTGTCTACCCGCAAGGCAGGGTTTAGGGATGCGCTATTTATGTCCGGGTGACACTCCGGCCATGTTTCCTTCATAGGTTCTTCTTTAATAGACATCTCTATCTTCTCTGGTTGGGTATCAGATCTGTCATTGTGGCCCACAACAGGGACCCTGCCTGTGTGTGTGTATTAGTGTTCCGCCAAACAAATAATAGTGAATGTATTTGAATCATTAAAAACTGAAAATTTGAATAATGCTATTGCGAAAACGACGGAATTAACCAAACTGCCCATATTCAACAGATCAGTGTAGTGATATAGAATAATTATAAAACTTATACATGATTTATTTGTTATCGTTACGTTACGTCAAATACTGGTGATTATTATTTAATATACATATATAATAATGTATATAATTTTCTTGACTAGTATTACTTTTTACATAAATAAAATAAAAATTTGTTTGTTTTAGTACGTATAAACCAAACATTTATACCTGTATTATATATACTTATTTAAAAATTTAAAATCAGTCTCTGCATTTCTGAATCATAAATTTAGGGATAATTCCTTGTTTACGGTATGCTAGTAGGGGGTGAGGTAATCCAATTCTCAATTCTGTTATCCAGCACTATAGCTGTACCTACCCCATATAAACGAAGTTCAAAACTGCACTGATCCAATAAACTAGGGGCGTAAACCATAAATGGGAAAGCAATCTACCATTGACGTGGGATTATTTCAATAACAAATGGAATTTTTGTAAATATTTATATTTTAAGATGCGTAATGTTAATGAATAACAAAAGAAAATATCACATTTATGAACATCATAAAAAAAACTCTAATTACGTAAAGCGAATGAATTAAATCGGTTTGGTCACTAACAATATTTTCTTTTGAAATAACAGCTTCTTTAATCTCTAGATTAAAATGCAGAGGCGAATGGATTACATCGGTTTGATCATTGACTATATTTTTCTTAGAAATAACAGCTAAAATAGAATTCTCTCTGTTTAGTTTTTGGGACATAATTCCTTTTCTTTCTCTGCCACTTCAGGCGTCCCTCAAGGGTCTAATTTAGGTCCTCTCCTATTTCTTCTTTTATTAATGACATAACCTCTGAGATTGAATCTGAACAACTACTTTTTTCAGACGATCTTAAAATTTTTTGCCCAATCACACAACAGTCTGACTGCGATTTTTTACAAGAGAATTTAAATGCCCTGTCAAATTGGTGCCATACTAAAAAACTCGATCTTAATCTTAATAAATGTAAAATTGTCACCTTCACTAGAAAGTCGTCTCCAATTATCTATAATTACACCATTGACAGTGTAGTCCTTTCTCGTTCCGACTAAGTCACTGATCTGGGAGTTAAATTTGATAAAGAACTTTCTTTAGTGTCTCACATCAATTTTATATGCCAAACTGCCAATAAGATGCTAGGTTTCATAATTCGAAACTCTAAATCTTTTAATAGCATTTTTGCCATCTTGTTGTTATATAACTCTCTCGTCCGTTCCAGATTAGAGTACTGCTCTATTATCTGGAGTCCTTTTGCTGAAGTTCATCAAGACCACATAGATAATTTCCAAAAGAAATTCCTGAAATATCTTCATTACAGGATATATAATACTTATCCGAATCGCTTTATAGGGCAATTACTCACTCTCTTCAATTTTCATAGTCTACTTGAATGTCGTTATATGTTTGCAGCCTATTATCTCTCTAAAATTATACATAATGATGTCAATGATTCAACTATCCTTGGTCTTCTTAACTTCCACGTACCCTCTTATTTCACATGTCACACCTTTACATTCTATCTACCTCAGTTGCACTCAAATATTCTCTTCAATTCACCAATTATTAAAATGTGTTTTATATATGATAGTAAATAGCGTGCTTATGACATTTTTCTTTTACCTCCCAAAAAAATTCACAACTCGCTACTTCACACTTAAATTTATACATGTCTTCACTAGTCATTATTTTTATAAAAATAATTTTGTAATATTGTGTTTCATTTCCCTCTATGCTTACATTTTAATTCTGTCCAACGCTTTGTCCTCCTCTATACTGTAATTGGGCTTGCCTGTTGTATAAAGTACTATTAATAATAATAATAATAATATACTCATCAAGCTACCTGTCCACCTCTTAACATAATCACAATTTTAGTTTTAAGCCATATCCTTGACATGTTTGACACACGTGAATATGGTTGAACATTTCCACTTACTTTTTTAGACATAGTCGTAGTCTTTATCATTGCGCACAATAAAAAAAACTCCAAACAGTTGTCATAGTCATATTACTTCATTTGAGAGAAGACAACTGAACTTCTGCAGTGCATTGTAATTTCTGTGTTCAGGTTAAGGTTGTACATCGAAGAAAATTCAAGATGTTTGTTAACGTTTCTGTTTATATTAAACCAGCTTTAGAAAAATAATACAGAGTATTTATTTATATAATTTTACAACATATTACAGAATATTAACAATCATATCGTTGTGGTGAAATAATTAAAGTTAAATTTTATTTTATTTACATATATTACGTAGAATTGAAATATTGACTGCTTGTTAACAGAAATGATTTTTAATTTCAATGTGGATAACATATACAGGTGTCCGTTTTAAGAGGCTAACCATTGGGATCTCGAGAACCGTGAGAGACACGACGTCGATTGAATTGGGGCAAAGTTGTCGCATTAGTTGACCATTTTAATTATGTACTTGTTTGCCCGAAAAAACGCATACGTCAGTAGATATGAGCAAAAACTTAATATTGGCCAATTTACTTTTTGACTTATAACTTTTTTGTTTCAAGTCATACAAGTTTCTAGTTTGCAGATTCTACAGACACTTTTTGCGACAGCGGTCCCCAAATTTTTTGTAAGTGGAACACTTTTCGAGAAATTCGTACTAATTTTTAATTTTCATATCAAGTTCAAAGTTTTTAGTACAATTAAATTTTATTTTTTTCTTTCCAATGATATAAAACACATTCATATTAAAATGAAGATAAACTAATAAATTCGAATTTTTTTATTTTATTTATTTCGGTCGAGTGTGCTTTGGAAATAAAATCGAAAATCTTTGGTTTCAAACAAAATTTTGACTAAATAATTCAATTAGTTAGAATTTTATTATGCTGCTCATCGAAGTGCCGTATTAGTTGCCCATTTTAATCATGTTTTTGTTTTCCCAAAAAAACCTTTAATAAATTTCATCCAGGTCCAAGTACTTCAAATATATTGAAACGAATAGAAAAAATAAATTAATACTTTTACTAATTACACATGTTGTCATTTAATTTTTCGTTTATATTTTTAACATTTGCTGTTAAACTACCGTAATGTAAATTATTGGATCGGCGGTTGGAATAATACTTTGTCTTAAAATTGATTTTCTATTAGAAATACTTGCTATAAATATTATATAATATTAAAAAAATATAAGAAACTTTACTTCATATTTACAAATGACAATCTGAAGACAAGAAATGAGCAGAACAAATGTTGATACTGGAGTCATTTTTTTCCGTATGTATAATACAATTTTTCATTTACTTAGTAACTCAATATCCCTAGAGAAATAATATATGGAAATTTTTGCAATAATATTATTACTGCATTGTGGTATTGAACAATATATTTTTAATTTACTAGATATTTTACTTCACGAAAACTAGTTCCCTGATTCAAATACCAATAAACGCGTGAATGTTTTTCCTAGTGCTCTTATTTCAAATTTCACCAACAGATGTCACCTACTTTGTTGGCTCATGTTAATAAACACTTGGAAAAAAATATTTAAAAAATGTGTTTTTTATCTTAATCGATATTTAAGAAAACATATTTTAAGTGAAAATTTTATAACTTTTTGTTATGGTGTAGCCCCTACTTACCATCAAAAAAGGATTGGATTTTAACTGCAAATTTCAATTGTTTATTAAGAGTACGTGTATAAATATCGTGGTAAATATAATATGAATATAATGAAACACAAGAACTTGAAAAAACTACGCTAAAAATATTGTCGATCAAACGACTTGTCGATTGCACGACATGGTCATATTCTCTCTTAACCTAACCTCATTTATGCACTGTTTACCAACATCAAATCAGATAACACGTAAGTAAGATATGGATAATGCTTCACATATGTAAAATAAAGTGTAATCAGACTTACTATTTCAGGAATAAGATACTGCACTTCGGACACTATTCTGTCGTCCACAGGGACGCAGTGGTAGTCCTTCGTGCACATAAAACACAAATCCATTGTACTGTTTATATTTACTAATTGTGTGAACAATATATTTAAAACTTTGTACTAAAATTAACAGCGCGAGCTTACGATATCACCAACAAAAATATACACTCATATGTCAAAACAGAACTATTCTGAATAGTTTTGCCTGGTTGAGGTTGTCAATACACAAATAGTACTGTAGATGGCAATCGCATCATTTACAAAGTGAATAACAAATCAGAACAATGTAATTCGTAAGAAAAATTACATTTATTTGTCTTACTACGATATTTACTTTATTTAAACGGTTAACTATATGATTGAAATATGTAGAAGAATATGGAATAATTCATTATATATTTTAATAAAAACGAAACTATAATAAATATATCAAAGAAGTTCAAGATATTGGTAAAATATCCGTATTATAATATAAAAAATCCTGGTTAATTGTTTTGTTAAAAAGGTATGGGATCGTGCAAAACGTTATATATTCATTTTATAATAAATATACGAATACTAAATTTCTATCAAACAGAACAGAAAATTTAAATTTAGGTATTTTGTTTTGCTGAAAAGAGTTGATTAGATTTTGAGTATAATAGGTCAAACAATAGTGGAATTTTAAACAATATTTCATGCAAAAGAATAACTAAATATAATTTTTCCTTTAACATAGGCATTTAATATGGGAAAACAGTCAATACTACATGTATTCCTACATGTTACTTAATACAGATTCTTTCATTTTAATAGCAGATGTCAATTATTGGTTATGCATTTTAATTCTTTCTTGTAAATTTTACTAAATTATGCTATTAAAATTAAATAATCTGTATTAAATAACACGTAGTATTGTCCTGTACAATATGGTGACTTATTTTGTTAGCCATACAATTTTTATTTACTAAAAACTGTTTTCTCATGTTAAATGCCTATGACAACAGTTTTCTGAATATATATATATATATATATATATATATATATATATATATATATATATATATATATATATATATACGAGTTGAGATAATTTAGAAATATTAGAAATAAGTTTTAAACAAATATTATAGGTGGCTGTGATAATAAACAAAACCTAACAATGTAAAAAAATGAAATTAATGTCAAAAATGTATACATATGTTTGTTACTTAATTTAACTTATTTTGTAAACAAAAAAAAAACATTTTGAAAAGTTCACAAAGAACGAATTAATAGATATGATTCTAATAATTGGTGAATCGACTCGCATCATAAGAAGAGCAAAAATAATTTACCGGAATCGGTTTCCTAGACGTTGGCAACCGAGTTTATGAACACTGCGAAGGAATTTTACCCGATTTCGAGAAACATAGCCACCTATAAAATTTGTTTAAAAATTATTTCTAATATTTCTAAACTATCTCAATTTTCTCGAAATTTTTCAAATACATTAATAAAAATTAATACATCGTTGAAAAGAGAAACAAATGGCGGTTTCTATTTTATTAAAATAATAATCGGCTCTATCATGTAACACATCGATTATATTAAGCGACGTAGTTAAACGTTTTTAAAGACATTGGTATTAAAATCTTATCATTGTATCAAATATTTAAGCGATCATAGCTAATAATACTCGCTAATATGTTAATAATTAAAGACAAGGTATGAACTGTCTCTAAAATATTAAAGACATTTTTTAAATGTCAAAATGGCAAATATAAATTTCACCAATTTTCTTCTCTCTTTTTAATTTTGAATCTAATATTGCTTAGTTTCAGTAAAGTCTTATTTTTGTAATAAAAGGTGACATTGATTTCCATGCGTATACAATTTCTATAAATTTTCGGTCTTTATGTTTCGTATTATTTATTTAGAAATATCTAACTGTTCGATTTTATATCTTTATAAGTAAAAAAAACCTTATAGCTAGATGTGTCATCACTTCAACTTCCATTCGTTTTACATATTCCAATTTCCCTCCCAAATCTTTTACAAAATTTTATTATACATAGATAACTGCTTTCACTTCTTTGCTACCTATTTCTCAAGAACTATATTCTGACAGTTGTCATTTTTGTCAATCGTATTGAAGTACTCAATTTATTACAAAAAAATCAAATGTGTTGTATAAAAATTGAAAGCCAACTAAATTATTATTTTTATTAAACTTCTGGGAATTAACCAATAGATGGCAGAACAAAACTAACCAAATGTCATTAACTTGAGTTACTGTACCCTATTTTTTACAATCAATTTGACAAGAAAAATGTCAAAACAATCGCATATGTACAAATTTACACTGTTGTCAAACATATTTTTTCCTAAATTGTTACTACCGTCACTCTTATTTGTTATCGATATCGGTAAAATTTAAAGCGTAGCTATTGTCTTAGCGACACTTGTTATATATTAAGCATTTTAGCAATGCTCGCTAAAACATAGTCGATAGTTAAAATTAAGCTACATCGATTAATATAAGCGATGAGTTACATGATAGAGCCGAATTATAGGTTGCCATTTGAAAAATAAAAGTTGATAGTCGTATCTTTTAAACCTGACTTTATAAAAGATATCTACATCTGCCATCAAATAGTACATGTAAAATAATAAATTTTTTATATGAGCCATTTTTTTCTCTTGCTTATAATAAAAAAGTTAAAGGGGGGGGAGGCGTCTTCCCAGACTCAGCCTGTATATACTAGATGTTTGTCGTAAATGTGTACATAGGAGATTAACATGGGAAATTATTTTTTTGAAATTCCCTGCTCGCCTAATTATTTTATGCAAAAACGCGTTAAATCAAAGTTTTAGGGCATAAAATTCTGCATCTAAATCAATAAATAGAATTATTTTGACTTGGTTTATAACGATTAAATATTAAAATGTCGAAAATTACTTTGAATTCCACAGAATTTAACAAAAAATAAATAAATGATTAAAGTTTCATGTTTTATCTGTCAAATAAGTTATTCGACGTTTCTGACAATTTGATTTTGTCTGTTTTTTTTTGTCTGATATTACTAAAATATGAATATTTATACGAATAAAGAACTTGTTTTTTTAACAAGATGTTTTTATGGAGGTAATAGTTACCGCAAAGTGCGTGATTTATTTTCCGTTAAAGTTTATGGATCAACCGATTCCCAGTATAAATACATTTGCTAAATTAGTACATACATAATATTAAAAAAATCGTATTATTCTTATAAAATACAGTGTTACCAAGAGGTTTGGTTTCATGAATAGTTCGTCTCATGTAGAAATAAACTGGCGCGAAAAACGCATTTTCGGACATGTTTTGAGCAACCTAGATGGAATATGCGGCGAAAGAGTCCAAATAATATAAATTATTGTGTTTACGGCCGTCATTCTAAAGGAAGTAAAAACAAAAATTTAAGTTTTCATGGTTTCCCCCGAATTGGTGAACAGTAGCTATGACTCAAACTTTTGTTTTTGAGGTTCATTTTTACCTTCCGCCTATCAATATATAGATAAGGGAGGTATTGTTTTTGGTCAGATTTCTCGAGTGTGGGTTTTCAACATATGAGCACGAATTAGGGTCCCCAGAATACGATTTTACTATTTTTAGCGTGATGTCTGTATGTCTGTGTGTGTGTGTGTCTGTGTGTATGTGTGTGTGTCTGTGACGATTTTTCGTCCACGATAACTTCAATACGATACATGTAAAAAATATAATATTTGGTATTTAAGAGTTCTATTCTAATATGATGAACTGATTAGATTTTGACTACAATTGGTTAACCGGAAGTAGTACTTTACTTGAAGCTTTAAACCGTTTTTTCTAAAAAATATCTCTAAATACCATATTTTCGAAAATTTCGTTATTATAAATACAAAGATTTTTTAATTTTCTACCAATCTGCATAATTACGTTTATATATAACTTCTAGCTAGATAGAAAAAAAAAATATAAATTATAATAATTTTACATATCGTTTAGGCTGAGGAATTTCGATAAAACAGATGAGTTTTTCATATGTTCACAAATTTTGACATATGATGTCAAATTTATGTAAGTAAGTGTAGAAGATAAAATAAGTAAAAAATGAAGTAATTTTATTGTAAAATTTAAAAAGATGGAAGAAATATATTAGGAATGTATTTGCATGCGTGAATCAAAGTAAGTTCAGTTCCGGTTTTAGTAACGTCAAAAATAGCTGTCATATTGGTCATACAAAATTTATGAAGGAAATTTTAGGTATGAAATGAATTAAAAATATTCTGAACTCCAATAACAAACTAATTTTAAAACTACAAATTAAATGTATTAAAAAACTTATATAGAATATTTACTACAGTGGCGGGAGGTCTTGTGTTGGACACACCAGATTTTTATAATTTATTTCACACATAAAATAAAAATAAAAATTACGATATATCATCACAAAGAAACTTTAAACGGGAATTAGTTTGTTTAATTTAAAAAAAATACTACTTATATTACTTATGTTTAGGTAAGGCTGACCCTGGATTTTCTTTCATAAATTTTTCCAATAATTTATCTCTTTTGTGTTTTGGTAAAAAAGTTAAACTATTTTCCTCCTTAGAACAACTTGTTTCTAACCATGACATTGGTTGAAATGAATTTAATTTTATACATTTTTGCTGCGTCCATTGACATTTCAAGTCAATCTTTATTCCTGAAACGAAAAAAACACCAGCAAACAAAAACAGATAATAGTAAAGCAAAGTGTAAAAAGTAAAAATAAAAATGCACTCATTTCCTTCCTAAAAAAGCACATGCACAGGCAAAAGTAAAAATTAAAACTATTAAAACACCCTGTAAAAAAAATTAATAGGGCTGCAATACGTTTACATTTACCCTTTTTACCAGCCTTACAAGTACAAAGAAAATTGTTTATATAAATCACATTGTTTTTTAATACCAAACAGCCATTTAATTCATGTGGCGAAGCCATCAAAGCACTAGTTTGTAAGCAAAGTGCAAAAGTGTCACATTTTGTATCACTAATATTTGTGACACCACATAAAACAATTAGTCCTTTCTTTAGCACTTATTCGTAGCATCCAAATATTTAAATAATTCTTGGAACGGTAACCTAAAATCATTGATTGACAACGTCATTTTTTCTGCTAAAATATGAATTATTGAAGATTAATATAAAATATCTAAGTATATAATACTAACTCGCAATATTGAAACTTACCTGAATGATATGAATAACAATCTTTAATATGTATTTAACTTAGTAACTTTGTAGTGAAGAATGTACATATAAACCTATAAGAAATAGCAACAGAATACGAATTAGAGCCGCCATATTGTAAACGCTCACAGCGACACCAACGGTAATTTCGTTCGCGAATAGTAGAAGTAGATGTATATGAAACAGATTTATGCGAATTTTACAACATTTTATGGAAGGGTGGTAAGCTTTGTGGTCAGTAATTACAAATTATCCCAAGTCAAAGGTATCACTTGAAAAGTAAGAACAGGGCCATATCATATTCTTCTCGTCATAGGATAAATATTTGCGACTCCGTTTTTTCGACGTCGACGGCTGATCTTCTGCTAGATGTTGAAGTATTTCTTTCGAATGTTGTTTTCAGCATCCCTTTTAGATTTTCCTACCATTGTAAAGCTAGTTAATACTTAGTTTCTGCCTTTGTTCTTCTATGTATAAATACTAAAAATTTTCTGTAATGTATATTCATTAGTATTTCATGATAATGGCCTTATAAGAAGAAATATAAATAAAATAATTTTTTTAACAACCAAATATTTCTTATATTTATGTCAATAACTGTTTGTATTTAAAATTTACTCTAATCTCATCTCAATTTTCAAATTGAAATGAGAAGACGTGCGTTTAAAATGCATTATTATTTGGATATTTTAATCTTGATTTAAAAGAACATAATTAGGAAACATTATGAAAAAAAATTTCTGGTACGGCCCTTAACAGCATACGATAGAAGAAAGTACCTGTCTATATAAACAATTACCGCAAGTCCCATAAAACTTTATAAGGGTCAATCGGCTTATCCGAAAGTGAATTTCATATATCTATGCTTCTACTATAAAAGGTGTGCAAAGAAATGCGGAACATAGGACTTTAACATGTGATTTTAGAAAATTGCGGATACTTTCTCTTCTGATATATTTCCAACAAAACTACAACAGTATAAAGTTATTCAAAATTAAATTCTACGTCAGATAAGATCATTATTGTAGCAACTGCTCTTCTGCAGTACAAGATATATTATATATAAAATGTAATATTTTGTTAAAAATCAGACAGCCATGGAAATAAAAGATAATATCTATCTGTCAGTTTAGGGAAGTATCACTAATTATAATTCTTATTGTCTGTATTTTAATATTATTTAAGTCGAATTTATATATTTTAGACTATAACATAATTTAATTATTAATTTCAAATACGATTGTCTATAATGACGTCATTAACTGTCACACCTGACATAGATATTTTCTTTTATTTCCATGGCTGTCTGATTTCGAACGAAAATGTTACATTTTACATTTAATAAATTTCATACTGCAGTCATTCTATTGCATCAATTATGATCTTATGTGATGTAGAACTTAATTTCGAACAACTTTGTACTCTTACAGTTTTGTTCTACATCTATCAGGAGAGAGAGTTTTAATAAAAATAAATTGAAAATACTATTGTTTAAAATATAATTTTATTAACGTAAAATGGTAATGGTAACCTGGAGATATTTTTCCGTACCACAGTGTAAGAGCTACGTAGCTAAAAATCAGTTTACACTATTTATCAGGAAAACTTCACTTATGGAGCAATGACAAATAGCTTTTGAAATTTGGGGACAAAATAAATAAATATATGGCTCTCTGTTCATATTTTAAAGAAAGTGATACCATATAGATGTAAAATGAACATAACATAGCAAAATCACTATCTAGATTAATTTCTTCCTACATATCTACATATTAGCATACATTATAGAAGCAATATATATTGCAAAATGTTTGATATTAGCTAGCTACTGAAATATTTTTATTCTTATACTCTCATAATATATGCATAAATAATAATTTTATAATAGAGACAACATGTGTATGTCTCTACTTAGCAGAAAGCTTTAAAATGTACAAGATCAGTAATAACCTTATATGAACTCACATACTATATATAAAAATACAGAATCAATATGAGGTCATATTCTAGTTGTCCAGCTTGAATATTTGTTCTCACATGGTGTATATTCTTTTAAATGACAAAAATATATAAGAACAGTAGTTCCAATTTGTGTGTAATGAGAAACTCCCACTGCTGGGTATCCATGGAAAAAATAATTGATCTACAGTTTAACAAAAATAAAAATAATACAATATTGTGAAAACATCAAAATAAGTAAATAAAATAAAATGAAGTAATGCATGGCATAACAACATAATATACAATGTATATTCTATCACCATTCTAACCACCATTTTGAATAGTTCGGTGAAACATCTGGTGAGCTCGCTCGCTCTATATAGGGCACGAGCGCGCTGCTGTCGTTTGGGCCCAAGAACCTCAATCACTCACTTTGCAGTAACTATTATCACCATAAAAACATGTTATTGAAAACACGTTCTTCATTAGTAAACAACAAAACCAGAGACAAAATCAAATTGTCAGAAACATAAAATAACTTATTTGACAGATGAAACGTTAAGCATTTATTTATTTTTTGTTCAATTCCATGGCTGTCGATATTTTCAACGTAATTTTTGCCATTGTCATATTTAATTTCTCTTGTTACAAAGCATGTAAAAATAATTCTATTTATTGATTTACTCGTAGATGCAGAATGTTATGTCCTAAAACTTTGACGCGTTTTTACTTAACATAATTTGGTGACCAGGGAATTGCAAGAAACTAATTTCCCATGTTTATCTCCTATGTATACCTTTAAGACAAACACAAGGTATATATCTCCCAATGTAAGAAACATATTACTACATCTCACTACACTTTACGTTAGTAATATTGAATTGATAGATAAAAGTAGTATAGCTAGGCACGTACGGCGGCACTTCCGGTGTTCTCGATGACCGTGGTCATCCACATCTACCATTCTTCAGCTGAAGACATCCGGTGAGTTAGTTCTTCACGCACTTCTTGCACAACCCTCTCAAATTCGCACCCCGTTTCATTTCACCCTGTTTTCGACCTCGATAACCGTGTTCATCCTCACCCACCATTCTTCTTCGCCCGCACTTCTTGCACAACCCTTTCGAATTCATCCATCCTGTATGCTCCGCCACTATGGCCTGCACTCTCCACTTTAGTTGGGGGTGCCCATGGGGTGCACACTCCACTTCAGTTGGGAGTGCTCATGGGGTGCACTCTCCACTTCAGTTAGGAGTGCCTATGGGGTACATTCTCCACTTCAGTTGGGAGTGCCTATGGGGGGTGCACTTTCCACTTTAGTTATGAATGCCTTTTGTGGGGTGCACTCTCCACTTCAGTTATGAGTGCCTTTTGTGGGGGTGCACTCTTTACTTCAGTTAGGCGTTTTTTTGTGAGGTGCACTCTCCACTTCGCTCCACTTTAGTTGACAGTGCCCACTCGCCATTTTAGTTAAGAATCTGGATCCGGGATCCGGGATCTATTTCGTCGCGCGCGCGCGAAATATGAGTTTTTATGATTTTTGATCTGGGTCTGGGATCTGGATCTGGATCTGGATCTGGATCTGGGATCTGGATCTGGGATCTATCTCCCACATCCTCCGTAATTTTTTTTAGTTAGGGTGATTAGGGAGAGCTGTGATGTAAATAATTAACACATTTTATCTTTGATAATATTTATTGAAAATTATAACCCCATGGGTGAGTATCTGTATATAAATAGTTTATAATTCGTTTGTCGTCAAACGAACTTAAAGCTAACTTATTTTGTTTTATTGTATGTACAACATGTTTCTTAGATCTAACAGAACATTGATTTATATTTATAGTTTTATTGTTAAATAAACAATTATAGTAATCACTAAAAGTTATAGTATTGAGTGCTGCTTTTGTTATGCCCTTTGCTTTTTTATTGATTTTTTCTTTATTAACATCTTGCAAGACTTTGTACGTGTACATTTTTGATCGCAAACCAATAAACTCTGTCATAATTTCGCCATTATTCTCATCCTTCATGAGACCAATAATTTTTTTGTTAACAAGAGGTATGTTGAAAATATTATTATGTGGATAATCAGAAGTATCAAATTTATAAATATCTCGTTTCATTACGTTATAGATATCAATATTTTTAAATAAGTAAATAAGACTATCTGTGTCTGTGTACAATAATTTTGTATTGTTACAAACATTTTTTTTAATATAATTGTAGTGAAAGTCATAAATGTAAGTTTTTGAAATGTCTAAAATAGAGAAACCAACATATATGGGCTTGTTAAAAGTAATATTTTTTTTTCTCATTTCTATTAATATAATATCATCATCTAATATGGTACAACTATGAAAATTTGGTTGTTGTATGTAAGATTTTGCACCGTATCTTCCCTCCCAATTTGAAACTATTTTTATATCTTTATATTTACGAAGGTTCTCCATGGTTTTACCAAACACCGCGTTATTCATTAATTTATAAAAATTCTTTTTAAATTCATTATTTGATTGTTTTCGCATGTTTGTATTTATATGTATATATATATTTTTAACCATGGTCTTTGTTTAAATTTTAGAACTTTATGAATTTTAGATATTTTTGAACCCAATTTCAAACATTGTTTTAAATTTTGATAATGAATCACATAGTTTTTTTTATCATACAAATTTGTTACTAATTTTGGTAATTTCGATTGAGGTGGTATAAAATGTTCGGGGCATAACGGTAAATCTTTATGATCATTGTGTAATTCTTTCGGATACTCTAATAAAAAATGTAGCCTATGGGAGATTCATTACTTAAATTCATCAATTCTATTTTGCATATGTCTAAAATATCAACCCACTCAAATTCCGAGTAGGGTAAATAATTACTCATGGCAGCACCATATAAGTTATTTACATCAAAATACATTAAATAAGAGTCAGATTCATTACAATTATATTTCTCCCCCATATATTTATTATTCGCTTTCCCATATCTATTCGAACACTGTGACACTCCACCCCGGATTCCCTTTTCAATAAACAAAATTTTATCAATGTCTGTTAAAAGTTCCAATTGAATTTTACTGCATTTTAACATGGCACTAAATGCTAATCCGGGTGCAGTATAGTAGTGTAATGCATCTAACTGATATGTTTCTAAACAACTTTCACGAAAATTTTCAAATATATCACTTAGTAATAAAACATCAGTTTTTAAATATAAATCGGCATATTGTCCTAAATTTTGAATTTCAAATAAATTCCAAACATTTATAGCATGCTGATAGTCTTCATTTGATATGTTTTCCCCTTTGAGTGAACTGTAAAATTTGTCTATACTAGGTAGTTGTTCCTCATCTAGTTTATCCCAACTATCTAGATATTCATATGGGAATATACCTTTTTTTGTAACTAATATAAATTTCTCTTCTGAATCAGTGTGAGCTCTTGTTATCAACTTTTCACTATCTGTTAGATAAGAAGCTAATTTTTCTAAACTGCTTGCCATAAAGCGGAAAGAGTCTATAAATCTGAAATTAATTTCTGTATTTTTTACGTATTTTGTGAAGGATATATATCTTTCTTTGTTTATTGGTAATAGCGATACAGAGCCTGGAATTTTTGTAGTTATTTCTTTTATAATAAAGTGTGCATCGTACGAAGATAAATTATGAAATACAACAGGTATAGCATGTGAATTTGTATAATTTAAATTGCAATTTTGATGAGCGGCTCCTCTGTATTCTCCAGTTAAATGTGAATGATCACGTACTTTTATGTTAAGCAGAGTGAATACTTCATCGCAAATATGACATTTTTTACTATTTATAAAATTTATTTCTTCATTAGAAGTTAATTTCATCGGTTTAATATCTTTCATTATAGTGTCAATTTGGTTTGCTATATTGTTAAGTTCTTCAACAAACCAGTCAATGCAGTGTCTTCCACGGTAAATATTAAATTTTGAATATGAGTTATTGTATGAACATTTCAGGTAATACGCAATACTAAACGCCAAACGGTACATGTTTCTGTGTATATACCGTATTTTTGCCATGTGCTTCTTCAACTTTTTCCAAAATTGATTCTATATCAGCATATATTACAAACGGTACTTTTTCTTTGTGATGAAAGTTTTTAAATTTCAATATTTTATTTTCTTCCGTAGGCACTGTTATTTTACACTCATTAACATTTCTACAGTTTTCTTTGTGTTTTTCTAAACTACACTCGCTTCTAAAATGATTTAAACATCTATCACAAAGAAAGGCTTTATATGCGTTTGAAATTTGACTTCTCAATAATCGTGAAAGATTTTTTATCCACATAAAATGATAATTTTCAAGAGATCTAAGTCTTCTAACATTGTCAGTGATGTCAACATCCATGCTGTCATTATCTTGAATCTGATCTTCTTCTGCTTCTTTTTCCTCCTCCCCTTCCTCGTCTCCGGCATACATCATCAGTAAATGTATTGTTTTATTATATTCACATTTGGTTAGACGTACTGGTACGACAACATGCTTTTTCTTGCCCACCTTTTCAAGTGTAGATATTTATGTTAAGTCCATTCATTTCTTCGAATTTCACAATATTTTTTAATTTTATTGGAAATTCTATTCCATCATACTTTAGTATTGTTGAAAAATGGGGGTATGCAGATGTACGGTTAGAACTTTTACGTACTGGATATAGCGCTGACGTAACAGCCCAAAGAAAGCAATAATCGTCATCATTGTTAACATTAATAATTGCTTGTTTTGCTTTTATGTCTGCAGGTAACGATACATAACCCTTTCTAGAAGCAGTGATCGGTGAATAATTGTTTATGTTTACTTTCAGGTGTAGAACTTCATATAAAGCCCAGCCTGAGTCTCGTTCTTGAAACTCTTCTAAATCGTTCATTATTTTATCTAATACATTTTCCTTATACCATTCTTTTATGTTTGTTGAATTGTCAATTACTTCGTTTCTTGTATTGAATGTTTTAATTTCACTTGTACCTGAACTTGGTAAAATGAAATGTCCACTAAATATAACATTCACTTTTAATATTGATGACTGTAATGCTTTCTTTATTTTATTTTTAAATATTGTAATTGCATGTTGTAGAAATATTTTAGGATCTTTAATTCCCGCTTTGTTTATTATCACACCGGTTTTAATACGTTTTTGAAAAACAGATTTTATATCTTGCCATAGTAAGTTATGTTTTGGTTTTCCGTTTGTAGATAATCCAGATCCAGTTTTAGTTTTTAAGTTTTTTATTTTTTCTTTATATGTTTTTAAAATTGTTAAATTAGCTTCAAGTTTTAATGAATTTTCTTCTTTATTATTTTTATAGCCTTTCTTTTTTATATATTTATTTAGTAATGAAATTATTTTATTTAAATTTTTACGCCATCTATTAATTTCATCATCGATTTTAATTAACTGTATTGCTTTTCGAATATGAGTTATTGTTTGATCACTAAGTGAACTTAGACTACTATTCATTGTTTAGCGGTACACAAAATAGTTATTCTTCAGAACAATGCTTTCAAACAATTGATGAAAACTGAGTGGTGTTTGTTATTTATATTTTAAAAATAATATCAGATAAGTTTTAATAATCTAACGTTATTTGCTGTCTTCTTCTTCTTCTAATCTTGAATTTGATGATTTTTGTTTATTCTCTGAACAGGTTTCACCTGCTAATAAGCAGAGAAAACATCATTATATTATTTAATTATTATTAATATTATTACTTACATGAATACTTCTTGTATTTTGATTTTGGATAAGTTTTAAATGTGTGTATATATATTTTCTTCAGAACAATTGTTCTTGTTTGCGAGAATTCACTGTGAATATCGTTCTATATGAGTTGTAAACAGGAATTTGTGGTTTTGATAATTTTATATCAACTTGTATGTGGTTCATTATCAAAGTAAATATTTCATTAGTATACATCCGTAGCTAGAAATGGAAACTTGTATTTTATTTAAAAAAATACATATAGATTTCAAATAATGACTAAAATTCAAATTGTAAATGAATTACATAAACCAGCTCGTCGAAATTATCCACGTAGACGTGTAATAGTGAAGGGAATTGATGATTTATGGCAAGCAGATCTCATAGAAATGATTCCTTATGCTAAGGAAAATAAAAATCATAAATATTTATTAACAGTTATTGATGTATTTTCCAAATATGCTTGGGCTTAGTTATACAATACATTTCTTTTCTTCTTTTTTCTTTAATCATTGTTATAATTGTGTAACAGAAACTATAGAATTATATTAGCTTCACGCAATTGTTCTATTGGGACTGGCAAGTTAGTATGTGACACCGTGAAGCGTAAATACAGGAAATAAGTTTAGACATCAACAAAATATTTCGCTTGCGTCAACTGAGGTTTCAACTTATTATTTTTATTTTTATAATACATTATGTTTATAGATTTTTCTTACAATAATTTATACATTCAACTCCAACAAGCCAAATCACGAAGTAAATATAATTTAAAATTCTTATTACTTATTCTTATTATTTTAATTTTATTATTTTTTTTCAGACTATACATTTGATCAACATCCATAAATAAATAATAGTAGGGAGATATTAAATATATTTTGTTTGTATAAAAATGTTTTTGTATATTTGTACTATTAAAAATAGTGTTGATATAAAAAAATTGATTTTTGAAACTATTTCTGGATTGTATGTAAATAATGA
Source organism: Stenolophus ochropezus (assembly GCA_035578165.1). NCBI lineage: Eukaryota > Metazoa > Arthropoda > Insecta > Coleoptera > Carabidae > Stenolophus > Stenolophus ochropezus. The sequence continues at coordinate 10,190,047 of JAQOWZ010000012.1, read as the reverse complement.
TAAGGCAATATTTACAACTAGAGACAGTACAATTGTTCTTCGTATAAAATATAAAGAACCTATTCATAATGAACTAATTGATTTACGTATTGAAGATGAAAATGGGATATGTGATTTTTTAAAATTCTACATTGAATTTTATCGAGGACAAGTGTATAGATTTAAATTAGATTATATAAGACCGAAAACTGATCTAAAATATTATCAATATAAAACTCATTCAAACAAACATTGTGATTATTTAGATGATGTTTTTAAAATTTTACCACAACCATGGGATATAGACATACTATTCAAAACATCTCATAAAAATTGGATATTAAATACATTCCGATATAAATGTAATTATTTTGTTGAAGAAGAAGAGCTACCATATATTTATAATAAATGTGTAGTGTTATGCAGTGTGACTGGAACTCATAAAGATTGTATAAATTGTTTGCACGTTATGAAATGCTACGATGACTTTGATATGACACCACCACATTCTGACTGATAGTGAAGAATAATAATAACATTATATATGTATATGTTGTAATAAAAAAAAACTATATTTATGTTTAAATTTTGTTTATTTGTTTTATTTATTTCAAACAAGCAATAGTGGGGTACATATACCAGGTAAATTCTTGAGAGCATAATAATTTAACATGAGAAAATCGTTTTTTTTTTTTTATAGATTGTTGTCCCCTAATATAATTTCAAGCGTTTATAATTCCAAAAATCTAAAGGAAATTATTTATTTTATTAATTTTATAACAAACTTATTCATTTTTTAACTGTAACTTTTATTAATTTGTTCAAAATTTTACAACACTTAACCGTGAAATCATGTTTAACCATGATTTGTTTAAAACATAATCGAAAATTTGATGTCTATCTTTAATATCATAAAAATATTTACTATTGAGAAGATTTGCTATAAAAACCTTTTATGGTGGAAATAATATGTAGTGGTACCAATTTCAATAAATAGTATTCACAAACTAATTCAAAAATATTTTGACGGTTATTTCGAAATTAATTTTTTCAAATTATCACACACTGGATACTTTTTTTAACAAATCTTCAAGTGTGTTTATTCAATTTCTGAAGGCTCAAAATTAAAATAATACACTAATAAATTCTAGAAGATCATCATATATTGATTTCCGAAAATATTAAAAACAGACAAGCCATAATAAATATAAAAAAAAAATCTCTTGGGGGTACCACATGACTTATGACTTCCTTCTATGTTAAATTATACACATTTTTATTCAAACTTATTTCGCTTAAAAGTGCTAATCGCTCTTCAACATCCATTCGTTTCATTCCTTTGAACTTTCCTTCCAAATGGATCATTTTTCAAAATTTTATTAAAATGTTTCTCACTATTCTCTATTGCGCTACATAAAATTATTTTCATCGTTCAAATATTGTAAAGAAAGATATGTTGTATTCATTTACTTGGTACATATTTCACAGATATTCTAACATTTGTCAATGTCAATTTATTAATAATAAATTAAATGTTTCCCACTAAAATTAAAAGCCAGCTAAATTATAATTTTTATTAAGTTTTTTTCATAAGTAATATAATAAGAGCTATAAATTTATTGATAAAATTTATGAATAATTCCTGCGAATTAACGACAATTCGGGTCAAAAATGACTCTTAAATCACTCCAGCTTCGTTGTCATAATCTAAATTCATTTTTGACACTCGTTTGCCTGTTACTACTCAACAATTATTCAACAATTCTCATGAAGGATGAAAATAATGGCGAAATTATGACAGAGTTTATTGGTTTGCGATCAAAAATGTACACGTACAAAGTCTTGCAAGATGTCAATAAAGAAAAAATCAATAAAATGCAAAGGGCATAACAAAAGCAGCACTCAATACTATAACTTTTAGTGATTACTATAATTGTTTATTTAATAATAAAACAATAAATATAAATCAATGTTCTGTTAGATCTAAGGAACATGTTGTACATACAATAAAACAAAATAAGTTAGCTTTAAGTCCATTTGACGACAAACGAATTATAAACTACTTATATACAGATACACACCCATGGGGTTATAATTTTCAATAAATATTATCAAAGATAAAATGTGTTAATTATTTACATCACAGCTCACCCTAATCACCCTAACTAAAAAAAATTACGAAGGATTTGGGAGATAGATCCAGACCTTAGATCCAGATCCAGATTCCAGACCCAGATCCAGATCCCAGATCAAAAATCATAAAAATTCATATTCCAGATTCCAGACCCAGATCCCAGATCAAAAATCACAAAAATTCATATTCCAGATTCCAGACCCAGATCCCAGATCAAAAATCATAAAAATTCATATTCCAGATTCCAGACCCAGATCCCAGATCAAAAATCACAAAAATTCATATTCCAGATTCCAGACCCAGATCCCAGATCAAAAATCATAAAAATTCATATTCCAGATTCCAGACCCAGATCCCAGATCAAAAATCATAAAAATTCATATTTCGCGATGAAATAGATCCCAGATCCCGGATCCAGATTCTTAACTAAAGTGGTGAGTGCACACTGTCAACTAAAGTGGAGCGAAGTGGAGAGTGCACCCTACAAAAGACGCGCCTAACTGAAGTAAAGAGTGCACCCCCACAAAAGGCACTCATAACTGAAGTGGAGAGTGCACCCCACAAAAGGCACTCATAACCAAAGTGGAGAGTGCACCGCCATAGGCACTCCTAACTGAAGTGGAGAGTGTACCCCATAGGCACTCCTAACTGAAGTGGAGAGTGCACACAATAGGCACTCCTAACTGAAGTAGAGAGTGCACCCCTACTGGCACTTCTAACTGAAGTGGAGTGTGCATCTCATAAGCACTCTATTCTAAAGTGGAGAGTGCACCCCACGGGCACTCCTAACTGAAGTGAAGAGTGTACCCCATAGGCACTCCTAAATTAAGTGAAGAGCGCACCCACGGGCACTCCTAACTGAAGTGAAGAGTGCACCCCACGGGCACTCCTAACTGAAGTGAAGAGTGCATGCCATAGGGGCGGAGCATACAGGGTGGATGAATTCGATAGGGTTGTGCAAGAAGTGCGGGCGAAGAAGAATGGTAGGTGAGGATGATCACGGTCATCGAGGTCGAAAACAGGGTGAAATGAAACGGGGTGCGAATTCGAGAGGGTTGTGCAAGAAGTGCGGGCGAAGAACAATGGTAGACGAGGATGATCACGGTCATCGAGGTCGAAAACAGGGTGAAATGAAACGGGGTGCGAATTCGAGAGGGTTGTGCAAGAAGTACGTGAAGAACTAACACACCGGATGTCTTCAGCTGAAGAATGGTAGATGTAGATGACCACGGTCATCGAGAACACCGGAAGTGAGGCCGAACGATCCTAGCTATACTACTAACAGATTCGAGAAGGTGCGTGAAGAACTAATTTACCGGATGCAAAATTAGGATGGTTATCAGAAGATAGGTTTACTAAGAGGAACAGATTCAAGAAGGTTTTATAAGAAGTGCGTGAAGAACTAACATACAGGATGCGAAAACAGGATGGTTATCTGAAGAAAGGTTTAATAGGAGGTACAGATTCGAGATGGTTTTATAAGAAGTGCGTGAAGAACGAACATACCGGATTCAAAATTACGATGGTTATCAGAAGATAGGTTTACTAAGATGAACAGATTCGAGAAGGTTTTATAAGAAGTGCGTAAAAAACTAACATACCGGATGCAAAATTAGGATGGTTATCAGAAGATAGGTTTACTAAGAGGAACAGATTCGAGAAGGTTATATAAGAAGTGCGTGAAGAACTAACATACCGGATGCGAAAACAGGATGGTTATCTGAAGAAAGGTTTAATAGGAGGTACAGATTCGAGAAGGTGATATAAGAAGTGCGTGAAGAACTAACATACCGGATGCAAAATTAGGATAGTTATCAGAAGATAGGTTTACTAAGAGGAACAGATTCGAGAAGGTTTTATAAGAAGTGCGTGAAGAACTAACATACCGGATGCAAAATTAGGATGGTTATCAGAAGATAGGTTTACTAAGAGGAACAGATTCGAGAAGGTTTTATAAGAAGTGCGTGAAGAACTAACATACCGGATGCAAAAATAGGATGGTTATCAGAAGATAGGTTTACTAAGATGAACAGATTCGAGAAGGTTTTATAAGAAGTGCGTGAAGAACTAACATACTGGATGCAAAATTAGGATGGTTATCAGAAGATAGGTTTACTAAGAGGAACAGATTCGAGAAGGTTTTATAAGAAGTGCGTAAAGAACTAACATACCGGATGCAAAATTAGGATGGTTATCAGAAGATAGGTTTTCTAAGAGGAACAGATTCGAGAAGGTTTTATAAGAAGTGCGTGAAGAACTAACACACCAGATGCGAAAACAGGATGGTTATCTAAAGAAAGGTTTAACAGGAGGTACAGATTCGAGAAGGTGTTATTAGAAGTGCGTAAAGAACTAACATACCGGATGCAAAATTAGGATAGTTATCAGAAGATAGGTTTACTAAGAGGAACAGATTCGAGAAGGTTTTATAAGAAGTGCGTGAAGAACTAACATACCGGATTCAAAATTAGGATGGTTATCAGAAGATAGGTTTACTAAGAGGAACAGATTCGGGAAGGTTTTATAAGAAGTGCGTGAAGAACTAACACACCAGATGCGAAAACAGGATGGTTGTCTAAAGAAAGGTTTAATAGGAGGTACAGATTCGAGAAGGTGTTATAAGAAGTGCGTGAAGAACTAACATACCGGTTGCAAAATTAGGATAGTTATCAGAAGATAGGTTTACTAAGAGGAACAGATTCGAGAAGGTTATATAAGAAGTGCGTGAAGAACTAACATACCGGATGCGAAAACAGGATGGTTATCTGAAGAAAGGTTTAATAGGAGGTACAGATTCGAGAAGGTGATATAAGAAGTGCGTGAAGAACTAACATACCGGATGCAAAATTAGGATAGTTATCAGAAGATAGGTTTACTAAGAGGAACAGATTCGAGAAGGTTTTATAAGAAGTGCGTAAAGAACTAACATACCGGATGCAAAATTAGGATGGTTATCAGAAGATAGGTTTTCTAAGAGGAACAGATTCGAGAAGGTTTTATAAGAAGTGCGTGAAGAACTAACACACCAGATGCGAAAACAGGATGGTTATCTAAAGAAAGGTTTAACAGGAGGTACAGATTCGAGAAGGTGTTATTAGAAGTGCGTAAAGAACTAACATACCGGATGCAAAATTAGGATAGTTATCAGAAGATAGGTTTACTAAGAGGAACAGATTCGAGAAGGTTTTATAAGAAGTGCGTGAAGAACTAACATACCGGATTCAAAATTAGGATGGTTATCAGAAGATAGGTTTACTAAGAGGAACAGATTCGGGAAGGTTTTATAAGAAGTGCGTGAAGAACTAACACACCAGATGCGAAAACAGGATGGTTGTCTAAAGAAAGGTTTAATAGGAGGTACAGATTCGAGAAGGTGTTATAAGAAGTGCGTGAAGAACTAACATACCGGTTGCAAAATTAGGATAGTTATCAGAAGATAGGTTTACTAAGAGGAACAGATTCGAGAAGGTTATATAAGAAGTGCGTGAAGAACTAACATACCGGATGCGAAAACAGGATGGTTATCTGAAGAAAGGTTTAATAGGAGGTACAGATTCGAGAAGGTGATATAAGAAGTGCGTGAAGAACTAACATACCGGATGCAAAATTAGGATAGTTATCAGAAGATAGGTTTACTAAGAGGAACAGATTCGAGAAGGTTTTATAAGAAGTGCGTGAAGAACTAACATACCGGATGCAAAATTAGGATGGTTATCAGAAGATAGGTTTACTAAGAGGAACAGATTCGAGAAGGTTTTATAAGAAGTGCGTGAAGAACTAACATACCGGATGCAAAAATAGGATGGTTATCAGAAGATAGGTTTACTAAGATGAACAGATTCGAGAAGGTTTTATAAGAAGTGCGTGAAGAACTAACATACTGGATGCAAAATTAGGATGGTTATCAGAAGATAGGTTTACTAAGAGGAACAGATTCGAGAAGGTTTTATAAGAAGTGCGTAAAGAACTAACATACCGGATGCAAAATTAGGATGGTTATCAGAAGATAGGTTTTCTAAGAGGAACAGATTCGAGAAGGTTTTATAAGAAGTGCGTGAAGAACTAACACACCAGATGCGAAAACAGGATGGTTATCTAAAGAAAGGTTTAACAGGAGGTACAGATTCGAGAAGGTGTTATTAGAAGTGCGTAAAGAACTAACATACCGGATGCAAAATTAGGATAGTTATCAGAAGATAGGTTTACTAAGAGGAACAGATTCGAGAAGGTTTTATAAGAAGTGCGTGAAGAACTAACATACCGGATTCAAAATTAGGATGGTTATCAGAAGATAGGTTTACTAAGAGGAACAGATTCGGGAAGGTTTTGTAAGAAGTGCGTGAAGAACTAACACACCAGATGCGAAAACAGGATGGTTGTCTAAAGAAAGGTTTAATAGGAGGTACAGATTCGAGAAGGTGTTATAAGAAGTGCGTGAAGAACTAACATACCGGTTGCAAAATTAGGATAGTTATCAGAAGATAGGTTTACTAAGAGGAACAGATTCGAGAAGGTTATATAAGAAGTGCGTGAAGAACTAACATACCGGATGCGAAAACAGGATGGTTATCTGAAGAAAGGTTTAATAGGAGGTACAGATTCGAGAAGGTGATATAAGAAGTGCGTGAAGAACTAACATACCGGATGCAAAATTAGGATAGTTATCAGAAGATAGGTTTACTAAGAGGAACAGATTCGAGAAGGTTTTATAAGAAGTGCGTGAAGAACTAACATACCGGATGCGAAAACAGGATGGTTATCTGAAGAAAGGTTTAATAGGAGGTACAGTTTCGAGAAGGTGTTATAGGAAGTGCGTGAAGAACTAACATACCGGATGCAAAATTAGATTGGTTATCAGAAGATAGGTTTACTAAGAGGAACAAATTTGAGAAGGTTTTATAAGAAGTGCGTGAAGAACTAACATACCGGATGCAAAATTAGGATGGTTATCAGAAGATAGGTTTACTAAGAGGAACAGATTCGAGAAGGTTTTATAAGAAGTGCGTGAAGAACTAACATACCGGATGCAAAATTAGGATGGTTATCAGAAGATAGTTTTACTAAGAGGAACAGATTCGAGAAGGTTTTATAAGAAGTGCGTGAAGAACTAACATACCGGATGCGAAAACAGGATGGTTATCTGAAGAAAGGTTTAATAGGAGGTACAGTTTCGAGAAGGTGTTATAAGAAGTGCGTGAAAAAGTAACATACCGGATGCAAAATTAGATTGGTTATCAGAAGATAGGTTTACTAAGAGGAACAAATTTGAGAAGGTTTTATAAAAAGTGCGTGAAGAACTAACATACCGGATGCAAAATTAGGATGGTTATCAGAAGATAGGTTTACTAAGAGGAACAGATTCGAGAAGGTTTTATAAGAAGTGCGTGAAGAACTAACATACCGGATGCGAAAAATACGATGGGTATCTGAAGAAAGGTTTAATAAGATGTACAGATTCAAAAAGGTGTTATAAGAAGTGCGTGAAGAACTAACATACCGGATGCAAAAATAGGTTGGTTATCAGAAGATAAGTTTACTAAGAGGAACAGATTCGAGAAGGTTTTATAAGAAGTGCGTGAAAAACTAACATACCGCATGCGAAAACAGGATGGTTATCTGAAGAAAGGTTTAATAGGAGGTACAGATTCGAGAAGGTGTTTTAAGAAGTGCGTGAAGAACTAACATACCGGATGCAAAATTAGGATAGTTATCAGAAATAGGTTTACTAAGAGGAACAGATTCAAGAATGTTTTATAAGAAGTGCGTGAAGAAGTAACATACCGGATTTAAAATTAGGATAGTTATCAGAAGATAGGTTTACTAAGAGAAACAGATTCGAGAATGTTTTATAAGAAGTGCGTGAAGAACTAACATACCAGATGCGAAAACAGGATGGTTATCTAAATAAAGGTTTAATAGTAGGTACAGATTCGAGAAGGTGATATAAGAAGTGCGTGAAGAAGTAACATACCGGATGCAAAATTAGGATAGTTATTAGAAGATAGGTTTACTAATAGGAACAGATTCGAAAAGATTTTATAAGAAGTGCGTGAAGAACTAACATACTGGATGCAAAATTAGAATGGTTATCAGAAGATAGGTTTACTAAGAGGAACAGAAACAAAAAGGTGTTATAAGAAGTGCGTGAAGAACTAACATACCGGATGCAAAATTAGGATAGTTATCAGAAGATAGGTTTACTCAGAAGAATAGATTCGAGAAGGTTTTATAAGAAGTGCGTGAAGAACTAACATAACGGATTCGAAAAAAAGATGGTTATCTGAAGAAAGGTTTAATAGGAGGTACAGATTCGAGAAGGTGTTATAAGAAGTGCGTGAAGAACTAACATACCGGAAGCAAAGTTAGGATAGTTATCAGAAGATAAGTTTACTAAGAGGAACAGATTCGAGAAGGTTTTATAAGAAGTGCGTGAAAAAGTAACATACCGGATGCAAAATTAGGATGGTTATCAGAAGATAGGTTTACTAAGATGAACAGATTCGAGAAGGTTTTATAAGAAGTGCGTGAAGAACTAACAAACCGAATGCAAAATTAGGATGGTTATCAGAAGATAGGTTTTCTAAGAGGAACAGATTCGAGAAGGTTTTATAAGAAGTGCGTAAAGAACTAACACACCAGATGCGAAAACAGGATGGTTATCTAAAGAAAGGTTTAATAGGAGGTACAGATTCGAGAAGGTGATATTAGAAGTGCGTGAAGAACTAACATACCGGATGCAAAATTAGAATAGTTATCAGAAGATAGGTTTACTAAGAAGAACAGATTCGAGAAGGTTTTATAAGAAGTGCGTGAAGAACTAACATACCGGATTCAAAATTAGGATGGTTATCAGAAGATAGGTTTTCTAAGAGGAACAGATTCGAGAAGGTTTTATAAGAAGTGCGTGAAGAACTAACACACCAGATGCGAAAACAGGATGGTTATCTAAAGAAAGGTTTAATAGGAGGTACAGATTCGAGAAGGTGTTATTAGAAGTGCGTGAAGAACTAACATACCGGATGCAAAATTAGGATGGTTATCAGAAGATAGGTTTACTAAGAGGAACAGATTCGAGAAGGTTTTATAAGAAGTGCGTGAAGAACTAACATACCGGATGCAAAATTAGGATGGTTATCAGAAGATAGGTTTACTAAGAGGAACAGATTCGAGAAGGTAATATAAGAAGTGCGTGAAGAACTAACACACCAGATGCAAAATTAGGATAGTTATCAGAAGATAGGTTTACTAAGATGAACAGATTCGAGAAGGTTTTATAAGAAGTGCGTGAAGAACTAACATACCGGATGCAAAATTAGGATGGTTATCAGAAGATAGGTTTACTAAGAGGAACAGTTTCAAGAAGGTTTTATAAGAAGTGCGTGAAGAACTAATATACCGGATGCAAAATTAGAAAAGTTATGAGAAGATAGGTTTACTTAGAGGAACGGATTCGAGAAGGTTTTATAAGAAGTGCGTGAAGAATTAACATACCGGATGCAAAATTAGGATGGTTATCAGAAGATAGGTTTACTAAGAGGAACAGATTCGAGAAGGTTTTATAAGAAGTGCGTGAAGAACTAACATTCCGGATTCAAAATTAGGATGGTTATCAGAAGATAGGTTTACTAAGAGGAACAGATTCGAGAAGGTTTTATAAGAAGTGCGTGAAGAACTAACACACCGGATGCAAAATTAGGATGGTTATCAGAAGATAGGTTTACTAAGAGGAATAGATTCGAGAAGGTTTTATAAGAAGTGCGTAAAGAACTAACATACCGGATGCGAAAACAGGATGGTTATCTGAAGAAAGGTTTAATAGGAGGTACAGATTCGAAAAGGTGTTATAAGAAGTGCGTGAAGAAGTAACATACCGGATGCAAAATTAGGATGGTTATCAGAAGATAGGTTTACTAAGAGGAACAGATTCGAGAAGGTTTTATAAGAAGTGCGTGAAGAACTAACACACCGGATGCAAAATTAGGATGGTTATCAGTAGATAGGTTTACTAAGAGGAACAGATTCGAGAAGGTAATATAAGAAGTGCGTGAAGAACTAACACACCAGATGCAAAATTAGGATAGTTATCAGAAGATAGGTTTACTAAGATAAACAGATTCGAGAAGGTTTTATAAGAAGTGCGTGAAGAACTAACATACCGGATGCAAAATTAGGATGGTTATCAGAAGATAGGTTTACTAAGAGGAACAGATTCGAGAAGGTTTTATAAGAAGTGCGTGAAGAACTAACATACCGGATGCAAAATTAGGAAAGTTATGAGAAGATAGGTTTACTTAGAGGAACAGATTCGAGAAGGTTTTATAAGAAGTGCGTGAAGAACTAACATACCGGATGCAAAATTAGGATGGTTATCAGAAGATAGGTTTACTAAGAGGAACAGATTCGAGAAGGTTTTATAAGAAGTGCGTGAAGAACTAACATACCGGATGCAAAATTAGGATTATTATCAGAAGATAGGTTTACTAAGAGGAACAGATTCGAGAAGGTAATATAAGAAGTGCGTGAAGAACTAACACACCAGATGCAAAATTAGGATAGTTATCAGAAGATAGGTTTACTAAGATGAACAGATTCGAGAAGGTTTTATAAGAAGTGCGTGAAGAACTAACATACCGGATGCAAAATTAGGATGGTTATCAGAAGATAGGTTTACTAAGAGGAACAGATTCGAGAAGGTTTTATAAGAAGTGCGTGAAGAACAAACATACCGGATGCAAAATAAGGATGGTTATCAGAAGATAGGTTTACTAAGAGGAACAGATTCGAGAAGGTTTTATAAGAAGTGCGTGAAGAACTAACATACCGGATGCAAAATTAGGATGGTTATCAGAAGATAGGTTTTCTAAGAGGAACAGATTCGAGAAGGTTTTATAAGAAGTGCGTAAAGAACTAACACACCAGATGCGAAAACAGGATGGTTATCTAAAGAAAGGTTTAATAGGAGGTACAGATTCGAGAAGGTGTTATTAGAAGTGCGTGAAGAACTAACATACAGGATGCAAAATTAGAATAGTTATCAGAAGATAGGTTTACTAAGAGGAACAGATTCGAGAAGGTTTTATAAGAAGTGCGTGAAGAACTAACATACCGGATTCAAAATTAGGATGGTTATCAGAAGATAGGTTTTCTAAGAGGAACAGATTCGAGAAGGTTTTATAAGAAGTACGTGAAGAAATAACACACCAGATGCGAAATCAGGATGGTTATCTAAAGAAAGGTTTAATAGGAGGTACAGATTCGAGAAGGTGTTATTAGAAGTGCGTGAAGAACTAACATACCGGATGCAAAATTAGGATGGTTATCAGAAGATAGGTTTACTAAGAGGAACAGATTCGAGAAGGTTTTATAAGAAGTGCGTGAAGAACTAACATACTAGATGCGAAAACAGAATGTTTATCTAAATAAAGGTTTAATAGGAGGTACAGATTCGAGAAGGTGTTATAAGAAGTGCGTGAAGAACTAACATACCGGATGCAAAATTAGGATGGTTATCAGAAGATAGGTTTACTAAGAGGAACAGATTCGAGAAGGTTTTATAAGAAGTGCGTGAAGAACTAACACACCAGATGCAAAATTAGGATAGTTATCAGAAGATAGGTTTTCTAAGATGAACAGATTCGAGAAGATTTTATAAGAAGTGCGTGAAGAACTAACATACCGGATGCAAAATTAGGATGGTTATCAGAAGATAGGTTTACTAAGAGGAACAGATTCGAGAAGGTTTTATAAGAAGTGCGTGAAGAACTAACACACCGGATGCAAAATTAGGATGGTTATCAGTAGATAGGTTTACTAAGAGGAACAGATTCGAGAAGGTAATATAAGAAGTGCGTGAAGAACTAACACACCAGATGCAAAATTAGGATAGTTATCAGAAGATAGGTTTACTAAGATGAACAGATTCGAGAAGGTTTTATAAGAAGTGCGTGAAGAACTAACATACCGGATGCAAAATTAGGATGGTTATCAGAAGATAGGTTTACTAAGAGGAACAGATTCGAGAAGGTTTTATAAGAAGTGCGTGAAGAACTAACATACCGGATGCAAAATTAGGAAAGTTATGAGAAGATAGGTTTACTTAGAGGAACAGATTCGAGAAGGTTTTATAAGAAGTGCGTGAAGAACTAACATACCGGATGCAAAATTAGGAAAGTTATGAGAAGATAGGTTTACTTAGAGGAACAGATTCGAGAAGGTTTTATAAGAAGTGCGTGAAGAACTAACATACCGGATGCAAAATTAGGATGGTTATCAGAAGATAGGTTTACTAAGAGGAACAGATTCGAGGAGGTTTTATAAGAAGTGCGTGAAGAACTAACATACCGGATGCAAAATTAGGATGGTTATCAGAAGATAGGTTTACTAAGAGGAACAGATTCGAGAAGGTAATATAAGAAGTGCGTGAAGAACTAACACACCAGATGCAAAATTAGGATAGTTATCAGAAGATAGGTTTACTAAGATGAACAGATTCGAGAAGGTTTAATAAGAAGTGCGTGAAGAACTAACATACCGGATGCAAAATTAGGATGGTTATCAGAAGATAGGTTTACTAAGAGGAACAGATTCAAGAAGGTTTTATAAGAAGTGCGTGAAGAACAAACATACCGGATGCAAAATTAGGATGGTTATCAGAAGATAGGTTTACTAAGAGGAACAGATTCGAGAAGGTTTTATAAGAAGTGCGTGAAGAACTAACATACCGGATGCAAAATTAGGATGGTTATCAGAAGATAGGTTTACTAAGAGGAACAGATTCGAGGAGGTTTTATAAGAAGTGCGTGAAGAACTAACATACCGGATGCAAAATTAGGATGGTTATCAGAAGATAGGTTTACTAAGAGGAACAGATTCGAGAAGGTTTTATAAGAAGTGCGTGAAGAACTAACACACCGGATGCAAAATTAGGATGGTTATCAGTAGATAGGTTTACTAAGAGGAACAGATTCGAGAAGGTAATATAAGAAGTGCGTGAAGAACTAACACACCAGATGCAAAATTAGGATAGTTATCAGAAGATAGGTTTACTAAGATGAACAGATTCGAGAAGGTTTTATAAGAAGTGCGTGAAGAACTAACATACCGGATGCAAAATTAGGATGGTTATCAGAAGATAGGTTTACTAAGATGAACAGATTCGAGAAGGTTTTATAAGAAGTGCGTGAAGAACTAACATACCGGATGCAAAATTAGGAAAGTTATGAGAAGATAGGTTTACTAAGATGAACAGATTCGAAAAGGTTTTATAAGAAGTGCGTGAAGAACTAACATACCGGATGCAAAATTAGGATGGTTATCAGAAGATAGGTTTACTAAGAGGAACAGATTCGAGGAGGTTTTATAAGAAGTGCGTGAAGAACAAACATACCGGATGCAAAATTAGGATGGTTATCAGAAGATAGGTTTACTAAGAGGAACAGATTCGAGAAGGTTTTATAAGAAGTGCGTGAAGAACTAACACACCAGATGCGAAAACAGGATGGTTATCTAAAGAAAGGTTTAATAGGAGGTACAGATTCGAGAAGGTGTTATTAGAAGTGCGTGAAGAACTAACATACCGGATGCAAAATTAGGATGGTTATCAGAAGATAGGTTTACTAAGAGGAACAGATTCGAGAAGGTTTTATAAGAAGTGCGTAAAGAACTAACATACTAGATGCGAAAACAGAATGTTTATCTAAATAAAGGTTTAATAGGAGGTACAGATTCGAGAAGGTGTTATAAGAAGTGCGTGAAGAACTAACATACCGGATGCAAAATTAGGATGGTTATCAGAAGATAGGTTTACTAAGAGGAACAGATTCGAGAAGGTTTTATAAGAAGTGCGTGAAGAACTAACACACCGGATGCAAAATTAGGATTGTTATCAGAAGATAGGTTTACTAAGAGGAACAGATTCGAGAAGGTAATATAAGAAGTGCGTGAAGAACTAACACACCAGATGCAAAATTAGGATAGTTATCAGAAGATAGGTTTTCTAAGATGAACAGATTCGAGAAGATTTTATAAGAAGTGCGTGAAGAACTAACATACCGGATGCAAAATTAGGATGGTTATCAGAAGATAGGTTTACTAAGAGGAACAGATTCGAGAAGGTTTTATAAGAAGTGCGTGAAGAACTAACATACCGGATGCAAAATTAGGAAAGTTATGGGAAGATAGGTTTACTTAGAGGAACAGATTCGAGAAGGTTTTATAAGAAGTGCGTGAAGAACTAACATACCGGATGCCAAATTAGGATAGTTATCAGAAGATAGGTTTACTAAGAGGAACAGATTCGAGAAGGTTTTATAAGAAGTGCGTGAAGAACTAACATACCGGATGCAAAATTAGTATGGTTATCAGAAGATAGGTTTACTAAGAGGAACAGATTCGAGAAGGTTTTATAAGAAGTGCGTGAAGAACTAACATACCGGATGCAAAATTAGGATGGTTATCAGAATATAGGTTTACTAAGAGGAACAGATTCGAGAAGGTTTTATAAGAAGTGCGTGAAGAACTAACATACCGGATGCGAAAACAGGATGGTTGTCAGAAGATAGGTTTACTAAGAGCAACAGATTCGAGAAGGTATTATAAGAAGTGCGTGAAGAACTAACATACCAGATGCAAAATTAGGATGGTTATCAGAAGATAGGTTTACTAAGAGGAACAGATTCGAGAAGGTTTTATAAGAAGTGCGTGAAGAACTAACATACCGGATGCGAAAACAGGATGGTTATCTGAAGAAAGGTTTAATAGGAGGTACAGTTTCGAGAAGGTATTATAAGAAGTGCGTGAAGAACTAACATACTGGATGCAAAATTAGGATGGTTATTAGAAGATAGGTTTACTAAGAGAAACAGATTCGAGAAGGTTTTATAAGAAGTGCGTGAAGAACTAACATACCAGATGCGAAAACAGGATGGTTATCTAAATAAAGGTTTAATAGGAGGTACAGATTCGAGAAGGTGTTATAAGAAGTGCGTGAAGAAGTAACATACCGGATGCAAAATTAGGATGGTTATCAAAAGATAGGTTTGCTAAGAGGAACAGATTCGATAAGGTTTTATAAGAAGTGCGTGAAGAAGTAACATACCGGATGCAAAATTAGGATGGTTATCAGAAGATAGGTTTACTAAGAGGAACAGATTCGAGAAGGTTTTATAAGAAGTGCGTGAAGAACTAACATACCGGATGCAAAATTAGGATGGTTATCAGAAGATAGGTTTACTAAGAGGAACAGATTCAAGAAGGTTTTATAAGAAGTGCGTGAAGAACTAACATACCGGATGCAAAATTAGGATGGTTATGAGAAGATAGGTTTACTAAGAGGAACAGATTCGAGTAGGTTTCATAAGAAGTGCGTGAAGAACTAACATACCGGATGCGAAAACAGGATGGTTATCTGAAGAAAGGTTTAATAGGAGGTACAGATTCGAGAAGGTGTTATAAGAAGTGCGTGAAGAAGTAACATACCGGATGCAAAATTAGGATAGTTATCAGAAGATAGGTATACTAAGAGGAACAGATTCGAGAAGATTTTATAAGAAGTGCGTGAAGAACTAACATACCGGATGCAAAATTAGGATGGTTATCAGAAGATAGGTTTACTAAGAGGAACAGATTCGAGAAGGTTTTATAAGAAGTGCGTGAAGAACTAACATACCGGATGCAAAATTAGGATGGTTATGAGAAGATAGGTTTACTAAGAGGAACAGATTCGAGAAGGTTTTATAAGAAGTGCGTGAAGAACTAACATACCGGATGCAAAATTAGGATGGTTATCAGATGATAAGTTTATTAAGAGGAACAGATTCAAGAAGGTTTTATAAGAAGTGCGTGAAGAACTAACATACCGGATGCAAAAACAGGATGGTTATCAGAAGATAGGTTTACTAAGAGGAACAGATTCGAGAAGGTAATATAAGAAGTGCGTGAAGAACTAACACACCAGATGCAAAATTAGGATAGTTATCAGAAGATAGGTTTACTAAGATGAACAGATTCGAGAAGGTTTTATAAGAAGTGCGTGAAGAACTAACATACCGGATGCAAAATTAGGATAGTTATCAGAAGATAGGTTTACTAAAAGGAACAGATTCGAGAAGGTTTTATAAGAAGTGCGTGAAGAACTAATATACCGGATGCGAAAACAGGATGGATATTTAAAGAAAGTTTAATAGGAGGTACAGATTCGAGAAGGTGTTATAAGAAGTGCGTGAAGAACTAACATACCGGATGCAAAATTAGGATGGTTATCTAAAGAAAGGTTTAATAGGAGGTACAGATTCGAGAAGGTGTTATAAAAAGTGCGTGAAGAACTAACATACCGGATGCAAAATTAGGATAGTTATCAGAAGATAGGTTTACTAAGAGGATCAGATTCGAGAAGGTTTTATAAGAAGTGCGTGAAGAACTAACATACCGGATGCAAAATTAGGATAGTTATCAGAAGATAGGTTTACTAAGAGGAACAGATTCGAGTAGATTTTATAAGAAGTGCGTGAAGAACTAACATACCGGATGCAAAATTAGGATGGTTATCAGAAGATAGGTTTACTAAGAGGAACAGATTCGAGAAGGTTTTATAAGAAGTGCGTGAAGAACTAACATACCGGATGCAAAATTAGGAAAGTTATGAGAAGATAGGTTTACTTAGAGGAACAGATTCGAGAAGGTTTTATAAGAAGTGCGTGAAGAACTAACATACCGGATGCCAAATTAGGATGGTTATCAGAAGATAGGTTTACTAAGACGAACAGATTCGAGAAGGTTTTATAAGAAGTGCGTGAAGAACTAACATACCGGATGCAAAATTAGGATGGTTATCAGAAGATAGGTTTACTAAAAGGAACAGATTCGAGAAGGTAATATAAGAAGTGCGTGAAGAACTAACACACCAGATGCAAAATTAGGATAGTTATCAGAAGATAGGTTTACTAAGATGAACAGATTCGAGAAGGTTTTATAAGAAGTGCGTGAAGAACTAACATACCGGATGCAAAATTAGGAAAGTTATGAGAAGATAGGTTTACTTAGAGGAACAGATTCGAGAAGGTTTTATAAGAAGTGCGTGAAGAACTAACATACCGGATGCAAAATTAGGATGGTTATCAGAAGATAGGTTTACTAAGAGGAACAGATTCGAGAAGGTTTTATAAGAAGTGCGTGAAGAACTAACATAGCGGATTCAAAATTAGGATGGTTATCAGAAGATAGGTTTACTAAGAGGAACATATTCGAGAAGGTTTTATAAGAAGTGCGTGAAGAACTAACATACCGGTTGCAAATATAGGATGGTTATCAGAAGATAGGTTTACTAAGAGGAATAGATTCGAGAAGGTTTTATAAGAAGTGCGTAAAGAACTAACATACCGGATGCGAAAACAGGATGGTTATCTGAAGAAAGGTTTAATAGGAGGTACAGATTCGAAAAGGTGTTATAAGAAGTGCGTGAAGAAGTAACATACCGGATGCAAAATTAGGATGGTTATCAGAAGATAGGTTTACTAAGAGGAACAGATTCGAGAAGGTTTTATAAGAAGTGCGTGAAGAACTAACACACCGGATGCAAAATTAGGATGGTTATCAGAAGATAGGTTTACTAAGAGGAACAGATTCGAGAAGGTAATATAAGAAGTGCGTGAAGAACTAACACACCAGATGCAAAATTAGGATAGTTATCAGAAGATAGGTTTACTAAGATGAACAGATTCGAGAAGGTTTTATAAGAAGTGCGTGAAGAACTAACATACCGGATGCAAAATTAGGATGGTTATCAGAAGATAGGTTTACTAAGAGGAACAGATTCGAGAAGGTTTTATAAGAAGTGCGTGAAGAACTAACATACCGGATGTAAAATTAGGAAAGTTATGAGAAGATAGGTTTACTTAGAGGAACAGATTCGAGAAGGTTTTATAAGAAGTGCGTGAAGAACTAACATAACGGATGCAAAATTAGGATGGTTATCAGAAGATAGGTTTACTAAGAGGAACAGATTCGAGAAGGTTTTATAAGAAGTGCGTGAAGAACTAACATACCGGATGCAAAATTAGGATGGTTATCAGAAGATAGGTTTACTAAGAGGAACAGATTCGAGAAGGTAATATAAGAAGTGCGTGAAAAACTAACACACCAGATGCAAAATTAGGATAGTTATCAGAAGATAGGTTTACTAAGATGAACAGATTCGAGAAAGTTTTATAAGAAGTGCGTGAAGAACTAACATACCGGATGCTAAATTAGGATGGTTATCAGAAGATAGGTTTACTAAGAGGAACAGATTCGAGAAGGTTTTATAAGAAGTGCGTGAAAAACAAATATACCGGATGCAAAATTAGGATGGTTATCAGAAGATAGGTTTACTAAGAGGAACAGATTCGAGAAGGTTTTATGAGAAGTGCGTGAAGAACTAACATACCGGATGCAAAATTAGGATGGTTATCAGAAGATAGGTTTACTAAGAGGAACAGATTCGAGAAGGTTTTATAAGAAGTGCGTGAAGAACTAACATACCGGATTCAAAATTAGGATGGTTATCAGAAGATAGGTTTACTAAGAGGAACAGATTCGAGAAGGTTTTATAAGAAGTGCGTGAAGAACTAACATACCGGTTGCAAAATTAGGATGGTTATCAGAAGATAGGTTTACTAAGAGGAACAGATTCGAGAAGGTATTTTAAGAAGTGCGTAAAGAACTAACATACCGGATGCGAAAACAGGATGGTTATCTGAAGAAAGGTTTAATAGGAGGTACAGAATCGAGAAGGTATTATAAGAAGTGCGTGAAAAACTAACACACCAGATGCGAAAACAGGATGGTGATCTAAAGAAAGGTTTAATAGGTGGTACAGATTCGAAAAGGTGTTATAAGAAGTGCGTGAAGAACTAACAAACCGGATGCAAAATTAGGATGGTTATCAGAAGATAGGTTTACTAAGAGGAACAGATTCGAGAAGGTTTTATAAGAAGTGCGTGAAGAACTAACATACCGAATGCAAAATTAGGAAGGTTATCAGGAGATAGGTTTACTAAGAGGAACAGATTCGAGAAGGTTTTATAAGAAGTGCGTGAAGAATTAACACACCAGATGCAAAATTAGGATAGTTATTAGAAGATAGGTTTACTAAGAGGACAGATTCGAGAAGGTTTTATAAGAAGTGCGCGAAGAACTAACATACCGGATGCAAAATTAGGATGGTTATCAGAAGATAGGTTTACTAAGAGGAACAGATTCGAGAAGGTTTTATAAGAAGTGCGTGAAGAACTAACACACCGGATGCAAAATTAGGATTGTTATCAGAAGATAGGTTTACTAAGAGGAACAGATTCGAGAAGGTAATATAAGAAGTGCGTGAAGAACTAACACACCAGATGCAAAATTAGGATGGTTATCAGAAGATAGGTTTACTAAGAGGAACAGATTCGAGAAGGTTTTATAAGAAGTGCGTGAAGAACTAACATACCGGATGCAAAATTAGTATGGTTATCAGAAGATAGGTTTACTAAGAGGAACAGATTCGAGAAGGTTTTATAAGAAGTGCGTGAAGAACTAACACACCAGATGCAAAATTAGGATAGTTATCAGAAGATAGGTTTACTAAGATAAACAGATTCGAGAAGGTTTTATAAGAAGTGCGTGAAGAACTAACATACCGGATGCAAAATTAGGATGGTTATCAGAAGATAGGTTTACTAAGAGGAACAGATTCGAGAAGGTTTTATAAGAAGTGCGTGAAGAACTAACATACCGGATGCAAAATTAGTATGGTTATCAGAAGATAGGTTTACTAAGAGGAACAGATTCGAGAAGGTTTTATAAGAAGTGCGTGAAGAACTAACACACCAGATGCAAAATTAGGATAGTTATCAGAAGATAGGTTTACTAAGATAAACAGATTCGAGAAGGTTTTATAAGAAGTGCGTGAAGAACTAACATACCGGATGCGAAAACAGGATGGTTATCTGAAGAAAGGTTTAATAGGAGGTACAGATTCGAGAAGGTGTTATAAGAAGTGCGTGAAGAACTAACATACTGGATGCAAAATTAGGATGGTTATTAGAAGATAGGTTTACTAAGAGAAACAGATTCGAGAAGGTTTTATAAGAAGTGCGTGAAGAACTAACATACCAGATGCGAAAACAGGATGGTTATCTAAATAAAGGTTTAATAGGAGGTACAGATTCGAGAAGGTGTTATAAGAAGTGCGTGAAGAAGTAACATACCGGATGCAAAATTAGGATGGTTATCAGAAGATAGGTTTGCTAAGAGGAACAGATTCGAGAAGGTTTTATAAGAAGTGCGTGAAGAAGTAACATACCGGATGCAAAATTAGGATGGTTATCAGAAGATAGGTTTACTAAGAGGAACAGATTCGAGAAGGTTTTATAAGAAGTGCGTGAAGAACTAACATACCGGATGCAAAATTAGGATGGTTAGCAGAATATAGGTTTACTAAGAGGAACAGATTCAAGAAGGTTTTATAAGAAGTGCGTGAAGAACTAACATACCGGATGCAAAATTAGGATGGTTATGAGAAGATAGGTTTACTAAGAGGAACAGATTCGAGAAGGTTTTATAAGAAGTGCGTGAAGAACTAACATACCGGATGCGAAAACAGGATGGTTATCTGAAGAAAGGTTTAATAGGAGGTACAGATTCGAGAAGGTGTTATAAGAAGTGCGTGAAGAAGTAACATACCGGATGCAAAATTAGGATAGTTAACAGAAGATAGGTATACTAAGAGGAACAGATTCGAGAAGATTTTATAAGAAGTGCGTGAAGAACTAACATACCGGATGCAAAATTAGGATGGTTATCAGAAGATAGGTTTACTAAGAGGAACAGATTCGAGAAGGTTTTATAAGAAGTGCGTGAAGAACTAACATACCGGATGCAAAATTAGTATGGTTATCAGAAGATAGGTTTACTAAGAGGAACAGATTCGAGAAGGTTTTATAAGAAGTGCGTGAAGAACTAACACACCAGATGCAAAATTAGGATAGTTATCAGAAGATAGGTTTACTAAGATAAACAGATTCGAGAAGGTTTTATAAGAAGTGCGTGAAGAACTAACATACCGGATGCGAAAACAGGATGGTTATCTGAAGAAAGGTTTAATAGGAGGTACAGATTCGAGAAGGTGTTATAAGAAGTGCGTGAAGAACTAACATACTGGATGCAAAATTAGGATGGTTATTAGAAGATAGGTTTACTAAGAGAAACAGATTCGAGAAGGTTTTATAAGAAGTGCGTGAAGAACTAACATACCAGATGCGAAAACAGGATGGTTATCTAAATAAAGGTTTAATAGGAGGTACAGATTCGAGAAGGTGTTATAAGAAGTGCGTGAAGAAGTAACATACCGGATGCAAAATTAGGATGGTTATCAGAAGATAGGTTTGCTAAGAGGAACAGATTCGAGAAGGTTTTATAAGAAGTGCGTGAAGAAGTAACATACCGGATGCAAAATTAGGATGGTTATCAGAAGATAGGTTTACTAAGAGGAACAGATTCGAGAAGGTTTTATAAGAAGTGCGTGAAGAACTAACATACCGGATGCAAAATTAGGATGGTTAGCAGAATATAGGTTTACTAAGAGGAACAGATTCAAGAAGGTTTTATAAGAAGTGCGTGAAGAACTAACATACCGGATGCAAAATTAGGATGGTTATGAGAAGATAGGTTTACTAAGAGGAACAGATTCGAGAAGGTTTTATAAGAAGTGCGTGAAGAACTAACATACCGGATGCGAAAACAGGATGGTTATCTGAAGAAAGGTTTAATAGGAGGTACAGATTCGAGAAGGTGTTATAAGAAGTGCGTGAAGAAGTAACATACCGGATGCAAAATTAGGATAGTTAACAGAAGATAGGTATACTAAGAGGAACAGATTCGAGAAGATTTTATAAGAAGTGCGTGAAGAACTAACATACCGGATGCAAAATTAGGATGGTTATCAGAAGATAGGTTTACTAAGAGGAACAGATTCGAGAAGGTTTTATAAGAAGTGCGTGAAGAACTAACATACCGGATGCAAAATTAGGATGGTTATGAGAAGATAGGTTTACTAAGAGGAACAGATTCGAGAAGGTTTTATAAGAAGTGCGTGAAGAACTAACATACCGGATGCAAAATTAGGATGGTTATCAGATGATAAGTTTACTAAGAGGAACAGATTCAAGAAGGTTTTATAAGAAGTGCATGAAGAACTAACATACCGGATGCAAAAACAGGATGGTTATCAGAAGATAGGTTTACTAAGAGGAACAGATTCGAGAAGGTTTTATAAGAAGTACGTGAGAACTAACATACCGGATGCGAAAACTGGATGGTTATCTGAAAAAAGGTTTAATAGGAGGTACAGATTCGAGGTGTTATAAGAAGTGCGTGAAGAACTAACATACCGGATGCAAAATTAGGATGGTTATTTTAAGATAGGTTTACTACGAGGAACAGATTCGAGAAGGTTTGATAAGAAGTGCGTGAAGAACTAACATACCGGATGCAAAATTAGGATGGTTATCAGAAGATAAGTTTACTAGAAGGAACTGATTCGAGAAGGTTTTATAAGAAGTGCGTGAAGAACTAACATACCGGATGCAAAATTAGGATGGTTATCAGAAGATAGGTTTACTAAGAGGAACAGATTCGATAAGGTTTTATAAGAAGTGCGTGAAGAACTAACATACCAGATGCAAAATTAGGATGGTTATCAGAAGATAGGTTTACTAAGAGGAACAGATTCGAGAAGGTTTTATAAGAAGTGCGTGAAGAACTAACATACCAGATGCGAAAACAGGATGGTTATCAGAAGATAGGTTTACTAAGAGGAACAGATTCGAGAAGGTTTTATAAGAAGTGCGTGAAGAACTAACATACCAGATGTGAAAACAGGATGGTTATCAGAAGATAGGTTTACTAAGAGGAACAGATTCGAGAAGGTTTTATAAGAAGTGCGTGAAGAACTAACATACCGGATGCAAAATTAGGATGGTTATCAGAAGATAGGTTTACTAAGAGGAACAGATTCGAGAAGGTTTTATAAGAAGTGCGTGAAGAACTAACATACCAGATGCGAAAACAGGATGGTTATCAGAAGATAGGTTTACTAAGAGGAACAGATTCGAGAAGGTTTTATAAGAAGTGCGTGAAGAACTAACACAGCGGATGCAAAAACAGGATGGTCAATCTAAGAGTGGTAAGGTGGTCATCGAGAACGAAACATATCCTCAAATGAGTCGAAACACGTATAGCTATCCTTCTTATGTTTATTTCAAATAAACATTATTTAATTGTATTTTAGCGACATGTAGCTACATGTTCATGATTTGTGCAATTAAAAATTGCAAGACTGAGCCTGGATTGTGAAGGATCTTGGATGTTAATGACGTCACTGGGATTAATACGGATAGCCGCGCTGGGAGGCTAGGCACAACGTCATTTTTTTATTATTGTATAGTCTTTGCCCAGTAGTACGAATACTTTAGTCAGGCTTTATAGAATTAAGAATGAAATAAGGGAAAATCAATGTAAAATCGCTTGCTAATCACTCTTCGCATAATATATCATTGTGTGTCATTATAAAGCAAGTTAACATGTTTAATATTTCAACGAAATAATATATCTAATAATATGTAATAACCAATGCTATATAAAATATTTCAGATACAAAATAAAAAATACCAAACAAAAGTATTGCAAGTCTGTAATAAAATACTGAAATAGTAAAATACCTAATACTTTATTTCAAATATTTTAAGTATTTCAAAAACTTTTGATTATTTTAAATACTTTAATTATTTCCATAAGATTGATTATATTTCAAATAATAAAAGGAATAAAAAATTGTTAAATAGACATTCACGAAGTTTACTTTAGATTTAGAAAAAGGGATCTAGCTAAGTTATAATACAAAGAAACTAAATTCTTTAGTGCACAACTTACGCGATATAAACAAATATTAATATTTCAAATACTCATACGTATTTCATATATAAATGTGCTTTCAAATACTATACACATTTCAAATATTTATATGTATTTCAAAAACTTTCATAAAGGTTATTCAAATACAAAATTTATTTCAAACAGTGAAAATTTGTATTTTGAACTGATAAAACTATTTTATTGTATTAAAATATAAAATACTTTTGAAATGTATTTGAAATAAAAGCACAAATTTCAAGAATTTTATGAAAATACTTAGTCTATTTTAAATACTTATTTCAAATATTATACAACACTGGTATCTACATAATTAATTATTTTAGTGATGTAAATGGAGATGCGAAAATAAAATGGAAATTTAACTATTTGAAATAAGTATTTGAAATAGACTAAGTATTTTGATAAACTTTTTGAAATTTTTCAAAACAGGTTTTTGTGGTTTTATTTCAAATACATTTCAAAAGTATTTTATATTTTAATACATTAAAATAGTTTTATTAATTCAAAATAAAAGTTTTTAGTGTTTGAAATAAATTTTTGTATTTGAAATACCTTTATACAAGTATTTGAAATACATATTAATATTTAAAATGTATATAGTATTCGAAATATTAATATTTGTTTATATTGCGTAAGTTGTGCACTAAAGAATTTAGTTTCTTTGTATTATAACTTAGCTAGATCTTTTTTTAGTGTACAAAGACTTCATTGTAATTAAATCTATAATAAACTCGGTGAAAATGTCTATTATAACAATTTTTGATTCCTTGTATTGTTTGAAATATAATAAATCTTATGGTAATAATTAAAGTATTTAAAATGCTGAAAAGATTTTGAAATACTTAAAATATTTGAAATACTGAATAATTCAAATACGAAAAATATAAAGTATTTTATTACAGACTTGCAATACTTTTGTTTGGTATTTTTTATTTTGTATCTGAAACATTTTTTTTAATATTTTATACAACATTGGTAAGTATCCACACTTGATAGAACTTATTTTCATTACACTTAAATTTAAATTTCAAATCGTCATTGTGTCTACTCTTTATTGTTAATATATTGTTGTAGGTATCTTTGGAGAAATGATTGAAAAAAAATATGGCCCGAAATAATTGTAATGAAAAAATAATACAAGTCTTCTGAATATTATTCTCAATCTACATACACGTTAATTCAAGAAGTAGATATTATACAAATTAGGTTCTATATTACACAAATATAAGCAAATAAATACAAAAATTCCTACCGTGTCAGAAGCATTCTAGCCTCTCCGTCTCAACTAGATACCGGGAAGCTGTAACCAATGGACAACTAGAAGCCTGAAGAACCATCCAACGAAATACAAGTAAACACAACTAACAACCTCCTGATGAAAATTCTACCAAAATAGAGCACAACACAAAACACATCTGCTCTCTTTCAAATTCTTTACAAGACTGATTTTTTCCTTAGTAACGAGTTCTATTGTAGTCCATTATTGCCCAATTGCAACAAAGAAGTTATTGTTGTAAATAAAAAAATGTTTTCCAATGTTGTCAAATATTTTATTTTAATATAATATACATGCAAACTATTTTTTATTTTAAATTATTTGCTATACAAATATTCTAGTTCCATAGTGACTGAGTATATATAGATACACATATTTCTTGGTTAACACAATCCTTAACTATATATCTCTTGTTTTTTATTGACATGTTGTCAATCTTATGCTCTTCCGATGTGTTGAAGGTCTTCGTTTCCATTTTATGTAACGTTGTTGAACGAAGAATGTAACCTGCGAGAACGACTTGTAATAAAATCATTCAAATGATCATACTTTATGACATTGATGAAAAATGACAGATAAAAATAATGATTGACAAATTTATTTTCAATATTGCCCAAAGAATATTTTATATTCTTGTTTTCTCAGAACTTAGCTAAAATACCAACATGTTACCAGCATTAGACAGTTGCGATGTAAAGACAGACAAATGTACTCGTACAACTATCCTAGGCTCATTTACTAAAAAATATTTATGGAATCTCACAGAGTATCCAAAAAAGTACCTATAAGTCAACACATACTATATTTCATTAGAATAGAATGTTCACAATTCATCTTACCATTTGAATGCATACAGTAATATTTCTATACTTTCTTTTACTAATTCTTACTATATTCAGTATATTTCTTTATATCCGTACTTAAACTCGCTAGATATTTTTTAAATATGTATAACTTTTAACAAGTATTGACAAGGCTGACGGCTGACGATGACATTTCTTTAAATTAAAGTAAATATAAGCTGAAATTGTTTTTCAAGTCATTGAAAGCATGATTTTTGTCGAAATAATTTTAATTTAATAACAAATACATTATGGAAAAAGTTCACTAGGGAGTATTAAGCTCATTAATTAGTTTACAAATGTTTTTATTTATTGTACTAGACCCGAGGGGTAAACCACTTAGCGAAAAATATACAGAATTGCCATTTTTGGCAGTACTAAGCTATTTATTGTCAGTATTGCCTGTATTTAAAAAATACTGCCGATATTGCCAGAATAATGTCAATATTGTCAGTATTGCTATTGTACTGACTGTATTGTTAATGCACTCCCAGCCAGCAATGTGTACGTAAAAATGTAATAAAGAGATAATATTTACATTAATTTTTATTTATAATGAAAATATATACATATACGTTTATACAGATCTTACAAAAAATGAAGTATTTTTAAATATTTTAATTTTTTTTATTATCGTCAGCCGTTCACTACGTTTAATTTCAAACGGATTTGTTACTTTTATTTCAATAGGCCCGTGAAATATAAACTCCTTGCTTATATTTTGGATATCATCTATATGAGGCTAATCAAATATGTCTAAATTAGCTTTTAGAAACTTTACCGTACAAGTCTTTGAATTTATTTTTATTACTCGACCCAAATACCATCCAACATCGTAGTAAATGGAATAGTAGTGTTCAGTTTTTATTTCTATATGTGGTTTAATGTCTTTTACTTCTGTATCATTTCCTTCTAAATCTTCAAAGTCTTCAGAAATTGTGTCACTTCCACAGCTATAACAATCACTTGTAGACGTAGTACTAGTATCTGTTTCAGAATCCTCAGTAATTTGGCTTCGTTTTCTCTCACTTATTTTATTAAAAAAAAAATATCATTATCTTTTATAATTTTAGATTTAGATTCAGTATTAATACCTCGAAATCTATAAAACCTATCCGTTGATAATCTTGATTTGTCAGTGTAAAGCCAACAAGGGATGATTTTCTTACTGTCATAGTTCTTTCATTATTTAAAGTAACTTTTAGATATGGAGTTTTATTTATGTTACTAATAGAATGTTCGCAGTAATATTTTAAATTTAAACTTTCATACGATGTCAGTACCGATAAGTCTTTCTTTATTTCTTCAGCATCGGATTCTAATTCACATTCTTCCATACTTTTAATACTGTTAATTTCCGATACTATTTCATTTTCTTGGTTTTCTGTAAGATCTAGTTCTTCTTCACTGGTTTGTATACAAGAAATTAGAATTTGTGAACAACTGTTTTCTTCCGTTCGTTTATCTAAAATAATGCTGAGTTTTCTAGCGTCATTTTTCGCATCAATCTTTACATTTTCTATAAACTTTTTAATTTCTTCAATTGTAGGAATGTTTGTACTTGTAGTAGACTCATTAAGTTCCGATCCTTCACCTAGCCGTTTATTATTTTCTCTCGGAAAACTGAATGTACCATCTATAATAAATTGTAAAATGAATTAGGTAAATATTAATATGTAGATTACATATACATATACTTACTTACATTTTTAGAATTTTCTTTCTCTTTTCTCTCATCAATAGTGATTCATCGGTTGAAACTCCGGATTTTCTTGTTTTCTATATTTGAAATCTTTTTTAAACATTTTTCTTTTAAAAAATAAACTAATTTTTTGTGGCCTTCACTAATTTTAAATAAATTTATATTTTTAGCAAATATACCAAAAAAATCTTGAAATTCATTCCCCTCTAAAAAGTTTGATAAATCATTTTTTGCGAATAGTTCCATTTTCTCGAAATCGGAATCTTCAAACATAGATATTGATATTATATTATCATATCCATTGATACTTAATAATTTTATTAAATAATCTGGGACTTTCACATCAAAATCGTCTAGTATTTTTTGCAGAAAATCCATTTCTAAAATCAGTGTTTAATAGTTTAAAAAAATTAGAATATATTAGTTTAATATAACAATTACATAATTTGTGAATATATTGCCGATCCAAATCCCGACGTTTGAAATATTCTTTTCACAATTTATTTCATTGTTACAACGACTCTAAACTCAGCTTATATTCATATAATAATTAAATATAATTTTATAAAGTAGTAGATAAATTTATTTGGTAATTTAATATACGTATGTAGAGTATATAGGTACTTAATGTTTTAAGCAAACAGACTGGCAATTACATAAATATCACAAATAGAGTAATTTAGAAACATTAAAAGTGCAGTTAAATAATATATGAACTAAAATTATATTTCTTTCTGATTACCGGAAATAATATACTTTTTTTTAAATATGGACCTTCTATTAATTTGTGAGTAAAAAGTTTTTTAAATTAACTGATATTTTTACAAATATTAATGTTAAAGTTTGAAATAAAGAATACTTATTGAGTATTCTCTAGTTGAGATTTCATATAATCTGATAATTTATAAACGCAATTCGGGTGAAAGATAGAAGCACAAAAAATTTATATCACTTAGGTAATTAAGAAAACACTATTGTTTTAAATTGTATTATTTAAGATTAGGTACTCTATTCTACTTTTATGTAGATATTAATCATATTTTCTCCGAAAATATATAAAACACATAAATATCTTACTTACTGTAATACTCTCGTTGAATTTATTTAAGACACTGTAAAGTCAACCTACTCCAACAAGTTAAAGCTTGATATTAATAGTGTTGCCGCAGAGAAATGATGTATTGCCACTTATTGCCGAGTATTTCCGCGTATTCCCGACTATTGCTATATTATTCCCAAGTACTGCTATGTACTCCAAAGTATTCCTTACTATTGCCAAGTACTGATAGTATTTGTTATGATATTGCTTAAAAAATGTACATGGATTCCCACCAGCGGTTCACCCCTCGTAAACCCAAAAAGCAATTCGAAAATTGAATCGTTCGTAAAGTAAGTCCATGATCGGCTATTCACAAATTCCTCCTGACTTCCTTGTACGCAAAAATATACACATTTTTTGCTGCACTTCATTTAAAATTATTTCGCTTTAATATTAGATCATTCCTCAACTAATCATCCTTCAATCTCTATTCGTTTCAAATCTTCCAAGTTCCCCCCGAAATAGGTCATCTTTTGAAAATGTTATTATATTGTTTATCACTATTCCTTATTACACTACACTTTTTTTTATCGCTCAAAACCTGCAACATAAAGTAAAAAGGTAGAATAGAGATCTAAGTACCGTGGAAATTAAATGCAACAAATGCGACTACAGCGCTGCAGTGTATTACCATTGCAACTGTTCTGCTTAAAGTTCTTGCGGCTATATTGACTTTCATTTTAATGGTGCTGTTTTCTAAATCGAAGCAGTCATTGCCCAAAAGTGACACAAGTTTAAATCTGTCATTCTTCTGTAAATCTATTTCATGTAATAATTTAATATGTTCCCACTTGGCAATTTTATTGTTTTGGAATATGATGTTGTATTTGTTTAAATTATTTCTAGTATTCTTTAATAAATAGAAAGGATCCAAAGCAAACATCAGGCCAAATCTTTCACAGGAAAAAGAAAAACTTATTTATTACTTGGGTCAGGTTTATTTTGTATATAATAATATTTATTCGGACATGAAGGTGCTTTGCATGAATATTTTACTTTTCTATCCACATTTATTTGAATAACACTAACATAAATATTCCACAACTGAAAAATATTTCAAAGCAAAAACTAAAAGAAAAACAATAAATATAATAGGATATAGTGGTACATACATAAATTTCGCTATAAAATACCTGGATAGTTTAAACTTTAAAATTAATTGTAATAAAATCAGTAATTTGTAAATATATTATAAGTAAATGACATTCAAATTCAGGAGATTGATAAGATTGACATTGACAATTTGTAATGCGGGTTGTCACAAACTTGAAATGTAGTGCATGTTGCCGCTATAATGACACTAGCGCTGCGGTGTTGTGTGGCCAAACTATCGTCTTATCAGTTTATACATACAAGTTAAAGACTCCTATACTCTATGATTGACTGCTGCGCCATTTCATGAAGCCACATTTAACCAGACAAAATTTCAAGTTAACCTTCTCCAACGTAGTTGAAACGTCAAACTCTCAGTAGTTGTCAAATCACTTGCTGAATTTGCACGTGTTTCTTGTTTCATTTCTCTTTTTGTGATATTTCACGATTAAAACCAGTTGTTTTCAGAACTACTAGTATTTCATTAACGCTGTGGTGTAAATGTGACTTCGTCTAGTGCTGTCTATAGTTAAAAAATGGAGTATAGAATTAAAATAATTACAGGAATCTGAGTTAGATATTGCTAGTACACTGTAGAGGGCAGCAGCTACAATGACTCACAAAATCATTTTAAGAAAAAAAATCTGCGCAAATTATATACATTTTTTGCAGCACTTCGTTTACACTTATTTGATTTGAATGTGAGATCATTCTGCGGCTATTCATTCTTCAACTTCCCTTCAAAATGGATCACGCTCAAAAACTTGTAAAGAAAGAAACATGGTTTTCATTTATTTCGTACATATTTCTCACGTAGTATATTCTGACAGTTGTCAATGTCAATTTAATATCCAATGGTGCCTACAAAAATAATTATTTTTATTAAGTTTCTGCAACAAATAAACTGCCCTTTGAAAAGGCCAATTGGAACAAAATATGGAGGTGCATAACTAGATGTTGTAGTAACTACATAATAGTTATTTATGATATAAGTGTTAAAAGTGACATTTTATGAGTGAGTGGGGAAGTTTATGAAACGAGGCAAAGCCGAGTGTAACAAACCCCACGAACGAAATAAAATCACTTTTAACACAAATATCATACACTATTTTTCCTACGACCCCAGTTATGTACCTATTAGTAAATAAAAACTAAGCAATATAGAATGACATTTATGACAGGTCATGATGTATTTGTTATGAACAACTGAACAGAAGACGTGTTAAAAGTAAATTTGTTTTTTACTTTTAACACGTTGTCAATGACAACGTTTTAAAAGTATTTACTGTGTTATAAACTGTTATTTTTAACTTGCTAAGCAACCGTTAAAAATACTATTTTTAACAGTGGTCGTAGGAAAATAAAATTTCAACATTCTATGTCCGTATAGGAGAATAAAACATAATTGAAAAAATATCAAAATATATATGAGTTCCATTTAAAAAAGGCAAACAATTCTCGCCGAGCTGTAATGCAACACCCTGTATATGTGGAAATAATTTTACGTTATGCTCCTTGAGTGGACGAATAAACTCTGTTAATAAATTTATGCTGTATTTCTATTTTGAGCAACCAATAAGGGAAGGTATAATAGAAGTTCAGGTATATGAAACTGACTTGTGCGGGTTCTTCAACCTTTTATGGAAGGGTAGGAAGCTTTGTGGTAAGTAACAACAGGTCCGTATTAAATAAATTCATACTGTACTTAGTTTGTATAAATAAATAACTAATGATGGAGTTCTTAAAATATGTAACTGGAAATCCAAAGATCACTCAATAAAAAGAAAAATCATAAGAATGAACAACTTGACTTAGTCAAATCTCCATTGTTCTTTCCGCTTTAATCCATTTTAGATATTCTTACCATTGAAAAGGTGGTTAATACTTAGTTTCTGTCTTTGTTCTTCTGTGTATAAATATTAAAAATTTTCTGTGAAGTATATTTATTAGTATTTCCTGTTAATGGACTTAAAAGTCCTAATATGAATAAATAAAATTCATGTTTTTTAGACAACCAAGTATTTCTTATATTTATTTAATAGTTGTTTGTATTTAAAATTTACGGTTGAATTCGTTTTAATAATTCAATCTCTTCTCAATTTACAAATTGAAATTAGATGACGGCATTTAAAATGCATTATTATTTGAATATTTTACTCTAGATTTATATTATATATATTTCTGGTACGGCCTTTAACATCATACGACAGAAAAAACTATCTGCCTAAAAGTACCAATACCGCAAGTCCCATAAAACTTTATAAGGGCCAGTCAGCTTATCCGAAAGTGAATTTCATATACCTAAACTTCTACTATACCCCCGTTGAGTTTTTTCCCAGTGATGTACTTAGTTCTTAGTTCATACTGGGAATTTCTATTCTATGAGACAAACTAAAAATATGAGTTCAATTACCTTTCGTTAGAAGTAGCAACCAGTAAAAGAAACTTACTGTCGTGGAAACAAACAATAAACGGGCAAAAAATAATCATCATGCATAAATATTAAAAGCAATGACCCGTATTCCGAGCTCACTTTTATAATAAAATCGCTTCTAGGGAGCCTGATTTTACATTATAATCTTATGAGGCCAAACTTCACTTTTAACAAAAGAACTTATAAACGTGAGCTCGGAATACTGACCAATGCCTTTTAAGGATTTGATGATGTTCTTAGAAATAGAAAACATAACATCAGAATTGGTGAAAACAAATAACAACATTTTTAAGTCTGTAAATCTTTATTTATCTTCATCAATCACTTCAACTTATGGTAAGTTGTGACTTGAATTTGAATTACAAGTAATTGTGAAAAGAAACATTCATTTCTAATTTTATTAAATAACAATCAATTTAGAAAAATGACTGGGTATATTAAATTTCGTTCCTACATATAGGCTGTCTGTTTTAAAACTAACCATTGGGATCTCGAAAACCGGAAAAGATACAAAGTATTTATTTATTTATTTCCACGAAAAAATGCACGAGTCACTAGATACAAACAAAAAATTAATTTTGCCCAAATTACTTTTTGACTTAAAACTTTCTAGCTACAATTCGAAGTTTCTAGTTTGCACATTCTACAGACTTTTTTTACGAAAAATTGATAGCGGTCCTTAAAATTTTATTGTCTTTAGTACTGTAAAATAGATTTTTTCTCTTTCCAACGATATAAAATATCTGTACTTTAAAACAAAAATAAAGTAAGAAATTAGAAAATTATTGATTTTATTCATTTCGAATAAGTATGCTTCAGAAACAAAATCAAAAATATTTTGTTTCAAACACAATTTTGACTAATTAAATCAATTATTGGTTAACTATGCACTTTACAGACAAAATTAAAAAGAAAGTCAAGCGGGATATGTTAGGAGTTGAATATGCTACGCATCGAAATAAGCAGATTACTTTAGAAACGTATTTTCAGCGTTACCCACAAAAGCGATGTATTTACTTGTGTTTTGTTTTTGTTGTTTGAAACAAAAGATTTTTGATTTTATATCCAAAGCGCACTGAATAAAATCAATAATTCTCTAATTTCTTATATGTCATCATTGGAAAGAGACAAAAAATCTCTATTTAATAGTACTGAAGACAACTTTGAGCCCCACATGAAAATTGAATGTTATTATGAATTTCTCCAAAAACGTTCTGGCTACAAAAATTTTGAGAACCGCTGTCAATTCCTCTTAAATAAGTGTCAATAGAACTAGAAACTTGTATGAATTGAAACAAAAAGTCAAAAATCAATTTGACCAAAATCAGTTTTTAATTCATATCTACACCAATTGCCCACAATTTAACCGACTGCGTATCTCTTATGGTTCTCGAGATCTCAAAAGTTATTTTTTAAAAACGGACACCTATATGTATAGAAAAGTTAATTTAATAAAATTTATAGATTCAGCTGTAGGCACTTGGTGAAACATTATTACAAAATAATAAAAGACACATTTGATGTAAGTTTCACAAATAAGTTTATTGATTACTTAATCGATTTCGGCTTCTTAGGCCTTCTTCAGAAGATGTATAGGATTACAATAAATACAAAAATTGTTACATGTTCTTAAATACTATTTTTGTGCAACCGGACGCGAAATAAGTATTTCGCAACCGCAATACCGGCCGCGAAATCCAATTTCGCGGCCGTTGTCATGATAGCGGCTGCAAAATTGGGTAACGATCATTTTGACACTTAACTCACTAAAAATAGAAATTTATCGTTTATTATTTAGTTTCATCCATTTAAAATTACAAGATCGCTATTTCGTTACAAGTGATGACTTGGTAATACTTTTGCCTCAGTATTTATGAGCGCAAGAAGACATGTGACATAACCTCGACATTAGCTGTCATTTCCATAGCTTCCTTGAAAGCCGACTTTCAATTTACAATAAAACTGTTTAAAATTGATAAAATTTGTAATTACATATTTATTACGGTTGTACAAAAAATATTGTGTTCACCTTGTCCGCGAAATCCTTTAGCGTCCTCGAGATTGTCTTGCCTCGGCCGCGAGCAGTCTCGGCGACAATTTTTCTCGCGGAACGCGAAAGAGCGATTTCGCGGCCTTGGTATACAAATAACTATTAACATCTGTTGACAATAAAAAGATTAGCTGGAAAATTCTTTAATTATGGTTTGCCAGACATTGGAATGAAGTAAATCTACCTGATCATTCGGAATATTGCCGCCGGTTTTGATAGCCTTTTGTATTTCGTATGCTTCTAGAAAATCCATCTTCGGACCTTTGTCGGCTATATGTAAAATTTTAAGATTTTTCTTTTCACAAGTATGATTCATTTCATTCAAATGTTTGGCCAAGTTGGAGTCTAATTTGTTATTTTTATAAGATCTCATATGATCATTAAATCTGATATTAAACGTCCTGCCTGTTTGATCTATATAAGAGGCTTTACAATCACTACATTTTATTTGATAAATTCCACTATGATCATATGGATCTGTCAAATTTAGTTTATTATTTACTAAAAGGTTTTTAATTGTATGTTTGTTATAATAAGCTGCGGTTATATTACATTGTTTTAATTCATGAACTATTTTTAAACTGCCGTTTCCAATATAATTTAATCTACGATATTGTTTATTATCTCCGTTTTCTAATTTAGCATTATAAATTTTGCTTAAGATTAGTTTCTTACTTTTCTTATATATAAGTTTATCAATGATATCCGGGTCGTAAGCATTATTCGCGGTAATTTGTTTACTAGTTTTTAATTCTAAGTTATAATTTTCTTTTGATAATGGAATATTTGACAATCTATGAACATGGTTGTTGAAGGCAGCCATTTTTATGTTATCTGGATGATTTTAATGTGCTGGAATAACTGCATCAGAATAAGTGGATTTTTGGTAAATTTTATATTCAAAGGAAGATGTTTTATTTTTTGTAATTCTTAGATCAAGAAAATTTAATTGATGTTCTACTTCTTTTTCTATAGTAAACTGAATGGTTGGGTTAACGTTATTGAGTAGATTTAGTAATTGGTCTAATTGTCTCTCAGACCCTGTGAATAAACATATGATATCGTCTACATATCTATACCAAAAGTTGATATGTTTAATTAGGTGGTTGTCCGAGTAAAAAAATGTGTTTTCCAGATTATCCATAAAATTTTTGCTAATAACGGGCTTCAAGGAGACCACATGGGAAGATCTTGGTTTTGTTTATAGTAGCGGTTGTTGAATTTAAAATAATTTTGTTCTGGGCATATATCCAATAGATTAAGAATTTCTGATTATAAGACTATGTTTACATTGTTACTAATTAATTGGTCTTTTATGATCTCTTTTAGTTCTATAATTGGTATTGAAGTAAATAGACTAGTGACATTGAAGGAGACTAATTTGGCATTATTTGGTATCGGAGTATTTTTAATTTTATTTATGAGGTCTTGGTTATTTTTCATACTTTTGGAAGATTTGAAATCTAAAATTTCTGGTAAAATGTTATTTAAGAGTATGATGCACCCCCTTGGAAATATGCAAAAAAGTGATTTTGTAATCCAGTCTATCGTTAAACTTTTGGTAAATAAATAAATTGTAATTTATAGAGTAAGAACAAATATAGGCCGAAACAGTATTATTTTTTTAATTTGTTGCTTTCTTTAATAAATAATTAATTATTAAACATGGTAAAAAAAGCGCCACTTTTCTGAGCAAAATTTTCAAAAAACTATTACCATTAAGGCATAAATTGATCTTTAATTAACACAAATTATGTATTATTTTTCTTGTTTATCATGTGATTAATGGAATATAAACGGATTCCCGAAACACTTATTCGCTAACAAATGCTGTTAAAATGAGTCATGCAATGCTGCCATCTACCATCATCTTTCAAAACTTTCACATCTAGTGATGATGAGATTTTCGGGATTTTTAGCCGAGTAGACAGAGATAGAGCTATACAAGCCCTGCTCAAGCGACTATGTAATCCGTGTATTCGTAGCCGCCAAAACAAGAAAAATTTCTTTTCTTTAAAATTCATAAAAGTGACATTTTTTGTGCCTTGATTTAAAAGGTAGAAATTAATTTCACATTTATGACGTTTGAAAATATCATTATTATAACGTCAAGTATTAAATTATTTTTTTAAATATTTATCCAACACTCTGTATTACAATGTAATGATGTTTTTAGATAAAGAAAATACGTCATAAGTCACTAGTGGGTTTATTATTCAGAAATTCGTTTTTAAATGGTTAATTTCTCAAACTGTTTTCGATAAAAAATCTTTATAGAATAT
The DNA here is from genome assembly GCA_035578165.1 of Stenolophus ochropezus. Lineage (NCBI taxonomy): Eukaryota > Metazoa > Arthropoda > Insecta > Coleoptera > Carabidae > Stenolophus > Stenolophus ochropezus. The sequence goes on along the minus strand of JAQOWZ010000012.1, from coordinate 10,153,209 downwards.
TATATAATTTTAAAGATTTACAATAAAAAACAGTTATCACAGTAAAAAGAAAAATTTCAAAGTGATGATAAAATGGTAAAACTTATATAAGAGAATTAAATAATATTATTGAGTTACAAAAAAAAATAACTATTTGATAACAACATTTGTCGGATATAATGATTTTATATAGTGCAAAACGTGTATTTCATTATGTAAAATTAGTCCTACAAACATTCCAACAATAACAACATTGAGAGATATTTTAAATGATATTATTCCATAATTAAAAACCGTATTCTTTATTCACGGCAAAATATTAACTTCATCTTAACAATATATATCTTAAATTAACAACAATAAAATCAATATTATTTACTAGATTTTTTTTCAAAACGATTAATTTTAATACTTATGTAAAATTGCACAAATCTGCACTTATTTGAGGAAAACAAACATTAAGACAATGTTTAGAATAATTAATTAGACAAGAAAATTATGTACCCAATTTTCTCCTGTAAGTTCTAATAATAAATTATATCATTTCATCGTCTTTTAGTAGGTATGAAAAAAATAACAAACAGTAACTAATAAAAAGTGAATAAGTGAACTGTTTAATTTCAACAGTTTTATTTAATCATAATAAAAATAATAAAAAATTAAAATTATCAAAAAAAAAACAAATTAAGATTAAAAATTTATATTAGGATATAAAAAACATAATTGTTGGCTTAATTTCACATAACTACAAATATACATGTGCATAGTTAAACAGCACAGGGTATTTAAAATTTTGATGCAAGAGTAATTTTTAACAAATATTGTTTTCCGAAACCGTAATGTTATTAAAATTATCTATATTTCTGAAAACTGTATTAGTTAAAAGTATTTAAAATATTATTTAAATTTTAACACTTTATATACGCAGTAATCGTGCAATTGTATATATCCTACAGAATACAGGATGGCCCAGTGAAAATTATCAGCGCAATTTTTGGCCACTTAACATTAATTTTGCAAAAAAAAACGCTCGAACACGTCAATTTTAATATAAAGGGGGACACCTAAATGGCTTAGTACCAATGGCGTAACTTCAACCCTAAAATGGGTGTGGACTGCACCTCAAAAATTTTAAATGGAAAAGGGTGTCAAATATGACACAGTTCAAAGGCTTCTCAATTCTCTTTTTAACATTTTTTTTATTTTTCAAATCCGATCATTAGTTCTAGAGAAATATCATTTAAAACAAATTTTATCAGGTGTGAAAAACTGCAATCAAGTAGGCTTAAACAAATGGAAAATTTCCTATAAGAACATGTAAAAATTATTTGTACCGGAAAACGTCCGGGGTACAGCGCACGATACGGGGGCTTGGATTTCCGACTAGTAAGTTACGGACATCTGTTCTGAAACTTTTGTATGAATGCGAAACATGTACCCATTGACTACCTGGCGTTTCTAGTGTTTCAACGGAAAATAACGAAAAGTACCGAACTACTGCACTCTTAGTATGAAAGCGAAATTTTATTACCCCAGGTACTCAACCCGTCTTCACCCGACCCCGCACTGCAGCACTAGCAGTAAGGGTGCATTCATATACCTATTATTAGGTATATGGGTGCATTACACCCTTAACCAGCGCGCACTGGGTTCCCATGGCAACAGAGAAGCGTGTGGTGTAATGCCTCAAAATACAACCTACGTTCAAAAAGTCAGGTCTCACCATCCCTTCTACGGAAACGCATAACTCACTTGTGACGTCAGTGTGGCTCGAAGTTAATTATAAATAATTGGCAACATAATTTTAACTTTCAATTACATTTTAAGTTATAATTATTCGTATACTTACGACTAAAAGATTTCCCCCATTGAAAGAAGAAAGTTAAAAAGTAAATTGGCCGAAATCAGTTATTGTTATATCTAGTGACCTACACATATTTTCGGGAAAACAAATACAGGATTAAAATTGGGAGTCGCCAACAAAGTAGCTGACATCTGGTGGCAAAAAAATAGTAGGGAAAACATTGTAACTGTCGCATATTCATCGACCTTATACACTAGTGTAATAAGGTCGATGCGCATAGTAAAAGCATAGGAATCTGTATATTTTCTTCAAAATTTAACTAGTATAATTCTTTTGTACCACTGTGCGATAATTATTTAAGTTCTGAAATATCTCTGCATTATTTCTTAAAAGACTAAGTTTTGAAAAACTGTGGAAAATAATTTTAAACATTGTGTAGAAAATTTCGCTATTCAAGAACGTTTGTTTCCATCATTTCGTAAAACGATTTTAGTTCATTTAAGTATTTTGTAGTGCATTTTATACTTAAAAATATTAATATTTATTCTTGAAGGTAGTAATAGGAGGAGATACTATTTTAATATCATTAAGCGGTAAAAGAAAATAAATATTTTTGTATCTAGAAGTATGCCTACAAAAAGTATCTGATATTTTGGTTACATCCAAAACGTCAGTAAGACAAAAATTATTGTTTTTTTTATTTAAAATAAAAGCAAAAAATTTATTTAAAGTAATTTCCATAAATTTCAATATACATTATTAATGATTTTGTCAGTATACAGTTCTGATTTTTAAACCCTTGAACTGATAAACAATTTGAATTGGTATTTAAATATTAACTAAAATTTATGCAATCTATTTATATAGATTCCAGTAATAACACAATTGATTTAACGTTTAATTTAGTGACTTGGTTTACTTTTGAAAATAACGAGCAACTGTAGCAATAACAATAAAACTATAGCAATAGTATTGCTACAATTTTTCCATATTTTGCCTAACATTTGACCTAATAATTAAAGAACATAGATTTCGTACTGCTATTCTTAAAAAAAAATGGTCACTCTACCGTACATATATTTATGTAACATTACAATGTCTATCTTTTAACATTAAAACTAATTATTTTATTTTATTACAGAGAACAGTTACAGCAAATATTAAATATACCAATATGTTTTTAAAAATGTAAGAACGTGAGAGTAATTTTCGATTGTACAATGATTAATCTGGAAAAACTAATAATTTCATTTGTACAATAAATTCAACCATAGATCCCTCAACACTCCATTCAAATAAATTAATATACATTTCCTAATGCTATAATAGTTATTTGTGTATCAAGGTTCTAAAAGTAATCTTTTTGGGCCGAAACCGAAGTTTGTAGCCGAGGCAAAGCCGAGGCTACAAATCAGATGAGGCCCAAAAAGAACTTTTAGCCGAGATGCACAAAACATTTTTTAGGCGATTACAACAAGAAATTATGAATTTTCATTCAAAATCAATTTTTGACATCTGTCAAAATTTACTTTACGGCCGCATTTACTTTACGGCCGTATTTACCTTACGGCCGCATTTACTTTACGGCCGCTATTTTTACTCGCAAATTCATTACTTTTTCATCAATATTTGGAAAGGAATAGTTAAAATTTCACTTACATTTGTTATTATATTCTAAAATAATTAATCACAATAATATAAACTATGTAAATCAATAATGAACAAACTAGCGGCCAAAAATTTAAACTTTGACACATGTCAAATAAAAATTGATACTTTAAGGTTGTCAGCAGATACGAAAAACAACAATTTATGTACCAGCCGCCTAAAATAGTTATTTGTGTATCAAGGTTCTAAAAGTAATCTTTTTGGGCCGAAACAGAAGTTTGCAGCCGAGGCAAAGCCGAGGCTACAAATCAGATGAGGCCCAAAAAGAACTTTTAGCCGAGGTGCACACAACATTTTTTAGGCGATTACAACAAGAAATTATGAATTTTCATTCAAAATCAATTTTTGACATCTGTCAAAATTTACTTTACGGCCGCATTTACTTTACGGCCGCATTTACCTTACGGCCGCATTTACTTTACGGCCGCTAGTTTTACTCGCAAATTCATTACTTTTTCATTAATATTTGTAAAGCAATAGTTAAAATTTTACTTACATTTGTTATTATATTCTAAAATAATTAATCATATTAATATGAACTATGTAAATCAATAATGAACAAACTAGCGGCCAAAAATTTTGACTTTGACAGATGTCAAATAAAAATTGATACTTTAAGGTTGCCAGCAGATACGAAAAACAACAATTTATGTACCAGCCGCCTAAAAACATATTTTATGTACTATATCTCATTAAAATTTACGGTAACAATATTAAATTGAAAGATAAACTCTATAAACTAATGCTGTGAGATACAGTGAAATCCAGTGTTTTCCCTACTATTCACATTTTACTGCTGCCATCTGTTATCAGTGGCGACTCCCAATAGGCAACTAATGCGGCAACTGTGCCCAAATTTAACCGACTTCGTATCTGTTACGATTCTCCAAATCACAATGGTTAGCCTCTTAAAACGGACTCCTGTATACTAGCTTAGGATTCCAATATATACAAATCTGGTCAATTAAATCAGTGAAAATTATAAATCACTGGAAAACCGAGAAAAGTTAGAGAAATTTATATGGGAAAAGCCAACCTGTAACTGTGGTATACGAGAGAGCCACTTCCTAGAGATGGCAGCACTACTCACTGACTTATAGGGAAAACATTGTATTTTACATAAGTGCTACTATGATTTTTATACCTTGTTTTGAGGATATTTTGTTATTTTTAATTCGATTCAAATTTGTTTATCGCAATGTCAGATTTATACATTTATTTAAATGCTGTGCGGCCTATGGTCGAAGTAAAAGCATATTATAAAAGGAAAATAAGATTCACCATAGCGGTTATCTGCTTGTTAACTACTTATTTAATTATTTTTAGGTGAACATATTATTTTATACGATTGTAAGGCAAATTAACGGAATAATATAGAAATAATTGGGCTGTCTTCAAATATCTAATTTGAATAAATCTTAATAACATTAAATACAACTGACATTTCGGAGAAATGTGTATGCATCTGTAAAGCATATAGAGAGTAGTGCAAGCAATCGTTGATTTGTTATTATATTTATTTATTTTTTATATAAATACACCATAAAAAATTTAAAAAAATATATTTCATAATACCTATAAATTCCTTATTTTTTATTCGATAGGTACATAAATATAAACATGTACAAATGAGGGTAAAAAATTACTGGAATTCAGTCAGTTGAAAATGATTTTATTTCTACTCCAACTGGTTTCAATCCCACATGGGTCTTCTTCAGGGAGTGAAAGTCAGATTATAAATATAAAACATGTGTTGTATCGGAGATACATATATAACAATATAGTTACAAAATATCGTGGTTTTTAGTAAAAACAGGTCAGTGTAAAACAATTTGAAAAAATACAGTGAAAATATATAAAAAATATTTTAAACAAAAACGTGTATAAAATATATATTAGAATCTGCATATGAACCGTGTAGGTACAGGCTCAGCGCCTTGCAGTCTGTCCATTTCAAGTGGTTTTGCCATCTGGCTTTTGCGCCAGGACGTGGAGTCCATGGGCGTGCGGATGATCTCTTCACAAATCTTCTACATTTTAAAATATCTAACAAAACATTATATTCTTTGCCATATTACATATTTATTAAAATTAGCAACACCATCTTTCCTAGCGTTCTGTGGGTAAATTTAGTTTTATTAAAGTATATTATTTTATCTACTATCACACTATTGTAGTAAAGCCCTAGACTTTACTTGTGAATATTTTACTCATATTAATTATTATGTATTTAATTATCAATTTATGTAATTATTATCATGTACTAACCCTTAATTTTAAGCATTTATACAATGTTTTAGTATATAAGTACTAACTTTGATTTAGTATATTTCGTCATATGTATTTTACTTACTAAGCATTTTATTTAATTCTTATTTTGCTTATGTTTTATGAAATTCAATATATTTTCTTTGTCTTGGTATAACGTCACTTTATTTTTTAGTTTGAAGAATTATTAACCTTTATTTAAGCAAAGTTTGACATTTTTATTATTATGTTGTTTTGTTAAGTTCGTGCTCTATCAGGCTCTTTTCTGTAACCGTCAGTTCCGTTCCTAGTATTGTTTGTCCTAAATAAAGTTCAAGAATATTCTTTGTTCCTTTGTCTAAACTGATTAATCAGCTAAAAACCCTACTATGATTTGCATGGTAGGAGGCCACGAAGAGCGTGCAGAAGGGAGTAGAGAGACAGAAGTCTGAAGACTTAGCTGTAGAGTAGTTCGGTAGTCTCGCACAATTAAATGTAAAATAAATGTAACTACGAAATAAGTATTTTACAATAAACCTCACTGTTATTTATTAAATAATAGACTTTACTTGGACGAACCCAACAATTAATTTCAGCTAGCCACCGAACAAGCTAGTGACGTACTAGGGCGGCAGCTGATCATTGTGGTAAGTCACTGAGAAGAAATTTACTACACTATAGTGAACTCATTAATTTGCAAGTTATTGTATGTGATGTGTGTCATTAATAAAATCGTAAGTTAAACAAACTAAATCGTGTGTAAAAGAACAATGTAAATTAAATGGCACTTTCATTATTAAACGATTTCTGTTAACAAATGAAAAATATGTTTTGTCACAACGGTCATGTACAACACCCGATAGTACAACCAACCAGTGGCGGCTGGTGATATTTTATATGGTAGGGCACAAAAATTAAAAACTTTTAAATACAATTAGTAAGTTATTTATTGTTTATTTAAAAATAAAATCCATCCTACGCTCTTTTACATGAATAAAATGTTCGATTACTTTGTAGTTGTAATCAAGAATGTTCTTAATCATAGACTTTTCGATTGACAACATTGCCAGCGCAGTCTTTATTGGGTCATTGTATTTCGTAGAAAGGTTTTAATTCTTTTAAGCGTCGAAAAACAGCGTTCACATTCTGCAGTAGTCATTGGTATTGTGCAAATAATATTTAGCAGTTTGACACATTCCGAAAATGGTGCTGTTAAATTATTACTAATTATCATTTGTAATAAAGATAAAGCACCATCTACGTTTTCAAAATCATCACGAAAGTATAAAATATTTAACTCGTTTTGAAGTTTCACTTCATTTAAAATCGAATCGCATTGTACAACTTGTACATATATATTTCTTTGAAAACAGCGTTTATATTCACGTGATTTTATTTTATGTACTTGCGTAATTTTTAAATCAGGAGTTGGTCTCCCTACTATTTTAATTTTAAGTCTTTCCTCAAAATTCATTTGTTTTGTTTCAATTTTATTTAATATTTCACTTACAGAACTTAAGAAGTCATTTTCGTACAAACAATGCAAACTAATTGCTTCTGAAATTGTCGGACATACTCGGGAATCTTCGCCTAAGATCAGGGCACTGCCCCATTTCAGGTTATTGCAGCGATATTCTTCATTCAAAGGCGATATGAAAGTACGCTCCTATTGGTCAAAATTTCAAACTGCTCCAGAAAAGTAGGGGGAGACCGGGGCAGTACAATATGTGCCCTAGCGTGCTATACACTCCACCAAATTAACCGCGGTGTAGTGAGGATTGCTTTATTAATACGTGATGTTAAATAAATAAGAATTAATAATAACTTAAAATTTATAGCATTAAATACTCGTTAATTTTTTCTCTTTTCTCAGTAATTATTAGTAGGGCTGCGCCCTTATGCCCCTTAGCACAAGCCGCCACTGCAACCAACGATACAGTATCGTAGAAAAATATACTACAAATTATCGTACATTTTTAAACAGAATTGATTGTATAATGGATGATGAAAAAATTTGTTTCACCTCCTGAAATTTGCCCCCTATTTACATTTTTATATTTCTATTTATTTTTTTCTAATTGGTACGTAGATAAAATATTGTATGGCACTCATGTGTGAATGACTTTTATGCACTCATTACGATTAAGACACTCGTTTTCGCTTGTGCCTTAAACTACGTAACTCATCCACAAAAGTGGAGTATATTGGACGTATTTTTTTTATTATTAAAGTATATCATTTTATTTATATTGGGCGTATTTTACTACAGAATATTATAAATGATATGTATTGTAATAACACTATGCTTTAGAGATTTTTACGAATAACGTTAATACATAAACAATTTTCGATTGTATGTTGTTAAAGTTACCTGTACTTACATGAGAACTGAAAGGACATGGTTTTTACCAATGAGATATTGAAATAGATATTTCTGTTATTTAATATACTTGATTAGTACATCCAAACATATTTAAACAACGATATAATTTTATATAATAATCTAGGGAAGTATGAATACCGTATAGAAATTTGTGAAGTCTACGCCTATGCCCCAAATAGGCAAATACATATAGTGGAATGCATACAATATTTCCATATGTAGCAAGTGTTTTCTGACCTGGCCTGCTAAATGTAATCAAATCCAACCCTCGACTAGTTTAAAAATAAAAACAGATGTTCATAAAATAATTATTCACAAAAATATTTTATGGTAATAAAGATTATTTCTCATATTATTAATAACAAAATTATACATGCTAGCAGTACTGCTTCAATACATACTACAATCATGAAATATTGCACACTTAAATAACACAGTACATTGTATTATTTTACTTTACAATTTATAATTTTGATAATTTTATTGTTCAATTTTTTTTTACAATTATCAAAACTTATCTTACGATTCAAATCTCTCAGTCTAATGTAAGTTCTTGTTCTCAATAAACAAGAAGAACTTCAAATGGAATAGTATTATTGGGCAGCTTGTGCAACGTTTTTTCAGACAATTTTTTAAACAAATTTGTTTCACTTGACAGTCCTCCTCCATGCTTATTATTAAATTCAGTCTCTAGGATTGTAGTGGTTTGTAAAATATTTTCATTTTGATATAACAGATTTTCTCTTGAAATAAAGTTAGCCAAATTTTAGACGATTTATTAACTTCTATATTTTTTGTTTCTAAACCTAAATCATATTTGTCACTAAATTTATGAGCCAAATAGAATTACTTTTTAAAATCTGTTATAAAAAAAAATTATACATGATAATAAAATTTTAATATCCTATTAGGAGATATTTTTTTTTAATAAAAAATTATTTACACATTTATTGTAAATGAAACTAATTGATTAATTCTAATTACATATGTCAAAAAAAATACATAAAAAAAAAAATACACAAATAAAGAAAAACTGACTATACTATAAATTAAATTAATATATGTGAAAAATAACGAAAAATTAAAAAATGAATTATGTATAAAAAAAAATTTATTCGTAATTTTATTTAAGAAATAGTAATATTTGTAAAACATAATTATATTAAAAGCAACAATAATAATAAAAATGATAACATTTAAAATCTGAGTGTACAGTACATTTAAATATAATGAAAAATAAAAATAAAATTGTTATGCTACGAATAAAAATAATACATATTAGTTGTTAAATAATAAAAATGGTGTAAAATAATAACTACACGTGTTAAAATTATAATACGAAATAATTTTTAAAATTAAAATATGAAACAAATAGAAAGTAAATATACCAAAAATAAAACTTTAATAAATACATAAACAACAACTTATAGAAGCCCTGACATATCGAACACCGTAAATCTATAATTCAATAACATTCAAAACTAACTACTGTTCTCTATGAAGTACAAAGAATAATTTTAAAAAGACGGGGATTGCATAGAAACATCTTTCAAAGTTCAAATAGTTGATGGCGGCATACAACTTTAGCCAACCGTTTTGCTGAAATTAGGCATGCGCATAACTTGAAGGAGCCAGAAAGAAGCGAGAGAAAAATATATTCTGTCTCCCTTCCTAGTGGTCGCTAAATCTTCTTCATATAGTTATTGGGTATGTGCGTGAGACCAACGAGATTATTGTGGCACTTGTTGTGTGACTACGTTCTTGTAACCACTCGTGTGCAGACAGAACAATTCGAAATAGATTCTCGTGTTGACATGTGTTTATCAGGTACAAATTAGTGAAAACTAGAAATCATAGTGTTAGTAGTATTACAGAATTTTAAATCCAGTTGATAAGATTTTGCCAAATATGCATATTATGATGAATTTGTGTTTTTTGTGTACGAGAGACTACAACTGTGTTTTTGTGGATGACAGAATAGCGTCTGAAGTGGAGTCTCTTCTCCCTGAAATTGTAAGTAAATTTAAATAATATTCTTATGAAACTGGAACTGTTATACATATACCTGAATTCTGTCCTTTATGAATAAAATGTGGACTGTGCTTGTTTAATACATACAGGATGGAATGCGAAATTGGAAACACCTTTTTTCTCGGAAGTTATTATAGATACCAAAAAATTGTTTGAATAAAGTTTTTAGTTCTTTTAATAAGCTAACGAAATTTGTATAAATTTTGTGAAAATGATTAATTTTGCCATATTTTACTTTTTTTAATGAAATACTATGTATATTATTGCACTAATTAATAGAAAATAATTTTTCCTTTAAAAAAGTTGTAAAGGTTGTAACCTTATAAACTCGATAAATTTCGAGATATTAATAAAAATATTTAAATGTTTCTTCTCAAATTACAGTGTGCGTTGAATTTTTTTAGCTCAAATACAATAAAAAATGACTAAACTGTCAACATGTTTTGTTCAACGCACACTTAATTTTGAGAAAAACCATTAAATATTTTCATAAATATCTCAAAATCTATAAGTTTAGAAAGTAACAACCCTTAAACTTTTTTAAAGGAAAAATTATTTTCTAAGAATTAGTGCAATAGTATGTAGAGTATTCCATTTAAAAAAAGTACAAATATGGCAATATCTACGAAAATTAAACTTGTTTTTTAACCAAACTTATACAAATTTAGTTAGCTTATTAAAAGCACTAAAAAAAAAATCTGATGTGTCCAACACAATACCTCCCGCCACTGTCGAAATATATTCTATGCAGTTGAGAATACTTTTAATTCATTTCGTACCTAAAATTTCCTTAATAAAATTTGTATGACCAATATGACAGCTATTTTTGACGTTACTAAAATCGAAACCAAAATTACCTTTATTTATGCATGCGAATACATTCCTTATATATTTTTCCACCATTTTTAATTTTAGAACAAAACTGCTTCATATTTACTTATTTTATCTTTTAAACTCACTTACATTATATTTGACATCATATGTCAAATTTTGTGAACATATGAATAACTCACCTGTTTTATCGAAATTTCTCAGCCTAAACGATATATAAAATTTTTATAATTTATATATTTTTTTCTTTCTAGCTAGAAGTTATATATAAACGTAATTATGCAAATCGGTAGAAAATTGAAAATTCTTTATATTAATAATAACGTAATTTGCGAAAAAATGGTATAAGAGGTATTTTTTTGGAAAAACTGTTTAAAACTTCAAGTAAAGTACTATTTCCGGTTAACCAATTGTAGTCAAAATCTAATCAGTTCATCATATTTGAATATAACTCTCAAATATCAAATATTTTATTTTTTACATGTATCGTATTAGAGTTATCGTGGACGAAAAATCGTCACAGACACACACACACACACACACACACACAGAGACACACACACATACAGACACACACACAGACATACAGACATCACGCTAAAAATAATAAAATCGTATTCTAAGGACCCTAATTCGTGCTCATATGTTGAAAACTCACACTCGAGAAATTTGACCAAAAACAATACCTCCCTTATCTATATATTGATAGACGGGAGGTAATTATTGAAACAATTTTTTGGTATCTATAATAACTTCCGAGAAAAAAGGTGTTTCCAATTTCGCGTTCCACTCTGTATATTTGAAAATGAGCGATGTGTACAATGCTATGTCTACATATTGACTTTTACTATAGGTATACATAAATACTCTTAAGGCTGGTTTATGCAACTTTTCATAAGGAATAAGAATAAAACATAGTGATAATACATAAGGCATAAGAATAAAGTACGTTCATGCCCTTCTCGTAAGACATAAGTTTCAACCAATGACAGAAGAGATGGCGATTAAAATTAAATTCGTGTAATCAGGAATACCAACACTTAAAAATAAAATGCACTTTTTTTGTTTGACATTAACAGTGATTTAACAGTTCGAAAATTTAAATTGAAGTTTGGCAGAGGAATATTCTCATTATTTTTTTATCCATTTTTAAAACTTACAAAATCAACAAAACCAAACCTAACCAAAACTTTACGAAAACAAACCTAGACAAAGTTTAGTAACTTTTGTTATTTTAAGTAGGCAGTGTCACTACAGTCAGCGCATGCGCTCTTGGCAATTTTGGAGATAAGACATAATACATAAACATAAGAAATAAAATTTGCTCATTTCTTATGACTTATGTTTATGTCTGTTATGTTTATGTTTTATTCCAAAACTGCATAAACGGTTAAACGTATATGTGTACATTTATATTTTATGTTTTATTCCTTATTCCTTATGAAAAGTTGCATAAACCAGCCTTTAACTTGCGGGGGTGATAAGCATAAAACAAAAAATGTGAAGTGGTTTGGGGCACGAAATACTTATGACAGGGTTAGTCTGATTTTCCTAGAATTGTCACATCTGGAATATAACACACAACACGACCAGATATTCGCGCGGAATATGAACTCGTAGCCACCTAGCGACAAAATTTGGAAACCAGCAAATCAGGGTTGAGAGATTTAAATCAGATTGATTTAAATCATGATTTAAATCAAGTGATTTTTTTAAAAAAATCTTTGTTTTAAACGAAAAATGAATAATTTTTGTTATTATCCTTGTAAATGTATTTATTGAATTAAAAATATAAACAATTTACAAAAAAAAAAACATGTTATAAAAACAAATCACAATTCAATTAACAAAAAAAGAAACTTTTGTTCATTTAATGGCACATTGTTATTGTAATATTTAAATTATAACACCAGTTTTCTAGCCTTTTCAGTTCCTAATCTGTTTCGCAATATGGAATGTACAAGTCCAAATGCTGAAAAAAATTTTTACACACTTTACAAAAATAAAAAAAATATTTAAATAAAAAATCTTATTTAAATAAAAAAAATCATAATTTATCCACTGATAGCCGCATGGTCGCATAGAGTTTTTATCGCTTTGTATATCGTACTCTTCGTCTTCATAATTATTGTCCAAAATAGAAATGGATCTGTCAATCATTCTCGCGCATATAATGCAATAAACAAGTTGAAGGAGATGGCAACATAAATATAGTTTTTTTCTAATGGTGTTCAATGTGCCGCACAGTACATACTATAGGCATCGTAGACCCATGCCTGGCCTACCGGTGGCCCTGTGCAATACTGGGTTATAGTAGCTATACCTACCCCATATCAACGATTTACAAAACTGCACTGATCCAATAAACTAGGGGCGTAAACCATATATGGGAAAGCAATCTACCAGTGGCGTGGGATTATTTCAATAACTAATGGAATTTTTGTAAATATTTATATTTTAAAATGCGTAACGTTTTTGAATAACAAAAAATATCATATTTATGAACATCATAAAAAAAAATCTAATTAAGTGGAAGCGAATGGATTACATCGGTTTGATCATTGACAATATTTTTCTTTGAAATAACAGCATCTTTAATATCTAGATTAAAATGTAGAGAAAAATGGATTATATTGGCTTGGTCATTGCCCAAATTTTTATTTGAAATAACAGCTTTTTTAATCTCTAGATTTTCATGGCAAATTATTGTTAATCCTTTTTTGTGCTACATATAAGATTACGAATCACCCTTTCCATAAATTATTATTACCTGCTAATATAATCGTCAGCAAATCCTGTGCTTTTTTTGTTTATTGCAGTTACATGTTCTTTAAATATAGTAGTAGTTTCCCCATATGAACTAGGAACTAAGTACGCCACTGGTAAAAACGCAATGGGGAGAAAATATATACGAAAATGCGTCTTTCGTGCAGGTTCGTTTCTATATTGGACTATCAACATTTTTCCATTATTCCTTTCTTTCTGGATTTTATTCACATTTTTACAAAAATTCTTACCTAAACCTTATCTAAAAATCAGTCTTTTTGGACTACTTACAGAATTTTTCTATAATTTTCTCTTCCTGGGGTGGTATTCTAACAACTACTCTTGTTAAAATATCAGTTACAAACGTCAAATGTCACCATGGCAGAAATTAAAATTTACAATGAATTTAAGACATTTACACATGTTGAAGAATATATAGTGTTCTTTGTAAGTGTAGGGGTACGTATCAACCATAAATAACAATTATTTTTACAGAATAGCAGCAAAAATTGTAGTTGACATTTGCAATTGAAATTATAACAAGTCCAAATGATAGCTACTGAACTTATGGAATCCCACCCCAGAATTGTTACCCTTTTGTGACGAGCAAAGTAAAAGTAAAGTATCAAAACAGAAATTGCTGTATATGGCTACCACTCTAAAGACAGCAAAAAGTTGATATTCAGTTTCCATTTTTTTTTTACAAAAAAAAAATGAAACGAAGTTTCGCTTGTGCAATAAATTCGATGAAACGGAACTAGTTGATAAACGAAAGACATGAATTAAACTTACTTGAAAATTACAGATTATAAAAGCACAAATGTATATGTATATTCGTGTCCTAAAATATGTAAAATAATATTATAATAACATGATTTTTATTCGTATTTACTTGAAAAAGACAGATTATAAAGGTAAAAAGTACACAAAACTTTGAAATGAAACTAAATTACACGTTCACAAGGCAGCTAAAGTCAGCAAAGTACTACAATGGTCCTCTATTTTGTAATTAATATTAGCGCCGCCAACGGCAATGTTCATCGCGAATACTGCATGATATTACGTTCTATTAAATATACAGGATGGTGCCACGAACACCCGAACATAGGGATTTAATATGTAAAATCATGTTTTCCTAATTTCCTACTTCCCTTATTATGTTAGGTAAAACACGAGGTAAAAAAGCTTCAAATAACAGTCGTAGAGCATAAAATTTTGCCTCTAATCACTGAGCAAAAATAATTTTGCGCGCCTTGTAAGCTCAGAAATAAGGTATAGAAACGACTCAAATCACCCCAAAAATAGCGATAGCCATGGAATTGAAACAAAAATGAACAAATGTTTAACGGTTTATCTGGCAAGTTAACTGCGTTAATTTTTTTTTATTATTATTTGAAATTATCTCGGAAATTATTGTTGAATAAACCAAAAATGGCATTTCTAGGAGAAAAATATAAAATGGTGGCATGTGCAGGCCTGCGCACGGTTGCTACCCCCTAATATATTACTAATAATTAAAAGTTTATAAATGTTAAAATCAGGCCATGTATCCGAAAAAAATACTGGTTAACGGTTAGCCCTTATAGAGAACGTTATAATAATAACGGTTTTAGTTCGAAAACTGGTTTTTGAAAGTTAGAAACCAGTTTAAACCGGTTAATATATCGGTTAAAAAATTAATTAAAAAACAATAATTTAAAAACTTTAATTAAAAAAAATATTAATTAAAAAAAATACTATCTAAAAAACATAACAAATAAAAAAATGCAATTTAATTAATGAATATTTGCAAAAATTCTAGTAATACCTTCAGAAAAACGCAGGTCACTTTTCAATTGTAAACTTGCCTATGCTGACAAAGAGACTACCTCTAAAGAGTACCTACTTCTATGACTTTCCAATAAAATGGAAATTGTAAAAACTGTCGTTACTCATATTCAAATACAAATGATAACACTGAAATAAAAAAATTAAACATTTTTCGTGCTGAAAACAAAGGTTAATGTTTGCTAAAACAGGTTTATTTTTTTTTATTAAAGGCCCATTCACAAATCAAAAATAGTTTTAGTTTTATGTTTCACGTTTTAGATTTATGGCCGTTTGCACCAACATAACTTAAATTTTAAGCTTGCCTTAAATAGACAATATCGAATCGAAATAAAATGTTAAATGAATGATTTAATATTGCTGTCAAAAATTCGATTAGATTTTTTTTGTTTAAGTTTGGCTTAAAATTTAAACCTTGTTGGTGCAAACGGGCATTAGTGACCTTGTAGCATTGGTTTCTGATACAAGCATTCACAAATCAGTATTTAGTTTTGGTTTTAGCATAGAACATTGCAAACTCCAAACTTGGTTTTAGTTTTATGTTTAATATTTAAGAACGAACCAATAGGAAGGCTCGTAGAAAGAAATAGCGATATATGGTTGTTCTTGTCTATAACTGTCAAGTTTTGTCTGCAATATTATGAATAATAAAAAAATATTAAGTGCAGTTTTATTATTAAAACTGTATAATGATAAAAAGAAAAAAAATAGAAGATGGTGGGTACGCCCAATAAATCGTATTTGGATCATGAATCACGCCATCGAAATGTGTCCTGGCTTCCTGTTTTACCGATTTCTTTAATCTGTGTCTTTATTTGCCAATAGGTGTCACTACCTACTAAAACCACGACTAAAACATGATTTGTGAATGCTACTGCAGATTGCCGTAAAACATAAAACGTAAAACTAACACTAATTTTGATTTGTGAATGGGCCTTAACGGTTACCAGTTTCTTCAGCCTTAAAAATATCATTAAAAATTTCAGTTAAAGTTCTCAATTTTCGTTGAAAATATCGGTTACCGGTTTTTATTAACCGGTTTTTTACCGGTTACATGCCCTGCTTAAAATGAAGTACTTACTTACATATATACATAAATTTTGCGGGCGAGGACAAAGCAAACATATTTATTATTCTGTCATTATTCATAGAATTAAACCAAAAATTGTGTTGACAAACACGAAATATCCCAAAAATACTCATTTTTGTGCCCAAAATTTTGATTTTAGGAAATAGTATACATTGATAAATCTCGTTGCGCTGATTTCAATTTTTTAAACGGAATTTAATTATATGTTTTCGTTCCTACGATGTTTGCTGTCAAAGTTGCACTTCAAAGAAATGTGTTTTTCGGCTATATCTCTAAAATGGGTATAGGTACAATCTCAAGGATTACACCACTCGATTCTGCGGGAAAAGATACATAAAGAAATGTTTTTTCCGCATATACGTTTTTTTGGAACGAGTAGGTGAAAATGAGAAAATCGACAAAAACCTAAATTTCTAAATTTCGCCGAGCAATTTTTTTTCTCCAAAACATTTTCTAGACATAAGTAAATATCGATGCGCTGATTTTAAAATTTCAAACCGAATTTAATTATCTCTTATCGTATTTAAAGTTGAGTTTTGGCAATATCTAAAAACACAGGTATTTTAGATATACCACTTTAAGGGTTAGCTTTACGACTTCGTTGACCTCACCAATAGATTCTACGGGCAAAATAACATAAGTATACCAATTTTTAGATTTTTATCTACCACATGCAACACAACTGACCATAATTATTACTATACAAGAATGGTGAATATGCAAAGAAAGTTAAATAATTACGATACAGTTTAATTTTATTTTGATAGAGTGAAGAACGCGCTGCTAAATTGTAATTTAGTGCAAACACATGCAACTTATTCAAATGCTCAACAAGAAATGAGTCATATTTGGGTTTCAAAATGACGGCTTCCGTCACAGTTTTTCATCTAGCCACTAGATTGCAACCCTCCTTCCTCAGATTTTATATTCAAAGTTTGAATCAATAATACTGTAGCGATTGCAAGGTCACGTCGCGGGTATATCACAGACAGGTCGAGCCACATTAGTCACCCTTCTATTGTACTGACGCATCGAAGCAGCCAGAATATTTGAGAGTTTAATTGCTCGGGTATATAAACCCAAGCGGAAAAGACCGCGGGGATAGTCTGATTTTAATTCAAGTTGTTAATATAAATGGTTGGTGTCATAAATATTGTGTATAAGTAAATAGTGCGTAGTATTAAGTGTTTAAATACATATTTTTATCTACTATCACAGTATAATGAACTCATTAATATGCAAGTTATTGTATGTGCTGTGTGTCATTAATGAAATCGTATGTTAAACAAACCAAATCGTGTGTAAAATAACAATGTAAATTAAAAAGCACTTTCATTATTAAACAATTTCTGTTAACAAATGAAATCCATGTTTTAACTGAATGGTCATGTACAACACCCGTTAATACAACCAACGATACAGTATCATAAGTAATATAATTGACATGTAAATCATTTTTGACCCGAGTTGTTACTTCGCAGGAATTACGAGTAAATTTTACCTATTAAATTCTTAGCTCGAATTATATTTGCTTGATTATTTCACGAATGACAAAAAATACAAGTAAATAAACACATTCTTGTTCTTTTTATATTCTCTGGAACACTGTGATCAATGTTGATATTAATTTCATCGATAAAAATGTCTCCGAATCTCATCCTCAATCAATTTCATCACGTATCACTGTATTTTTTGACGTTCCAAACGTAAAAATTTTCATATCAATAAAATGTAACCATGACGACGCTAGTGTGATTTTATCAAATTTCTTCACTAAAATACGGCCTACCCCCATCAAATGAAGCATTCTGATTCTGATTGGGTAGAAATGACATGTGTGAAATAATGATAGAAAAATATACTACAGATTATCGTATATTTAGATTTTCTACAATATATTTTAAATGTGAGAAATTTGTATGATAGTTTTATTTTTCAAATTGGAAAAATTTTATCGTTGTCAGCACTGAGGAATACTGAACGCAACCCAGTATATTGTTATTATGTTTTCAATCATCGGTAAAAAAATGAATTACATGCTTTATTGTAAAATTAAAAATATTTTATTATTTAGGTTTCGTTGTTTTACACAGAATTGATTTTTAATAGATGTAGAAGAAGTAGTAGAAGAAGTAGTCACCTCCCAGAAGTAGCTCATATAGCAAACAATATAACCTCAAATTTGCTGCCTTTTTACATTTTTACATTTCTATTTATTTTTTCTAATTAGTATGTAGATAATAGCTATTTATGTAACCAGTTAGAAAATGCCTTGTTTTGTGTAACGGTGGGCAAAATCGTTACACAAAATTGCATTTTCTAACGTGGTACATACAAGATTTTTTTTAATTTTGATAATATTATTGCAATTTTACTATTTTGAAATTATTTATTTTTATAAATTAATAAAAAATCAAATACGTGGGTGCGCTTTATTTCGATTGTTAATGTTGTTTTAAGTTTGACATTTCTGTGAAAATACTGAAATTCTTGGTGAAAGAAGGTGCGTGTAATAAATAATAACGTTGTAATAAATAATAACGTCTTTTTCGTTTTATGTCACTTTATTTATATGTCTCTTCTACATATTTCTACTGCATTCTCTAATGTGATGTTTTGTATGTTAAGTAATTTTTCTTGTACCTTTAAATCATTTGTACCCAGTATTATTCGGTCTACTAATATTGTATCTTCTTGTGTATCATATTCGCATGACTGTATTAGTTTTTTGAGATCATTAAAAAACTGATCAAAAGGTTCATCTGCTGCTTGATTACGATTATTGAACACAAATCTTTCATATGTTCTATTTTTCCTTGGGGCACAATATTTTTATATTCTTCTAACACACAATTATAGATATCTTTCTTGTCTGTAGATATTTTAAATGTATTGTATATTTCAACACCTTCATTACCAATAGTGTATAATTCAAAATTCTGACAAAATCTTCTAAAATTTTCATTGAGATTTCCATCGAATCTCATAGGTTCTGTCAATCTACCTGCGTTTTCCATTTTGTATAATTATCGTTCTTCTACGACTGCGCCATGTAATAAATAATAACGTTGTAATAAATAATAACGTCTTTTTCGTTTTATGTCACTTTATTTATATGTCTGTTCTACCATTGTTATACATCGTCTTGACTACCATAGACTACTACATCTTATATTATTACACCTTCCCTTTTTTCCACAGTATAAAAAATAATGGCATTTTTTTTTATACTGTGTTTACAAAATTAATCTTAATTATTAATACAACACATAATCATTAAATTTGGATGGTACTCTTCTTGACCGTCTTGGCCTTACATTTTGCTGAACAGTTTCACTAGAATTAGAAATATTATTTTCAAACGAAACAACACCATTATCAGACTTGTTGATAGTATCACTAACATTACTACTCATATTTTGATTAATAATAGTGTTATGTAACTCATTATCATTTTGTGCATCATCTAAATGAGCTTCAGTAAATGATTTTCTAAGATGACTACTATTCCTCCTTAATACATTTGTTTCATTATTAATTAAATATGAACGAGGAGTATTATACTTTTCAATTACTACAGCGGGTTGCCACTCTTTATTGTTTTTATAAACTATAGAATTCCCTTTTTCAAACTCAAATATATATATATATATATATATATATATATATATATATATATATATATATATATACAGGGTGTTCATTTTAAATGGGCCACCATTGCTATCTCGAGAACTGTAAGAGCTACGAGGTCGGTTAAATTAGCAAACAATTTCTATTTTACAACACTATTAACATGAGATAAACAAAATTTTTATTAAACGAGGTCGGTTAAATTAGCAAACAATTTCTATTTTACAACACTATTAACATGAGATAAACAAAATTTTTATTAAACCAGTGGTTCTCAAAATACGAGTCCCAACTTTTTTATTTTAAATGTGAACCCATATTTTTTATTTGATTATTCAATAAAGAATTTTATTCTGAATTCAATGATATAATATTATCATACCCTAACATAACGATTTTTTAAAGAAAAAGGCATCTGAAGTTTTTTCGTCACCCAGTTATGAAAGATTTTTCTTTCGTAACTGGTTACGAAAGGTTTGACGTTTCAAAACGTCAGTCAGTTTTGAAAAGTGACACTTTATATGTCAAAATTAGAAAGAATATTGTATGACACTCACGTGTGTAGGACTTTTATGCACTCATTACGATTAAACCCCGTAACTCATGCATAAAAGTACTTCTTCACACATTAGTATCATAAATAACTATTAGTGTTTATGTCTTTATTAATAATAATTACTCTTAAATTAGTGTTCAAATTTGTTTATTTATAATGTTACTTATTTTTTTTTTGTCTTTTTATGATTTATTATTCGTCTGTTAAATTTAGTTATTTAAATATTCTTGTTTCAGTTATTTTTCATTTCACCTAAATATATAAACGTTATAATATAATATTAAATTACATTACAATTAAATATAGTGTGCGTTGAATACAAAATTTGTTGACAGTTGAGTTATTTTGTATTGTATTTGAGCTAAAAACATTCAACGCACAATTTATTTTGAGAAGAAAGATTTAAATATTTTCATTAATCTTAAAAACTATCAAGTTTAGAAGGATAGAACCTGTTTACCTTTTTAAGCAAAAATTATTTTCTGTTAATTAGTTCCACAATATACAGGGTGTTCCATTTAAGTGTGCCACCATTGCTATCTCAAAAACTATAAGAGCTACGAGGTTGGCTAAATTAGCAAAGAACCACCATTTTACAAGACTATTAAAATAAGCCAAACAAATATTTTTTTAAACCAATGGTTCTCAAAATATGGAGCCCAACTTTTTTATTTTAAATAGAACACCCTAATAATTTTTACATATTTGGATTCTACATAAAATTACAAATTCAATGATTTGTTTCAGTTAAATAATAAAATCCCTATATTACCATTTATTTTGCATACTTTTACCTAAAAATATTAGTTATCACGAATAAATAGAAAACAAACGTTAAATTCTGCGTTCTTGTCACACTAATTTTACCTTTAAATTAAAAAACTGCTATTTTTAGGTAATAGTATGCAAAATAAATGCCTATATAGGGATTTTATTTTTTAACCAAAATTCAACCTCAAACATAACAATTGATTTGTAATTTTATGTAAATTCCAAATATGTAAAAATATATAGGATGTTCCATTTAAAATAAGAAAGTTAGGCCCCATATCTTGAGAACCACTGGTTTAAAAAATTACTTTTTTTGCTCATTGTGTTAGTCTTGTAAAATGGTGGTTCTTTGCTACTATAACCAACCTCGTAGCTCTTATAGTTCTCGAGATAACAATGGTGGCACACTCAAATGGAACACCCTGTTTATGGTATTCCATTTAAAAAAAGTACAAATATGGTAATTTCTGCAAAAATTAAACTTTATTTTACCAAATTTATACAGATTTTGTTAGCTTATTAAAAGTACTCAAAACTTGATTTAAACAAGTTTTCTGTATCTATAATAGCTTCCGAGAAAAAAGGTGTTTCCAATTTCGTATTCCACCCTGTATAGTCCATGTTAGTCTCTAATTTTCTACCAATCGACCGACATCTAAATAATCCAAAATGACTTGTCAGCTAAGTAAATTTTCGGTATTAGCGGGCAAGTTTTTCATTGTTGCGACCCGCGTGATGTCAGAGGAGCGAGAGAGACAGACAACAACCTGCGCATTGACATACCTGGTCTCCGTGTATCGTGCTTTAAACTTATGTACAGTAGTAGTTTAGGTATAGTAGAAGTTCAGATAAATGAAACTGACTTAAGCGGGTTTTACAACCTTTCATGGACGGGTAAGAGGCTTTGTGGTCAGGTGTTATAAATTATCCCAACTCAAAGGTATCACTTGAAAAGTAAGAACAGGTCCGTATTAAATAAATTCATACTATACTTACTTTCTATAAATTTTGTAAACTGAAAATATATAATAAGAAATAAGACACAATAAATATATAATTTTAATTAACTACAGAAATATATTTATATGAATAAAAATAAAATTCAATTTTTTATACAACCAAGTATTTCTTATATTTACTTAATTTTGTATTTAAAATTTACGGTTGAATTTATTTTAATAATTTAATATTCTCAATTTACAAATTAAAATATGAAGACGGCATTTAAAATGCATTATTATTTGAATATTTTACTCTAGATTTAAAAGTTAAGTTAAAAGGAAACATTATGAAAGAAAATTTCTGGTACGGCCCTTAACATCATACAACAGAAAAATCTACCTGTCTAAAAGTACCAATACCGCAAGTCCCATAAAACTTTATAAGGGCCAACCGGCTTATACGAAAGTGAATTTCATTTATCTGAGCTTCTACTATATATGAAATTCACATTCGGATAAGCCGATTGGCCCTTATAAAGTGTTATGGGACTTGCGGTAATGGTACTTTTAGTATAAATTTTCTTTCAAAATGTTTCCTAATTATATACTTTTAAATTTAGAGTAAAATATTCAAATAATAATGCATTTTAAATGCCGTCTTCTAATTTCAATTTGTACATTGAGAAGAGATTAAATTATTAAAATTAATTCAACCGTATATTTTAAATACAAACAGTTATTAAATAAAAATTAGAAATACTTGGTTGTTTAAAAAAATTTTATTTTATTTTTATTCATATTTCGACTTTTAAGGCCATTAACAGGAAATACTAATAAATATACTTCACAGATAATTTTTAGTATTTATACATAGAAGAACAAAGACAGAAACTAAGTATTAACCACCTTTTCAATGGTAAGAATATCAAAAAAGGATTAAAGTAGAGAGACCAATGGAGATTTGACTAAGTCAAGTTGTTCATTCTTAAGACTTTTCTTTTAATTAAGTGATCTTTGGATTTCCAATTACATATTCTAAGAACTCCATTATTAGTTATTTATTTATGCAAAGTAAGTACAGTATGAATTTATTTATTACGGACCTGTTCTTACTTTTCAAGTGATACCTTTGAGTTGGGATAATTTATAACTGCTGACCACAAAGCTTCCCAGCCTTCCATAAAAGGTTGTAAAATCCGCATAAGTCAGTTTCATATACCTATCTAAACTTGTACAGTTGGATAAGAGATCTCGAGTTGACGTTTAAATTATTTTATGGTTGTGGTATCTATTCAAAGTTTTTCCCTGAGTGAAAGAAATGAAAGAAATGTGACCTTTATGAGTTCTGCTATAGGGTACAGAATTGTACGAAATCCATTAGAATACACTGTTTGTTCCAGGTACCCAGCTAAGCACTGGATTTGGAAATCCCAAAGTAATATTAGCATACCTTACTTAATATAGATGGATTACTGTACAACCTGGAAATAACTAGACAGGGATGTATTTACAATTTTAATACCATGTTTTATGAAAAATACTCTAATAATTGTCACAAGTTGTAGTAACGTTGATGTACTCTTGGTAATAAGAACATTATGTTATAGCAGTTTCGTTTTTATGCAAAAATTGTTTGCAATTCCACGAAGCTAATGATTATTGCTAAGAAATTAACGGTATTAAAATTTTAAATACATCTCTGTCTAGTTATGTCCATGTCGTACAGTAATCCATCTATATTAAGTTAGGCATGCTAATATTACTTTGGGATTTCCAAATCCAGTGCTTAGCTGGGTACCTGGAGCAAAACTTTGAATAAATACCACAACCATAAAACAATTTAAACGTCAACTTGAGATCTTTTGTCGTACTATACTATAGCAAGTTGCTACAGCGCGGATTTTCCGTTGACCAGCCGCCTTAGTACTTGGGTCCCGTTACAAATACGCTGCGTGCACCCACGTGCTGTCCAGATGTTTTCCCTGGACACGGCTGGCGTGGATACAGGAGGGCAGTTATGACTCGGGATTCGTGCGTTCACACTCAATGTAAATGTTTTATAGTAGACGCCAGTGGCGGATCTAGCTTTTTGGGGGCCTGAGGCTACATTTTTTAGGGGCCCCGTAAAAGAACACCAATTGGAAAAATTATTATAGATAAAACTCAAATTTAGATGTATAGTATTTTAAATAAAATATTTCTGTGAACTGAAATAAATTTATTTTAATTAAAAATGTACACAAACTTAAAATAAAAATATGAAACGTAGGTAAATAAATAAGTGTATAGAAACAGAATTTAAAAAAAACTATGTACCTATAAACATATGTAAGTACCTATACTAACATGTGTAATCTATTCCTCCTGTTCTACACAATATCTTGCTTTCGACACTTTATCATGGCATATTCCTTTATTGTGTCGTCATAGTCTATCGATTGTGTAATGTCATTTTCTATTGACAAATAGAAATATAATTTAATCGACTTTCAAGCATTGTCGATCAATATTTATTTTTTATTATACATAATTTAGAAAAATTTCTTTCTGTCTCGCAACTTGTAATGTGTAAAGTATTCAATATATTTAATATAGTAGTAAAATTTGGAAGTTTTTTTCGCGGATTAATTGCAATATTTTAGAGTATTTTAAATTTTCCATGGCAGTAGAAACTAATAAATAATCTTTGATGGTATTCACTAATTAGTTTTTCATCTATCTCCTCATTATCATAAGCTATTATTGCTTGAAGATTTCAATTCTCCCATCCTATACTCTGTACCTGGCCAATACAATGTATAAAATGTACATCATATGAAAGAAAAAATCAATTTAAAATTAATTTAGTAGGAAACTAAATATAAATGTCCCGGCATAAGAATTTGTTTTATTAATAAACACCTTATTTTTTTACGAATAATATATTATAAAAATATACAAACTACTACGATGAGGATAAATTTGTTTTTAGTACATGCTTCCATCTTGTTTAATGCAAATAAATTCCGAAAACTATGGTTTCAAATATAATTTCATAAATGAAAAATGGTAATGGTAACGTGGAGATATTTTTACATACCACAGTGTAGGATCTACAAAACCAACAAATTAGTTTACACTATTTTTGAGAACAACCTCACTTACGAAGCAATAACAAATAGCTCTTGAAATCTGGAAACAAAATAAATAAATATATGGCTGTCTTCTTATATTTTAAAGAAAGTGATACTATGTAGTCATAAAATGAATGTAACATAGCAAAATCACCATCAAATCTTCTCTTGTATCTACATACTAGCGTAGACTACAGAAGCAATATACAGGGTGTTCGAAAAATAGGGGACCAAATTTGGATAATATGTTAATCAAACCAAAACAAGAAAATAATCCTAATATACCCATGTCCGGAAACGAACCATTTCGGAATAAAACACTCTTTTGTTTGAATTTTGAATTTTATTTTTAGTAATGTTTTTACTCTGAAAATTACAATAGTTGTTCAAAATGTCCTTCTTGAAGTTGCATGCAACATTCTAGAAGTTTTCTCATTGATTGTCGGACACTTTCGAATATTCTTGGTTTTAGTCATATACTATTGAAACAGTCTATGATTCTTTGCCGCAAATTTTCTACGTTATTAATGGGCGTCGAATAAACTAAGCTCTTTAAATGAACCCAAAAATAAAAATCAAACGGATTCAAGTCTAGTGAACGTGGAGGCCACGTAGTTGGACCACCTCTGCCTATGCACCGATCAAGAAATAAATTTTGAAAATATTGTCTTACTTGGAAACTAAAATGTGGAGGCGTACATAAACTACATATGATGCCGTGTGAATAGTGAAACATTATCCAATAAATTTGGTAAATTATTTTTCAGATAATGTAGATACAAATTTCCCGTTAATCTGTTATGCAAAAAAGAAAGCTCTATCAACTCATCTCCAACAATACAATATTAATAGAAAAGCTTCAAAACAATATCAAAATAATTTAAGAAGGGTGACAACAAATTTTGACAGTTACTAAGGAAACGTGAATAAACAAATTACAAGTATTAACGTAACTATTGTAATTTTGACAGTAAAAAACATTACTAAAAATAAAATTCAAAATTCAAACAAAAGAGTGTTTTATTCCGAAATGGTTCGTTTCCGGACATGGGTATATTAGGATTATTTTCTTGTTTTGGGTTGATTAATATATTTCCCAAATTTGGTCCCCTATTTTTCGAACACCCTGTATATTGCTAAATGTTTGATTTTAATTTTCTATTAAAATATTTTGATTTTTTTACTCTCGTAATATACTCATAAATTTTAATTTTATAATACATACAACATGTGTTTATCTCTATTTAGCAGAAAATTTAAACTGTACAAGATCAGTAATAACCTTATATATGAACTAACATGCCGTATATAAATACACAGAATCAATATGAGGTCATATTCTAGTTGTCCAGCTTGAAAATTTATTCTCACATGGTGTATATTCTTTAAAATGTCAAAAATATATAAGAGCAGTGATTCCAATTGGTATCTAATGAGATACTTCCACTGCTGGGTATCCATGGCAAATAAGTAATTTTGATAGTATGAATGTAGGGACCTTATTATTTAAACCCGATGTTTTTATCATGTAATCCTGCATAGTATGTAAGTGTGTACTATCCCACACCGAAGGACGTGCACAACCAAACATTTAGCCTCACTTTCCCCTACCTGTCTCAACCTATTTCCAATGTACCTAAAAATATCTCCCAAATTCACAGTCATTTCGAAAACCTAATAACAAAACTTATTAAACTAAAGTTTAACAAAAATAAAAATAATATAATACTGCCAAAACATATAAAAATAAGTGAATAAAACAAAATGAAGTACTGTATGGCGTAAGAACATAATATACAATGTATAATCTATCACCATTCTAACCACCATTTTGAATAATTCGGCGAGACTTCTGGTGAACTCGCTCGTTAACATTGGTTTGTAGCAAATTATATTGAATTTGAATATGCGGGAGGAGCTTATTATATACTTTCTTTATCTTAGTGCAACCCACTCAGTGTGCAATTTAAATGAAACTGAAACAACATTTCTATTGTATCTGCTCACTCTATAACCCGTATACGAGTAGAACATCTTTCACCTCTAATGCGTAAATAGTTATTTTTGTACTCACTACCTAGAAACTAATGTTTCCCGCAGCCATTTCACAATCAGAAAGGCCATATTCCCACTATGGTTTTACTTTCACGCACTAGTGTCTCAACGGAAACTACTTTGATTGAGTAGCTTAAGTGTTATTATATTTTAATTTTTTTTGCACATTACAACAAATTTAATATAAGAACAAGATAATTGAGCACAAGTAGTTAAAAGAATGAAAATTATCTAAATTAAATTAGAAATTGTAATTGCTAGTTTTAATATTTTAATACTACTAGCGCTATCTATTAGCAACACAAACAAACAATAAAAAATGTGAACAATGGCATACAGTCTAAAGCAACGAATGTTTATTCGTTTTATTGACGATTAAATGACAGTTTTACATTTTTATTAATTACGTTTTATAGTTAACTCGTTCGTTACAAAAAATCTTGTACAATACTTATGCGGAAATACCTTCCTTGCATTCACCTAAATGAAATACTTGCTCGCGTTGCTCGCTCGTACTTCAAACTAAACCTCATGCACGGAAGTTCATGTTACCGCATTTGTATTGCAAATAACTATTACATTTAATTTTGACTTTTTCCGATAAACAAAAGCGGGTCAACATGAACCATTTCTTTCAAATTTGCATGACAGCTCTCATCGAGACCTTTCATTTTATACCAAACACGAGATACTTCTGACAACTTAAAAAAAAAACAAAAGCCGATCAACATGAAACATTTTTGTTAATTCTGCTCATCAGCCCTCAACGACACCTTTCATTTGAGACTAAACACGATATATTTCTGAGAACTTTTTACAAAAAAAAAAACATCAACATGGATTAATTTTGTAAATTCTGCATTCCAGCCCTAATCGAAACCTTTCATTAATTACTAAACACGAGATTCTTCTGACAATTTCTTTTTGCAAAAAACAAAAGCTGATCGACATTGAACACTTTCGTCAGTTCTGCAGGCGAGCCCTCAACGAGATCTTTCATTTGAGACCAAATACGACATATTTCTGACAACTTTTTGCAAAAAACAAATTCTAATCGATGTAGAAATTTTTTGTCATTCGTGCACACCAGTCCACATTGTGTCGTTTCATTAAAACCCAAGGACGATCTACTTCTAACAAATTTTTGCGAAAAACAAATGCAGATCGATATGTCACTTTTTTGTCATTTCAAAACCGGCCCTTATGGTTTTCTCTCTTTTGATATCAAATACAGCAAAGTGTTTACTTTATTTTATTTAGGAATATTTGATTATTATTTATTTACTTCATAATTTGAACACACTGTTTGTATTAGAATATTGTAGTTAATTTTAAAATTTATAAATTACTATGGGTAACTCTAATATAATAGATTCTATCTTCAGTTTAGTTGGCATTCACTTGAAATTTTCCATTGCTTGCTTGAGCTATTGTTTCAAGCACCAATTTCACAAAGTTTAAATTTTTTACACGAGAACCACACACAGTAAAAATATAAAACTATGTAGGAAATTAACTTGAATCAAGCCCTATAATATGGTGCAAAAATCATTAAAATCGGATAATCAGTTTATGCTGTAGCCCGTTGCAAAATTCTGGCGATCGTCTGATGAAAATATATATAGGAAAAAATGTCTAAGCCTTTTAGTATAAAGGACTAACGTATGCTCAGCTACGCTGAGCGTTCCCTAGGCCTCCGGCGTCAGTACAATATTAAGATTTGATAGCTAACTTCATTTCTGCAAGACAGCTCATCTCGAATGCTGTCATTTAATATCATCCACGGTGTACTTGACAATTTTTGTCTAGTCTGTACATCAGCTTTCAACAAGATTTGATACCAAACGTGACATACTTCTGACAACTTTTTCCAAACAACAAAAGCGGGTCAACATGAACCATTTCTGTCAATTTTACATGTCAGCTCACATCGAGACCTTTCATTTTGTACCAAACACGATATACTTCTGACAACTTTTTGCAAAAAACAAAAGCCGATCGACATAGATCATTTTTGTTAATTCTGCTCGCCAGTCTTCATCGAGAAATTCTGACAATTTTCTGCAAAAAACAAAAACCGATCGACATGGAACATTTTTGTCAATTTTGCATGTCAGCTCACAACGAGACCTTTCATTCTATACCAAACACAACATATTTCAGACAACATTTTGCAAAAAACAAATTCTAATTGACGTAGAATATTTTTGTCATTCGTGCACACCAGTCCACATTGTGTCGTTTCATTAAAACCCAAGGACGACTTACTTCTTACAACTTTTTGCGCAAAACAAATGCAGATCGACATGACACATTTATTATTTTGTTATTTCAAAACCGGCCCTTATGGTTTTCTTTCTTTTGATATCAAACACAGGAAAGTGTTCAATTTATTTTATTTAGGAATATTTGATGTCAAAATTAATAATGAAGTTTTTAATTTAATTAATGTAATTTTTATTCTTTTTTTCTATAGCAGATGTTAAAGTGTAATTTTATCAACTTAAAATAGTGGATAAAATAGCACTTCAACCGCAAAGATAGATAAAGTAACACTTTAACAGCAAAGGTAGATAAAGTAAAAACTTTTCTTTATTAGAAGTATATTTCCATAACAACGCACACTACTGACATTTTAAAATTCTTCTTACATATTAATTTAATTTTTCTAATTCTTTCCTCTTCAAAACTTGCTATAGAAAAAATAGAATTTTATACACGACGATAAAATTAAATTATCGATTATATCGCTCGTAAATTAACACATTCCGCTTGTCGATAAAATATTATTTTATCGTCTTGTATAAAAAATAACAATTAACTAATTGTCCTTAATTATCTTGTTTTTTTATTAAATTTGTTGTAATGTGCAGAAAAATTAAAAATATAATAACATTTTTAAGCTACTCGATCAAAGTAGTTTCCATTGAGACACTAGTATGTGAAAGTTAAACAATAGCGAGAATATGGCCTTTTTGATTGTGAGTTAACTGCAGGAAACATTAGTTTCTAGGTAGTGAGTACGAAAAAGGTATTATCAAATCAAAGTATGTTTCTCTGTTTACGAGTTTAGATAAGAATTCAATTAATAAAACTTGTTATTATACTATTATTTCACTAATGATCAGAAGTTTATGCTTGAATGTCTAAATTGTTTAGTCTTATTGATTAATCTCCTTGTAATCTGCATTATTCACATGAATGTTTACCTCCCGCCTATGTGTGTGTGTATGTGGGTGTGCGTGCGCGTGCGCGTGTGCGTGTGCGTGTGCGATGCAATTATCTACAAAAATTGTTCTTTTACTTATTTTCCTACTAATCACCATTCCTGAGATATCGCGATTCTAAAATTTGAAGTGAGACAGTGTACTTGGCGCACTTTTGTAACGTGGTGGGCAGACTCTATTCTCGTATACCTCCTTAAGGACGTAAAGGAAATAGGAAAACCGGGGACAATAATAATTAAAATTTCATTCCAATCAGTATTGCCAAATGAGTTCATGTATGGATTCACTACAAATCGATAGGGCCTTGTTATTTTGAATAGATTCATCAAAAATAGTCGTGTTTGGTATCAAATGAAAGCATCCGACTAGAGCTGGCTTGCATTCATCACGAGCAACGAGTAACATTTGTAAAGGCCTGCAGCCTGAACCATGCAAGTGATTGTTATAATTTTTTTTTAATATGTGGGGGCTAATGAGATCTGGTGCCTTTTGGGTGTCTCATATTTTTACTGTTAGTAGTTTTCGTGTAAAAAAATAAAACTGTTCACAAATGCTGCCTGAAAACAATGGTTCCCAAAGGTTATGTCTAAATTTAAAAAGAATCACGCCGTCATCCGTCACTTTTGACAATCTGTCTATGAACTTTAAATGATTATATCTTTTGATAGAACATTGATATCAAAGATTTGAAAACAGTATCATGAATAATAGTCCTGAGCAAAGGTTTTACCAATATTTTAAGTTTGTAACATAACAAATTTAATTATTTTTAATTTTGACGTTTCGAATTACATAAGTCAATGTTGCCAAATGTGTGACGAAATTACTAAACAAAAAACAAATATTCCTAAATGAACTTCACTGAAGACAGTGGTTGATATATTAGGATTGCCGGTGGTAATTTATAAATTTAAAAATTAAATACAATATTTTAATACAAACAGAGTTGCCAAATTATGAAGTAACTAAATAAAAATCAAACGTTCCTAATTAAATTTGTGCTGTTTGATATCAAAAGAAAGAAAACCATAAGGTTTTGAAATGACAAAAAAAATGTGTCATGTCGATCTGCATTTGTTTTTCGCAAAAAGTTGTTAGAAGTAGGTCGTTTTTATTACATTAGAATTTGTTTTTTGCAAAATGTTGTCAGAAAAATATCATGTCTGGGTATTTTCGAATTACATAAGTCAATGTTGCCAAATGTGTAATAAAGTAACTAAACAAAGAACAAATATTCCCAAATTAACTTTACTGAAGACAGTGGATGTTATATTACATTAGGCTAGGTCTCGATGAGGGTTAGCGTGTAGAATTGACAAAAATATATTATGTCGATCGGTTTTTGTTTTTCACAAAAAGTTATCAGAAGTGTATGGTGTTTGGTATCAAGTGAAAGGTTTCGATAAGGGCTGGTGTGCAGAATTAACAAAAATGGTTAATGTTGATCGGCTTTTGTTTTTTGCAAAAAGTTTTTAGAAGTATGTCGAGTTTAGTCACAATTGAAACGTTTTGTTGAGGGTAAGCGTGCAGAATTGACAAAAATGTTCCATGTCGATCTGCTTTTGTTTCTTACAATAAGTTGTTAGAAGTATATTGTGTTTGGTATCAAATGAAAGGTCTCGGTAAGGGCTGCCGTGCATAATTTACAAAAATGTTTCATGCCGACCGGCTCTTGTTTTTTGCAAAAAGTTATTAGAAGTATATCGTGTTTGGAATCTAATGAAAGGTATCGGTGAGGGCTGACGTGCAGATATGACTGTTTTATGTCGATTGGCATTTGTTTTTTGCACTGACAGCGGAGTTCTAGGGAATGCTCGGGGTAGCCGAGATTGCGCTAGTGTAATATACTATTGTAATAAATATCCTTAGAATATGATTTTTATTTCAGACAATGATGAAGTTGGGAGTTCCTCTGCGCATCTGTTCCCTGTGCGAGGGGACCCTCAGCGCCTTCAGCAGATACAAGCAGTTCTACGTGGAGCGCCTGGAGGCCTGGTTCCTCCGGGTCCCAGACAGGCCTGCAGCTGTTCCTCCGGGACCCAAGCCTCAGAAGCGGCAGGAACACGGGCACCTGCAGCTGCACTCTCACTCCACCCAGGGGAGTCCTGCTCACACACACACACCCACACCAACAGCTCCAGCACAAGACAGGCACAGTCAGGTAGAGGAGGAACAACGTCAAAGGATTGGTACAAACGATGGCACGAGCTGCGAAACAAATGTGACGTTTTCTCCACAATCTGACATGATACAAGAAACTGTTATTCATAAAGAACACCCGGAGAAACAACCTGCTTTAAGTAAAGATGGTAAAAATAATCAAACGGAAAATAAGACGCAAGATGAAAATACATTAGACACCAGAGTTGTCCAGTTACAAAATGACTCCTACACTGACGAAACTTTTAGTAATAAAAAACTGCGGAAGATACAATCTACTTTGGTTGAAGATGGTAAAGATAACTCATCAAAAAGTGACACATTAGACACAACAACTACAGAGTTGCAAAGACATAGTGCAGTATTACCTGACTCGAACAATTCTGAAGAAATTTTTATTAAGGAAGAGCAATTAGCATTACCTCAAGACATGGAAATGTACAACAAAATGTTGCAAAGTATATTGATGGAAGACACTACAGATAATAAACCAGAACGAGACGCAGATAACGACAATACAACAAGAAACACAAGACAGGAAATATGGAATGACAGTTCCTCTGACTGGGAAGAAGAAAATGTTGGAATTGACGGCAATTGTAGTAAAAATATTGATTCAGACACAAAGAAGAAAAGGGAACATCCATGTAAAATTTGTAGTGAAGTATTTTCATATAACGCTCTTTTGATGCAACATATGAAAAAAAATCATTGGCGAATAAAAAATTTACCGTGTGATATCTGCAAAAAACGATTTATTTATAAATATGATCTAAACAGACATATGGAATTACATAACGGAATAAAGAATTTTCAGTGCTCAGTTTGCAAAAAGAAATATTCAAGTTCATATAATTTAAAAAAACACTTAAAAGTTCATAATAAACAAATATATTTTCTTTGCGAAATATGCAATAAAATATTTACATCAGAAACATACTTCAAAAGTCATATGAAAAATCATTCCAAAACTCGGGTACAAAATTCCTGGTCGTGTACGATATGTAATAAGTTATTTCAATGTAAAAGCGCTTTGGACCGACACATGAAATGTCATGCTGATGCAAGAGATTTCGAGTGTGATATCTGTAGTAAATCGTTCAAGTTTCAATCGAAATTAGATCGTCACGTGACTACTCATAAAACTGAAAACGGTTTTAAGTGCCATGTCTGTGGAAAAACGTTAATTCAAAAGCGTTATTTAATTATTCATGTGAAAACTCACTCTGAGGATAAAGATTATCGCTGTAACTTATGTGGTGAATCATTCATGCTTAAATCCAGTTTAAGTTCTCACATGAAAATTCATTGTGATACAAAAAGATTAAAGTGTAATATATGTAATAAATCGTTTAAACATTATTTAATTTTATATTCTCACATGAAACTGCATTGTGATATAAAAGAGTCACAGTGTCACATCTGTCATAAGCAGTTCTCATGTAAAAGTAAATTAAAAGTCCACATGAAAAGTCATTTAGGAATAAAAGATGTTCGGTGTACCATCTGCAGTAAAACATTTACGCAAAAAGGCGGTTTAGATTACCACATGAAAAGCCATTTTGGTATAAAAGATTTTAATTGTTATTTGTGTGATAAAGGATTCGTGAAAAAGGTTGGTTTAGAGCGTCACATAAAACATCATTTAGGAATAAAAGATTATAGATGCGATTTGTGTAGAGAAGCATTTGTGACTAAAACTGAATTAGTACGTCACAAGAAAAAATACTGTGAATATGATTAATAATTCATTCACAGAGTATTATGCTTATTATAATTTTAAAAAACTTTTCTCTTTTACACCATTGCTACTTCGAAAACTGTAAGTCGTAATGGTGAATATGACCATATTTTTGTCTTCCAATTTTTGATTCTGTACAAAAAATTAAAATACCCGTATTTTTTTAAATCGCTTTATTGTTAATATATATAATAATTCCGGAGAAAAACAATAATAAAGTTTTAGAGAGGAGATATGTAATGTCACATATGAGAATTAGATAGAGACTTTGAATACATTCGATAAAAATCATCTATCATAGAATAATCTATATTCGGCAGGTTACCCAGGTTCCATTTTTAAAACTACGTATGTGTTCACTAAACAGCCTTCAAAAATCATAGGACATTGGCAACTTTTATCTGTGAGTACAAACATTTCAATGTCAACCAAATTTATATCAAAACAATCTGTTGTGTAATATCAAAATATTTTTATTTTATTCTATGAGTTGCCTGTATTGATATCTTATACATTGTTTTATAAATAGTTATGACTAATTTACCATTAACATTTATTCAATATCACTAGGTAAAAAAATTAGGTTCATTTAATTCCCAGTTTTAGCATTGTGAACTGCTCTCTCATTCTCTTACGTGACGTCAGAGATATGACGCCGTTACATAAATTTGAATATCAAAAGTTAATTTTAGTGAAATTATAAGATAATATATAGTTTTTGTCATTATTATTAGTTTTCCTTCAATTCGGCAATGGTCATATAGTCTATTTTTGAAGACATATTCAAAATATGTTGTATTTAAATGTGCGGGAAGAACCCATTACACACCCTCTTAATCCTACAGCAACCTACTCAATGTGCAACTTCAATGAAATAGATACATTATAACATTTCTTTTTTATCTGCCCACTTTATAACACATATAGAATAATTCACATCTAATACGTAATAAAGTTTTACAGATCAAAATATGTTTCCTTGTTTAAGAGTTTAGATAAAGATTCAATTAATAAAATTTATTATGACTAAAAGTTCGGAGAGTTTGAAGCGCCAAATTTAAAAGTAACAAAATAGCACAAATATCCATAATATATCAGCCTGCTTCGGTACATATTCTGAACTATTATTCTTCATAAAAGATTTGACAACTGCATACGAGGAAATATCTACATTTTCTTGTGTTAATAACATTGTCTTCACCATATATAATTTTGTCCAAACTGAAGACGGGTATTTCTTGGACTATATAAAAAGTATTTATTAATGTGGTTTGTATAACAAATATTACAAGACTCACCAATTCTGAAACGGATACTAAAATTACATCTTCATCAATTTTGTCAACCGCATTCTCCCACCGACAATTTTTAAAAATCTCCATCTCTCTTAGATACGCCTCCGTCGACTTGGTCGGAATTAATTTTTTTCTTGTGGCATCAGCCTTTTTCTTTATTATTTCAGCCATAATTTCACTCATCCGTGTCAAAAATACGGACTCAAAACAATTATTTTCCCAAATAAAAATGTAAATTAACAGCAAACAATTACTTGGATACCATCATAGCCATAGCATACTTATTTCTCACTGTTATGATGTATCTTTTAAATAGTTTTTTTATATTTTGAAAAGGATTATTGTGATTTAAATAAAATAAAACGTGTTACTATATACGTAATGTTATCTGCTTTTTACATTACTCAAGAATTTAAAAAAACTCGTTTCTAGCGTCGCTCGTTCTTCAAACTTTCTCTAGTAATGTAAAAAGCTATATAGCATTACTTATATCGTAAATTACTATTATTATTAATTCACTGATGATAAGAAGTTTCTGCTTGAATGAGTAAATCTGGGCCCATGCCCTCAAAGAAAATTTTCCATTGTGCAATGTCCCCAAGGCGACTTTCCCTTTAACGCAGTATTTTTTACATCAAACACGTAAACGTGATGCATTCATTGCAGTATGGTTGTAATCAATTTTTTTCAATATTTTTTTTAAATTCGTTTATTAATTTATTTTTTTCTGATTTGTAACGTTCATCTCGATATTCAAATGGACATATATTTAATTACTACATTATAAAATAAAAAAGATTAACTTTAACGTTTTTGTATTTTTACTGTAATACTATTATCAATATTCCACTTTATTATGATCTGAAATATATAATTTAAATTGTTGAATAGATCTCAAAGAGAAATATTATAGAATAGAAACTTATTTTTATTAAAATATTGGATAAAATACATTTATTTATATTGTAAATCATTCAAAATATTTTATTTGATTACAACACACGGGTCATAGTTTATGTTAATTCTACACCTTCTTTCAATATCACTAATAGTAATTACAATTTTATTGCATCAATAATTGCAATTGATTATTACAAAGTCAATAATATATTAATTTATTATTAATGTGGAAAAAACTCCCTAAAAATCATCAAATCATTTCTTTGATTACAACAAATTGTCATATTTTTTGTTGACTATCTCAACTATTTTGATTGTAACTGTTATCCCATGTTAAATCCCCATGTCAAAGTTTCTAGTATTCACTCTGTATATACTTACATTAAAATGATATTTGTAACAATACATCGTTGGTTGCAATGAAATGCTTTTTGGTTCTCGTCGAACTTGGGGTAACCATTTTCTACGAATTTTACCTTTTGGTACGGTTATAAATATGTATTCAGGATTATTTAATGCTGTATTGCAACATCCCGGTACAAAACAATATTTCAAACGAACATTTTTTCAAAATGCGGGTTTTTACTTCGCCTTTCCATGTTCTCGCACAGCTGCGCGATCTGGCTTGTGACGTCACGAGTAAATATGATATAAATACATGCTTTAAAATTAAATTTTTATTATTAATATTTTTTATTGTTTCTTACATTTGTTTTATATGCATTTTCAAAATTCGAAAAAATGATCTATTAGTCGCATCAAAGTACTTATGCATATAAATTTTCATATTCAAATTCGCACTAGTACAGCCACAATTACAAATTGATTTTCAACCAATAACAATACAGATGATTGGTTTTAATGCGCGTGTGAGGATATACCGGGGGTCCTGAGACGCTAGCACTCAGTCCCGCTCTGCGGGGCGCCGGGGCGGTAGTGAGCCTTCGGGCCTCCGCCCCGCCTGGTGGTCTGGCTAGACCGCATTCCAAGGCATCTCATGCCCTGAAGGTGATCTAGTTCAACCGGCCAGGAATTGGAGCACGCTTCAGCGTGTGCCCTAATTCTTAGCCTGCTGAAACCAGAGCACATTCTGCAGCAAATTTAGCTGCTCTGGATTGTGCTCTGGTTTCAGTGGGTGAATAATTAGAACACTTAGAAGTGTTTGCTCTAATTCTTAAATCTACTGAAGCTAGAGCATATTTTGAAACAGATTTCGCTGCTCTGGATTGTGCTCTGGTTTCAGCAGGTCAGAAATTAGAGCATTTTAAATTGTGTGCTCTGATTCTTCGCTTTCTAAAACCAGAGCACATTCTGGAGCAGATTTGTCTGCTCTGGCTTGAATTTGGTTTTAATGGGTCAAGA
This sequence comes from Stenolophus ochropezus, assembly GCA_035578165.1. Taxonomy (NCBI): domain Eukaryota; kingdom Metazoa; phylum Arthropoda; class Insecta; order Coleoptera; family Carabidae; genus Stenolophus; species Stenolophus ochropezus. The sequence continues at coordinate 10,114,829 of JAQOWZ010000012.1, read as the reverse complement.
ATTAGAGAATTCTAAAGTGAATTTTTTTCTTGAAATTTTGCTCCTAAGGAAAAGTCGGCGCCCTTGATGATGTTCCTGTTTTGAGTTTTGATGATCTCAAATCTACTTTTACAAATAAAAAATCGCGTAAAGCTACTCTACTTTACAATTCCAAAGCTTTTATAACTAAGCACAATGATTGTTTATTAATTAAAAAAAAAACATACATAATTCCTATGGAGTTTTATTTTGCGAAGAGATTTTTGTTTTAGAAATTTTGGAGGCCTCTCAAAATATTAGCCCTAGGACCTCAAAAACCTAAGTCCGTCCGTAGCGTAAATTGTTTAATCTTATTGATTAATATCGTTATAACCTGCATTTAGTTATTCACATGAATATTTTTTTATTGTTTTTATTTACTTACATCCTTGTATGTTTTAGTTGTAATCTGCCAAACATTTGTAATAAGTCTTTGTACTTTCATACAAATAAACAATACAATACAATATTGTAACGTTTTATTTATTTAGGTTAAGTGTAAAAATAATTTACATACTAATATTTATATAACTAGGTTTAATGAACGAATAATAAATTATAAAAAGATAATAAAAGCTAGTAACACTATGAAGTATGAATAAATAAGTATAAACACTAATTCAGCAGCAATTATTATTAATAAAGACTTGAACACTAAGAACTTTTATTAAAACACTTAAAACTTCGAATATTTAATCTAGAACAATCTAGAATGTTCTGGAACATTCTCGAACAATAGCGGCGTCTCTCCTTTCCCACTCGCCCTACCTACCTCGTTACAATACTGTATGTTTCTAACCAACCAAACAGTTGGGAAGTCGCTCATTACTAATCTATTTTGTAACAGTTGGAGGTTGACGGCGATGAAAGCGGTGAAGGATGACTTTTTTAGATGGAGGACATGATGATACTAGATGATACTAACTGATGATGACGGTTGAACCAGGATAACGATAACACGGCACACACACATATTTGCTTTAAATAACTTTAAATTTATTTACATTATTACAATAAAAACATTAATATAAAACCAAAACAAATACTAGAGAGTTTACTTCCAGAGCTAGTAACTCTGAACTAAAGTCAGTCTGAACCATGTCAGATGACTGCTACCGAGTCGTTAACTACATTACGACTGTCAGCTTAAGACTCTAACTTAAGACTAAGACTAAACCGACTATCGACTCTACTCTGCTTAACTCTTACTGTCCTGACTAAACTAAATTAAAGCCTATTTATTTCCTAAACAGTGCTAGGGTTGGCAATGTAACTATTACGCAATCGCACGTGGATAAGTTATAAAACGTTCGTAGGTTAGTAAACTTTACGAAATACAACTTGTCCACGGTGCATTTGTGTTAACCCGCAATTAACGTTATGAAATCGATCAAACGACAATTTCAAATAATTCATCAATTATTGTTACATTACCATCCCTTAAAGATTTAATTATATCTTCACAGAAGATATCATTAAATCCATTTTTCCGAATCTATGACTCGTGTTCTGGCCGGTATTATCATAGTCTGCTTAATCAGCAAAGACTGCCGTTGCAGCATTTTGCTGACCTACAAACACAAGAGTCATAGACCTCAAAAATATGAAAAGCCGTAACAAGATGAAAAGCCTTGTCGTTTTTCATCTTGTTACACTGTTACTGTTACATTGGCGCAGTCGCTAAACTTCCCCATTTTCAAATCAAAATAAGCAGATATCTTCAGCGTTATCCAGAAAGTCTAGAACCGCATGCGACGTATTTGCTTCAGTTTTGTAAATATTTAGGCGAATATTGAATTGTACTGTTCAATATATGTTTGGAACAAAGAATTTTTTATTTTGTTTCCAAAGCACCGAAATTGAATAAAATCAATAATTCTTTAATATCTTAGTTTATTTTCATTTTAATGTGCATGTGATAACAAGATTGATTCAAATTAGATATTTGAAGACACGGCTCAATTATTTCTATATTATTCCGTTTATCTGCCTTGTTATCGTATAAAATAATATGTCCACCTTAAAATAATTAAATAAGTAGTTAACAAGCAGATAACCGCAAATTGCAAAACTAAACAACTATAAAATATTGAAAAAAATAATGCGAAAGAAATTTAAAATAAATTTTTATTTTTTAAATTAATGTTCAGTAGGCTATAGATGAAAACGAATAACAAAATTTAACGGCTGTAATATTCTTGTTCTAATTTTATTTTCAATATTACTTATATACATATTTATCTACAAAGGATATAAAACTATCCCTATATAATAAAAATACTGAAAAAAGTGTGATAGAAATTAATATAAATTTTTATTTTCAAAATCTATCTCGTTAATTGAATAATCAGTCATTATTAAAATTAATAATGTAATTCGTAATTACCTGACCAACACAAACTTTGTAATGTAGGCTTGAGTTGAGCTTAAGTTGGCATGAATTTCTCGAAAAGTATTCGAGTTTCAAAAATTTTCAGGATCACTGTCAATTCTTCGCAAAAAAAATGTCCGTAGAATGTACAAACTAAAAACTTGTAGGAATGGGAAAATTTAGCATATTTTTTTTATTTTATCAAGATTGCTCTCAAAGGTAATATTCCACTATTCTACATTTTATTTTACCCAAAGATGCCTAGATTTCTCAAAGAATTAAATTTTATAAAAAATTATGTCTATCTTAACTAGAGCGCAATGGGTACCCATGGCAACAGAGAAATGCGTGGTGTAATGCCTCAAAATACAACCTACGTTCAAAAAGTCAGGTCTCTCCATCCCTTCTGCTCCCTTCAACTCACTTGTGACGTCAGTGTGGCTCGAAGATAAATCGTTAATTATAAATAATTTGTATTTAAGTTACACATTTTATTATCATGTATAAAAAAAATGGCAATGTTCATAGGCGTAGAATAGGGGTAGTTTACTTGAAGAATTTTTATTATTTACTTAATATTTTTGGAACTACCAATGTGAAAATAATGGCTCTTGGTATCTAAGTTAAACATATAAAAAAATCCTTTAAAAAATTGGCAATGATCATAGGCGTAGAATATGGGTAGTTTACTAGAAGAATTTTGAAAGTATTAATGTAAAAATAATTCCTTATAGTTTAAAATAGCCGGAGTAAGTATTTCCAAGAGAAGTAAATAAAAATGATTAATATTTGTACGATTACAAGCGATAAAGAGATAAAAAAAATAAATATTGGTATCTAATCTTATCTATATATGACTCCCAATCTCAGATATTTCTTAATTGTTCGTCCAAAAGTGTGTATTTACTACGAAGTAAGATATTTTATATTCTTTATAATTGTTAGCTTTGAAATGAAGACGCTGTATACAGCTTATGTACTAACAGCTGTAGTACAGTACAGTGTGTGTATATCCATACAAGCATCGTCGTTCTGTTCCTCCACACAATGTCGTTGCGACACAGAAGCGTTCACTGTTCAGTGTAATGGCCAACAAAATATAACGGCCAAGGAATTTTGGGTTGATTTAAACAATGAAAGTTATCCCATTTACAAAATAATATCATAGGAGCTAGATTACCTAAATTGTCTCAATCTCTAGTTTGAAAATATTAAATTTATCGAATAAGTTAATACAGAAAATTGATGACGAAATTTTAAATTCTTACAAAATTTAACAGAATTAATTTTATCTGATAATATACTGACAAGTGAACTTACAAGTCCGGAAATTTTTAAGGTAAGTTTTTTTTATATCTTCTACACGGTTAAATGTTACCGTAAACCGGTGTGACGAAGCGTCACTAAACCTGACTTCCTGTCCGCAATCACGGATACTCCCCGTTACTCACACAACACTGTTCCGTAATCCGATCATCATCATCACAAGCCTTCCAGACCACAGGGAAGCCGTTCATATCGTTTTTTTCACCAAGCGCACGGCCTAACCCAACTTCGAAACCACGTGCTCGGCCAAGTGACAGTTCCTGAGCCACCTACAAAATCACGTGCATAAAACATCACCCTGTTACTGATAATCATACTCACATTAAACATCCCTGCGTAAAATGTTTATTTTCACAGATATTTCACTCTACAGAAAGCTGTCAAAACCACCACCAAGACGCCACTGGGCAGATGCGGCAAACATCCGTACTTCCGACCGAAGCCGAAATTCAAATGTCCCAAAATAAATTGTGAAATATTCTAAAATATCATAAAATGTAATATAACACTTTGTAAAACGCAGGGAAGTCAAAGAACGACGTCTAGAATAAAATTAAATTTTATTAAACAAAAATAACAATATTTTAAAACTCTCTATCTTTGTCGTACAATTTGTTTAAACAAGTTTAATTAGTAATCGGGGTATAAATACGGCCTCCGAGGCTGAGTCTGATCACTTGTTTACTAGCCTCTGATAGCGACATAAACTAAGTTTACTTGCGACAACTGCGATTTATTTCCGAGATCCACAGATCTACAGACCGACTTTTTGTAGGTAAGACCGTATTACCGTCCTGACCGCTAACCCCGACGAGTAGAACTTTAAGCTGGCTTCAGTTTGGTGATACTCGTCGTCCTGATTCCTGAAGCGGGCATCCAGTTTGGTATTATTCCTCTCCTTGACTCGACAACGACCCATCCCTACCGTACAGTCTCAAGCTGGTATCTGGTTTGGCTGTACTTCCTTCCAGACCGCGATAAACTCAGACCGCGACTACGACTGTGACTTCCCAGCGTTAACGACGTATGGAACCAAAGGAACCTGCAATAAATACTGGTTTTTCTTAGTAATTCTGGATTTTAGTTACCACCCTGGCCTAACCGACCTAGAGTTCCCGTGGCATTTTGTTCTCTCCCTAGGTTCCGCTGATTGGCGCCCGAGAAAACCCGACTTCCTGGGGAAGAACCACGACATCACGGACCGCCAAAGTCGCAGCGGCCCAAGTGATCGTCACAAATTGGCGGCCCGAGCAGGGACTTATCTTCGGTAACAGTAGAATTTCAGAGAAGCCGATATCATGCCTTTGAAAGATGAGACAGCAGCGGAAGATGACAGAACGCTCAGTCAGTCAACCGCCCCACGACCTTTAGTTTAGGTCGTCCAACATGCTGGTAAACAAGTCCGCTGGTCGAACCTCGGCCGGCCCGCCGACCGCCGACGTGGTCCGCTCCAGACGCCGCTGCCGACTCCACCGCCGTTTCCGTTTCGTTCCGGGAGTCCGGCACCGGGCACACCTGGGGGGATCACACAACCACAGTTGCCGACCGAGGCCGTCACGTCCAGCGACCAGCCGATCCCGCACCGCCGTCACCGAGTCCTCGGCTTCCCGCCGTGATGCAAGCTCTTCGGGTTCCCGCCGAGAGTGAAGTCACGACGGGCCCGTTAGTGGTACTAACAAAATGTGTCGTTTTCACATAACAAACATGTTTAAATTGTAAAATATTCTAAATATTTATTTTGATTTCGACAAGCAGATCACATTTTATGTTAATTCTACACCTTGTGTCAAAATCACTAATAGTCATCACTATTTTCTTGTACAAAACTTGTAGTTGATTATTACACAGACAATTTTAATGTATTATTTTGGAAAAACTCCTAAAGTAGGTAATGAAATCATGGTTTTGATTACACTTCAGTCATATTTTTGGTTGATTATCTCAACTATTTTGATTGTAACTGTTTTCCCATGTGAGATCCCTATGTGAAGGTTTCTTTTCTAGTATTCACCACAGAATAGTTGTATTCAGTCAGTTCTATGCCCTTGGAGCATTGTGTGGACCTTTCAATTTGTTAGCTGATTTATGCTACAAATTTAAATATTTGTTTGAATGATAAAAGAATTTTTAGAATGTGTAAATACTAAAATTATAAATTTATCAATATAATAAAAGCAAATTAGATGAAATAAATAGATACATAATTATATTGTGTAAACATTTTTATTAAACAAAATGTCTGTATTTTGCAAGTTCATCAATAAGCACAACTTTCTATTTCTTTCTTTTTGATTAGATTTAAAATTCATATTACTTATTTCATAACATAAAACATTCTGTGTCTTACATATAACTTTCTTAATATTCTAGTTGAGAATTTCACGAGTTGAAACTTATAGCAATATTCTACACCTTTAATGGGGTCCTGTACCATTTGTTTTTTATGTGTGAAATAAGCATAGTAGCGAAAACACGACTGAAAAATATGTCGTACTAAGCGAGATACGAATTTTTAAAGTGAATATTCTTGCCTTGACTTCATCTCTCCTCACCAGTGATGAACAAACTGTTAGTTGTACAGGGTATTGGTTCTTTTCATATTCGTATAACTAAACTATGTTTATATACAAATTTCTATGTATATGAATGAAAAAAATATTGTTAGGCATAAGTAGAATGTATTTTTAGTAACAAAAATAACGTGCAGTAACATTTTGACACTGCCGGTCGCATGCATGTCTCCCCTCCGCTAGTTCTAAGAAATAAGGACGCGCGATTGTCGTTTTAAAATCAGGCAACCAATAAAATAGCTCAAGAGTGATGACGTGACAGCGGATCGCAACAAAACTTAATCTCTTATTGGGAAAATTCACTGAAAATAGGTGGCAGCACCATCAACATCGAGATAGAGAAAACATTCCATTTGACCGTATGTAGTTGCAACATATATGTGCAACATTAAGTTTTTATCCATATTATTTATTCATTTACTCGTTAAATATTATAGAATTATGTTTGTATTTTTGGGGGATATATATTTATTTTTAAAAGGTAATACGCGTCCCATGAGTGAAGGAGATGCAGTATATAAAGGTAAAATAAATAAAGTTTGGTTATGTTGATACGCCATATAAATGTAACTATTGTGTATAGGCGGATAATGTGATTAATTTTGACAAAGTACAAAGAAGAATCTACACCAAATGTAGTGGAAATATTAGATCTGTGTTTATACACTTCCAACATCCCAAAAAAATCGCCACATAATATTAATTTGTAAATAAAATAAAGCTAACGCATTGTAGTTCGTCACCAAATTTAAATTTTTATTAATATTTAACTGTGTTTAATAGTTTTAAACAATAAATAAACTGATTAAACTTATCTGGAAAATAAGTCATTTGGCAAAAAATCGGCCGAACAAACATTCATAAATGAAGAAATCATCTTCCCAATTTTTAAGACTGCAGCTCATTTTTTCCTTCGATTTTTGTCTTTCGGAAAATAGTGCAATTCTATCCCTTTACCTACGTAATTATTGCATTGAGGAACAACAATATCATTTAGATTTAGTCGATATTTTGTTAAATTTGGCTAGAACTACACATTTGTATATATGATAACATAACCTATTTTCCCTAGCCGCAGGATTATCCGCCAGATGTTAGCCACTTTGTTGAATGTTCCCAATAGCTCGCGAACGAAATAGTATTTAATTGAACTATTTTCACTAATACTTATTAATTGTTGTATATTATCATATTCTTCTGCAAAATGATAATATTTCGACAATGGTACAGGACCCCATTAATACAAATCAATTTTCCAATATTTATATATAAAGTATTTTCTAAATAAAATATGTAATTTTAAAAGTATTCGTGTGTTGTTTCAAAATTTTCAAACTCAGAATTTTCCAAATTATTATTTTTGTAATATATAAATATATTGTTGCCCAATTCAAAATTTTGTTGATAAAACGTACAAGTTTGAATGAGTCATTATTATCATATACATGGACGGTGACAAAGCGTGGAAAGCTGATAAAGCTTATTCTTCCACTAAGGGAGAAAATATTATAATTTCTTTTTGATAATTATTTTTCCTAACTTTTATCAAAGTGATAACATATTTATTGCTTCTAAGAAAGCGATTTGTGTGTTTTTATATTTTTATGACTGTCCCCTAATTGAAAATGTTATAGGCGCGTTAATGATTGGTAAATAAACTCCCTGCTCGTACATGATCATCCTGTATACATATATTATTTAATGACATTCATAAAACACATAAAACATGAAATAAATATGGAAGATTATATTTTTAATTTACAGTAATGACAGATTTATTTTAGGGATTATACGCACAAGATGCTTGTTTACCTCTAAAGTCCTTAAAAGTATTAAATTTAGCCAATAATTTTTTACACATGTTACACTCAGTTTTTATTGAATATGTAATGAATCTGGAAATATGCATCCTACAAAGAAATCCCTTAAGAGTACTCTATACACCATCACTGGCCTTATGAATTTAAGGGTAAGTTACTATCTCCATCTGTGGCAAAACGTGGAACTACTATTGTAGAAATAATTAGTTTGTTCACTTTGAACGAGAATATATTCTATAATAATTCATATAAAAAATTGTGGTAAACTTTAAAGTGATCATCATTCGTTTCTTGATTTATATCAAAGATGAGGATTTTTCATTGACAAGCATTTAAAGAATAATAGAATAAAAGTATAAAAAGATAGCATTTTTCGTACGAATTTGAATTTGAGGAAGTTTAACTTTAAATTACTGAGGAACTGTACGATTACATTCAAATTTTAGGATATTATAAATATATCTTGTTAGAAAAAGAATGTATAAACAGAAACTCAAAATGTGTCATAGTATTGTTTACATAATAATAAAAACAAGAAGACAGCATTTCATTTATTGTTGGTGATATCGGTTTTAAACATCAATATTTGATTAATATGCACATTTTTAATTATACTTAAAAGTAAAATATGAAAAAATGTACTTGACTTACATGTATAATAATTTTTTAAATTATATTGCCGTGTAAATGGAGGTTTCTACCACATGTTTTTTATAATTTTATTTTAAAGTATAAGGGACACACTATTAGTGAAAATCTGATGAAATTTTTATATGAATAAGCAATTACAGATTTCCAAAATTTGAAAAAAGCAAGAAGACACGAATATGGATTTTAAATTAATATAAAAATACAGTATAAGTCTACATTCGCAATGATTATAATTTCTTAATATTTAAAAATTAAATATTCTATAAATTAAATAATAGTTATTTGTATATCAAGTGCTGAAAGTCTATCTTTGTCGAACCAAAACGAAAGTTGCAGCCTGAGCGAAGCGAAGGTTGCAATCGTTTGTGTTCGACAAAGGACTTTCAACACGTGTTATACACACTATTTTTTCTACTCCTGCAAGATAAAAAATAAGGAAATAAAAAATTATTTTTTAAACATAATTTGACATTTATTGCAAATTTTGTATTTGTGATGCGCAAGTGATGCGTATCCATGGCAGCAACAATGTAATAAACATTTATTAGTGCTGCAAAGTTTTGCAGCACTGCGTGCTACAAAGAGTCACTTTCAGCATGAAAAACCAACCAGAAAATTGTATTTTCAAAGCAGGAGTAGAAAAAATTCTTTAAACATTTATTCAATTTTATTTGATAACAACAAATGATTTATATTTTATGTTAATACCACACCTTGTATCAAAACCATTTATAGTAATCAAAATTTTGTTGCACCAATAATTGCAATTGATTATTACAAAGTCTATCATATTTTAATTTATTATTTCTGTGGAAAAACTCCTAAAAGTAATCAAATTATTTGTTTGATTACAATTCAGTAATATTTTTTAGGTAAAAATTATAAAATTTACCAATATTTATATTAACTTCTAATAATAACTCCAATGGGCATTCTATCATTTTTTATAATTTCATTTTAAAGTATGAAGAACACTAAGATTTTGGTGAAAATCCGATGAAATGTTGTTACGGTTTAAAATAATTCAGTGACGGTAAATGTTAGCAACCCATCTTCCATGGAGGTAATTCGGGAATTCTGTTCTTCAACTTGCCTGTGAAGGCTAAGTAACAAGCGTGTTGATACGAAACGCGTCGGTTTCAGACCGATGGGGAATTGTTCTGAATCTTTTGCCGTGGTCAGATCTATCGGAAGGTGATTGAAGAATTTGGATTTTTATTGACTTCAATTCCACGGACCTGTTCCGGATATTTGATAGATCGAGACTGTTGGGATATAGTTCCTGCGAGTTAAGCTCGGATTTTATACGGCATTAGCACGTGAACCACTCTACAGAACCGCACGCCATCAAAGGTGAGCCACATGGTTGTTAATTCCTTTTTTTTTACTCCATGGTTATCATGAAACTAATGGTTATCTTTAACTTATTTTGTAATATTTGATCTTATTATTAAATTCGTAAAGTCTCTCTCTACTCTACTCCAGTGGCGTGCCCAAGTCACAAGTTGTGAAGTTGGTTATTAACAACGTTCTTTCAGGTTCTTTTTGTTTCCTTCTTTTTATCATATTCGTATTTCGTCCTATAAATACGTGAATATCTTATTCGGATACGTATACCAGTCATCGTTTTCCTCGATTCTGGGAACTTTCGACGATATTATTGCTGTTCGTATTCGAGAACATCTAGGACAGGCAGGAAAATCCGTCAGGATTTCGAGAGATCTGAGACTGTCGTGCAAACCAGAACCGCCATCTTGTGCTGCGTCGTTGCCACGCCATACACCACCGGAAGAGCCAGATAAGCCTTATTCCCATTTTATTGTTTATTACATTTATTTATTTTCATCATTTTTACAAGTGATTTATTTAGTATTACGATTGTTTATTGAATTTATTTATATTTCTAGTATTTTTGCAAATGATTCTTTTTCACAGTTTATTTAGTATTACTACTTGTTTATTGAATTTATTTATCTGTTAGTATTTTTGCAAGTGATTATTTTCACAGTTTATTTAGTATTATCCATTGTTTATTGAATTTATCTATTTTGTTAGTATTTTTGCAAGTGATTATTTTCGCAGTTTATTTAGAATTGCCCTTCGTTTATTGAATTTTTATTTATATTGTTAGTATTTCCTGAGTGATTATTGCCTCTTGGTACTTTATAGTATTTAATTGTTTACTGTTTATTGAATTTATTGTTCTGGAAAGCTCATGCGAGTGATTATATCACCTTAGTGTTTCTCAACTCCCTTATAGGGTTTGTAACGCGCTAGGAGAATTAGGATCTTGTCTGTTAGTTATTTCTTAATTGTCACATGCGCATGCGCCTAGACCGTTTGGTATACCAACCGACGAAGTGCCCTAATTTTGTTGCGCCATTCATTGTCCGTACGTTGCTTAACGCGAGTTCCTATTCCGCCCGGTACGCCGAACCCCTATACGGAGGCTAGTTTATTTCTTTAGCTTTCTTTATTTTTTCGATAACCCCTCGCGTGTGTTGACCTATTTTTTTTATAACATACTGTATTTTCCTTATATATTCAATATATTGGCTATCTGACTCTACGCTTGCTGTTTTATATAACGATCTCCCACCCTACTGATCATTTTGCTGTTACGTCTTGAGACACTTTCGTAGTTGTGTGTCATTTGTTATTTACAACTACGTGGCGCCCTTCATTTCCATTTTCATCTTAGTCGTTGCCTTTTAAAAGGGAACCACCCCTTCTCCACTGTCTAAAAGCTGGCGGTCGCATTCCTGACCACCTTGGATGCGTAGGGGCTACCATTACACACAGCATTGTGTTATACGTAGCAAATTTGGCGCCCAACGTGGGGCATCCTTGTTGAGAAAGGAGATTTTTTTTTGTTTATATATAGTTTTGTTGCGAACAATTTTATTCTGTTCACTTAGTTGCAGTTGTCGACATTTTTGGTAGTCTTCCTATTCTTATTTGCGTAGGAGGGTTTCGTTTATTTAGTCTTTTTTTTCTTACGTTGCTTTAAGATTAATTTTCAATTTTTAGTTAAATTAATTTAGGCAATTTGTTATAGGTATATAGATACTTGTGTTATATTTTGTTGTTTACGGTTGTATGGTGTTCAGTCATGGATTTTAAAATGGATCCTAATCGGCTTCTTTCGGACGAATTGTCGTATGAGTTGCTAGTGCGTGGTTGCGAAACAGCTGGTACGGTTATTGAAAAGCGTGCTAGGCTACGCGATTGTTTCCGGTCGGAACGCTCGGGCGATACTGTTGGTTATGTCACTCCATTTCTTCCAGCAGAAACGGAACTTAAGATCTGTGACAGCAAATTGACGGAATTAATTGGGATGTTAGAAAAGTTTGATAGTGAGAAATATCAAAGTGAGTACGCACGTTTAAATACTCGCTTAACCCACGTAAAGTTACGACTCGGTAGGATTAAGGCGGAGGAAGGAATCGATTCAGAGACAAGGAATAAACTAACCAAAACTTGTGAGGATCATATTCGGCAATTGTGCCTAAAGTTTTCCGCTAAGGCTTCGGCTCTCCTTATGGAAGAACATGAAACCTCGCTAAGGGAAGGAACCCCAGTTGATGATGTTGTTCCTGACAAGGAAGCTTGTCCCGAGGCAGCGTCTAGTTCTCAAAGGTCTGACGTTTTAGACTTTGAAGCGCGATTGGCTCAAGCCATCAATTCCATCTCACTGGGCTTAACGACACCTTGCTCACCGGTGCGCGATTCTTCAAACTTTAATTATAATTGTGGAATCCACAAGTGGAATCTAACGTATAGTGGTGGCCCTGGGTTGTCAAATTTCCTCGAGCGTGTAGATGAGTTGAGTACTGGGCGTGGGGTATCGAAATCTCAGTTGTTTTCGTCTGCTGTAGAACTGTTCACCGGAGATGCATTGACTTGGTTTAGGGCTAAGCGCCATAATTTTAGAGATTGGGACGACCTAGTTTCGTCATTAAAGGCTACGTTTCTGCCGGTCGACTATGATTTTAGTTTATGGGAGGAGATTAGGCGTAGACCACAAGGCCACGACGAAAGAGTTTCAATTTATATCGCCAACATGGAAGGCTTGTTTAATCGTTTAAGTCAAAAGCCACCGGAAATCGATCGGGTTAAACACATTCGCCGTAACTTGTTGCCCTACATGCAACAAGGTTTAGGTCTCGCACAAATAAGTTCGGTGGACTTGTTGGACGACATGTGTCGACAGCTGGAAGATATTAAGGTTCGGACTCAATACTTCCCATCACCTCTACCGGTTCATAAGTCTCTTGAGCCTGATTTAGCGTACCGACGCGGGGGAACTCTGATAACGAGAGCCCACGCATTGCCAGGCCGCCAAGTTCCTGTTGGAATTGTGGTCGGATTGGACACCTTGCGCACAGTTGTAGGGAACCGAAGAAGATTCATTGTTACCGCTGCGGTAAACCGGATGTAACAGTACACAGTTGTCCTTCGTGCCGTCCGGGAAACGAAAAGTAGATACTGGGGGTGGCCGTCCGCAGTGTCAGTCGCGTTTACCTGATGCAAATAAAATACTTCTCGATTTTATTATGGCTCATGCTCAGGGAGATGAACGGCCATATTTGGAAGTTCATATTTTTGAACAAGTTATGTTAGGGTTGTTAGATTCGGGTGCTTCGCGTACCATTGTGGGTAAAATGGGATGGGATATTTTAAGGGATTTAAATTTGCCGATGCGTAAAGTCGTGACAAGTTGTACCGTCGCGAATGGGCAACGTTGTACAGGTCTCGGGGTTGTTTCAGTTCCGATTAGGTTGAAGGGCAAGATAAAATTAATAGACGTTTTGGTCGTTCCGGAGTTACCACACCAGTTAATATTAGGGGCTGATTTTTGGCGAGTCATGGGCATCGTACCGGATTTGAGAAAAAAAGAATGGCACTTCTCAAGCGAACCGCTAACTTCGCTAGATGCAATTACGGCCCGTTCCAATCTGACGACGGCCCAGGAAGAAGCTTTGGGGAAATTGGTCGATGAGCTGTGTCCAGCTACCGATACTGCGCTTGGGTGTGCGAATTCTGTAGAACACCGCATAGAGACAGATAGTGCGCCGATCAAACAGCGATACTACCCGATTTCCCCCGCGGTTCAGAAACATGTAAACAGAGAACTCGATAACATGTTGGCTCAGGGTATTGGGAACGTTCAGATAGCCCTTGGGCCTCGCCGATCTTATTGGTGCCAAAAAAGGATGGGTCATACCGCTTCTGTGTGGACTACCGTAAACTTAATAAGGTCACGAGGCGAGACGCGTATCCTCTTCCGTCAGTGTCGCATACTCTGGACAAGCTGCGCGATGCTAGGTTCTTAACGTCGCTAGACATTAAATCAGCTTACTGGCAGATTCCCGTTGCTGAGGCTTCACGGCCTATGACCGCGTTTACTGTACCTAACCGTGGGTTATTTCATTTTCGCAGGATGCCGTTTGGTCTGCACAATGCCCCGGCAACCTGGCAACGTTTCATTGACAGGGTTATTGGGTTGGACTTGGAACCACACGTCTTCGTATATCTCGATGACATCGTGATAGTGGCGAATTCTTTTGAGAAACATATGGAGATACTTAGGGAAGTGTTGACTCGTTTACGGACAGCTGGATTAACTGTTAGTCAAGAGAAGTGTCAGTTTTGTCGCGACGAGTTGCGATATCTTGGTTATGTTGTCGATAAGCGTGGTCTCCATGTCGATCCGGAGAAGGTGCGCGCTATTCTCGATATTCCGAAACCGACGACCGTGTCTGAAGTACGACGTTTACTAGGGATGGCGTCCTGGTACCGGCGCTTTGTGCCACAATTCTCAACTTTAGTTGCTCCACTTACGAGTCAATTGCGTAAAAATGCGCGATTTAGTTGGGACGAGAGTTGCGAGAATGCGTGGGCATCAATTAAAAATCATTTAGTGTCTGCCCCGATTCTGTCTTGTCCTGATTTCGAAAAAGAATTCTGCGTGCAAACTGATGCCTCCGATTTTGAAATAGGTGCCGTGCTAACTCAAAAGCACGAGTCAGGTGAGCAGATGATTTGTTACCTTAGTCGCTCGCTCTCTAAACAGGAGCGAAAATTCTCAACTACCGAGAAAGAGCTCCTTGCACTATTGTGGGCGATAGAGAAGTTGCGACCATATGTGGAGGGCTCACATTTCACCGTAATTACGGATCATTACTCTCTATTGTGGCTGAGAGACTTACAGAATCCATCTGGCAGATTAGCGCGTTGGGCAGTGCGTTTGCAACAATATAGTTTCGACATAGTACACCGCAAAGGCAAAGACCACGTAGTGCCCGATGCTTTATCCCGTTCGGTACCGGTCTTAGACACTGTGGAAGTAAAGGTTAGCACTGATAAGTGGTACACCAAGATGTGTAAGCTGGTCGGGGAAAAACCGTTATTGTTTCCGAACTATCGAATTAACGAGGGTCGTTTATTGAAATTTGTCAAACCCGAATACGTTGGTCTAGCGGATGAGGGAGACGAGTGGAAGGAGGTTGTCCCAAAAGAAAGAAGAAGTGATCTACTTAGACAGTGTCATGACGAGCCAACGAGCGGGAATTTGGGGGTATATAAGACGTATTATCGGCTTCTTCAGAAATATACTTGGCCGAAAATGAGAGCAGATGTCGGCAGGTACGTACGACGTTGCACCGTCTGTTTAAAATCTAAACCCGAACAGAAAGCCCCTGCAGGGAAAATGGGAGAGCATTCCCAGATATCACGTCCTTGGGAGGTAATCTGTACAGATTTGGTTGGGCCTTTGCCGACGTCACGGCAAGGATATTCTAATATTTTAGTAGTGGCAGATTGCTTTAGCAAATTCTCGCTATTTTTCCCGCTGCGGAAACCTACGGCCAAAAACGTTGTTCGGCATTTAGAGGATGATGTATTCCTAATGTTTGGAGTTCCTCACAAGGTAATTTCGGATAATGGGGTGCAGTATCGCTCTCGGGAGTATCTTCAGCTTCTGTCGTCTTACGGTGTCAATCGTTCATTCACTACGTTGTATCACCCGCAAGCCAATCCGGCCGAACGTGTTAATCGCGTGCTAAAGACCATGTTAATCTCCTTTATTTCAGATAACCAACGCGACTGGGACAAGCTTCTCACTAAGGTATCCTGTGCCCTGCGTACTGCTAAGCACGAGATCACTGGACTAAGTCCATATTTCATTAATTTTGGGCGGGAAGCTATCTTGATTAGGAATGCTGATGAAAGTGGTGACATTGAAGAAGTTGTTAGTGGGTTTGATAAGGATCGGGTAGTGGAAAGAGCATCTAACTTTCCCAAGCTTTATAGAGAGGTTTCTAGTAAGCTGCAGAAGGCGTATGTGAAGTCGAAGGCTCGGTATGATCTTCGTCGTCGGGAGATTACGTTTATGCCTAACCAGCTGGTCTGGAGGAAAAATTTTGTCCTTTCAGACGCGTCAAAGCATTATTCGGCTAAGTTGGCGGAAAAATTTGTTGGACCTTTTCGAGTTTATCGCAAGGTATCGTCAGAAACTTACGAGTTAAAAGACTTAGACGGCACTGTCCTTCAAGGCACTTGGAATACTCGACATTTAAAACCTCATCCCGATCCCCTTGATATTAATGACGATTTAGATAATGAGGTTTGACCTTGGTTTTGCGTAGTGATTTTGGATTCTGGCTACGGATATTTTGTTTATTGTTTCTTTCGTAGTTCGTTTCGGCTTATCGGAAATTTTGGGAAAATTTCCTGGTGTGGTGAGGGAGGAGTTGTTATGGTTTAAAATAATTCAGTGACGGTAAATGTTAGCAACCCATCTTCCATGGAGGTAATTCGGGAATTCTGTTTTTCAACTTGCCTGTGAAGGCTAAGTAACAAGCGTGTTGATACGAAACGCGTCGGTTTCAGACCGATGGACAATTGTTCTGAATCTTTTGCCGTGGTCAGATCTATCGGAAGGTGATTGAAGAATTTGGATTTTTATTGACTTCAATTCCACGGACCTGTTCCGGATATTTGATAGATCGAGACTGTTGGGATATAGTTCCTGCGAGTTAAGCTCGGATTTTATACGGCATTAGCACGTGAACCACTCTACAGAACCGCACGCCATCAAAGGTGAGTCACATGGTTGTTAATTCCTTTTTTTTACTCCATGGTTATCATGAAACTAATGGTTATCTTTAACTTATTTTGTAATGTTTGATCTTATTATTAAATTCGTAAAGTCTCTCTCTACACTACTCCAGTGGCGTGCCCAAGTCACAAGTTGTGAAGTTGGTTATTAACAACGTTCTTTCAGGTTCTTTTTGTTTCCTTCTTTTTATTATATTCGTATTTCGTCCATTAAATACGTGAATATCTTATTCGGACACGTATACCAGTCATCGTTTTCCTCGATTCTGGGAACTATCGACGATATTATCGCTGTTCGTATTCGAGAACATCTAGGACAGGCAGGAAATTCCGTCAGGATTTCGAGAGATCTGAGACCGTCGTGCGAACCAGAACCGCCATCTTGTGCTGCGTCGTTGTCACGCCATACACCACCGGAAGAGCCAGATAAGCCTTATTACCATTTTATTGTTTATTACATTTATTTATTTTCATCATTTTTACAAGTGATTTATTTAGTCTTACGCTTGTTTATTGAATTTATTTATATTTCTAGTATTTTTACAAATGATTCTTCTTCACAGTTTATTCAGTATTACTACTTGTTTATTGAATTTATTTATCTGTTAGTATTTTTTGCAAGTGATTATATTCACAGCTTATTTAGTATTATCCATTGCTTATTGAATTTATCTATTTTGTTAGTATTTTTTGCAAGTGATTATTTTCACAGTTTATTTAGTATTATCCATTGTTTATGGAATTTATCTATTTTGTTAGTATTTTTTGCAAGTGATTATTTTCACAGTTTATTTAGTATTATCCATTGTTTATTGAATTTATCTATTTTGTTAGTACTTTTGCAAGTGATTATTTTCGCAGTTTATTTAGAATTGCCCTTCGTTTATTGAATTTTTTTTTATATATATTGTTAGTATTTCCTGAGTGATTATTGTCTCTTGGTACTTTGTAGTATTTATTTGTTACTGTTTATTGAATTTATTGTTCTGGAAAGCTCATGCGAATGATTATATAACTTTAGTGTTTCTCAACTCCCTTATAGGGTTTGTAACGCGCTAGGAGAATTAGGATCTTGTCTGTTAGTTATTTCTTAATTGTCACCTGCGCATGCGCCTAGACCGTTTGGTATACCAACCGACGAAGTGCCCTAATTTTGTTGCGCCATTCATTGTCCGTATGTTGCTTAACGCGAGTTCCTATTCCGCCCGATACTCCGAACCCCTATACGGAGGCTAGTTTATTCTTTAGTTTTTTTATTTTCGATAACCCCTCGCGTGTGTTGACCTATTATTTTAACATACTGTATTTTTCTCATATAGTCAATATATTGGCTATCTGACTCTACGCTTGCTGTTTTATATAACGATCTCCCACCCTACTGATCATTTTGCTGTTACGTCTTGAGACACTTTCGTAGTTGTGTGTCATTTGTTATTTACAACTACGTGGCGCCCTTCATTTCCATTTTCATCTTAGTCGTTGCCTTTTAAAAGGGAACCACCCCTTCTCCACTGTCTAAAAGCTGGCGGCCGCATTCCTGACCACCTTGGATGCGTAGGGGCTACCATTACACACAGCATTGTGTTATACGTAGCAAACCATAATTTGAAGAATTCCGAGATTGTAAATTTATAAACAATACACGAATAACAATGTTAAGACTGTCTGGCCACTTTTAAAAGTGGTTGAAGCTGTTGTAAGACGTATTTAAAATAGTTCCAAATACTTTTAGGACGGCTTGGACACTGTTAAAAGTTCATTTTAAAGTAAACACACATATTCAGAAATAGAAGTAATTTAGAGTTTAGAGTTTAAGTTTAGTCAGCCTTTGATATTTGGGTTATGTTGGTTTTGTTGAGAGTATTCAGAGACTGAATTGAGTGAATTTTTACATCGAACCCAAAACGAATGTCGGTTTTCGACTTGTAGCGTTGTAACAACTTGCGGTATCATCCTTTAATTTCTTCTTACGTTTTCTTATTTTTCTTGTCATTGCTTGCGTCAATTAAATCTTTATAAAGATTTTTGTATTTTATAGTTTATTGAGATTTAGTTTTTTGAGTAATTGACTTTTCCAGTTTAACACTTTTGTGTGTGCTTCCTTTTACTTTTGCTTCAGCCGTGGACTCACAGAGCATCAACGTACCCGAGAGCTTTTAACGCTTCCGCTGCAGTTCGACACCCATCTCAGCTGCTCTACGAGATACCAGCCCACCTACTGTCAGAGAAATAATTATACTTAGTTCACTTTCAACGTGAATATTTTCTATAATAATCCAATCCTGTCAAAGTAAAACGAGTTCGAAATATTGGTAAAAAATTTTTTGCCTCCTTTTTCTCAAAATACGGTCCTATTGTCAATATTGCATTAGAGGATAGAAAAACAGTAACTGCTAATTGGTATACAACAATTTGCTTGTCACAGGTATTTGTCAAGGGAGTAAAAATCGGCCTGGAAGTAAGCTAGTCTTGCACCAGGACAATGCATCCCCACATACTGCTGCGCAAACTAAAGCCTATTTCACAGAGTCAAAGCTGGAATTACTAGAGCACCCGGTGTAGTCCTGACCTTGCACCTTGTCATTCCTTCTTATTTCCTAAATTAAAGGATGTTTTTTAATAGTAGTTTGCAGCAATTTTTGGTGGTACCCTCGTATAGAAGGGCATGGAAGACTAGACAAAATAAGATGGCTTCAACATCTATACAGTATAAGTGTTTAAAGCAAGAGACACAGGAAAAAGAAAAAGAGGATGACCCAGTAAACATGACAGCTAGAAGTACAACAAGCGTCAGAAGTCGAGGAGAAAACTAGGAAGTAGCAACAGATAGAAAAAGCCGGAGAAATTCTAGATAAGAACGCCAGGATTAAATAAGTAAAAACCACCAGGTTGTGCAATTAAAAAAATATGAGTTATTTATTAAGTTTATAAAATTTGATTAACATATTTTCATTTTCACGGTGATAGGTTCGCCAGTCAATTCCTCTTATCAGCATTAAAAACTGTTTTATCTTATAAAATGTAAAATAATATACATTTATTGTTTCATACAAATTAACCACTAGACTTTTCTGTTAAACATTAAATTATATAACACATTCAGTTTTAAAATGAGTTTTCATGTGAGTAATTATTCGAGACTTATATTTGTATGATTTACCTTTATTTCAGAATGAACTTTCATATGACGTTGTAAACTAAATTTATGTCTGAACGATTTATTACAGACATCACAATATTGGTCTTTTACAGAGGAATGAATTTTCATGTGACTATTTAATTGCGACTTCTTCGTAAATGTTTTAAAGCAGACATTGCATTTATAATCTTTTATTCCCAAATGGATTTTCATGTGAACATTTAAATGTGACTTTTGCGTAAATGTTTTAAAACAGACATTACATTTATGTTCTTTTATTCCCAAATGGACTTTCATATGAGTTTTTAAATTCGAATTCGTCGTATATGATTTAAAACATACATTGCATTTATGTTCTCTTATTCCCAAATGAATATTCATGTGATTATTTAAATGCAACTTCCTCGCAAATTTTTTAAAACAGACATTGCATTTATGTTTATGTTCTTTTATTCTCAAATGGACTTTCATATGAGTTTTTAAATTCGAATTCGTCGTATATGATTTAAAACATACATTGCATTTATGTTCCTTTATTCCCAAATGGATTTTCATGTGAGCATTTAAACGCGACTTCTGCGAAAATGATATACTACAGACATTGCACTGATAGTCTTTTATTCCGGAATGAATTTTCATATGGACGCGTAAATAACATTTATTTGTGAATGACTTACTACAGACATTACAATGAAAGTATCTTATTCCAGAATGTACTTTCACGTGGTTTAATAAATCATGTTTCTGCGTAAATGATTTTCTGTAAATTTCACACCGACACTTTTTAGAATGAACTTTCATATGCTGATCCAATTGACTTCTAAATCTAAATATCTTGTGACACACAGAGCACGGCCACGCTTTGTTTACTCGGATGCTCTCTTGTTCTGAACTGCGGCTTTTTAACTCAATTTCCGACGTAAATGTTTTAGTGCTTGTGTTACCGCGGAAATCTTTTTGTCCATTATGAGTATTTAAATGTTGTCTCAAATTATGCTTTTTAAAAAATCTTTTTTTACAAATAAAACATTGAAAATTTTTAATTCCATTATGCAACTCTATATGTCTATTCAAATCGTATTTGTAAATAAATGTTTTTGTACATAGAATACACGGTAAATATTTTATTCGACTATGAACTTGTTTCTTACAACGCGATAAATTATTTTTACGTACGAATAATTTGTTACTAATATGTTCTTTTTTATGTATTTTATTATTTTTGCTACAATTCTTGTCATTTTCCTGTACAACTATTTCTTCGGGCTCAGCGGAACTCTTCTCCCACACTTTCTCCCGTGTGTCCGCCCTTGAATTCTCCTCCTCTGTTTTGTGTTCTCTTTCATTATCTTTATTATCATTCATTTTATTACTTTCTGCATATTCTTCCTTGCATATGTTTTTCTTTATATAATTATAAAGTCGTCGGTCTTGTGGCGTTTCTTCCAGTTGTTCTTCCTTAATGGAGATATCTGTGTGCAATGCAGTGTTTAGAGACATTCTGCTATTATGCAATTTATTCTGTGGCAATACACTTTCTAACAGAACGAAGGGATTAGAAAAAGCCCTGTATGTGTCTGGAGATGTCCTGTCTACCCGCAAGGCAGGGTTTAGGGATGCGCTGTTTATGTGCGGGTGACACTCCGGCCATGTTTCCTCTACAGGTTCTTCCTTAATAGACATCTCTTTTATTTTCTCGGGTTGGGTGTCAGATGTGTCATTATGGCCCACAACGGGGGCCCTGCCTGTGTGTAGCGGGGGCCCCGGGGCCCCGCGGGCTCTGATGCTGCTCTCTAGGCGCCGGCTGCTCTCCACACTGGAATGTTTGAATTTGCTGAAGGCATCGAGGGCCCCCTCACACACGGAACAGATGCAAAGTGGAATACCCAACTTGATAATTGTCTGAAATGTAAAATCAATTCTCATAATATACTCATAAAATGTAGCAAGCAATAATAAGGATAATGTCCAAATTATTTTTTTTTGTATTGAAATAAAGAAGTTATAAGCAAAAAAAAGAAAAAAATGCATAGACACTTATGCAATTTTGGGAAAAGCAAAAACATATTAAATGACCCCCAAATGAGGCAACTTTTGCCTAATTGAACCGACTTTGGTTCTCTTATAGATGCGTTTAATTGTACATCTTTTTTTTTTTAAATATAGTCGATGAAACGACTTGTCGATTGTACGATATGGTTATATTCTCTCTTAGCATAACCTCACTTTTGCTACATTTGATAACAAATATACAAAGTAAATGTTAGATATGTTGTTGCGACCAATGCTAATATCTAATGGAAGTTATTAAATATTAAAAATTAAATTACTTGTCAGTAGTAGGCAGTTGTCAAGAAAAAAAACACAATATAAGATACTATAATCAAAAATGTAATGATTTTTCGTTCAATATACTTTGAGTTTCCGAATTGTTATTTAACTATGTGAATTAACCAGTATTAAAGAACCTTTGATAGTTATTTCGATGGGTAGTTGAACTAGTCTATCGCGTAACATATGTATAACTAGACTTACTATTTCAGGAATAAGATACTCCACTTCGGACACTATTCTGTCGTCCACAGGGACGCAGTGGTAGTCCTCCGTGCACATAAAACACACATCTATTGTACTATTTATATTTTACTGTTTGTGTGAACTGTATATTTAAAACTTTGTAATAAAATTAATAGCGTGATGTTATACCACCAACAGGAAAATATACTCTGTTGTCAACAAAGAATTATTCTGAATAGGCGAATAAAGTTGCATAGCTGCGCCAGTAGCGGACATTCCGTGAACTACTCGTCAACATGTCACTGGAATTTAGTAATACTGGAACGCTAACTTGTAGGCTTTTATGCAAGCGAGACACGAGCCTGAGAGAGATACATGTCTAACAATTCTGTGCATGCGTATTATCTCCAAAGCCTCATGTCGTACAGTCTGATCCAGAAGTGAATATTTTATAATTATATATTTTAATTATCAAATGTTTTTACAAAATGTTATTTCTTTGACAAATATTAATTATTATTGCATGATCTGCACCTTATTATCAATTTGATGTTTGCGTGAAGCAAAAGTTCCAGTATTTTTACATAAGTAATTTTTTTTTGTCTTTTTCTACGATCACTAATGTAAGTAACCATTATTGTACAACTTATAGGTTATGTAAGCATCACATTACGGAAGGCCATATCTTCGTACGCCATCGGACAGTTAGAGAATTTTTGATTTATCGAAATTATGTTAGCAGTGTAAATAAGTCAAAACTAATTACAATTGATTGAATACATTACGACTAATGAAGAAATAAACTTTGAATATAATATTTCAGGAAGGAGGGTTGCAATCTAGTGGCTCTATAGAAATAAAAAAAAATGACAATTGTACTTAATGTTACTATATACGATTGATTCAAATTAGATATTTGAAGACAGCCCAATTATTTCTATATTATTCCGTTTATCTGCCTTGTAATCGCATAAAATAATATGTCCAGCTAAAAATAATTAAATAAGTAGTTAAAAAGCAAATAACCGCAATTGTGAATCTTATTTTCCTTTTATAATCTGCTTCTACTTCGACCATAGACCGCACAGCAGCATTTAAAAAAATATATATATATGAAATTGCTATAAACAAATTTGAATTGAATTAAAAATTATAAAATATCCTCAAAACAAAGAATCAAAATAGCACTAGCACTTATGTAAAATACAATGTTTTCCCTATAAGTCAGTCAGTAGTGCTGCCATCTCTAGGAAGTGGCTCTCCCGGATAGACTCCGAAATTATGACGTCAAAATCGACCGGAAAATACAATAAACCAAACATATACGAATTTAACCCATCAAACATATATAAACATTTCAGACTGTAAATCAACCTTTTGTTATTAATATGGAAAATAGAAAAACAAAAATTATATCTTTGGTTCTGAAGAAAATAATAATTTCTGTAACAGTGATAATATTAGTAATGTACGAGCACTGGATATAACGTTGTTCGGTTTTAAGACAGGGCGATAATATTTTATACGAAAAACACGCAGTGGTAGTTCTTCGTGCACATAAAACACAAATTCATTGTATTATGTGTATTTTATAATTTGTACGCAGAATATATGTAGAACTTTGTAATAATAGTAACAGTGTGATTTTTAAATCCCCAACAAAAAATAGTCACGTGCAACAAGTAAAACTATTCTGAATAGCTTTGCCTGGTTCAAGTACTTAATACTCAAAGTTTACTATAGATGGCAATCAGAATTTTTTTTAAAATAGTGAATTTCTAGTGTACATTCAAACGAAAAGTTAGAATTAATTGGTAAGTTAAAAATCGAACGCCACAAAACCAAAACCCGAACGAAATTTTCACGTAAATTAAATGTATTTTTTGGACATTCTTTTCAGTTCACTTCTACTTAAAGAAAGTGAACGGAATTAATATTTTTTAGTAGTGAAAGGAACGATAATTGTTGTCAACTTTAGAATAATCTCTAAAAATCTGTACAGCTTCTTTTGTAACTACTGGTCTTATTGCACCATTTACATAAGTGCAGATATCGCCTATAGAGATGAGAATTTTTTTTCCTTTAGTCACTTTACACAAATAAATAATTTTAAAATACAAACTCGAGATTTTGCCTATTCGCGAGGAACATTAACTCGTAGCCACCTAGCGACAAAATCTGGAAACCGGCAAAGTAGTACTCGTCAGCTGATAGCCGCATAGTGTTTTTACCGCTTTGTATATCATACTCTTCATAATTATTGTCCTAGCTACCTCTATTGTTGAAATCAATTTATATACATTTACTGTCGTCATTTTTTCATTATTCCTTTTCTTTCTGGATTTTATCCACATTTTTACAAAAATTCTAACCTAAAACCTTATCTAAAAATCAATCTTTATGAAGATTTGTTATAGAATTTTTCTACAATTTTATCTTCCTGGGGTGGTATTCTATAACCCGTAACAACTACCCTTGTTAAAATATCCATTACAAACGTCAAATGTCACCATGGCAGAAATTCAAATTTACAATTAATTTTATATCCACCTTCTATATAATTGTCACTTTACAGGCTTCCTGGTAGCGAAATAAATAAACAATTACAGTAACTAACCTGTAAAAATTTACAAGGCTAGGCTTGTAAAATTTTACAATGCTCATAAAAAATAATAGAAAATAATGAAAGTTTTTTATGCATTTTATTATAAATATTATAAACTTAATTTAATTAGGTTTATGTGAGTAATTATACACATGTATAGTACATTTTGATTCACTGGCGAAACTCATTTGACAACGTCTAGCTATAAATTGTTCTACCACCGTCAACTACCTTTAATTCTAAAATAGAATTAATCTCTTTTTGAAACAATAAATTAACTTAATAATAAAAACGCTATGAAGGTAGAAATAAAATTTTGTATGCGACACGCGTGCAAGTAATCTATACTGGGCTCATTGGATTATGGGAGCTTCCTCCTTCGTCGCTCGCCTCACAAATTTCCAGCTCGCCCTGTAAAGATTAACTTACACCGCTGGTCATGTAAATAACTATAAAACATTCACACATCAGTGTTGAAGAATAGATAGAGTGTTCTTTATATGTGCAGTTACGTATCAACCATAAATAACAATTATTTTCCTAGAATAGCAAGTAAAATTTGTAGTTGATATTTGCAATTGATATAGGCGACGTGTACATTTCTAGCATCAGCGCCTCTAGCGGCAAAATTGGCGTAAGTGTTATTAAAACAAACTTAAAATGAATGGTGATTTCAATGGTAGTGAAGGGCAAAGTGGTGTATTTTTATTGTTTTAAAATTAAAAAAGAAATTAATTTTGGTTTTTTACCAATTCATTATGAACATTATTCAACTGGTAATATAGAAAAAGGAAAAAGATTGCAAAAAGCGAGACATGTAACTGATGTAGTTGAAAAAGCCGGCAAAGTTCTATCAAAAGTGATGAGACAGACGTCAGTAAATAAAAAGCCGTATGATGTCACATTATCGGTAAGCATTTCTTAGACACTTTTCTTAAATTGCTTTTAAATTATTTGTTGTAATTTTAGCTAGATGAATCGAGACGTGTCGTGCAAGCATTATGTAGCTGCATCGCCGGTATTTCGGGACGTTGTAAGCACATATCGGCCTTTGTTTTTGCAGTGAATGAAGGAGATTCATCATCAAAGACGAATGATACTTGCCAGTGGAAACAACCGGTAATAAAGGAAGCAGTAAAAGGAAAATATTCCAAAGGGAAAAAAGTTCAAGAGATGTTTCCTTCTAAACTAAAGAAAACATATGAATTATTCCAATTTTCAACAGAGAATCTTAATGGCATTAATTGTATGCTTAGGGATATAATAAATACTGGAATTGGTCCTTCGAAGAGTGTGAGGTGATGTAATAGAAGCATATTAAATAAACGAGTGTGTTCTTTCATTTTATAAGTACCTACATAAAATGAGTGAGCACAAAATTACTTGCTTGAAAGTGTTTGAAAAAAGGGGTCCTGAGTCTTTACTTAGGCCCAAAATATTTGTTGTATCTATGTTATTTTGGAATTTCCAGTTTTTCTGCCTTTTTTATTATTTGCAGATCAGAAAACGAACGAAAATTGAATGAAGACTTTTTTCGGAATATTATTTCTCATTTTATTGTTACTGATGCAAGGAATTTATATATATAAATAACTTGTCTTTTTTTTGTTAATGTTGCAAAGAATTTATATTTATTTTTTTATATACTCGTATATAAATATATATGTACTTATGTATATTATTTTAGAAATAAAGAAAAAACAATGCAAACATGGAAATTTTAAATCATTAATTAAACATTGTAAATTTGCAAACACAACTTTAATACAATACATACATACAATATATACATTTTTTAACACAAATATTTATTCTTCACATTCATTTATTATTTTTGGTTGAAAATTTGTTAATATACAACATATTAAAATTACTTCGTCAAGATAAGGAAATAATTCTTTGGGTATTTTATCAAGAATCTTGTAAATTTTTATTCTTTGTATCGATCTTTCTACATGAATCCGGACACTAGCCACATTGTAAGTATCTTGGACTTATTCAACCGTAAGAATACCCTTGTGAACAAATGGAGGCATAACAACAACTGTATTTTCTTAACATTTAATTCCTGGAAATCTCGTCCGCAAGAACTATGTCTTCCGGCTGTAGCAAGTCTAAAATTCCACAATCATTTGTTATAAACGAATCAGTTGTTCAGCCTCCATATGATTTTGAAATAAATGAAATAAATCCGTGGGGTGCAATTCCAATTAGAAATTTAGCTGTAAAAGTTCCTTTATAATTTGAGTAAGTAAAAATTCTATCGTTTATTTTATCAGGACACTGAATTCTAATTTCGGTGCAGTCTATAATGACTCTGCATTTGGGGTAATGAATTTTAAAAGAAGAAGGCAAAAGTACATCAATAGCTTTACTTTCTGGCCAAAACACCGCAGTTTTAATTTTTTCTGTTAACTGATTTAATAAATTCAAAAAAATTCTGGACGCTGATGATCTATGTATACTAAATGATATACCTATGGCACTATATGATAGACCTAATTTTAATTTCATTTAAAATAAAAGAAGTTGATTATGTAACGAAACTTTGCAGTTTCTGTGTGGGAACTCTATGCTAGATAAAAGTAAAGCAAAAATTGCCATTGTTACACCACAAATGCTATTAATCTGGTCGCCTTTTAATGATTCATATCCATGAAATCCTTCACAATTTATTTCATCAGTATTCCCAACACATTTATCATTAGTAGATTTCAATGTCGAAAATATAGGGATATTGGCTTGTGTTGATATTTCATTACTATCTTTGTTAAAAACAGATTCAAAAATAAAATCTTCGCAATTATAATCAAAGTTTAGCTGCTGACTAAAATCAGCAAATAACATTTCCGGCAGTTCCTGTTCTAAATTGAGTAAAGTTGCCTCTTCTCTTTTTGAAGATTCCTTATTTAAAGTTGATAAAGATGCAGCAGCTTTTTTGATGGATCTGTTCGCATTCCGTACGAATCTCTGTGATTTTAAGCTAAGATTGCTTAAATCTACTGTACGATATCGCTAAAATAACAAAAAGTACATTAGTAGAATATTTTGTTATTGTTTTTAGACAAACTTAGTTTTGGAAAAATAGTAGGATAGTACGAAGGACTCCTAGAATCGTCCGATTTTTCATTTCCTACGAAATGCGTACTGCACACTTTGTTGTATTTCTTTGGTTCCCAGGGCTTTTTATCATACCTAGCAACAATATTTAATATTTAAGTAGAGTTATTATTATAAAAGTATTAAAATGACAATTATTAAACTTATACTTACGTAATTCGTCGTATTTTCTGAATCCACACTTTCCTCCTTTCTATCTCGTACCATCTTCCTGGGAAACTATAAAATTTAATCGATGGATCACTGTTACTGTACGTATTGTGGCATCCACAACAGAACATATAATATTGGATCTTCTTACACCAGCCTGCATGTTTTTATATGAATTTAAACAACAATGTTGAAAAAAGCAGAAAATTATCTTCTGTAACGCAAGTACTCATAAGAACTGATCCTTTGTTTTAATAACAGTTACGCAAGTTTCGTCCGTTGGCGGCGCTGACTACTAGTCTGCACGTCGCCTATAACAAGTCCAAATGATAGCAACCGAAGTTATGGAATCCCATTTCAGAATTATTATCCGTTATTATGACGAGCAAAGTAAAAATAAAGTATCAAAACAAAAATTGCTGTTTATGGCTGCCACTCTAAAGACAACAAGAAGCTGATATTCGTTTCAATTTTGTTTCCGAAAAAAAAAATGAAAGGAAGGTCCGCTTGTGCAATAAATCCGATAAAACGGAAATAGTTGTTAAGCGAAAAGCATGAATCAGTATATTTCAGAAGATAATGTGTGTCTTAATGTTTGAGTGTTGATAGTTTAATAGTTGTTTGGTGTAGTTTGTGCTTTGCTCTTGTTACGCTATGTCTGTCTGAAGGGCCTCTTGTTATTTATTGAAATGTAATCTACTTTTGATCATCTTTTAAAGTTTGTATTACTACTTGTTCAATGTCCTCTTCAGGTTTTTCTTGAATTCCGAATATTATTATATTTCTTTCGCTTGATTTCATTTCTAATTTTGCTATATCCGCTTCTTTTGCACCAAGATATTTTTCAAGTTCTTGAATTCTTAGCTCATATTTGACATTTTGTAATTGAAATGTACTAATTGACTCTTGCAAGTTTCCACATTTTTTAACAATATCAATATTTTGTTGTTTGATTGGTTCGAGTTCCTTATTCAGCAATTTTTAAATATCCTTTATGGTAGCGACATATTCTTTTTTGTTTTATTTATTGTTTGTTTGTTGTTTATTTTTTCCAGTATAATTGGGAGCACTGGTTTATTATAAAACTATATGAAACACTTGCGCGCCAAGCCTACTTTGCTGGATATGACTTAAGTCTGAACGTGTAAAAGACCTTGAATAGAAATGTTTATTCACAAATCATACTGACACTTCAATGTACAATATTGTTTTAAGATGTATAAATAATTTGTAATGCGATGTTTTATAGTAGTTATTTGGTATTTAAATGTTAATGAAAAATATTTAAGAAATTTGAAAAAGATTTAGCATATATTGAAAACACGTATTCACTCTGGCAGCCGTATTACCAACCTTCTCTCTCTCTCTCTCTCTCTATATATATATATATATATATATATATATATATATATATATATATATATATATATATATCAATTTATTTAAATGTTGCTGTGCGGCCTATGGTTGAATTTATTCTACAACTTAAACTATTAGTTTTTTGGAGATCATCAATTTTATTAAAATATATAGTGACTTATTCCATATTCCTTTATATCTTTCAATCATATAACTCACCGTTTGAGTAATGTAATTATATTACTAAGATAAATAAGTCTAATTTTTCTTACGAATGTACATTGCTCTGATGCGTTATTCACTTTGTAAGAGATGCGACAGCCATCTACAGTACAATTTCCCTTATTTTAAGGAATATTTAAAAAATACAAAAACTTTCAGCATTTGTTTTCGGTTCCCTAAAACATCTGTATTTATTAGAATCAGATCAAAAATTTCATTACAAGATATTTTTAAAACCAGACGATCGATTTTTGAAAATAAAACATTTATAAAATCTTTAAACTATATATACAGGATGTTCGGCGAAAGGTCGGCACCCAGAATATTTCGTTTATTATGAGAGATACAGAAAAATGTTACGGAACAAAATTAAACTAGTCAAAGGGACTCATAAAATGATTATAGTAAGATTTTTGTGTCACTTTCGGTTTCAGCGGAAGTGTGTACAACTTTGATTCTAGCATAGGGAATCGGTATTATTATATATTTTTTTCGGAATGTACATAAAATTAGCTCTACAATGATACCAAACTATCATTGTTTTACTTTAACCATTTCAAAATAGTTTTAAAAATATCTTGTAATGAAATTTTTGATCTGATTATAATAAATACAAATGTTTTAGGGAACCGAAAGCAAATGCTGAAAGTTTTTGTATTTTTTAAATATTCCTTAAAATAAGGGAGTAATGAAGATTTTTCGAAAAACAAAAGAAGGCCAATAACTATGAATGGGGCTCTAAATCAAAAATTTGATCTAAAAAAAGTTACTTGTTTCAATGAGTTCTAACTGCCGTTTTCGGGTGTTACAGCTTAGTATTAACACGTATACCGTAAATATTTTTTAACACGAAACATAGGAGTTATTGTATCCATGGTTACGACTTGGTATTTGATTGACAGCAATATATACTTGCTTGTCTCATTTACAATGAAACATAGGAAACGAATATGACATTTGATTTTTGGGTTATAAAATTTTCTGACAGGCTTACGTGAAGTGCAATAACAATTTTAAGAATCATTAATAAATTCAAAGGAAATGGTAGTATAGTAAAAAGGCCTGCTAGATCACTCGATCTTACACATCTAGATTCCTTTTATTGGTGATCTTTAAAATAAGAAGTTTCTACCGGGAAAAATCTTCAAACATAACATCAATTAAAAGTTAAAGTTCAAATCATGTTTCAATATATTACAATTCAAAAGTTTTATAGCAGATTGATTCATTACCTACCAGATAATGGATGGACTTTTGAAAATTTATTGTAATTATTGTTTAATTGTTCATTATTATACTTACTTGTTTGTTAGTTGGTTTATCATTTCTTTATTTTGTAATTTCTTACAATTTTAAAATTTAATATTTCTGTCAAATTCATCCATATGTTTAATTTAAAATGAGACAAGCAAGTATACATTGCTGTCAATCAAATATCAAGTCGTAAACATGGATATAATAAATCCCCATGTTTCACGTTAAAGAATACTCACGGTATAGTATATTCCTTATTTATTTGTTCAAACATGACCAGTAAGTGCCATAAATACTGGTCATTGCTACAACACAGAATAGTTATATCACAGAAGCGACAGTAAGACAGGAAAACGAAAATAAGAGAGAGATGGGAAAAGCCAACAAATTTAAAAGGCTCATCGTTTCAAATCGGAACGTTTCGTCACATCTTCGTGCTTCGAGTTTCACTGTTTATCAATCTTTAACGCGCCTACAAAATTTTCAATAAGGGGACAATAATAAAAATATGAAAATACAGAAATCGATTTCTTACAAGCAACAAATATGTTGTCACTTTGATAAAAATTAGGAAAAATAATTATAAAAAAGAAATTATTATATTTCACATACTCCAAAGTAGAAGAAGCTGTATCAACTTTCCACGCTTTTTCGACGTCCATGTATACGATGATACTGGCTCATTTAAAGTTTTACTTGTTAAATAATAGTTTAATAATAAACAAATGTGAAGTTTATGAAACGTATTTTCAACAAATTTCAAATTAGACAACAACATATTTATACATTATAAAAATCATAACTTGGAAAATTCCGAGATTGTAACTTCATAAACAACACACGAATAACAGTTTTAAGACTGCCTGGGCACTGTTAAAAGAGTTTGAATCTGTTTTAAAATGTTGCGGGGTATTTAAAACTGTTTCAATCAGTTCTAAATAGTTTTAAGACTGTCTGGGCACTGTTAAAAGAGTTTTAAGCTGTTCTAAGACGTAGCGAGATATTTAAAACAGTTTTAAGTAATTCTAAATAGTTTTAAGACTGCCTGGGTGATGTTAAATGAGTATGAAGCTGTTCTAAGACGGATATTTAAAACAGTTCCATATAGTTTTAGGACGGCCTGGACACTGTTAAAATTTTATTTTACAGTAAACACACATTTTCAGAAATAAAAGTAATTTTTAAAGAATGGCGCTCAAAATTGACTCCAGTTACCGCATACAAAATATTGTTTATATATTAGGATATGCAAAAATTTAATTTTCAATATTCCGTTAAATACCTTTTTTTGTCTAACTACAGTAATATCGAGAGTAATAGGTTATTTTGTAATTTTGAAGAAATAAATAAATCTATACGTCAAGCTATAATACCAAATTATACATCTGTAACGAGCGAGATTCACCGCAGATGAGTCATCACGCCTGACCTGTCTGTTCGGAAATTTTATAGAGTCCAGAAGGTTCTAGAATAATTATGAACGAAGGAAAAATCAAAGAAATACTTGGTTTTCCACAAAGTTTTATTCACAAAAGTGACAACGTCGTTTCGACTTTACAGTCATCTTCAGACAATATTGTACAAAGAAAACATTAGCGTTTATATAGGGTGGATTAGCCATTAGAAGGGGAAAGTTTCTACTTAATTCTTAATGATAGGTATTTCCAAAGATATTAAGAAGAGGAGAGTTACTTACGTCTACCTGTTCATTAACAATGTTTTCATACGAATTTACAGCTTTTCTTATTTCTAGGTTTTCCAAAATGTTTAATTTACCTCCTTTATCTGCTATGTGTAGAATTTGAAATTCGCCGTTAAAATTATGTTTATTTAAAATACAATGTTCAGAAAAGCCTGTTAAGCAATTTTGTTTTTCAATAGAATTTACATGTTCTTTAATTCTTTGTCTAAAACTTCTACCACTTTGACCAACGTAAACGGCATCACAATCATCACATTTAATTTTATAAATACCGCTACGGTTTGATTTTTCTTGTTTTCCTTTATTATTCGAAAGAATTTTTCCTAATTTACATTTATTTGTTATAATAGACTTTATTTTATATTTGGATAATTGTTTTGATATTTTATCTGACAAGTTAGGGATATAATTTAGATAGCGTCTAATGGAGGTAGATTCAAACATTTTTACATTACAATATATTTTTTTATATATCAATGACTTCTTTTTGTTTTTAATTATATTATCTACTATTATAATATAATTAAAAACAAAAAGAAGTCATTGATATATAAAAAAATATATTGTAATGTAAAAATGTTTGAATCTACCTCCATTAGACGCTATCTAAATTATATCCCTAACTTGTCAGATAAAATATCAAAACAATTATCCAAATATAAAATAAAGTCTATTATAACAAATAAATGTAAATTAGGAAAAATTCTTTCGAATAATAAAGGAAAACAAGAAAAATCAAACCGTAGCGGTATTTATAAAATTAAATGTGATGATTGTGATGCCGTTTACGTTGGTCAAAGTGGTAGAAGTTTTAGACAAAGAATTAAAGAACATGTAAATTCTATTGAAAAACAAAATTGCTTAACAGGCTTTTCTGAACATTGTATTTTAAATAAACATAATTTTAACGGCGAATTTCAAATTCTACACATAGCAGATAAAGGAGGTAAATTAAACATTTTGGAAAACCTAGAAATAAGAAAAGCTGTAAATTCGTATGAAAACATTGTTAATGAACAGGTAGACGTAAGTAACTCTCCTCTTCTTAATATCTTTGGAAATACCTATCATTAAGAATTAAGTAGAAACTTTCCCCTTCTAATGGCTAATCCACCCTATATAAACGCTAATGTTTTCTTTGTACAATATTGTCTGAAGATGACTGTAAAGTCGAAACGACGTTGTCACTTTTGTGAATAAAACTTTGTGGAAAACCAAGTATTTCTTTGATTTTTCCTTCGTTCATAATTATTCAAATATGTTCCACCAAGAACCGACTACAAATACATTATCGTTAGGTTCTAGAATGTTTAAGATTAACTGTCCGCAGGTATTAAAGGGTCGCATCGGGCGGCTCAAGAAGTTAGTCTCGGTCAGAGTGTGCAGAGAGTCACTGAAAGAAGTCAGTGTCGATCAGTGCATGTAAAGTAGAAATAAATAAATAGTTGGTAATATAAATATAGTATAAATAAGTATTGCGTAGTTTTAAGTGCGTAGTTTAAGTGTTTATATTCGTTTATTTATATTGTTACTTACTTTTATTACCTTTTTATAACTTATTATAAAATTTAATTAGGATTCGGCAGGAACCGGATTTAGTATCACGGCCGAATTTCCGTGCCATCACTATTTCAAATTTTGTTTAATTCCTTTTTTATAATTTCTGTATAATTAGAGCAATCTCCTTAATTCAAGTTGGCCGTATATTTAGTGTTCAGATGGACACCCAAATTTTGGATTTTGATCGATTAGTTAAAAGTAATTTGTTTTAAAAATTCTTGTTATCACTTCACAACTCATTCATTGTCATTCCCTTTCCCTATCCTGAGTGAATGAGCGTAGGAAAGAGTAAATTGTCTGTCGTCGGTTCATTATTTTAGCTTTCGTTTGTGTTTAAGTTGGGTTTAGAGTTTAAGTTTAGTCAGCCTTTGATATTGGGGTTATGTTGGTCTTGTTGAGAGTATTCAGAAACTGAATTGAGTGAATTTTTACACCGAACCCGAAACGAGTATCGGTTTTCGACTTGTCGCGTGGTGACAATTTGCGATATCATCCTTTAATATTTTCTTATGTTTTCTTATCTTTCTTCTCACTGCTTGCGTCAATTCAACCCTTGTAAAGAATTTTGTATTTTATAGTTTATTGAGATTTAGTTTGTTGAGTAATTGACTTTTCAGTTTAACAATTTTGTGTGCTTCCTTTTACTTTAGCTTGGATTTTGTTTTGCTTGGTGCTGGCTTGTGTCCTGCTAGGGAATTAGTTCCTGCTGGAGAAATAGACTCGTATATCCGATTCAGCCGTGGACTCACACAGCATCAACGTAGCCGAGAGCTTTTAACACTTCCGCCGCAGTTCCAAACCCATCTCAGTTGCTCTACGAGATACCAGCCCACCTACTGTCGGAGAAATCATTATACTCAGTTCACTTTCAACATGCATATTTTCTATAATAATCCAATCCTGTCAAAGTAAAACGACTTCGAAATATTGGTAAAAAAAAATATTGCGTCCTTTTTCTCCTATTGTCAATATTGCGTTAGAGGATCGGAAATCAGTAACTGCTAATTGGTATATAACAATTTGTTTGTCACAGGTATTTGACAAGGGCCTGGAAGTAAGCTAGTCTTGCACCAGGACAATGCATCCCCACATACTGCTGCGCAAACTAAAGCCTATTTAACAGAGTCCAAGCTGGAATTACTGGAGCATCCGCCGTACAGTCCTGACCTTGCACCTTGTCATGCCTTCCTATTTCCTAAATTAAAGTATAACATACGTGGTTTCCGATATACAAGTGCAAATGATGCGGTTGCATCCTACGGAAACTTGTTTTCTCAAGTGTCTCAAAAAGAATGGATTTATTGCTTCAACGATTGGTTTTATAGAATGCGTAAATGTGTTTATTTAAAAAGAGAGTAGGTATTTAGAAAATCAATAAATAAATTGTTTTGAATACTTTTGTTTTTTATTAGTAGTTTGCAGCAATTTTCGGTGGTATCATCTTATCGAAGGACATGAAAAACTAGAAAAAATAAGATGACTTGAACACCTATACAGTACAAGTGTTTGAAGCAAGAGACACAGGAAAAAGAAAAAGAGGATGACCCAGTAAACCTGACAGCTAGAAGTACAACAAGAGTCAGAGGTCGAGGAGAAAACTAGGAACACTCAAGAAAAGTAGCAACAGATAGAAAAAGCCGAAAAAAATTCTAGATAAGGATTAAGTAAGTAAAAACCACCAGGTTGTGCAATTAAAAAATATGATTTATTTATAAGTTTATAAAATTTGATAAAAATATTTTCATCTTTACGATGATAGACTCGCCAGTCAATTCCTATTATCAGCATTAAAAACTGTTTTATCTTGTAAAATGTAAAACAATATAAATAATAACATAACTTACATTTAATCTACTAATACATTTAATGCCAAAGGAGATCGAACTGATTATTAAGCGAGGAAAAGGCTATACAAATAATAATAAAAATAAATAATGTTAAATAATAAATGTACCCGTTACTCACATTGATTAACATAAGAGGTAGATTCCCGATGCTGTAAGCAGTAAGCGGGCAACCTGGTTCCTTTATGGGTGTTTCTCTGCTTTAACATTATCCACAAGACTTTTCTGTTAAACATTAAATTATGTAAGATATTCAGTTTTCAAATGAGTTTTCATGTCAGTAATTAATCGGGACTTATATTTGTATGATTTATTTTTATTTGAGAATGAACTTTCATGTGACGTTTTAAATTAGATTTATATCTCAACGGTTTATTACAGACATCACAATGTAGGTCTTTTATAGCAGAATGAATTTTCATGTGACTATTTAAATTATACTTGTATGTAAATGATTTAAAACAGACATTGCACTGATAGTCTTTTATTCCGGAATGAAGTCTGATATGGACGCGTAAATACCATTTATATTTAAATGACTTACAACAGACATTACAATAAAAGGGTCTTACTCCAGAATGTATCTTCACGTGCTTCAATAAAACACGTTTCCGCGTAAACGATTTACTGCAGATTTCACACCGATGCTTTTTAGAATGATTTTTCATATGCTGACCCAATTGACTTTTAAATCTAAGTATCTTATGACACACAGAGCACGGCCACGCTTTGTTTACTCGGATGCTCTCTTGTTCTGTACTGCGGCATTTTAACTCAGTTTCCGACGTAAATGTTTTAGTGCTTGTATTACCCCGGAAGTCTTTTTGTCCATTATGAGTATTTAAATGTTGTCTCAAATTATGCTTTTTAGAAAATCTTTTTTTACAAATAAAACACTGAATATTTTTAATTCCGTTATGCAACATTATATGTATATTCAAATCGTATTTATAAATAAATGTTTTTGTACATAGAATACACGGTAAATATTTTATTCGCCTATGTACTTGTTTCTTACGACGCGATAAATTATTTTTAGGTATGAATAATTTGTTACTAATATTACTTCGATGTTCTCTTTTATGTATTTTCTTAAAGTTTTTATTACAGAGGAAAGTTTTCTTTGTGTCAATTTGGTTATTTTTGCTGCAATATTTGTCATTATCTTTTACAACTATTTCTTCGGGCTCAGCGGAACTCTTCTCCCACACTTTCTTCCGTGTGTCCGCCCTTGAATTCTCCTCCTCTGTCTTATGTTCTCTTTCATTATCTTTATCATCATTCATTTTATTACTTTCTGCATATTCTTCCTTGCATATGTTTTCTTTTATATAATTATAAAGTCGTCGGTCTTGTGGCGTTTCTTCCAGTTGTTCTTCCTTAATGGAGATATCTGTGTGCAATGCAGTGTTTAGAGACATTCTGCTGTTATGCAATTTATTCTGTGGCAATACACTTTCTAACAGAACGAATGGATTGGGAAGAGCCCTGTATGTGTCTGGAGATGTCCTGTCTACCCGCAAGGCAGGGTTTAGGGATGCGCTGTTTATGTGCGGGTGACACTCCGGCCATGTTTCCTCTACAGGTTCTTCTTTAATAGACATTTCTTCTATTTTCTCGGGTTCGGTACCAGATGTGTCATTGTGGCCCACAACGGGGGCCCTGCCTGTGTGTAGCGGGGGCCCCGGGGCCCCGCGGGCCCTGATGCTGCTCTCTAGGCGCCGGCTGCTCTCCACACTGGAATGTTTGAATTTGCTGAAGGCGTCAAGGGCCCCCTCACACACGGAACAGATGCGCAGTAGAATACCCAACTTGATAATTGTCTGAAATGTAAAATCAATTCTTATAATATACTCATAAAATGCAGCAAGCAGGAAGCTAATTTTATTCTTGTATTTCAAATAGTGATAACTAAATGGATATAGAAATATAGAGTAAAATATCAATCTTCTTGACTTCTCTTACGGTCTCACAGCTTACAATTTCTCGAAATCGATATGAGAAATAAAAATTTGGAATACTGCAGTGAATTCGCAGTAAAAAAGTGTTTAAATAATGTCCAAAGTATTTTTTTTTTGTATTGAAATAAAGAAGTTATAAGCAAAAAAAGAAAATTGATAAATTTACATTTTTGATCATAGTCAGCTATGCATTTTTGGGAAAAGCAAAAACATATAAAATGACCCCCAAATGAGGCAACTACATTTAATAACAAATATACAAAGTAAATGTTAGATATGTTGTTGCGACCAATGCTAATATCTAATGGAAGTTATTAAATTTTAAAAATTAAATTACTTGTCAGTAGTGGGCAGTTGTCAAGAAAAAAAAAACAATATAAGATAATATAATCAAATATGTAGTGATTTTTCGTTTAATATACTTTGTGTTTCCGAATTGTTATTTAACTGTGTGAATCAACCAGTATTAAAGAACCTTTGTAGTTATTTTGACGGGTAGTTGAATTAGTCTATCGCGTAACATTGTGGCGACCGTAACAGGACTGGTTGGTTCCTATTTCTGTGGTATAATAAGTGCGTAAACTTAAATCCGATTTGTATTTTGTGAAATTAAAATGGATACAGCAAAACGGTCGAGATCGGCTTTGAGAGCAGTGTTTACAATGGCAGCAGACAAGCTAAATGATTTTATGTTAAAACAAGATTCTCTGTTAGAAGCCGGCAAAGAGTTATATATTCTGATGTTGAACAGTGAGGCCCCGGAAGATCTTACCAAAGAAATACAAGATGCTGATGAGTATACCAGTCGTGTTCTAAAATTAAAACTTCAATGTGAAACCTTGTTAACAAATGACGCAAATTCCAGTGTCAGCGTTCGTAGTACTAATTTAAAAAATGCCAACATAAAACGTAGATACCAGTTACCAAACATAGAATTCAAGAAGTTTGGAGGAGATATACGGGAGTGGTTGTTATTTTGGGCACAATTTAAAAAGATCCACGAAGATAAGGATTTAGATGAAGAAGATAAATTTCAATACTATCATACCTGGTACACGAGCACGACAAATAGTAGACAGTTTCCCACCAAGTAAGGAAAATTATCAGAAAGTCATCGACAGCTTACACGCTAGGTTTGGGCGTGAAGACTTATTGGGGGAAGTCTATGTTCGTGAACTGCTGAAACTGGTATTAAATAACTCTAAGATGATGGAAATTTCTACGCTGTGCGATCAAATAGAAACACAGTTAAATGCATTGGATACTTTGAAAGTGACAACCGATAAATGTGCGTCAATGGTATACCCGCTAATTGAATCCTGCCTTCCAGAAGAATTACTACGAGTCTGACAGCGATCGATGAGATTTTCTGAAGGGTCTGATATTAGTATAGTAAACAATCGATTAAGTGGTCTGATGGAGTTTCTGAAGTTGAAAGTAGAAAACGAAGAAAGAATTTCTCTTGCTACAGAAAGTTTTGGTTTGCTAAAAAGCGCAGACAAACTGAAAGGAAACAAGAAACAGATGGAAAATAATGTTCCTACTGCTGCTACATTGATCAATAATAGTTCTACACATTGCGTATTTTGCAAAGGATCGCACAATAGCCGTGACTGTTTTAAAGCACAGAAATTATCATTATATGAGAAACGTGAAATATTAACAAATAAAAAGGTATGTTTTTTGTATTTTAGATACGGTCATATAAGCAGGAAATGTCGTGAAAGAATTAAATGTTTGGTTTGTGCAGAGAGACATATGGTGCTTATGTGTCCTAAAATAGCAATTAATAAAAAAGATACAAACCCAAAGGTTGAAAAGAATACGGCAGGAAAACAGACTACTGAAGAGAACATTCTTTAGCAAACCGCTCAGACACACAAGTTTTTTTGCAGACGCTGAGAGTCTTGGTGATTGGCGAGAAATGAACGAAAGAGGTTCGTACTCTTATTGATAGTGGATCCTATATTCTCAAGTCAACCGCCGAGGAATTGCAATTACCGGAAAAGAGAAAAGAGAAAATCGTCCATTCCCTTTTTGGCAGCGTAAACACAGCAGAACAACTGCACGGTTGTTATGAGATTCAATTAGACACTCTCGACAGAAAATTTACGTGTCAGATGGAGGTACTACACCAGGTATATATCTGTAACAACGTTCCTACTGTACACAGAGGCAGTTGGTCTACTGAACTTCAAGATATGAACATTGAAATAACTGATATAAAGAAGCCAAGACGAATAGAACTGTTATTAGGTGCAGATGTTTCTGGAAAATTATTAACAGGTGCAAAAAGAGATTTGGAATGTGGTCTTGTAGCCACACAAACATTGTAACGCTGGACACTGCAAGGGAAAGTTCCAGAATCCTCTAGATATAGCACAACGATGAATGTTGTTTCCTTGTTCTCAAAAGATATTACCATTGCTGAATTATGGCAGTTAGATGTACTTGATTCCATAGAAGAAAAGTCTAAACAAGAATTGCAAAAAGCAGCTCTCTGCCTCAACTACGAAGAATTCACAACTACCTTGTGTGACTGTGAAGCAGTTGTTAATGCTCGACCTAAAACATATATTTCTAATGACTCTTCTGATTTAGTTCCGTTAACTCCGTCTATGTTTCTTAGGGAACAACAAAAAATTGGGATTCCAGACTGCGACGCTGTCAATGACTCCGATCCCAATAAAAGATTGAGATACCGGCAGATATTGATCGAAGCTCTACTTGGGGCAATTACGTCAAACTGGTTCGCGAAAGAAAACTAAACATTCACTAACTATTGGTGAAGTTGTATTGATTGGAAGCGACAATCACAAGCGAATCGATTGGCCGCTACGTCGAATTGAAGAACTGATTCCAGGTAAGGATGGAGAAGTTCGTTTCATCCTGCTGAAGACATCCAGTGGGCAACTGTTGCGTCCCATAGAACGAATCTACCCTTTAGAGAGTACTAGTGATGTCAACTTAAGCAAGAAATCGATCGCCAGAACTTCTTATGATGACAGCACATCACTGTTCATGAAAAACACTCTGAAATTAGTGTTTGTGAAAGTGATCTGCGCGAAAATGTTCAAATCACTCGAAGTGGGCGTAGAGTAAAAAACCCATTAGATATCCGCATATGTCTTAAATTAATTTGAGTCTCTCAGTAAGTTTACTTCGTTTCCCTAGGTGGGAGTATGTTGCGACCAATGCTAATATCTAATGGAAGGTATTAAATATTAAAAATAAAATTACTTGTCAGTAGTGGGCAGTTGTTAAGAAAAAAAAACAATATAAGATAATATAATCAAAAATGTAATGATTTTTCGTTTAATATACTTTGTGTTTTCGAATTGTTATTTAACTGTGTGAATCAACCAGTATGAAAGAACCTTTGATAGTTATTTCGATGGGTAGTTGAACAAGTCTATCGCGTAACATATGTATAACTAGACTTACAATTTCAGGAATAAGATACTCCACTTCGGACACTATTCTGTCGTCCACAGGGACGCAGTGGTAGTCCTCCGTGCACATAAAACAAAACTCCATTGTACTGTTTATATTTTACTATTTGTGCGAACTATATATTAAAACTTTGTAATAAAATTAATAGCGTGATGTCATGCCACCAACAGGAAATTATAGTCTGATGTCAACACAGAATTATTCTGAATAGGCGAATAAAGTTGCATCGCTGCGCCAGTAGCGGACATTCCGTGAACTACTCGTCAACATGTCACTGGAATATAGTAATACTGGAACGCTAACTTGTAGGCTTTTATGCAAGCGAGAAACGAGCCTGAGAGAGATAGATGTCTAACACTTCTGCGCATGCAATATTTGACAAATATTAATTATTATTGCATGATCTGCACCTTATTATTAATTTGTTGTTTTGTTCTTCAGTCTATAGAAATAACTGTATCGCAATAATTTAACTTTCTTTGCATATTCAGCATTCCAGTATAGTAATAATTAAGGTAAGTTGTGTCGCATGTGGTTGTTCCCAAACCATGAACAACAAAAGTTTAGGAATTTAATTACATTAGTAAGTATTTTGCATCGTACAATAATTATAAAGATTATTTCACACATGTCATTTTCACCCAATCAAAATGCTTCATTTGATGGGGGGGGGGGAAAGGCCGTATTTTAGTGAAGTAATTTGATCACACTAGCGTCGTCATGGTTACATTTTATTGATATGAAAATATTGATCAAAGTGTTCCAGAGAATACAAAAAGAACAAGAATGTCTATTTGGAATCATTTTTTTTTGTCATTCGTGAAATAATCAAGCAAATATAATTCGAGCTAAGAATTTAATAGGTAAAATTTACTTGTAATTCTTGCGAAGTAACGACAACTCGGGTCAAAAATGACTCTAAATCATTCCAGCTTCACTGTCGTGGTCTAAATGTCATTTTTGACACTCGTTTGTCTGTTACTATGCACCAATTATTCGTATTTTTTTCCAATAAATTCTTGGCTCTTATTATATTACTTATGAAAAATGAAACTACACATTGATATACATATATATGAATTATATTGCATATTGTCAAATGAGAATGAACCCCGTCGTGTAACGTAAATGTCAAGAAATAATTTCATTGCCGTATCATAGTAATTTTAAATAAAGGGTCAGAATATACATTTCTAATGTTCATAAACCTTATTTTATTTAAATAAAAATCAATGGAAACTGTTATACGTCCTTATTATGTATTATCCTTATTTCAATTTTGTATTTACTTTATTTTCTGTTATGTAAATATTTTACCTCTTACTTTTTGTATTTCACAATTATATTTATCATATTGTAAATTATGACTACACAATTTAGAGCATTTTTAAGTTTGTTGTATCCCATATTTTTTTAAAATGAATATCACGAAACACTATCCGCCATATGCAAAACCCATCTCGGTCGCATTTCTTAAATCCTCCTTCCTGAGATTTTATATTGAAAGATGTATACAGTGAGTTATCTTGGTAATTGTGTATACAATTTTCTGTTTCATTGTTGTTGTTTTCATATCAGTTTAAAGAAATACTTCGTAATTTTCCATCTTCATATTAATCAGTGGCGTGCATACCCTTACCACCAATACTCAACCACAACCTTTTGTAGGCTTGTTAATTTGGGTTGTATGCCCTTTATAGTAAGTACAAAATACGGGAATATAATTGTGAGGACAATTATTCTCCAAAGGAACCGGAGATAACGGAAATTCCGATCCCAAGTCAAGTAACACGTGTGACGCTACTGATCTGGTCGCTGTCTGGCCAAGAGCCTCCGACGTTCGTTTCTTGAGTTACGGGAGCGCCAATCTGTTCAGCCGTTCTGTTTCTTCGGATTCCACAAACTCCAGATAAGTCTTTTTCAGTTTTTACTTTGTGTTTGATTATTTACTATCGCTTTAAAATCAATTTTTTATATTCGCAAGAGCCAACAAAGTACTGTTACATAGGGTTATAAGTAAACAACAACCAAAAATGACCAGCAAGTCTAAGAGAGATTGTTCATTATTTCCCAAAAAGAGACACATTAAAAAATAAGTGGAATATCGCATTAAATATCGGAAAGCACATATATTACCGCAAAGAAAATTCAGACGGAACCTCTGTACAGAGAAAAAAAATAGAGAGACGTTACATGTAAGTAATAATTAGTATTCTTTAACATTATATATTTATTGTGAATTGTTTGTAGGAAAGTTAGAGAAGAAGAAACGATAAAAATAGCAGACATTAAGTTATATCAGGAGAAAGACGTGCAAATCAAAGAACATTATGTACATGTTTATATTTATGAACCTATCGAATAAAATTTGTAACATTAAAAAAATAAGGAATTTACATGTATTATGAAATATATATTTTTAAAATTTTTTTATGGTGAATTATATAAAAAATAAATAAATATAATAACAAAACAACGATTGCTTGCACTACTCTCCATCTGCTTTACAGATGCATACACATTTCTCCAAAGTGTCAATTGTATTTAATGTTATTACGATTAATTCAAATTAGATATTTGATGACACAGCTCAATTATTTTTATATTATTCCATTTATCTGCCTTGTAATCGCATAAAATAATATGTACAGCTAAAAATAATTAAATAAGTAGTTAACAAACAGATAACCGCAATTGTGAATCTTATTTTCCTTTTATAA
Organism: Stenolophus ochropezus; assembly: GCA_035578165.1. Lineage (NCBI taxonomy): Eukaryota > Metazoa > Arthropoda > Insecta > Coleoptera > Carabidae > Stenolophus > Stenolophus ochropezus. The sequence continues at coordinate 10,070,346 of JAQOWZ010000012.1, read as the reverse complement.
TCTGCTTCTACTTCGACCATAGACCGCAAAGCATCATCTAAATAAACGTATATATCTGATATTGCGATAAACAAATTTAATTCGAATTAAAAATAACAAAATATCTTTAAAACAAAGAATCAAAATAACACTAGCACTTATTTAAAATACAATGTTTTCCCTATAAGTCAGTCAGTAGTGCTGCCATCTTTAGGAAGTGGCTCTCCCGGTTAGACTCCGAAAGTATGACGTCAAAATCGAGCAGGAAATACAATAAACCAAACATATACAAATTTAACCCATCAAACATATATAAACAATTAACAGCTGATGAAAGTTTCATGCCTTGAAACATAGACACAACTAGCACACAAATTTCAAGTTCAGAGGCCTAAATTTCATAATTGGATTTTCACCAAATTTCAGACAGTAAATCAACCTTTTGTTATTAATATGGAAAATAGAAAAATAAAAATTATATCTTTGGTTCTGAAGAATAATTGCTGTAACAGTGATAATATTAGTAATGTACGAGCACTGGATATAACGATGTTCAGTATATATAATAAAGAAAATAGTATTTTAAGACTGGTTGTTAATATTTTATACGAAAGACAAAAATAATATCTCAAAATGAAAGAAAATAATGTAATCCCAGTGAAAACAGAACAGAAGTAAATACATATTAATTTTAAAAATATTGTATGATAAAATAATTTAGAATTTCAATTGTTCATTAAGAATACGTACGTAAATATAGAGGTAAATAATATTAATAAAATTAAACACGAGAATTCGACAAAAACTACTGTATAATATTATCGATCAAGCGACTTGTCGATTGTATGACATGGGCATATCGGCTCTTAACCTAACCTCACTTATGCAACTGTTTAATAACATAAAAACAGAAAATACACAACGGAGATATGTACAATTATTTCTTATTCACAATAAGTAAAGTTTAATTTCACTTACTATTTCTGGTATAAGATACTCCACTTCGGACACTATTCTGTCGTCCACAGGGACGCAGTGGTAGTCCTTCGTGCACATAAAACACAAATCCATTGTACTATGTGTATTTTATAACTTGTACGCAAGATATATGTAGAAATTTGTTATAATAAGTAACAGTGTGATTTTTAAATAACCAACAAATAATATTCACGTGCAACAAGTAAAACTATTCTGAATAGCTTTGCCTGGTTCAATTACTTAATACTCAAAGTTTACTATAGATGGCAATCAGAATTTTATTTTAAAGAGTGAATTTCTAGTGTACATTCAAACGAAAAGTTGGAATTAATTGGTAAGTTAAAAATCGAACGCTACAAAACCAAAACCCGAACGAAATTTTCACGTAAATTAAATGTATTTTTTGGACATTCTTTTCAGTTCACTTCTATTTAAAGTAAGTGAACGGAATTAATATTTTTTAGTAGTGAAAGGAACGATAATTGTTGTCAACTTTAGAATAATCTCTAAAAATCTGTACAGCTTCTTCTGTAACTACTGGTCTTATTGCACCATTTAAATAAGTGCAGATATCGCCTGTAGAGATGAGAATTTTTTTTCCTTTAGTCACTTTACACAAATAAATAATTTTAAAATACAAACTCGAGATTTCGCTTATTCGCGAGGAACATTAACTCGTAGCCACCTAGCGACAAAATCTGGAAACCGGTAAAGTAGTACTCATCAGCTCATAGCCGCATAGTGTTTTTACCGCTTTGTATATCATAATCTTCATAATTATTGTCCTAGCTACCTCTACCGTTAAAATCAATTTATATACATTTACTGTCGTCATTTTTTCATTATTCCTTTTCTTTCTGGATTTTATCCACATTTTTACAAAAATTCTAACCTAAAACCTTATCTAAAAATCAATCTTTATGAAGATTACTTATAGAATTTTTCTACAATTTTATCTTCCTGGGGTGGTATTCTTTAACCCGTAACAACTACCCTTGTTAAAATATCCATTACAAACGTCAAATGTCACTATGGCAGAAATTCAAATTTACAATTAATTTTATTTCCACCTTCTATATACTTGTCACTTTACAGGCTTCCTGGTAGCGAAATTAATAAACAATTACTGTAACTAACCTGTAAAAATTTACAAGGCTAGGCTTGTAAAATTTTATAATGCTCATAAAAAATAATAGAAAATAATGAAAGTTTTTTATGCATTTTATTATAAATATTATAAACTTAATTTAATTAGGTTTATGTGAGTAATTATACACATTTATAGTACATTTTGATTCACTGGCGAAAGTCATTTGACAACGTCTAGCAATAAATTGTTCTATCACCGTCAACTACCTGTATTTCTTAAATAGAATTAATCTTTTTTTGAAACAATAAAGTGACTTAATAATAAAAACGCTATGAAGGTAGAAATAAAATATTGTAGGCGGCTCACGTGCAAGTAATCTATACTGGACTCATTGGATTATGGGAGCTTCCTCCTTCGTCGCTCGCCTCACAAATTTCCAGCTCGCCCTGTAAAGATTAACTTACACCGCTGGTCATGTAAATAACTATAAAACATTCACACATCAGTGTTGAAGAATAGATAGAGAGTTCTTTATATGTGCAGTTACGTATCAACCATAAATAACAATTATTTTCATAGAATAGCAAGTAAAATTTGTAGTTGATATTTGCAGTTGATATAACAAGTCCAAATGATAGCAACCGAAGTTATGGGATCCCAATTCAGAATTATTATCCTTTATTATGACGAGCAAAGTAAAAACAAAGTATCAAAACAGAAATTGCTGTTTATGGCTGCCACTATAAAGACAGCAAAAAGTTGATATTCAGTTTCAATTTTGTTTCAAAAAAAAATAAAATGAAAGGAAGGTCCAGTTGTTCAATAAATCCGGTGAAACGGAACTAGTTGATAAACGAAAAGCATGAATTAGTATATTTCAGAAGACATTGGGTGTCTCAGTGCTTGATTGTTGATAGTTTAATAATTTTTTGGTGTATTTTGTGCTTCTGCTCTTGTTACGCTATGTCTGTCTGAAGTGCCTCTTTGCTGTAGTTTATTGCTTGTCCCAGTGTTGGATTTGTTTATTGAAGTATTGTTTGTGCTGTTGGTATTATTTTCTTCGACGTTATTATTTTCTATTTCATTCATTGATGGGAGAGAGCAGGATTGCCTATTTGTAAGTGTCAGCTTGTTGATTTCATTTCTGTTATCTTCGGGTAATTATCTTTTTCACAATCGGCTGCTGTATAAGTTAAACCATTTACAATTAACTTATCGTATCGAAGGAAAGCTTTGTAGTCATCTTTTCTTGCACTATTCATGTGTGGGATTAGTTGTTTTCTAGTGTTAACAATTTCTTTGGGATAGTCATGTTCAATGTATATATTTTTACCTTTAAGGTATCTTGAATTTGTTAATATTCCTTTTTTTATTCTTTTGGAGCTAAACTCTACTAAGATTGGTCTTATTTTTTTGTTTTCTTTAGGTTTTCCTACTCTTCTAATCTCCTTAGTGTTATTTATTGAAATGTAATCTACTTTTAGAACATCTTTCAAAGTTTGTATTACTATTTGTTCAATGTCCTCTTTAGGTTTTTCTTAAATTTCGAATATTATTACATTTCTTTCGCGTAATTTCATTTCTAAATTTGCTATATCCGCTTCTTTTGCAGCAAAATTTTTTCAAGTTCTTGAATTCTTAGCTCATATTTGCCATTTTATAATTGAAATGTATTAATTGAATCTTGCAAGTTTTCAAATTTTTTAACAGTATCATTATTTTGCTGTTTGATTGGTACGAGTTCCTTACTCAGAAATTTTTCAATATCCTTTATGGTATTCACAAATCACACTGACACTTCACTGCACAATATTTTAATAGATAATTTAAAGATTTTATCGATTAACTGATTTTCAAAATATCTTGTATTGAAATTTTTGATCGGTCGTCGTTTTGTTGTTTGACAAAATAAAAAATAATTCTAAATACAAATGTTTTAGGGAACCGAAAGCAAATGCTGAAAGTTTTTGTATTTTTTAAACATTCCTTAAAATAAGAGAGTAATGACGATATTTCGAAAAACAAAAGAAGGCCAATAACTATGAATGGGGCTCCAAATCAAAAATTTGATCAAAGAAAAGTTACTTGTTTCAATGAATTCTAACTGCCGTTTTCGGATGTTACAGCTTAGTAGTAACACGTACACCGTAAATATTTTTTAACACATGGGAGTTATTGTATCCATGGTTACGACTTGGTATTCGATTGACAGCAATGTGTAGTATAACTTTATTCACAATTGAACATTAATACTTTGACAGATTGACATATATCCTTGCCGTCTCATTTCCCTATTTTCTCCCCGATCCGGCCAGTTAAATAAATCCGGTTCCTACCGAATGTTAATTAAATTTTAGAATAAATTATAAAAGTAAGTAACAATATAAATAAACGAATATAAACACTAATTTAGAAGTAATTATTATTAATAAAGACTTAAACACTACGCACATTTATTTACACACTTAAAACTACGCAATACTTATTTATACTATATTTATATTACCAACTATTTATTTATTTCTACTTTACATGCACTGATCGACACTGACTTCTTTCAGTGACTCTCTGCACACTCTGACCGAGACTAACTTCTTGAGCCGCCCGATGCGAACCTTTAATACCTGCGGATAGTTAATCTTGAACATTCCATTCTGGATTCTATAAAATTCCCGAACAGACAGGTCAGCCGTGATGACTCATCTGCGGTGAGTCTCGCTCGTTACAGATGTATAATTTGGTATTATAGCTTGACGTATAGATTTATTAATTTCTTCAAATTTACAAAATAGGCTATTACTCTAGTTAGACAAAAAAAGGTAATTAATTGAATATTGAAAATTACATTTTCGCAGATCGTAATGTATATAAAATATTTTGTCTGCAGTAATTGGAGTCAATCTTGAGCGCCATTCTTTATAAATTACTTCTATTTCTGAAAATGGGTGTTTACTTTAAAATGAACTTTTAACAGTGCCCAGGCCGTCTTAAAACTATTTGGAACTGCTTGAAACTGTTTTAAATACCCTGCAACGCCTTAAAACAGATTCAAACTCTTTTAACAGTGCCCAGACAGTCTTAAAATTATTATTCGTGTATGTTTTATAAATTTACAATCTCGGAATTCTCCAATTTATGATTTTTATAATGTATAAATATATTGTCTAATTCGAAATTTTGTTAAAAATACGTCTCACAAACTTCACATTTGTGTATTTTTAAACTATTATTTAACAAGTAAAACTTTGAATGAGCCAGTATCATCGTATTCATGGACGTCGAAAAAGCGTGGAAAGCTGATACAGCTTCTTCTATTTTAGAGTATGTGAAATATAATAATTTATTTTTGATAATTATTTTTTCTAATCTTTATCAAAGTGATAACATATTTGTTGCTTGTAATAAGTCGATTTCTGTATTTTCATATTTTTATTATAGTCCCCTTATTGAAAATTTTATAGGCCCGTTAAAGATTGATAAACAGTGAAACTCAAGGCACGAATATGTGACGAAACTTTCCGATTTGAAACGATTAGCCCTTTAAATTTGTTGGCTTTTCCCATCTCTCACTAATTTAAGTTTTCCTGTCTTACTGTCGCTTCTGTGATATAACTATTCTGTGTTGTAGCAATGACTAGTATTTATGGCACTTACTGGTCATGTTTGAACAAAAAATGAGGAATATACTATACCGTGGGTATTTTTTAACGTGAAACATGGGGATTTATTATATCCATGCTTATGACTTGATATTGATTAACAGCAATGTATACTTGCTTGTCTCATTTTAAATTAAACATATGGAATAAATTTGACAGAAGTATTAAATTTTAATATTGTAAGAAATTACAAAATAAAGAAATGATAAACCAACTACCAAACAAGTAAGTATAATAATGAACAATTAAACAATAATTACAATAAATTTTCAATAGTCCATCCATTATCTGGTAGGTAATGAATCAATCTGCTATAAAACTTTTGAATTGTAATATATTGAAAAGTAATTTGAATTTTAACTTTTAATTGATCTTATTTTTTAAAATTTTCCGCGTTAGAAACTTCTTATTTTAAAGATCACCAATAAAAAGAATCTAGATGTATAAGATCGAGTGATCTAGCAGACCTTTTTACTATACTACTATTTCCTCTGAAGTTATTAATGATTCTTAAAATTGTTGTTCACTTGGGGTAAGCCTGTCAGAAAATTTTATAACCCAAAAATCAAATGTCAGATTCGTTCCCTATGTTTCATTGTAAATGAGACAAGCAAGTATATACATTGCTGTCAATCAAATACTAAGTCGTAACCATGGATACAAATATTTACGGTATACGGTGTTTTTACTAAGCTGTAACACCCGAAAACGGCAGTTAGAATTCATTGAAACAAGTAACTTTTCTTAGATCAAATTTTTGATTTGGAGCCCCATGCATAGTTATTGGCCTTCTTTTGTTTTTCGAAAAATCGTCATTACTCCCTTATTTTAAGGAATATTTAAAAAATACAAAAACTTTCAACATTTGCTTTCGGTTCCCTAAAACACTTGTATTTAGAATTATTTTCTATTTTGTCAAATAACAAAATGGCGACCGATCAAAAATTTCAATACAAGATATTTTGAAAACCAGTTGATCGATTTTTGAAAATAAGTCATTTATAAATCTTTAAAATATCTATTAATATATATATAGTTGAAGGTAATTGTGACTGCAATTAGTTAAGGAAACTGTATTTCGTGGGAATGGCAGTCAGGAATCGGGCTAATAATTTTTACGTCTTTTTAAATTTTGACAAGCTTTCGGAATCTCTTTATTCCTTCTTCAGGTCACTACATAAAAAAGTTATTATTAAAATAGTACTAATGTACAATAATAAATTTTTAATTTACTTACAATTTTTGTTAGAGTTATAATTTTGAAAATTGTCGGCTCCATGAAGCATATTTTCTTTTGGCTATTTTTTAAATTGTTGTAATTGCCATTGTTGAATTTTAAAAATGATTTTGTTATGATTTTAAAATAATAATTTAGTAAAATCTTACAGGTCACAGAAATTAATGTATGCACCACATGGCGCAGTATTCATCTTAAATTTACAAGTTTAGACGTAGTTATTACATTTAACCTGATTCTTATTTTTGTTATTCCACACTGGTTGGCGGTAAATTTCAAATTTCAAATTTACCGCCAACCAGTGTGGAATAAGAAAAATAAGAATCAGGTTAAATGTAATAACTACGTCTAAACTTGTAAATTTAAGATGAATACTGCGCCATGTGGTGCATACATTAATTTCTGTGACCTGTAAGATTTTACTAAATTATTATTTTAAAATCATAACAAAATCATTTTTAAAATTCAACAATGGCAATTACAACAATTTAAAAAATAGCCAAAAGAAAATATGCTTCATGGAGCCGACAATTTTCAAAATTATAACTCTAACAAAAATTGTAAGTAAATTAAAAATTTATTATTGTACATTAGTACTATTTTAATAATAACTTTTTTATGTAGTGACCTGAAGAAGGAATAAAGAGATTCCGAAAGCTTGTCAAAATTTAAAAAGACGTAAAAATTATTAGCCCGATTCCTGACTGCCATTCCCACGAAATACAGTTTCCAATATATATATATATATATATATATATATATATATATATATATATATATATATATATATATATATATATATTGTAATATGATATAGTGTAAACGAGGCTTGAGAGTTGAGTGGTTGTAAATGGGAGTTAGTGGGAAAATGGCAGCTAAGTGAGACGCTGAACGAAAAGCTAAATAAAGTTTATAAAGTTACGAGTTGTCTATTTATTTAAACATTAAATAATCCTGACAAGCAACTCTACATGGTGTCAGAATAAAAGGAACCTAAAAATAGAGAGGAAATACTACGAAAAATTGTAACATGCCGGGCGATGAAGGTCAAGCAGCAACGGCGCAATACAACGTAAAACCTCCAAAGGAATTCGACTTTAAAACACCACAAGAATGGCCAAAGTATATTAGAAGATTCAATAGATTCAGGGAAGTAACTGAATTAGATAAGAAATCAGGTAAACTGCAAGTCACAACCTTACTTTACACAATGGGCGACACCGCAGAAGACATATTTGCGTCATTCAATCTCACCGAAGCACAAGGTCAGTCATACGATACTGTAGTTAGTAAATTTGAGAATTATTTCATACCTAAAAGGAATGTTATTTATGAACGTGCACGATTTAACCAAAGAAATCAAAATGAGCATGAATCAGTAGATAATTTTATAACATCTTTATATACCCTATCTCAACATTGCGAATATGGGACCTTAAAAGATGAAATGATTCGAGATAGACTGGTAGTAGGTTTAAAAGATCGTAAACTGTCCGAAATTTTGCAGCTAGATCCAGAGCTTACATTAGAAAAAGCCATCAACAAAGCAAGGCAGTCCGAAGCAATAAAAGAACAACAAGAGATTCTTAGGCCAAATAAAGATAACGTAGATGCTGTCAACTACAAAAAGAGCAATAACAATTACCGAGCGGACAACAATGGTTATCAAAATAAACCGAAGAGATTTTCTAATCAAAATAAGAGTGAAAAGGAAAGAAAATGCACAAGATGTGGCAAAATCCCATCGCATAAGGTACAGGAATGTCCAGCGGCAAAGGTAAAATGTCATAAGTGTAATTACATAGGACACTATGCTAAAGAATGTAAAAGTACTAAAAGCAGAAAAGGTATACATAACGTTGCAACAGTAAATGATGAATTGAAATCCGAGGAAGAGGAAACCATTTTCATGGGAAGTGTTATAAAAAAGGAAGACGCAGCATGCGATCAGAAAATTTTGTATGTTACAAAATCAACTGCAAATGAAAGAGAAAGCAAGCCGTGGAAGACGAATGTAAAAATTGAAGAGCAAGAAATAAGAATCAAATTAGATTCAGGAGCAGATGCAACAGTAATCTCAACCGACATTTACAATAAAATGAGAGTTAAAACTAAACTGTTAAAACCACGAAAAATTTTAGTCGGAGCTAATGAATCAAAACTAGATTTAGTAGGAGTTTTCGAAGGAAAAATAAAATATGACGATAAACAAACAATACAACCAATATATGTGGTAAGAAATTTAAGCGAACCACTTTTAGGTAGGCCAGCTATTGAAGCACTAGATATAATAAACTGGTTCGAGAAAAGAAAAGTTCTTGAAATAAAAACCGACGAAGATGTGAAATCACAACATCCTAAATTATTCCAAGGCTTAGGAAAATGAACATTACTCATAAAATACGTTTGAAAGAAGACGCGAAACCGTATATAGTGGTAACTCCAAGAAGAATTGCTCTACCTTTAAAGTCAGCCGTGAAAGAAGAATTGCAGCATCTGCAGAAGATGGGAATAATTTCGCAAGTCAATGAACCGACAGAATGGTGTGCAGGTATGGTAGTTGTACCAAAACAAGGACAAAAGGTAAGAATCTGTGTCGATCTTACGCACTTAAATAAATATGTGGCAAGAGAGAGATTAATATTACCTTCCGTAGATGAAACATTAGCACGAATAGGAAATGCTAAATATTTTTCCAAATTAGATGCTAATAAAGGATTTCATCAAATACCTTTAGACAAAGAATCTGCATTGCTCACAACATTTATCACCCCATATGGTAGATATTGTTACAACCGGTTGCCATTCGGCATATGCAGTGCAAGTGAAGTTTTTCAACAGGCGATGAACCAAATCCTAGGTAATATCGAGGGCGTTATTTGCCATATAGACGATGTGTTAATTTACGGAGAAACCGAAGAACAACACGACGAAAGACTAAACGCAGTATTAACACAACTAGAAAAGGCAGGCATAACACTCAATAATAAGTGTTTATTCAAGAGAAAGGAAATAAAATTTCTGGGTCACATCATTAATCAAGATGGAATAAAGGCAGATCCAGCAAAAATAAAAGCAATCACCGACATGAAATCCCCTACTTCAGTAACAGAGTTACGAAGATTTTTTGGAATGCTAAATTATATGGCAAAGTTTTTACCTAACTTAGCCGAAGAGACCAAAATACTAAGGGACCTACTCAAAAAGGAGAACGAATATATATGGGATACGACTCATGAACTATGTTTCCAAAACTTAAAGAAAAAGTTAACCGAAACCCCAGTATTAGCGAAGTATGATCCGAACAAGGAGTTAAGATTGCTAGCAGATGCATCATCGTATGGACTTGGAGCCGTTCTTGAACAACAGGAAAACCAAGGATGGAAACCAATCACATACATATCAAAGTCACTAACGGAAGCGGAAAAAGGACTAGCACAAATCGAAAAAGAAGCACTAGGCATCACTTGGGCATGTGAACGTTTGCAAGAATATATTACGGGTAAAGTGATAACAATTTTAACAGATCACAAGCCTCTATTATCCTTGTTAGGAAGAAAACCACTTGAAGATCTCACTCCAAGAATTCAAAGATTAAGAATGAGGATGATGCGATTTAGTTACAACATTGAACATATTGCAGGAAAAGAATTCCATATTCCAGACACTCTTTCAAGATCACCCATCACTGGAAAGGAGTCCGAGGAGATTTTACTAGTTGAAGAAATATATAACCATGGTAACAATTTTCTTAAATATTATCCTGCTTCAGATAAAAGGTTAGAGGAGATTAGGATTGCACAAGAGGAGGATAAGAAGTTAAAAATATTGAGACATTACATTCAAAATGGATTTCCGGAGAAAACTTATCAGTGCAATAAAGAAATATCTGATTATTGGAAGATAAGAGGCGAGCTAACCTTACAAGAAGGATTGATCCTAAAGGGCCAACAGATAGTTATACCGCCGAAATTAAGAAGGAAGATATTGGGAAACATACATGAAGGACATCTAGGCATCTCAAAATGCAGGAAACGCGCTCGTGAATGCGTGTACTGGCCTGGAATGTCAAATGATATCAAACAGCTAGTAGAAAGATGCGAAGCTTGTTTAATGGACAAACCCAATCACAAAGAACCTTTAATACCAACATGTACCCCGGCCAAGCCATGGGAAATTTTGGGGACTGATCTGGCAGAAAGAGATCACAAGAAATATTTATTAGTCACAGACTACTATTCCAGATACCCCGAAGTATATCTTATGAAGAATACTACTGCGAAGGAAATCATAGAAAAATTGAAATCTATATTTGCGAGACATGGAATCCCGGTCGAAATTCGTTCTGATAACGGGCCACCATACAATAGCGAAGAAATGAGAGCTTTTGCACAAGAATATGGATTTAGGTTAAATACTAGTAGTCCAAAATATCCTCAAAGCAATGGCCAAGCAGAAAACGCTGTAAAGATCATAAAATCTATAATAAAAAGATCTCAAGATCCTTATTTAGGATTACTCGCTTACAGAAATACACCACTCATTGATCTTGGATACAGCCCAGCACAACTCTTAATGGGTAGAAGACTTAGGGATACCGTTCCTAAAATGAAGTTATTATTAGAACCGAAAATTATTGACAAACGTGAGTTTCATGAAAAGAACTCAAGGATGAAAGAAAAACAAAAATATTATTTCGACAAAAGATTTAGAGCCACGAATTTAAAAGAATTAACACCAGGACAAGATGTGTGGATCACGGATTTAAAAAGAACAGGAAAAATTGTTAAACCCGATCCTAATCCTAGAAGCTATATTATCCAAACCCCTAAAGGAGAAGTTCGTCGAAATCGAGTTCACATTGTTCCTGGATATTTCCCAAATTACCAAAACCCAATCATTCCCGAACGTGATATTTTAATTTACAGCAAAGAAAACCACCCAAGAGCAAACCAACCCGACCCGAGGCAAGAAACTGTGAACAATCCGCCAAGTCATACTGAGGAAGAAGATGAGGCCGTGAAGACCCCGAAGACGCCGAAGACCCTGACCGACAGAGATGAACCAATACGGTCCAGTCCAAGAGTAGTCACGACCACCCGAAGTGGACGATCCATAAAACCTCCAAATAGACTGAATCTATAATATAATATTTAATATATTTACATTATTTATGTTTGTTATGTAAAGTACATTTTTATTTTTTTTATTAGAAGAAAAAGGGATGTAATATGATATAGTGTAAACGAGGCTTGAGAGTTGAGTGGTTGTAAATGGGAGTTAGTGGGAAAATGGCAGCTAAGTGAGACGCTGAACGAAAAGCTAAATAAAATTTATAAAGTTACGAGTTGTCTATTTATTTAAACATTAAATAATCCTGACAAGCAACTCTACATATATAAATAAATAAATATACAGTGTGTGCAATAAAATGCGGAACATAGGACTTTAACATGGGATTTCAAAAAGTTGCGGATTCTCTCTCTACTGATAAATTTAGAGCAAAACTAAAACAGTATAAAGTTGTTCAATTTAAAATTTTATGTTAGAGAAGATCGTAATTGTTGCAACAGTATGTCTTTCGTACGAGATATATTAAATATAAAATATATTATTTAATGTTGAAGTCCTATGTTCTATTTTATCATATATATAGAAGGTTGGTAATACTGCTGCCAGAGTGAATACGTGTTTTTAATATGTGCTAAATCTTTTTCAAATTTCTTAAATATTTTTCATTAACATTTAAAAACCAAATAACAACTAAAAACTTAAAAAAATCGGGGTCCAAATCATTTATACATCTTAAAACAATATAATGCAGTGAAGTGTCAGTGTGATTTGTGAATAAACAATGCTAGTCAAGGTCTTGTATACGTTTAGATTTAAGTCATATCCAGCAAGATTGGTGCTCAAGTGTTTCATTTAAATTTCACAATAAACCAGTGTTCCCAACTATAATGGAAAAAAATAAATAACAAACAATAAATAAGACAAAAAAAGGCTACCTTAATAGTTATTTACGTGGCCAGTGGTGTAAGTTAATTTTTACAGGTCGAGCTGGAAATTTGTGAGGTAAGCGACAAAATTTTATTTCCACTTTCATAGTGGTTTTTTTATTAATTTGCTTTATTCTTGACAATTATATAGAAGATGGAAATAAAATTCATTGTAATTTTGAATTTCTGAATAATAGAAAAATGACGATAGAAAACATATATAAATTGATTTTAACGGTAGAGGTATAGAAAGATAGTAACTAGGACAATAATTATTGAAGAGTCCGTTATACAAAGCATTAAAAACACTTTGTGGCTATCAGCTGACGAGTACTACTTTACCGGTTTCCAGATTTTGTCGCTAGGTGGCTACGAGTTAATGTTCCTCGCGAATAGGCGAAATCTCGAGTTTGAATTTTAAATTTATTTATTTGTGTAAAGAGATTAAAGGAAAAGAAATTCTCATCTCTATAAGCGATATCTGCACTTATTTAAAAGGTGCAATAAGACCAATAGTTGCAGAAAAAGCTGTACAGATTTTTAGAGATTGTTGTAAAGTTGACAACAATTATCGTTCCCTTCACTACTACAAAATATTAATTCCGTTTACTTTAAATAGTGGATTGAAAAAAAATTCCAAAAAATACATCTAATTTACGTTAAAATTTCGTTCGGATTTTGGTTTTGTGGTGTTCGATTTTCAACTTAACAATTAATTCTAACTTTTCTTTTGAATGTACACTAGATATTCACTCTTTAAATTAAAATTCTGATTGCCATCTATAGTAAAATTTAAGTATTAATTGATTGAATAAGGCAAAGCCATTCAGAATAGGTTTACTTATTGCACGTGCATATTTTTGTTGGTGTTTTAAAAATCACACTGTTAATATTATTACGAAGTTCTACATATATCTTGCGTACAAATTATAAAATACACATAGTACAATGGATTTGTGTTTTATGTGCACGAAGGACTACCACTGCGTCCCTGTGGACGACAGAATAGTGTCCGAAGTGGAGTATCTTATACCAGAAATAGTAAGTGAAATTAAACTTTACTTATTACGAATAAGAAATAATTGTACATATCTCCGTTGTGTATTGTTTTTATGTTATTAAACAGTTGCATAAGTGAGGTTAGGCTAAGAGCCGATATGACCATGTCATACAATCGACAAGTCGCTTGATCGACAATATTATACCGTAGTTTTGTCGAGTTCTTGTGTTTCATTTTATTAATATTATTTACCTCTATATTTACGTACGTATTCTTAATAAACAATTGAAATTTTAAATTATTTTATCATACAATATTCTTAAAATCAATATGTATTTACTTTTGTTAAGTTCTTTCTAAATACAGTTTTCTCTCCATTTATATTTTTTTTGAGTTCTGCTTTCACTGGGATTACATTATTTTCTTTCGTTTTGAGATATTATTTTTGTCTTTCGTATAAAATATTATCAACCAGTCTTAAAATACTATTTTCTTTATTATATATACCGAACATCGTTATATCCAGTGCTCGTACATTACTAATATTATCACTGTTACAGCAATTATTCTTCAGAACCAAAGATATAATTTTTATTTTTCTATTTTCCATATTAATAACAAAAGGTTGATTTACTGTCTGAAATTTGGTGAAAATCCAATTATGAAATTTAGGCCTCTGAACTTGAAATTTGTGTGCTAGTTGTGTCTATGTTTCAAGGCATGAAACTTTCATCAGCTGTTAATTGTTTATATATGTTTGATGGGTTAAATTTGTATATGTTTGGTTTATTGTATTTCCCGCTCGATTTTAACGTCATACTTACGGAGTCTAACCGGGAGAGCCACTTCCTAGAGATGGCAGCACTACTGACTGACTTATAGGGAAAACATTGTATTTTAAATAAGTGCTAGTGTTATTTTGATTCTTTGTTTTAAAGATATTTTGTTATTTTTAATTTGAATTAAATTTGTTTATCACAATTTCAGATATATACGTTTATTTAGATGATGCTTTGCGGTCTATGGTCGAAGTAGAAGCAGATTATAAAAGGAAAATAAGATTCACAATTGCGGTTATCTGTTTGTTAACTACTTATTTAATTATTTTTAGCTGTACATATTATTTTATGCGATTACAAGGCAGATAAATGGAATAATATACAAATAATTGATCTGTGTCTTCAAATATCTAATTTGAATTATTCGTAATAACATTAAATACAATTGACACTTTGGAGAAATATGTATGCATCTGTAAAGCAGATGGAGAGTAGTGCAAGCAATCGTTGTTTTGTTATTATATTTATTTATTTTTTATATAAATTCACCATAAAAAAATAAAAAATATATATATTTCATAATACATGTAAATTCCTTATTTTTTTAATGTTACAAATTTTATTCGATAGGTTCATAAATATAAACATGTAGGTACATAATGTTCTTTGATTTGCACGTCTTTTTCCTGATATAGCTTAATGTCTGCTATTTTTATCGTTTCTTCTTCTCTAACTTTCCTACAAACAATTTACAATAAATATATAATGTTAAAGAATACTAATTATTACTTACATGTAACGTCTCTCTATTTTTTTTCTCTGTACAGAGGTTCCGTCTGAATTTTCTTTGCGGTAATTTATGGCTGATATGTGCTTTCCGATATTTAAGGCGATATTCCACTTATTTTTTAATGTTTCTCTTTTTTGGAAATAATGAACAATATCTCTTAGACTTGCTGGTCATTTTTGGTTGTTGTTTACTTATGAATTGTTACGGTTTATTTTTGCAATCTGCAATTTATTTAAAATCTAAATCATTTTATTTCCTTATTATCATTTTTGTTCGCAATTTATGGAACTCTTAGGCATTGCTGGTTGCTTATTGTCAGGAATATTAATTTTTATATTTTTATACATTTGGGCATGTGCAAGTTTGAGCTAACTCGCAGATTTGAGCGAAGTGATTCATTCTGTTCGTTGATCGTCGCTGTAGTCATATCTCAGTGTCTAGTTATTATTTATCATATTGTTTAGTTTATTGTTGGATAAATTTTAACGTGCCCGTTATTTGGGGATTATAACTGAGGAAAGTACTGGGGAAATATTTGTTCCCGCGGAAAATTGTTCCGGATTTATTGCACTGCGATCATTGAAAAACAACTTAGCCGCCCACCATCTCAGGTATTTACTTTTATTGTTGATTAGCCCAGTTGTAGTATCTATAAAGTATTTTGGTAATAATATTTTGATCATTGTTAATTTACCATCAGTAAAAGTAACTTTTAACTTAATCATCGACCTGGCAATGCTAATTGAGTTCTCCTTTCAGGCTTTTATTTTATTTTATTTTATTGTATTTACTTTTCTACCACTATCGATATTAATTCGATCTCGATCCGATTTATGGGATGCTTATGGTTGGATTGGGTTGTTGAGCCCTTATTTTGGTGGATACACATTTTAGTGGAGAATTTTTGGGGAGAATTGGATGACTGGTACCTCGTGTTTCAAGCGGAAATTGTTCGACGCCATTTTGGAACTCGTCACACACTACGTCACTACCGCACACTACGTCACTCCGACGTCATCAGCTCTCCAAACACATGCAGATAAGCTCTATTTTGATTTTTTTCTTGTTGTTATTTTTAAATATTTTTTTGGATTGATTTTTGAATGTTATGTTATTTAATTACATTTATTTACGCTTATGTTATTATTTTATATGTACTAGCTCACGCGAGTCTCAGAATTTTTTATGAGAGATACTCATTTAGGGATTGTTTCGGTTTAGGAAGGGTTAGGACTGAATTTAACTTATTTCGACGCTTGTTACGCTCGCATTACCCTGATTGGTCGACCAACCACCCGTATTGCGCCTATTTTTGCGTATTATATTTAAAGTTTAAGTTATCTAAACATCCGAAGTCCTCGCTCGTTCGTGCGCCACGCATCCCCTATTTGGTACAGTTTATTCACTTATTAGTATTACCTTTCGTTTATATCTCGCATGAGTTATATAATTCATTCAGAAAATTTGTTAATATAAAGAATTTCGATTTCAAACTTTATTTACATAATGTAATACTACAAATATTTAATATATCCTACACTTTAATTTCAAACGGAGCTTTATTTGTTTTTTTTTTTTGAGTTACCTACTATTATCTTTGATTATCCTTCACAGATTCGTATTTTCGTGGTTGTATACTAGGTTTCCTTTTTTTTAACAACAACCACGTGGCGCCCTATTATAATTTATACTATTTCATTATTTGAACCACCCCCTTCTCCACTGTCTAAAAGCTGGCGGCCGCATTCACTGTTATCTTGAATGCGTAAGAGCTACAATAATACACGACTGTGTGGTGCACGTAGCAAATTTGGCGCCCAACGTGGGGCGCTTGCGTCAAAAAAAAAATAATAGAAGAGGGCCTTGTTTATTTCATTGTTGTGACCATTATTGTGACCATTATCGTCACTATTGTTGCGTGGCGTGGGGTGGCCATTGTTGCCATTATTATTATATCCATTGTTGCCAGTATTTTGACACCACGGTTAATATTATTATTGTGGACATTGTTAACATTTTATTATAATTTTTTTTGTTGTTGCTTTGGTAGAGGAGACGTCTCTCTTCGCACTGCTCTCGCTAGCATAGTGGTATAGTTTTTTTTTGTTACTATCGCGGAGAAGGTCTAGCATTGTCGTTTTCTTGTGGCATATTTCTATTGTGTCATTATTGGGGTAGTTTTTATTTCCTTTATTATCCAATTGTTTTTTTTGTTATTGATTGGGGATGGAGTCCAAATTGGAAATTAACAGGTTAAGTAAGACCGAGCTGAGTTACGAATTGAAAATTCGAGGTGTTAGTGATGATAGCGATGTCTCGTCGATGCGGAAGTCATTGCGGTATCTACTTCGGTTAGAGAAAGACTCAAAACGTACATTGCCAGACTATCCTTTTACCTTTGAGGAGGATCATGAGGCATTAGAACAACAAATCGTTGAGATTAAAAATCTAATAGATTCGTTTAGCGGGACAAAATTCTCATCCGAATATAATAAGTTGATTACAAAAATTACGCATTCGTTAGGTCGAGCCAATCGGTGTGTAAGTAAGACTGCTGATGAGAAGAAGAAGAAATCCGAGCAATTTTCTCAGCTAGTCACGTTACAGTCTAAACTTAAAACCAAGGTTAGGAGTTTGAAACATTCGGCAACACTGTTGAGCAGTACTATATTGGAACAATCCATCTCGGGCGAATTAGCTGTTGTTTCGGATACTTCGACAGTCGAGTCTGATTCCGATATGGAAATTGAATCACCACGTATGGTACTCAAGTCAACCCCCGTGTCTCAATGGGACTTAAAATTCTCCGGGGATACCAAACACATGTCGGTCAATGCATTCTTAGAGCGAGTGGAAGAGCTTCGTCTGGCACGCAACGTATCGAGAGTACAATTATTGCGTACTGCCGTTGACTTGTTCAAGGGCACTGCACTTATCTGGTACCGGGCAAACCGTGAATTATTTAGGACATGGGCTGAACTTGTTGTTGCACTTCGGGATGAGTTCCAACCGGTTGATTACGAAGATAAATTACTTGACGAAATCAAACATCGGACTCAAGGGCCTAACGAGAGTATCGGAATTTACATCGCGGTCATGTCTTCTCTTTTTAGTAGACTTAAGGATAAGCTTTCAGAAGATGTTCGTGTGAATATATTATTGAAGAACATCGCTCCGTTCTACCAAACGCAGCTCGGTTTAGTAGATGTCAAAACTGTCTCCGAATTACTGAGGTTATGTCGACGATTAGAAGCCCGTAAAGTCTCTGTAGAAGCTTATGTTCCACCTCCGCGCCGTAGTCAGGCATATGAACCTGATTTAGCTTACGTTTATACTGATGGTCCACAGGCTTCTCAGCACAAATGTTATAATGTTGAAACGAGTGTTGCGGATCCTTCTAAGTCTCCTTCATTAGTTCAACCTCGCCAATCGTGCTGGAATTGCGGTAAGGCGGGTCATTTGTCCTCGCGTTGTCGTCAGCCTCGTAAGAAGCATTGTTTCCGGTGCGGCAAACCGGATGTTACCTGCCGAGACTGCCCTTCGTGTAGTGTCGCGGGAAACGGTCGTCGGATGCAGCGGTAAACCGGCCGTTGCATCGTTCTAGTGTGGAATCGGTATCTGTTAATTATGTTTTGGATTTCATTTTGTCGCATGCTAAGGACGACGAACGCCCTTATCTACAAGTTTATATTTTCGAAAAATGTTTTTTGGGTTTGTTAGATTCTGGTGCAACTTGCACTATTATGGGGAATCCGGGGTGGATTATGTTGCAAAATTTAAATTTATCGCTGAAGGAATCAGCATCGTTTTGTACGGTCGCGAATGGTCAGCGTTGTGCCTGTATCGGGAGTATTTCGGTGCCGATACGGTTGAGAGACCAAGTTAAAGTTATAGACATTCTTATTGTTCCCGAGTTATCGCATGGCTTAATTCTCGGTACGAATTTTTGGAAGACCATGGGTGTAGTTCCAGATCTCCGCCGAGGAGAATGGAAATTTTCTGGTTCGCCTGAAGTTTCAGTTGATGCTATCAGTCCGCGCAGTTGCCTTACACTTGATCAGGAACGACTGTTGAGCTCGCTTATCGACCGAATATTCAAGGACGTAGACGAGAGTGTTATCGGATGTACCTCGCGAGTCGAACATGAAATAGTTACCGACAGCGAACCAATCAAGCAGAGGTACTATCCTATCTCGCCCGCAATGCAAAAGCATGTGGATAAGGAACTTGAGCTTATGTTAACTCAAGGTATCATTGAAAGGTCGCAGAGTCCTTGGTCGTCGCCTATTCTGCTTGTGCCAAAAAAAGACGGGACCTTCCGGTTTTGCGTTGATTACCGCAAGCTGAATAAGGTTAGCCGTCGTGACGCTTACCCGTTGCCATATGTGTCGGATACTTTGGACAAGTTGCGAGATGCTAGGTACCTAACGTCACTCGACATAAAATCGGCCTATTGGCAAATACCGGTTGCGGAAAATTCGAGACAATATACCGCCTTTACAGTTCCGAACCGCGGTCTTTACCAATTTAAACGTATGCCGTTTGGTCTTCATAATGCTCCCGCGACGTGGCAGCGTTTTATAGATAGAGTCATCGGCGTCGACTTGGAACCGCATGTCTTCGTTTACCTCGACGACATCATTATTGTCACTCAAGACTTCGACAAACATTTAGAAATCCTTGAGGAAGTGTTAGTCCGTTTGACGAAAGCTGGCTTGACCCTGGGACGAGAGAAGTGCCAATTCTGCCGGGATGAATTGAAATATTTAGGCTACGTTGTTAATCGTCAAGGTTTGCACGTAGATCCCGATAAGGTTCGGGCTATTATTGAGATTCCGACACCTCGAAACGTATCGGAAGTACGTAGAGTAGTAGGCATGGCATCGTGGTACCGACGTTTCGTACCCCATTTTTCGTCCGTGATTTCACCATTAACCAATTTGCTTCGCAAGAGTGTAAAATTCGATTGGGATCAATCTTGTTCGGACGCTTGGTCAAAACTTAAAAGTCACTTGGTTTCGTCTCCTATTCTTTCGTGCCCAGACTTTCAAAAAGAATTCACGCTACAAACTGACGCGTCTAATTACGGTTTGGGTGCTGTATTGTCGCAGCAACATGATGACGGAGAAAAGGTCATATGTTATCTCTCTCGCTCTCTCACTCGTCAAGAACAAAAATTTTCTACGACCGAAAAAGAACTTTTAGCCCTTCTGTGGTCTGTCGAAAAACTCCGCCCGTATTTGGAAGGAACTCGCTTTACAGCCATTACCGACCACTATTCGCTCTTGTGGCTTAACAATCTTCAGAACCCTTCCGGACGTCTTGCGCGCTGGTCTGTGAGATTACAGCAGTACGACTTTAACATCGTACACCGGAAAGGGAAGGAACACGTAGTTCCTGACGCCCTGTCTCGTGCCGTCCCTGTCGTCGCTGATGTTAGTGTGGCCGAAGTTAACGATAAGTGGTACAATAAACTTTTAGAATCTGTTTCGCGTGATCCGGTACGTTACCCTGCTTTTCGTATAACTAACGGTGTACTGTACAAATTTGTAAAACATAAGTGGCCAGGTTTGGTCAACGAATGCGATCATTGGAAGAGAGTCATACCGAAAGATGAACGTGCGAAATGTATGATGCTGTGTCACGATATACCGACCAGTGGTCATCTTGGTGTCTTTAAAACTTTTCATCGTGCCGCCCAATCATATTATTGGCCGAAGATGAAGGCCGATATAGCGTCTTATGTACGAAGATGTGTAGTCTGCATTAAAGCAAAACCCAGTCAAAAAGCCCCCACAGGTCAAATGGGTGGCCATTCATTTATCTCTCTTCCATGGGAAATTATTAGTACCGACTTAATCGGTCCCTTGCCGACTTCTTCTCAAGGAAATTCGTTTATTCTCGTTGTGACTGATTGTTTCAGTAAATTTACCGTTTGTTTTCCCCTTCGTAAAGGCACTGCCCCTAATATTGTCCGTCGTATGGAGAACGACGTCTTTTTACTATTCGGTGTACCTCGTGTTATCATTATGGATAATGGTAAGCAATTTCGATCGAAGGAATTCCTCAAATTATGCTCCACGTATAAAGTTAAACCTGCGTTTACTTCATTTTATCACCCCCAGGCAAACCCTACCGAACGAGTCAATAGGGTGTTGAAAACAATGCTCACTTCTTATGTAGCCGACTCGCAGAGATCCTGGGATAAAATCCTCCCTCAAATTTCTTGTGCACTCCGCACTGCGGTTCATGAAGCTACCGGACATAGCCCCTACTTCATTAATTTTGGGCGGGAGATGTTGTTGTCAGGTGATTGTCATAGGGTCCGATTGGACAGCCCTGAAACTGACACTTCCGATGGAAAGAAACTAGCCGACCGCTCTCATCATTTTACGAAGCTGTATGAGGATGTCCAATCACGCTTACAGAAGGCTTATACCAAGTCTAAAACTCGATATGATCTTCGTCGCCGTGTAGTCAATTATTCTCCTAATCAGCTTGTATGGCGAAAAAATTTTGTTCTGTCGGATGCCACGAAATATTTTTCGGCTAAATTAGCAGACAAGTACGTAGGTCCCTTTATGATACATAAGAAGGTAGCGCAAGATAATTATCAGCTGAAGAGCTTAGAAGGTGAAATACTCACTGGCACTTGGAGCAGCCAACACCTTAAGGAACATCCCGAAATCGACCCTGGTTAGAAATCATTAAAGAGTATTCTATCGGTCCCGTATTTTGTTCTGACCCTCGCATTAGATACGGCTTACGATCTATTGTTCTTTGGATATTTCCGTTTTCTTTCTTTTGTATCTCTCTCGTATCACTGGGAGCCATCTTCGGTGGTGAAGAGAATTGTCGGTTACATTCCTTATCAATTCCGAATAGGAAATTTTAGTTGCCACGAAAATTTCCTCGACAGGTAAGAGGGGGAATTGTTACGGTTTATTTTTGCAATCTGCAATTTATTTAAAATCTAAATCATTTTATTTCCTTATTATCATTTTTGTTCGCAATTTATGGAACTCTTAGGCATTGCTGGTTGCTTATTGTCAGGAATATTAATTTTTATATTTTTATACATTTGGGCATGTGCAAGTTTGAGCTAACTCGCAGATTTGAGCGAAGTGATTCATTCTGTTCGTTGATCGTCGCTGTAGTCATATCTCAGTGTCTAGTTATTATTTATCATATTGTTTAGTTTATTGTTGGATAAATTTTAACGTGCCCGTTATTTGGGGATTATAACTGAGGAAAGTACTGGGGAAATATTTGTTCCCGCGGAAAATTGTTCCGGATTTATTGCACTGCGATCATTGAAAAACAACTTAGCCGCCCACCATCTCAGGTATTTACTTTTATTGTTGATTAGCCCAGTTGTAGTATCTATAAAGTATTTTGGTAATAATATTTTGATCATTGTTAATTTACCATCAGTAAAAGTAACTTTTAACTTAATCATCGACCTGGCAATGCTAATTGAGTTCTCCTTTCAGGCTTTTATTTTATTTTATTTTATTGTATTTACTTTTCTACCACTATCGATATTAATTCGATCTCGATCCGATTTATGGGATGCTTATGGTTGGATTGGGTTGTTGAGCCCTTATTTTGGTGGATACACATTTTAGTGGAGAATTTTTGGGGAGAATTGGATGACTGGTACCTCGTGTTTCAAGCGGAAATTGTTCGACGCCATTTTGGAACTCGTCACACACTACGTCACTACCGCACACTACGTCACTCCGACGTCATCAGCTCTCCAAACACATGCAGATAAGCTCTATTTTGATTTTTTTCTTGTTGTTATTTTTAAATATTTTTTTGGATTGATTTTTGAATGTTATGTTATTTAATTACATTTATTTACGCTTATGTTATTATTTTATATGTACTAGCTCACGCGAGTCTCAGAATTTTTTATGAGAGATACTCATTTAGGGATTGTTTCGGTTTAGGAAGGGTTAGGACTGAATTTAACTTATTTCGACGCTTGTTACGCTCGCATTACCCTGATTGGTCGACCAACCACCCGTATTGCGCCTATTTTTGCGTATTATATTTAAAGTTTAAGTTATCTAAACATCCGAAGTCCTCGCTCGTTCGTGCGCCACGCATCCCCTATTTGGTACAGTTTATTCACTTATTAGTATTACCTTTCGTTTATATCTCGCATGAGTTATATAATTCATTCAGAAAATTTGTTAATATAAAGAATTTCGATTTCAAACTTTATTTACATAATGTAATACTACAAATATTTAATATATCCTACACTTTAATTTCAAACGGAGCTTTATTTGTTTTTTTTTTTTGAGTTACCTACTATTATCTTTGATTATCCTTCACAGATTCGTATTTTCGTGGTTGTATACTAGGTTTCCTTTTTTTTAACAACAACCACGTGGCGCCCTATTATAATTTATACTATTTCATTATTTGAACCACCCCCTTCTCCACTGTCTAAAAGCTGGCGGCCGCATTCACTGTTATCTTGAATGCGTAAGAGCTACAATAATACACGACTGTGTGGTGCACGTAGCAAACCCTATGTAACAGTACTTTGTTGGCTCTTGCCAATATAAAAAAATGATTTTAAAGCGATAGTAAATAATCAAACACAAAGTAAAAACTGAAAAAGGCTTATCTGGAGTTTGTGGAATTCGAAGAAACAGAACGGCTGAACAGATTGACGTTCCCGTAACTTAAGAAAGATCAGTAGCGTCACACGTGTTACTTGACTTGGGATCGGAATTTCCGTTATCTCCGGTTCCTTTGGAGAATAATTGTCCTCACAATTATATTCCCGTATTTTGTACTTACTATAAAGGGCATACAACCCAAATTAACAAGCCTACAAAAGGTTGTGGTTGAGTATTGGTGGTAAGGGTATGCACGCCACTGATTAATATGAAGATGGAAAATTACGAAGTATTTCTTTAAACTGATATGAAAACAACAACAATGAAACAGAAAATTGTATACACAATTACCAAGATAACTCACTGTATACATCTTTCAATATAAAATCTCAGGAAGGAGGATTTAAGAAATGCGACCGAGATGGGTTTTGCATATGGCGGATAGTGTTTCGTGATATTCATTTTAAAAAAATATGGGATACAACAAACTTAAAAATGCTCTAAATTGTGTAGTCATAATTTACAATATGATAAATATAATTGTGAAATACAAAAAGTAAGAGGTAAAATATTTACATAACAGAAAATAAAGTAAATACAAAATTGAAATAAGGATAATACATAATAAGGACGTATAACAGTTTCCATTGATTTTTATTTAAATAAAATAAGGTTTATGAACATTAGAAATGTATATTCTGACCCTTTATTTAAAATTACTATGATACGGCAATGAAATTATTTCTTGACATTTACGTTACACGACGGGGTTCATTCTCATTTGACAATATGCAATATAATTCATATATATGTATATCAATGTGTAGTTTCATTTTTCATAAGTAATATAATAAGAGCCATTTAGAGTCAATTTTGACCCGAATTGTCGTTACTTCGCAAGAATTACAAGTAAATTTTACCTATTAAATTCTTAGCTCGAATTATATTTGCTTGATTATTTCACGAATGACAAAAAAAAGATTCCAAATAGACATTCTTGTTCTTTTTGTATTCTCTGGAACACTTTGATCAATATTTTCATATCAATAAAATGTGACCATGACGACGCTAGTGTGATCAAATTACTTCACTAAAATACGGCCTACCCCCCCCCCCCCCATCAAATGAAGCATTCTGATTGGGTGAAAATGACATGTGTGAAATAATCTTTATAATAGTTGTACGATGCAAAATACTTACTAATGTAATTAAATTCCTAAACTTTTGTTGTTCATGGTTTGGGAACAACCACATGCGACACAACTTACCTTAATTATTACTATACTGGAATGCTGAATATGCAAAGAATGTTAAATTATTGCGATACAGTTATTTCTATAGATTGAAGAACAAAACAACAAATTAATAATAAGGTGCAGATCATGCAATAATAATTAATATTTGTCAAATATTCCATGCGCAGAAGTGTCAGACATCTATTTCTCTCAGGCTCGTTTCTCGCTTGCATAAAAGCCTAGAAGTTAGCGTTCCAGTATTACTCTATTCCAGTGACATGTTGACGAGTAGTTCACGGAATGTCCGCAACTGGCGCAGCGATGCAACTTTATTCGCCTATTCAGAATAATTCTTTGTTGACATCAGACTATAATTTCCTGTTGGTAGCATGACATCACGCTTTTAATTTTATTACAAAGTTTTAATATATAGTTCGCACAAATAGTAAAATATAAACAGTACAATGGATTTGTGTTTTATGTGCACGAAGGACTACCACTGCGTCCCTGTGGACGACAGAATAGTGTCCGAAGTGAAGTATCTTATTCCTGAAATTGTAAGTCTAGTTATACATATGTTACGCGATAGACAAGTTCAACTACCCGTCGAAATAACTATCAAAGGTTCTTTAATACTGGTTGATTCACACAGTTAAATAACAATTCGGAAACACAAAGTATATTAAACGAAAAATCATTACATTTTTGATTATATTATCTTATATTGTTTTTTTTTCTTGACAACTGCCCACTACTGACAAGTAATTTAATTTTTAAAATTTAGTAACTTCCATTAGATATTAGCATTGGTCGCAACAACATATCTAACATTTACTTTGTATATTTGTTATTAAATGTAGCAAAATGAGGTTAGGCTAAGAGAGAATATAACTATGTCGTACAATCAACAAGTCGTTTCATCGACTATATTTTTTTCATACAGGCGATTTGAAAAAAAAATATATACAATTAAACGCATCTATAAGAGATCCAAAGTCGGTTAAATTAGACAAAAGTTGCCTCATTTGGGGGTCATTTTATATGTTTTTGCTTTTCCCAAAAATGCATAGCTGACTCTGATCAAAAATGTAAATTTATCAATTTTCTTTTTTTGCTTATAACTTCTTTATTTCAATACAAAAAAAAATACTTTGGACATTATTCAAACACTTTTTTACTACGAATTCACTGCAGTATTCCAAATTTTTATTTCTCATACCGATTTCGAGAAATTGATACCAACTTTCAATTTTCATACTGACCTCAAAGTAGGCTGTGAGACCGTAAGAGAAGTCAAGAAGATTGATATTTTACTCTATATTTCTATATCCATTTAGTTATCACTAACCGAAATACAAGAATAAAATTAGCTTCCTGCTTGTTGCATTTTATGAGTATATTATGAGAATTGATTTTACATTTCAGACAATTATCAAGTTGGGTATTCCACTGCGTATCTGTTCCGTGTGTGAGGGGGCCCTCGACGCCTTCAGCAAATTCAAACATTCCAGTGTGGAGAGCAGCCGGCGCTTAGAGAGCAGCATCAGGGCCCGCGGGGCCCCGGGGCTCCCGCTACACACAGGCAGGGCCCCCGTTGTGGGCCACAATGACACATCTGGTACCCAACCCGAGAAAATAGAAGAAATGTCTATTAAAGATGAACCTGTAGAGGAAACATGGCCGGAGTGTCACCCGCACATAAACAGCGCATCCCTAAATCCTTCCTTGCAGGTAGACAGGACATCTCCAGACACATACAGGGCTCTTCCCAATCCATTCGTTCTGTTAGAAAGTGTATTGCCACAGAATAAATTGCATAACAGCAGAATGTCTCTAAACACTGCATTGCACACAGATATCTCCATTAAGGAAGAACAACTGGAAGAAACGCCACAAGACCGACGACTTTATAATTATATAAAAGAAAACATATGCAAGGAAGAATATGCAGAAAGTAATAAAATGAATGATGATAAAGATAATGAAAGAAAACATAAGACAGAGGAGGAGAATTCAAGGGCGGACACACGGGAGAAAGTGTGGGAGAAGAGTTCCGCTGAGCCCGAAGAAATAATTGTAAAAGAAAATGACAAATATTGCAGCAAAAATAATCAAATTGACACAAAGAAAACTTTCATCTGTAATAAAAACATTAGGAAAATACATAAAAGACAACATCGAAGTAATATTAGTAACAAATTATTCATACGTAAAAATAATTTATCGCGTCGTAAGAAACAAGTACATAGGCGAATAAAATATTTACCGTGTATTCTATGTACAAAAACATTTATTTATAAATACGATTTGAATAAACATATAATGTTGCATAATGGAATTAAAAATATGCAGTGTTTTATTTGTAAAAAAAGATTTTCTAAGAAGCATAATTTGAGACAACATTTAAAAACTCATAATGGACAAAGAGACTTCCGCGGTAATACAAGCACTAAAACATTTACGTCGGAAACTGAGTTAAAATGCCGCAGTACAGAACAAGAGAGCATCCGAGTAAACAAAGCGTGGCCGTGCTCTGTGTGTCATAAGATATTTAGATTTAAAAGTCAATTGGATCAGCATATGAAAGTTCATTCTAAAAAGTATCGGTGTGAAATCTGCAGTAAATCGTTTACGCGGAAACGTGTACTATTGAAGCACGTGAAAATACATTCTGGAGTAAGACCCTTTTATTGTAATGTCTGTTGTAAGTCATTTAAATATAAATGGTATTTACGCGTCCATATCAGACTTCATTCCGGAATAAAAGACTATCAGTGCAATGTCTGTAGTAAATCATTTACGGTGAAGTGGAATTTAAATGCTCACATGAAAATCCATTTGAAAATAAAAGAACATAAATGCAACGTCTGTTTTAAAACATTTACGAGGAAGTCGAATTTAAATATTCACATGAAAATTCATTTGGGAATAAAAGAACATAAATGCAACGTCTGTTTTAAAACATTTACAAGGAAGTCGGAATTAAATATTCACATGAAAATTCATTTGGGAATAAAAGATTATCAGTGCAATGTTTGTAGTAAATCATTTATGCTGAAGTCAAATTTAAATGCTCACATGAAAATCCATTTGAAAATAAAAGAACATAAATGCAATGTCTGTTTTAAAACATTTACGTGGAAGTCGAGTTTAAATGCTTACATGAAAAGCCATTTGCGAATAAAAGACTATCAGTGCAATGTCTGTTTTAAATCATTTACGTACAAGCATAATTTAAATAGTCACATGATAATTCATTGTGCTATAAAAGACCAACATTGTGATGTCTGTAATAAACCGTTCAGATATAAATATAATTTAAAACGTCACATGAAAGTTCATTCTAAAATAAAAATTAATCATACAAATATAAGTCTCGAGTAATTACTGACATGAAACCTCATTTTAAAACTGAATATCTTACATAATTTAATGTTTAACAGAAAAGTCTTGTGGATAATGTTAAAGCAGAGAAACACCTATAAAGGAACCAGGTTGCCCGCTTACTAGTTACAGCACCGGGAATCTACCTCTTATGTCAATCAATGTGAGTAATATTTAATAAATATAATTATTTAACAATATTTATATTTATTATTATTTGTATAGCCCTTTCCTCGTTTAATAATCAGTTTTAATCTTCTTTGGCATTAAATATATTAGTAGATTAAATATAAGTTATGTTATTATGTATATTATTTTACAAGATAAAACAGTTTTTAATGATAATAATAGGAATTGACTGGCTAGTCTATCACTGTAAAGATGAAAATATTTTTATCAAATTTTATAAACTTATAAATAAATCACATTTTTTTAATTGCACAACCTGGTGGTTTTTACGTACTTAATCCTTATCTAGAATTTTCTCCGGCGTTTTCTATCTGTTGCTACTTTTTTTGTGTTCCTAGTTTTCTCCTCGATCTCTGACGCTTCTTGTACTTCTAGCTGTCAGGTTTACTGGGTCATCCTCTTTTTCTTTTTCCTGTGTCTCTTGTTTCAAACACTTGTACTGTATAGGTGTTCAAGGTGTTTTTCTAGTCTTCCATGCCCTTCTATAAGAGGGTACTACCGAAAATTGCTGCAAATTACTAATAAAAAACAAAATTTTTCAAAACATTTTTTTAATCTTTTTTCTAAATACTCTCCTATGAACTCAATACATTTACGCATTCAATAAAACCAATCGCTGAAGCAATAAATCCATTCTTTTGGAGACACTTGAGAGACCAAGTTTCCGTAGGATGCAACCGCATCATTTATACTTGTATATCGAAAACCACGTATGTTATCCTTTAATTTAGGAAAGGAGAACGCATGACATGGTGCAAGGTCAGGACTGTACGGCGGGTGCTCCAGTAATTCCAGTTTGGACTCTGTTAAATAGGCTTTAGTTTGCGCAGCAGTATGTGGGGATGCATTGTTCTGGTGCAAGACTAGCTTACTTCCAGGTCCTTGTCAAATACCTGTGGTAAACAAATTGTTATATACCAATTAGCACTTACTGTTTTCCTATCTTCTAATGCAATATTGACAATAGCACCGGATTTTGAGAAAAAGGAGGCAATCATTTTTTTTACCAATATTTCGAACTCGTTTTACTTTCACAGGATTGGATTATTATAGAAAATATTCACGTTGAATGTGAACTGAGTATAATGATTTCTCCGACAGTAGGTGGGCTGGTATTTCGTAGAGCAGCTGAAATGGGTGTGGAACTGCGGCGGAAGTGTTAAAAGCTCTCGGCTACGTTGATGCTCTGTGAGTTCACGGCTGAATCAGATGTACGAGTCTATTTCTCCAGCAGGAACTAATTCCCTAGCAGGACACAAGCCAGCACCAAGCAAAACAAAATCCAAGCAAAAAGGAAGCACACACAAAATTGTTAAACTGGAAAAGTCAATTACTCAACAAACTAAATTTCAATTAACTATAAAATACAAAAATCTTTACAAAGATTGAATTGACGTAAACAGTGACAAGAAAGATAAGAAAAGGTAAGAAGAAATTAAATGATGATGTCGCAAGTTGTATTTTTTTTAAGCCTACTTGATTGCAATTTTGAACAGCTGATAAAGTTTGTTTTAAACGATATTTCTCTGGAATTAATGATCCGATTTGAAAAATAAAAAAACTGTTGAAAAGAGAATTGAAAGGCCTTCGAAATGTTTCATGTTTGATACCCTTTTCCATTTAAAATTTTTGAGGTGCAGTCCACCGCCATTGGTACTAATCCATTCAGGTGTCCCCCTTTATACTAAAATTGACGTGTGCGAGCGTTTTTTTTTTGCAAAATTGATGTTAAGTGGCCAAAAATTGCGCTGATAATTTTCATTGGGCCACCCTGTATATAAATTATACAATCGTGACAATGTGAGAGATTCCGTTAGAGATTCATCACTTATTTATTATGTCGTCATCTAATAGGGTAACCAATACCTCTCTTTACAGATGATGATGGCTAAGAACTGGTGGATAAAAGAAATCTGATGTTCTATTTTATTAGTTGAAAGTGGTAATTGAATAGTGTGTGTTTCGTCAAATGACTTTCATTTACATACTTTATTCTTATTTATATTTCTTGATCTATTACATATTGAAGTTACAACAATAATAGTTAGTAATACATACAATATAGTAAAATATGTTTAATGGTTAGCATCTAATTCTTTCAGTGGTCTTATAGTAGGAATAGCAGAGAAACACCCAGAAAGGAACCAGGTTGCCCGCTTACTGGTTACAGCACCGGGAATCTACCTCTTGTGCAAATCATTGTGAGTAACGGGTACATTTATTATTTAACAATATTCATATTAATTATTACTTGTATTGCCCTTTCCTCGCTTAATAATTATTTTGAACTCCTTTGACATTAAATATGTGAATAGATTATATATAAGTTTTGTTAGGAATTATCAACCTATACTTTTATCACTTTAAGTGGCATTTATTTTTTATTCTGATAAGAACCCTGTTGAGAATTTGTAGGCCATAATAAGAAAGACTAAAGCTGGTATCAGACAGATGCACATGTGTAACTGTTAATGAAAATGATATTTGTTTTTTTTTATCGAAAATGTACTTTATTTTTTTTTTGTAATTTGTATGAAACAATCAATGTATATTATTTTACATTCTACAAGATAAAACAGTTTTTAATGCTGATAAGAGGAATTGACTGGCGAATCTATCACCGTGAAAATGAAAATATGTTTATCAAATTTTATAAACTTAATAAATAACTCATTTTTTTAAATGCACAACCTGGTGGTTTTTACTTACTTAATCCTGGAGTTGTTTTCTACGGCTTTTTCTATCTGTTGCTACTTTTCTTGTGTGTTCCTAATTTTCTCCTCGATCTCTGACGCTTGTTGTACTTCTAGCTGTCAGGTTTACTGGGTCATCCTCTTTTTCTTTTTCCTGTGTCTCTTGCTTTAAACACTTGTACTGTTTAGGTGTTCAAACCATCTTATTTTTTCTGGTCTTCCATGCCCTTCTATACGAGGGTACCACCGAAAATTTCTGCAAACTACTAATAACAAACAAAAATTTTCAAAACAAATTATTTTATTGTTTTTCTAAATACTTTCCTTTTAACTCAACACATTTATGCATTCAATAAAACCAATCGTTGAGGCAATAAATCCATTCTTTTGAAGACACCTGAGAGACCAAGTTTCCGTAGGATGCAACCGCATCATTTGCACTTTTATATCGGAAACCACGTATGTTATCCTTTAATTTAGGAAATCGGAAGGAATGACAAGGACAATGACTTGGACTCTGTTAAATAGGCTTTAGTTTGCGCAGCAGTATGTGGGGATGCATTGTCCTGGTGTAAGCTTACTTCCAGGCCCTTGTCAAATACCTGTGGTAAACAAATTGTTGTATACCAAATAGCAGTTACTATTTTCCTATCTTCTAATGCAATATTGACAGTAGGACCGAACTAATTATAGTGATTTCGAGTTGGGTGTCGAACTGCGGCGGAAATGTTAAAAGCCCAGACCGTCTTAAAAGTATTTGGAACTGCTTGAAACAGTTCTAAATAGCCCGCAACATCTTTAAACAGATTCAAATTCTTTTAACAGTGCCCAGACAGTCTTAAAACTATTTGGATCTCCTTGAAACTGTTTTAAATACCCTGCAACGTCTTAAAACAGATTCAAACTCTTTTAATAGTGGCCAGATAGTCTTAAAACTGTTATTCATGTGTTGTTTATAAATTTACAATCTCGGAATTCTCCAAATTATGATTTTTATAATGTATAAATATGTTGTTGTCTAATTCGAAATTTTGTTGAAAATACATCTTAGCAACTTCACATTTGTTTATTATTGAGCTATTATTTAACAAGTAAAACTTTGAATGAGCCAGTATCATCGTATACATGGACGTCGAAAAAGCGAGGAAAGCTGATACATTTTCTTCTACTTTAGAGTTTGTGAAATATATTAATTTCTTTTTGATAATTATTTTTCCTAATCTTTATCAAAGTGATAAAATATTTATTGCTTGTAAGAAACCGATTTCTGTATTTTCATATTTTTATTATTGTCCCCTTATTGAAATTTTTGTAGGCGCGTTAAAGATTGATAAACAGTGAAACTCGAGGCACGAAGATGTGACGAAACTTTCCGATTTAAAACGATGAACCCTTTAAATTTGTTGGCTTTCCCCATCTCTCTCTAATTTTCGTTTTTCTGTCTTACTGTCACTTCTGTGTATAACTATTCTGTGATATAATTATTCTGTGTTGTAGCAATGGCTAGTATTTATGGCACTTACTGGCCATGTTTGAACAAAAAAATGAGGAATATACTATACTGTGAGTATTTTTTAACGTGAAACATGGGGATTTATTATATCCATGGTTACGACTTGATATTAATAATAATAATAATTTATTTAGACTGTCAATAAACAGGTACAATCCCAATTACATATTAACAGCATGAAATAAATACATATATGTATATACAAAGAAGCATAAATATACACAACTTTAAATTACTTATTATAGTAGTTTTTAATGTTTTGTTTTGTGCTTATTATGATATCGAAATCATTTACACTACAATTTATATTATTTACAATATTTAAACAATTCATTAACGGGGAGCAACTATTGTTTACTTGGAATATAAAATTCCTGGGTCTTAACTGAATGTTTCGTACATAAAATGGGAAATAACATGACAATTCAGGTACTATGATTTTATTGTGGATCATGTCCCAGATAAATATTACTGAAATCATATCTCGTCTATCTTTAAGCGTATTTACTTGAAATAATTTAGTTTGAACGTTATATGAGATCATAAATGGGAATGAGAAGAATTGTTTATAATACAAAAATCGAAGAAATCTCTTTTGTACTTTCTCTATCATATTTATATTTATAAATGAAGTTGGATTCCATACAACAAAGCAGTATTCTAGTAATGATCTAATTAATGAATTATACAATGTAATTATTGTTTCTACACTAAAATATCTACTTTGTCTGAAAATGAAATTTAATTTACCAAGTGCTTTTTGTGTAATATATATATATATATATATATATATATATATATATATATATATATATATATATATATATATAGTGTTTTTTGAACTTAAAATTTTTTTCGAATATGACTCCAAGGTCTAATGTGTCCTGTACCTTGTTTAACACAGTATTATTTATATGGTAATTATGATTAATCGATATATTTCTTCTAGTGAAAGTCATTGATTTACATTTATTAGTATTTAATATTAATCCATTTTTAGTGCACCATGCAAACACTCTATTTATATCTAATTGAAGATTCTCACAATCATTTACTGATGATATTTCCGCAAAATTTTTTAGATCATCAACGTAAAGCAAACATTTGGAATATTTTACTGCATTTGTGACATCATTTATAAAAAGTATAAATAATAGTGGGCCTAATAATGAACCTTGTGGTACACCAGAGAGTGGTACAAAGTCATTAGAGACAACATTATTATACTCGACATGAAGCCTACGGTTACTTAAGTATGTACTGAGAAATATCAATAAATTTTGATCTATGTTGTATAATTTTAATTTTTCAATTAATATTGTATGGTTAACTTTATCAAAAGCTTTTTGTAAGTCGGTAAATATAACATCTAATTGATTTTTATTGTCTATGGCAGTTGCAATTTCGTTACAAAAAGTACATAAATTAGTAACTGTAGATCTATGTTTTACAAAACCATGTTGTTCTTCGACAATTACTCTTTGTGTGTGAGTAAATAATCTAATATAAAGTATTTTTTCAAAAACTTTTGCGATAACTGGCAATAGTGTTATAGGTCTGTAGTTTTCTACATTCCTGGGGTTACCCGTTTTAAATATAGGGCATACTCGACCTAATTTTAATTTTGCGGGAAAACGGTTTTCCTGTAAAGCAGTGTTAAAAATTGTACACAATGGTTTACTTACAATTTCTGCACAACCTTTAATTATAAAACCAGGAATGAGATCTGGTCCAGTAGCAGCACGTGAATTTATTGAGTTTATTGCAGCTAATACTTCGGTTTCTGTGATTTTATCAATCTTTAGGCAATCTAATCTAAATATCATATTGAGCATCTGGGATCTAACTAAATGATTGATCATTGTTATTACAATAAACCGATTCAAAATATTCAGCAAAAGAATTAGCTATTTCCTTATTATCGTTTAATAATATATCTTTGAATATGAATGTAGTTTCTAAAGGATTATTTTTTCTTTTTTTATTAACATGGTACCAGAATAATTTGGGATTAGTTTTTAGCATTTCGTTAATCTGAAGAACATGTGTTTCATGAGCTCTTTTAATAAGTATTTTTATTTCACTTCTCAATATTCTATATCTTTGAATATATTCTTGTTTTTTGAGATAATTTTGTTTTGATTTTTTGAAGTAATACTGTTTTTCTTTTAGTTTGGACTTAATTTCGTAAGTAAACCATTCAGGAAATCTTTGTTTTTTGTTAATTATTTTTTTTGGAACACATTGATCGAGAACGCCATATATTTTCTCATAAAATATGTTTAATTTTTGTTCTGAATCAATGTCTTTGTCATTTAAAGAACTGAAATCACAATTAAGTACAGAATAATATAACTTTGTAAAATCAGCATTTTTAAAATTGTATTTATTAATATTTATATTGTCATAAGTTTTACATTTTCTAATAGGAATATCTATTTGTAATGGGGGATGATAATCATCAACTTTTGTTAAAGGACATTCACAGATGTACACCTGCGATAATATCATAGATGATAATACTAAATCTAAAGTTATCTTATCCTTTTTGGCACATGAATTTAATGACTGGAGTGAGTATTTAATTAATAGTTCATTTAAACATTTTGCTTTTGCATTCCCATTTAAGAAATTATAATATATTCCATTTACCTCATTTATGTTAAAATCTCCTACAATGATTATATTGTCATTTTCATTTATTTCATTAATAGAGTCTAAACTGTCTATGAAGGCACAATAGTCTTCTACCTTTAATGCTGGTGGGACATATACACATACTACTATAAATTTAGTTCCGTGTATAGTGACTTGCACACATATCCAGTCCACTGGAGATCCATCACCGCTGCCATTACTAATTAGGATTGGGTTGAACGTTTTCTTCACTGCAATGAAGACACCACCACCTCGTTCTTTATTAGTAACACTGGTATCGCGATCTTTTCGGAATAGTTCACATCTCTCATCACACAGTTCATTATTAAAAATATTAATATTTAACCAACTTTCAGTCACTGCGATTATATCGTAATTTTCACTTAACACATTTTCATAAAAGACTAAGTTTTGTTCTTAACCCGCGTACATTCTGATAATATACACTTATTATTTTATTATTTTGATTTTAGTTCCCGTTCTTATGTGTTTTTATTATGAATTTGTTGCTGTACTCTGTCTGCGTTGTAAAAAATTTTCATTTTGTTTATTTATGGATTTTCTTTTTATGTAGAATTTATTGAGAAATATTCCAGCTGGCCAATTCTCAGGATTCATGACATTATTATAAAATTTATTAGGTACACTAATTTTAAATGAGTTGTAGGTATTGTATTTTGACTGAATGGGATAACATTTAAAATCCATTATTTTAAGAAATTTTAAGTGTTCCTCAATGTCAGTGATGTTTACATTAGTAGCTAGTCTTGATATGAAAATATGAGACATTACAGGAGCTGCAACTAACGTAGATTGTTCTGAGATATTTGTTCCCGTACTAACTACAGCTTTGCTTCTACGACGGGACCTTTTGCTTTGATGTATAACAAAACCATCATTATCATTATTTTCCTCTTGTTTACTATCTGAATTTTTCAACACATTTTCATTATTTGATGTGGATGCGGATCTTAATTTTTTTTGCGTAGTTCAAATTTTTATTAGACGCAATCTGAGATTTATCAGCGTCGTTTAAAATTGCGATTTGTTTAAAATCTGAGCGCTTGTTGACATCTATTGATGAATTGTTTACAACAAGTTTTATTTCTTCTGCCGATAAAGACGAATTACTTGCAGCAGGTTTTAACAAAAACTCTTGACCTTGCTTTACAGATGATGTTTGACTGAGTTTGACAAAATTTTCATTTATATCATGTACACTCCTTTTTAAGTTATTTATTTCCGTATTTAGGTTTTCAATAATGGAGTTTTGCATTTCAATAAGGTTTACAAGCTTTTTCAAGGTAAGATCAGGATTATGTATATCATCACTTAATTTGAGATTGCATTTATCACAAAACCATTTGACTTGTTTATTTACTGTAACACAGTTGAACTCACTTTTTTTTAATGATGCACACAACATATGAAATTTATCTGAACACCATCCAGCACAGTTTATAGTAAGTTCATCACCATTAACAAAAATTTCTTTGCAATAAGCACACTTATCACTATCACTAGCCGCCATTATGTACATCATTTATTGTAAATCAGACAAGCAAGTATACATTGCTGTCAATCAAATATCAACTCGTAACTATGGATATAATAACTCCCATGTTTCGTGTTAAAAATATTTACGGTATACGTGTTAATACTACGCTGTAACACCCGAAAACGGCAGTTAGAACTCATTGAAACAAGTAACTTTTCTTAAATCAAATTATTGATTTGGAGCGCCAGTTCACAGTTATTGGTGTTCTTTTGTTTTTCGAAAAATCGTCATTACTCCCTTAATTTAAGGAATATTTAAAAAATACAAAAACTTTCAGCATTTGCTTTCGATTCTCTAAAACATTTGTATTTAGAATTATTTTCTATTTTGTCAAATAACAAAATGGCGACCGATCAAAAATTTCAATACAAGATATTTTGAAAACCAGTTAATCGATTTTTGAAAATAAAACATTTATAAAATCTTTTAACTATATATTAATATATATATATATATATATATATATATATATATATATATATATATAGAAGGTTAGTAATACTGCTGCCAGAGTGAATACGTGTGTTTAATATGTGCTAAATCTTTTTCAAATTTCTTAAATATTTTTCATTAACATTTAAAAACCAAATAACTACTAAAAACTTGAAAAAATCGCGCTCTAAATCATTTATACATCTTAAAACAATATTGTACAGTGAAGTGTCAGTGGGATTTGTGAATAAATAATTCTATTCGATCTAGAAGAGAGGGTTTTTAAACGAAGCACCGGAATAGCGAGGTCACCAACGAAAAGAAATAGCGAAAGTCAACAAAAGGACAAAATCCCAGCAGGAGGTAAAAAGGAAGAAAGATTCTTTGAAGAGCAAGATAGAATGGAAGACGTATTAAAAGAGATAAGAACAGCACTCACACAACTATCAACGAAATATGAAGAGATTAAAAAAGAGATAGAGGAGGGGAGAATGGAAGTAAAACAAGAAAAAAAGAGCGAAAAAGAGAGATGGAAGACTTTTGTAAGGAAATTAGAAATATTTCAGAAGAAATGAATAAGGAAATAAATGATATAAAAATTAGAGAAGAACAAAGGGAGAGACAGATAAAAGATATGGAAGAAAGATTGAGAAACATTGGAAGGAAAGAAGAACTAAAGGAAAAAGAAATGAATAGGAAAAAACTAATCATAACAGGACTTGAGATTAACACTAAGCACGTAAAGAAGGAAGTCAAAAATTTTCTAAAAAATAAATTAGACGTGGAGTTAGACTCTATTGAAGCTTAACTTCTAGGACAAGCAACAAACTCTCATAAAATCGTTATTAAAGTGCAGAATGGAGAAGATAAAGAAAAAATTTTCGCATCGAAACATAAGCTCAAAGGAAATAAAATATATATAGACAAGGTTTAACGTACAGGGAAAGGATGATTCAAAAAGAAATAAGAGAGAAAGCAAAGAAAGAAAAAGGAAAGGAAAAATTCGTAAAAATTTATTATAATAAGTTAAAATCCGGCGACACAATGTGGTTATGGAATACTGAGAAAGAAAAACTAGAACCAAAAAACTAAATAGTAGAAAAGAAAAGGGGATTAGACTAGGTTTTTGGAATATTAAAGGGTTAAAAAATAAAGACAGAGAATTTTGGGAATATTTACAAGAATGGGATTTTATAGGACTAAGAGAGGTATGGCTAGAAGAAAAAGAATGGGGGAACTGGCAAGGGAAACTACCCCAAGAATATGAGTGGAAAATAAAATATGCAACAAGGGAACATAAAAAGGGAAGAGCTAAGGGAGGAGTACTAACAGGGGTCAAAAAAAATCATAAAAGAAGAGGAAGCAACAAATATGTATGACAAACAAATAATGGAGAGAAATATAGTAATACATGGAGAAAAATGGAAAATATTAACAACTTATAGCGATAACAGCGTAAAAAGAATACACAATGAAGTGGAAGAAAATTAAGCGACTACACAGAAGATTACAAGCTAATATTAGGAGGCGATTTTAACGCGAGAACGGGAATGAAAGGAAAAATAATATTAGAAGAACACGAAGAAAGTAGAAATTCAAAAGATAAAACAATAAACCAGGAAGGCAAAATACTAATAAACATTATTGAAGAAAGAGGTTGGGGATGGGTCAACAATAGGGAATGAAGAAGGGGAGGTTACATACGTAGGACCGAGAGGAGAAGGCTCGGTAATAGATTATGGAATAGGAAATGCATCAGCCTTGACAAAAATAGTAAAATTTCAAATAGATGAACGAAAGGAATTAGACCACTTTCCAATTATAATAGATTTATACAACGACAAGACCAAAATAGATCAGATAAATAAAAGGTATAAAAAAACAGACTGGTCACCCAAAGGGACAAAAAAATACAGAGATCTAATACAAAATGAGTGTTTCACGGTAGCTACCACAGGAGAAGAAATCGAGGAGTTGAGGGACAAAATACAAAAATGTAAACATGTAAAATTAATAACAGAGAGACAGAATACGTTTAAAAATAACTGGTGGGACAAAGACTGTAACAACCTAAAAAAAGAGATGAAAGAAACACTTAAAAAATGAAAAAAGGGACAAGAAAACAAAGAAGAATATATAAGGAAAAGAAAAGAATTCAGAGAATTATGCAAAAATAAAAAGTTAGAGAGAAGGAAAAAAGAAGAGGAAGAAGTCAAAGGCATAACCAGGGAACATTAAGTATGGGAATATATAAATAGAGATAAGAAGAATAAAATCAAAATAGACGAAAAAATTGAAATCAAAGAATGGCAAAAACACTTTATAAACCTATTGGAAGGACAAATGGAGAA
Source organism: Stenolophus ochropezus (assembly GCA_035578165.1). NCBI lineage: Eukaryota > Metazoa > Arthropoda > Insecta > Coleoptera > Carabidae > Stenolophus > Stenolophus ochropezus. The sequence continues at coordinate 10,030,183 of JAQOWZ010000012.1, read as the reverse complement.
ACCCAATGTAGATGTAGAAACGAGCCTACTAGAGGAAAACATAAAGGACGAAATATCGGAAGACCATGTAAGAAAACAAATAAAAAGTCTAAAAAGACGAAAGGCGGCAGGGGACGATGAAATAGAAAATGAAGTATGGATAAATAGCCCAGACAATGTAGTGAAGCAGCTGACCAGAATAATAAACAAGATATGGAAGGGAGAAGAATACCCAGAAAAATGGAAAACAGGAGTAATAGTGCCAATATATAAAGGAGGGAAAAGGGATGAAACAAAAAATTACAAAGGAATAACAATGCTGAACACTATGTACAAAATCTATGGTATGGTACTGCAGGACAAACTAGAAAAAGAAATAGACAAGAAACAAATTTTGCCAGAAAACCAGGCAGAATTTAGAAAATTTAGAGGGAAAATGGACAACGTGTACGTACTCTCACACCTAGTAGACAGGGAATTAGGCCGAAAAGGAGGGAAACTGCACGCATTATTCATAGATTTAAAAGCTGCTTTCGACAAAGTAAAGAGAAGAAAATTATTTGAAATAATGAAGAAAAGAGGAATAAGTAAGGAGCTTACGGAGGAAGTAAGGAAAATATATGCGCAAACGAGGAATTATGTAAGAATAGGAGAAAAGAAAACAGAAGAATTCTGGACGACACGAGGACTGAGATACATCAATCAAGAACACAAAAGAATGAAATAAAAAAAAAGTTGAAGAAAAAGAAAGCAACAGGAGAAGATAAAATCCCAAACGAAGCCTGTATATTCAATGCACCAAAGTTAATAAAACTAATAACAAAATTATTTAATAAGGTATGAGAAGGAGGACAATTTCCTGAAAGATGGAAACTTGGAATCATTACCCCGATTTACAAACACGGAGGAAAAGACGATGTAAGCAATTATAGGAGAATAACACTATTAGATACATTACAAAAATTATATGCTATGATTCTAAACGGAAGACTAACAAAACAAATATAGGAACTAAAACTATTACGTGACACACAAAACGGCTTCAGGAAACAGAAGTGCTATTGATGATATCTACATCCTAAACTACATAATAGTCAGAGAAATACAAAAAGAAAAAGGCAAATTGTATATATTATTCGCAGATTTAAAGGCAACATTCGACAAAGTAAATCAAAAACAACTTTTTGATATGATGTATAAAAAAGGGATAAGTAAACAATTAACATCAAGAATAGCTAAAATATACGAAGAAACCCGCAACAAAGTCAGAATAGAAAAAGAGGAATCAGACATATTTTGGACGACTAAAGGATTGAGACAAGAATGTCCGCTTAGCACAATACTATTCGCACCATACATAAGCGACATTGAAGAACATTTCAGTAAAGAACAAACAGTTAAATAAAAAGTATAATACTCTACGCTTCAGAAATTTGGGAATGGACGGAACAAGATTCTCTAGAAAATATATAATGCAAATATTTGCGATAGATATTGGGATTAGAAATACAAATATATCATTCTAGAAGAAACCAAAAGGAACAAAATAAGAATTAAGACTGGCAAGAGATCAATGAAATATGAATAGAAAACAAGGATGAAAAAAGAAGAAACAATTTTAGTTGAATGCTGGAGAGATATACCAAAAAGGTAGAAAAATAATCAATCAAATTCTAAATGGGAAATAGAGCGAAAAAAAAAATTACGAAAGAAATGGGTTATCTACAATAGAAGTAGAAATACAACGACAAAGAGGAGAATTGATACAAGGAAGAGTAATAGAAACTGATAAAGAAAATCAAAAGTAGGATCAAGTAAATAAGATAACAGAATTGAGCTATAATCAACAATACAAAAATATTGTCACTCTCAGTTTACTACGGTATTAACATGAACAAGGAAGAAAAGTAAGATTAAAGTTAATCGCACGGTTCAGATGCGGTAATGAAGAGAACGGTAATAAAAATGGAAAACAGCAGAGGAACAAAATTGTCGAATTTGTAACAAGAAGAAAGAAACTTTGTGGCACTTATTGTATGAGTGTCGTGGATCAAAGGAAGAAAGAAACATAAAAGAGATATTGGATGATACAGGTAGACGAGAAAAATAGATGAGAAGAATATTAGACAGAAAAAAAATGTAAGCATTTAAATAAATAATATCTAAATATGAAACAAATTGTAAATAACAAATAATTCACAGTTGAAATGCATTTCAAAGCCATCTTTGGCACTGTTACACGCGGATAACTTAAATGAAAGGGTAGGAAATATATTTGCTGCCACCACCCACCTTTTGTTTATAATTTAAAAAAAGATAGGGAAAAAAATATTGTATTTTACTAGGGATAATACTACTATTACCAACCCGCGCTTGGTTCAAAGGGTAATGTTTCTAATAAAAAGAATATAAACCAATGTGGTTTATAATAAAATAAGTTTATAATTAAATTAACTAACCGTACAATTAATATAATAAAACTAATACATGAATGAATAATTACTTACTTAGAGAGAGCATGCTGAACACGTGGTCAAGGCGTCGTAACAATACTCGTACACATTCGAGGTCGGGATGCAAGAGAGCGAGCCAACAGTTCCTGTTTTTGATCAGGTTTGCAACCACCCCCACTCAACTTAACTCTTTACTCATCCATTGGTTATCCGGTCACTTGCGTCACTTCCGAATGCTAAGTCAGTAAGGGTGACTTTACCCCGCGCGGAAATAAGTCCCGTTACTAGCATCGTTGCAAGTTGACTTTTCACGTTCCCCAAATGGCAAAACAACACAATGAATGAGTAACTAACGATAATGAACTTATGGTGATTTCGCTCTGTTACATTCCTTCCCCCTTAAAATTGGCCATATTTTTTTTTCAACCAAAAAGAAAATGACCAATACTAACTATAACTAGATATATACTATACATATACTAGACTATAACAAGATAAATCAGCTTTCCGACTTGCACAATGTCACCCGAACTAACACTTCTCGGTGGATCTTGACTCTCGGCGTTGCCTCCCATGGTACCCTATGTCCAGCTCCTTACTGACAGTTGACGTCGAATTCTCGTATTTGTATTTCTTGCGCCATCGCTGGTTGGACCAACCATTCTCCTTAGAATGCTTGGGTCTGAGGTTCCTGGTCACTCCTTAGCTCTCTGTCAGCAGAACTTGTGATGGTACATGGTTCGAGACTTGGGCCTCTGGTCAACTCCTACAAGAGTGCAGTCCTGATGTACACTGAAACAAGTCGAATTCCCTAACAGTATCATGTTTATCTTTTCTCTTATAACTAAATACATTAATGTAAAATATCTACTTGCTACTTATGTGCTTATCTCTTAAATTTTGATATAAATATATCGGTATTATGAATTAAACTAACTAAATCAAAACTATTAATTAAATTAAGATTAATTATTCTAGTCCTATATTTTAGCTTTGGAAGGGATCATTTTCATCAGCTTATTTCGCAGCCTAAAGTATAGGATAATATACAAAAATAACATAGATTATTATATTTTCTTTCCTAAAAAACTGATTCTCCTTTTAGGAGGTGACCTAAAAGGTTATTAATTTGCGGTTCTTGGTTGGTTGAAGTGGTAGGGACAGCTAGGATGGGCATCTCTAGGTGGCGGGAATTCTCACTATTTCGCTTCTGTTTCCGACAAAACCACATTTTTTGATACCATTTGCATTTTACTATTATCGAAATTGCGATTAGTAGAATAAGAAAACATACGGATGAACCGTATCCGTATACTTTAAAATGGTAGTTATCCTCTTGCAAACGAAAATTCTTTATATGTTTACGAAGAGTCTCAATATCTAAATTTTTATTTGAATTTGGTACTTCTATGGCCGAAAGGATTTCCGAAATTTTATCTTTTTCTTGTGGTTTTAAGGTAATGTTTACGAAGTGACTAATATTTTGAAGAAGTGGAGGAATTTTGACATGTTTGAATAAATCTACTTCGATATTAGAATTGGTTATACTGTGCGATAGTAAGAAGTAGTTTGCGCTATGCACGACACATGACGATGGAACTGTCAAGATGCCTGTACCGTTTATAGTTGTCTGCGTCACAGTTGTACCAGAGGAGTCAGTCGCGGGACAATTTATTGTTAATAAATCTACATCTACGCTATAGATCCAATTATTCGTTTGCTTTATACGATAAAAAATGGGGCGAGTATCGTTGGTTAACTTTTGCTTACATAATCTTTTAATTTCTACAAAATTTCCAACGTATAAAGCGGACAAACATGAAGACTCTGTTATCCTTCTAACTGGTACAACTGGTCGACAAATTTTAATGAACCCGTCTTTACCCTTTGAAATTCCGAAATATTTATGATCTGGCTCAATGTACATTTTCCAACCGTTTATATTTGAATTATGAGGCAGCGGGAATGCGCGATATATGGTAAAATAACGACCCGGAGATTTAAGCGGTAATTCAGCGAATAATCGAATTGTCTTATTAAAATAGACCGCATGCACATAACCTACGTCATAATACAAAAAAAATGTTTCTTGCCGAATCTGATGTTAACAATGTAAGTGTCGGTGGCAATAAATGTTGAATTTGCTGTAAAGCTTCTGCAAGTGCGGATGGAGTTATAAAATATGGACTTAATTTATGTAGTGCAGTAATCTCAAGAGCGTTTAAAAATTCGAAAACAATTTCTTTTAATTCAGTTAGAGCGTATTCTGCAAGACGTACTGCTGAATTAAAATGAAGCGTTTGTATCATATTTAAATTTTGTGTATTTGTATTTTCTAATAATCTGATTTCTGCACTTAAGTTTGCTACTTTGTTATTTAACAATGTTAGTATGATCTTATAATTCTCAACGTTTTTATTTATTTGATTATATTTATCTTCAGAATTTTTAATAACCGTAACCTGCTCGTTCATTAAATTTATTACTCCGTCTGTGTTTGATTTAATTTTGTCTATTTTCTCATTGATACTAACTAGATCTGCATCATCAGCAGTGCCAAATAAAAATTTCAAAGCCTTACCACCAAGGTTTATGAGACCTCTTTTTGATCTTTCACTTGCAGAAGGTGCCACTGTTTTAAGAACATTTTCCAACTTGCTCCTTACCTTGCTAACATCAGATTTAATAATACAAGTTTCTCTATTTACCAATTTATTTAAAGCTTCTTTTAAATTTTTGCTGAGATCCTTTCCTAGGTCCAATTCTACTCGTTTTGCGTCCGATAGAAAGGTATCAAAACTCTCCATCCAATTCTGGTAATCAGATATTTTGATATCTGTACTTATTACCCAGCTATCGCCCGTACGTAAGATATCTCCTTCTTTTATAAAGACCAGGCCCTTATCTAGAAATGCGCGGTCATCTCCACAACAATAACCGATAAATGCAAGGATAATAAAATCTAAAACATAACAACAATTAATATGTAAAAATAAAGTTTCCTAATTTACACCTTCAAGGACTTATTTCCATTATTATTATTTTAACTCTAATTACTAAATCTATTACTACTAAGTTAATTCTAATTAGATTCTAGTAAGTTAATTCTAATTAGATTCTATTGTTCCGAACCCACGGAAGATCTGGTGGACGTCCAGAACTTCGTGTCAAGTATCTCCGTGGAACTGGTTCTTCCATCTCAGCAGCTTCCTCAATCTCATCAGAGTTGGGTTTGTAGCTCGGATTTTCGTCGTAGGGCGATTGTTCTCGTATACTATTCTGAAGACTTTCATCTTCAGAATCTTGTTCACCTACCTGCTCATGTCTTTTATCTAAGCAATAATCTAAAATATTTTCAGTTCTAATTGGGGGTGGATTATCTACTTCTAAGTTGTCATTTCTAGGAATTTCACTATTGTAGGGTTTTAATAAATTTACATGAACTATTTTTTCTTTCCCTGTACTTATGTTTTTGATATTGAAATTTACAGGACTGATCTTTCTGGTTATCAAATACGGCCCTTCCCATGGTTTTATCAATTTCTTAGACAAACCGATGGGAGTTGCCATATTTTTAAGAAACACATACTGGCCAACTTCGTATGTAACAGGCGCTGTTTTCCGGTTATATTGTTGTTCCATTCTACCTGTATTTATTTGAATTTTATTCCTAGCAGTCTTTTGAGCATCACGCAGCCTGGTCAAATAGTCTTTTTTGTTGTCTGCACCGCGATTTGGTTGGAGATCGTCGTGGAAAGGTAGTTCCAACTCTCTTCCCATACATTAGAAAAAATGGAGTTGCTCCCGTAGTTGCATTAGTTGTGCTGCGCAGTGCCATCATCACGTAAGGTAACCACGTATCCCAGTCCGTTTGATCCTGTCGAATGTAATGAGAGAGACAATCCGTGATGGTTTTATGCATCCTTTCAATTCGTCCATTGCACATCGGATGATACGCTGTAGTTTGTATCTTTTTTATGCCTAACTGCTTACAGACATTCTTAAACAGTTCGGACACAAAATTTGTGCCTTGATCTGTTAAGAGCTGCTTGGGTGTACCATGTCGGGTTATAATCTCGTTAAAGAACGCGTTTGCAATGGTCTCAGCCTTCTGATCGGGTAGTGCAATCGCTTCGGGGTAGCGAGTAAATGCGTCCTGAAATGTCAGTATATATTTATTACCTCGAGCACTTGTGATCAGAGGGCCTACAATGTCCATTGAAACTCGTTCAAAAGGTTCTAGGTTCTCCGTAAACCTTTGCAATGGAGCTGGTTTCAGGTGAGGAGATGTTTTTCTCTGGTTACACAAGCATTTCACGCAGTAGTCTTTAATAGGCTGGGTCATACCTATCCAGAAAAATTTACGTTTAATTTTTTCGAGCGTTTTTTCGAAGCTTAAATGACCCGCTTGCGGAAGATTATGGTAGATCGCTAGTATTTCCGGTACCATTGAGGCCGGAGCAACGATCCAATCTTCACGCTCGTTCCCTGTCCGTTTCCTGTACGCGATACCCTCGAGATCCAAATAATATTCATCTTGTGTCTTTGGATCTTTTACTAATTTCTGTACGGCCAACTCTTTCGCTTGTTCCTGGCGAATTCTTGCTCGATTCCAGATGGATTCGAATTCTTCCTCGACAGCTGCTACACATATTCTAGATAATGCATCCGCATTTCCATGCTGCTTACCTGGTCGATGAAGAATGTCGAACTCATAATCCATGAGTGCCAGAGACCAACGAGAGAGTCGACTACTAGAGTCTTTGATCTCCATCAACCAACGCAGAGGGCGGTGGTCGGTTATCAACACGAACTTTCGCCCGTATAAGTAACAACGAAAATGTTTCACGGCCCAAATTACTGCAAGAGTCGTAGAGTAATTGCACTCTGCACTATTCAACAGACGGCTTGCATATGCAATTGGATGCTCTTCGCCGTCGATTTTCTGGCTCAGGATTGCTCCAATAGCGTGGTTTGAAGCATCTGTTGCTACTGTAAAAGTCTCGTTGAAATTAGGGTATCGCAGTACGGGATGTTCAATAAGTGCCGATCGCAAGGTCTCAAATGCGTCTTGTGTGTTTTTACTCCACACGAACGGTTCGTTCTTCTTGGTCAACTGAGTAAGTGGTTTCGCTATTTTAGAATAGTCCGGAATGAATCTTCTGTAAAATCCAACGAGCCCTAGAAACGAACGGATATCTCGTACAGTCTGCGGTTGTGGGTAATTTTGGACGGCGGTTATTTTGTGAGGATCACGCTTTACTCCGTCCTTAGAAATAATATGCCCGAGATATGCTGTCTGTGGCTTCAGTAAATTGCATTTTTCTATTTTTAATTTTTAATTATTACTCTCCAATCTGGAAAAGACTTCATCAAGTCTTTGGAGGTGCTCATCAACGTTGTCTCTACTGAACGCAATGATATCATCCAGGTAGACGTAACATTTTTTATTTGTTAGGCCACTTAGAATACACCACATCAATCTCTGGAAGGTGCTTGGAGCATTGCAGAGTCCAAACGGCATCCTAGTCCAGTGATAGTGGCCCCAGGGTGTGCTAAAAGCTGTCTTTTCCTGATCATCTTCTGCAACGGCTACCTGGTGATAACTACTGGCCAGATCCAACGTGGTGAACAGAGCAGCTCCATGAAGTTGTTCTAATGTCTCCTGAAGATTGGGTAATGGCAAAAAGTCCTTTTTTGAAATACTATTCAATTTCCTGTAGTCAATGCACAGGCGTATCTTCGAGCTTCCGTCCGGTAGAATTTTTTTTACTAGTACGACAGGCGCCGACCATGGTGAATCTGATTCTACGATTATTCCGTCGTCTAATAAGTTTCTTACCTGCCTGTCGAGTTCATCATCAGCATAAGGAACGCGATATGGTGCTTTTGCTATAGGATGTACATCTTCGGTTATGATCCTGTGTTGAACTCGCGATGTGCATCCCAACTTAGCGTTTTCATGCATAAATATATTGTCATATTTTCCTAATAACTTCATTAATTTATTTTTGTCTTCTTTCTTCAGGTGGTCGAGGTCTAATATGTTTTCTATGTTATTATCCTTGATAGTTGATACACAGATGTCATTTTCTGTCGTATCACATAATCGAAGGGGATGCACAATTCCTAAAATAGTTTTAGCAGGTATTTTAATATCTTCTTCATTTAAATTTAACAGCCTAGCGTTAACTGTTTTCTCTTTACCATTGACTACTACTCTTGCCGCTATAATTCCATGAATTTTAATTTCCTCGGGCTCTATCATAAGATCCCCTAAATTCTCTTTAAATTTCTCTATATATGCAGTTCATATAACTTCTCTTCTGGGTGGAATCCATAAATCTTCTTGATAATCGTACATATCGCGGTTTCTTCGCAGCTTTATTTTCTAAGTCCTCGCAGTTACTATTAAAACTATTTTCTACGATTTTTGGCAACGATCCACCCTGAAGAGTATCATTACTTGTCTCGTCCACGCAGATTTCTTTTTGTTTCTGTCCTTTTGTTTCCTTTTGTTTTTCCTTTCTTGGGTTCTCCTTAGCTAGCAATGTATCATGAAGAACATTGCTCGTGGATTTGCTAACATAATTTTCTTTCTTCTGCCTGTCCCTCTCGTATAACCCCGTTTCCAAATCTAAATTTAACGACGTACCATGAAGAACTTCGTTTCTTCTAGATTTTTTAACAAGGTGGCTCTTGCATCCTTCTGACCCACTGTTGCTACTATTGTTTTCTGCTACCGGTGTTATCTTGGGCATTCCTGTCTCCTGTGATCCCGTTCGTACGCTATCTTCATCATATTTTTCCATTAATGTTGCTATTTTGAAAAACGTGTTTTCTATTTGCAGTTCACTTCGACCATAGTTGATATTTGCTCTATATTTTTCCATAAAATCTAGCCCTAATAATCCGTCCATTTCTATTGACAAGTTGTTGCTACACACCACAAACTCATGATTTCTAAACTTACCTCCTACATTTATTTGAACATTTGCAAAACCTAGTACCGGCAGATGTTCTCCTGAAATGCTGGTAATTATTCTATTTATTCCTAACTTTTTAATAACTAAATTTTCCCCAAATGCCACATTCTGTTTAATTAAGCTTACACTAGTGCCAGTATCAATTAAAAATTTATAGGATTTATTACCTAAATTTAAATTAACAATATTACAAATTGAATTTTTCTTTCCAGGAATAACAGTGATTTGTTGATTAATTAAACGGTCGTAGTTGGAAAAGTCGTTAGATTCGGGGACATCTACGACTGGTTTTCGTTTAAAGAGTTATTTTGATTTTGAACGAAACTAACATTTTTACTTCTTCAATTTACAGTTCCATGACCAGGCTTTCTACAATGAGAACAGGTGTTAATTCCGTTATTTGGCTGACATTGTTCTCTGCAATTTTTAGCAAAATGTCCTAATTTATAACATTTGAAACACATAACATTATTAACATCTATATTTGATTTCCCCGATTGTTGTAATTATTATATCTCAATTGATTTCTATTATTTGTATTTCTGCTAGTAGAAGGATTATCAAAATTTTGTGATTCATTTGAGACATGATTTACCTGAGTAGTAATCCTAGTTACTTCTTCAAGTTTTTGTGACATTGCTTCTCTTTTTGCCAAAAGATCATGTTGCGATACATTGTTTACGACGCTTCTTTCGCCACGCATATAATTTTCAACTCTTTCAATTTCTTTAGCAAGTTCTACTGCTTCTTTCAGCTCGGCTGGATTTTTAATTAACAAATCGCGTTGAAAATGTGGCGAAACTCCAAACATGAATTGTTTTAAAACTCTTTTTTCAATCATTTTTACAATTAAAGCCTGTTCTGCATCGTCTTCACTTGGTTCATACAAATGTTCCCCTAATAGTTTCAGTCTGTCGGCGAATGCTTCAACATTCTCGCCAATACGTTGACAACTACTAGCGAATGTGTGCTCTATATTTATGAAATCTGTACTGGGCGCAAATCTATCTATTATTAGTTTCTTAAATGTTTCATAAACTGTGGCATTTTTTACTGTTGGGGTAGAGTTTACAAACGCTTTAGCATTCCCTTTGAAACAAGTTTGCGCGAGTGCGATTGATGACTTATCATCCCAGTTAGCTATATTTCTATAGTTATCAAAGTTTGAAAAGAATTCGCGAATAGACTCGCCTGGCTGCCCAGAAAACGTTCCTAATCTATGGACAAGACCCATCGAGGATAAAAGAGCGGCTGTATTATCAGGCATTTTTATATTTAATTAATAAAAATTTTTTTTACTGGTTTATATAATTTCGATCCCACTCCGCTGCCAACCAGAAATGTTACACGCGGGTAACTTAAATGAAAGGGTAGGAAATATATTTGCTGCCACCACCCACCTTTTGTTTATAATTTAAAAAAAGATAGGGAAAAAAAGATTGTATTTTACTAGGGATAAAACTATTATTACCAACACGCGCTTGGTTCAAAGGGTAATGTTTCTAATAAAAGAATATAAACCAATGTGGTTTAAAATAAAATAAGTTTATAATTAAATTAACTAACCGTACAATTAATATAATAAAACTAATACATAAATGAATAATTACTTACTTAGAGAGAGCATGCTGAACACGTGGTCAAGGCGTTGTAACAATACTCGTACACACTATTTAAAAAATATACAACTTCTTCTCTTCGAGGTCGGGATGCAAGAGAGCGAGTCAACAGTTCCTGTTTTTAATCAGGGTTGCAACCACCCCCACTCAACTTAACTCTTTACTCATCCATTGGTTATCCGGTCACTTGCGTCACTTCCGAATGCTAAGTCAGTAAGGGTGACTTTACCCCGCGCGGAAATAAGTCCCGTTACTAGCATCGTTGCAAGTTGACTTTTCACGCTCCCCAAATGGCCAAACAACACAATGAATGAGTAACTAACGATAATGAACTTACTGTGATTTCGCTCTGTTACATTACTATACATATCACAATTCAGTAGAGCACAAAATGAATTTTGTAGAAGAAAATGACGATTTTGAGATTTTTTTTTTGTTTTGGAGTTAAATAATATTATAAACAGGCGTATGTATCAAAGAGCAAGGTACTTTAATGAATATAACGATGAAGAACTTTTTAAACGGTTTCGTCTCACCAAAGTAGCAACAAATGAGTTACTTTTATTGATAGAGCATAGAATTGAATTTAATAATGATAAGTAAATACTTAAATACCTAATTTATTAAGTACACCCAGTACTAATTATTTGATTTTAATTTTTTAGAAACAATAGTGTATCTCCCCTAAACCAATTGCTAATATTCTTGAGAACATTATTTGTTTAAGCCTACTTGATTGCAGTTTTGCACAACTGATAAAATTTGTTTTAAACGATATTTCTCTGGAACGAATGATCGGATTTGAAAAATAAAAAACACTGTTGAAAAGAGAATTGAAAGGCCTTTCGAACTGTCATGTTTGAAACCCTATCCCATTTAAAATTTTTGAGGTACGGTCCATCCTTATTTTAGGGTTGAAGTTACGGCAGTGGTACTAAGCCATTCAGGTGTCGCACTTTATATTAAAATTGACGTGTTCGGTCATTTTTTACAAAATTGATGTAAAGTGGCCAAAAATTGCGCTGATAATTTTCATTGGACCACCCTGTATATAATTCTATATCTATCTGTAACAATAATAAAACGTTTAATTTTTTTACGGTACACTATTTTACTTTATATTTACCTGAAAACTCGAAAAATCATAGTAGCTTGATCATAAACTTCGACTGTCAAAACTGCTATGAAGTTAGTAACCAAAAAGTCACTGAAAAGCCTTAGTACTTCTTACCTAAGTCTAGCTTAACTACGGTCGTCTTAAAATGTAGTTCCGTTATGATGAACAACGACTTAAAAAATTTAAGGCAGGCTTAATTTAAGATCAGATTAATAAAGTTCGACTTCAATATGTATTGGTGCAAATGGGCATTACATATTTACGACTCATCACCCATTCATGGGTTAATCGCATACATTATCAAGCTTAAGGGATTAACCAAATATCTTGTTCTGTATTATACCAACTCGGAATTCAAATTAAACACTAGAGATTTAGGCGTACTATATGACTAAATTATTGTTCAACGAACATATTTTAAACATGGTTAAAAATTATATAAAACTTGAGGCTATATTTTTCGCGTAGATAATTTTTATGACCATAAAGAGTCTCTTATTCTTTTCTATAATTCTTCAGTTCGTCCATTAGTTGAATATGCTTCTCTCGTATGGAATCCAGTGCACAATACAAATACAACTCTAGTAGAGTCTGAAAAATTTATTTCGCTATTAAAGTACAAATTTTCTTTCAATAGACTTAGCTATGAAGAAATGATTATACACTTAAATTTTAAATCACTTAAGTAAAGAAGAACCAATCACGATAAGATGTTTTTGTTTAAGTTATTTAACGATCATATTGATAATTTTAGAATTGTTGATTTTATTAATTTTCGTGTTCCCAATGCCCATGCACAACACAAGAACCTCGTCACTAAATGTAACACAAATAATAATAAAAACTCACCCTTAAATAGAGTCATGTCAACATACAATGATGAATACAGTCAAATTGATATGATCAATTTAACACTAACTTAATTTTAAGGTGCACAGAAACGTTTGTAGCCGTCTTTTTATGTATTTCCTTCTGTGTTTTACCTTTGATTGATTCCTTATTATTTTCACAACTATATTTGTTACACTGTGATCATGTACTATTTTGTATTTTTTTTTTGTTCGTACGAGGAGGCCTTTAATTGGGTAATTTCTTGGCTTCTGTAACACGTGGTACTGTCGTCTATTGTCGACTATCTAGTACCTGATATACAAGGGTTTTAATTTATGAGTTTTACTTGCCTCAAAAGTAATTCACGAATTATATTAATAAACAACATTTACACGAGACAAGGGTAACGATAGTCGCTGCCACCACTATCACTTTATTTAAAAGTCTACCGTGATAGAAGCAGACAAGGGAATGTCAATAACGCGGTTTACTATATGATCAAATTGGTGCAGGGTAGTAATATTAGAACAACAGAATTTTACCCGTTGTTCTACCATGTCACAAAGACAGAGGTTGGAATATGATGGGCTGAAACAAACACGATATTCCAACAATAACAAATTTATATAAATTTTAATAATCAACCGCGATCAAAAACATTTATATAATTCAAATAAACTACAACGCGTAGCTTGAATGTATATAAAGTCTAAATTCTTACTTTTCTAATTTACAAACAATTTTGAAAACCTTTTTATATCAATCTACAAATCAATATTAATAAAAACTACTTACACATTTACACAATGATGAGAGACCTTTACACACAGTAAAACAACTAACTGGTTATTTCACTAAGAAATACCAAGGTATTTCTGACGATTCAGTCAAGACATCTACAATAGTCGAAGTCCCCTAAGTATGAACTATACAAAAAATAACTCAACTATTGATGTCCACCGAGGGCATCACGTACCGGACATGGACAGTTATTTCTTTGAAAACAAGCTTGAAGGCGCAAAAAGTGCGTCTTTCACCGTAAATCTATCCATTTCGTAACATCTGGAGTAATACAATACCAAAAATTTATAAAAATGCACAGTCGCCAAGCGACCGTGTTGCACTTCCCTAATATATAAATAAATAAATTAATTAATTAATAAAAATTTAAAAATATTGTCTATTGTACCTCTTCCTTTGCGAAATCCCATTTAGCTTCCTGTTAAAGTATTTCTTTTTTCCGCCTAAGTTTGTAATCTATTAAACAGTACATAGTTTACAAATATTATTAATTAGCGTGGAGCCTCTGTAATTAGTGGCGATTTTCAGATTGCCTTTTTTGTATAATATGATTTGTATGCTTCTACAAGCTTTTGGTTTTGTTCTGACTCAAAGATTACGTTGAACATATTTAAAATATAACTTACCCGCTCGATTTCGACGAATTTTCCATCCTCAGGCTAGTGCTGAAAATACATATTTATTGTTATAAAATTATTATAATATTGTAAATTTATATAAATGACATTATGTTAGAATATAATATGTCACAGTATAGTACTCTTTCTTCTAAATCTACAGTTAAACTCTTAATATTATTCAAAGCATTTATATTCCAGAATGCCACTAGTTATATTATTGGCTTTGTCTATACTGAATTTATGAGATTTGTTGTGCGCGTTCCATGAGACCTCCCTGCAGCTTCAAGTTTATTGCTTGGTATTTGGGTTCATCTACAAGGTGGTTTGGGTATGGGGTTGTTAATTATATTTCTTTTACAGTTTTTTTCATAAATGATTGCTTTAGACCTGTTTTGTTTGTCGTACCTTCTGATGAGGTGCGTCCTTCAATTTTCTTTCTTTTGCCTTCCATAATTTTTGGATTTGTTATTATTAATTTGTTTTTCTGCCATTTCACAGTTTTGCCTTCTTTGATTGCATCTTTTCTCATCCTAAGTTGCTCCCTTTTTTCTTGCGTAGTCTTTGGAGTAAAATCATTGTTAACATATACATATGTTTGACCCTTTTAGATTTCTGCTAAGTAAAATTATGATTGTTTGTGTTTGAATGAAGAGAACGAAACAAGCACGGGTCGGCTTGAGTTAAATTTTTGAATTCTTTTTGTGATTTTTATGTCTACAGGCTGTACTTGTACATTTTACTTATTCTTCTTGTAGCTCTTGATGATTTTCCTCGTTGTCTGGCATTACATAGAATATTAAATTCCGTTCTTATTTCTGCTTCTAACCGATCTTTTGTTATTTGTTGCTCCTCGGTTATTTTTTGAATGACGGCTTGATTAACTTGCACTGTTTTCATTCGGCTCTTAAATTTGTCGCACACAGAGTCTATCTTGGTTTCAATTGTATCTATTGTATTGTATTGTATTGTATTGTATTGTATGTAAACGAGGGTTTAACCGTTTTGTAGCTTTTTGTCAACGCGACCTAGAAGATCTATTGTGACACAGCCCTTATTTAGATTTCCGGAAATAGTTCCAGATTTCCAATATGAGGATATGGCAGATTCCTCCCAGTTTTTGACTACCTTCTTATAGTGCTTTGTGGAAGACCACATGAAGGTTCCGGTTCGTGATATGAAAGTTTAGCCCCCATTTTTGCAAGTTCATCAGCTTTCTCGTTTTCTAGGATTTCCTCGTGCCCTGATACCCACCATAGGGTGACGTGGTTTGTTTCGGATAGCAATTGGAGGGTCTCCCTGCAGTTCCAGACTAGCTTTGATTTACATGTGAAGGCATTCAGTGCCTTCAAAGCTGCCTGGCTGTCTGACATTATATTTATTAATGCTCCGTTTAGACCTTTATCTAGGTTCATGTAAGCACAAAGATTTATTACATAAATCTCAGCCTGAAAAATTGTGAAGCAGGTGCCTATGGATTCCTTAATTCGGTGATCTAGGCCAAGCACACCTACTCCAGTTCCACCTGTGTTCAATTTTGAACCATCAATTAACCAGGACAGAGAATCCCTTACAACAGGACTTTCCGTTGCCCATTTAAGGCGACTACCAATAACAACCTTATACTTCTGATCAAAATTATATTTTGTTGTCATCGTATCACAGACAGACAAGGCCAGTTTAACTGGTTGTACTTTCCTTATAATTTCCAAGTGGCCTACGAAATCTTCGGGCATAAAATGTTTCGTTCTGCAGAGCGTCTGTGCCTGTTGCATCGCCTCTTTTTTCACTCGAATTTGTGGAGGTGTTAGCCCCAGAATCGCTTTCATTGCTGCAGTCGGACAGGTACTCATAGCACCTGTAATACTGAGGCAGGCCATGCGTTGTAGTTTCCGCAGTGATTCCTGTGCTGTGATTTTTTCACTTTTGGCCACCATACAAGTGATGCGTAGGTTATTATGGGTCTTACAACACTAGTATATGCCCAATGGGTAATTTCTGCCTGTAGTCCCCAGTTTTTACCCAGAAACCGACGGCATTTGTTTAACGCCACTGCTGATTTCTTTGTAATTTTGTTGATATGTGAGTTCCACGTGAGTTTTTGGTCTAGAACGATTCCTAGATACTTAACCTCTATAGAAATCAATTCTAGTACCTTTTAAGTAGGGAGGTTGAAGATTTAGCTTCCTTCACTTTGTGAAGGGGACGATTGTAGTTTTGTAAGGGTTTACACTAAGTTCATGTTCCAGGCATCAATCATGCACTAAATTTAGAGCTTTTTGTGTAAGGTACGAAATTGTAGTTTCACTACTTCCTCTGACCATAATTGTAACGTCGTCTGTATATCAGTTTGCAAAATAGCCAGTTTTATTGAGTCTATTCAGGAAGTCATCAATGACAATACACCAGAGTAGAGGTGATAGAACCCCACCTTGTGGGCATCCTCTATTGGTTTTTATCATTACTGATTCTTCTCCTATCGAGGCTGTAATCGTTCGACTTTGCAGCATGGCTTTTATCCACTCCACAACAGCTGGGTCGAAACCTTTTGATCTAGTAGGAAATAGGAGGTGTTATCAAAGGCACTCTCAAAATCTATAAATATTCCCAGATCTATTTCCTTTGCCATAAAGGTTTTCTTTATTTTATTGACAAGGCTATGTAGAGCCGTAGTTGTCAATTTTGCTTCCTGGTAAGTAAATTGACTTACGTTTAGTGGTGAAGCAGTTATCACTTCATTCCTATGGTATTGATCTAGTACCTTTTCCATACCTTTCAGTATAAATGATGATAAACTAATGGGTCTGCATGACTTAGGCTGGACGCTTGGACGCCCTCCACCTTTAGGTATAAAGACTACATTAGTTTTCCTCCACAATTTGGGAATGTGTTCTAATTTTAGGCTTCCCTTGTATAGTTCGCAAAGTATTGGCAGTATATCCTTTATGCATTTCTGCAAAAGTGCCGGGAAAATGCCATCTCCACCAGGTGTCTTGTAGGGTTTGAAAGTATTTATCGCCCATTCAACTCTGTTTTCTGTAAAAATATTATTAGCAGTGTTAAGCTTAGCTTAGCTGTAGCTCCGGAAGAGTTGTCCTACTCCTCAACTGGCCACGACGATGCTTAAAAGAAGCTCCAATGTTTCCCTTGAATCTGTCGTAAAATCCCCGTTTAGTTTCTTTAGTAGGCCTATTTCGTTTGTATGATGTTTTGATAGGACTTTCTGAAGGCGAGCTACCGTGGGCGTTTCTGATAAGCCCTCACAAAAACTACGCCATGCATTCCTTTTAGATCTGCGAATTTCTTTATTATATAAGGTTAGAGCACTTCTATATTGCTCCCAGCTCTCATCGCTGCCACTGGTTTTGGTTTCATTGTATAACCTTCTAACAGTGACTCTTTGTTTACTTAACTCCTCGGTCCACCAAAGTACTTTCCTAGTACTTTGTCGAAGCTTTACTGTACAGCTGTTTTCATATGCTGTGTGTAGCGCACTATGAAAGTCAATAGAGGCTGTTTCCAGTTCCTCAATTGTGTTTATATTAATTTTCGTAAGTTCTTCCACTTCACACTTTAAGTGGCCTTCGTACAAGACCCAGTCTATTAGTTTCGGAATACGAATTTGAGATTTAAGTTCCTTATTAGCCTTTATCTCGAACCTTAAATATCTATGATCCGATATTGAGGTTTCATTTGAGACATTTCAATTATATATTTCAGAGCTAATTTGAGGAGTGGCTAATTTATGTCCGTACTACCCCGAACTGTATGATGTGCGTTTGCATCACATCCCAGGATCAGATTTCTGTTTCTATGTTTGCAGTAGGAGATCAGGTCCGTTACCAGCGGAGGTGGGGTTTCCATCGTTTCTCTCGGGAAATTCGCCGATGCAATGATTACCTCTTGCATAACTCCTGATATAGGCAGTGTAGCTTCCACAGCTACCAAATCCCTAGATATAAATTTATTTAATGTTACGAATTTAATCGATGTCTTAATGAGCAATGCTGCTCTTGGAGTGATATCTTGTTCGTTACAGTAGGTTAACTTACCTACTGGTGTAGTAAGTTTCCGTACTACGCCTCTATAAACATAAAGCTCTTGAACTAGCACTATATCGATGTTAGTGGTGGTGAATGTTTTGTTCAACACATCAGAAACAGTTTTGCAGTGCTGAAAATTCATTTGCAGCATGTTTATATTACTGCTGGACATCACGTTTTGTTCAAAGCCACGTCGCAGCTAGAACCTTGTATCCCTTTGTGCGTGATTCCGACGGCCGGTGGTGTCTTGGAGTGTGTAGGTGTGGGTTTGGGTTGAGGCTTTGAGGCAGCCTCTTTATCTTTACCTACTTTTAATCTAAAATTTCCAGCATTATGGCATTATTTCCTGCCTCCTTTTTTATGTCAACCTTACCTGTAGCAGTGATGGTAGTGGCTGTTTTAGCAGTAACGTCGGTAGGTTTCTTGTTAGGTTTTTCACCCTTTAACCTGATCGTTGTCTGGCCAAATTTGTAGCTGATTTTGAAGTCATCTTTTTTCAGGGTATTTAAGGACGTCGAGTCTGTGGACTGTATAAGGAACACTGCCGAGTCTCATCTGTCCTTTTAAAAATCCTCCACTGCTGCGTGTCCAGGCCCTCGTTTTAGCCCTCTGTCAGATTCAATATCTGATCTGTCGGGTTGTTTTTGCTGTTTGGGACATAAGCATTTACAATCAAATCCTTTTCCTCCACAGCTTTTAGCTGGGCTCCTTCCCAAGGCTTTAAGCTATCGACTTTGCCTACTAGCAACTCTGCGGTGGCTTTATCGGCGCAGTTGACGCTCAGAGATCCAGATTGTTTCAAGAAATTTCGGCTCCACAGAGCTTTTAGCACCACTGCTGGGTTGGCTTTTAGCATCTGGATATATAATTATTATTTTTTACTACGAATCATTCTTATAAATTTTGTATTTTTCGTATAATTACCTAGTTTAATTATTATAATGATTCTTATTACGAATATTTTATAGAATTTATAAATTTTATTTCATATGCTTACTCTTTACTAGTTTATTATCTTTATTTTTTTGTGTATACTGTACAAGGTTTTCTTATATTTCTATTTTATATAATCATTCTGTAATTGGAACTTTATGTTGTGTTGAACTGGTTTAAAATAAAATATCGAACCAATTGAACAATAACTCAATACCATTTAGGTAACGATGATGGTGACTTAATATAGTTTCGATTTTACGTGACAAGCTTTACGTCATCAACTCATATTCGTGTGAAACAAATAAGTAGTAGGGAAATAATTTTTTGACTTCACACAACGTCATAGATAAACCTGGTTCTAAAACAGTTACGAAAGTGATAGTTCATTATAGATGATATTGAGTAGCTATCTTATTTATTATTATTTTTTTTTGTATTTTTAGTATATAATAGTCTTGTATACATTATTTTTATATAACTCTGAATTTTTATGATATTGTAACGTTTATTTATTTAGCTGAAGTGTAAAAATGATTGAAACACTAACATTTATATTACTAAGTTTAATAAAAGAAATACAAATTATAAAAGATAATAAAAATAAGTAACACTATGAATAAACAAACATAAACACTATTTTAAGACCAATAATTATTAATAAAAACTTAAATACTAAAATTATTTATTTAAACACTTAAAACTACGCTAAAGTTATTTCCACAATATTTATATCACCAACTATTTATTTATATCACCAACGATCACTACCCGTATCAATATTAGACTGTCCTCGCGATCTCCTGCTCGGGGTATTTATAGTAAAACAATTAATTGCTAAAATGTTTTCCAACCCTCTCGTAAACAGAAAAATGGGAAGCGAGCGAACCTGTTGTGACATGACCGCTAGCGGCCGTCGCCCACGGCGTAACCTTGGGATCGCTACATTATTGTTGTTTTTCATGACAATGAACATACATGTTACTTATATTTGTCTAACGTATTAATAGTAATATTAATTAATAAGTTTTACACTGCTTACTCCGACTCTTTCAACGTCATACATTACTGTGCGCAAGCTCAAAATAATATTAATGCTGAAACTTCCGCTAACAATGTCTAGAATTTTAGCCTGCAGATCCGCAACTATGGTCCGTCCAGCTTGAAGCAATATTTAATCCACATAAAATAACTTTGAAAATAACCAAATTCATTGGTTTTCTAAGTCCCCAGTACGCGAGTGAAATAAGAAACATCATTGCTGCACCTCTAGATTATCTGCTCTACTCCACCATAAAGGTCGCATTAAGAATCGGCGCAACTTGGCTCTTTTCAAACTAATTATCGAATTGTCGTTAACGCATATTTTGGAAACGACATTTCTCTACAAAAACATTAATGACATTTCCAATCCAAAATTAAAAACATCCACAATATTCATAGATTTAATTTTACACTATCGTACACTCACTCGAACTTTCAACGTCAACATAACATCAAGCACAGTATACTCACAAGTGGTTTACTCACCTTTAATTACTGGCAGCCAAACGGATGTTCCATGTAAAAATTAAGAATTATCCGTCCTTCCTTCAGTTGTTGGGCTTCGTCCCTACACTTGATTCAAAATAAATTATAGTAGAAGTAGATGTATATGAAACTGACTTATGCGGGTTTTACAACCTTTTATGGAGGGGTGGGAAGCTTTGTGGTCAAGAGTTATAAATTATCCCAACTCAAAGGTATCACTTGAAAAGTAAGAACAGGGCCATATTAAAAAAATTCATAGTTTACTTACTTTGTATAAATTTTGTAAACTGAAAAGATTTTGTAAGAAATAAAAGACACAATAAATAAATAATTGTTGTTTCAGCATTACTCACGTCCACAAAATTGTGTTCCCAGGGTCTCCACAAATGCGTATTCTTAATTGCACACACTACTAAAAACTGCAAGCTGAGAAATAACGTTACGTTTTGATGACCTGTCCAAAACTGACCGTGTACCTGAAAAGAAAATTTTGTGACGTCGATAGGTCCCTGCTCGGATGTCAAAAATTATGTGACGTCGTTACGTCGCCAGTACGTATTGTTCTCGAAAACGTGTGACGGACTACGGCGTTACCTTCACGTCACACAATATAAAATACGTCGTCACAGCCTACAAAACAGTAACTCGTGCGAAAGCAAAATAATTAGTCTACAGGTACGGCATAATAAAATATACAAACGCTGTCGCACTATTCGTTGCCAAATCTCGGGCGCCTCTCTCCGTAACGGTAGAGACGTCTAACTCGCGGGCTTCCAGTGACGACGACCACGGATATCTCAATGGAGAAAAATGTCCAAGGTACGGATTCCAACATTGGTTGTGTTCGCTCGCTTGAACACAATATCACGGAACGACTTTCTAAAAAGACAGTAAAAGACGTAAATAAAAGCATAAATAAATTTCGTTTAAAAATCGGTTATTTTTAAAACCTGCGTTGCTCTCTCACCCACGTGCACGCGATGCGAGGGCGAGGTAAAAACGAACGCAACCAATTTCAGCAGAACTATCCTTGATCAGTCCTGGCGGTGGCCGATGGACATGTCAAATCCTGTTCCACGGCTCACGAAGCAAAATTACTACACCGGATTCGAGGATTCTTTCCTCGCCGAAATTCATCCAAAATTATCTCAATAGTGGTAGCGCAATCACTAGTTCTCCTCCGCCCCTAGTAATCGGAATCCACAAACTATCGCAACTTACGCACAACTCGTTGACGAGATGAAAATATACATACGTTTTGCTGACACAAGGATGTGAAAAACGCCAAAACTATATTTGAATTTTCTCATAAATAATATTAATTGAGGATGTTGTCGGCACTTGGTGGAACATTTTTCAAGTAAGAAAATAAACTAAATAAAATACTTGGTGATGTTCACAAAAATTATTTTATCCAACACCGTGTAATTATAACGATATAAGTATGCTGTTTTTAGATAAATAAAGTAGGTCATAAGTCACTAGTGAGCTAAATATATTAGCTCACTGTTTTTTGGTTCGTATCATAGTAACTACGTTATAAAACCTTCTCTACACTATTTTGTTCCTAAATGTCATTTCGAAATTCCATCTGTCAAAAATCTTATATGTATTTTATATCAATGATTAAAATGTGTTGGATAAAATGTTGTATGGCACACGTGTGTTAACTACCTAAGTCACTTGAAAAAATACCACACTCGGCCAACCGCCTCGTGAGCTAAACTTTTCCCACGTGACTTATCTGTAATGTAACACACTTGTACTATAAAGAAGAATCTCTCATTTATATATATATATATATATATATATATATATATATATATATATATATATATATATATATATATATATATATTGGACAAACCGTTCGAAATTTTATAACCCGTTTTAAAGAGCATGGGAGATCCTTCCGTTTGAATAAAAATGATTCTAATGTAGCTAAACACATGATTGATAATAACCATAGTTTTAGTTTGGAAAATTTAAAAGTTTTACATGTTTCACACAATTTCTTTGAACTGAGCTATTTGGAAAGTTTTGAGATCAAAAAAGCCGCTCAAAACAGTAAATTATTAATGAATGAACATCTGGATTTATTCCATTCGCCCTTACTTAAAGGTATTGCCGAAAATTTCCAAATAGCTTCATAAGCCTTTGTTTCTTAGAATCCTTTCATTGTATAGTATTTAAGGTGTGTAACGATAATTGTACTTTTACTCCTGATGATGGCATGTAGCCGAAACTAGTTGAGCCAATAAAATTATTTTTGTGGACATCACCAAGTGTTTTATTTAGTTTATTTTCTTTCTCATAAATACTTCACTTCCACCTACCTTACGTTCACCAGTGGAAGGATAGGAAAATAAATAAAAATAATTCAAATAAAAAAAACTCTGCTTCACAACTTTTATTTGTTACGTTTTTATTTGGCCAAAAACTCACTTAAAAATGTTCACCCCTTTCCCTTCGTACCCATCATCAGAGGTGAACATGGTCACAATTCATTCACAATATATAAAAATAAATATAAATAAATAACATTTAAATACAATACAAACAGTAACAAAAAAAAACTTACTATTGCCTTAAATCACTAAACGAGTTAATTTCGCCACATGAAATTAACCGAACGAACAATTTGACTTCAATCCAAACACATGTTCGATGGTTATGTTTTTCAAAACTCCACTTTCAAATAAAGCACTGCGATATGTTGGGCACTACACTACGTAGAACATTGTCTTGCATCTCATGGTGTTTGAATCAAGAAAATCAGAGTGGTGATTTGCGGAACAACTTAAAAAAAACACAATGTAAACATATAAAACCCCATGTTGTTCTGCCATTACTAGACATGCGCGCGCTGGCCTTGCGCGGTTGTTTGATTCGAATGCAAAATCTAGGCAATAGTTTTAAAATATTTGGAAGGTAGGGCTTCGGTAAATTTGACTACAAATTTACGTTCACTGTTAAAATAAAATTGCTTCGTGACGCTTCGTCACAATTTTTAATAACTAATAATAGAGTTCTTAGAATAATTGAAAATTTAAAGATCACTCAATCAAAAGAAATATCTTATGAATGATCTACTTGACTTAGTCAAATTTCCATTGATCTCTCCGCTTTAATCCTTTTTAGATTCCTATTATTGTAAAGCTATTATTGTAAAGTTTCTACCTTCGTTCTTCTACGTATAAATATTAAAAATTTTCTAGGAAGTATATTTATTTGTATTTCCTGATAATGGCTCTATAAGTCGAAATATGAATATAAATAAAATTAAATTTTTTTAAACAACGAAGTATTTCTTATATTTATTTCAATTACTGTTTGTATTTAAAAATATTTCAATCTGGAGAAGAAACTACCTGGTTAAGAGAACCATTACCGCAAATTCCCTAAAACTTTATAAGGGCCAATCGGCTTATCCGAAAGTGAATTTCATATACCTATGCTTCTACTATTAGCGAATTCCGGCCTTGCGGAGATTACAGAGCTCCGAATTCCCAAACAATTCCAGATTGATACCACCTCCCACATTTATAAGACGTCACATACAACTATTTTTTCAAAACTAGACCTAGTTGAGGCGTACAACCAAATATCAATGAACGAAAAATGAGAAATGAATGAATTTGAATATACTATAATGCCATTTGCTCCGAGGAATAGAGCACAAACTTTTCAATGATTCATCAACGAGGTAACAAGAAGTTTAAATTTTTGCTTTGCTTATATCGATGATATACTTATTGCTAGCAGTATCCCACAACATTAAAAAGACCTACAAATAATTTTTGACAAGTTCAAAAAGATATGGCATTAGTTAATAAAGTTAAATATGAATTCCGTGTAAGTTACATAAATTCTTCGGCCATAACACATCATGTTCGGGAATAAACACTTAAAACAAAAGATCAACGTTATCAAAAAAATTCTTCGCTCTAAAATACAAAAACAATTTTTTACTACCGTTTTATTAAAAACTGTGCAACAATTTTTCACCCGCTTAACAAAGTACTTAATCATTCGGGGAATAGATCAAAAGATATTGTTTGGGTAACAGACGCTACAGACTCCTTTAACCTAATTAAAGATAGCCTGAATGAACATCAAGGCTATGTTTTCGAAGACACGGCGCAGAAGACAACAGCATAGTCGATTCTTCGGATATTGAGGTTGGAGTCGTTCTTCAACAAAGGGTTAAAAATCTTTAGGAACTGATTTCTTTCTTTTCAACTACATTAACGGAAAGTAAAGAATTCTGCTATATTTTTAGCAGCAAAAAAATAGCCGAAACTACTCTACTCCCCACGCGAATCACGTCATTTAGACTTCAAATTTCAATTTACAACTGATATACGTCATATTTCTGGAAATCAAAACCCAATCGCAGGTTTGATTTCCATCAACAAAATTTACAAGCATCAAAATAATAACTAAAAAGAAATAGCAAAAGCCCAACTGATTGACAAAGAATTAATGGAACTCTTAGCAACTAAACCGACAAAATTACAATTTCTTACATACACATATACATAATAATATAATAATAATAATAATAATAAACATTTATTTGTTAACGAGAAATTCTCATACAAATGGATTGGTACATGCTATTTAAATTAATAATAAGATTGCACTGTTCATACATACATACTCTATACATTAAGAATGAATGCTCTAATTTTAAGGGCAGTGTTTACATAGTTGTAAATATTGTATATTAAATTTAGAGGTGGTTCTGCTAGTAACATTTGGACATGGTTATGGTTGTGTGTACTTGTTATAAAGTCTTCAAGAAATTTTTGTCTTGGGGCATCGTAGACGGGGCATTTGAATAGGAAGTGTTGTAAATCTTCTTCTTCGTGTTTATTGCACAAAGTGCAGATTGTGTCCAAGTACATAATAATATAACATTCTAAGTATTTTAAGTATTGTTGCCAAGTATAAAAATTCGACGCTCTATAGAAGTGTATAATAAAAAAAAATTGAAAGTATTTTAATAATCTTGCCCTATAAATTGTAAAAATGGCAATAGCTGTTTTTAAAATATAGTAAAGGATTAGTTAGAAACCTAACATAACCTAAACTAACCATACCTATCCTAACGTAACCACATCTAACATAATATAATCTAACCTAAACTAACCAATTGTAAAAGAAATTAACAAACTTAACAAAATAAATTCCTATTATTTTTAAACTTGTATTAAAGATGAGGCTTAATGTAGTTCGACGCTACCCATATACGGTACGATTCTAAGACCAGGGCCGTAACCAGAAATACTTAACCAAATCTAACATAACATAACAAAACCTAACCTGAACTAATCAATAGTAAAAGAAATAAAAATAAATTAACAAACTTCGCAATATAAATCCCTATTATTTATGGAAAATATTATAAATATTGCAAAAAATCTACTTAGCATTTATTTATTCAACTGTGCATTTATTATTAAAAACCTAGCGTCCATTATTTTACTGAGCTTTTATAGAAACATTTTGTCTGTTATTTCTATTGAACATTTTCAAAAATTTTCTAAGGGTATTTATTATTTATTCGGTAATACAGAAAGTAACATAGTAGGCGAATTAATTACTATGACAAATATTTAAATACATAGTTACAGAATTATTTATCAGGATTTAATTTTTTTGAAATGGCATATCTAATTTTACAGTAGCAATATTTTTTTCCTTAGTAACGTAACTTTTCAGAAAATTATAATATTGTACGAATAAATTATTGCGTAAAGGATGTTCCATTACATTATATTTTTTTGAAAATTTAACATAAAAAGATTTAAAAAAAATATATATTATATGTTGCATAGGTACCTACTTTTTTAATGTATTACTAATTTTCGAAAAAGTCAATTAGTTGTCATTTATTTTCAAATTAGATTTACAGTACAAAAACTATTCTACGATCTTTTTCAACCGCAAATTGAACAATCATTATTTCTTCAGGATAAAATTAAAAAGTTATATTATCGTTGAAAATTTCGGAGGATGTTTGACGAATTAAACTAAGACGCGACTAAATTAAAAACTGAAACTTGACTGAACTTTACAAACCTTGCCAGGAATCTACCCTCTCAATCCTTATCTAAATATACAAACTTGTCTGAACTATTATCATATAGACATTTGGCCCCATAACTTTTTATTTTTATGATAAGATGTGAGCGTCTAGATGCCGATAACAGAATCATCCACAGAAAAACAAAACGGAAAGTAGAGTCGTAATTTCTATCTTCTCACAGCTGTAGCTGCATCCGTAGTCTGTATTTATTGACTTGACAATTGAACTTCAGAAAAACAATACGGACAAATGATCTCACACAATTACAACTCCTTCATTTTTTAAAATGTATCGTTTCGTCACTGAATAATGTTGTTACAGGTTGCTATCACGGGTCTACCCGGTTCTGGAAAGTCTGAACTGGCCAAGAAGTTTGCGAAGGAATGTTACAGCGAGAAGAAAGTAGACATCATCCTATGGATAAACGCTGCCACCGAAGAGACACTGAAATACGACTTTGTCATCACAGCAGGCTTGTTAGGTAAAGCTTGTTTCATAAGGGACGACATGCGCGAAATCCGACCTTATGTCTACGAGTTATTGCGACCATATAAATGTTTATTTGTGTTTGATAACATCAAGGACAAAACCTGCATTCGAGAACATGAACCTGACGACGACTTCTATCTAGTTATAACTTGCGTGCATGAGAACCTTGGACTCACTGACGACGCCTACATCCCCTTGGGTTATTTGAACGCAAAGGAGTCACTTTTAATCATACAAAAGATTATTGGGAAGTATTACAAGGAAGAAGACAAAGCGGTATATGAAGAGCTTGCCCGAAAGTACGCATACTCGCCTTTAGGTCTCAACATCATATTCGGGCCCATATCTGATTTGAGTATAAGTCCTGATTTTAATCTAACTGATTATAAAAAAACACTTGAAGAAGAAAGAAAAAAAATATTATTTGATGAAGAAATTAATGACAAAGATAAGGCAGTAGTGTATAAAAATTCTATATGTAGTGCATTGGAGATCTGTATACAAAGCCTTAATAATTTTATTGAAGACAATGACATAGAGCGAATCGTATACATTTGTAGCTTTCTGGACTCTGACAATATAAAACGAGATGATTTAGTCCAAATAAGTAAATTTAAACCAAACTATATAGAAAACGTTTTAGTAAAAATGACAAAATTCTTCCTATTAACAGTGGATCGAACAAGGAAGTGTTACATAATGCATGGTTTAATCGGAGATTGTCTGCGACATATCGTTCACAAGAAAAATAAACAAAACGAAACTTACAGACACTGTTTAGAGTTTTTAGTGCGGGATTTAGAAAATCCAGTGTGCTGTATTAACATTTTTTGGAAATATAATATTATTTTAAGTCATGCCGATGAATTTACAGAGACGATTGTTTCATTTTTTGAAAAATATAGCAAAAAAATTAACGAGAATAGAAACGTACAACTGGTTTTACTGTACATGCTGTATAAATGGAATTGCAAGAAAACAATCTATGTTCTTGGTGAATGTTACAATAAAGATGTAAGCACATGTCGTAAATGTTGTTGTTGTTGTAAATGGAAACCATTGGAAGACATTGACAATTTCATAGAATATTTGGGATTTACCGAAAAGATACATTTCAAATCGGAAATAGACGAGATAATGGACACTTCTGACTTACACAAAGCAGCTTCCAATGGAGACAGAAAAGCAATAGAGAAATACGCAAAGGAGATAGATCCTAATCAGACTGACGCACAGGGAAACATTCCGCTATTTTCCTTTCTAAAAGGGGCATTATATCATACAGATATAAACATCAGAAACGTTGCTGCCATTGTAAAAATTTTAAAATGCAACCAAAACTTGGGACATAAAAATGAATTTGGACAAAGTATAGAGCATTTCGTTTTAAGTTCGGGCAAGTTTGTTATTGTGAGATATTTTTTAAAGACCTACAAACTTGATGTGAACATACAGGATAAATTCGGGGATACTCCTTTACATGTTTTGTATCAGACCTTAGCGGATTACTCCAAGCGAGATGCATACAAAGAAGATTTAAAGAAAATTGAAGCAATAATGACGTTACATGACGCTGACTTCAACATAAAGAATAAGAAGGGAAAGACTGCTACAGAATTAGCAAAGGAAAGAAATGTGAAATCATATTCAGTAGAATCTTTATCAGGGAATAGGGATGCAACGACTCAATTATGATACGGCGTAGGTGTTATCAGTTTAATCGTAATGTTTCAGCATAAAACGATAAAACGCCCGCAAGTATATAACTTGCCTAATATATTTAACATCAAAACACGTTCGTACAAGTGTTTCATTTCGAATAAAAACATTCCTATTTCCCCATGTAAAATGAGAGAGATATTGAATACACTTACGGGATAGTTAGTGAATACTTCTTTATTCGAAAAATGTAAGAAGACCCAAGGTAAATATGAAGAGAAAGGCGAATTCCAAGATAATAACGTTCGATACATCATCAACTGCAGACTGAAGAGGTTGACGTAAACGACAAATCCTGTGTTGATTGCGGTGAAGAATATACTGACACGAAGCAACATGTTGGTTGGATTCAGTGTGTCCGTCGCAGTCGTCGATTGCATGAAGACTGCACTCAGTTTATAAACATATGCAATCCATGCGTAAAGTTTATGGAAAAATCAAGAACATCTACCCTTTAGTACCTTAATACCGTACCAATTCACTTACACTCAAACCAACTAGTCTCTGTACAATTTTAATTTTTTTATAGTTTTTTATTGAACTTAAATCATGAAATAAATTTTATATTATAACATACTATATTTATAAATAAAATAAAGTATTGACTTCCTCAATTTTTTTGTAATGACATCGAGAAAAAATATATTTATTATTAACAGTAAGTACGCCAACTTAGTCTCCGTACACCTGTACATTATATAGGATCAATGATCTTTTGAACAGCCATTCATTTGAATTACTTCCCTTAAGCGGTTTATTATACTTCCTACTAATTTTCTTGGAGTTTGGGAGTACATTTTACCCCATTCTTCTACTATAAATGTAGTAGTTTTTTTATATTCTTTGGGCGTCTTATTTTACACATTTTTTAAAAATAAATCAGAAATATGTTTAATGGGATTTATATCTGGAAACTGTAGAGGCGTTTTTAATTGTTGTCTAAAATTGTACAATTTACACTAATTATTCTATTAGTTTACGTGTTGTATGGTTGGGGTCATTATCTTTTTGAAAATTTAAGAATCACTTAAATTCAAATTTTCAGCACATTTTTCCAAATTCTCTTTTAAAGCACTCAAATAACCCACTTTTCCATCAATAAAGATTGAGTTTTACACTCCTTCTACACTCATATAGCCCCATTCAAGCACAGATCCGCCCCAAATTTCACTGTTGGGCATATTTTTTTTCTTTCATTTACCCATTCTTTCCATTCCAAAGAATAACAAGTCCATCACATCCAAAAAGGTTTATTTTGGTTTATCTGAAACAATTACTGACTTCTTACAGGTTTCAGGGTGGTTTATATATTTCAAAAACAAAGCGTAAAGATGTGTGTATGGAAACTAGTTGGTTTGAGTGTATATATTATTCACCAATTCTCCCATAGTAGTTGAAATAGTGACATAATAAGAATAATTCGAACTCTCTTTTTATATTTATTTATTATAATAGGTAAAGATACTTTATAAAATAAATTTATGTTTAATGTATGAAAGTTTTGCGTGAATTTCAGCTATGATGAAATATTTTCAAATATGTCATTACTCATTACTACAAATATCAGTTCTACACAAAATGCAGCACCATTTGTCAATCTTACATGAACTTGTCATTATAATTTACAAAAAAAAGCTATACTCATATCACAAATTAGAAAATATTATCAAAAACTGCACTATTAACAATTAAACAATAATTTAGCTGATTATAACAATCATCACTGACAAAATTTAATATTTCGGGAATTATTAATAATACCTTTGTAAGTTTTTTTTTATTTCGCGCAGTTTCTAATTTTGTCCCTTGCTCACGTTTTATATCATCTATAATTTATATTCTCGTAACTGTGGTAGGAATTTGTCTAAGACGATCAGGATATAAATTATTAAACATCAAGAAAATATCTGGAACTATAACCAGAATTATATCACGTTATTATTCGATTTTTTCTTCATTAGTAAACATTTTTAAATTATGATGAAAATTTTTTGCTTAAAAAATTATTAAATCAAAAACCTGTATTTCTGATCACGTATGTGAAAGTACCCTATAAAAATACATACACTGAAATTTTTTAGCGTAAAAATATATCCAATATAATTACAATTACAAACTAATTTTAAAACCACAAATTAAATGTATTGAAAAACTTATATAGATTATATTACTACAGTAGCGGGAGGTATTGTGTTGGACACATCAGATTTTTTATTAGTAGTTTGCAGTAATTTTCGGTAGAACTCTTGTATAGAAGGGCATGGAAGACTAGACAATATAAGATGGCTTAAACATCTATACAGTACAAATGTTTAAAGTAAGAGACACAGGAAAAAGAAAAAGAGGACGACCCAGTAAACCTGACAGCTAGAAGTACAACAAGCGTCAGAGGTCGAGGATAAAACTAGGAACACACAAGAAAAGTAGCAACAGATAGAAAAGGCCGGAGAAAATTCTAGATAAGAACGCCAGGAATAAGTAAGTAAAAAACACCAGATTGTGCAATTAAAAAATATGAGTTATTTATTAAGTTTATAAAATTTGATAAACTTATTTTTATTTTCACGGTGATAGATTCGGCAGTCAATTCCTCTTATCAGCATTAAAAACTGTTTTATCTTGTAAAATGTAAAATAATATACATTGATTGTTTCATACAAGTTACAAAAAAATACAATTAAATTACATTTTCAAAAAAAAACAAATATCATTTTTATTAACATTTAGACATGTGCATCTGTCTGATACCAGCTTTAGTCTTTCTTATTATGGTCTACAAATGCTCAACAGGATTCTTATCAGAATAAAAAATAAATGCCACATAAAGTGATAAAAGTATAGATTGATAATTCCTAACATAACTTATATTTAATCAACTAGTATATTTAATGCCAAAAAAGTTCAAAATAATTATTAAGCGAGGAAAGGGCAATACAAATAATAATTAATAATATGAATATTGTTAAATAATAAATGTACCCGTTACTCACAATGATTCGCACAAGAGGTAGATTCCCGGTGCTGTAGCTAGTAAGAGAACAACCTGGTTCCTTTCTGGGTGTTTCTCTACTTTAACATTAACCACAGACTTTTCTGTTAAGTATTAAATTATGTAACATATTCAGTTTTAAAATGAGTTTTCGTGTGAGTAATTAATCGAGATTTATATTTGTATGATTTACCTGTATTTCAGAATGAACTTTCATGTGACGTTGTAAACTAGTTTTGTGTCTGAACGATTTATTACAGACATCACAATGTTGGTCTTTTATATCGATATGAATTTTCATGTGACGTTGTAAACTAGATTTATGTCTGAACGATTTATTACAGACATCACAATGTTGGTCTTTTATATCGGAATGAATTTTCATGTGACTATTTAAATGCGACTTCCTCGCCAATGTTTTAAAACAGACATTGCATTTATGTTCTTTTATTCCCAAATGGATTTTCATGTGATCATTTAAAGTCGACGTCTTCGTAAATGATTTACTACAGACATTGCACTGATAGTCTTTTATTCCGGAATGAAGTCTGATATGGGTGCGTAAATACCATTTATATTTGAATGACTTACTACAGATATTACAATGAAAGTTCCTTATTCCAGAATGTACTTTCACGTGCTTCAATAAACCACGTTTCCGCGTGAACGATTCACTGCAGATTTCACACCGATACTCTTTAGAATGAACTTTCAGATGCCGATCCAAATGACTTCTAAATTTAAATATCTTATGACACACAGAGCACGGCCACGCTTTGTTTACTTGGATGCTCTCTTGTTCTGTACTGCGGCTTTTTAACTCAGTTTCCGACGTAAATTTTTTAGTGCTTGTATTACCGCGGAAGTTTTTTTGTCCATTATGAGTATTTAAATGTTGTCTCAAATTATGCTTTTTAAAAAATCTTTTTTTACAAATAAAACACTGAATATTTTTAATTCCATTATGCAACTCTATATGTCTATTCAAATCGTATTTGTAAATAAATGTTTTTGTACATAGAATACACGGTAAATATTTTATTCGCCTATGTACTTGTTTCTTACGACGCGATAAATTATTTTCATGTATGAATAATTTGTTACTAATATTACTTCGATGGTCTCTTTTATGTATTTTCTTAAAGTTTTTATTACAGAGGGTACTTTTCTTTGTGTCAATTTGATTATTCTTGCTGCAATTTTTGTCATTTTCTTTTACAATTATTTCTTCGGGCTCAGCGGAACTCGTTTCCCACACTTCCTCCCGTGTGTCCGCCCTTGAATTCTCCTCCTCTGTCTTGTGTTCTCCTTCATTATTTTTATCATCATTAATTTTATTACTTTCTGCATATTCTTCCTTGCATATGTTTTCCTTTATATAATTATAAAGTCGTCGGTCTTCTGGCGTTTCTTCCAGTTGTTCTTCCTTAATGGAGATATCTGTGTGCAATGAACGCAGCTGCACGTGTGGGGATGTCCTGTCTACCCGTAAGGCAGGGTTTAGGGATGCGCTGTTTATGTGCGAGTGACACTCCGGCCATGTTTCCGCTACAGGTTCTTCTTTAATAGACATCTCTTCTATCTTCTTGGATTGGGTATCAGATGTGTCATTGTGGCCCACAACGGGGGCCCTGCCTGTGTGTAGCGGGGGCCTCGGGGCCCCGTGGGCCCTGATGCTGCACTCTAGGCGCCGGCTGCTCTCCAAACTGGAATGTTTGAATTTGCTGAAGGCGTCGAGGGCCCCTTCACACATGGAACAGATGCGCAGTGGAATACCCAACTTGAGAATTGTCTGAAATGTAAAATCTATTCTCATAATAAACTCATAAAATGTTGCAAGAAGCTAATTTTATTCTCGTAATAGGATAGTGATAACCAAATGAATATAGAGTAAAATGCCAATTTTTTATTACTTCTTTAACGGTTACACAGCTTACTTTGAGGTGCATATAAAAATTGAAAGCTTATATCAATTTTTCGAAAACGGTATGAGAAATAAATATTTAGAGTACTGCAGTGAATTCTTGGTTAAAACGTGTCTCAATAATGTTCAAATATTTTTTGTATTGAAATAAAAAAGTTATAAGCAAAAAATGAAAATTGAAATTTTTATATTTTTTGTTTATATCTAGTCACCTATGCATTTTTTGGGAAAATCAAAAGCAAGAAGAAAATGACATTCAAATGAGGCAACTTTTGTCTAATTTAACCGACTTTGGATCTTTTTTAGTTCTTGAAATCCCCATGCTTAACAGTGTCATTGGTCACTTGTATAAATCAATATATAAATATTACTTTTTTTTACAATATATCAATAAATATTATTTGCTAATAGGGTAAGTCAAATCCCCTGTATCCTGTATGGTAAAAATATAGTCGATCAAACGACATGTCGATTGTAAAACATCGTCATGTTCTCCTTTAACCCAACCTCACTTTTGCACCATTTAATCAAAAAACATTCCCTATCCTTTCGTACTGAATGTTTTGTTTTCGGTAAGCCAGAAAGAGAAAATACAGATAGATATATAATGAAAGTATTGTTCGAGCATCGCTCGCTAGAAGCATCAGTGTAGTTATCATTATTTTCTGTTATTTATCATTACTTACCTGTTTCTTTTTCCAGTGACGCGTTACATTTGATTATATTTGAAACATATAAATTTAAAACTTCCAATTCTAATGACAATTTTAA
Source organism: Stenolophus ochropezus (assembly GCA_035578165.1). Classification (NCBI taxonomy): domain Eukaryota; kingdom Metazoa; phylum Arthropoda; class Insecta; order Coleoptera; family Carabidae; genus Stenolophus; species Stenolophus ochropezus. Next base: position 9,995,288 of record JAQOWZ010000012.1, on the reverse strand, counting down.
GATTACGGTCGCCTCTAGTGAGCAATATTCAAACAATACTAGTAGTCATAATATGTCTATCTATATTTTCTCTGCGTGACTTGTCTAAAACAACAAACCACGTGAAGTTTTGGCTAGTTATATTTTGTCGTTGCATTTAATAAGAAATATACAAAATTTATGTTAGATATATATAATTAGACTTACAATTTCAGGAATAAGATACTCCACTTCGGACACTATTCTGTCGTCCACAGGGACGCAGTGGTAGTCCTTCGTGCACATAAAACACAAATCCATTATAATGTTTATATTTTACTAATTGTGCGAACAATATATTTAAAACTTTGTAATAAAATTAGTAGCGTTATGTAATACCACCAACAAGAAAATATAGTCTGATGTGTCAACACAGAACTACTAGAATAGGCGAATAAAGTGAACTACTCGTCAACATGTCACTGGAATATAGTAATACTGGAACGCTAACTTGTAGGCTTTTATGCAAGTGAGAAACGAGCCTGAGAGAGATAGATGTCTAACACTTCTGCGCATGCGTAATATACCCAAAGCCTCATGTCGTACAGTCTGGCCCAGAAGTGCATATTTTATAATTATCAAATGTATTTAAAAATTGTTATTTCTTTGTCTTTTTAATTATTACTGCATGATCTGCGCCTTATTTTTTGCATGAAACAAATGCTCCAGTATCTTAACATAAGTAATTTTTATTTTGTTGTCTTTTCCTGCGACCACTAGTATAAGTAGCCATTATTGTACAACTTAAAGGTTGTGTAAGCATCACATTACGGAAGGCCGTGTGTTAACTACGCCATCGCACAGTTAGGGAATTTTTGATTTATCGAAATTATGTTAGACGTGTAAATAAGTCAAAACTAATTACAATTGGTTTAAAACATTACGACTAATGAAGAAATAAACTTTGAATATAAAATTTCAAGAAGGAGGGTTGCAATCTAGTGGCTAGATGAAAAACTGCGACGGAAGTCGCCATTTTGATAACCCAAGTTTGACTCATGTCTTGTTGAGCATTTAAATAAGTTGCATGTGCTTGCACTACATTCTAATTTAGCAGCGCATTCTTCACTCTATAAAAGTAAAATTTAACTCTATCGCAATTAAATCAACATTCCTGTTTAGAAATAATTATGGTCAGTTGTGTTGCATGTGGTTGTTCCCAAACCATGAACACCAAAAGTTTAGGAATTTAATTTCATCAGTATTTTGCATCGTACAACTATTATAATGAATAATGAAACTACACATTGATATACATATTATGAATTATATTCCATATTGCCAAATGAGAATGAATCCCGTCGTGTAACTTAAATGTTAAGAAATAATTTCATTGCCATATCATAGTAATTTTAAATAAAGTGAAACAGTACTGTCTGCATGTATAATTTTGTTATTAATAATATTAGAAATAATCTCTAATATGTATAAATATTTTATGAACAAAGTATTTTACGTAAAATATTTAATTTGTATAATGAATTTTTGTGCGACTGTACGGCACGAGACCTTATCTGTTTATTGTTTAGTCTAGCGCAGGCCAGGGTGTTACAACCACTTGAAAAAATGATATTTCCTAGCTGATGCGTCGCCGTACGGGTGAACTGTTTACAAATCAGCATCTTCGGACGAGAATTAAGACAAAGAAGTTATCATGCATCCAAGTGAGATGGAATATTAAAAATATTCTTGAAGCTTCCACGATCACGTGCTCGGATCATGGACTACCCCCGAACCACCATAGTTCTGAAGGTGTGAAGAGGGATATTTTTGTATATAACCCGAGTCCAAAGCTGTACTCGGGGAGTCGGTTCCAGGACTCCACTTATGTCTGGCTTGTCCGGAGTAAGTTCTCCTGGTCTCCTAGACTCCACTTCCTTATACCCACTCTCCTCCCCACTAGAATCGTCTCTGACGCAGCTTCAGGCAATGTCTGGCACCAAGACGACCTAGTGCACCTCTGAACCCGCTGTCGTGACGCAGCTACAGGCAATGTCTGGCACCACGATAGACCTCCCGACCCACTAGAATCGTCTCTGACGCAGCTTCAGGCAATGTCTGGCACCAAGACGACCTAGTGCACCTCTGAACCCGCTGTCGTGACGCAGCTACAGGCAATGTCTGGCACCACGATAGACCTCCCGACCAACTAGAATCGTCTCTGACGCAGCTTCAGGCAATGTCTGGCACCAAGACGACCTAGTGCACCTCTGAACCCGCTGTCGTGACGCATTTTTGTAACAGTACGTACCCACCTCCTCCGTACATACAATTATACTTTAGCCAAAGATCGTTTAGTGGAAGGTTTAACTTACCCTACGTTGTGATTATTTAAATAAGTAACCCTTCATCGTCGTAATACAGAGTAGCTGTTAAGAGTGGAGGAATCGGGACAGGTATTTGATAAAATAAAAGAATGATATTCACTCCAAAAGATAGATAAAATATCTATCTTGTGCATTTATTTATAATTAAGAAAATCGTAGAGTGCTGGGGAATATTACGCTCTCCGGTATTCACCTTAATAACCTGGGGGAAACCACAGCCAAAACCCCAAGTAGAGAGACAATTTGACAATACCACAATTATATAAAAAGATTGCATTCAATTCATAAAGAGTTGTCTCAATGATTTATTATAATCAGGTATGGTAAAATTGAGTGAATGAGACCAAACTCATATTGGTTGTCAGTTACAATTGTAATTGTTGTTGTAATTGGTTTGAGTCTTATTGTTGGTTTCAGAGTCGGCATGCCGTTGCTCTGAGGTCTTTTGTTTTGTAGGGCGCTCTGTTTTGGCAGAGGGCCATTATTTATATTGTTATAGATGGTCTGATTCGCAAAGACCGGCCCATGAGCTCACGGTTCTACCGGCCCTGAGAGCACACAGTAATCGTGAACCGGCCACGGCGAGCACACAGTCAAAGCTATCAGAAATATTTGTTGATTGTTGTATTTGATGCAGATACCCAGCTGAGCTGGCGAATCTGTGGTGTTACAATTGTTCGACAAACAATATTAGATCGGTTATATTTAATAAAATATGATATCATTGTGACAACTATAAAACAATATATATAAATAACTCATACCTGGTCTGTCCGAGCAGCGACGTAGTTGGTAGGAATTTAATAGGATTTTGACATAAAACGGAGACGGTTTCAAAGGGTACACTAGGTCGTCTTGGTGCCAGACATTGCCTGAAGCTGCGTCAGAGACGATTCTAGTGGGTCGGGAGGTCTATCGTGGTGCCAGACATTGCCTGTAGCTGCGTCACGACAGCGGGTTCAGAGGTGCACTAGGTCGTCTTGGTGCCAGACATTGCCTGAAGCTGCGTCAGAGACGATTCTAGTTGGTCGGGAGGTCTATCGTGGTGCCAGACATTGCCTGTAGCTGCGTCACGACAGCGGGTTCAGAGGTGCACTAGGTCGTCTTGGTGCCAGACATTGCCTGAAGCTGCGTCAGAGACGATTCTAGTGGGTCGGGAGGTCTATCGTGGTGCCAGACATTGCCTGTAGCTGCGTCACGACAGCGGGTTCAGAGGTGCACTAGGTCGTCTTGGTGCCAGACATTGCCTGAAGCTGCGTCAGAGACGATTCTAGTGGGGAGGAGAGTGGGTATAAGGAAGTGGAGTCTAGGAGACCAGGAGAACTTACTCCGGACAAGCCAGACATAAGTGGAGTCCTGGAACCGACTCCCCGAGTACAGCTTTGGACTCGGGTTATATACAAAAATATCCCTCTTCACACCTTCAGAACTATGGTGGTTCGGGGGTAGTCCATGATCCGAGCACGTGATCGTGGAAGCTTCAAGAATATTTTTAATATTCCATCTCACTTGGATGCATGATAACTTCTTTGTCTTAATTCTCGTCCGAAGATGCTGATTTGTAAACAGTTCACCCGTACGGCGACGCATCAGCTAGGAAATATCATTTTTTCAAGTGGTTGTAACACCCTGGCCTGCGCTAGACTAAACAATAAACAGATAAGGTCTCGTGCCGTACAGTCGCACAAAAATTCATTATACAAATTAAATATTTTACGTAAAATACTTTGTTCATAAAATATTTATACATATTAGAGATTATTTCTAATATTATTAATAACAAAATTATACATGCAGACAGTACTGTTTCAAACTCCCCCAGATATTTAATTGTATGAGCCAATCATCAGATGAGCGAATACATTAAATATCTCAAGCATTATTATTTTGTTAGTTGATATTCATGTCCATGCATTAGTTATGCTGATAATTATTTACTTCTACTCATCATCAAAACCGTGCATCAAAATTGGAGTTGTTTTGTTTTTGTTTAATAAAAAAATAACGGCAAGACTAGACAATATTATTTTTATTGTTGTTATTTAACAATTGATTTTAATTTATAACAAACAATCTACAATTTACAATTTTCCTTAACTTGCCATTGTAAGTTATCAATAATCACTGTTTTTCACATGGTGTTTCTCAAGTGACGATTTTAGTAAAGTTGTTCCAGATTTTTAATAATTGTGATGGATTAATTTTTTTTATTTTTATTCCTGTTCTTATATGACAATTGTTGAGACCAGCGGCGTCGTTGTTGTTTCTGGGAATGTACATTTTCTTTCCTCTCGTTCTTCATATGATTTGTTGAAGTTTTATTTAACTCGAATAACAGTGACTTTACTTGGTTTGAAAAAATCTAAGTTGATGAAAATTACTGGCCTTTATAATCTCATCTTAATTGTTGTTTTGAGTGTCACTAGTTTTATTAAATTCTAAAGATGACACTTATGTCTTATTACTTTGTGGTTGTCGGTGTATACACTATCCCAATAATATTCTATTTTTGTAAACTTTTCAATCCATGTTATTTCTGATCTATGATGATGATTTATGCTATTTTTTTTTCTGATTACATATTCTCTTCGAAATATTTATGTTGGTTTGATAATTTCAATAGAATAGTTTTTATATTTCATTGCACTAAACTGCACTAAACTAAATTTCACTGATACATATTTCATTACACTAACTTGCATTACAAATATATGATATTGAGTTACTCATTGTTGAGTAGGCTAAATTAATAGTAATAATCCTTTACCAAATATTAGACGGAATCTTTCTTTTCATCTAAAGCTGAACTATAATATTATTGGAATTTTGCCACAGCAGGTCTTCATAGCATTGTTTTTTTTTTTTAGTTATAATTTGTAATTAGTTTAACACATCTTGGGTGTGTACTCATCTAAAACTCCTACGAGGTATATTCCCAGTTTACCAAGGTTTAATTGTTCCCCTATACAGAATTATTTTATTGTTGCAATTCCTCGCGTTTCTTCCTGATTTTTGAATTTTATCATCTTTGTACACTATTTTTGTTTATTTAGTAGGTCACAAAAGATAATTCTTCCAAATGTCGGGCAAATTTTCTTTCCGACTACCTGCGGGTGTATTTGGGGTCAGTGCACTCCCCCGAAGTGATAATTTTTTGTGATATGTGTAATTCGATCTCTTCCTACGGCACGTCTTGTTTTTAAATTTCATCCCTAACTCGCAGTGATTTTTTGTCGTTTGTTTACTATAACCACTTTAACGAACACTTGAAACATTTGTAAAATACCTCAGCTGTTTCACTCTCGTTGTGTTATTTGAAAATCATTTCTTAACTCAGGTCAAAGGACCTTTTCAAGTGTTATGGGTTGTTTGATGATATAAGGGAATGCATCTGCGTTAATAATGTAAATTTTATTTCATTGTTATTTACAAGTATATTTCAATTTGTTTCGAAAATTTAATTTTATATAAATAATGTTTTTTTTTTCCTTTAATTAAAGAAAACAATTTAGAATGTCTTTTTATAAAGATACATACGATTTTAATCAGCTAAATTTTTATTTAAAAATAAAAATAACTATAATAAATAACATTATTATTATTTTTAATTATATTTGTTTCTAATCTTTACGAAAGTTTATATTTAACTCTATCCATTTATTTTCTATGGTATTAATTCTCTACGGCGATTTATTTCTAGAACAAAGATCTCATGCTTTTATAATAAGTTTACTTGTTTTTTAATAGTATAGAGATCAACACCTCGGTGTTTCGAATCACACGGATGTAGCAATTTGTTTAGTATTATTTTTATTGTTTATTTAATTGGAGAGTAATTGATGTTGGGATTTGAACCACACATCTCACCCTATTCTCAATTTGAATAATTGAATTCAAATTTAGTTTTGAAACGTACAAGTTACAAATAGTTTATAGACAGTATAAAATAATTATTAAACAATTTAGCTATTTTTTTTTTCTTTTATTATTATTTACTTATTTTGATTTATTTCATAATTTGCAATTTACTTCTGAACATCTGGTTATTATATTACAACTCGAGTTGTCTCGGTCAATCCCTTATACCACGAAACATACCATGCTGGTGCGTCGAACCGATACCGAAATTTAAAATTTCCCATAACGCGCTGAATTTATTAATTGATAAATATCACTCTTCTATCAAATATTCTGTCCTCTCCCCCAATTAACAGCTTTTAAGACTCTGTATCCTGGTCACGGCACCATTTTTGTAACAGTACGTACCCACCTCCTCCGTACATACAATTATACTTTAGCCAAAGATCGTTTAGTGGAAGGTTTAACTTACCCTACGTTGTGTTTATTTAAATAAGTAACCCTTCATCGTCGTAATACAGAGTAGCTGTTAAGAGTGGAGGAATCGGGACAGGTATTTGATAAAATAAAAGAATGATATTCACTCCAAAAGATAGATAAAATATCTATCTTGTGCATTTATTTATAATTAAGAAAATCGTAGAGTGCTGGGGAATATTACGCTCTCCGGTATTCACCTTAATAACCTGGGGGAAACCACAGCCAAAACCCCAAGTAGAGAGACAATTTGACAATACCACAATTATATAAAAAGATTGCATTCAATTCATAAAGAGTTGTCTCAATGATTTATTATAATCAGGTATGGTAAAATTGAGTGAATGAGACCAAACTCATATTGGTTGTCAGTTACAATTGTAATTGTTGTTGTAATTGGTTTGAGTCTTATTGTTGGTTTCAGAGTCGGCATGCCGTTGCTCTGAGGTCTTTTGTTTTGTAGGGCGCTCTGTTTTGGCAGAGGGCCATTATTTATATTGTTATAGATGGTCTGAATCGCAAAGACCGGCCCATGAGCTCACGGTTCTACCGGCCCTGAGAGCACACAGTAATCGTGAACCGGCCACGGCGAGCACACAGTCAAAGCTATCAGAAATATTTGTTGATTGTTGTATTTGATGCAGATACCCAGCTGAGCTGGCGAATCTGTGGTGTTACAATTGTTCGACAAACAATATTAGATCGGTTATATTTAATAAAATATGATATCATTGTGACAACTATAAAACAATATATATAAATAACTCATACCTGGTCTGTCCGAGCAGCGACGTAGTTGGTAGGAATTTAATAGGATTTTGACATAAAACGGAGACGGTTTCAAAGGGTACACTAGGTCGTCTTGGTGCCAGACATTGCCTGAAGCTGCGTCAGAGACGATTCTAGTGGGTCGGGAGGTCTATCGTGGTGCCAGACATTGCCTGTAGCTGCGTCACGACAGCGGGTTCAGAGGTGCACTAGGTCGTCTTGGTGCCAGACATTGCCTGAAGCTGCGTCAGAGACGATTCTAGTTGGTCGGGAGGTCTATCGTGGTGCCAGACATTGCCTGTAGCTGCGTCACGACAGCGGGTTCAGAGGTGCACTAGGTCGTCTTGGTGCCAGACATTGCCTGAAGCTGCGTCAGAGACGATTCTAGTGGGTCGGGAGGTCTATCGTGGTGCCAGACATTGCCTGTAGCTGCGTCACGACAGCGGGTTCAGAGGTGCACTAGGTCGTCTTGGTGCCAGACATTGCCTGAAGCTGCGTCAGAGACGATTCTAGTGGGGAGGAGAGTGGGTATAAGGAAGTGGAGTCTAGGAGACCAGGAGAACTTACTCCGGACAAGCCAGACATAAGTGGAGTCCTGGAACCGACTCCCCGAGTACAGCTTTGGACTCGGGTTATATACAAAAATATCCCTCTTCACACCTTCAGAACTATGGTGGTTCGGGGGTAGTCCATGATCCGAGCACGTGATCGTGGAAGCTTCAAGAATATTTTTAATATTCCATCTCACTTGGATGCATGATAACTTCTTTGTCTTAATTCTCGTCCGAAGATGCTGATTTGTAAACAGTTCACCCGTACGGCGACGCATCAGCTAGGAAATATCATTTTTTCAAGTGGTTGTAACACCCTGGCCTGCGCTAGACTAAACAATAAACAGATAAGGTCTCGTGCCGTACAGTCGCACAAAAATTCATTATACAAATTAAATATTTTACGTAAAATACTTTGTTCATAAAATATTTATACATATTAGAGATTATTTCTAATATTATTAATAACAAAATTATACATGCAGACAGTACTGTTTCAAAAGGGTAAGAATTTACATTCCTATTGTTCATAAACCTTATTTTATTTACATAAAAAGTATGTATTATAATATTTATTTCAACAATTATAATTATATTGTTTAAAAGGACAATAAAAACTTAAATTTTTGTATTTACTTTATTTTCTATGTATACATATTTTACCTGTTACTATTTATATTTTAAAATTATATTTATTAAATTCTAAATGTTCTACATAGTACTATTTTATTAGGTTGTAAATAGTATAAATTCATTGTTTAGAAGTTGACAGTTGACGTAGTTGTTTTTACGTTCTGTAGTTGGCACTATTTACTAGTGATGTGTCCATTCTTTTAATGTAGTGTGTGATCGTCATGTGACCGAAAAACAGTCAAATAGTGATCGTAGAAAGTGTATAATATATAATTCGCGTTGTAATGCAATGCGTTATGTGCATCTTAACAACTCTTGATATTTTATGTACCAAAAGTTTAAATTTTCTATAGTTTCTTTAATCAACGACGATGGCCAAAATTTCTGCCAAGCACATCTAGCTTGGTTCAACCTAATATCCTAGATGGGTTTCATTTTTATCATTCCTGAAATTTATGTTATAGTTATCTACAATACAAATGCGGGAACATGAACTTCCGTGCATGAGCTTTTGTTTGAAGTACGAGCGAGCAACGCGAGGATTTCATTTAGGCGAGTACACGGAAGGTATTTCCGCATAAGTGTTGTACAAGATTTTTTGTAACGAACGAATTAATTATAAAATGTAATTAATGAAAATGTAAAATTGTCATTTAATCGTCAATAAAGCGAATAAACATTCGTTGCTATAGACTGTATGCCATTGTTCACTGTTGTTATTGTTTGATTGTGTTGCTTATAGATAGTGCTAGTAGTATTAAAATGTCAAAATTAGCAATGAAATTTCTAAAATTAGATAATTTGTATTCTTCTAACTAATTGTCCTCAAATATCTTGTTCTTATATTAAATTTGTTGTAATGTACAAAAAAATGAAAAACATAATAACACTTTTATGTTACTCGATCAAAGTAGTTTCCGTTGAGACACTAGTGCGTAAAAGTAAAACAATAGCTGGAATATGGCCTTTTTGATTGTGAGTTGGCTGCGAGACACATTTGATTCTAGGTAGTGAGTACGATAAATATTTTAAAGACGGTTAATTTATATATTTACTACACATTACAGGCTTCCACGTTATTTTATTGTAGAAAATTCCAATTTGATTAGTCCATTATTATATATTAAAACATCAAATGCTTTGTCTATTTCCACACAGTTGTTGATGACTGCTATTTTTAACAATTGGATGTAATGAGAGATATGATCCATGTTAGTCAAGCTAGTTGCTCACTAAAATCGATATATATATATATATATATATATATATATATATATATATATATATATATATATATATATATATATTGAAACGATTTCATTCGTTTCGCGGCTTTTTATTTAAAACTTTTATATTTTAATTAAACATACTAAACATACGACATCTCTAGTGCTGCTGACTGCTTGAGAGGCGAGCGCGGTCTGTACAGGGAGTTGAGTTTCTGCAAGCTGAGACAACGGACGTATGTTGATAGTATTTTGTTTGTTCTAAAAATTTTTATCTAAAGTTATTTTTAAAATCTTCAAGATTTTATTTAAAATATTCTTATTCCGGATTTTTTATTTCACTGATTTTGGTGAGTAAAGTGATATTTTATATTTTATTCGAACCTTTCGTTTTAAATAAATATTTAGATAACCACGTGTTGTCAAAGCTTGCGAGGAAACCTCCTCAACTATTTTTGATAGCTCTAATATTCAAAATTTCTCCTGTATCTTTCACAGGAAAGATTTATTTTTTATTAGTTTGCTTAATATTTTTTTTGAATACGATTTAGGTTATTTTTTGTACTGTGGGATTTAGACAGAGCTCACGCTTATTTACTGTCGTAAGTAGAATTTGTATCGTTCCATTTTTATTTTTCTCTTTGTTTTTGGATGCCATTAGTTACCTTTTTACCGTTAATTATTTTTTTGGCAGCCAAAAAAGTAAGTAATAAATTTTACAAGTCCCGCAGTTAAAAACGTTAGTTTTTGAAAACCTTTCAAGTCTGTTATATTCTTTCTTTCTCTTATTTTCTGGTCTTTTACAGCCTGGCCAGCTGATAGTTTTTATAAAAGTATTTATAGTATTTTTTTGTGCACAAATTTTTTTGTAAATAATAATTTTTGCACTTATTTATTGTTAAATAAATTATTTGTTAATTTTTATTATAAAGATTTCTTTGTATTTTTGCCACGGCAAGTTATTTTTTTGGGTCAATTATCTGCTAAAAATTTTTATGTTTTATATTCCCTCCTGGTCCTGGATGGTCGAGGTTTGTTGGTAGTGGAGTGTAGAGTTCCAATCCCAGCTGAATAGTACTGCGACACGTGCACACGTACCACGACCAATTCTGAGCTGTCGAGGTAAGTGTGTGACGAGTGATTTCTCTTCGAGAAATCACGGTAATTTTTTAAACATTATTTTTAAATTTCTGGCACACGTCACACAAATAATTTTGGCGCCCAACGTGGGGCCCGTGGTTAATATTTTGTTGGTAATTTTTTAAAATTAAAGTTATTTTTCGTGGGTTTGCTTGGTCTTTTCTAAATCTCTCTTTACTCTTTTATTTCTATCTTACTCTTTGCTTTTTTTCTCTATATATTGTTATTTGGCACTAATATCATTTTTTTTCAAAAATGTCACTTACCGTGGAACACATCCAATATCTACGAGGAGAGGAAATCAGTTACGAGCTCAAAATTCGAAATTGTTTCTATCCCGGATCAAATGAGGAAAATTTAAACATATTATGTGGATTAATCGAGATGGAAAGTATTGGGCAAACTACAGTTAATGCTGATTATTTTCCGGATCCCATCAATGACTCTCGGACATGTCTGGAAACACTTAAAGAGATGTCAGGTATGATTCAAAATTTTAATAGTAGAAATCGTTCTCATATAGAGCAATTTCAAGTTGAAATAAATTCTCGTTTAGTTGCCTTGTATCTTCGTATTTCTCGTTTGCCTCAACATTTAAGTGGCGAGCTTTTGAGATTGCTCTCTATGATCAAATCTGCCCTTTCTTCCATGTCCCGTGTAGTTGATACTAACCAGGTAGTAAATTTAATTGATTTTGATGAAATACCTTCCACTAATTCTTTTCCAACTACTCTATCTATTCCTATTGCCATGCTAAGTTCGTTCGATGATAGTTGCCAGAGCTTTTTGCAAAAATTGAATGCTATTAGATTTAGTAACGTAAATATTACCCCTACGGTATCTAATGTACATTCTGAAATTCCACCGACACCGCTACCACATCATCTACCAAGCAGTACTGTTTTACCTCGTTCCGCGACTTGCGATCATAAAAATTTAGTTGCCAAATGGAATATTACATTTGATGGAAATACCGGCCTTAATAGTTTTCTCGAAAATATCGACAGCACGGCTTATTCTCGTGGCATCTCTCACGAACAATTATTTCGCCAAGCTGGTGATCTCTTTACCGGCCATGCTCTCGTTTGGTATCGCATGATACGCAACTCTATATCTTCTTGGTCGGAACTTGTTTCTAAACTTCGTTCTACCTTTTTACCTGCTAATTATGATCTAGCTCTTATGGATGAGATTCGGAATCGAACTCAAGCTTCTTGTGAGAAGGTAGAGATTTTTATTGCCATCATGGAAAACTTATTCTGTCGTTTAACTACAACTCCTGACGAACAAACCAGGGTTAGTTACATTATTCGTAATTTACAACCGCATTTTCAGAGATTTTGTTCACTTCAAAATATTAACTCTCTCTCAGAATTGATTACTATTTGCAAGAGACTTGAAGACACTGAACTTAATGTCTTGCAGTTTAAAAATCCACCAACTCGTTCCTCACATACTTTAGAACCCGATCTTTCATTTCAAAGTAGTTCTAAATCATCCTGTAAATCGGATAGAAATTTTTCTCGTTCAGCCGTTGCATCTGTAGGTCAAGGGCGTGTTCTTAGTTGCTGGAATTGTAATAGTACGGAACATTTTTATCCAAAATGTCCAAAGCCTCGTAATCTCTTTTGCTTTTCTTGTGGTAAAAGAAACGTTACCAAACTTAAATGCCCTAACTGTTCAAAAAAACGTGTGCGGCGCCTCGGTCTTGCCAGCTGTTGAGGAAAACGCCACCCCAACGCTGGTAAAGTCGTTAGAAAAACCGACAGAGACGAGTGGTCTCAATGGTTAAATCAAGTCTCTAACTTTTTCACGAATAATGTCATTTCACCTATTTTTAATAAATCAAGTGATGATAACCGACCTTTCGTTACTATCTTCATTCACGGAGTACCTATGACAGCCTTAGTTGATTCGGGTGCTAATATTTCTATTTTAGGTGGTCGAGGCTATTTAATGCTAAAACATCTATTTTCTCTAAAACCTAGTGTTGTTCCTACCGTTTCAACTGCCGATGGTAAATCTCATCCAACCCTAGGCAACGTTTTTGTACCTTTCTCGTTGGGTAAAACGAGTAGTCATTTTTCTTTTACTGTCGTTCCTTCTGTAAAACACCCTGTAATATTAGGTGTGGACTTTTGTCGTTGTTTTGGTCTTAAGTTAGACTTTTCTAAGAATTCGTGGCATGCCCAAAATGAAATTGCTTCTCTTAGTGGTATTTCTAGCCGTGAAAACTTATCTTCCCGTCCGCAAGAAATTCTTAATTCCGTTGTTGCTGATTTTGAAAAGCTCGGATCTTTAGGACTCGGTTGTACCAATAAAATTCAACATGTTATTGATACTGGTGACGCGCTTCCCTTAAAACAGCGCCAATATCCTCTTTCTCCAGTTATGATGGAGTTCGTTAATAAAGAACTGGACAAAATGTTGGAATTGGGAGTGGTTCGTCCATCTGTGAGTCCGTGGTCTAGTCCCATATTACTTGTCAAAAAGAAATCTGGAGAATATCGGCTATGTTTTGATGGTCGGAAACTTAATTCGGTTACGCGTAAGGATAGCTATCCCTTGCCTCGCGTAGATTACATCTTAAGTAAGCTGGGTAATGCAAAGTTTCTGTCTTCTGTTGATCTTAAGAGTGCATTTTGGCAAATTCCTTTATCGGCTTCGTCTAAAGAAAAAACCGCTTTCTCTGTACCAGGTCGCGGTCTGTTTGAGTTCGTTCGAATGCCATTCGGTCTTTGTAATGCCCCTCAAACTCTTCAAAGACTAATGGACGAAGTTTTCGGTCCAGAATTAGACCCAAACGTTTTTGTTTACCTGGACGATTTAATTATCGCTACTTCTTCTTTTGAAAAACATATCGTTATTCTCTATAAAGTTTTAGATCGCCTCAAAGCGGCCGGTTTCACTGTAAATGTCAAGAAATGCGAATTTTGTTTACCTTCTCTCAAATACCTTGGTTTTGTTGTCGATCAACACGGTCTTCGCACTGATCCCGATAAGGTATCTGCTATTGCAAATCTTCCTAGACCTAATACCGTAACCGAAGTGCGTAGGGCTTTAGGTTTATTCTCGTGGTACAGGAGATTTGTTCCAAACTTCGCCTCTATGTCAGCTGTTATTTCGGACCTTACTAAAGGTAAAGGTAAAAAGTCCACCATTTCTTGGACGTCAGCTGCTGACGAAGCTTTTAATAAATTAAAAAATGCACTAATATCTGCTCCAACTCTTGCTAGCCCTGATTATAGTAAACCTATTAAACCTTTTAAGATCTATGCTGACGCTTCCAATTATGGACTTGGAGCTGTGCTTACACAGATTGGCGATGATAATGAGGAACATCCTATCTCATATGCAAGTCGTACTTTGAATAAAGCTGAGAAAAATTATTCAGTTACGGAAAAAGAATGCCTTGCCGTAATTTTCGGTATCTTAAAATTTCGTTCTTTTATCGAAGGGCTTCATTTCGAAGTTATTACTGACCACTACTCTCTTTTGTGGCTGCTTCGCATGCAGGATCCGCATGGAAGATTAGCTCGCTGGTCGGTACAATTACAACAATTTGACTTTAACATCACTCACCGCCCTGGTAAACTCCATGAATTACCTGATGCTCTATCTAGGTGTCCTCTTGAGGTTTGTGTCATCGACAATAAGACTTTTTTAAATACCCGGGACAACTGGTATAGTAGAATGTGTGAAAAGGTAGTTTTAAGTCCAAACGACTATCCGGACTGGCGCGTGGAAAATAATTTTTTGTACAAAAACATCTTATCTCCCTATTCCCTTCCTTCTAATTTGTCTACATGGAAATTAGTTGTACCCCGGGAGTTTCGTAAAGAAATTGTCTCACGATGTCACGATGATACAACTGCCGCTCATTTTGGAATCTTTAAAACTTTTCACCGTGTTGCATCAGAATATTACTGGCCTAAGATGCAAAATTTTATTGCCGGTTATGTAAAACGTTGCAAGACTTGTTTGTCTCAAAAAGTTCCTCAAATCCCTCCACCTGGTTTAATTGGCAGGGAAAAGATTATAAAGTTTCCTTGGCAAGCTATCTCGGTTGATCTTATGGGACCATTACCTCCTTCGTCAGCTGGAAATCGCTATATTTTAGTAGTGACCGATTGGTTTTCCAAATTTGTCATTGTTCACCCTATGCGTGAAGCTAACGCTCCAAAAATTTGTAAAATTTTAGAGGAGAATGTTTTTCTTTTATTTGGTGTACCACAAATTGTCATGTGCGATAATGGAACTCAGTTCGTCTCTAAATTATTTACAGATCTTATCGCTAAATATGAAATACCTAAATTATGGTATAACGCCAAGTTTCACCCCCAAGTGAATTTTGTTGAGCGTACTAATCGGGTAATTAAAACAGCTATTAGGTCTTATCTCGACAATAATCATCGTGCTTGGGATAAAAATCTTCAAGCCATCGCTCAGGCCATTCGTACGAATGTGCACGAAGTTACTCGATTTACTCCAGCTTTCCTTACTTTTGGTAGGCATGTTCCAGTTTCCGGAAACTTTTACCGTTCTTTACCTGACAATATCTGTTCCGATTCCCCAGCTGATTATGGCAACTCATTATCAGAGATGTCTGAATTTTTCTTAGTCGTTCAAGACCGTATTCATCAAGCTTATGAGCGAAACGCGAAATATTATAATAAACATCGTCGTCAGCTCGAATTTGATGAAGGTGATCTAGTTTATCGTAGAAATCGAGTTTTATCTGTTGGTTCTAGATGTTTCTCTTCGGCTCTAGCACCTCGTTATGTCGAAAGCAAGGTTTTTCGAAAACTATCTCCTCTCGCGTATCACCTTCACGATACCGACGGAACTGATGCTGGCATCTACCACATAAAGGACCTTAAACCTGCACCTACTGTCCCCGATGATCCTGACACAACTTTTCATGATTCCGTTACGTCATCATCCTTTTTGGAGGGGGGGCAGTGAAACGATTTCATTCGTTTCGCGGCTTTTTATTTAAAACTTTTATATTTTAATTAAACATACGACATCTCTAGTGCTGCTGACTGCTTGAGAGGCGAGCGCGGTCGGTCGGTACAGGGAGTTGAGTTTCTGCAAGCTGAGACAACGGACGTATGTTGATAGCATTTTGTTTGTTCTAAAAATTTTTATCTAAAGTTATTTTTAAAATCTTCAAGATTTTATTTAAAATATTCTTATTCCGGATTTTTTATTTCACTGATTTTGGTGAGTAAAGTGAATTTTTTTTATTTTATTCGAAACTTTCTTTTAAAGAAATATTTAGATAACCACGTGTTGTCAAAGCTTGCGAGGAAACCTCCTCAACTTTTTTCTTCTTTGATTGATCTTATATTCAAAATTTCTCGTGTATCTTTCACAGGAAAGATTCATTTTTCATTAGTTTGCTTAATATTTTTTTGAATACGATTTAGGTTATTTTTTATACTGTGGGATTTAGACAGAGCTCATGCTGATTTACTGTCGTAAGTAGAATTTGTATCGTTCCATTTTATTTTTCTCTTTGTTTTTTGGATGCCATTAGTTACCTTTTTATCGTTAATTATTTTTTTTTGGCAGCCAAAAAGTAAGTAATAAATTTTACAAGTCCCGCAGTCAAAACGTTAGTTTTTGAAAACCTTTCAAGTCTGTTATATTCTTTCTTTTTTTTATTTTCTAGTCTTTTACAGCCTGGCCAGCTGATAGTTTTTTTGTAAAATTATTTGGAGTATTTTTTGTGCACAATTTTTTTGTGAATAATAATTTTTGCATTTATTTATTGTTAAATAAATTATTTGTTCATTTTTTTTATAAATATTTTTTGTATTTTTGCCACGGCAAGTTATTTTTTTAGGGATCAATTATCTGCTAAAAATTTTTTATGTTTTATATTCCCTCCTGGTCCTGGATGGTCGAGGTTTGTTGGTAGTGGAGTGTGGAGTTCCAATCCAAGCTGAATAGTACTGCGACACGTGCACACGTACACAGTACCAACTTACACACAGTACTCAGGCATCACGCACAAAAAACAGCAGTTTGCAGTTACACACGAACAACTCACGCAACCGCCAGACACGCTTAGTCCGGTGACACCACGCATTATCCTGCTATCCTGCTTAACGCTACTACACTGCTTGTGTCCGACATCCTGCGGTGCCGCTTAATACTAACACGAACAGTACACATTCTGTCGACAAGCCGAACCTCGGTACCAAGACGTCCAGGGACTCACTCCAACGACCTAGCCATTCCAGACCCATCGATATTTTGTTACCCCGCAAAAGGTATTTTCTTATTTTTTTTGTAATAGGCAATAATTGTCCCCGTTAACTTCCCTATTGTATTTACTTGCCGTCAATAAAATTAGTTTTATTTTCAATTTGTTATTTTCGGTGTTGTTGTGTCCACCATTTTTTCCTTTCGGCACAACTGGCGCCCTTCCCTATTATTGTTATTACAAATATCTTAGTGACCCACGACCTAGCGATACCACGACCAATTCTGAGTTGTCGAGGTAAGTGTGTGACGCGTGATTTCTCTTCGAGAAATCACGGTAATTTTTTGAATATTATTTTTAAATTTCTGGCACACGTCACAATAAATATATATATATATATATATATATATATATATATATATATATATTAAATTAATGTCCAGTATTTACGATGTGTTCGGCGAATGATGAGTGTCCCGATTTCGAATTTAAAACTCGCGCGTGCTCTTTGATTCGTGTAAAAAAGTTTCTACCAGTTTTGCCGATGTAGTTGGCTTGGCAAGATCTGCAAATTAGTTTGTAAACACCAGATGTCTCAATGTGTTTTGGGTGGTCAAGTTTTAAACAGATTTCTTTTTTGAGGTTTGTGAGCGGTTTGAACAATATGTCAATATTGACTTTATTAAAAATTTGTTTAACCGTGTAGCTAAAATTGCCAGTAAATGGAATACTATATCTTAAGTTTTCTGTATTTTCAAGATGTAGTGTGTTGTTATATGCCTCCTGTATGCTCAACTTATAAAGTGTTTTATTTATTAATTTATCTATTAAATTTGGGTGGAAGTTGTTAGCTATAGCTATTTGTTTTAATATTTCAGTTTCTTTAATGATTTCGTTATTTTCTAAACCATAAGTAAGCATTCTATGAATGTGGAAATTAAAAATAGCAAATTTGTGTGAAGTACAATGGTTAGAATTATTGTTTATAGAATCTATTGTTTGGGTTGGTTTTCTGTATATTTTAAAGGTAAAATTATTGTCGAGTTTGGTTATGTTGATGTCTAAGAAATTTAGTGAATTGTTGTTTTCCAGTTCGATGGAGAAAGTTATGTTCGAATGAATATTGTTCAGTTTATTATGGAAATCGTTAAGTTCTTCTAAAGTACCTGTCCAAAGGCATAGCACATCATCGACATAGCGGTGCCAGAATTTAATGTGTGGGATGTGTTCACTAAGTTCCTGGAAAATTTTTTATTCAAAATGTTTCATGAAGATTTCAGCTAGGGTACCAGAAAGTGGTGAGCCCATAGCTAGACCTTCTGTTTGTTCATAGATTGTATCATTGAAAATAAAAAAAAATTGTTTAAGGCATAATTTTAGTATAAATTTGATTCAAGTCACTTTACAGTAATAAATTGTTGTACGGAAATGGTATTTGTATTTTATTGAAAATGCACAAAAAAATTATAGCTGCTACTACGCTTATAAAAGGCATACGGGGGGTACTTCAGTTATATATTTTTTTTAATTCGGATGTAATAAAGATGTATATTATTTAACATTATTAGCAAGATAAGAGGAATAGGCCTGTTTCACTATCCTGCTTTTTTTAAAAAAACATGTTGCATCTTAATTTTAGTTGCGAATAGAATATAGTAAAATAGAAAAATGTTAAATTATTGACATGTTAATATTACTAATTATCAATTAAAAATTCACTGTGTTCAAAACGAACGCTATTTTGCTGCCGAAAGCCGTACTAACGCAAGCGCACAACTGTCGTAAACAAGTAGTTGTGAAGAACGTTTGTCTTTTCATACATCATTCGAATGTTTGTGTTTGACGCCGCTAATTTTGAAGAAGTTATTGTGTATTCAGAAAGAAACGAAATACGCCAGGTATTATCACTCCGCCTGTTTCACTCATTCCAGACTTCTCTTTCTAAGCAGTGAGCGTGACGTCACTTTATACGTCTGTTTCTCGCGAGAGTATATTTTTGGAACTTTGTGATTTTTTTATGGCTATATACAGTATTTTTTTGCGAAATAAAAAAATACGTATGTCATATTTTTAAATATAGATTAACATATAAAAAAATCAGAAAAGCATAAACAACCCTATTGAGTAGCTAGCCTGTCACTTGCAAACAAAAATATATTTGTTAAATTTTATAAACTTATGAATAACTCTTTTTTTTTTAAATTACACAACCTGGTAGTTTTTAAAACTACTTATATAATTCTTGCGTTCTTATCCAAAATTTTATCCTGCTTTTTGTATCTGTTGCTACTTTTCTTGTGCCTTTCTAGTTTTCTCCTCGTCTTCTTGCTTCCAGGTTTACTGGGTCGTCCTCTTTTTCTTTTTCCAATTTCTTTTCCTTCGAACTCTATGGGCAGGGTCGAACTTGGCTTAGGCTATAGAGGCAATAGCCTAAGGCCCAAAACTATGTTTACGCTCATTTTTAATTTTATTCTTATACACGGTGAGTCATCGAAACGCCCGTCTCCGGTATCTCCGTTGTCGTTAGAAATACAGCATAAGTTTATTAAAATAATTCATTCCAGAAACCCAGTTCACGCAAGAGGTTTGTACAATATTTTTCGTACGAAAATCATAAAATCAATAATTAATTTTCTATTTGTACAAATATTTTTATTTATTGTATACACAAAATGATTTGTGGTTATGTGTTTCAGTACTAACAAGTGCTGTCAATATGTCAACATGACAGCAGTTGTTGCCAACATTGTTTATCAAATGCACTAAATTTATTTTTTCTAAAATAAATTTCATTCAATAATCCACTATTCTCTTTTATTATTATTATGTAAAAGAATGTTTAAAACATTATACTATTTTATCTCCTATCTGGTGGAGACCTGGGAAATTGACGTTCCAGGCGTTGCTTAGGCAACGCGAAACAACACATTTCAATGCATGAGTACGAAAAATTATTTTCACATATATAGGCTGTTGCATTATGGCTCGGCGAGAATTGTTTACCTTTTTTTAAATGGAATATCCTGTATATTTTTACATTTTTTTAATTGTATTTTATTCTCCTATACGGACATATGAATTTTATTTTAGTTTTCCGCGGCGTTGCCAAGTTATTCCGTTTATTTACTAAAAAAGGTCGAATACACACATTGCTTTGTAGAGACATAATGAAGTTATTTTAATAGTAAAAATTAAGATTTTTTTTCTGTACAACTGTAACTATGCTCTATGTTCTCACTTTTTTTTAGTGATATTAAACAGGATGATAAAGCGAATTAAATTAACCCAATTTTATATGACTACAACTCGTCATTTTCAAATAGAAACCCTTATATTTTATGGTAGACGGATTTTTCTTGACTGGTCAATTGATGAAGGGAAAGAAAACTACTAGAATTCAGTCAATGGGATAAAATTTTATTTCCTCTCCTACCGGTTTCGACCCCACAGTCCCTGAGGAAGATCCCATGTGGGGTCGAAACCGGTAGGAGAGGAAATAAAATTTTATCCCATTGACTGAATTCCAGTAGTTTTCTTTCCCTTATATTTTATAATTCAGTTGGATGTGTTTTTGTATTATCTTCATATGTTATTAAGAGTACCACCCTCTACAAATTAAATTAAAAATATTTTTAATGCAACCACCATTCTCATGGAAACATATTTATAAATGAATAATTATATATATATAGTCAGTCATCCTTCTACCCTCAGGTGTAGGATGTATACATTTTTACTTAATCTTATTTTTATTTACTTAATTTTAATGTCCAATAATTTCACATATGCACTAATTTTGCCCATTGTTTCTTGTCCATTGCGATTCTTCTTGCTTCTTGCATCGAGATGTTTCTTTTCGTCAGTATCTTCTTTATTACGTTATCCCATGTGTCCTTTGGTCTTCCCCTTCCCCTTTTCGGTGTAACGTTGGTCATCCACACTTGGCGTACCGGTCTACTTTCGTTCATTCGTATCATGTGTCCTCACCAGGCTAGTTGTCTTGTTTCTATGAAATCTAGTATTGGTTTGCATTGCAGTTCTTCCCTGATGGCTTCATTCCTTACTCTATCTAGCATTGTTACTCCTTTAACTCTTCTTAGATATTTCATCTCTATCGCCTGTATTTTACTTTTCGTTCTATTTGACAATATCCATGATTCACACCCGTACGTCAATATTGCTCTATATATTGTGTTAAATACCGTTATTTTTGTTTTATTACTAATTTCTTTTTTTCCGATAAAATTGTGTTTCATTGCGTGGTATATTGTTGTCGTTTTAATTATTCTTTCGTTTATGTCAGCATCTTGTGTGCCGTTACTATCTATTGTTATGCCTAAATATTTGAATTTATTAACTTGTTCAATTGTTTCACTATTTACTGTTATATTAGCAGTTGTTGGTTCGTTAGAGATAATCATTATTTTGGTTTTAGTCGCATTTATTTTCATATTGTATTTCTTTATAATTTCATTCCAAGTGTTAACATTTTGTTGCATTTTTTCCTCGCTGTTTGCCATAATTACTACATCATCGGCGTAAGCACATATTGCTATTTTTACTGGTTGTAGATTTCTATACCCTACTTGTATCTTATTGAATTTTTGATCGCACTCCTTTATTATCTCATCCATAAATATCGTAAATAAGACTGGGCTCATTACTCCTCCTTGTCTCAAACCGTTCTTTGATTCGAAGAGCTCGCTTTTCCTATTTTGGCTAATTACGTAGTTCGTGTTTTTATTATACAGTCCTTTTATAGCATTTAGTAGATTGGTGCTTATACCTTTTCTATTCAGGATTTTCCACATTATCTCTCTTTGTACTCTGTCAAACGCTTTTTCTAAATCTATGAATGTCATGTATGTTTTTGTGTTAGTGATCTTAGTCTTGTGTATTAAGTCCTTAACTGTGAATATATGGTCTTGGCTACTGCGTCCTTTCCTAAATCCACTTTGTACTTCGGACATTGTTGATTCTATTTTGTTTCTTAATCTTCTTTCTAATATTCTTTCAAATACTTTCAGTGTTGTACACAATAACGATATGCCTCTGTAGTTGTTGCATTCTTTGGTGTCTCCTTTCTTGTGTATCGGCACAATTATTGCTAATTCCCAATCGCTTGGTATTTTATCTCCATTCCAAATTTTGTTGAAAATTGTTAACAATATTTCTATGCCCTTTTCCCCCATGTACTTTAACATTTCTGGCGTAATTTTATCATGCCCTGCTGCTTTACCATTTTTAAGTATTTGTAGTGCTTCTTTTACTTCTTCTATTTGTATTTCTTGCATTTCGTCTTCATTCACATTTTCTATCTGGTCTGTTAGAATTTGTTCATCAGGTTCTATCTGATTATTTTCGTCTGTGAATAAAAGCTCTTGGAAATATTGCTTCCATCTGTTCATGATATTTTGTTCTTCCGTTAATATTGTACCTTCTTTTGATTTCACTGTATTTGCTACTTTCCTCTTCTCATTTCTTAATGATTTCAGTGTTTTATAAAATAATTTTTGACTTTCTTTACTGTTGTCTTCCATTTGTTTTCCAAATTGTTCCCAGCTTTTTTCTTTCGCTTGTGCTACTAATTCATTAACCTTCCGTCTTTGTTGTTTGTATTGATCGTAGTTTTCATTTGTTCTATTACTAAGATATTTTACCCATGTTTTCTTTTTCTTTTTTATTTCCTCTTTTATTTCCTCATTCCACCAAGACGTCATTTTTTTATTAGCTTTCTTTTTACTAATTCCACATATATTCTTTGCTGCTTGTGTTATTATTTTTTTAAAAATATTCCATGTTTCTTCTATATTCTTGTCCTTATAGTTAATTTTCTGTAAGTCAGTTAATCTATTTACTTCTTCTGCATATTTTGTCGCTGTTATTACATCTCTAAGTTTGTATGTTTTTATTGTCTCATATTCTATTGTCCTTGTTTCTTCAATTTTTGTATTCTCATCTTTGCTAATATTTTTAATTCTTGCTTCAACGAGAAAGTGATCGCTGAAGATTTCTGGACCACGCCTAACTCTGCAATCCCGTACTAAATTTCTCTTTTTGTTTTCCACAAGTATATAGTCTATTATTGATCTATCTTCTTCTCTTGGCCCTTGTCTTGTGTATTTATGTATATTTTTATGTTGAAAAAACGTATTGGTAATTAACATGTCGTTTAATATGCAGTAGTCTATCAGTCTTCTTCCGTTATTATTTCTTCGGTTTTCTCCATATATCCCAACTGTATCTGCAGTGTTTTCATCTCGTATGCCTACTCTTCCATTAAAATCTCCGATTACAAAAATTTCCCCTTTACTATTCTCTGTAACTAGATTTAATTCTTCCCAAAATTTGTCTTTTATGTCAACTAACTCATCTTCATCCGGTCCATATATTATTATTATTGTTTTTTCACTTTCTTTTTCAATTTTCAACTCTATTTTTAGGATCCTCTCACTACATCCTTCCCAGGCCTGCACGTAGTTTATTAACTTTTTATTTACTAGGCAAGCTACTCCTGCTGCTGCTCTGTTTTCTTTCGGCACTCCACTGTAAATCAACATATGCCCGTTATCTATAATTATTTCTCCCTTACCTTTCTTTTTTGTTTCTGTTATTCCTAATATATCTATATTTAATTTATTAAATTCATCGTACAGTTCATGTTCTTTCCCATTCATACTTCTAACATTCCACGTTGCTAGTTTCCAAGTACTTTTCTTTTTGTGTCTATTCACGTTGGTCGTCGCCTGTATATCAGTCCTAGATTTTTTATTCCCATTTATATTTTTGAGTTTTTTGGATCTTGGTTCGTTTCTGCCTCTGTTTTTTCCAATTTATTAGTATTCTCATTCCATACAAATTTTTCTCCGTCTATAATTAGATGTTGGTATTTAATTTTTACTTGTTTGTTGGCTTGTTTCTCGTTATATGCTATCTTTCTAATTGTTTTTTGTATGTCTTGTTCCCTTTTTGTCATATCGTTATTTATATAAACTTTACTGTATACGCCTCTATTTAATTTTGATTTATTTTTAAAGATTTCAATCTTTTTTTCCAAGCTTTCTATTTCTGCCATGACTATGTGATCCTTGATCTTTACTGCTTTCATTACTTTAGCGTTAACCTGCATTTGTAAAAACATAAAGCTTTCTAGTTTTTTTATGATCTCTGTCTCATTATTTTCGACTATTTTTAATCCGCTAATTATTATGTTATGTCTTCTACTTGCTTTGTCTATCCTTTCCAGCCTGTTGTTCATTTGATCTAGATGATCCACCCGTTTTTTAAGATGTTCTATTTCCTTCTTCATAACAATATTTTCTTCCATAACCTTACTTATTGCATCTTTGTATTCTTGGTTTTCTCTGCGTACTTCTTTAATTTCCTGTAACAAAGTGTTCATTAGTTCTTTCATGTCTGCCATGTCGTTGGACTTATCTGTTTTTGTGGGGGTCCTTATTGTTTTTTTGCTCCTTTTAAAAAATCCGTCCTGTTGCCCTTCACGTTTGCGTTTACTGTCTGATTCGCTGTCAGATTCACGTGTAGACATAATACGTTGCCTAACTTAAGGCGCAAAGTCGCTACGTTGACGGCGGTAGAAGGTCGCCCAGATCGACTCTTCAGAAGCTAACTTCTCTCCTGTCACGTAGCACTTACTTGCTTTATCTCTATTTATTTCTTATCTCCGGTCAACGTCTCTTAAGATAATAACTGGCGATGCAGTATTGTTGTTGATACACACGGAGAATCAGCTGTTCGTACTAAATTGCTCGTGGTATACCCTTTTAGAGTTAAAAACCACGGAGCTCACACACGTACACACTTCTCTGTCAACAACTTCACATTCGGAATGAATAATTTACTATTATAATTATTATTTGCGTCGACAGTTTCAAAATAGTTCCGAATTCTAATCTAATTTTGTAAG
The DNA here is from genome assembly GCA_035578165.1 of Stenolophus ochropezus. Classification (NCBI taxonomy): domain Eukaryota; kingdom Metazoa; phylum Arthropoda; class Insecta; order Coleoptera; family Carabidae; genus Stenolophus; species Stenolophus ochropezus. The sequence goes on along the minus strand of JAQOWZ010000012.1, from coordinate 9,970,149 downwards.
ATCCGGAGATCTAGCGGGCCACTTTCTTGGACCACCTCTTCCGATCGATCTATTAAAAAATTCTTCATTTAAATAATACCTAAACCGAAGACTGTTGTGAGTTGGTGCACCATCATGCTGGAACTACAATCTCCGGGCAATATCCATGGTATAGGCGACTCTTGCTAAGCGATACTCTATCTGGTGGCGAATTTTAAAACTACAGGAGCTGTGATAGACGGCATTGTTTTAGTTGCGTATGGTGCTTACAGAATTTATTTGACCATTTAATTTGACATATTTGTTATTGATTATAACAATATAATAATATAAGTTTCCAGTATTTTACAAAAAAAGCAGAATGTTCTTTAAATATTTATAATAAATTAGGAAAATACAAAAAATAGATCAATTGAAGGCCTGGATTTATAAATTAAAAAACCCGTAAGTAGATTATATGAATGCGTGTTCTATATTTTGAAGAGATTGGCTACTTTTCTAGAAGTTAGTTAATATCGTATTTAATGTAATATTTATTACAGTTTATTATATTATATGCAATATTTCCAATTGCTTTATAGATTTCCTGAAATATACTATAAAAAAAACATAAAAAGATAATGAAACTAAATAAAAATAATATTCACAAACAAATTCCTTAAAAACTAATTTTAATTTGTATAAATAATTTTAACTTAATCATTCTTGCTTACTCGTGTTTTTGCTTTATAACCAATGTTTCCAGCCTTACATATTGTGCAATTTTTCAGTAATGCCATAGTCTGTTGACTAGAGGAAATTAGAAATGTTTTTTTTATATTCTTATTATTTAAAATGCCACCTAATAAAATATATTGCGAATCTAAAAATTCTTCTCATCGATACACACATTTAAAATATTCTTTTAATCAGCTTTAATGAACCATTCATCGTATAATAAAGACATAAAATTTAATTCAAAAACAATATTAATTAATATTAATAACTACTGGCAAAAATTCTTATATTTTCTTTAAAAAGAATTTCAAAATTCGTTCTACGTTCTCAAATGATGCAGAGAAATCAAATAATTTATATACTGCTACTAAAACAAATATATGTATTAAACAATGAAAATTATACTATTAAACAAAAATAAATAACTTAAACTTTATTGTATAGAAGGTAATATAAATATTAACACATTTATAATTCAAAAAAATAAAGAAAATCGTCTACTAAATAACACTAATTCTTATGTCAAAACAAAAATTATCACAGCTTCGTTAGTTTTACAAATTCACACTTTGGCGCTGCGAGCTTAATCAGAGTCGCCTATACTAGATTTAATTTTTAATTGAATAAATAATTTTAGAAAAAAATGGTAAAAATCTCTGAAATTATTGGGTTGGTAGAAATTTAGTAATCGTGTATAAATATGTAATTTTTAACACGATTCCATACTTCCCTTTTTTGCAAAGTCAATTAACAAGTTATTTATAACTGCCATTTTTTTGTAATTTCTTTGATGTATTTATTATAGTATCGTTTTTATTAAAATATATAATGAATTATTCCATATTCCTCTATATCTTTCAATCATATAACTAACCGTTTGAATAATGTAAATATATTACTAAGATAAATAAATCTAATTTTTCTTACGAATGTACATTGCTTTGATTCGTTATACACTTTGTAAGAGATGCGACAGCCATCTACAGTACAATTTCTACATTAAGTACCTAAACCAGACAAAGCTATTCAGAATAGTTTTGTTTTGACACAAGTATATTTTCTTGATGGTAATGTCAAATATTGTGCTGTTAAGTTTCGTACAAAACTTAAAATATATAGTTCGCACAAATTGTAAAATATAAATAGTACAATGGATTTGTGTTTTATGTGCACGAAGGACTACCACTGCGTCGCTGTGGACGACAGAATAGTGTCCGAAGTGGAGTATCTGATTCCTGAAATAGTAAGTCTAATTATACTCAACTTTATATATAAAACAATTATACATATCTCACATATATTATCTGATTTGATGTTATTAAATAGAGCACAAATGAGGTTAGATTAAGAAAGAATATGACCATGTCGTACAATCGACAAGTCGTTTGATCGACTATATTTTTAGCGTAGTTTTGTCAAGTTCTTGTGTTTCATTATGTTCATATTATATTTACCACGATATTTACACACGCACTTTTAATAAACAATAAAAATTTACAGTTAAAACCAATTTTTTTCGATGTAATTTCAAAATAATGGTAAAAAACATATTAAATGTACAGTTAAAGTATGAATTATTGAATAACATTAACAAAAAAAAAATATATTTTTTTGCTAGTGAAATTTATTGGTATGAAACGGCAACACTACTGACTGACTAATAACATTAATCACAATTGTTACTTCAGAGAAATGTGTATGCATCTGTAAAGCAGATGGAGAGTAGTGCAAGCAATCGTTGCTTTATTATTATATTTATTTTTATATATAAATACACCATAACTTTTTTTTTAATATCCCATAATACCTATAAATTCTTTATTTTTTTAATGTAACAGATTTTATTCGATAGGTACATAAATATAAACATGTACATTATATTCTTTGTTTTGCACGTCTTTCTCCTGATGTGGCTCAATTTCTGGTATTTTTATCGTTTCTTCTTCTCTATCTTTCCTATAAACAATTCAAAATAAATATATAATGTTAAAAAAAAATTTCTCTGTACAGAGGTTCTGTCGAATTTTCTTTGCGGTAATTTATGACTTTCTTTTAATGACTACAAAAAAATGTGTTTTCTATTTGTATTTGAACTTGAGTCATGACAGTTTTTACAATTAACATTTTATTGGAGTGTCATAAATGTAGGTAGTCTCTTTGGCCGTTAAGGTTACTTAAAAAGTAAATAATACGGCTTTTGTCAACACAGGCAAGTTTAAAATTGAAAAGTGACCTGCGTTTTTCTGAAGATATTATGGGAATTTTTGTGAATATTCATTAATTAAGTTGCTTTTTTTTTAATTGTTATATTTTTCTCAGATGGTAATTTTTTATTATTTTTTTAAATTAATTATTCTGTAATTTTTTAATCAAATTTTTATAATTAATTTGTTTTAATTAATTTTAATAATTTTTTTAACCGATATATTAACAGGTTTAAACCGGTTTTCAAACTAAAACCTATATTATTATAACATTCTCTATATGGGTTAACCGTTAACCAGTATTTTTTTCGGTTACATGCCCTGCTTATAACCCTACGTGACAGTACAACGTTTTCCCTACGTCTTAGATGTTTTATTTTGCCACCAGATGTCAGACACTTTGTTAACTCTTGCCAATAGGGGAACTGGTTTTGGTTCAAAAAAATATTGTTCAATACCATAATGCAGAATTAATATTATTGCAAAAATATCCATACATTATTTCTCCAGAGATAGAGTTACAAACTAAATGGAAAAATGCATTATACATAGGGAAAAACGTGACTCCATATGAACATTTGTTCTACTCATTTCTTGTCTTTGTAATCTGTAAATATTAAGTTAAATTTCTTATATTTTTCTTTAATATTAAATCATATTTATAGCAAGTATTTCAAAATGAAAATCAATTTTAAGACAAGGTATTATTCCAACCGCCGATCCAAAAATTTCCATTACGGTAGTTTAACAGCAAATGTTAAAAAATATAAACGAAAAATTAAATGAAAACATGTGTTTTAATTGTAAGAGTATTAATTTATTTCTCTATTCGTTAAAATATACTTGAAATACTTGGACCTGGATAAAATTTATTACAGTGATTTTTTAGGAAGACAAACCCATGATTGAAATGGGCAACTAATGCTGCAACTTTGTCACAGTTTAACCACAGTATAAATCGTATATACAGTAGTTGCACTCCCAGGTATTTTTGTTACCCGAAAATTTGACCTTGAAGCTCTTAACTCCGCCCTTTGGAGGAAAGTTTTCACCCCCGCCACTTGCGGGCAGCTGTCAGTGTTGGCTCGAAATATAAACACAAGTTTTCTGTTATTAAATTTAATTGTTCAGCGTGCTTCATGTTGTGACATTTAGTTCTCTGATACATTGTGTTGTGTTAATTATCAGTATTCCTGTGTTAATTTCATTTGACGTTTATTTGAATTTACCCGCTTGGGCCTCCAACGGGTAGGGCTTACGTGCGCTAGAAAATCTGACATGTAACAGAATTTCAAAGGTGCCGACAGAGAGTGCAACTACTGTATATACGATTTATACTGTGGTTTAACCGACTTGTTACTCTTACGGTTCTTGACATCCCAATGGTTAACCTCTTAAAATGGGCACCTGTAGCAAGCAGCGAGCGGTAAATCATAGAAGGAATTTTTGTACACCAAACTTCCCCAACCAGATACTTCCCCATACTTCCCCGTACTTCCCATACTTCCCCGTACTTTCCCATACTTCCCCGTACTTTCCCATACTTCCACCAAAATATCTATTCATGATTTCTAATGATATGACTTTATAATTTACTATTAACAAAACCACAACCAAATAACACCAAAAAATACAAGAAATATTCACCGTAATATTTAAAGTTTGTAGCGAGCGCTTTATTGCGCAGACTCACAACATAACTCTGTCAAGTGAAAAACAACAGCCTAATGTAGCCTCGATACAGGGCTAACCTCGTAGCCAACTAACTGCAAGCAGTAATCTATGCTGCAGCCCTCCTCCTAGCCTCATAAAGGGAGCAAGCGAGGATGCAGACATATTTCTGTTTATGTTTATATATTTTAATATTTTTTACTTGAACTTAGTATCATATACCTTATGGTCCACCATACATGAAAAATTGACAAGCGTGTAACCTTTAACATGTAAAATAAAACATTAATTTATCTGAAATAATTTGATTGTTTTTGTACTATTAACCACATTTATTGTTTAATAATAATTCACAAACCCAAATATTAGAACAATGTCGAATTTACATTTCTGTCAAATTAAATTTTAAATTTTTTTCATTTATTTTTTACTAAAATATGCTTTATTACAACGTATATTAATGTAATTTTATCCTCGATTTTATGCAAAAGGAAGAAAATGTATAAGTAATATGTCAATGTGTTTTCCCGGAAAAATACATGCGTCAACTTTTTATGTTACATGCTAAACGAATATGTCAAAATTTTCATAAACCTTAGGATAATAATATTTCAATAACACATTCTCTAGAATTATATAAAGATAATTCGCAAATTTAAACTATCCAAAATTACTTTAATTTTTTAAGTCTACTTATTTCATACGTTCCCCATATTTTCCCGTACTTTTCTCTCACTTCCCCATACTTCCCTCATACTTCCACGTACTTCCCTCATACTTCCTCGTACTTCCCTCATACTTCCCCGTACTTCCCCATACTTCCCCGTACTTCCCTGTACTTCTCCTGTACTTCCCCGTACTTCCCACGAACTTCCCCAGTGATTTACCCAATGACATAGTATAACTACCGTAGACTCAGCGCGCCGGCGTTTGTTGTGATGGAGGAACTAAGCCAGGACGGGGAAAGGAGGGTGGCACTGGTTGTAATGCGATGTGCATATATTCAACAACTAATTACGAAGTTGAAGGTTGAAGCCGTTACTTCGCGGTAAATGTGAAAATGTGGCAAGATATTTATTTCTTCAATATACTATTATTTTTATTTGTAAAATTAATACATAAATCATATGAGAATGGAAAATACATGTATAAAAAAGAATACTACACACACTTTTATTGAATGTGATAGTTTTCCACACCTCCTTATCCTAAAAAAGACTGAGGAACTATCCGAGGTGCGTTACCTTTTTTTAAAGGGAGGTTCGCCAGTAGCCCTACTAACCCTTTACAATATTTATTGGTTCTTAAAATGAATAAATTTTGTCAATGTTTTTCGAATTCTTTCTTTTTCTATTTTAAAATTTGAAGACACAACTGTATGGTGAAGCCGTAAATTGAAATAATGTTTTAAAATTTGTTTCGTTAATTGAATACTATGATTATTTGTAAAATCATCTTCAACTAAATGTTCAATTGTAAAAACATTGAACAAATGTGTGGGCATTGCAGACAGAGTTCGTAATGTTAAATACTCTACAACATTTTTTCGCCGTAAACCCGTAGAATTATCTAAATGCCGGTATGCTTTTTCACCAGTAACACACACTTGAACAACGTATACTGATGCGTATGTTAAACGCCCATAGGTTTTCCTCAAATGTAATAGTGAAATAGCTGTATCAGTTGTTAATAATTTTAAACAATGGTAACATGATACAGATTTTAGAAGTCTTTTGACTACAAATCCAGCGATGTGTCCGATGACATCATTCTGATATAAAGTCAAATGCCATGCTTCACAAGGAGTATAGGTATGGTCTGTCTCTAAAAAGACTTTGTCATATTCAGGAGTCTCCGTAAGATCCTCACCCATTTGTGATTTATTTATACTCCTACTGGAGACGTATAAAATGTTTGTTTCATCCAGCGAAGTACAATTTGCGCTGGAGGAACCTTTAATTTCGGTATGTATTAATAATTTTTTATAAGCTGCTTCGAACTGTACTACATTGGCGTTGTTGTTGAAGCCACTTCTACTTCTAACAGCACTGAATAAAAATTCTAGGTGATCTTGACTAAATTTATATAGTAACAAAAAATTTAATTTCGGAACATCGCACTGTATTGTATTTTTATAAATATTCACAATACTTTCTATGTTTATTAAAAAGCCTAAGAAACCAGTTTTTCTTTGAGACTGTAAGACAGGTATTTCCTTAATTTTTAATTTCGAAAAATATGTCTTAACCTCATCAAACTTTTGTAAAATATTTATAAAAGAGTGTCGGTCTATTGGTTTTTTATATGCGTATTTGCAAAAGAAATTTCTGCTATTAAATATATCAAATAAATCGTTAATTAGCAAGCAAAATCTAGCAGTTTCTTCACATCCCGAAAAATCTTCTAATTTTAAATCTTCATTTAAATTGGCGAACACATCGGCTACACTTCTGCTAAATGTTTGAGCTGCAGTTTTAACGCGCATTTTTTCCTCCCACCATTTTATGTGTCTTTTTTTTAATTTAGTTCCTGCATGTAAACCTTCACTTTCTTGTAAATCACAAAGTCTTTTAAAATATACCCATTTCACAACACCTCCATCTTCATGATGTAATTCATACACAGATGCTAAGCAATTTCTGATGAGTTTCAACATATGGCATGCATCCAATAGAAAATAAACTGGACCATTATTAACTGGATGTGGAAACATTGTTTGTAAATCAGATGGATTTGATAAAGACGAGCCTAATTTTTTCATCATGGAAAAATTTGTAGGAGCAGCGTCAAATGTTGCGGAAAGTATAATAACTCCTGACTGATCTAAAAATTCTGAACATCTAAAATTATTGTCCATTAAATTATCATATTAGAGAGTGGAGAATTTAAAGATAAACTTACGTATGAAACGAAATATTTGGTTTCTTATGCACAGAAATCTCACGACAGTTCTTTACTGCACATATACGGACCATTTTGCACAAATTATTTCAATCCTTTCCACAAAAAAGCGAAAAACAAAGTTCACAATTTACTAACCACAAAACAAGTAAACGTAAACACGCTTGGGACGCTTGGCAGCTTCAAACATATACACAAAAGTATGCACACCGCATTACAACCAGTGCCACCCTCCTTGCCCCGTCAAAGCTTAGTTCCAACATCACAACAACCTATGTAATAGGATAGGCCGCGCTGGGTCTACGGTAGTTATACTATGTCATTGAATGTGATGCTTACCTAACCTTTAAGTTGTACAATAATGGCTACTTATATTAGTGGTCGTAGGAAAAGATAAAAAAATAAAAATTACTTATGTAAAGATACTGGAGCATTTGCTTCACGCAAACAATAAGGCGCAGATCATGCAATAATAATTAAAAATAGACAAAGAAATAACATTTTTTAAATACATTTGATAATTATAAAATATGCACTTCTGCGCCAGACTGTACGACATGAGGCTTTGGGGATAATACGCATGCGCAGAATTGTTAGACATCTATCTCTCTCAGGCTCGTTTCTCGCTTGCATAAAAGCCTACAAGTTAGTGTTCCAGTATTACTATATTCCATTGACATGTTGACGAGTAGTTCACTTTATTCGCTTATTCTAGTAGTTTTGTGTTGACACATCAGACTATATTTTCTTGTTGGTGGTATTACATCACGCTATTAATTTTATTACAAAGTTTTAAATATATTTTTCGCACAATTAGTAAAATATAAACAGTACAATGGATTTGTGTTTTATGTGCACGAAGGAGTACCACTGCGTCCCTGTGGACGACAGAATAGTGTCCGAAGTGGAGTATGTTATTCCTGAAATTGTAAGTCTATTTATATATACCTAACATAAATTTTGTATATTTCTTATTAAATGTAACGACAAAATATAATTAGCCAAAACTTCATGTGGTTTGTTGTTTTAAACAAGTCAAGCAGAGAAAATAGAGATAGACATATTGGCCCGTATTACGAGCTCACTTTTATAATAATGCTCACTTTTACATCAAAATCTTTTGTAAAAACGAACGTAAAATCGCGATTTTATTATAAAAGCGAACTAGCTCACTTTTATAATAATATCGTGATTTTAACTTTCAATTTTACATAAGATTATGTTGTAAAACTGGGCGATAAAATCGCGATTTTATTATAAAAGTGAGCTCGTAATACGAGCTATTATGTCTACTAGTATTGTTTAAATATTGCTCACTAGAGGTGACCGTGCTCTTAAAATTGTCATTAGAATTGGAAGTTTTAAATTTATATGATTTAAATATAATCAAATGTAACGCATCAATGGTAAAAGAAACAGGTAAATAATGATAAATAATAATAATACACTGATGTCTCTAGCGAGCGATGCTCGAACAATTCTTTCATTATATATCTATCTTTATTTTCTCTTTATGGCTTACCGAAAACAAAACATTCATTACGGAAGGATAGGGAATGCTTTATCTATTTATATTTTGTCGTTGATTAAATGGCGCAAAAGTGAGGTTAGGTCAAGGGAGAACATGACGATGTTTTACAATCGACAACTCGTTTGATCACCTATATTTTTAACATACAGGGGATTTGAATCTCTGATATACATATACAGGAAAAACACAGAAAAAAAATTATGTAGAATTGGTATTACCCTATTAGCAAATAATATTTAGTGATATATTATAAAAAAAATAATATTTATATAATAATTTATACAAGTGACCAATGACACTGTTGAAGCATGTGGATTTCGAGAACTAAAAAAGATCCAAAGTCGGTTAAATTAGACAAAAGTTGCCTCATTTGGATGTCACTTTCTTCTTGCTTTTGATTTTCCCAAAAAATGCATAGGTGACTAGATATAGGTAAACAAAAAATATAAAAAATTTAATTTTCATTTTTTGCTTATAACTTTTTTTATTTCAATACAAAAAATATTTGAACATTATTGAGACACGTTTTAACGTCGAATTCACTGCAGTACTCTAAATATTTATTTCTCATACTGTTTTCGAAAAATTGATATATATATATATATATATATATATATATATATATATATATATATATATATATATATATATAAGCTTTTAATTTTGCAATATGCACCTCAAAGTAAGCTGTGTAACCGTTAAAGAAGTAAAAAATTGTCATTTTACTCTATATTCATTTGGTTATCACTTGTTACGGTTGCATATGTCTGTCATGCTACGTTTATCGTTTATCTTTTGCGAATTTGCTACGCCCTCGAGTAGGCTTCCCCTTTAGCTGCGGTGCAGGTATATCGTCGGATGTCACGGTAAGTAGTCACTTAAGTCAGGGTGCAAAGTACAGTCACACACTAATTAATTATTTTATGACTTTACTTGAAAAGCATAAAAAATAAGATTCTAGCAGTCTTTTTGTGTGAAGGTTGTTCAGTTTTAAGTTTAGCGTGGGCAGTTGTGCATTCCAAGATATATATATTTTTTTGGTGAAATTTTGGAGTAATTTTTGAACCAGTATTTGGATTAGAGGAAGCACAATTTGAGAATTATTGTTATTCATTGGCACTTGCCGGATATTAGGACCCACCTATTTTTGAAACACTTTAAAGCCGCCCAACACCTACAGGTAATTGTAAAAGAACACACTTAAATATTTAACTTCATAGTTGTCAAGAATCATAACTTCCTGATACTTAATTTTTCAGTAAACTAGTTTGAATTTAATTTGATTTTTTTTTTGTGTGAATCTTTTAATTGTAATCGTTGGTGACGTACTTTTCCCTGCGTGAGTGATTACTAACGTAAACATCTTTTCAGGCTTTTTTTTATTGAGTATTTTATTTACGCCTATCCGTCGGCATACAAATCTCGCATAAAGCGAGTGAGGTAAGATTTGCAACTCCCGCGCCTGGCTAGTCGTTGTGGTTCTTGATTCTTCCACCAAATTCAGTCAGCCGCCATTGTTCGGAGCGCTACAGACTTTGGCTTCCATCGGAGCGACTCGCCGACAGCGACAGCTAAGCAATATTATTATTTATTTAAAAATTCGATTTTGTTATTAAATTGGTTTACGCACCTGTGTGAGTTTTGAGACACTGCGTTGCGTATTAGTTTATTGTTTACTCTGGCATGTTGATTTTGATATTGATTCTACACAATTACGGTAAATCAACAGCAGATTGTGTAAGGATCTGATCCTGCCACGCTCTCTTATTGCGTTTCAGATTTCATTGTTGTTAACGGTAATCCGTAGCCGACCGTTCAACTCCGCAGCTCTTAGGGCTATTTAGAGTTCTTTTTTTACGATAGCGCGACGTGAAACTCGAATGGTCGACCATCCGGTGCCCGCGTCTCCGTTGTGCGCTTCGCTCACTTACGACGCTTGACTATTAGTCCTAGTGGCTCCGCCGCTACGAACAACTCGCTGCGCGATCTCGCTGTTAGTCACTCTGCCGCGTACTACTTGGCGCGACCAGATTCAAGTCGAGTTTATTTGTACCGTATTGTTTATTTCTGTACCACTTCGTATTTTACATTTTATTAATATATTTTATAGTAATACTATCTACGACTTTTGTTTGCGCGACCTTAATTCCTTTCCCCGGTTTGCTGATCAACCCTCTTCGGTTGAACCTTTGTGGCTCGATTAGCTGGCGCCCTATATATACGCTTATTCACGAGAGCAACCCACACCCGCCTTCACTGTAGCTCGCCGCGGTTCACCTTAATAATAGGAATCTCCACCATAGGCGCGTAGCACACTATCCTATTACGGGAATAAAATTAGCTTCTTGCAGCATTTTATGAGTTTATAATTATAATTGATTTTACATTTCAGACAATTACCAAGTTGGGTATTCCACTGCGCATCTGTTCCGTGTGTGAGGGGGCCCTCGACGCCTTCAGCAAATTCAAACATTCCAGTGTGGAGAGCAGCCGGCGTCTAGAGAGCAGCATCAGGGCCCGCGGGGCCCCGGGGCCCCCGCTACACACAGGCAGGGCCCCCGTTTTGGGCCACAATGACACATCTGGTACCCAACCCGAGAAAATAGAAGAAATGTCTATTAAAGAAGAACCTGTAGAGGAAACATGGCCGGAGTGTCACCCGCACATAACCAGCGCATCCCTAAACCCTGCCTTGCGTGTAGACAGGACATCCCCAGACACATACAGGGCTCTTCCCAATCCATTCTTTCTGTTAGAAAGTGTATTCCCACAGAATAAATTGCATAAAAGCAAAATGTCTCTAAATACTGCATTGCTCACAGATATCTCAATTAAGAAAGATCAACTGGAACAAACACCACAAGACCGAGAATTTTATAATAATATAAAGGAAAATATCTGCAAGGAAGAATATGGTGAAAGTAATACAATTAGTGATGATAAAGATAAAAGAGAACACAAGATAGAGGAGGAGAATTCAAGGGCGGACATACGGGAGGAAGTGTGGAAGAAGAGATCCGCTGAGCCCAAAGACATAGTTGTAAAAGAAAATGACAAAAATTGTAGCAAAAATAATCAAATTGAACTAAAGAACAGTACAGTAAAGAAAATGAACATCGAAGTAATATTAGTAACAAATTAATCGTATGTGAAACTAATTTATCGCGTCATAAGAAAAAAAACATAGGCGAATAAGACAGTTACCCTGTGTTCTATGCAAACAAATATTTATCCATAAATACGATTTGAATAGACATGTAGTGTTGCGTAATGGAATTAAAAATTTTCATTGTTTTATTTGTAAAAACAGATTTTTTGAAAGGCATAATTTGAGACAACATTTATATACCCATAATGAGCAAAAAGACTTCCGCGGTAATACATGCACTAAAACATTTACGCCGGAAACTGAGTTAAAAAGCCACAGTACAGAATAAGGGAGTATTCGAGTAAACAAAGAAGAGTATCGCTGTGAAATCTGCAGTAAATCGTTTACTCGGAAGTTATATTTGTCAAATCACATAAAAGTACATTCTGGAAGTTTTGATTGTAATGTCTGTAGTAAATTATTTTCCCAGATATCTTATCTACGCGCACATATGAAAATTCATTCAGCTACAAGAGAGTATCAGTGTGACGTCTGTAGTAAATTGTTCACATATAAATATTATTTACGCCGTCATATGAAAATTCATTCCGGAATAAAAGATCATCAGTGCAACGTCTGGAGACCTATTCTGTGGCACTTATCACTTGTCACTAGTGATAAGTTGATGACGTCAGCTCGTGATAGTTTGCGGGTGATACTTTAGTTTCTTTTGAATGGTTAGGTTTTTTTCCAGTACATGTTTACGTTGGCAATGCATTCAAATATTCAAAATATGAATCACATAATAACAAGCGGCCATTCTGGGATCTCTGTATCTCCACAAATTTTACTAATTATTTTTTTAATGTATGTATTGTTAATATTTTCTACGTTTTTGTAAATATTTTCTATATTTGCAAAAATACATAATACAAAAATACATTATACAAAGTACTGAATACAAAAATTACGAAAATATATAATGCAAAAATTATAGAAATACATTATACAAAATACATAATACAAAAATTACAAAAATACATTATAAAAATACACAAATTACAAAAATACATTACACAAAATACAGAATACAAGAATACATTATACAAAATATAAAATACAAAAATTATAAAAATACAATACATAACATACAAAAATAAAAAATACAACAATTACACAAATACTCGTACAAAACACAAAAATACATATATTATATATGTCAATACAAAACATCATCCTGGGCGTTGTCAGCAACTGGTGGAACTTCTAAATCAATTTCATCGTATCCTGGTTCTGGCTCCTCGACATTGTAGTGTTGGGCGATATTGTGCAAAATTGTACACACGCTAATACAATCCTGGATCACATTAAAACTGAAAAAATAAGATATAATATTAAATGGAACGTAAAATATACGCATACAAATAAATACCCATGCTTCAAATCCTGTCTTTGGATATTATTTCTCGGAAATTGTATCCACTGCCGCATACATTTATTAACACATTGGTAAATTCCTTCAAGCTGCGGTTCACCATCGGCTGACTGACACATGCCAACAAATTGTTGCCAACGCTCCGTTGGTAGCTCCCAACCGCAAGGAAGTTCAATCCAATTAGAATCTGAAACAAACAAAGTATAACAATATACCTAACAATACTATTTTAAAATATTATTATTGATATGATTACTCACTCGCATGTTGTTTGGTATTCTAGAAGGCGCGCCTTGGCCAGCATTCATGTGCGAAACCAAAGTATTTATTAAATACAGGCACGCTTCCTTATTCAGTCGAAAATTAGATTTAAATTCTCGCTCTGAGATACTGAACGGATCTTGCATATCTCTCATATGCCTTCTAAACAACCGGTCTTCTTCTCTTCTGTCTTCATTATCCAACTCTTCCAATCACTGCTATCTGCCCGTGCAAAAATGCCATACTTCCTTGAATATAAAAATAAAAAGTACTATACTTTTGAAAAATTGATTTATTTTTCACTTACCTATAAGCAAATGATAGTACGTTCACCTAAACACAAGTAAACTAAACTAAAATTTCAAAAACTCCACAAAATGAAACCAAGAAAAATACACTGTATCACACGCCCACTCTGTATCACTGTGATAAGTATCTAACATTACCTGCTTTGGTGGTGATAAGTCTACCACTTAACATCACGTCATACCGAGGTTTCACATCAATTTTCACAGATGGCAGCACATCTTTCACCTAAAACTTATCACTTAGCACTAGTGATATGTGCCACAGAATAGGTCTCCTGTAGTAAATCATTTACACATAAGCATGTTTTAAATGCTCACATGAAAATTCATGCTGATATAAAAGACCAACATTGTGATGTCTGTAATAAGTCGTTCAGACACAAAAAAGATTTACGGCGTCACATGAAAATTCATTCGAATATAAAAGACCAACATTGTAATGTCTGTAATAAATCGTTCAGACAGAAATGTCACTTACGTCACATGAAAATTCATTCCGATATAAAAGACCAACATTGTGATGTCTGTAGTAAATCTTTCAGGCAGAAACATAATTTAAAACGTCACATGAAAATTCACTCTAAAAAAAAGTAAATCATACAAATATAAGTCTCGATTAATTGCTTACAGGAAAACTCATTTTAAAACTGAATATGTTACAAAACTTGATGTTTAACAGAAAAGTATTGTAGTTAATGTTAAAGCAGAGAAACATCCAGAAAGGAACCAGGTTGCCCGCTTACTGGTTACAGCACCTCTACCTCTTGTGCAAACCAATGTGAGTAACGGGTACATTTATTATTTAACAATATTCATATTAATTATTATTTCTATTGCCCTTCCTTCGCCTTAATAAACATTTCAATCTTCTTTGACATTAAATATGTTAGTATTTTACATGAAATTAATATTAGGAATTATCAAACCATACTTGTGTCACTTTATGTTGGCTAATTTGTAGACCATAATAAGAAAGACTAGAGCTGGTATCAGACAGCTGCACATGTCTAACTGATTTGACAGAGGTTTCTCTAACATGCAACTTTTGTTATCAGACGTCCGTAAGTTTAGTAAATTTTTTATTTTAAATTTGATTCAAGTTACTTTACAGTCATAAATTGTTATATGGAAATGGTATTTGTATTTTATCGAAAATGCACAAAAAAGTTATAGCTGCTACTACGTCAGGCATACGGGGGGTACTTCAGTTGTATTTTTTTTAATTTGCATGTAATAAAGATGTATATTATTTTACATTATTAGCAAGATAAGAAGAATTGACTAGCGAATCTGTCACCTACATGAAAATGAAAATATATTGTCTAATTTAATATATTTATGAATAAATATGTATTTTTTTAATTACACAACCTGTTGGTTTTTAAAACTATTTACTTAATCCTGGTGTTCTTATTCAGAATTTTCACCGGCTTTGTTATCTGTTGTGGTTTTCTTGTGTGTTTCTAGTTTTTTCCTCGAGTTCTGACGCTTGTTGTACTTTTTGCTTCCAGGTTTACTGGGTTTTCCTGTTTCTCTTGCTTCAAACACTTGTACTGTATGGGTGTCCTAGATATTTCAGATAGTTTCTTATTATATAACTACTTTAAAACACCATAGTATTATTAATATATTTTTCCTTTATCAAATTTGTCACCACCCATGTTCATGACGTGTATTTAAAGTTCCCGCTCTTTTCTGGACCACGGCCACTGAGGTTATTGGGCCCAAACGACAGCAACGCACTCGTTTCATATAGGGAACATGCGGCGAAAAAGTTGGCCTCTGGCGGAAAATATTTAAACTAATACAATGAGGATAAGTTTGTTTTTAGTATATGCTTGTTTGTTGTTTTCATGCAACTTAATAGCGAATACTGTTGTGTAAAATATAATTTTATTAATGCAAAATAGTAATGTTAATCTGGAGATATTTTTCCGTAGCACAGTAATAAATTAGTTTACATTATTTTTCAGAACGACCTCACTTCCGGAAGCAATGACAAACAGATCTTGAAATCTAGGAACAAAATAAATAAATATATGGTTGTCTGCTTATATTTTGAGGAAAGTGATACCATGTAGTTATAAAATGAACATAACATAGCAAAATCACTAACTAATTAATTTTAGTATGTTAGTATAGACTATACAAGCAATATATATTACTAAATGTTTGATATTAGCTAGCTACTAAAATAGTTATGTTTTTCTACTCTCGTAATATATGCATAAATTATAATTTTATAACACACACAACATGTTATATCTCTACTTAGCAGAAAGCTAACATGCCATATATAAAAATACCGAATCAATATGAGGTCATATTCTAGTTGTCCAGCTTGTAAATTAGTTTTCATATGGTATATATTTTTTTAAATGATAAAAATATATAGGAACAGTAATTCCAACTGGTGTCTAATGAGAAACTCTCACTGCTGGGTATCCATGGCACATCAGTAATTATGGTAGTATGAATGTAGAGAGCTTATTATTTAAACCAGATATTTGTATCATGTAATCTTGGATAGTATGTAAGTGTCTACTAGCCCGCACCGAAGGACGTGCTCAACTAAACATGTAACCTCTCTTTCCCCTATCCGTCTCAACCTATTTCCAATGTTCTTAAAAATATCTCCCAAATTCACAGTCATTTCGAAAAACTTAAAAGAAAACTTACTGAGCTAACGTTTAACAAAAATAAAAATAATAAAATACTGCAAAAACATACGAAAATAAGTAAATAAAAGAAAATGAAGTAATACATAATGTAACAACATAATATACAATGTATATTGTATCACCATTCTTACCACCATTTTGAATAGTTCGGGGAGACATCTGGTGAGCTCGCTCGTTCCCTATTGTAACCAGCAAATCTATTTATCTATCATTACCACAATAGGCTGAGTATGCTTTTGAGAAGTTCCGATTTCCTTCGCTAGATGGCTACGAGATAATTTTAGTCGCGAAATACATTGAAACATAGTAATCCTATAGCCAGCGGCGGCTCGTAAATACTGCGAAACTGCAGACCACCCACCCCTCCCCAGTTTTCTAGGTATATAATAGTTATTTATGATATAAGTGTTAAAAGTGACATTTTATGAGTGAATTTGAAACGAGGCGAAGCCGAGTGTAACAAACCCCACGAACGAAATAAAATCACTTTTAACACAAATATCATATACTATTTTTCCTACGAACCTAGTTATGTATTAGTAAATAAAAACTAAGCATTATAGAATGACATTTATGACAGGTAACTAGATTTGGTTCCTTTTTAACACAAGTGTTAAAAGTAAATTTGTTCTTTACTTTTAATTCGTTGTCAATGACAACAATTTAAAAGTATTCACTGTGTTATAAACAGTTATTTTTAACTTGCTAAGCAACCGTTAAAAAGACTATTTTTAACAGTGGTCGTAAGGAAAATTTTTATTAATTTATAAATTATAATTATTATTATGTTTATAATAATTAAATTTATCATGAACAATTGTATATAGTTCTCTTATTAAAAAAAATATAAAAATACACTTTGCAACACTAAGTAGGGCGAAAAATGCTTGCAGCACTGTATTTCTCACAGTGTCATTTCATATAGCAAGGAGAAGCGTAATTCGGCACTGTAAATCTAGCAGTTCCTGCGCTAAAAGAGTAGTGTAGCGGCGTGCTCATAATATTTATCGCTTTTATTTCGTATCTTTACATATTTGGACATCACAATTAACGATTTAAAAAAATTCATACTTCTTATTTTAGAACATTATTAGAATTATTGACAATTAAAACCTTAGAAAAACAACCTTAAGAAATAACAAAACAAAACGATGTACTTTCAAATTTATTTTTTATTTTTAATGATAATTTTTTTTTTTATCGAAACACGCATTTACACTAACACCCCTATAATTTAAAGCTACAAGCCGCCACTGATTACAACGCTAACTGACGTTGAAAATGCGAGCCGAGAGAGATAGCAGATCTGGGTTTTCTGAATTTGTTGTACAGTCCGCTTAGAAAGGTATTTTAGCACTTGATGGAGTGATCCACCTCTAACCTAAACAGTTTCAAGGTAAACTGTAATAAGGTGCAGGGCATGCATTAAAAATTAAAATTGGTCAAAGAAATTAAATTTTTAAATACATTTGATAATTAAAATAGATAATTATACAATATTCATTTCTGGACCAGACTGTACGACATGAGGCTTTGGGGTAATACGCATGCGCAGAAGTGTTAGACATCTATCTCTCTCAGGCTCGTTTCTCGCTTGCATAAAAGCCTACAAGTTAGCGTTCCAGTATTACTATATTCCAGTGCCATGTTGACGAGTAGTTCGCGGAATGTCCGCTACTGGCGCAGCGATGCAACTTTATTCGCCATTCTAGTAGTTCTGTGTTAACATCCGACTATATTTTCTTGTTGGTGGTATTACATCACGCTACTAATTTCATTACAAAGTTTTAAATATATAGTTCGCACAAATAGTAAAATATAAACAATATAATGGATGTGTGTTTTATGTGCACGAAGGACTGCCACTGCGTCCCTGTGGACGACAGAATAGTGTCCGAAGTGGACTATCTTATTCCTGAAATTGTAAGTCTAATTATACATATCTAATACATATTTTGTATATTTCTTATTAAATGCAACGACAAAATATAACTAGACAAAACTTCCCGTGGTTTGTTGTTTTAGACAAGTCACACAGAGAAAATAGAGATAGACATATTATGTCTACTAGTATTGTTTGAATACTGCTCACTAGAGGCGCCCGTGCTCTTAAAATTGACATTAGAATTGGAAGTTTTCAATTTATATGTTTCAAATATAATCAAATGTAACGCGTCACTGGTAAAAGAAAAACGTAAATAATGATAAATAACAGAAAATAATGACAACTACACTGATACCTCTAGCGAGCGATGCTCCAACAATACTTTCATTATATATCTATCTGTATTTTCTCTTTCTGGCTTACCGAAAACAAAACATTCAGTACGGAAGGATACGGAATGTTTTGTCTATTTATATTTTGTCGTTGATTAAATGAGGCAAAAGTGAGGTTAGGTTAAGGGAGAACATGACGATGTTCTACAATCGACATGTCGTTTGATCGACTATATTTTTACTACACGAAAAAAAAAATGATGTCGAATTGGACTTATCCGATTAGCGAATAATATTTATTGAAGTATTATAAAAAAACTTAATATTTATATATCGATTTATACCAGTGACCAATGACACTGTATATGCATGGGGATTTCGAGAACTATAAAAAGTCCAAAGTCCGTTAAATTAGACTAAAGTTGCCTCATTTGGAGATCATTTTCTATATGCTTTCGTTTTTCCCAAAAAAATGCATAAGTTTTTATTTCTCATACCGTTTTCGAGAAATTGATATAAACTTTCAATTTTCATATGCACCTCAAAATAGGCTGTGTAACAGTTAAAGAAGTAAAAAAATTGGCATTTTACTGTATATCCATTTGGCTATCACTATCCTAATACTAGAATAAAATTAGATTCTTGCAACATTTTATGAATTTATTACGAAAATAGATTTTACATTTCAGACAATTATTAAGTTGGGTATTCCACTGCTCATCTGTTACGTGTGTGAAGGGGCTCTCGACACCTTCAGCAAATTCAAATATTCCAGTGTGGAGAGCAGCCGGCGCCTAGAGAGCAGCATCAGGGCCCGCGGGGCCCCGGGGCCCCCGCTACACACAGGCAGGGCCCCCGTTGTGGGCCACAATGACACATCTGATACCAAACCCGAGAAGATAGAAGAAATGTCTATTAAAGAAGAACCTGTAGAGGAAACATGGCCGGAGTGTCACCCGCACATAAACAACGCATCTCTAAACCCTGCTTTGCGGGTAGACAGGACATCCTCAGACACATATAGGGCTCTTCCCAATCCATTCGTTCTGTTAGAAAGTGTATTGCCACAGAATAAATTGCATAAAAGCAAAATGTCTCTAAACACTGCATTGCACACAGATATCTCCATTAAGGAAGATCAACTGGAACAAACACCACAAGACCGGGAATTTTATAATAATATAAAGGAAAATATCTGCAAGGAAGAATATGGTGAAAGTAATACAATAAGTGATGATAAAGACAAAAGAGAACACAAGACAGAGGAGGAGAATTCAAGGGCGGACACACGGGAGGAAGTGTGGGAGAAGAGTTCTGCTGAGCCCGAAGTAATAGTTGTAAAAGAAAATGACAAAAATTGTAGCAAAAATAATAAAATTGAACTAAAGAACAGCACAGTAAAGAAAATGCATAAAAGTGAGCATCGAAGTAATATTAGTAACAAATTAATCGTACGCAAAACTAATTTATCGCGTCATAAGACAAAAGTACATAGGCGAATAAAACAGTTACCGTGTGTTCTATGCAAGCAAATATTTATCCATAAATACGATTTGAATAGACATGTAGTGTTGCATAATGGAATTAAAAATTTTCAATGTTTTATTTGTAAAAACAGATTTTTTGAAAAGAATAATTTGAGACAACATTTATATACTCATAATGGACAAAAAGACTTCTGCGGTAATACATGCACTAAAACATTTACGTCGGAAACTGAGTTAAAAAGTCGCAGTACAGAACAAGAGAGCACTCGAGTAAACAGAGAAGAGTACCGCTGTGAAATCTGCAGTAAATCGTTTACTCGGAAGTTATATTTGTCAAATCACATGAAAGTACATTCTGGAAGTTTTGATTGCAATGTCTGTAGTAAATTATTCTCTCAAAAATCTTATCTACGCGCACATATGAAAATTCATTCAGCTACAAGAGAGTATCAGTGTGACGTCTGTAGTAAATTGTTCAGACGCAAAAATGATTTACGGCGTCACATGAAAGTTCATTCGAATATAAAAGACCAACATTGTAATGTCTGTAATAAATCATTTAGATACAAAAATGATTTACAGCGTCACATGAAAATTCATTCGGATATGAAAGACCAACATTGTAATGTCTGTAATAAATTGTTCAGACACAAACATCATTTACGGCGTCACATGAAAATTCATTTAAAAAAAAAAGTAAATCATACAAATATAAGTCTCGATTAATTGCTCACATGAAAACTCATTTTCTAACTGAATATGTTACAAAATTTAATGTTTAACAGAAAAGTCTTGTCGTTAATGTTAAAACAGACACCCAGAAAGAAACCAGGTTGCCCGCTTACTGGTTACAGCACCGGGAATCTACCTCTTGTGCGAATCAATGTGAGTAACGGGTACATTTGTTATTTAACAATATTTATAATAATTATTATTTTTATTGCCCTCTTCTCGCCTTAATATACATTTCAATCTTCTTTGACATTAAATATATTAGTATATTACATGTAATTAATATTAGGAATTATCAAACCATATTTTAATAATTTTGTGTGGCATTACATTTTTATTCTAATGAGAATCCTGTTGAGAATTCGTAGGCCATAATAAGAAAGACTAAAGCTGGTATCAGAAAGGTGCACATGTCTGTAACTGATTTGACAGCCGTTTCTCTAACATGCAACTTATGTTATCGACGTCCGTAAGTTTAGTAAATTTTTAATTTTAAATTTGATTTAACTTTTACTTTACAGTCATAAATTGTTATATAGAAATGGTATTTGTATTTTATCGAAAATGCACAAAAAAGTTATAGCTGCTACTATAAAAGGCGTACGGGAAGTACTCCAGCTGAATTTTTTTTAATTTGCATGTAATAAAGATGTATATTATTTTACATTATTAGCAAGATAAGAGGAATTGACTAGCGATTCTGTCACCTTCTTGAAAATGAAAATATATTTGTCACATTTTATAAACTTACGAATATTTTTTTTTAATTATACAACCTTATTATTTTAAAAACTACTTACTTTATCCTGGCGTTCTTATCCTAAATTGTATCCTGCTTTTTGTATCTGTTGCTACTTTTCTTATGCTTTTCTAGTTTTCTCCTCGACTTCTTGCTTCCAGGTTTACTGGGTCGACCTCTTTTTTTTCCAATTTCTTTTACTTCGAACTCTATGGGCTGGGGCGAACTTTGGTTTAGGCTAAATAGGCAATAGCCTAAGGCTCAAAAGTTTTAGGGCTCGGATTCGAACTTTTATATTTACGCTAATTTTTTATTTTATTCTTATACAGGCTGAATCATCGAATCAACGTCTTCGGTATCTCCGTTGTCGTTAGAAATACAGCATAAATTTATTAACATAATTTATTCGTCCATTCAAGGAGCATGACGTAAAATTATTTTCACATATACAGGGTGTTGCATTATGGGTCGTCGAGAATTGTTTGCCTTTTTTTAAATGGAATATCCTATATATGTTTACATTTTTTTAATTGTATTTTATTCTCCTATACGGACATATGAATTTTATTTTAGTTTTCCGCGGCGTTGCTAATTTATTCCGTTTATTCACTAAAAAAGACCAAATACACGCAATGCTTTATAGAGACATAATGAAGTTATTTTAATAGTAAAGATTAAGAATTTTTTTCTGTACAACTGTAACTTTGCTCGATGTTCTTACTTTTTTTTGTGAAATTATACAGGATTTTTAAAAAACGGAATCAAATCATTTTCAAATAGAAACCCTTATATTTTATAATTCAGCTAGATGTGTTTTTGTATTATCTTCATATGTTATTAAGGGTACCCCCCTCTACAAATTAAATTACAAAAGATTTTTAATGTAACCGCCATTCTCACGAAAACATGCTTTGTAACAAGAGAAATTAAATGTGAAAATGTCGAAAATTACGTTGAAAATATAAACATCCATGGAATTGAACAAAAAATAAATAAATGCTTAACGTTTCATCTGCCAAATAAGTTAATTTTATGGAGGTAATAGTTACCGCAAAGTGCGTGATTTATTTTCCTTTAAATAGGGCATTGCATAAAATTAATTTCCCATGTTAATCTCCTATGTACAGCTATATATATACAGGGTGAGTCACCGAAATGCCCGTCTTCGATATCTCCCTTGTCGTTAGAAATACAGCATAAATTTATTAACAAAAGTTATTGGTCAACTCAAGGAGCATAACGTAAAATTATTTTCACGTATACAGGGTGTTGCGTTACGGCTCGGCGAAAATTGTTTGCCTTTTATTAAATGGAACACCTGTATATTTTTATATTTTTTCAAGTGTATTTCATTCCTCTATACGGACATATAAATTTTGTTTTAGTTTTCCGCGGCGTTGCCAAGTTATTCCATTTATTCTCTAAAAAAGACCAAATACACGCATTGCTTTATAATGACGTACTGAAGTTATTTTAATAGTAAAAATTAAGAATTTTTTTATTGTACAACTGTAACTACACTCTATGTTCTCACATATATTTTTTTAAATGTAATTATACAGGGTGTTCAATAAAGCGAATCAAATTTACTCAATTTCAAATGACTAAAACTCGTCATTTTCAAATGGAACACCCTATATTTTATAATTCAATTGTGCGTCTTTTTGTATTATCTTCATATTTTATTAAGGGTACCCTATGCCTAAAACCAATATTTTTGGAGATTTTAACAATTTTTTTCTAAAATTATTTATTCACTTAAAAATTAAATCTAGTATACCATGGATATTACCCGGAGATTGTAGTTCCAACATGATGGTGCACTAGCTCACAACAGTCTTCGGGTTAGGAATCATTTAAATGAAGAATTTGCTATAGATGGATCGGAGGAGGTGGTCCAAGAAATTAGCCCGCTAGATTTTCGGATCTTTCAAAATTAGATTAAAATTCGTAACTGTTTTAAAACTGTCGACGCAAATATCTGCGAAGAGTAAATTACTCATTTGTAAACTGTCTCAAACATGTTTCCGTGCGAATAGCTGTTACATTAAAAATCTTTTGGAATCTAATTTTTAGAAATAAAATTAAAATGGTGAAAATCTCCAAAAATATTGGTTTTAGGCATAGGGTACCCGTAATAAAATATGAAGATAATACAAAAAGACGCACAACTGAATTATAAAATATAATTTAATAATGTAAATATCACAATCTACTATAAGCTCCATATGAAAAATGAAACTTGACACCGATAACTTAAAAACGGTACGCGATAAAAAAATTTTGAAGACCCCAGTAAATTCTTTATTAAAAAGTGTCTGAAGAAGGTGCACAACAAAATCACATAAATTTTTAACTTTGGAAGTTATAAGCAAAAAACGAAAATTGAAAAATTTACATTTTCATTGATATCTAGTAACCTATGCATTTTTTTAGAAAAACAAAAGCATCATTAAAATGGTCCCTTAATGCGGCAACTTTGGCCTAATTTAACCGACCACGTATCTCTTACCGTTCTCGAGATCCCCATGCATCACAAGTTATCTGGGACACCCTGTATATATATATATATATATATATATATATATATATATATATATATATATATATATATATATATATTTATATATATATATATATATATATATATATATATATATATACAGGGTGTTTGGCGAAAGGCCAATTATGAGAGATACAGAAAAATGTTACGGAACAAAATTAAACTAGTCAAAAAACTCATAAAATGATCTTAGTAAGAATTTTGTGTCACTTCCGGTTTTAGCGGAAGTGTGTACAACTTTGATTCTAGCATAGGGAATCGGTATTATTATATTTTTTTTATAAAATGAATGAATTGAGCTTTTGAGTTCCAAATATTTTGTTGAAACATTTATTCAGGCTTACATGTGGACGTTTCGGACAGTAAATCTGTCCATCATCAGCTATATAAAAATATTACATTGTAAATTCATATAAAAAAAGTAAAATAATCATCACACATTTTTACAAAACTCACCAATAATAGTAATGCTAAGGAAGCAAGTTACATATCCGTGGGAAGAATCATACATCAATTGTGATACATGTTCTAAATCTGGTAGTGTAACATTTTATAATATACTACTGATATGAATAGAAGTCTGCAAGGAGTAAAAGAAAATATGAGGTTAAATCAAAAAATTAATTTGTATAGTTATCTGAATTTACAGCAGTATAGTATATAATGTAATTAACATTGATAGTGTAAAAATTTAAACAGTATTGTTATCATCCTCGGAATGCAAAATAAAATAAGAAACATCATTGATTGTTAAAAGTCAACTTTTCATCATGATGGTTGGCGAAAAACTGAAAGCAACGAAAGTTGAAACCAACAAAAACTCTATTTGACAGCAAGTGAGAAAAATTAAATATCAACTAGTAAATACCAGATAATAAGAAGAAGAAATGTATGTAAAGTTGAAGGTTAGAAGAGGGAAAATTTGTACGTTTGAAAAATATGTAAAATAAACTTGTGCTATGCTTATGTTTTATTATGAATTATTACAGTTCGTATAGTAAGGGTTTAATGTGCTCGATATTGTTGTTGTAATCGGTATGTTGATTCACAACAATATCTTTATTTATGTTGATGTAACAGGTTTCATATAATAACCTGCTAAATTTGAGGGCAACGTTATCCAAGATTTTGAAATTGTTGAAGTCGAAAATATGACCAGTATCGCAATGATGTTTGCATAGGGCACTATGGTTTGCATTATACCTCTGACAATGGAACTTGTGCCGATAAAATCTTTTGCAAATGGGTTGTGAGGTTTCACCAATATAAATTCTATTACATTTACCACAATTGACTTGGTAAATCACATTTTTTTGTTTTTTATGATCTGTTTTATCTTTTAATTTTGAAAATAAATTTTTAGTGGTAGTATTATTGACATTAGCAATGGTTATATTAGTGTCTGTAAGGGCAAGACGGAGTGAGTGGTTTAAATCAGAATTATACGGTATTGTAGAATAAACTATAGCAGGATAGGGTGTATTATCCTCAGTGGTTTGTTGTAGAGATGCATTTGTAATCGCATGTATTTTTTTATTTATATTTTTAGTAATGAAATGCTGGGGGTAACCATTATTTTTTAACATATTGGAGATTTTATTGAAATTTAAATGATGAAATTGTGGACTAGATAGTTTTATAGCCCTATCAGTTAAAGAATTAATTACACTAATTTTATATTTATGATTTGTGTTTGAGAAAAAATGCAAATATCTCTCCGAAGCTGTTGGTTTCTGGTACCAGTTGGTAAGTATTTTATTGTTAGTTTTAATAAGAGTTACATCTAAGAAATTTATTTGATTGTCAGTTTCTACTTCTATCGTGAATTTAATTTTAGGGTGGTAGTCGTTAAATTTAGAAAAAATGTTTTGTACCTGCTCAGAAGGAGCGATTATAAGACAATCGTCAACGTATCGCTTGTAGTATAAGATTTGAAACTCGTCAAGATGAATAGCATTTTTCTCTAGGTTTTGTAAAATAATTTCGGCCAGTGAGCACATTGAACCGTTACTATTGAATTGAAATAATTAATAATAAAACATAAGTATAGCACAAATTTATTTTACATATTTTTCAAAAGTACAATTTTCCCTCTTCTAACCTTCAATTTTACATACATTTCTTCTTCTTATTATCTGGTATTTACTAGTTGATATTTAATTTTTCTTACTTGCTGTCAAATAGAGTTTTTGTTGGTTTCAACTTCCGTTGCTTTCAGTTTTTCGCCAACCATCATGGTGAAAAGTTGACTTTTAACAATCAATGATGTTTCTTATCTTATTTTACATTCTGAGGATGATAACAATACTGCTTAAACTTTTTACATTATAAATGTTAATTACATTATATACTATACTGCTGGTAAGTTCAGATAACTTCACAAATTAATTTTATAATTTAACCTCATATTTTATTTTACTCCTTGCAGACTTCTATTCATATCAGTAGTATATTGTAAAATGTTACTCTACGAGATTTAAAACATGTATCACAATTGATGTATGATTCTTCCCATGGATATGTAACTTGCTTCCTTAGCATTGCTATTATTGGTGAGTGTTGTAAAAATGTGTGATGATCATTTTATTTTTATATGTAATTACAATGTAATATTTTTTATATAGCTGATGATGGACAGATTTACTGTCCGAAACGTCCACATGTAAGCCTGAATAAATGTTTCAACAAAATATTTGGAACTCAAAAGCCCAATTCATTCATTTTATATCCAATTCTAAAGTTCCCAAAATACTTCTAAATTAATTATATTTTAATTTACATATAATAACAGTATTTATTAAATTTTAAAAAACTTCAGTTAAGATTGAGTAGAAATATTTAATTTTATCTAGTTATTTATTAAACATTTGACAATACTGTTTCTAGGTACATTTTAAATTTTAAAATTATAATTGGCAACCTGCAAATTATAGCATGTACTTCATTTTACTTTATTTGGGAATATTTGTTTTTATTTAGTTACTTTACGACACATTTGGCAACACTGATAGTATTGATATGGAAAACATCTAAAATTAAAATTTTAAATCGCCATGAAAAATACTACAATCCTTATTGATTAATTTGCTCACTTTTAATGTGTATTACAATGATTTTAGATATCGGATTTATGATTAAAGTTTATACACTGACTTGTCAAACATGACAGATGTCAGCGTGATTCTTCTTAATGTAGAAATGTGCATTTCGATCCTTTATTTTAAAGTACCCATTTTATACGGTTTATATTTTTTTTCGTACTCACTACCTAGAAACTAATCTTTCCCGCAGCCAACTCACAATCAAAAAGGCCACATTCCCGCTATAGTTTTACTTTCACGCACTAGTGTCTCAACGGAAACTACTTTCATCGAGTAGCTTAAAAGTGTTATTATGTTTTTTTTTGCACATTACAACAAATTTAATATAAGAAAAAGATAATTGAGGACAATTAGTCAAAAAAATAAAAATTATCTAAATTAAATTAGAAATTTCATTGCTAATTTTGACATTTTAATACTACTAGCGCTATCTATTAGCAACACAATCAAACAATAACAACGGTGAACTATGGCATACAGTCCATAGCAACGAATGTTTATTCGCTTTATTGACGATTAAATGACAGTTTCACATTTTTATTAATTACATTTTATAATTAATTCGTTCGTTGCAAAAAATCTTGTACAATATTTATGCGGAAATTCCTTCCGTGCATTCGCCTAAATGAAATACTTACTCGCATTGATCGCTCGTACTTTAAACAAAAGCTCATGCACGGAAGTTCTTGTTTCCGCATTTGTATTGTAAATAAATATTTTACATAAAATTCAGGAATGATAAAAATGAAACCCATCTAGAAAATTAAGTTGAATCAAAGTAAATGTATTTGGCAGAAATATCGGCGATCGTCATTGATTAAAGAAACTATAGAAGATTTAACCGTTTAGTACATAAGACATTAAGAGTTGTTACGATGCATATAACGCACGAAGTGGAAAAGTTACACAAGAGTTTGTTATTCCACAAGTGCGTATTTGCATTTCAACGCGAATTATATATTATACTCTTCTTACGATCACCATTTGACTGTTTTTCGGTCACATGACGATCACACAATACACTGAAAGAATGGACACATCACTAGTAAATAGTGCCAACTACAGAACATAAAAACACTACGTCAACTGTCAACTTCTAAACAATGAATTTATACTATTTACAACCCAATACAATAGTACGACGTAGAATATTTCTTGTTTATTTCTTCATTAGTCGTAATGTTTTAAATTAAGTTTATTTAATTTTACCTTATTTACACGGCTAACATAATTTTGATAATTAATAATTCCCTAATTGTGCGATGTTGTACTTAACACACGGCCTTCCGTAATGTGACACATAATTTATAAAATGTACTTACATTAGTGGTAAGGTAAGGTAAAAGACATAATAATAAAAATAAAACTTACTTATGTAAAGCTACTAGATCTTTTGTATCACAAAAAACAAAAAAAGATCTAATAATAGGTGCAGATCATACAATAAAAATTAAAATTGGTCAAAGAAATAACATTTTTTAAATACATTTCATAATTAAAATAGGTAATTATATAATATTCACTTCTGAACCAGACTGTACGACATAAGGCTTTGGGGATAATACGCATGCGCAGAAGTATATCTATCTCTCTCATGCTCGTTTCTCGCTTGCATAAAAGCCTACAAGTTAGCGTTCCAGTATTACTATATTCCAGTGACATGTTGACGAGTAGTTCACTTTATTCGTCTATTCTAATAGTTCTGTGTTGACACATCAGACTATATTTTCTTGCTGGTGATATTACATCGCGCAATTAATTTTATTACAAAGTTTTAAATATATAGCAAATATAAATAGTGTAATGGATTTGTGTTTTATGTGCACGAAGGATTACCACTGCGTCCCTGTGGACGACAGAATAGTGTCCGAAGTCGAAGTGGAGTATCTTATTCCTGAAATTGTAAGTCTAATTATACATATGTAACATAAATTTTGTATATTTCTTATTAAATGCGACGACAAAATATAACTAGACAAAACTTCACGTGGTTTGTTGTTTTAGACAATCACACAGAGAAAATAGAGTTAGACACATTGGCTCGTATTACGAGCTCACTTTTATAATAAAATCGCGATTTTAACGTTCGGTTTTACAAAAGATTTTGATGTAAAAGTGAGCGTTAAAATCGCGATTTTATTATAAAAGTGAGCTCGTAATACGAGCCATTATGTCTACTAGTATAGTTTCAATACTGCCCACTAGAGGTGCCCGTGCTCGTAAAATTGACATTAGAATTGGAAGTTTTAAATTTATATGTTTCAAATATAATCAAGTGTAACGCGTCACTGGCAAAACAAAAACGTAAATAATGTCAACTACACTGATGCCTCTAGCGAGCGATGCTCGAACAATGATTTCATTATATATCTATCTTTATTTTCTCTTTCTGGTTTACCGAACATTCATTATGGAAGCATAGGGAATGCTTTGTCTATTTACATTTTGTCATTGATTAAATGGTGCAAAAGTGAGGTTAGGTTAAGGGAGAATATGACGATGTTCTTCAATCGACAAGTCGTTTGATCGACTATATGTTTACTAGGCGGGGATTTGAATCCCTGATACATACAGGGAAAACACAGAAAAAAATTGATGTCGAATTGGACTTTCCCTATTAGCGAATAATATTTATTGAACTATTACAAAATTTAATATCTATATATCGATATATACAAGTGACCAATGACACTGTTTAACCATAGGGACCACGACTACTTAAACATTAAGTTACATTTAAATATGAAAATTAATTTGCACCATAATATTCAGTAGCACTTTGTTTGTGTAAATGAATCTAAAGCCCCCATACACCTGCAAACAAATTGCGCAAACTAACGTTGCACACAAAATTTCTGTGCAAACAAGGTTACCCATACACTATGCAATTTTTATGCAAACTTCTGTTGCTTTTGTTGTGTACTTGCGTATACATGTCAAACGATGAAAGAGTGGTTAAAGAAAAGATCTCTTTTTAGCCACGAAAATCTCTTTAGAGAACTTCAGTTGAGTTGACCACAAGAATATAAAAATAATAAATATAAATAAATTCAATTAGATATTCTTTATTGTTTATGAAATTGAATATTACACGAACTGTCAAGTGTTAACTACTACTCAACGCGTTCTGCAGTTATTCCACAATGTGTCGCATAAAGCCTGTACATGATACAACAGTTGCGCGAAGCCACATGTACAATTAAATTTAAACAATTTAGAATTTCTGCAACTAGTTGCGCAACACGTCAAACAACACCATACACTACAGATTTTGTACAATAGCCCATGTTGCGCAATTTGTTTGCAGGTGTATGGGGGGCTTTACTGTATAGCTTGTTCATAGATATAAGAAAACTATTCCCATTAGACACCTGGAGTGAGTAAACCCTAAGTGGATTAAAGAAGATTTATGGTTGCAAAAACGTCAAAATTTCCAGAGATGGTTTTAGAATATTTTATTTTATATTATTTTGCGATGCTGGGCTTCGTCGACGACGTCCTCTTGTTCATCCCATGGTCTCCACATTTTGACTTCTTTTAATTTATATCAAGAAGATGTTTCAAAAACAGATTCGATTCAACTGAACTTATATTTTTCACTTACCCTTTATAAAGGAATAATTTAGAAAAGGGATTATCTATGTAGCTGTATGATTCTAAACAAAACCTATGGTTGGTTAAACAGTAATCTTGTTTTATGTTAATGATAGAATTACCGTTAAGTATAGAAATTTGCAATTTTAATTGCATTACGAGAAATAACAGTAAAGTTCATTTTTCCCGTGCTTGGACCGCATGCTGTGGGGCGGTTTGCCACCGTCATTAGTGACCTAGGTAGATTTTCTTATATCTATGAACAAGCTATAAGCCCTAGTACATCTACTTCTTATGGTACATAAGTATCACTTATTAAAAAATTTAAGTTGTAAAAATTATTGTTTTTAATAACATTACTACTCATGCTTTGGAGAATGTTGATTTGGAAGAAATAGAATTAATAATTAAAGGATTCCTAGATAAATTTATAACAGATATTTTATTTTTTTTAAACTATATTAGATGACGTAGATTTTTTCCAACGTTTTCAGTTGAAGTAAAATACAACTTTTATTAATTTTAATTGATGACAAATTATAGTACTTCAGTAATAGGTATGAATTTGTGACTCACAAATAAAAAAATAAATTTTAAATTAGTATATATTTCAGAAATACTTGTGTCACCAATTAATCAATCATTGACTTACTTAATATTTTACGCTAAGTATAGACATTTATTCATTTCAGACAATCATCAAGTTGGGTATTCCACTGCGCATCTGTTCCGTGTGTGAGGGGGCCCTTGATTCCTTCAGCAAATTCAAACATTCCAGTGTGGAGAGCAGCCGGCGCCTAGAGAGCAGTATCAGGGCCCACGGGGCCCCGAGGCCCCCGCTACATACAGGCAGGGCCCCCGTTGTGGGCTACAAGGACACATCTGATACCCAACCCGAAGAGATGGAAAATATGTCTATTAAGGAAGAATCTATAGAGGAAAAATGGCCGGAGTGTCACCCACAGATAAACATCGCATCCCTAAACCCTGCCTTGTGGGTAGACAGGACATCCCCACACGTGCAGCTGCGTGCATTGCACACAGACATCTCCATTAAGGAAGAACAACTGGAAGAAACGCCACAAGACCGGGAATTTTATAATAATATAAAGAAAAATATCTGCAATGAAGAATATACTGAAAGTAATACATTGAGTGATAAGAAAGATAAAAGAGAACACAAGACAGAGGAGGAGAATTCAAGGGCGGACACACGGGAGGAAGTGTGGAAGAAAAGTTCCGCTGAGCCCGAAGAAATAGTTTTAAAAGAAAATGACAAAAATTGTAGCAAAAATAATCAAATTGAACCAAAGAAAAATACCCTCTATAATAAAAACTTTAAGAAAATGCATAAAAATGAACATCGAAGTAATATTAAAACTAATTTATCGCATCATAAGAAAAAAGTACATAGGCGAATAAAACAGTTACCCTGTGTTCTATGCAACCAAATATTTATCCATAAATACGATTTGAATAGACATGTAGTGTTGCATAATGGAATTAAAAATTTTCAATGTTTTATTTGTAAAAAAAGATTTTTAAAAAAGCATAATTTGAGACAACATTTATGTACTCATAATAGACAAAAAGATTTCCGTGGTAATAGAAGCACTAAAACATTTACGACGGAAACTGAGTTAAAAAGCCGCAGTACAGAACAAGAGAACATCCGAGTAAATAAAGCGTGGCCGTGCTCTGTGTGTCATAAGATATTTAGATTTAGAAGTCATTTGGATCAGCATACAAAAATACATTCCGGAAAGAAAGACTATCAGTGCAACGTCTGTAGTAAATCATTTACGCTGAAGACGAATTTAAATAAGCACATGAAAATCCATTTGGGAATAAAAGAACATAAATGCATTGTCTGTTGTAAATCTTTTACACACAAACATGTTTTAAATGCTCACATGAAAATTCATGCCGATATAAAAGACCATCATTGTGATGTCTGTAATAAATCATTCAGACACAAAAGTGATTTACGGCATCACATGAAAGTTCATTACGATATAAAAGTCCAACATTGTGATGTCTGTGATAAATCGTTCACAAGGAAAAATAATTTACAACGTCACATGAAAATTCATTCCGATATAAAGGACCATCATTGTGATGTCTGTAGTAAATCGTTTAGAGAGAAACCTTATTTAAAATGTCACATGAAAACTCATTCTAAAGAAAAGTAAATCATACAAATATAAGTCTCGATTAATTGCACTTATGACAACTCATTTTAAAACCGAGTATGTTACATAATATAATGTTTAACAGAAAAGTCTTGTGGTTAATGTTAAAGCAGAGAAAACCCCAGAAAGGAACCAAGTTGCCCGCTTACTGGTTACAGCACCGGGAATCTACTTCTTGCGCAAATCAATGTGAGTAACGGGTACATTGATTATTTAACAATATTCATATTCATTATTATTTTTATTGCCCTTCCCTCGCCTTAATAAACATTTCGACCTTCTTTGACATTAAATATATTAGTATTTTACATGAAATTAATATTAGGAATTATCAAACAATATTTTAATAATTTTATGTGGCATTAAATTTTTATTCTAATGAGAATCCTGTTGAGAATTTGTAGGCCATAATAAGAAAAACTAAAGCTGGTATCAGACAGATACACATGTCTAACTGGTTTGACAGTCGCTTCTCTAACATGCAACTTATGTTCTCAGACGTCCATAAGTTTAGTAAATTTTTAAGTTTACATTTGATTCAAATTACTTTACAGTCATAATTTGCTATATAGAAATGGTATTTGTAATTTATCGAAAATGCACAAAACAATTATAGCTGCTACTATATCTACAAAAGGCGTACAGGGGGTACTTCAGTTGTATTTTTTTAATTTGCATGTAATAAATATGTATATTATTTTTTATTATTAACAAGATAAGGGGAGTTGACTAGTGAGCCTGTCACTTGCAAATGAAAATATATTTGTCAAATTTTATAAACTTATGAATAAATCATTTTTTTATTGCACAACCTGGTAGTTTTTAGAACTACTTGCTTAATCTTGGTGTTCTTATCCAAAATTTTATCCTGCTTTTTGTATCTGTTGCTACTTTTCTTGTGTGTTCCTAGTTTTCTCCTCGACTTCTTGCTTCCAGGTTTACTGGGTCGTCCTCATTTTCTTTTTCCGATTTCTTTTCTTTCAAATTTAATAAAGGGGCGAACTTTAGCTTAAGCTAAAGAGGCAATAGCCTAAGTCCCAAAAGTTGTAGGGTTTGGATTTTAACTTTTATATTTACGTTGATTTTTAATTTTATTCTTATACAGAGTTAGTCATCGAAACGTGCGTCTTTGGTATCTCCGTTGTCGTTAGAAATACGGCATAAGTTTATTAACATAATTTCTTTGTCCTCTATAGCCTGTTACATTATGGCTTGGCGAAAATTGTTTGCCTTTTTTTAAATGGAATATCCTATATATCTTTACATTTTTTTGATTGTATTTTATTCTCCTATACGGACATATGAATTTTATTTTAGGTTTCCGCGGCGTTGCCAAGTTATTCCGTTTATTCACTAAAAGACCGAATACACGCAATGCTTTATAGAGACATAATAAAGTTATTATAATAGTAAAAATTAATAATTTTTTTTCTGTACAGCTGTAACTTTGCTCGATGTTCTCACTTTTTTTTGTGAAATTATACAGGATGTTCAACAAAGCAAATCAAATTTACCCAATTTCAAATGACGTCATTTTCAAATAGAAACTCTTATATTTTATAATTCAGTTGGGTATGTTTTTGTATTATCTTAATATGTTATTAATGATACCCCCCTCTACAAATTAAATTACGAAATATTTGTAATGTAACCGCTATTCTTATGGAAACTTGTTTATAAATGAGTAATTTACACTTCCCAGATATTTGTGTAAACAGTTTCAAAACAGTTCCGAATTCTAATCTAATTTTGTAAGATCCGGAGATCTAGCGGGCCACTTTCTTTGACCACCTCTTCCGATCCACCTATTAGAAAATTTTTCATTTAAATAATTCCTAACCTGAAGACTGTTGTGAGCATATACCTATAAGTAATATATTGCTGATCCCGTATGTCCCCAATGTACTGGAAACACGTTCAACTAAGCGTAATAGAGATATATTTTGCATCGCACACAGCCGTTACAGTGCACTTGGTGCGCATGCTCATCACACAAGAAAGTAGTGTTTCAAAGTCACATTTAATATTTAAAATAAAATAAATAAATATAGAAATTTGAAGAAAGTAATGAATTATTGTACATAATACTGTAATAGTCATTTGATATTGTTTATTTATAACAAAATTACTACAGCGCGAAATTTAAAATATTTTAAGCTATGTTTTGTATACTATGCACGATATGATAAAGCAAAATTTATTTCCCTATTTAATAATATGTAACCTTTCAATTGACAATCGAAATTTTGATAGCAATATAATTTGTGTCATTAATAATAGTATATTATTTAACAAGCATAATATGTAGGCTATATTACACGAGGATGTAATTAAAAATACGAGCGGTAGCGAGTATATTTAATCATCCTAGTGTAATGTAGCCATATTATGCGAGTCAAATACTATACTTTATCTACAACAGGCATATAAAAAATCTGATATTATTTGTTAAATATTCAGTTAGGTGCGAGTAGTTCATATATAGCTTAACAGATGGCGCCACGGTAGCACATAAATGTCAAAATAAATATTCAAATTGTATTTATTATTCTTTTATAATCATTTATATTGATATTTATAATAAAATATATATTATTAATAAATTAACAGTTTATTGAAAAGTTATGTGTTAAATTATATGCTCTATTTATTACAGAAAAGTGTAGCGTGTAATATAACATTACATATTACACTTGTGTAATATGAGTAGTATATTATATGTAGTATCACACGTATAATGTACCCATATTTCAATAGTTGTCGATAATAGCTATTTATGTAACAAGTACATAATACAGAACTTTATTGGACGAGCCGCTGTCTATGGACGAGCGAGCAAAGCGAGCGAGTCTAATAGAAAAGGCGAGTCTATAAAGTTTGTTTATGTACGAATTACATACAAAGCTTTATGTTCGAATGCTCTAGAGACGCCGGAAATCTTCTAAAAATTTTTGTTTTACTACAAAAAATTCGGTGAGTATAATTTAGTATGCTTTGCTAGTGTTGCTATTGTTATGATTGTTTTACAATCTGTTTATGTTTGCAAACGTCAAATGTATTAAGCAAGATTTAGTAGATAAATTGGTACTACAGCAGAGAATAAATATAATTGAAAGTAAAATGGATATGGAAAAAGTAGAAGTATTGGCGGCAAATGCGAGAGAAGCACTTTTGCCTAGCAAGTCGGGAGAAGAATGTGTACTAACAAGAATTTATCTTCGGGTCTGAATATTAGCGGCACCAATTATGTTGTAAATATCCATTATCATAATAAATAATATGTTGATTTAATTGTTTGAATTTATTTCATATTAATAAAAAATCTATTTTTGTGACATTTTTTTGACAGTGACAGTTCTGTTCAATAAAATAAAGTAAAGGTATTAGTCCAATAAAGTGCCACATTACGGACACTAAATGCAACCGTAAAACACATGATTATAATGCAGTCGAACATAAAATATTTTATTTAACCTGTCATTATAAAATAAAAGAAATTAGCACAAAATAAAAAAATTTTCAGACAATAATCTTGTTTTATGATGTACTCTTATTTGCAAATAAGTTTTTACATACAAGCTATATACAATTTCTTACAAAACAGAAAGAACCTTTTGAGAAAATCAACACAAAATATTAAATATTAAAAACTTATTAAATATAATGCAGAACAAAACTGTAGCCGATGTTTCTCAAAATGTTTTTGATAGTGAGACTTTTGTTCAGCATTTCAAGGAGCAAACAATTATTGACAACCAGAAATTTCAGATTGTGAAAATTATTGTGAAAACTTAATATCATGAAACAAGATAATTGTCTGATAAAAACTGATTATGTACGTCATAAATTTCATAAATTAATTATAAATAAAAATCAATAATAATAGGACTTATTTTTACTTTTTCCTTTTTGCTTCCTTTCCTTCACAGTGTTTCCAATTCAACTGGAGTTTTCTCAATTCTCACTAATTTTAATTAGTAAGTAATAAAAATAATAATATTTAATTTGTGCGAATTTCTTTTATTTTATAATGACAAGTTAAAATAAAAAGTTCAATATAACAAATTCTTATGCCGGGTCAGTTATATTTAGTTTCCTAGTAAATTTATTTTAATTAAATAAATTGAAACATATTTTATTAATGACACAAATTATATTGTTTTCAAAATTTCGATTGTCATTTGAAGATTTACATATTATTAACTGGGGAAATAAATTTCGCTTTATCATATCGTGCATAGAATACAAAACATAGCGTAAAATATTTTAAATTTCACGCTGTACTAATTTTATTATCAATAAACAATATTAAATGATTATTACAGTATTATGTACAATAACTCATTACTTTCTTCAAATTTCTTTATTTATTTATTTTATTTTAAATATGAAATGTGACTTTGAAACACTATCTTCTTGCGTGTTGAGCATGCGCACCAAGTGCACTGTAACGGCTGTGTGCGATGCAAGATATATCTCTATTACGCTTTGTTGAACGTGTAGATCGCAGAAAATCAGCGGTATGGTATATTAATAATAGGTATATGACCATTTTGGAACCACAATCTCCGGATAATATCTATGGTATTGGGAGTCGCCACTAATAACAAATGGCACACTAAAATGTGACTAGTAGGGAAACTCTGGATTTTCCTGCATCTCACAGCATTAGTTTATAGATTTTATCTATCAATTCAATATTATTTACGTAAAGTGTAGTGAAATGTAGTATACAGAATATGTTTCCTACTTTGGGAGATATATACCGTGTGTCTGTCTTAAAGGTGAAAATAGGAGATTAACATGGGAAATTATTTTTTTGCAATTCCCTGGTCACCTAATTATGTTAAGTAAAAACGCGTCAAATAAAAGTTTTAGAACATAAAATTCTGCATCTAAATCAATAAACAGAATTATTTTTACGTGCTTTGTAACGAGAGAAATTAAATATGAAAATGTTGAAAATTACGTTGAAAATATAGACACATGGAATTGAACAAAAAATAAATAAATACTTAACGTTTCATCTGCCAAATAAGTTATTTGATGTTTCTGACAATTTGATTTTGTCTCTGGTTTTGTTGTTTACTAATGAAGAACGTGTTTTCTTAATAAGATGTTTTTATGGTGGCAATAGTTACCGCAAAGTGCGTGATTTATTTTCCGTTAAGTAGGGGATTGCATAAAACTAATTTCCTATGTTAATCTCCCATGTACACCTTTAGGACAGACATCCGGTATATATATATATATATATATATATATATATATATATATATATATACAGGGTGAATACTGAAAACCTTGACATAGGGAAATAACATGGGAAAACAGTTTTTTGCTGTTTCCATCTGTCCCGCTAAATAAAATCGGGTGTATATGGTATCGTTAGTTAGATTACTTAATTTTGCATCTAATAAAACTAAATGTTGTGTAATAAGGCTTTTTCTAACTGAAATATTTGATAAAATAAATTGTATTTTGAAGGTTATCCTTCATATTTTCGAATAAGAAACGTCAAAAACAAAATGCTCCATAGCCGAATGGATACGAGTGCTGACTCATAATATAATAATATAATAATATTTTTTTTTTTTTTTTTATATCGAAGTTGTCGGAGAGTAGACGTATATTCTTTGCTCTGCGTATTTATTGTTTTTTTTTGTGGTTTATTTTGTGATCTTCACCTAATTGTGGTATCAAATTCAAGAGTAAGTTATTGGCTCTCTGTGTATTAGTGTATTGTTGAGACACATATTACGAGGGGTGAGTTTTCTTCAGTTTTTTATTACTTTTTGCTTTAAAAAAGGCGTGGTTGATAGTTTTGTTTATTCTTGTCTACCATACAAGTTCATTAACCTGTTCGTTGCTACCTGTCTCAGGTGTAACAGTATACAGGGTGTTCCATCCAAATACTGTATACAGGGTGTTATTTTTTATTTTATTTTTTTTTTATTATTTTTGTTTTATCTCGTTCATTATGGCCATTCAATGCCATTGTTGCATGAAAGATGTTGAATCTCACAGATTTGTAACATGTTCCGTCTGTAAAAACAACTTCAACATAGACTGTGTTGATGTTCATGCGTCTATTGCTCGATCTATAAACAATGCAAAATCAGGTTTAAAATGGAATTGCTCTAATTGTCAAACTGTCGGTAATGATATAGACAGTCTCAAATTAACAATAATTAACCTGCAAAAAAATCTGGATGAAATGAAGAAATCAATAAATGACCTGCATGTTCCTCAATCCATTCCTTTATTGACGGAAAGTATCATTCAAGAAGTTTTTGAGCGACAGAAGTGTTCCTGCAACATCATGATATATGGATCACCAGAGGATAGTTCTCTAAATAAAGAGCAATCGCTTGCACAAGATTCTGTGATGATTAACAGTATAGTTTCTGATATAGGTGCAAAATATCCCATAGTAAAATTTTCACGTGTCGGTCGCTTTGACAGTTCAAAACCTATATCTCGTCCTTTAAAAGTGCAGCTATCTTCTTCTGATGAAGTCATTCAGGTCATGAAAAAATCAAAAACTCTAAAAACTATTGATAAATGGAAACACATATCTATTTCTCATGATCGAACTAAAATGCAAAGAGATTATTTTAAAACTATTAAGCAGGAACTAAACAATCGTATTGCTGCTGGTGAGAGTAACTTAACTATTAAATATGTTAGTAATATTCCAAAAGTTGTGTCTTCTTTAAACTAATTCCGCCCAACAGTTCACCAATCTCTCTTAACATTTACTATCAAAACACTAGGGGTTTAAATTCTAAATGTGATATATTTTATGTTAATTGTTGTTCTTCGTTTCATGATATGATTGTTGTATCGGAAACTTGGTTGAATGAATCTGTTCTTAATTCTGAAATGTTTCCATCTAATTACAATGTTATTCGTGATGATAGATTATTTTCTCTTACCGGACGTTCTAAGGGTGGTGGTGTGTTAATTGCTCTAAAAGACTCTATCAGTTTCAAAACAATTGATACTAAGTATTTAAAAAATTCTGTTCCACTGATTGATCTCGTAGCCTGCAAGTGTTTTTTCACTAATCACACATTCATATTATGTGCTGTCTACATACCACCTGATTTACACGTAAATGAAATAGAAACATTTACTGATGCTCTTTCACTTTTATTCCTTAATGAAAAAATTATTTTGGTAGGGGACTTCAATCTTCCCAATTTTTATAGTACTACTGCCACATGTGTTAAATCAGCTTCTTTCCGTAATCTCTGTGAGGTATTAAATCTGAAACAATATAATTCTGTAATTAATAAATATAACAATATGTTGGACCTTGTTTTTGCTAATTTTTTACCTATAAATACAGTGAAATTTGACTCTCCATTGGTGCCTGAAGATAAATATCACCCTGCCTTAAAAATTAACTGCGATCTCGTCACTGCTGAACGACATATAAATTTTCCTACAGCCAATAACTATCGTTATAACTTTAAAAAAGCGGATTTCAATAATTTATATGAGTATATATGCAATGTTGACTGGTCTCATATAAACAATTTTATTCAAGTTGATGAAGCGCTAAATGAATTCTACCGCATTCTATATGAAGCCTTAGACAAATTTGTCCCAACTTCTAGGTGCTGTACATCCAATTTTCCACCTTGGTTCACATTCGAGATTAAAGTTAATCTTAAAACAAAAGAGTACTTCAGGAAAAAATGGATAAAAACAAGGCAACTTACGTATTATAATGAATTCAAAAGATTGCGAATATTAATTAAAAATAAAATCAAAGTAGCCTACGAAGAGTATGTCAATAAAGT
Source organism: Stenolophus ochropezus (assembly GCA_035578165.1). Classification (NCBI taxonomy): domain Eukaryota; kingdom Metazoa; phylum Arthropoda; class Insecta; order Coleoptera; family Carabidae; genus Stenolophus; species Stenolophus ochropezus. The sequence continues at coordinate 9,928,937 of JAQOWZ010000012.1, read as the reverse complement.
AGAGAACATCATCAAATCTAATCCGAGTGAATTTTGGAAATATGTTAACTTGAAACAAGGTTGCTCTCGTATTCCAGGTACAGTTATTGCCAATGATGTCATCTACAACAAACCACAAGATATAGTTAATGCTTTTGCCACTGTTTTTTCTGGTTTTTTTACTGACAGCTCAATTTTTGACATTAATAACGACAAGTTGCATAATAATCACCCTTCATTTTCCATGGGCTACATCACTGAAAATGATTTAATTTCTTTAATATCTAAATTACATAATAAAAACAATTGTGGAGTAGATAAGATACCTGATTTTTTTATTAAAGACTGTCGTTTCATCCTTGCCGCTCCTTTATCCATAATTATTAATTTAGCTATTAAAACGTCTACATTTCCGTTGCTTTGGAAACAAACACGAATTATTCCAGTCCACAAGAAAGGTGATAAATCTAACGTCTGCAACTATAGGCCTATATCTATCCTAAATAACTTTAGCAAACTTTTTGAGATGGTTATCTATAATACTCTACTTACACACACTAGATCCTTCATCTCCAATGATCAACATGGCTACATGAAAGGACGCTCAACGGTAACCAATCTTGCTTGCTTCTCGCAATTTGTTTCTGAAGTTATAGATCATCGCGGACAAGTGGATGCTGTTTACAGTGATCTCTCCAGAGCATTTGATTCCATCGATCATGGTCTATTACTAGATAAAATTGGGTCTTTTGGTGCTGCTCCTGCCGTACTTCTACTTTTATCTTCGTACCTTTCGGACAGATATTGCTTTGTTTTTTATAATGGATTTTCTTCTTCCAAATTCATTGCTACCTCTGGAGTTCCCCAAGGTTCTAACCTGGGTCCGTTACTATTCATCCTCTTTATCAATGAATTACTATTATCTTTTAGTTGTCACGTTCTGGCTTACGCTGATGACATTAAGCTTTTTCATTCTATCTCATCCTCTTCTGATGCTTTGGTACTTCAAGATAATATTGACAAATTAGTAGCCTGGTGTAAAGATAATAAGTTAGTAATTAATACTAACAAGTGTTTTATTATTACCTACACACGTAAAAATAACTATGTGCTTCATGATTACACTGTTAATAATTCTATACTTACACGTTCATTTTCTATACGAGATTTAGGCGTTCTATTTACTTCTAATTTCAACTTTAATGAGCATATTATCAATATTTGTTCCTCTGCCAATAGGACATTGAGCTTTATAATCCGAATTTGCAGACCGTTTCATGGCATACATGCTTTAAAATCTTTGTATTATGCTTTTGTAGTCAGTAAATTGGAATACGCCAGTCTAATCTGGTATCCGTATTACGATAGCCAAGCTCTACATCTTGATCGTGTCCAGCGCAGGTTCCTAAAATATGCGTCCTTTAAATTAGACAATACTTACCCCGAAAGAGATGTAGATACACAGTCACTTTTACAGCGTCATGACATTCCGTCCCTAGCTTCCAGGCGAATCATCTCCAGTGCGAGGTTCAGGTGGATGCTGATTCACAACAAAATTGATGCTCCATTCATTTTAGATAGAATCCCGTTCCATGTACCAAGGTTGTCATCCAGGCAATGCAGGACATTCCATCTCCCTACCGCACGGACTGATGTGTATCTGCGCTCACCGGTCTACATCATGTGTCAGAATGCAGAAAAAGTCTCTAATGATGTGTTCATGTCCCACGTATCTGCGTACCACTGCGTCCATTACTGTCCTGACGTATAATTCTGTTGTATGTTTTCTATATATATTGTTTAAAATCATATATGTAATTATTTTGTCTTATTATTTAATTATATTTATTGTATATTGATATTTATACATTTATACTTTTGTATATTACCCTATAATTGGTGATCTGTTGGGTAATTAAAGATTATTATTATTATTATTATTATTATAAGACCTTTTATTTGAGACCAAACATGATATACTTTATACAACTTTTTGCAAAAAACAAAAGCCGATCGACATAGATCATTTTTGTCAAATCTCTACGCGAGCCCTCGCCGAGACCTTTCATTAGATACCAAACACGACATACGTCTATTAAATTTTTGCATAAAACAAAAGCCGATCAACATGGAAAATTTTCTTTTTTGTACACCAGCCCTCACCGAGACTTTTCATTCGATACAAAACACAACATATTTCTGATAACATTTTGCAAAAAACAAATTCTAATCGACGTAGAATATTTTTGTTATTCGTGCACACCAATCCACATTGTGTCGTTTGGTTAAAATCCAAGGACGACCTACTTGTAACAACTTTTTGCGCAAAACAAATGCAGATCGACGTGACATATTTTTTTTTTGTCATTTCAAAATCGGCACTTAGGTTTTTTTTCTTTTGATATCAAATACAGCAAAGTGGTCAATTTATTTTATTTACGAATATTTTATTTTTATTTAGTTACCTACTTCATAATTTGGCAACACTGTTTGTGTTAAAAAGTAGTAGTTAATTCTTAAATTTATTAATTAATATTGTCAATCCTAATACAACTGCCACCGTCTTCAGTGAAGTTAGTTTAGGAATATTCGGTTTTAATTTAGTTACTTCATCACACATTTGGCAACATTGACTTTTGACATTGGAAACGTCAAAATTTATATTAATTAAATACGTTATGTTTTAAACTTAAATTAATTGTAACACCTTTGCTCAAGACAATTATACATGATACTGTATTTACTTCTTTAATATCAATGTTCTATAAAAAGTTATAATCGTTTAAAGTTCATAGACAGATTGTCAAAAGTGACAGATGACCTCGTGACTCTTTTTAAATTTAGACATGGTTACTATGATCCATTGTTTCAAGTTATTAATTTTGCACAGTTTTTATTTTTTTACACAAGAACCACTCACAGTAAAAATATGAGACCCCTAAAAGGCACAACTACACATTATGCCCTGCAATCTAAAAAAAAATTTACAACAATCTCTTTAATGGTTCAGGCAGTTAGGCTTGTGACAAAATTTGGCGATCGTCGTGATGAAAATAAATAAACATCACGGACACATGCCTTTTAGTATATAGGACTAGCGAATTCTCGGCTACGCCGAGCATTCCCTAGAGCTCCGCTGTCAGTGCAAAAAACAAATGCCGATCGACATGAAACAATTATTTTATATTTCCACGCCAGGCCTCACCGAGACCTTTCATTAGATTGCAAACACGATATACTTCTAATAATTTTTTGCGAAAAACAAAAGCCGGTCGACATGAAGCATTTTTGTCATTTATGTACCCCAACTCTCACCGAGATCTTTCATTTGATACTATATACGACATACTTCTGACAACTTTCTGCATAAAACAAAAGTCGATCGACATGATACATTTTTATCATATTTACACGTTAGCCCACACCGAGACTTCTCATTTGATACCAAACACCGCACACTTCTGACAACTTTTTGCAAAAAACAAATACCGATCGACATAGCACATTTTTGTCAATTCTGCACGCTAGCTCTCAACAAGACGTTTCATTTGAGATCAAACTCGACATACCTTTGAGAACTTTTTGCAGAAAACAAAAGCCGATCGGAATGGAACATTTCTGTCAATTCTGCACGCTAGCCCTCAACGAGACCTTTTATTCGATACCAAACACGACATATTTCTGACAACTTGTTGCATAAAACAAAAGCCGATCGACATAGACCATTTTTGTCAATTCTCTACGCGAGCCCTCGCCAAGACCTTTCATTCAATACCAAATACGACATATTTTTCACAACTTTTTGCAAAAAAACAAAAGTCGTTCGATATTAAACATTTTTCTTAATTATGCACGCCAGCCCTCACCGAGAACTTTCATTTGAGACCAAACTCGACATACCTTTGAGAACTTTTTGCAAAAAACAAAAGCCGATCGGAATGGAACATTTTTGTCAATTCTGTTCGCTAGCCCTCAACGAGACCTTTCATTTGAAATCAAACTCGACGTACCTTTGAGAAAGTTTTGCAAAAAACAAAAGCCGATCAACATTAATCATTTTTGTTAATTCTACACGCCAGCCCTTATCGAGCCCTTTCATTTGATACTAAACACCACATACTTCTCGCAACTTTTTCCAAACACGACATTTTTCTGACAACATTTTGCAAAAAACAAATTCTCATTTACGTAAAGCATTTTTGTCATTCGTGCACACCCGTCCACATTGTGTCGTTTCCTTAAAACCCAAAGACAGATGCAGATCGACATGACACATTTTTTTTGACATTTCAAAACCGGCCATTATGGTTTTCTTTCTTTTGATATCAACCACAGCAAAGTGTTCCATTAAATTAGATACATTTTATTTTTATTTAGTTACTTCATAATTTGGCAACACTGTTTGTATTAAAAAATAGTAGTTAATTTTTAAATTTATAAATTAATATTGTCAACCCTAATACAACTGCCACCGTCTTCAGTGAAGTTAGTTTAGGAATATTTGGTTTTAATTTAGTTACTTCATCACACATTTGGCAACATTGACTTTTGACATTGGAAACGTCAAAATTTATATTAATTAAATACGTTATGTTTTAAACTTAAATTAGTTGTAACACATTTGCTCAAGTCTATTAGTCATGATACTATTTTTAAATCTTTGATATCAATGTTCTATTAAAAGATATAATCATTTAAAGTTCATAGGCAGATTGTCAAAAGTGACGGATGACGGCGTGATTCTTCTTAAAGTTAGACATGGCCTCTGGGATCCATTGTTTCAAGGCAGCATTTGTGCAAAGTTTTCATTTTTTACACGAAAACTACTAATAGTAAAAATATGAGACACCCAAAAGGCACCAGATTTTATTAGCCCCCACATATTAAAAAAATATTTATAACAATCACTTGCATGGTTCAGGCTGTAGGCGATTACAAAAGTTACTCGATGCTCGTGATGAATCTATAGATATATAGTGAATGTAATCGTTTAGTATATAAGACTAGCGAATTCTCGGCTACGCCGAGCATTCCCTAGAGCTCCGCTGTCGGTGCAAAAAACAAATGCCGATCGACATGAAACAATTATTTCATATTTGTACTTCAGGCCTCTCCAAGATCTTTCATTAGATTGCAAACACGTTATACTTCCAATATTTTTTTTCAAAAAACAAAAGCCGATCGGCATGAAACATTTTTGTCATTTAGGTACCCCAGCCCTTACCGAGACCTTTCATTTGATACCAAACACGACATACTTCTGACAACTTTCTACATAAAACAAAAGTCGATCGACATGAAACATTTTTATCATATCTGTACGCTAGCCCACACCAAGACTTTTCATTTGATACCAAACACTATATACTTGTGACAACCTTTTTGCAAAAAACAAAAGCCGATCGACATTGACAATTTTTGTTAATTCTGCCCACCAGCCCTCATTGAAACCTTTCATTTGATACCAAACACCATACACTTCTGACAACTTTTTGCAAAAAACAAAAACCGATCGACATAGCACATTTTTGTCAATTCTGCACGCTAGCTCTCAACAAGACGTTTCATTTGAGATCAAACTCGACATACCTTTGAGAACTTTTTGCAGAAAACAAAAGCCGATCGGAATGGAACATTTCTGTCAATTCTGCACGCTAGCCCTCAACGAGACCTTTTATTCGATACCAAACACGACATATTTCTGACAACTTGTTGCATAAAACAAAAGCCGATCGACATAGACCATTTTTGTCAATTCTCTACGCGAGCCCTCGCCAAGACCTTTCATTCAATACCAAATACGACATATTTTTCACAACTTTTTGCAAAAAAACAAAAGTCGTTCGATATTAAACATTTTTCTTAATTATGCACGCCAGCCCTCACCGAGAACTTTCATTTGAGACCAAACTCGACATACCTTTGAGAACTTTTTGCAAAAAACAAAAGCCGATCGGAATGGAACATTTTTGTCAATTCTGTTCGCTAGCCCTCAACGAGACCTTTCATTTGAAATCAAACTCGACGTACCTTTGAGAAAGTTTTGCAAAAAACAAAAGCCGATCAACATTAATCATTTTTGTTAATTCTACACGCCAGCCCTTATCGAGCCCTTTCATTTGATACTAAACACCACATACTTCTCGCAACTTTTTCCAAACACGACATTTTTCTGACAACATTTTGCAAAAAACAAATTCTCATTTACGTAAAGCATTTTTGTCATTCGTGCACACCCGTCCACATTGTGTCGTTTCCTTAAAACCCAAAGACAGATGCAGATCGACATGACACATTTTTTTTGACATTTCAAAACCGGCCATTATGGTTTTCTTTCTTTTGATATCAACCACAGCAAAGTGTTCCATTAAATTAGATACATTTTATTTTTATTTAGTTACTTCATAATTTGGCAACACTGTTTGTATTAAAAAATAGTAGTTAATTTTTAAATTTATAAATTAATATTGTCAACCCTAATACAACTGCCACCGTCTTCAGTGAAGTTAGTTTAGGAATATTTGGTTTTAATTTAGTTACTTCATCACACATTTGGCAACATTGACTTTTGACATTGGAAACGTCAAAATTTATATTAATTAAATACGTTATGTTTTAAACTTAAATTAGTTGTAACACATTTGCTCAAGTCTATTAGTCATGATACTATTTTTAAATCTTTGATATCAATGTTCTATTAAAAGATATAATCATTTAAAGTTCATAGGCAGATTGTCAAAAGTGACGGATGACGGCGTGATTCTTCTTAAAGTTAGACATGGCCTCTGGGATCCATTGTTTCAAGGAAGCATTTGTGCAAAGTTTTCATTTTTTACACGAAAACTACTAATAGTAAAAATATGAGACACCCAAAAGGCAGCAGATCTCATTATCCCCCACATATTAAAAAAAAAATTATAACAATCACTTGCATGGTTCAGGCTGTAGGCGATTACAAAAGTTACTCGATGCTCGTGATGAATCTATAGATATATAGTGAATGTAATCGTTTAGTATATAAGACTAGCGAATTCTCGGCTACGCCGAGCATTCCCTAGAGCTCCGCTGTCAGTGCAAAAAACAAATGCCGATCGACATGAAACAATTATTTCATATTTACACGTCAGGCCTCACCGAGACCTTTCATTAGATTGCAAACACGATATACTTCTAATAATATTTTGCAAAAAACAAAAGCCGGTCGACATGAAACATTTTTGTCATTTATGTACCCCAACTCTCACCGAGACCTTTCATTTGATACCATACACGACATACTTCTGACAACTTTCTGCATTAAACAAAAGTCGATCGACATGAAACATTTTTATCATATCTACACGCTAGCCCACATTAAGACTTTTCATTTGATACCAAACACGATATACTTCTGACAACTTTTTGCAAGAAACAAAAACCGATCGACATAGTACATTTTTGTTAATTCTGCAGGCTAGCCCTCTCCGAGACCTTTCATTTGATACCAAACACGATATACTTCTGACAACTTTTTGCATAAAACAAAAGCCGATCGACATGGAACATTTTTGTCAATTCTGCACGCCAGCCCTCAACGAGACTTTTTATTTGATACCAAACACCACACACTTCTGACAACTTTTTGCAAAAAACAAATACCGATCGAGATAGCACATTTTTATCAATTCTGCACGCTAGCCCTCTCCGAGACCTTTCATTTGATATCAAACGCGATATACTTCTGACAACTTTTTGCAAAAAACAAAAACCGATCGACATAGTACATTTTTGTCAATTCTGCAGGCTAGCCCTCTCCGAGACCTTTCATTTGATACCAAACACGACATACTTCTGACAACATTTGCATAAAACAAAAGCCGATCGACATGGAACATTTTTGTCAATTCTGCACGCCAGCCCTCAACGAGACATTTTATTTGATACCAAACACCACACACTTCTGACAACTTTTTGCAAAAAACAAATACCGATCGAGATAGCACATTTTTATCAATTCTGCACGCTAGCCCTCTCCGAGACCTTTCATTTGATATCAAACACGATATACTTATGACAACTTTTTGCAAAAAACAAAAACCGATCAACATAGTACATTTTTGTCAATTCTGCAGGCTAGCCCTCTCCGAGACCTTTCATTTGATACCAAACACGACATACTTCTGACAACTTTTTGCATAAAACAAAAGCCGATCGACATGGAACATTTTTGTCAATTCTGCACGCTAGCCCTCAACGAGACCTTTCATTTGAGACCAAACTCAACATACCTTTGAGAATTTTTTGCAAAAAACAAAAGCCGATCAACATTGACCTTTTTTGATAATTCTACACGCCAGCCCTTATCGAGCCTTTTCATTTGATACCAAACACCACATACTTCACACAACTTTTTCCAAAAAACAAAAGCCGTTCGATATAGAACATTTTTGTTAGTTTTGCATGCTAGCCCTCATCGTGGCCTAGCCTTATATAACATTCACTGTCTTCAGTAACCTTTCATTTCGGAATATTTGTTCTTTGTTTAGTTACTTTATTAAACATTTGGCAACATTGACTTTTGTAATTTGAAAATACCCAAACACGACATTTTTCTGACAACATTATGCAAATAACAACTTTTTACGGAAAACAATTGCAGATCGACATGACACATTTTTTTGTCATTTTAAAACTGGCCTTTATGGTTTCCTTTCTTTTGTTAACAAACACAGCAAAGTATTCTATTTATTTTATTTAGGAATATTTGATTTTTATTTAGTTACTTTAGAATTTGGCAACACTGTTTGTATTAAAAAATAGTAGTTAATTTTTAAATTTATAAATCAATATTGTCAACCCTAATACAACTGCCACCGTCTTCAGTGAAGTTTGTTTAGGAATATTTGGTTTTAATTTAGTTACTTCATCACACATTTGGCTACATTGACTTTTGACATTGGAAACGTCAAAATTTATATTAATTAAATACGTTATGTTTTAAACTTAAATTAGTTGTAACACATTTGCTCAAGTCTATTATTCATGATACTGTTTTTAAATCTTTGATATCAATGTTCTATTAAAAGATATAATCATTTAAAGTTCATAGGCAGATTGTCAAAAGTGACGGATGACGGCGTGATTCTTCTTAAAGTTAGACATGGCCTCTGGGATCCATTGTTTCAAGGCAGCATTTGTGCAAAGTTTTAATTTTTTACACATAAACTACTAATAGTAAAAATATGAGACACCCAAAAGGCACCAGATCTCATTAGCCCCCACATATTAAAAAAAAAATTATAACAATCACTTGCATGGTTCAGGCTGTAGGCGATTACAAAAGTTACTCGATGCTCGTGATGAATCTATAGATAGATATATAGATAGATATATAGATATATATATATATATATATATATATATATATATATATATATATATATATATATATATATATATAGTGAATCTAATCGTTTAGTATAGTGATTAACTTCAACATATTGGATTTGTATTTTTATGTAGATTCCAAATATATCAAAATGTGTAGGGTGTTCCATTTAAAATAAAATAAAAATGGATCCAAATCTTGAGAACCATTGGTTGAAATAAAATATTGATTCGGTCATTTTAATAGTCTTGTAATATAGAAATTGTTTGCTTTAAATGACGAAAGAAAATAACTAATACAAAATTACGTAAGATTCTAAAGAAAGAAACAAAACTTATAATTTCTTGAGGTAAATTTAAAATATTTTAGAACAGAAAATAACTTCATTGTGTAATCCTGTCGCTAAAGAAAATTGAAAGCGGTAATTAAATAGTTTTTGTTTCAAATGGCTTTCCTTTACATATTTTATTCTCATTTATGTTTATTAATCTATAACATATTAAAGTTGCAATAATAATAGTTAGTAATACATACAATATAGTGAAATGTGTTTCATGTTTAGTATCTAATTCTTTCAGTGGTCTTATAGTAGGAATAGTTTTTGTAAATTCTTCTATATTTTGCAAAATCTCATATTTATTTGATTTTATTTCCAACATCATTGATAATGAAAACTGAATATTTATTTCTTTGTATTCATTTACAAAAGGTTTAAAAAAATTAATTTTACATTGACTTGTACTAGAAATTTGAAATATTCCTTGTGTGCTTTTTGTTTCTTTAATATTTTTGCAAACAATTTCAACATTCTGTTTATCAGGGCTAAATATAATTAATTCATTAGAATTTGGTATACGAATTATATTATTATGGGATGTTATTTGTTAATTTCACATTTATTATTATTGCTGTACAACAACTGGTTAGTACTTATTATTGTAACAAGTATAAATCAGCACATTATAGTTTGTGTTTTGATGTTAGCTATGGCACGGTTTGCACATAATGAAGGTCGATTATTTATTCAACTAACCTACTACTTTTTAGTGCGATATGCCATCTGGTGGCGAATTTTAGAAACCCTCCTAGAGAAATTCGTAGTTTATAACCTATGTTTACAACGTACGTTTGACCACATTTTATTTATAACTTTTGTTTAATTTTAAGTTTTTGTGCTGCATTTTCGTATTTTTATATTGTTTTATTATTGTATCAGTTTGATATATACCAAACAGTCTTTTTAGAGACTAATTTTCGTGTGGTTATCGTTTCTTTCTTTGATTCTTTTGCATCTTTATTTCTTTTGCAATATATCAAATATACATTGTTGTGTACCAATGTGCAATTCATGGAAAAAACATAACTCAGATTTACACTTTTTTTCGATTTCCTAGTGATAATTCTAAAGTACAAATGAAAAATAATTTTAACAAGTACGAATTGGTCAAAAGGAAAGAGGTGTGGATAAACGTTTTAAAAATTTGAAAGAAGTAAGCCTTTTCATGAAAGTGTGCTCCTTACATTTTGACGAAGGAAGCGCCTTATATAAATTGATAACATAATACACCTGGGTGCCTATTTTGTAACTTATAACACTAGTGATACGCTTTCAAAAGTGTTATAATCTGACTGCCATCTAACGGTTTTTGTGTGCAGCAGGGCAATATGACGTCACTCATTTTGTAAACGATTCACTAGAGGGAAGGGTAGTGTTATATTCATTTCACTAGTGTTATACTGACGTTTGGTTTGTGCGCTTGGCGGTATTGAAAGAACAAATTAGAAAATAACAAACAAATTACTAAAGAGAATCTTGAAATTATGCAAATGTACGCAATTGACAATAAACACAATTTTTCACAATTTGAAATTTGTGCCAGGGAGTAGTGCCAACTTAAAAATTATTTTACTAAAACTTTCAAATACAAAAGATCCTAAGATTACAACATTGTACATTTGACATGAGACGTCAATCAATATAACACTTCAAATCGTTGAAAAGTTGCAGAATAGGCACCCTGGTATACTCGTATTCTAACAAAACACTGATAATTTGTTATTTGAAATGTTCCTTCAATAATATGCGGTGATGAATGCAAAGCCGATGATTGTAAACATAATCCATATAGATTGACCTCTTCATTTGTAGACGCCAAAATACCGCATAAAATTATATGACCGGCATTAAAAACTTCTTACCCTTCATACACAGTTCTGGAATTTTTGTTTCCTTTATAAAATTAAAGTATTCCATCAAAGGAAACCTTAAATCTGGTTCAGCATTAAACTGATTCATAACCTAAAACCGCGAAAAATAAAGGAATAATTTGAATAATAGCATGACACAGATAAACCTATATTGCTTTTTTACAAAAAAAAGGTAGTGGAATATAGGTTATATTAGTTTATTATGAATGAATTGTATGTAAATACATTTATCTACTTTAATCATTTATTTATTGTATTGTTTACATGTACTTGTAATTTGTTTATACGGTAATAAAGTATTTTTAGATTAATAAAAAACGCATATACATCACATTTTTTGCATGTATTGTCTAACTTTTTATTTATAATAATATAGTACACATACATTGCATGTTAATATATATTTATTAAACAATATATTGTAACTGAAATAAATTGTGAAAAGAATATGTCAACCGCCGGGATTTGAACCCGAGACCTACATCTTGCCGGGATGTTGTTCTACCAACTGAGCTATGGCTCACTTGGCTGTTCTATCACGTCGGTTGACATATTCTCTCACGGAATTACTGCTAAGACGTCTTTTAAGGACGTTACTAGTCACATGTTTTTTTTTTGTAAATTTCATTTGCTGTTCTCCAGGTGCTTGTAATTTCTTCCTCATGTATCGCCACCTCCAGAATGCTATCTGTAACTTAAATATTAGCATGTACAATTATTGCTAAATTATCTTTTACACACATATCTTTCATTGGTATAAATAAACTACTTGTAAAATCACTATCTCGTAACTTGTCAGTGTGTCAGTTTCTAAGTAACAACATTTCATAGCAACAATCACTTTAATTTTTGTCTCCAAATTCCTTTAATCCTGTTGTATGTCTACCCATGTGTTTTCCTGGTTTATATATCGTTTTACAACTACGAAATGTGATCTGCAACAAAATCTAAAAATCATAATACATTGTTTATTAACTTATTGTTGCATGACATATATTCACATATATACAAAATGCTTGCAATAATACGTAGTTTATTGTTATAACATTAAAAATCCTCGTAATTAATTAATAAGTGGAGTGCATGAAACATTCAAATAATTTTTCACTGCTCTGCTTAGGTATTGAATTATGCACTTGTCGAATCTTCAAATATACTATAATATTACATCAACTTCTTCAAACCTCGACTTTTGCATTTTTCAACTGTGCATATAATTTCTTTAACTAGAAGTTTCTTACGCGCCTGTAATCTTGCTCATGTGCTATCTTTTGCATTTTGTTAACCATTTTTGATCAAAGTCAAATATCAAAGTGAATACACGAAACGTTTGTTCACCACTACATTAATTTGATGGTTTTGTTACTTTTAGTTTTGTATTGGTGTTAAACAGTTCTCAGTTATTTTAATAGATGTCGCTGAAGAGTACAGAAATGTCAAATTTAAAAATGTTTTTAATATCTAAATAAAAACATAGTAACATTTGAATGTAATTGAAATCATTATTGTATTTTGTAAATAGATATAAAATTGTTTGTGTTAATAAGGTCAATTTTAAAAGTATTATTATTTAATTTAATAAATAAGAAAATATGTAACTTTTAAGTAGTCATTAATGTAAATTTCTTGCATGACGTAAGATTAAAAAATAAAAATATTTTATGGTAAAACTACTGTATATAATATTACTTCTTGATCATTATTATTTGCATGCAATATTCTTTTCTTATCTTATGTCAACTAACACGCTTCACTCTGTGCAACACCAGGGTAAGAATTAATTTCAGGTCAATAAACAATAAACCCACAAAATCGAATACTGCTCTTCTGTGGCGCTTTGTCATTTTTATTGTTGTTAATTTAACAAATACCATCGACCTTCTTTATATCTTATGAGATCGATGGCCTCTGTACATCTTTGAGGAATTTTGTTTGAAACCCAGGGACTAGGACTAGTCTGAGTTACGAACAGGTATCTGAAAGGGGTGCTGAAGCGAGCGTGTACGAAGAATCATCTTGGAAAAGGTTTTGTTTAAAAAACAATTCCTTAGGAAACAACTGAATGTGATTGAATAAATATAAATAATAATGAATAAAATGATTCACCCATTACATGGTTTTATTTTGGCACACTCTTGTATCACCTGTACTCTAAACTAAATGAAAATCGTAGTGCCAACTTAGACATAAAATAAAGAACAAGAAGCAATGTATTTCTTTAATTTCAACAATAACAAAAAGAAAACAGACAATTAAAAGATGATATATATTTTATTATTATAATTTTTTAATACTATGTGTATATTGCTTATACATATTTAATATTGTGCATACAATAGAAAATAAAATAAATTTACAATATTTTTAAATAAATAATACATACGAGTACATTTATGAATACAATATAGTCTCCTCACTTATTTTCATTTGGAGTGGGTGTTCCACAACTTCTATGGAGGAGGCAGTTTATAAACGTATAAATTCTACATCACGCTTCTGAAAAAATATCCATTATAAATTTAAATTACTATTGTATTTAAATTACTTAAATAATTAATAATTTACATTTAATTTTCTTACCAAGTGTTTCTGGACACACAATGTTGTCCTGAGATTTTTCATATTTGAGATAATATTCAACACTGTGTGCTGTTATAGAACATGACAAGATTTTATCAGTTTGATTAGAAACTTGTGATTGTGGTTAATACAGAGGGTGCAAAGAAACGCGGAACATAGGACATTAAAATGGGATTTCATAAATTCCGGATACTCTGTCTCCTGATAGATTTAGAGCAAAACTACAACAGTTAAACTGTTAAAATTTATATTCTACAACACGTCTGCAGTACGAGATTTTTCGTTAAAAATCAGATAGCCTTGGAAATAAAAGAAAATATATTTCTGTCAATTGTGATAATAATAACATACTACTATAGCTAATGTAATTTGATATTAATTATTAATCTTTTTATAGTCTAAAATTAGTTTAAAAATGGATGTTTCGTTCGTATATGTAATAAATATTTGTTTTATTTGATGTACCTATCCTACTTTTTATTAGTGCTAACGATTTTCGGAAAAAAACAATTCGAAATTTCATTGCAAAAATAATTTGAAATTCGGAAATTTCGACTTCTTATTGAAGTTCTAAATTTCGAATTCGAAATTTAAAAGAAAGTAAGTAATAAAATATAAAAAAAAAATGAAATAGAAAAGTTTTTTAATTGTAAGAACTATAAAGAGTGGAATAATAAAGAAACTATAGAATGTGATGTGTGTCATTAATGAAATTGTGTGTAAAACAAACCAAATAGTGTGTAAAAGAACAATGTAAATTAAATGGCACTTTCATTATTAAACGATTTCTGTTAACAAATAAAAACTATGTTTTGACATAATGGTCTTCTACAACACCCGTTAGTACAACCAAAGATACAGTATCTTAAAAAAAATATACTACAAATTATCGTACATTTAGATTTTGTACAATATATTTTTTAAATGTGAGGAATTTGTACGATAGTTTTATTTTTCAAATTGGTAATATTTTACCGCTGTCAGCATTGAGGAATACTGAACGCAACCCAGTATATTGTTTGCCTGTGTCGCTGTGTGCGTTGGGTATTTTTTCAATCATCGGTAAAAAAATGAATTACATACTTCATTGTAGATTTAAGGTTTTTTTATCATTTAGGTTTCGTTATTTTAGACTGAATTGATTTTATAACGGATGAAGAAGAAATTTGTTCACCTCCCAGACGTAGCTCATATAGCGAACAATATAAACTCAAATTTACTGCCTATTTAAATTTTTATATTTCTGTTTATTTTTTCTAATTGGTACGTAGATAAAATATTGTATGACACTCATGCATAAAAGTACTTCTTCACACACTAGTATCATAAATAGCAATTATTATGTATTTATTTTAGTAATTTATGATTTTGTATGAAGAACATTATTATTATGTTCCCCAAAGAAACAATTTCTTTTCGCAGGAATTATATTTAAACAAACAAGCAAAAGCAAATAAATCGTAAATAAAATTCAAAATTTAAAATTCGTTCATCAATTTAAAATTCGAAATTTGAATTTCATCAACAGCATTTCTTTTTATTTAATATTTTTTTAGTTTATGTTTTTGTAATATTCGTACATTATTTAAGATAAAGAATTTAAATTTAACTTAAATAACATTAAAATACAGGTAATAAGAATTATAATCAGAGATACTTTACTGAACTGTCAGATTTTTCCTATTTCCTTAGCTCTCTTGATTTTTCACGAATGTGTTACATTAATAAATCTCGTCATATAGACGTTGCATCAATTATGATCTTATCGGATGTATAACTTAATTTAGATTAACTTTGTACTGTTGTAGTTTTGCTCTAAATCTATCATGAGAGAGAAAATCCACAATATTTTTAAATCCCATGGTAACGTCCTATGTTCTGCGTTTTGTTGCGCACCCTGTATACCTAAAACTTAATACAAATACAAAAGATAAAGCTAAAAATAGACGGGAAGTGGACAGGATGTAACAGAAAGTACCGCTAATGTTTGGATTTATTTAAATATATTTAAAATTAATTAATGAATTGTACAGATAGCAATGGCATATATGTAGGACAAAGCAAACAATACTTAAATTGATTTTATTCAATTTCGGTCAAGTGAGCTTTGGAAACGAACTTGAAAATCTCTTGTTTCAAACAAATTTTTTACATTTCAATTCAATATTCGCGTAAATTTCTACAAAACAGAAGCAAATACGTCGGGTGCGGTTGTAGCCTTTCTGGATAAAGCTGAAGTTATGTTTCTACATTAATCTGCTTATTTCGGTGAGCAGCATGTTAAATTACTAACTAATTGAATTGATTTTGTTTGAAACAAAAGATTTTGGACTTTGTTTTCAAAGCACACTTGACCAAAATAAATAAAATCAATAATTATCTTATTTCTTAGTTTATTTTCATTTTAATATGCATGTGTTTTATATCATTGCAAAGAGAAAATAAAGTCTCTATTTAACAGTACTAAAGACACATTTCAGCCACATATGAAAATTTAAAGTTAGTTTGAATATCCCGAACCTACAAAAATTTTGAGGACAGCCAACGTCAGTTTTTGCTCATATCTAGTGAGCTATGCATTTTTTCGGGAAATCGAAGACAAGATTGAAATGGGCAACTAATGTAGCAACTTTGCCCCAATTTATCCTAGTTCGTTTCTCTTACGGTTCTCAAAATCCCAATGGTTAGCCTCTTAAAACAAATACCTCTGTAAATATAAAATCCTGCACATGTTATTTATTGCAGTCAAGAAATATAAAAGATATTTACATTAGCAGTAATAGACATTGAAGTGAATGTTATAATTATATCAGATAGTGTAAAACTGACAACTAGGTATATATAATAGTTATTTATGTATTAAAGGCCTAAACAAAATATTATTGTACGAGGAAATGTTTTGGTATTTGAAATGAAAAAAAATTGTAGATATATATTCCATGCTGTGGTTTCTTTATAGAAAGTTGGCATTATTACATTGTTTGTTCTTAAACAAATTTAATACAGTTGAAGTGTCACTGTTACAGTCAAATATATATGGAACGTCACGTACTGATTATTCTGGCGAAATATTAATGGCACAGACCAAATTGGTTTCTAAAAATTCAAAAAAATTATAAGAAAAGAAATTTGAATAGTTCTGTGAATGGCAAATACTTTAACATTGTATTGGCAAGAGCCAACAAAGTGTCTTACATCTTGTGGCAAAATAAAACATCTAAGTAGGGAAAACGTTGTGCTGTTCCATAGGGTTATAAGTAAACAACAACCAAAAATAACCAGCAAGTCGAAGAGGTATTATTCTGTATTTATTTGAAAGTGTTGACATATCCGTTCATTATTTCCCAAAAAGAGAAAAATTAAAAATAAGTGGAAAATCGCATTAAAAATCAGAAAGCACATATCACCGTTCATGGACATTTATACACAATATTTTTTACCTACAGATTTTATTTCATGTAAGTATTTATAATTTATTTCAGTTTTAGTTATAATAATATATGCTTCAAAACATTATTAGATTATTTTGTATCCATTAAAAGAAAGCCATAAATTACCGCAAAGAAAATTCAACAGAACCTCTGCACAGAGAAAAAAATAGAGACACGTTACATGTAAATAGCAATAATTATTCTATAACATATTTTGAATTGAGCCACATCGGGAGAAAGACGTGCAAAACAAAGAACATGATGTACATGTATATATTTATGTTCCTATCGAATAAAATCTGTAACATTAAAAGAAAATAAGAATTTATAGGTATTATGAAATCTATTTTTTTGACTTTTTACGGTGTATTTATATAAAAAATAAATAAATATAATAACAAAGCAACGATTGCTTGCACTACTCTCCATCTGCTTTACAGACGCATACACATTTCTCCGAAGTGACAATTGTATTTAATGTTATTACGATTGATTCAAATTAGATATTTGAAGACACAGCACAATTATTTCTATATTATTCCGTTTATCTACCTTGTAATCGCATAAAATAATATGTCCAGCTAAAAATAATTAAATAAGTAGTTAACAAGCAGATAACCGTAAATGTGAATCTTATTTTCCTTTTATAATCTGCTTCTACTTCGATCATAGACCGCACTGCACCATTTAAATAAATGTATATATCTGAAACTGCGGTAAACAAATATCAATCGAATTAAAAATAACAAAGTATTTTAAAATCACGCTAGTACTTATGTAAAATACAATGTTTTCCCTATAAGTCAGTCGAAGTGCTGCCATCTCTAGAAAGTGGCTCTCGCGAATAGGCTATGTAAACATTTGTGTTTTGCGAACTCAATGCCATCTGGCGTCATGCGCTATAAGTTTTTCCGGAAGACTGCCAAACTCAATATTCAGAGTTTCATAGAGAAAACATTAAATTTATCCTTTCATAATGTTGCTTATTATATACTGTGGATTCCAAAGTGTCGACTAAACTATATTTTGTAAGAAAAGTATATGGAAAGGTCGCAAACTATTTAGCAACAATCGTGTAGGGCACATCAACGAACAAAATATAGTTTCGGGAAAAATTTCGCGAGGCACAGTTACGTAAGAAACTAGGGCGGTATTAGTTCTACCTACCAATTATACATACTTTTATAAACCCGCTATTAAAGGGTGAATAAAAAAATCATCAATAAATTAAATCGAATGTTGCTTTTTCTCTAAAGAATTATTACAATCAAAATAGTTGAGCTAAGCAAGAAAAATATGACTAAATTTGTTGTAATCAAAAAAATAATTTGATTACTTTTAGTAGTTTTTTTTTCAGAGTAATAATAAAATAAAATATTGTTGACTTTGTAATAGTCAACTGCAATTATTGCGGAAATAGTTTTCATGGCGCGACTGTCGGAAAAAATGCAGCGAAACACCGCAAGATGGCACTAGTATCAATGCTTACATAGCGTATTGTTTAACACTTATTCATTAATCCACAGTTTTAATTTGTTTGAGTAATTATTGCTTAAAAACTTATACGCCTTTGAGCAATAAAAGCCAGATTTCGCCCGCATTTCGCTTATAATCAAGTTTATGTTTCCAAAATGAAGTAAATTATTCGAATGGTGCTGTGCGGCCTATTGTTGAATTTATTCTACAACTTCAACAAATTACATTTTTGCAGATCAATTATTGTACAATCTAAAATTAGTTATTGGTTTCCATTTTTGAAAAACATTTTGGAATATTTATTATTTGCTGCTGCTGTTCTCTGTTTAAAATAAAAATAATTTATTTTGTTAATGATAAATAAAGTTTGCAACGTTTAATAAGCATAAGGACTGAAGCTCGAAGCGCATCTGAAAGCTTCAATTATGCTCGTGCGACAATGTAGCATTCTGCTCTCTTGGTAAACACATTATTTTTGTTACAACTACATTCAGTATAAAAATAAAAGGATGATATAAGTAACATATTATAATATGTTTTATTTGCCAACAATGACATGTTATTAAGTGACAAAAACATTCATTACATTTTAGTTTATATTCAACTTTAATTTTGTAATAAATAAATAAACAAGGCTAACATAATTTTAATAAATCAAAAATTCCCTAAATACGCGATGGCGTACTTAACACACGGCCTTCCATAATGTGATGCTTACGTAACCTATAAGATGCAATAATAATTAATATTTTTGTCAAATAAATAACATTTTGTAAATATATTTGATAATTAAAATAGATAATTATAAAATATTCAGTTCTGGACCAGACTGTATAACATGAGGCTTTGGGGATAATACGCATGCGCAGAATTGTTAGACATATATCTCTCTCAGGCTCGTTTCTCTCTTGCATAAAAGGCTACTAGTTAGCGTTCCATTATTACTATATTCCAGTGACATGTTGACGACTAGTTCGTGGAATGTCCGCTACTGGCGCAGTTATGCAAATTTATTCACCTATTCTAATAGTTCTGTGTTGACATCAGTGTATATTTTCCTGTTGGTGGAATTACATCACGCTATTAATTTTATTACAAAGTTTTAAACATATAGTTCGCACAAATAGTAAAATATAAATAGTATAATGGATTTGTGTTTTATGTGTACTAAGGACTACCACTGCGTCCCTGTGGACGACAGAATAGTGTCCGAAGTGGAGTATCTTATTCCTGAAATAGTAAGTGAAATTAAACTTTACTTATTGTGAATAAGAAATAATTTTACATATCTCCGTTGTGTATTGTTTTTATGTTATTAAACAGTTGCATAAGTGAGGTTAGGTTAAGAGCCGATATGACCATGTCAGACAATCGACAAGTCGCTTGATCGACAATACATATTATACCGTAGTTTTGTTGAGTTCTTGTGTTTCATTTTATTAATATTATTTACCTCTATATTTACGTACGTATTATTAATGAACAATTGAAATTCATAATTATTTTATCATACAATATTCTTAAAATCAATATGTATTTACTTTTGTTAAGTTCTTCCTAATTACAGTTTTCTCTCTATTTATATTTTGTTTGAATTCTGCTTCCAATGTGATTACATTATTTTCTTTCGTTTTGAATATTATTTTTGTTTTTCGTATAAAATATTATCGACGTCTTAAAATACTATTTTCTTTATTGTATATACCGAACAACGTTATATCCACTGCTCGTACATTACTAATATTATCACTATTACAGTAATTATTCTTTTCTTTAGAATCAAACATAATTTTTGTTTTTCTATTTTCCATATTAATAACAAAAGGCTGATTTACAGTCTGAAATTTGGTAAAAATTCAATTATTAAATTTAGGCCTCTGAACTTGAAATTTGTGTGCTAGTTCCATCTATGTTTCAAGGCATGAAACTTTCATAAGCTGTTAATTGTTTATATATGTTTGATGGGTTAAATTTGTATATGTTTGGTTTATTGTATTTCCCACTCGATTTTGATACTTTCGGAGTCTATCCGGGAGAGGCACTTCCTAGAAATGGCAGCACTACTGACTGACTTGTAGGGAAAATATTATATTTTACATAAGTGCTAGTGTTATTTTGATTCTTTGTTTTGAGGATATTTTGTTATTTTTAATTCGATTCAAATTTGTTTATCGCAATTTCAGATAAATGATGCTGTGCGGTCAATGGTCGAAGTAGAAACATATTATAAAAGGAAAATAAGATTCACAATTGCGGTTATCTGCTTGTTAACTACTTATTTAATTATTTTTAGCTGTACATATTATTTTATGCGATAACAAGGGAAATAAAGGGAATAATTTATTTTTATATAGAAATAATAGGGCTGTGTCTTCAAATATCTAATTTGAATCAATCGTAATAACATTAAATACAATTGTCACTTCGGAGAAATGTGTATGCATCTGTAAAGCAGATGGAGAGTAGTGCAAGCAATCGTTGCTTTGTTATTACATTTATTTATTTTTTATATAAATACACCATAAAAAATAAAAATAAAAATTCATAATACCTTTAATTTCCGTATATTTTTTTTAATGTTACAGATTTTATTCGATAGGTACATAAATATAAACATGTACATCATGTTCTTTGTTTTGCACGTCTTTCTCCTGATAAGGCTCAATTTCTGGTATTTTTATCGTTTTTTTACCTCCCGCCTATCAATATATAGATAAGGGAGGTATTGTTTTTGGTCAAATTTCTCGAGTGTGAGTTTTCAACATATGAGCATGAATTAGGGTCCCTAGAATAAGATTATACTATTTTTACCGTGATGTCTCTATGTCTGTGTGTGTGTGTGTTTGTGACGATTTTTCGTCCACGATAACTCCAACACGATGCATGTAAAAAATATAATATTTGGTATTTAAGACTTATATTCAAATATGATGAACTGATTAGATTTTGACTACATTTGGTTAACCGGAAGTAGTACTTTACTTGAAGTTTTAAACCGTTTTTCCTAAAAAATACCTCTAAATACCATATTTTCGCAAATTTCGTTATTATAAATACAAAGATTTTTTTAATTTTCTACCGATCTGCATAATTACGTTTATATATAATTTCTAGGTAGATAGAAAAAAAATATATAAATTATAATAATTTTACATATCGTTTAGGCTGAGGAATTTCGATAAAACAGATGAGTTATTCATATGTTCACAAAATTTGACATATGATGTCAATTTTGATGTAAGTAATTGTAAAAGATAAAATAAGTAAAAATGAAGTCATTTTATTGTAAAAATTAAAAATGTGGAAGAAATATATTAGGAATGTATTTGCATGCGTGAATCAACGTAAGTTCAGTTCCGGTTTTAGTAACGTCAAAAATAGCTGTCATATTGGTCATACAAAATTTATGAAGGAAATTTTAGGTATGAAATGAATTAAAAATATTCTGAACTGCAATAGCAAACTAATTTTAAAACTACAAATTAAATGTATTGAAAAACTTATATAGAATATATTACTACAGTGGCGGGAGGTATTGTGTTGGACACACCAGATTTTCTCCTCTATCTTTCCTACAAACAATTCAAAACAAATATATAATGTTAAAGAATACTAATTACTACTTTCATGTAACGTCTCAGTTACCAGACTATGTTTTCCTGTTGGTGGTATTACATCACGCTATTAATTTTATTACAAAGTTTAAAATATATAGTTCGCACAAACAGTAAAATATAAACAGTATAATGGATTTGTGATTTAAGTGCACGAAGGACGACCACTGAGTCCCTGTGGAAAGCAGAAGTGGAGAATCTTATTCCTGAAATAGTAAGTCTAGTTATACATATGTTACGCGATAGACTTGTTCAACTACCCGTCGAAATAACTATCAAAGGTTCTTTAATACTGGTTGATTCACACAATTAAATAACAATTCGGAAACAAACGAAAAATCATTACATTTTTGATTATATTATCTTATATTGTCTTTTTCTTGACAACTGCCTACTAGTGACAAGTAATTTAATTTTTAATATTTAATAACTTCCATTAGATATTAGCATTGATCGCAACAACATATACTTTGTATATTTGTTATTGAATGTAGCAAAAGTGAGGTTAGGCTACGAGAGAATATAATCATGTCGTACAATCGACAAGTCGTTTGATCGACTATATTCTTTCCATTCAGGCGATTTGAATCTCCGAAATATACAGGAAAAAGAGAAAAAAATTGATGTACAATTAGACGCATCTATAAGAGATCCAAAGTCGGTTAAATTAGACAAAAGTTGCCTCATTTGGGGGTCATTTTATATGTTTTTGCTTTTCTCAAAAATGCATAGGTGACTATGATCAAAAAATGTATAACTTCTTTATTTCAATACAAAAAAAATTAATTTGGACATTATTCAAACACTTTTTTACTACGAATTCACTGCAGTACTCCAAATTTTTATTTCTCATACCGATTTCGAGAAATTGATACCAACTTTCAATTTTCATATGGACCTCAAAGTAAGCTGTGAGACCGTAAGAGAAGTCAAGAAGATTGGCATTTTACTCTATATTTCTATATCCATGTAGCTTTATCTATCCGAAATACAAGAATAAAATTAGCTTCTTGCTTGCTACAATTTGTGAGTATAATATGAGAATTGATTTTACATTTCAGACAATTATCAAGTTGGGTGTTCCACTGCGCATCTGTTCCATGTGTGAGGGTGCCCTCGACGCCTTCAGCAAATTCAAACATTCCAGTGTGGAGAGCAGCCGGCGCCTAGAGAGCAGCATCAGGGCCCGCGGGGCCCCGGAGCCCCCGCTACACACAGGCAGGGCCCCCGTTGTGGGCCACAAAGACACATCCGATACCCAACCCGAGAAGATAGAAGAGATGTTTATTAAGGAAGAATCTGTAGAGGAAAAATGGCCGGAGTGTCACCCGCACATATACAGCGCATCCCTAAACCCTGCCTTGCGGGTAGACAGGACATCTCCAGACACATACAGCGCTCTTCCCAATCCATTCGTTCTGTTAGAAAGTGTATTGCCAAATAATAAAATGCATAACAGCAGAATGTCTCTAAACACTGCATTGCACACAGATATCTCCATTAAGGAAGAACAACTGGAAGAAACGCCACAAGACCGACGACTTTATAATTTTATTAAGGAAAACATATGCAAGGAAGAATATGCAGAAAGTAATAAAATGAATAATGATAAAGATAATGAAAGAGAACACAAGACAGAGGAGGAGAATTCAAGGACGGACACACGGGAGGAAGTGTGGGAGAAGAGTTCCGCTGAGCCCGAAGAAATAGTTGTAAAAGAAACTCACAAGAATTATAGCAAAAATAATCAAATTGACACAAAGAAAAGTACCCTCTGTAATAAAAACTTTGAGAAAATACCTAAAAGAGAACATATTAGTAACAAATTATTCACACGTAAAAATAATTTATCGCGTCGTAAGAACCAAGTACATAGGCGAATAAAATATTTACCGTGTGTTCTATGTACAAAAACATTTATTTACAAATACGATTTAAATAGACATATAGAGTTACATAATGGAATTAAAAATATTCAGTGTTTTATTTGTAAAAAAAGATTTTCTAAAAAGCATAATTTGAGACAACATTTAAATACTCATAATGGACAAAAAGACCTCCGCGGTAATACAAGCACTAAAACATTTACGTCGGAAACTGAGTTAAAAAGCCACAGTACAGAACAAGAGAGCATCCGAGTAAACAAAGCGTGGCCGTGCTCTGTGTGTCATAAGATATTTAAATTTAGAAGTCATTTGGATCGGCATCTGAAAGTTCATTCTAAAGAGTATCGGTGTGAAATCTGCAGAAAATCGTTCACGCGGAAACGTGGCTTATTGAAGCACGTGAAAGTACATTCTGGAATAAAGAACTTTCATTGTAATGTCTGTAGTAAGTCATTCAAACGTAAATGGTATTTACGCGCCCATATCAGACTTCATTCCGGAATAAAAGACTATCAGTGCAATGTCTGTTGTAAATCATTTACGCAGAAGTCGGATTTAAATATTCACATGAAAATCCATTTGGGAATAAAAGAACATAAATGTAATGTCTGTTTTAAAACTTTTATGTTGAAGTCGAATTTAAATGTTCACATGAAAATTCATTTGGGAATAAAAGACTATCAGTGCAATGTCTGTAGTAAATCATTTACGAGGAAGTCGAATTTAAATGCTCACATGAAAATCCATTTGGGAATAAAAGAACATAAATGCAATGTGTGTTTCAAATCATTTATGAGGAAGTCGCATTTAAAAAATCACATGAAAATCCATTTGGGAATGAAAGAACATAAATGCAATGTCTGTAGTAAATCATTTACGAGGAAGTCGACTTTAAATGCTCACATGAAAATCCATTTGGGAATAAATGAACATAAATGAAATGTCTGTTTTAAATCATTTACAAAACAGTATATTTTAGATAGTCACATAAAAGTTCATTCTGCTATAAAAGACCAACATTGTAATGTTTGTAATAAATCATTAATACAGAAAACTGATTTACGACGTCACATGATAGTTCATTCTGAAATGCAGGTAAATCATACAAATATAAACCTCGATTAATTACTCACACGAAAACTCATTTTAAAACAAAATATGTTACATAATTTAATACTTAATAGAAAAGTCTGTGGTTAATGTTAAAGCAGAGAAACACCCAGAAAGGAACCAGGTTGCTCTCTTACTGGTTACAGCACCGGGAATCTACCTCTTGTGCAAATCATTGTGAGTAACAAGTACATTTATTATTTTACAATATTCATATTATTAATTATTATTTGTATTGCCCTCTCCTCGCTTAATAATAATTTTGAACTCCTTTGGCATTAAATATATTAGTAGATTAAATATAAGTTATGATAGGAATTATCAATCTATACTTTTATCACTTTATGTAACATTTATTTTTAATTCTGATAAGAATCCTGTTGAGAATATGTAGACCATAATAACAAAGACTAAGACTGGTATCAGACAGATGCACATGTCTAACTGTTAATGAAAATGATATTTGTTTTTTTTTAATGTACTTTACTTGTATTTTTTTGTAACTTGTATGATTTAATCAATGTATATTATTTTACATTTTACAAGATAAAACAGTTTTTAATGCTGATAAGAGGAATTGACTGGTGAACCTATCATCGTGAAAATGAAAATAAGTTTATCAAGTTTTATAAACTTAATAAATAACTCATATTTTTTAATTGCACAATCTGGTGTTTTTTACTTACTTAATCCTGGCGTTCTTATCTAGAATTTTCTCCGGCCTTTTCTATCTGTTGCTACTTTTCTTGTGTGTTCCTAGTTTTCTCTTCGACCTCTGACAGTTGTTGTACTTCTATCTGTCAGGTTTACTGGGTCGTCCTCTTTTTCTTTTTCCTGTGTCTCTTATTTTAAACATTTGTACTGTATAGGTGTTCAAGCCATTTTATTTTGTCTAGTCTTCCATGCCCTTCTATACAAGGGTTCTACCAAAAATTACTGCAAACTACTAATAAAAAAATCTGATGTGTCCAACACAATATCTTTCGCTACTGTAGTAATATATTCTATATAAGTTTTTCAATACATTTAATTTGTGGTTTTAAAATTAGTTTGTAATTGTAATTCAGAATATTTTTAATTCATTTCATACCTAAAATTTCCTTCATAAAATTTTATGACCAATATGACAGCTGTTTTTGACTAAAACCGGAACTGAACTTACCTTGATTCACGCATGCAATATATTCCTTATATATGTCAAATTTTGTGAACATATGAATAACTTATCTGTTTTATCGAAATTCCTCAGCCTAAACGATATGTAAAATTATTATAATTTATTTTTTTTCTATCTAGCTAGAAGTTATATATAATAGTATATTATTTAACAAGCATAATATGTAGCCATATTATGCGAGTCAAATACTATACTTTATCTACAACTAAAAGCCATATAAAAAATCTAATATTATTTGTTAAATATTCAGTTAAGTGTGTGTAGTTCATATATAGCTTAACAGATGGCGCCACAGTAGCACTTAAATGTCAAAATAACTATTCAAATTGTATTTATTATACTTTTATAATAATTTATATTGATATTTATAATAAAAAATATATTATTAATAAATTAACTATTATTTAATAATAACGTAATTTGCGAAACAATGGTATTAGAGGTATTTTTTTGGAAAAACTGTTTAAACCTTCAAGTAAAGTACTACGTCCGGTTAACCAATTATAGTCAAAATCTAATCAGTTCATCATATTTGAATATAAGTCTTAAGTACCAAATATTATATTTTTTACATGTATCATATTGGAGTTATCGTGGACGAAAAATCGTCACAGACCCACACACAGACACACATACACAGACACGGACATACAGACATCACGGTAAAAATAGCGAAATCGTATTGTAAGGACCCTAATTCGTGCTCATATGTTGAAAACTTACACTCGAGAAATCTGACCAAAAACAATACCTCCCTTATCTATATATTGATAGGCGGGAGGTAAAAATAAAAATTTTCATTTTTATTGTTTTTTTTATGTATTCTCCTTTTAACTCAACACATTTAAGCATTTGATAAAACCAATCGTTGAAGCAATAAATCCATTCTTTTGGAGACACCTGAGAGACCAAGTTTCCGTAGGATGCAACCGCATCAGTTGCACTTGTATATCGGAAACCACGTATGTTAACCTTTAATTTAGGAAATAGGAAGGAATGACAAGGTGCAAGGTCAGGACTGTACGGCGGGTGCTCCAGTAATTCCAGCTTGGACTCTGTTAAATAGGTTTTAGTTTGCGCAGCAGTATGTGGGGATGCATTGTCCTGGTGCAAGACTAGCTTACTTCCAGGCCCTTGTCAAATACCTGTGGTAAACAAATTGTTGTATGCCAATTAACAGTTACTGTTTTCCTATCTTCTAATGCAATATTGACAATAGCACCGGATTTTGAGAAAAAGAAGGCAATCATTTTTTACCAATATTTCGAACACTTTTTACTTTCACAGGATTGGATTATTATAGAAAATATTCACGTTGAAAGTGAACTGAGTATAATGATTTCTCCGACAGTAGGTGGGCTGGTATTTCGTAGAGCAGCTGAGATGGGTGTGGAACTGCGGCGGAAGTGTTAAAAGCTCTCGGCTACTTTGATGCTCTGTGAGTCCACGGCTGAATCGGATATACGAGTCTATTTCTCCAGCAGGAACTAATTCTCTAGCAGGACACAAGCCAGCACCAAGCAAAACAAAATCCAAGCAAAAGTAAAAGGAAGCACAAACAAAATTGTTAAAATGGAAAAGTCACTCAACAAAGTAAATCTCAATAAACTATAAAATACAAAAATATTTACAAAGAATAAATTGACGTAAGCAGTGGCAAGAAATATATGAAAAGGTAAGAAAAAATTAAAGGATGATATCGCAAGTTGTCACAACGCGACAAGTCGAAAACCGACACTCGTTTCGGGTTCGGTATAACAATTCAATCAATTCAGTCTCTGAATACTCTTAACAAAACCAACATAACCCCAATATCAAAGGCTGACTAAACTTAAACTCTAAACCCAACTTAAACACAAACGAAAGCTAAAATAATGAACCGACGACAGACAATTTACTCTTTCCTACGCTCATTCACTCAGGATAGGGAAAGGGAATGATAATGAATGATTTGTGAAGTGATAACAAGAATTTTTAAAACAGAAATTACTTTAAACTAATTGATCAAAATCCAAAATTTGAGTGTCCATCTGGACACTAAAAATACGGCCAACTTGAATTGATTGCTCTAATTATACAGAATTTACAAAAAAATGAGTTAAACAAAATTTAAACACTTAAAACTACGCAATATTTATTTATACGATAATTATATTACCAACTATTTATTTATTTCTAGTTTGCATGTCGCTGAAATGCACTGACCGACACTGACTTCTTTCAGTGACTCTCTGCACACTCTGACCGAGACTAACTTCTTTACTTGTGATTGCTGTTTCTGTAACTGATTCAATATCGGTAGCTTGTTTGGCTGCGATGGCAGCTGTTTCATTACCAGCTATTCCAACATGGGAAGGGATCCAGAGGAAGACTCTGTTGTTGTTGTGTTGAGTTGCTGGGATTTGGAGTTCTGTTTATCGGGTTATTTAGGGATATGTTTTGGATACTGTGTATAGAATTTTGGGAGTCAGTACAGTGGCGCTGACTTTTATTTCTGTCGGGTGCTCAAAAACCTAAAGGATATATTCTACATATATACCCCAAGAAATCAGAAATGTAATTAAATGTAAATAGAGCAATAAAACAAATGAAAAAATTAAATGTATTTATTAAATTTTAATTAAAGAATAAAATCCCTGTATTAACAATAAGTTTATATACTGTTACGTGAAAATAGCAGTTGCTACGAAAAAATAAATATCAAACGTCAAAATCTGCGTTAGAATGAAAATAACGTAGCTTTTGACGTTTGATTTTTATTTCTTCCTGGCAATTGCTATTCTGAGGTAAAAGTTTTTCAAACTTAATGTCAATATAGCGTACGTATTTTTAGTTTAACAATTAACTTCAACATATTGGATTTGTATTTTTATGTAGATCAAAATGTGTAGGGTGTTCCATTTAAAATTAAAAATTATGGATCCCAAATCTTTAGAACCATTGGTTGAAATAAAATTTTGATTCGGTCATTTTAATAGTCTTGTAATATAGAAATTGTTTGCTTTAAATGACGAAAGAAAATAACTAATACAAAATTACGTAGGATTCCAAAGAAAGAAACAAAACTTATAATTTCTTGAGGTAAAATTAAAATATTTTAGAACAGAAAATAACTTCATTGTGTAATCCTGTCGCTGAAGAAAATTGAAAGCGGTAATAGTTTTTGTTTCGTCAAATGGCTTTCCGTTACATATTTTATTCTCATTTATGTTTATTAATTTATAACATATTAAAGTTACAACGATAGTTAATAATACATACAATATAGTGAAATGTGTTTCATGTTTAGTATCTAATTCTTTTAGTGGTCTTATAGTAGGAATAGTTTTTGTAAAATCTTCTATATTTTGCAAAATCTTATATTTATTTGATTTTATTTCCAACATCATTGATCATGAAAACTGTAATTTTATTTCTTTGTATTCATTTACAAAAGGTTTAAAAACATTAATTTTACATTGACTTGTACTAGAAATTTGAAATATTCCTTGCGTGCTTTTTGTTTCTTTAATATTTTTGCAAACAATTTCAACATTCTGTTTATCAGAGCTAAATATAATTAATTCATTAGAATTTGGTATACGAATTATATTATTATGGGATGTTATTTGTTAATTTCACATTTATTATTATTGCTGTACAACAATTGGTTAGTAGTTATTATTGTAACAAGTATAAATCAGCACATTATAGTTTGTGTTTAGATGTTAGCTATGGCACGGTTTGCACATAATGAAGGTCGATTATTTATTCAACTAACCTACTACTTTTTGCTGATCTACGGGGCCTTCCAGCCCAGCGATATGCCATCTGGTGGCGAATTTTAGAAACCCTCCGAGAGACATTCGTAGTTTATAACCTATGTTTACAACTTACGTTTGACGACATTTTATTTATTTATTTTGTTTAATTTTAAGTTTTTGTGCTGCATTTTCGTATTTTTATATTGTTTTAGTATTATATCAGTTTGATATATACCAAACAGTCTTTTTAAAGACTAATTTTCGTGTGGTTATCGTTTCTTTCTTTGATTCTTTTGCATCTTTATTTCTTTTGCAATATATCAAATATACATTGTTGTGTACCAATGTGCAATTCATGGAAAAAACGTAACTCAGATTTACACTTTTTTTCGATTTCCTAGTGATAATTCTAAAGTACAAATAAAAATAATTTTAACAATTACGAATTGGTCAATAGGAAAAAGGTGTGGATAAACGTTTTAAAAATTTGAAAAAAGTAAGCCCTTTCATGAAAGTGTGCTCCTTACATTTTGACGAAGGAAGCGTCTTATATAAATTGATAACATAATATACCTGGGTGCCTATTCTGTAACTTATAACACTAGTGATACGCGTGTATGTGTAGTGTTATAATCTGACTGCCATCTAGCGGTTTTTGAGTGCAACAGGGCAATATGACGTCACTCATTTTGTAAATGATACACTAGAGGGAAGAGTAGTGTTATATTCATTTCACTAGTGTTATACTGACGTTTGGTTTGTGCGCTTGGCGGTATTGAAAGAACAAATTAGAAAATAACAAACTAATTAATAAAGAGAATCTTGAAATTATGCAAATGTACGCAATTGAAGCTCGAAGCGCATCTGAAAGCTTCAATTATGCTCGTGCGACAATGTAGCATTCTGCTCTCTTGGTAAACACATTATTTTTGTTACAACTACATTCAGTATAAAAATAAAAGGATGATATAAGTAACATATTATAATATGTTTTATTTGCCAACAATGACATGTTATTAAGTGACAAAAACATTCATTACATTTTAGTTTATATTCAACTTTAATTTTGTAATAAATAAATAAACAAGGCTAACATAATTTTAATAAATCAAAAATTCCCTAAATACGCGATGGCGTACTTAACACACGGCCTTCCATAATGTGATGCTTACGTAACCTATAAGATGCAATAATAATTAATATTTTTGTCAAATAAATAACATTTTGTAAATATATTTGATAATTAAAATAGATAATTATAAAATATTCAGTTCTGGACCAGACTGTATAACATGAGGCTTTGGGGATAATACGCATGCGCAGAATTGTTAGACATATATCTCTCTCAGGCTCGTTTCTCTCTTGCATAAAAGGCTACTAGTTAGCGTTCCATTATTACTATATTCCAGTGACATGTTGACGACTAGTTCGTGGAATGTCCGCTACTGGCGCAGTTATGCAAATTTATTCACCTATTCTAATAGTTCTGTGTTGACATCAGTGTATATTTTCCTGTTGGTGGAATTACATCACGCTATTAATTTTATTACAAAGTTTTAAACATATAGTTCGCACAAATAGTAAAATATAAATAGTATAATGGATTTGTGTTTTATGTGTACTAAGGACTACCACTGCGTCCCTGTGGACGACAGAATAGTGTCCGAAGTGGAGTATCTTATTCCTGAAATAGTAAGTGAAATTAAACTTTACTTATTGTGAATAAGAAATAATTTTACATATCTCCGTTGTGTATTGTTTTTATGTTATTAAACAGTTGCATAAGTGAGGTTAGGTTAAGAGCCGATATGACCATGTCAGACAATCGACAAGTCGCTTGATCGACAATACATATTATACCGTAGTTTTGTTGAGTTCTTGTGTTTCATTTTATTAATATTATTTACCTCTATATTTACGTACGTATTATTAATGAACAATTGAAATTCATAATTATTTTATCATACAATATTCTTAAAATCAATATGTATTTACTTTTGTTAAGTTCTTCCTAATTACAGTTTTCTCTCTATTTATATTTTGTTTGAATTCTGCTTCCAATGTGATTACATTATTTTCTTTCGTTTTGAATATTATTTTTGTTTTTCGTATAAAATATTATCGACGTCTTAAAATACTATTTTCTTTATTGTATATACCGAACAACGTTATATCCACTGCTCGTACATTACTAATATTATCACTATTACAGTAATTATTCTTTTCTTTAGAATCAAACATAATTTTTGTTTTTCTATTTTCCATATTAATAACAAAAGGCTGATTTACAGTCTGAAATTTGGTAAAAATTCAATTATTAAATTTAGGCCTCTGAACTTGAAATTTGTGTGCTAGTTCCATCTATGTTTCAAGGCATGAAACTTTCATAAGCTGTTAATTGTTTATATATGTTTGATGGGTTAAATTTGTATATGTTTGGTTTATTGTATTTCCCACTCGATTTTGATACTTTCGGAGTCTATCCGGGAGAGGCACTTCCTAGAAATGGCAGCACTACTGACTGACTTGTAGGGAAAATATTATATTTTACATAAGTGCTAGTGTTATTTTGATTCTTTGTTTTGAGGATATTTTGTTATTTTTAATTCGATTCAAATTTGTTTATCGCAATTTCAGATAAATGATGCTGTGCGGTCAATGGTCGAAGTAGAAACATATTATAAAAGGAAAATAAGATTCACAATTGCGGTTATCTGCTTGTTAACTACTTATTTAATTATTTTTAGCTGTACATATTATTTTATGCGATAACAAGGGAAATAAAGGGAATAATTTATTTTTATATAGAAATAATAGGGCTGTGTCTTCAAATATCTAATTTGAATCAATCGTAATAACATTAAATACAATTGTCACTTCGGAGAAATGTGTATGCATCTGTAAAGCAGATGGAGAGTAGTGCAAGCAATCGTTGCTTTGTTATTACATTTATTTATTTTTTATATAAATACACCATAAAAAATAAAAATAAAAATTCATAATACCTTTAATTTCCGTATATTTTTTTTAATGTTACAGATTTTATTCGATAGGTACATAAATATAAACATGTACATCATGTTCTTTGTTTTGCACGTCTTTCTCCTGATAAGGCTCAATTTCTGGTATTTTTATCGTTTTTTTACCTCCCGCCTATCAATATATAGATAAGGGAGGTATTGTTTTTGGTCAAATTTCTCGAGTGTGAGTTTTCAACATATGAGCATGAATTAGGGTCCCTAGAATAAGATTATACTATTTTTACCGTGATGTCTCTATGTCTGTGTGTGTGTGTGTTTGTGACGATTTTTCGTCCACGATAACTCCAACACGATGCATGTAAAAAATATAATATTTGGTATTTAAGACTTATATTCAAATATGATGAACTGATTAGATTTTGACTACATTTGGTTAACCGGAAGTAGTACTTTACTTGAAGTTTTAAACCGTTTTTCCTAAAAAATACCTCTAAATACCATATTTTCGCAAATTTCGTTATTATAAATACAAAGATTTTTTTAATTTTCTACCGATCTGCATAATTACGTTTATATATAATTTCTAGGTAGATAGAAAAAAAATATATAAATTATAATAATTTTACATATCGTTTAGGCTGAGGAATTTCGATAAAACAGATGAGTTATTCATATGTTCACAAAATTTGACATATGATGTCAATTTTGATGTAAGTAATTGTAAAAGATAAAATAAGTAAAAATGAAGTCATTTTATTGTAAAAATTAAAAATGTGGAAGAAATATATTAGGAATGTATTTGCATGCGTGAATCAACGTAAGTTCAGTTCCGGTTTTAGTAACGTCAAAAATAGCTGTCATATTGGTCATACAAAATTTATGAAGGAAATTTTAGGTATGAAATGAATTAAAAATATTCTGAACTGCAATAGCAAACTAATTTTAAAACTACAAATTAAATGTATTGAAAAACTTATATAGAATATATTACTACAGTGGCGGGAGGTATTGTGTTGGACACACCAGATTTTCTCCTCTATCTTTCCTACAAACAATTCAAAACAAATATATAATGTTAAAGAATACTAATTACTACTTTCATGTAACGTCTCAGTTACCAGACTATGTTTTCCTGTTGGTGGTATTACATCACGCTATTAATTTTATTACAAAGTTTAAAATATATAGTTCGCACAAACAGTAAAATATAAACAGTATAATGGATTTGTGATTTAAGTGCACGAAGGACGACCACTGAGTCCCTGTGGAAAGCAGAAGTGGAGAATCTTATTCCTGAAATAGTAAGTCTAGTTATACATATGTTACGCGATAGACTTGTTCAACTACCCGTCGAAATAACTATCAAAGGTTCTTTAATACTGGTTGATTCACACAATTAAATAACAATTCGGAAACAAACGAAAAATCATTACATTTTTGATTATATTATCTTATATTGTCTTTTTCTTGACAACTGCCTACTAGTGACAAGTAATTTAATTTTTAATATTTAATAACTTCCATTAGATATTAGCATTGATCGCAACAACATATACTTTGTATATTTGTTATTGAATGTAGCAAAAGTGAGGTTAGGCTACGAGAGAATATAATCATGTCGTACAATCGACAAGTCGTTTGATCGACTATATTCTTTCCATTCAGGCGATTTGAATCTCCGAAATATACAGGAAAAAGAGAAAAAAATTGATGTACAATTAGACGCATCTATAAGAGATCCAAAGTCGGTTAAATTAGACAAAAGTTGCCTCATTTGGGGGTCATTTTATATGTTTTTGCTTTTCTCAAAAATGCATAGGTGACTATGATCAAAAAATGTATAACTTCTTTATTTCAATACAAAAAAAATTAATTTGGACATTATTCAAACACTTTTTTACTACGAATTCACTGCAGTACTCCAAATTTTTATTTCTCATACCGATTTCGAGAAATTGATACCAACTTTCAATTTTCATATGGACCTCAAAGTAAGCTGTGAGACCGTAAGAGAAGTCAAGAAGATTGGCATTTTACTCTATATTTCTATATCCATGTAGCTTTATCTATCCGAAATACAAGAATAAAATTAGCTTCTTGCTTGCTACAATTTGTGAGTATAATATGAGAATTGATTTTACATTTCAGACAATTATCAAGTTGGGTGTTCCACTGCGCATCTGTTCCATGTGTGAGGGTGCCCTCGACGCCTTCAGCAAATTCAAACATTCCAGTGTGGAGAGCAGCCGGCGCCTAGAGAGCAGCATCAGGGCCCGCGGGGCCCCGGAGCCCCCGCTACACACAGGCAGGGCCCCCGTTGTGGGCCACAAAGACACATCCGATACCCAACCCGAGAAGATAGAAGAGATGTTTATTAAGGAAGAATCTGTAGAGGAAAAATGGCCGGAGTGTCACCCGCACATATACAGCGCATCCCTAAACCCTGCCTTGCGGGTAGACAGGACATCTCCAGACACATACAGCGCTCTTCCCAATCCATTCGTTCTGTTAGAAAGTGTATTGCCAAATAATAAAATGCATAACAGCAGAATGTCTCTAAACACTGCATTGCACACAGATATCTCCATTAAGGAAGAACAACTGGAAGAAACGCCACAAGACCGACGACTTTATAATTTTATTAAGGAAAACATATGCAAGGAAGAATATGCAGAAAGTAATAAAATGAATAATGATAAAGATAATGAAAGAGAACACAAGACAGAGGAGGAGAATTCAAGGACGGACACACGGGAGGAAGTGTGGGAGAAGAGTTCCGCTGAGCCCGAAGAAATAGTTGTAAAAGAAACTCACAAGAATTATAGCAAAAATAATCAAATTGACACAAAGAAAAGTACCCTCTGTAATAAAAACTTTGAGAAAATACCTAAAAGAGAACATATTAGTAACAAATTATTCACACGTAAAAATAATTTATCGCGTCGTAAGAACCAAGTACATAGGCGAATAAAATATTTACCGTGTGTTCTATGTACAAAAACATTTATTTACAAATACGATTTAAATAGACATATAGAGTTACATAATGGAATTAAAAATATTCAGTGTTTTATTTGTAAAAAAAGATTT
Organism: Stenolophus ochropezus; assembly: GCA_035578165.1. Classification (NCBI taxonomy): domain Eukaryota; kingdom Metazoa; phylum Arthropoda; class Insecta; order Coleoptera; family Carabidae; genus Stenolophus; species Stenolophus ochropezus. The sequence goes on along the minus strand of JAQOWZ010000012.1, from coordinate 9,892,295 downwards.
TCTAAAAAGCATAATTTGAGACAACATTTAAATACTCATAATGGACAAAAAGACCTCCGCGGTAATACAAGCACTAAAACATTTACGTCGGAAACTGAGTTAAAAAGCCACAGTACAGAACAAGAGAGCATCCGAGTAAACAAAGCGTGGCCGTGCTCTGTGTGTCATAAGATATTTAAATTTAGAAGTCATTTGGATCGGCATCTGAAAGTTCATTCTAAAGAGTATCGGTGTGAAATCTGCAGAAAATCGTTCACGCGGAAACGTGGCTTATTGAAGCACGTGAAAGTACATTCTGGAATAAAGAACTTTCATTGTAATGTCTGTAGTAAGTCATTCAAACGTAAATGGTATTTACGCGCCCATATCAGACTTCATTCCGGAATAAAAGACTATCAGTGCAATGTCTGTTGTAAATCATTTACGCAGAAGTCGGATTTAAATATTCACATGAAAATCCATTTGGGAATAAAAGAACATAAATGTAATGTCTGTTTTAAAACTTTTATGTTGAAGTCGAATTTAAATGTTCACATGAAAATTCATTTGGGAATAAAAGACTATCAGTGCAATGTCTGTAGTAAATCATTTACGAGGAAGTCGAATTTAAATGCTCACATGAAAATCCATTTGGGAATAAAAGAACATAAATGCAATGTGTGTTTCAAATCATTTATGAGGAAGTCGCATTTAAAAAATCACATGAAAATCCATTTGGGAATGAAAGAACATAAATGCAATGTCTGTAGTAAATCATTTACGAGGAAGTCGACTTTAAATGCTCACATGAAAATCCATTTGGGAATAAATGAACATAAATGAAATGTCTGTTTTAAATCATTTACAAAACAGTATATTTTAGATAGTCACATAAAAGTTCATTCTGCTATAAAAGACCAACATTGTAATGTTTGTAATAAATCATTAATACAGAAAACTGATTTACGACGTCACATGATAGTTCATTCTGAAATGCAGGTAAATCATACAAATATAAACCTCGATTAATTACTCACACGAAAACTCATTTTAAAACAAAATATGTTACATAATTTAATACTTAATAGAAAAGTCTGTGGTTAATGTTAAAGCAGAGAAACACCCAGAAAGGAACCAGGTTGCTCTCTTACTGGTTACAGCACCGGGAATCTACCTCTTGTGCAAATCATTGTGAGTAACAAGTACATTTATTATTTTACAATATTCATATTATTAATTATTATTTGTATTGCCCTCTCCTCGCTTAATAATAATTTTGAACTCCTTTGGCATTAAATATATTAGTAGATTAAATATAAGTTATGATAGGAATTATCAATCTATACTTTTATCACTTTATGTAACATTTATTTTTAATTCTGATAAGAATCCTGTTGAGAATATGTAGACCATAATAACAAAGACTAAGACTGGTATCAGACAGATGCACATGTCTAACTGTTAATGAAAATGATATTTGTTTTTTTTTAATGTACTTTACTTGTATTTTTTTGTAACTTGTATGATTTAATCAATGTATATTATTTTACATTTTACAAGATAAAACAGTTTTTAATGCTGATAAGAGGAATTGACTGGTGAACCTATCATCGTGAAAATGAAAATAAGTTTATCAAGTTTTATAAACTTAATAAATAACTCATATTTTTTAATTGCACAATCTGGTGTTTTTTACTTACTTAATCCTGGCGTTCTTATCTAGAATTTTCTCCGGCCTTTTCTATCTGTTGCTACTTTTCTTGTGTGTTCCTAGTTTTCTCTTCGACCTCTGACAGTTGTTGTACTTCTATCTGTCAGGTTTACTGGGTCGTCCTCTTTTTCTTTTTCCTGTGTCTCTTATTTTAAACATTTGTACTGTATAGGTGTTCAAGCCATTTTATTTTGTCTAGTCTTCCATGCCCTTCTATACAAGGGTTCTACCAAAAATTACTGCAAACTACTAATAAAAAAATCTGATGTGTCCAACACAATATCTTTCGCTACTGTAGTAATATATTCTATATAAGTTTTTCAATACATTTAATTTGTGGTTTTAAAATTAGTTTGTAATTGTAATTCAGAATATTTTTAATTCATTTCATACCTAAAATTTCCTTCATAAAATTTTATGACCAATATGACAGCTGTTTTTGACTAAAACCGGAACTGAACTTACCTTGATTCACGCATGCAATATATTCCTTATATATGTCAAATTTTGTGAACATATGAATAACTTATCTGTTTTATCGAAATTCCTCAGCCTAAACGATATGTAAAATTATTATAATTTATTTTTTTTCTATCTAGCTAGAAGTTATATATAATAGTATATTATTTAACAAGCATAATATGTAGCCATATTATGCGAGTCAAATACTATACTTTATCTACAACTAAAAGCCATATAAAAAATCTAATATTATTTGTTAAATATTCAGTTAAGTGTGTGTAGTTCATATATAGCTTAACAGATGGCGCCACAGTAGCACTTAAATGTCAAAATAACTATTCAAATTGTATTTATTATACTTTTATAATAATTTATATTGATATTTATAATAAAAAATATATTATTAATAAATTAACTATTATTTAATAATAACGTAATTTGCGAAACAATGGTATTAGAGGTATTTTTTTGGAAAAACTGTTTAAACCTTCAAGTAAAGTACTACGTCCGGTTAACCAATTATAGTCAAAATCTAATCAGTTCATCATATTTGAATATAAGTCTTAAGTACCAAATATTATATTTTTTACATGTATCATATTGGAGTTATCGTGGACGAAAAATCGTCACAGACCCACACACAGACACACATACACAGACACGGACATACAGACATCACGGTAAAAATAGCGAAATCGTATTGTAAGGACCCTAATTCGTGCTCATATGTTGAAAACTTACACTCGAGAAATCTGACCAAAAACAATACCTCCCTTATCTATATATTGATAGGCGGGAGGTAAAAATAAAAATTTTCATTTTTATTGTTTTTTTTATGTATTCTCCTTTTAACTCAACACATTTAAGCATTTGATAAAACCAATCGTTGAAGCAATAAATCCATTCTTTTGGAGACACCTGAGAGACCAAGTTTCCGTAGGATGCAACCGCATCAGTTGCACTTGTATATCGGAAACCACGTATGTTAACCTTTAATTTAGGAAATAGGAAGGAATGACAAGGTGCAAGGTCAGGACTGTACGGCGGGTGCTCCAGTAATTCCAGCTTGGACTCTGTTAAATAGGTTTTAGTTTGCGCAGCAGTATGTGGGGATGCATTGTCCTGGTGCAAGACTAGCTTACTTCCAGGCCCTTGTCAAATACCTGTGGTAAACAAATTGTTGTATGCCAATTAACAGTTACTGTTTTCCTATCTTCTAATGCAATATTGACAATAGCACCGGATTTTGAGAAAAAGAAGGCAATCATTTTTTACCAATATTTCGAACACTTTTTACTTTCACAGGATTGGATTATTATAGAAAATATTCACGTTGAAAGTGAACTGAGTATAATGATTTCTCCGACAGTAGGTGGGCTGGTATTTCGTAGAGCAGCTGAGATGGGTGTGGAACTGCGGCGGAAGTGTTAAAAGCTCTCGGCTACTTTGATGCTCTGTGAGTCCACGGCTGAATCGGATATACGAGTCTATTTCTCCAGCAGGAACTAATTCTCTAGCAGGACACAAGCCAGCACCAAGCAAAACAAAATCCAAGCAAAAGTAAAAGGAAGCACAAACAAAATTGTTAAAATGGAAAAGTCACTCAACAAAGTAAATCTCAATAAACTATAAAATACAAAAATATTTACAAAGAATAAATTGACGTAAGCAGTGGCAAGAAATATATGAAAAGGTAAGAAAAAATTAAAGGATGATATCGCAAGTTGTCACAACGCGACAAGTCGAAAACCGACACTCGTTTCGGGTTCGGTATAACAATTCAATCAATTCAGTCTCTGAATACTCTTAACAAAACCAACATAACCCCAATATCAAAGGCTGACTAAACTTAAACTCTAAACCCAACTTAAACACAAACGAAAGCTAAAATAATGAACCGACGACAGACAATTTACTCTTTCCTACGCTCATTCACTCAGGATAGGGAAAGGGAATGATAATGAATGATTTGTGAAGTGATAACAAGAATTTTTAAAACAGAAATTACTTTAAACTAATTGATCAAAATCCAAAATTTGAGTGTCCATCTGGACACTAAAAATACGGCCAACTTGAATTGATTGCTCTAATTATACAGAATTTACAAAAAAATGAGTTAAACAAAATTTAAACACTTAAAACTACGCAATATTTATTTATACGATAATTATATTACCAACTATTTATTTATTTCTAGTTTGCATGTCGCTGAAATGCACTGACCGACACTGACTTCTTTCAGTGACTCTCTGCACACTCTGACCGAGACTAACTTCTTTACTTGTGATTGCTGTTTCTGTAACTGATTCAATATCGGTAGCTTGTTTGGCTGCGATGGCAGCTGTTTCATTACCAGCTATTCCAACATGGGAAGGGATCCAGAGGAAGACTCTGTTGTTGTTGTGTTGAGTTGCTGGGATTTGGAGTTCTGTTTATCGGGTTATTTAGGGATATGTTTTGGATACTGTGTATAGAATTTTGGGAGTCAGTACAGTGGCGCTGACTTTTATTTCTGTCGGGTGCTCAAAAACCTAAAGGATATATTCTACATATATACCCCAAGAAATCAGAAATGTAATTAAATGTAAATAGAGCAATAAAACAAATGAAAAAATTAAATGTATTTATTAAATTTTAATTAAAGAATAAAATCCCTGTATTAACAATAAGTTTATATACTGTTACGTGAAAATAGCAGTTGCTACGAAAAAATAAATATCAAACGTCAAAATCTGCGTTAGAATGAAAATAACTTAGCTTTTGACGTTTGATTTTTATTTCTTCCTGGCAATTGCTATTCTGAGGTAAAAGTTTTTCAAACTTAATGTCAATATAGCGTACGTATTTTTAGTTTAACAATTAACTTCAACATATTGGATTTGTATTTTTATGTAGATCAAAATGTGTAGGGTGTTCCATTTAAAATTAAAAATTATGGATCCCAAATCTTTAGAACCATTGGTTGAAATAAAATTTTGATTCGGTCATTTTAATAGTCTTGTAATATAGAAATTGTTTGCTTTAAATGACGAAAGAAAATAACTAATACAAAATTACGTAGGATTCCAAAGAAAGAAACAAAACTTATAATTTCTTGAGGTAAAATTAAAATATTTTAGAACAGAAAATAACTTCATTGTGTAATCCTGTCGCTGAAGAAAATTGAAAGCGGTAATAGTTTTTGTTTCGTCAAATGGCTTTCCGTTACATATTTTATTCTCATTTATGTTTATTAATTTATAACATATTAAAGTTACAACGATAGTTAATAATACATACAATATAGTGAAATGTGTTTCATGTTTAGTATCTAATTCTTTTAGTGGTCTTATAGTAGGAATAGTTTTTGTAAAATCTTCTATATTTTGCAAAATCTTATATTTATTTGATTTTATTTCCAACATCATTGATCATGAAAACTGTAATTTTATTTCTTTGTATTCATTTACAAAAGGTTTAAAAACATTAATTTTACATTGACTTGTACTAGAAATTTGAAATATTCCTTGCGTGCTTTTTGTTTCTTTAATATTTTTGCAAACAATTTCAACATTCTGTTTATCAGAGCTAAATATAATTAATTCATTAGAATTTGGTATACGAATTATATTATTATGGGATGTTATTTGTTAATTTCACATTTATTATTATTGCTGTACAACAATTGGTTAGTAGTTATTATTGTAACAAGTATAAATCAGCACATTATAGTTTGTGTTTAGATGTTAGCTATGGCACGGTTTGCACATAATGAAGGTCGATTATTTATTCAACTAACCTACTACTTTTTGCTGATCTACGGGGCCTTCCAGCCCAGCGATATGCCATCTGGTGGCGAATTTTAGAAACCCTCCGAGAGACATTCGTAGTTTATAACCTATGTTTACAACTTACGTTTGACGACATTTTATTTATTTATTTTGTTTAATTTTAAGTTTTTGTGCTGCATTTTCGTATTTTTATATTGTTTTAGTATTATATCAGTTTGATATATACCAAACAGTCTTTTTAAAGACTAATTTTCGTGTGGTTATCGTTTCTTTCTTTGATTCTTTTGCATCTTTATTTCTTTTGCAATATATCAAATATACATTGTTGTGTACCAATGTGCAATTCATGGAAAAAACGTAACTCAGATTTACACTTTTTTTCGATTTCCTAGTGATAATTCTCAAGTACAAATGAAAAATAATTTTAACAAGTACGAATTGGTCAATAGGAAAAAGGTGTGGATAAACGTTTTAAAAATTTCAAAAAAGTAAGCCCTTTCATGAAAGTGTGCTCCTTACATTTTGACGAAGGAAGCGCCTTATATAAATTGATAACATAATACACCTGGGTGCCTATTCTGTAACTTATAACACTAGTTATACGCGTTTAAAAGTGTTATAATCTGACTGCCATCTAGCGGTTTTTGAGTGCAACAGAGCAATATGACGTCACTCATTTTGTAAACGATTCACTAGAGGGAAGAGTAGTGTTATATTCATTTCACTAGTGTTATACTGACGTTTGGTTTGTGCGCTTGGCGGTATTGAAAGAAAAAATTAGGAAATAACAAACAAATTACTAAAGAGAATCTTGAAATTATGCAAATGTACGCAATTGACAATAAACACAATTTTGAACAATTTGAAATTTGTGCCAGGGAGTAGTGCCAACTTAAAAATTATTTTACTAAAACTTTCAAATACAAAAGATCCTAAGATTACAACATTGTACAATTGACATGAGACGTCAATCAATATAACACTTCAAATCGTTGAAAAGTTGCAGAATAGGCACCCTGGTATATTCTAATAAAACACTGATAATTTGTTATTTGAAATGTTCCTTCAGTAATATGCGGTGATAAATGCAAAGCCGATGATTGTAAACATAATCCATATAGATTGACCTCTTCATATGTAGACGCCAAAATACCGCATAAAATTATATGACCGACATTAAGAACTTCTTACCCTTCATACACAGTTCTGGAATTTTTGTTTCCTTTATAAAATTAAAGTATTCCATCAAAGGAAACCTTAAACCTTGTTCAGCATTAAACTGATTCATAACCTGACACCTCGAAAAATAAAGGAATAATTTGAATAATAGCATGACACAGATAAACCTATATTGCTTTCTTACAAAAAAAAAAATAGGTCAAATTACAATAATTTGTAATTTACAAGTATTATTATTTAAAATTTAGCAGTTATATCTAAATTCTTGTTAACTTTACGTGCTAATTAGTTCACTCTACTGTCAGCAATGTCTCTAGGAGGGTTTCAAATTTTATCCGCAGTGGCGCTGGGATCTAAACTTTAAAAGCCTGTACTTATTAAGGTGCATTCACATAAGTGTTTAGTTTTAAGGTTTACAATTGCGTTTAAGATTAGGAAAGTTTGACGCCATGTATCAAAATGAAAACATTCACACTGCGCATCGTAGTGCGTGTGTTAAACGTAAACTATGCAAACTCCAAACTTTATGTTTAGGTTTACGTTTACGTTTAGGAATGGACCAATAGCAAAGCAGGTAGTATGCAATGGCGTTATGTAGTTTTCTCTCTTTGTAAGCTGTTACTTCAAATATAACCACAAATTTGAAATGAATCGCAAAGAAAAATTAATTTTGGCAACTACTTTAACTTTATATCTTTATAATAAACGAATAAAAAAAACTAAACGACGGTGGTGGGTTCGTCCAATATTAGAAAGACGTTATTCCCAGGGAGACTGGTACAATTTAGTTCAAGAGATGAGATTACAGGACACTGAATCTTTTTTTGATTATACCAGGCTAACAGTAGCCCAATTTGATGTTTTATTAGGGCTAGTCGGACCCTTAATTAAAAAACAAACAATTAGAAGGCAACCAATTCCCGAAGGAGCGCGATTAGCGTTAACTTTAAGGTAAATTTATTATTGTATACAAATAAGTCAGAACATGATAATATGTAAATATATTTATTTTAGGCACCTGGCTACAGGCGATTCACTGTCTTCGTTGTCATACGCTTACCGAGTAGGAAAATCCACAGCTTGTAACATTATCTATGAAACCTGTGAAGCATTGTGGCAAGCGTTGTCTGGAAAATTTGTGAAATTCCCAAACAAAAATGAATTTAAAATTATTGCTAATGAATTTGAAGACATTTGGAATATGAGTCACTGCTTGGGGGCTCTTGACGGTAAACATGTGAATATAAAGGCACCGAACAATACTGGCTCACAGTATTTTAATTATAAAAAAACCTTCAGCATCGTACTGTTTGCGATTTGTGATGCAAATTATAATTTTATATACGTTGATATCGGGGCTTATGGATCAACAAGTGACGGGGGAATATTCCGAGAATGTAATTTTGGACGAATGCTGTTGAATCAAACAATTGATATTCCTGATGAAGAATACTTGCCAAACAGCAGTGTTCTGTTTCCAGTTTTCTTTGTTGGAGATGAGGCATTTCCTCTCAATAAACATTTGCTACGACCGTTTGGCGGAAAAAATTTGTCAAGAGAGGAGCGAATATTCAATTATAGATTGAGTAGAGCCCGGCGTTGCATAGAAAATGCATTCGGAATATTAGTTTCAAGATTCCGCATTTTCCACAGAACAATCTTTACACAACCTGAAACAGTTGATTGTATAATTAAGGCCACAATATGCTTACATAATTTCATTAAAAAAAATGAAATGTCATTGCCAAACCACAGTAGGAAGTATTGCTCCAATAATTTTGTGGATAGATATGATGAGGATGACAATATTATTCCAGGAGATTGGCGATCTATTTCTACAAACAGTTCCTCAATAACAAATGTACGAGAGCTGAAAAGAAGAATAGGGACAAGAAACGCAACACAAGAATGTGTTACTTTGCGGAAAATGTTTAGCGAATATTTAAACAGTCCAGTAGGAAAAGTACCATGGCAAGACAAGTTGTAATTAAGTAAAATAAATATTTATTTTAAATTTAAAATTCCACATTTGTATTTGTAGTTCTGTAAGCCTATAATGATAATAAAAATAATTAGATAACAAACATATGTGTCCGTCTTTATTAAATATTTTTGTAAAAATATAAATCTCTCATCTCACTATATAGATCAGTCTTATCACATGTACATCTTAAAATGTAAACGCAAAAACATACATCACAAATAAAATAAAAAAACATTCTATAATAAAACAAATATCACAAATTAAATAAACATTCTATAAAAAACCTCACAAATTAAAAAAAAATAAACATTCTTTAAAAAACAAACGTAACATAAATTAGTGATTATTCTTTTGTAACAGTTTTTCAAAAACAATTTTGTTTATTTCGTACATAATGGAGTCTGCATCGTAACTCGATAATCTATTAATATTTTGCTCCAGCGATTTGCAAAAAAAAGTTATTTCTGGTCTAATGTTGCTACTTTCGTCTTTTTTTTTAATATCTAAAGATGCAGATAATTTATCTAAAATTTTCGTTATAGTAGGTTCTACATCGGTGCTGTGATTTTTTTTCTATTTCCCGACATTAACCAGTTGTGCTGCATTTTTTCTTTTTCCAAACTTTAATAACGATTCGGACTCTTGCTCTGTATTAATAGATGGTCGATCATCAACATCAAAAACGAGTCTCATTCAATTCTTCAGGTTCTGGTGTTGATTCTGTTTCGGCCGACAATGAATCAGTTTCTATTTCCATCGCAGCTGTAGAACGTGATGGTAAGGACAGTACCAGATTTGAGCTTGTCCTATGCAAAATAGTTTTAGAAATAATTCAAATATAATATACACTAATAAATATTTACTTCCTGAGCTCAATGCAGTCGTCGAGGAAAGACAGAATTTTCATTAAGTGCCACTTCGTACGTGATGTAGCACCAGCTCCACTTTTGGAAATTGATGCCCAGGCATGTTTTTCTCGAACATACTTCTGCCGGAGTAAAGTAAATTTCTTCTGTGCTTCTTCACCTGCAAAGTTTGCAAAATATATGCTATGTTGTTTTACTTAGATAAAAAAAAATGTCTTTACATTTATATGAAATATGCCTCCAATTTTATTCCACGTACTGTTTCGTAAATGTTTATTTTTAAAATCTTTATGTTTTTTATTTTAGAGGTACGGATAAGTCTGCACTGACATGATAAAAATTTCTTCAGCTTCCATCATCTAAAACAAATTCATAGTACCTACAGTACTATTACATTATAAATGTCATTCAATGTTTCCATACCTTGTTAGATTCTTTTTCACTGTTCATATTTCTTTACTCACACTCTAAACAATGTAAACTACTTACTTTGACACTGTTGTCCAAATAATCTATATTATCGACTTATTTAATTTTTGCAAAATTGCGTATAGATGGCACCACTTACTAAAACTAAACTAAATCTCATTATGTGAATGATATGCTGTCAGGCTAATTTTAAACGTAAAACGCAATTGTAAACCTTAAAACTAAACACTTATGTGAATGCACCTTTCTTCACACCAATCTATTCTTATTTTTTCTTCTGTTTTTGTTTTTTCGCTAAGGTTTTCTAATTCTATGACAAGTGGCTGGTCATCAGATTCTATTCTATCTGTTACTGTGAAAGATATTATTTTATCCATTGCTTCTTCATTTGGAATGCCGTAGTCTATAACTGATTCTCCGTTTGGGCCAATATAAGTAAATTCCCCTTTTCGTCTCCTGTCGTATGTCCATTCAATATTTTCTGTCCATTTTCTTCCACGAATTCTAGGAGTTTTTCTCCTTCGCTGTTAATTATTTTGTCTTTTGATGTCCTGTTTTTTTCAGTTCCATCTCTAGTATCAATAATTTTTCCTTCTTCCCCTATTCTGGCGTTGAGGTCTCCTCCTAATAATAAATTGTATTCATGTCTGTCCTCTGTTTCTTCTATTTGCTCTTGCATGAGTTTTATTTCTCCTTTGCTGTATGTTGTTATTATTTTCCATTTTTCTCCTTCTATTAGTAATGTTCGTTCTTGCATTTGGTCCATACTTCTTCCCTCTGGTAGTTCCTCTAATGTGTTTCTGACCCCAGTTATTATTCCTCCTTTAGCTCTTCCCTTTTTATGTTCTCTATTTGCATATACGCATTTCCATTTAAATTTATTCGGAAGTTTGGTTTCCCATTTCGTCCAGTCTTTCTCTTCTATCCACGTTTCTACTAGCCAGATAAAATCAAATTCTTCTATAAAATTCCAAAAATCATTGTCCTTATTCTTTAAGCCGGCGATGTTTCAAAATCCTATTTTAGTCCGATCTGTGTTATTCAGCGCGCTTATTTTGAGTAGTTTTTTGGATCTTCTTCTTTTGGTGGTGCTGTTGGCGCCGTTTCTCTGTAAATGGATCCTGTTGCGCTGCCTTTAATTGGTCTTTCATCATATCTACTATAGCTGCTTGACCTTTGACCTTTTGAGTATGTGTTACATATGAGGTTATTGGTTTCTGTCTCTTCATTTCTTGTCTTTCATTGCATGTTACATTTTTTTGAGGCCCTCTTTCCTTTGTTTCTTCTTCAACTTTTTCTTCTGATAGTTGTCTTTTCTTTTCGTTTTTTTCGTGCAACGTTCTTATTGCCTCTTCTTTTTTAATTGGCTTACCGTCAACATACAGCTTGCTGTATTTTATTATTGCGTGTTTGCCCTCTTTACGCATCTCTTTCATTAATGGTAATAACCGCTTCCTTTCTTCTGCAACTTCTTCTGAGATTACGATGTTTGTTCCTTTCAACAACTTTGAATTTGTTAAAATATCTATTACCTTCCTTCTTGAAATGAATCTTATTAAAACTGGTCTATTCTTGCGGTCCTTTTTAACTCCAATTCTGTATATGTGTTCTATCTCAAAGATGGATATATCTACTTTTAATTTTTCGGTAATTAAGTCTAGGCATTCCTTCTCGAGTTCATGTCTACTTGTCTCTCTTTCCAATAATCCAAATATAACAATATTTTTTCGTCTTTTACTGCGCTCTAGATCTGTCCACCGTTCTTCGTGGTCGATTAATATTTTCTTATGATCATCAAGGGCGTCTGCTGTTAATGTAAACCTGTCTTGCATTGTCTTTTTTATAATTGCTATGCTACCGCTTCTAATATTTTTGTTTCCATGTTGTGCTACTAGCTCTATCTGTGCGTTCTAAATAGTAGCTTAGCGTCGGTAATTCAGTTATTGTAACTGCTCTACTTAATTCAAACAGTCACCTGTAAAAACCGCTGGCTAGATGTTACTATTAGACACTAGATGTCACTATTAGGTCGCTGCTTTGCTAGGATTTGATATGACATGTAATATGACACCTAGATAACCTATAAGTTGTATGAACTTACTTTTATATAAATATCCTGTTTATCGTTTCTAAGAACCTTGCCTCCACAATATCACAACATCCACAACTTGTAACCACTGCGAAAATACAAGAAACATTTATTTTTGTTTAACTTTGCTCCTCAAAGATTGACAAAACTATTTAGCCACTACACTAACTCTTGACTCTACCACGTCATACCTATTATTATTATTATATTATAAATATTATAAACTTAATTTAATTAAGTTTATGTGAGTAATTATACACATTTATAGTACATTGTGATTCACTGGCGAAACTCATTTGACTACGTTTAGCTATAAATTGTTCTATCACCGCCAACTACCTTTGAATCCAAAATAAAGTAAATCTTTTTTTGAAGAATACAGTAAATTAATAAAAAAACCGCTATGAAAATATACAAGTCCAAAAATAATGTCATAAAATATACAGTCCCAAAACCGTACAAATCTAAAAAATGACGACTCCTAGAAAATTGGAAGGATAGCCACCAAAGTACAGGTTAGTGTTACTCTGTGTTACTGCTACTATCCACTAGATGTCAGTGTACATTCTCATCATTGAATTCCAGTACTGGACTAGTAAATTATTTGAACTTTTATTTATACATATTAATTCATACATTATTTTAAAACGTGTAGGCAATATATCTTACACATGCAAATTATTTTTCTACATAACTTTTATATAATTTAAAAAACTATTGTATATTTCACACTAAGTTACTGTGCGTACCTATACTTTTTTCAGACTCTCTCAAAAATGTCAATAATAAAAAAGCAAAAGTTTTACTCTTTTATTAATTTTACACTTATAGACAAATCTTATTCATCTAATTACCTGTATTGGTGGAAAAAAACTGCAAATTACTTTGTGTAGATGAAATCTACATTCATATAACTCATTTTATTGAACAGAATTAATAACTCAACAATTTCATATACAACAACTATTAAAAACAAATTCTCATTAATTTCTTTTACAAGAAATACGTCACATTTCCGATATACGGCACAAAGTACTCAAACAGTCGTTCAGCCGTTGTTTTTATATAGACTCCAGTATCACTAGCAACAGCAATTGTAACAACATTTCCCAGATTTCAAAGCTTTCATTCTGTAACAAAATATTAAAATAAAATTCTAATGTTATACAATATTATTTTCCGAGTATTATACAACTTATGATAATTACGTACTTTTTGATTTTTCTCTGCATTTTCCAAAAGTATCTAGGACTCGACAAATCATAAGTCTCCAAGTTATGTTATTCTCCATTCCCTGCACAAAATGAAGTTATCATTGTTTGTTAATTTGTTATAGGAAGAATCTCCAACCAATTGATTTATTTCCATTCTGTCTATTTCGGGAGAGCCATACGGGTTTGAGAATCGTATAGCAGTAAAGACTTTGAATTTTCATTTTTGTTCTTATGAAGAGAGCAGTAGTCTCACCAGAGGAAGTCCAATTAGATTTATACCTAACGTCTGCAAAAAATACTTTCTACAAAAAGTATCAATAATTAATATGAGTGAAACCTATCATACATATAACATACAGAACTAGATCTAAGGTTCTTCCATTTTTTTTTTACTGAATAAACAAATCTTCAAATATAACTTTTTTAATGTAGTAAACTAAAAGCAAGATCAATGTATATAATACATATTAGTTAATAATCAAATATATTGGCCTGTATTACGAGCTCACTTTTATAATAAAATCGCGATTTTAACGCTCACTTTTACATCAAAATCTTTTGTAAAAACAAACGTTAAAATAGCGATTTTATTATAGAAGCGAACTAGCTCACTTTTATAATAACATCGTGATTTTAACTTTCAATTTTATATAAGATTATTATGTAAAAGTGGGCGTTAAAATCGCGATTTTATTATAAAAGTGAGCTCGTAATACGAGCCATTATCTTTGTGCACGAGATTTTTTGGACTTGTATATTTTGGTTCTGCACCTCATCCCTACGCGGCAGGCGTGCAATTAATCTTTACTGGGCTCACTAGATTATGTGACCTTCGCTCCTTCGTCGTTCACCTCACAAATTTCCAGCTCGCCCTGTAAAAATTAACTTACACTGCTGGCCACGTAAATAACTATTATGGTAGCCATATTTTTTTTACCTTATTTATTTTTTCCATTATAGTTGGAAATATTAGTTTAATGTGAAATTTAAATGAAACTCTTGCGCGCCAATTTTGCTGGATATGACTTAAGTCTGAACGTGTACAAGTCCTTGAATAGAATGGGGAAGTTTAGCGTATTTTTTAATTTCTTTTATTTTATCAAAATTGCTCTCAAAAGTGATATTCTATATTTTATTTCACCCAAAGATGCCTACATTTCTCAAAAAATAATATTTTATACAAAAATGACGTCACTGTGGCTCGCGGAGAACGTATCGTCTATCTTAAGCAGCGCGCGCTAGGTTCCCATGGCAACAGAGAAGTGTGTGGTGTAATACCTCAAAATACAACCTACGTTCAAAAAGTCAGGCCTCACCATCCCTTCTGCACAAGCGCATAACTCACTTGTGACGTCAGTGTGGCTCGAAGATAAATCATTAATTATAAATAATTGGCAACATTATTTTAACTTTCAATTATATTTTAAGTTATAATTATTCATACAGGGTGGCCCAGTGAAAATTATCAGTGCACTTTTTGGCCACTTAACATTAATTTTGCAAAAAACGCTCGAACACGTCAATTTTAGTATAAAAGGGGACACCTAAATGGATTAGTACCAACGGCATAACTTCAACCCTAAAATGGGTGTGGACTGCACCACAAAAATTTTAAATGAAAAAGGGTGTCAAACATGACACAGTTCGAAAGGCCTTTCAATTCTCTATCCAACAGTTTTTTAATTTTCAAATCCGATCATTAGTTATAGAGCTATATCGTTTAAAAAAAAGTCGAATAACTTGCTACAAATTGATTTTATTAAGGTGCTTAATTGTTTTATAAACGGTGCAGAATACAGAAATGCGGTAATATAAAATGACACATAAAGTGTCACTTTTTAAAGTGACTGATGTTTCGAAACGTCACATTTCATATAGACTAGCATAATGATCGGACCGAATTTATGCCTCTCAATAAGACATTATTTACAACTAACTTTACACAATAATTACATATTCTATGAATAAATCTCTCCATGGTAATGGAATTCTTAAATTGTGATAGTGAATTAGTTTATTGAATGAATAAATTATATTGATTCAATAATTATTGAATGATTTATTCACTGATGTAGCATACGAGCATATTCCATGGTTTTATTTATTTATTAGCGTGTCTGTCGATTCGTCGGTCTGGATATATGTGTACATGAGTACAGCAAAGTTTGAGTCAGCGTCATTTACTAGAAATATTAAATATAACACAAACAACTGACACCATGTAAGAAGGTTATGGATAATAAAATAGTTTATACAGGTAGAAGCGAGAGATTTATTGTTATAAACTATATTAGGGTTACATTTTGGGCATATGATTTTTTAAAACTGTTAAAATATTGCAATGGTACTAACCCAGCAGCAATTGTTTCACGCTAATGGGCTAATGGTAGGAGTAACTTTTTTGCAGGTGTTCAAATTGTGATTCTCAAATCCTTCTGTATTTTTATTCTCAATACACGGTTTTATTTTCTTTTATTCTATGTTGTGTTCTATTTCCGCCACCCTCGGCGCTGGTGTAGTTCTGATCCTCGGAGTCGCGATTTGACTCAGAAGATGTTGAGCAAAGCCTCTTTTCTTCTTAAGTCATCTTCACTTCGCCGTGCCTTGACCTGAGATCCTGAAAAGCAGATTTTTAAGTCAGTCCTAAAATAGTTTTTATGAGATCTGGTTGTGTTGCTTCGATTGAAATTTTATATTTGGAATCTTTGTCAGATTGCTCTGGATTGATTGAGCCACGATACAACCGTTTTGAGAATAGTGTATTCTTCGGCAGATAGCTGGATTTAAAGATCTCAACATTCTACATACTAGGTGTGTTCAATGAAGTCAGCACGCTAGCGCTAGTAGCTAGCAAAAGTTAGCAAAACTTTTACTGAACGGCAATTGTCGCGAGTAAGCGTTTTAAAGTTTTGATATTTATTTCTAACCTCTTTTATTTTTGTGTTCACAAAGAGCTTGGGTTTTATTTGAAAATGAACGAGCAGGAAAAATTAATACTGTGCGAATTTTTAAATGACTCGTCCAATGTAGAACTGCAATCCATTTTGAGTCTAACCGAAAATGCAGCAACTACATTAAATACAGTATCGTTAAATATAATAATTGAATTAGACAAAGAAGGCAATGTGTACGTTGGATTTTGTTTTGAACATTTTGTTCCCAATTATTCCAGGTAGACATATGGAAACATTTTCGTATGCATCGTGAAACAATGAAGGTAAATAAATATTATTCTGTGAATATATGGTAAAGTATATATTTTTTTGTGTTACATTATCTCCACCTGTTAGTTTTATACCGAATAGGGCGCAAAGTTTAAAATAAAATAATCCATTGCAATTATATATTTTTTTAAATTCAATAAAAATTACTTCATATATTATCATTTAATATAACACAATTTATTTTTGAATACTTTATTTCAAATTAAAACAAACTATTTGTATATTATTTTAACATGATTTCTTTATTTATTTTCTGACAGCATATAGCTACCATCTTCATTAACTAAGATATTCATCAATAGACAATATTTGGGTTTAAGTTTCGTTAAAATTTTTATTAATTACAACTTTTCGACAGCTCAGTGCTGCCTTCGTCAGGTAAATAACAAATTAATTTATTTGTTATTTACCTGACGAAAGCAGCACTGAGCTGTCGAAACGTTGTAATTTATAAAATTTTCACAGAACTTAAACCCAAATATTGTCTATTGATTTATTACGAGTTCTGAAAGCTTCTCTCAATATTTAAAATATTCATAATATTATCTCTTCTTTACAATTAAAAAAACTTTTAAAAATGGAAGCTAGCAGTCGCAGCACATTCAACTTAGCGAAATAAATCTCGCTAGCTTGGATCGCTAGCAAACTACAAAGTCAGTCATGACGTCTTATCCGGTTTGCTGCCCGATTTCGCTAGTTTGCTAAGCTCATTGAACGCACCTACTTTAAGCCGCATTTTACCTCAGGTAATTATTTGAAATTAAAATCTTAGCTTGCAGTCTCGAATTTAAAAGTAGAGACATTTAGTTCAATTTAGAGTCAGCAGTTAATTAATTTCAGGGTCTTAATATTAAGTTGTAACACCCGAAAAGGGCAGTTAGAACTCATTGAAACAAACAACTTTTCTTAGATCAAATTTTTAATTTGGAGCCCCAATTCAAAGTTATTGGTGTTCTTTTGTTTTTCGAAAAATCGTTATTACTCCCTTATTTTAAGGAATATTTAAAAAATACAAAAACTATCAGCATTCGCTTTCGGTTCTCTAAAACATTTGTACTTAGAATTATTAATTGTTTTGATAATTATGCTTTTTTTGTATTTTGAATTATTTTCTATTTTATCAAATAAAAAAAAATGACAACTGATCAAAAATTTCAAAACAAGATATTTTGAAAACCAGTCGATCGGTTTTTGAAAATAAAACATTTATAAAATATTCAAACTATCTATTAACATTTTTCTGAGACATCTGTCTAAACGAAGTTTTTATTCAAATTGAAATGCAAGATACATTTTTACAAACTGCAACAATGTTTTGATAGTTATGCATTTTTATACAAATTATGCAAATAACTTTGAAAATAAAGTAGTAAATAGATCAAAAAGTATTTAAATTTGAATGTACAAATTAGAAAACATATGCTTCAAGCGAATTTTGAAAATTTTTGTATTTTTTAAATATTCCTTAAAACAAGGGAGTAATGATGATTTTTCTAAAAACAAAAGAACGCCAATAACTGTGAACTGGGGCTCCAAATCAAAAATTTGATCTAACAAAAGTTGCTGGTTTCAATGAGTTGTAACTACCGTTTTCAGGTGTTACAACTTAGTATTAACACCCTGTATATCTGAAATAACAAAGTATCAAAGAACCAGTAGCACTTATATAAAATACAATGTTTTCCCTACAAATCAGTCAGTAGTGCTGCCATCTCTAGGAAGTAGCTCTCCGGATTGGGATCTCGAGAATCGTAAGAGAAACGAACTGGGATAAATTGGGGCAAAGTTGCTACATTAGTTGCCCATTTCAACATGTCTTCGATTTCCCGAAAAAATGCATAGCTCATTAGATATGAGCAAAAATTGATATTTGGCTGTCCTCAAAATTTTTGTAGCTCGAACACTTTTCGGGAAATTCATACTAACTTTAAATTTTCATATGTGGCTCAAATGTGTCTTTTATACTGTTAAATAGAGACTTTATTTTCTCTTTGCAATGATATAAAACACATGCATCTTAAAATGAAAATAAACTCAGAAATAAGAAAATTATTGATTTTATTTATTTCGGTCAAGTGTGCTATGAAAACAAAATCAAAAATCTTTTGTTTCAAACAAAATCAATTCAATTAGTAAGTAGTTTAACATGCTTCTCACCGAAATAAGCAGATTACTGTAGAAACATATCTTCAGCTTTATCCAGAAAGGCTACAACCGAACCCGACGTATTTGCTTCTGTTTTATAGAAATTTACGCGAATATTGAATTGAAATGTAAAAAATTTGTTTGAAACAAGAGATTTTCAAGTTTCTAAAGCTCACTAGACCAAAATTGAATAAAATCAATTTAAGTATTGTTTGCTTTGTCCTACATATATGCCATTGCAATTTATACGATTAATTAATTTTTCGTACTCACTACCTAGAAACTAATGTGGTGATACATGAGGAAGAAATTACAAGCACCTGGAGAACAGCAAATGAAATTTACAAAAAAAAAAAAAAAAAACATGTGACTAGTAACGTCCTTAAAAGACGTCTTAGCAGTAATTCCGTGAGAGAATATGTCAACCGACGTGATAGAACAGCCAAGTGAGCCATAGCTCAGTTGGTAGAGCAACATCCCGGCAAGATGTAGGTCTCGGGTTCAAATCTCGGCGGTTGACATATTCTTTTCACAATTTATTTCAGTTACAATATATTGTTTAATAAATATATATTAACATGCAATGTATGTGTACTATATTATTATAAATAAAAAGTTAGACAATACATGCAAAAAAATGTGATGTATATGCGTCTTTTATTAATCTAAAAATACTTTATTACCGTATAAACAAATTACAAGTACATGTAAACAATACAATAAATAAATGATTAAAGTAGATAAATGTATTTACATACAATTCATTCATAATAAACTAATATAACCTATATTCCACTACCTTTTTTTTGTAAAAAAGCAATATAGGTTTATCTGTGTCATGCTATTATTCAAATTATTCCTTTATTTTTCGAGGTTTCAGGTTATGAATCAGTTTAATGCTGAACAAGATTTAAGGTTTCCTTTGATGGAATACTTTAATTTTATAAAGGAAACAAAAATTCCAGAACTGTGTATGAAGGGTAAGAAGTTTTTAATGCCGGTCATATAATTTTATGCGGTATTTTGGCGTCTACAAATGAAGAGGTCAATCTATATGGATTATGTTTACAATCATCGGCTTTGCATTCATCACCGCATATTATTGAAGGAACATTTCAAATAACAAATTATCAGTGTTTTGTTAGGATATACCAGGGTGCCTATTCTGCAACTTTTCAACGATTTGAAGTGTTATATTGATTGACGACTCATGTCAAATGTACAATGTTGTAATCTTAGGATCTTTTGTATTTGAAAGTTTTAGTAAAATAATTTTTAAGTTGGCACTATTCCCTGGCACAAATTTCAAATTGTGCAAAATTGTGTTTATTGTCAATTGCGTACATTTGCATAATTTCAAGATTCTCTTTAGTAATTAGTTTGTTATTTCCTAATTTGTTCTTTTAATACCGCCAAGCGCACAAACCAAACGTCAACTAGTGAAATGAATATAACACTACCCTTCCCTCTAGTGAATCGTTTACAAAATAAGTGACGTCATATTGCCCTGTTGCACTCAAAAACCGCTAGATGGCAGTCAGATTATAACACTACATATACACGCGTATCACTAGTGTTATAAGTTACAGAATAGGCACCCAGGTGTATTATGTTATCAATTTATATAAGGCGCTTCCTTCGTCAAAATGTAAGGAGCACACTTTCATGAAAGGGCTTACTTTTTTCAAATTTTTAAAACGTTTATGCACACCTTTTTCCTATTGACCAATTCGTAATTGTTAAAATTATTTTTCATTTCTACTTTAGAATTATCACTAGGAAATCGAAAAAAAGTGTAAATCTGAGTTACGTTTTTTCCATGAATTGCACATTGGTACACAACAATGTATATTTGATATATTGCAAAAGAAATACAGATGCAAAAGAATCAAAGAAAGAAACGATAACCACACGAAAATTCGTCTCTAAAAAGACTGTTTGGTATATATCAAAATGATATAATAATAAAACAATATAAAAATACGAAAATGCAGCACAAAAACTTAAAATTAAACAAAAGATATAAATAAAATGTCGTCAAACATACGTTGTAAACATAGGTTATAAACTTCGAATGTCTCTCGGAAGGTTTCTAAAATTCGCCACCAGATGGCATATCGCTGGGCTGGAAGGCCCCGTAGATCAGCAAAAAATAGTAGGTTAGTTGAATAAATAATCGACCTTCATTATGTGCAAACCGTGCCATAGCTAACATCTAAACACAAACTATAATGTGCTGATTTATACTTGTTACAATAATAACTACTAACCAATTGTTGTACAGCAATAATAATAAATGTGAAATTAACAAATAACATCCCATAATAATATAATTCGTATACCAAATTCTAATAAATTAATTATATTTAGCTCTGATAAACAGAATGTTGAAATTATTTGCAAAAATATTAAAGAAACAAAAAGCACGCAAGGAATATTTCAAATTTCTAGTACAAGTCAATGTAAAATTAATGTTTTTAAACCTTTTGTAAATGAATACAAAGAAATAAAATTTCAGTTTTCATAATCAATGATGTTGGAAATAAAATCAAATAAATATAAGATTTTGCAAAATATAGAATATTTTACAAAAACTATTCCTACTATAAGACCACTGAAAGAATTAGATACTAAACATGAAACACATTTCACTATATTGTATGTATTACTAACTATTGTTGTAACTTTAATATGTTATAGATTAATAAACATAAATGAGAATAAAATATGTAACGGAAAGCCATTTGACGAAACAAAAACTATTCTATTACCGCTTTCAATTTTCTTCAGCGACAGGATTACACAATGAAGTTATTTTCTGTTCTAAAATATTTTAAATTTACCTCAAAAAATTATAAGTTTTGTTTCTTTCTTTGGAATCCTACGTAATTTTGTATTAGTTATTTTCTTTCGTCATTTAAAGCAAACAATTTCTATATTACAAGTCTATTGAAATGACCGAATCAAAATTTTATTTCAACCAATGGTTCTCAAGATTTGGGATCCACTTTTTTTTATTTTAAATGGAATAGGTACCCTACACATTTTGATATATTTGGAATCTACATAAAAATACAAATCCAATATGTTAAGTTAATTGTTAAACTAAAAATACATACGCTATATTGACATTAAGTTTGAAAAACTTTTACCTCAGAATAGCAATTGCCACGAAGAAATAAAAATCAAACGTCAAAAGCTACGTTATTTTCATTCTAACGCAGATTTTGACGTTTGATAATTATTTTTTCGTAGCAACTGCTATTTTCACGTAACAGTATAGAAACTTATTGCTAATGCAGGGATTTTATTCTTTAACTAAAATTTAATAAATACATTTAATTTTTCCATTTGTTTTATTGCTCCATTTACATTTAATTACATTTCTGATTTTTTGGGGTATATATGTAGAATATATCCTTTAGGTTTTTGAGCACCCGACAGAAATAAAAGTCAGCGCCACTGTACTGACTCCCAAAATTCTATACACAGTATCTAAAACATATACCTAAATAACCCGATAAACAGAACTCCAAATCCCAGCGACTCAACACAACAACAACAGAGTCTTCCTCTGGATCCCTACCCATGTCGGAACAGCTGGTAATGAAACAGCTGCCATCGCAGCCAAACAAGCTACCGATATTGAACCAGTTACAGAAACAGCAATCACAAGTAAAGAAGTTAGTCTCGGTCAGAGTGTGCAGAGAGTCACTGAAAGAAGTCAGTGTCGGTCAGTGCATGTCAAATTAAATAGTTGGTAATATAAATATCGTATAAATAAATATTGCGTAGTTTTAAGTGTTTAAATTTTGTTTAACTCATTTTTACCTCCCGCCTATCAATATATAGATAAGGGAGGTATTGTTTTTGGTCAGATTTCTCGAGTGTGGGTTTTCAACATATGAGCACGAATTAGGGTCCCAAGAATACGATTTTACTATTTTTAGCGTGATGTCTGTATGTCTGTGTGTTTGTCTGTGTGTGTGTGTTTGTGTGTCTGTTACGATTTTTCGTCCACGATAACTCCAATACGATACATATAAAAAATATAATATTTGGTATTTTAGAGTTTTATTCTAATATGATGAACTGATTAGATTTTGACTACAATTGGTTAACCGGAAGTAGTACTTTACTTGAAGTTTTAAACCGTTTTTCCTAAAAAAATACCTCTAAATACCATATTTTCGCAAATTTCGTTAGTATAAATACAAAGATTTTTTAATTTTCTACCGATCTGCATAATTACGTTTATATATGACTTCTAGCTAGATAGAAAAAAAATATATAAATTATAATAATTTTACATATCGTTTAGGCTGAGGAATTTCGGTAAAACAGATGAGTTATTCATATGTTCACAAAATTTGACATATGATGTCAAATTTGATGTAAGTAAGTGTAAAAGATAAAATAAGTAAAAAATGAAGTAATTTTATTGTAAAATTTAAAAAAATGGAAGAAATATATTAGGAATGTATTTGCATGCGTGAATCAAAGTAAGTTCAGTTCCGGTTTTAGTAACGTCAAAAATAGCTGTCATATTGGTCATACAGATTTTATGAAGGAAATTTTAGGTATGAAATGAATTAAAAATATTCTGAATTACAATTACAAACTAATTTTAAAACCACAAATTAAATGTATTGAAAAACTTATACAGATTATATTACTACAGTAGCGGGAGGTATTGTGTTGGATACATCAGATTTTTTATTAGTAGTTTGCAGTAATTTTCGGTAGAACTCTTGTATAGAAGGGCATGGAAGACTAGACAAAATAAGATGGCTTCAACATCTATACAGTACAAATGTTTAAAGTAAGAGACACAGGAAAAAGAAAAAGAGGACGACCCAGTAAACCCGACAGCTAGAAGTACAACAAGCATCAGAGGTCGAGGATAAAACTAGGAACACACAAGAAAAGTAGCAACAGATAGAAAAGACCGGAGAAAATTCTAGATAAGAACGCCAGGATTAAGTAAGTAAAAAACACCAGATTGTGCAATTAAAAAATATGAGTTATTTATTAAGTTTATAAAATTTGATAAACTTATTTTTATTTTCACGGTGATAGATTCGGCAGTCAATTCCTCTTATCAGCATTAAAAACTGTTTTATCTTGTAAAATGTAAAATAATATACATTGATTGTTTCATACAAGTTACAAAAAAATACAATTAAATTACATTTTCAAAAAAAAACAAATATCATTTTTATTAACATTTAGACATGTGCATCTGTCTGATACCAGCTTTAGTCTTTCTTATTATGGTCTACAAATGCTCAACAGGATTCTTATCAGAATAAAAAATAAATGCCACATAAAGTGATAAAAGTATAGATTGATAATTCCTAACATAACTTATATTTAATCAACTAGTATATTTAATGCCAAAAAAGTTCAAAATAATTATTAAGCGAGGAAAGGGCAATACAAATAATAATTAATAATATGAATATTGTTAAATAATAAATGTACCCGTTACTCACAATGATTCGCACAAGAGGTAGATTCCCGGTGCTGTAGCTAGTAAGAGAACAACCTGGTTCCTTTCTGGGTGTTTCTCTACTTTAACATTAACCACAGACTTTTCTGTTAAGTATTAAATTATGTAACATATTCAGTTTTAAAATGAGTTTTCGTGTGAGTAATTAATCGAGATTTATATTTGTATGATTTACCTGTATTTCAGAATGAACTATCATGTGACGTTGTAAACTAGTTTTGTGTCTGAACGATTTATTACAGACATCACAATGTTGGTCTTTTATATCGATATGAATTTTCATGTGACGTTGTAAACTAGATTTATGTCTGAACGATTTATTACAGACATCACAATGTTGGTCTTTTATATCGGAATGAATTTTCATGTGACTATTTAAATGCGACTTCCTCGCCAATGTTTTAAAACAGACATTGCATTTATGTTCTTTTATTCCCAAATGGATTTTCATGTGATCATTTAAAGTCGACTTCTTCATAAATGATTTACTACAGACATTGCACTGATAGTCTTTTATTCCGGAATGAAGTCTGAT
Organism: Stenolophus ochropezus; assembly: GCA_035578165.1. Taxonomy (NCBI): domain Eukaryota; kingdom Metazoa; phylum Arthropoda; class Insecta; order Coleoptera; family Carabidae; genus Stenolophus; species Stenolophus ochropezus. The sequence continues at coordinate 9,867,196 of JAQOWZ010000012.1, read as the reverse complement.
ATGGGTGCGTAAATACCATTTATATTTGAATGACTTACTACAGATATTACAATGAAAGTTCCTTATTCCAGAATGTACTTTCACGTGCTTCAATAAACCACGTTTCCGCGTGAACGATTCACTGCAGATTTCACACCGATACTCTTTAGAATGAACTTTCAGATGCCGCTCCAAATGACTTCTAAATTTAAATATCTTATGACACACAGAGCACGGCCACGCTTTGTTTACTTGGATGCTCTCTTGTTCTGTACTGCGGCTTTTTAACTCAGTTTCCGACGTAAATTTTTTAGTGCTTGTATTACCGCGGAAGTTTTTTTGTCCATTATGAGTATTTAAATGTTGTCTCAAATTATGCTTTTTAAAAAATCTTTTTTTACAAATAAAACACTGAATATTTTTAATTCCATTATGCAACTCTATATGTCTATTCAAATCGTATTTGTAAATAAATGTTTTTGTACATAGAATACACGGTAAATATTTTATTCGCCTATGTACTTGTTTCTTACGACGCGATAAATTATTTTCATGTATGAATAATTTGTTACTAATATTACTTCGATGGTCTCTTTCATGTATTTTCTTAAAGTTTTTATTACAGAGGGTACTTTTCTTTGTGTCAATTTGATTATTCTTGCTGCAATTTTTGTCATTTTCTTTTACAATTATTTCTTCGGGCTCAGCGGAACTCGTTTCCCACACTTCCTCCCGTGTGTCCGCCCTTGAATTCTCCTCCTCTGTCTTGTGTTCTCCTTCATTATTTTTATCATCATTAATTTTATTACTTTCTGCATATTCTTCCTTGCATATGTTTTCCTTTATATAATTATAAAGTCGTCGGTCTTCTGGCGTTTCTTCCAGTTGTTCTTCCTTAATGGAGATATCTGTGTGCAATGAACGCAGCTGCACGTGTGGGGATGTCCTGTATACCCGCAAGGCAGGGTTTAGGGATGCGCTGTTTATGTGCGAGTGACACTCCGGCCATGTTTCCGCTACAGGTTCTTCTTTAATAGACATCTCTTCTATCTTCTTGGATTGGGTATCAGATGTGTCATTGTGGCCCACAACGGGGGCCCTGCCTGTGTGTAGCGGGGGCCTCGGGGCCCCGTGGGCCCTGATGCTGCTCTCTAGGCGCCGGCTGCTCTCCAAACTGGAATGTTTGAATTTGCTGAAGGCGTCGAGGGCCCCTTCACACATGGAACAGATGCGCAGTGGAATACCCAACTTGAGAATTGTCTGAAATGTAAAATCTATTCTCATAATAAACTCATAAAATGTTGCAAGAAGCTAATTTTATTCTCGTAATAGGATAGTGATAACCAAATGAATATAGAGTAAAATGCCAATTTTTTATTACTTCTTTAACGGTTACACAGCTTACTTTGAGGTGCATATAAAAATTGAAAGCTTATATCAATTTTTCGAAAACGGTATGAGAAATAAATATTTAGAGTACTGCAGTGAATTCTTGGTTAAAACGTGTCTCAATAATGTTCAAATATTTTTTGTATTGAAATAAAAAAGTTATAAGCAAAAAATGAAAATTGAAATTTTTATATTTTTTGTTTATATCTAGTCACCTATGCATTTTTTGGGAAAATCAAAAGCAAGAAGAAAATGACATTCAAATGAGGCAACTTTTGTCTAATTTAACCGACTTTGGATCTTTTTTAGTTCTTGAAATCCCCATGCTTAACAGTGTCATTGGTTACTTGTATAAATCAATATATAAATATTACTTTTTTTTACAATATATCAATAAATATTATTTGCTAATAGGGTAAGTCAAATCCCCTGTATCCTGTATGGTAAAAATATAGTCGATCAAACGACATGTCGATTGTAAAACATCGTCATGTTCTCCTTTAACCCAACCTCACTTTTGCACCATTTAATCAAAAAACATTCCCTATCCTTTCGTACTGAATGTTTTGTTTTCGGTAAGCCAGAAAGAGAAAATACAGATAGATATATAATGAAAGTATTGTTCGAGCATCGCTCGCTAGAAGCATCAGTGTAGTTATCATTATTTTCTGTTATTTATCATTACTTACCTGTTTCTTTTTCCAGTGACGCGTTACATTTGATTATATTTGAAACATATAAATTTAAAACTTCCAATTCTAATGACAATTTTAAGATTACGGTCGCCTCTAGTGAGCAATATTCAAACAATACTAGTAGTCATAATATGTCTATCTATATTTTCTCTGCGTGACTTGTCTAAAACAACAAACCACGTGAAGTTTTGGCTAGTTATATTTTGTCGTTGCATTTAATAAGAAATATACAAAATTTATGTTAGATATATATAATTAGACTTACAATTTCAGGAATAAGATACTCCACTTCGGACACTATTCTGTCGTCCACAGGGACGCAGTGGTAGTCCTTCGTGCACATAAAACACAAATCCATTATAATGTTTATATTTTACTAATTGTGCGAACAATATATTTAAAACTTTGTAATAAAATTAGTAGCGTTATGTAATACCACCAACAAGAAAATATAGTCTGATGTGTCAACACAGAACTACTAGAATAGGCGAATAAAGTGAACTACTCGTCAACATGTCACTGGAATATAGTAATACTGGAACGCTAACTTGTAGGCTTTTATGCAAGTGAGAAACGAGCCTGAGAGAGATAGATGTCTAACACTTCTGCGCATGCGTAATATACCCAAAGCCTCATGTCGTACAGTCTGGCCCAGAAGTGCATATTTTATAATTATCAAATGTATTTAAAAATTGTTATTTCTTTGTCTTTTTAATTATTACTGCATGATCTGCGCCTTATTTTTTGCATGAAACAAATGCTCCAGTATCTTAACATAAGTAATTTTTATTTTGTTGTCTTTTCCTGCGACCACTAGTATAAGTAGCCATTATTGTACAACTTAAAGGTTGTGTAAGCATCACATTACGGAAGGCCGTGTGTTAACTACGCCATCGCACAGTTAGGGAATTCTTGATTTATCGAAATTATGTTAGACGTGTAAATAAGTCAAAACTAATTACAATTGGTTTAAAACATTACGACTAATGAAGAAATAAACTTTGAATATAAAATTTCAAGAAGGAGGGTTGCAATCTAGTGGCTAGATGAAAAACTGCGACGGAAGTCGCCATTTTGATAACCCAAGTTTGACTCATGTCTTGTTGAGCATTTAAATAAGTTGCATGTGCTTGCACTACATTCTAATTTAGCAGCGCATTCTTCACTCTATAAAAGTAAAATTTAACTCTATCGCAATTAAATCAACATTCCTGTTTAGAAATAATTATGGTCAGTTGTGTTGCATGTGGTTGTTCCCAAACCATGAACACCAAAAGTTTAGGAATTTAATTTCATCAGTATTTTGCATCGTACAACTATTATAATGAATAATGAAACTACACATTGATATACATATTATGAATTATATTCCATATTGCCAAATGAGAATGAATCCCGTCGTGTAACTTAAATGTTAAGAAATAATTTCATTGCCGTATCATAGTAATTTTAAATAAAGGGTAAGAATTTACATTCCTATTGTTCATAAACCTTATTTTATTTACATAAAAAGTATGTATTATAATATTTATTTCAACAATTATAATTATATTGTTTAAAAGGACAATAAAAACTTAAATTTTTGTATTTAGTTTATTTTCTATGTATACATATTTTACCTGTTACTATTTATATTTTAAAATTATATTTATTAAATTCGAAATGTTCTACATAGTACTATTTTATTGGGTTGTAAATAGTATAAATTCATTGTTTAGAAGTTGACAGTTGACGTAGTTGTTTTTACGTTCTGTAGTTGGCACTATTTACTAGTGATGTGTCCATTCTTTTAATGTAGTGTGTGATCGTCATGTGACCGAAAAACAGTCAAATGGTGATCGTAGAATGAGTATAATATATAATTCGCGTTGTAATGCAATGCGTTATGTGCATCTTAACAACTCTTGATATTTTATGTACCAAAAGTTTAAATTTTCTATAGTTTCTTTAATCAACGACGATGGCCAAAATTTCTGCCAAGCACATCTAGCTTGGTTCAACCTAATATCTACAATACAAATGCGGGAACATGAACTTCCGTGCATGAGCTTTTGTTTGAAGTACGAGTGAGCAACGCGAGGATTTCATTTAGGCGAGTACACGGAAGGTATTTCCGCATAAGTGTTGTACAAGATTTTTTGTAACGAACGAATTAATTATAAAATGTAATTAATGAAAATGTAAAATTGTCATTTAATCGTCAATAAAGCGAATAAACATTCGTTGCTATAGACTGTATGCCATTGTTCACTGTTGTTATTGTTTGATTGTGTTGCTTATAGTTAGTGCTAGTAGTATTAAAATGTCAAAATTAGTAATGAAATTTCTAAAATTAGATAATTTGTATTCTTCTAACTAATTATCCTCAAATATCTTGTTCTTATATTAAATTTGTTGTAATGTACAAAAAAATGAAAAACATAATAACACTTTTATGTTACTCGATCAAAGTAGTTTCCGTTGAGACACTAGTGCGTAAAAGTAAAACAATAGCTGGAATATGGCCTTTTTGATTGTGAGTTGGCTGCGAGACACATTTGATTCTAGGTAGTGAGTACGATAAATATTTTAAAGACGGTTAATTTATATATTTACTACACATTACAGGCTTCCACGTTATTTTATTGTAGAAAATTCCAATTTGATTAGTCCATTATTATATATTAAAACATCAAATGCTTTGTCTATTTCCACACAGTTGTTGATGACTGCTATTTTTAACAATTGGATGTAATGAGAGATATGATCCATGTTAGTCAAGCTAGTTGCTCACTAAAATCGATATATATATATATATATATATATATATATATATATATATATATATATATATATATATATATATTGAAACGATTTCATTCGTTTCGCGGCTTTTTATTTAAAACTTTTATATTTTAATTAAACATACGACATCTCTAGTGCTGCTGACTGCTTGAGAGGCGAGCGCGGTCTGTACAGGGAGTTGAGTTTCTGCAAGCTGAGACAACGGACGTATGTTGATAGTATTTTGTTTGTTCTAAAAATTTTTATCTAAAGTTATTTTTAAAATCTTCAAGATTTTATTTAAAATATTCTTATTCCGGATTTTTTATTTCACTGATTTTGGTGAGTAAAGTGATATTTTATATTTTATTCGAACCTTTCGTTTTAAATAAATATTTAGATAACCACGTGTTGTCAAAGCTTGCGAGGAAACCTCCTCAACTATTTTTGATAGCTCTAATATTCAAAATTTCTCCTGTATCTTTCACAGGAAAGATTTATTTTTTATTAGTTTGCTTAATATTTTTTTTGAATACGATTTAGGTTATTTTTTGTACTATGGGATTTAGACAGAGCTCACGCTTATTTACTGTCGTAAGTAGAATTTGTATCGTTCCATTTTTATTTTTCTCTTTGTTTTTGGATGCCATTAGTTACCTTTTTACCGTTAATTATTTTTTTGGCAGCCAAAAAAGTAAGTAATAAATTTTACAAGTCCCGCAGTTAAAAACGTTAGTTTTTGAAAACCTTTCAAGTCTGTTATATTCTTTCTTTCTCTTATTTTCTGGTCTTTTACAGCCTGGCCAGCTGATAGTTTTTATAAAAGTATTTATAGTATTTTTTTGTGCACAAATTTTTTTGTAAATAATAATTTTTGCATTTATTTATTGTTAAATAAATTATTTGTTCATTTTTATTATAAAGATTTCTTTGTATTTTTGCCACGGCAAGTTATTTTTTTGGGTCAATTATCTGCTAAAAATTTTTATGTTTTATATTCCCTCCTGGTCCTGGATGGTCGAGGTTTGTTGGTAGTGGAGTGTAGAGTTCCAATCCCAGCTGAATAGTACTGCGACACGTGCACACGTACACAGTACCAACTTACACACAGTACTCAGGCATCACGCACAAAAAACAGCAGTTTGCAGTTACACACAAACAATTCACGCAACCGCCAGACACGCTTAGTCCGGTGACATCACGCATTATCCTGCTATCCTGCTTTACGCTACTACACTGCTTGTGTCCGACATCCTGCGTCGCCGCTTAATACTAACACGAACAGTACACATTCCGTCGACAAGCCGAACCTCGGTACCAAGACGTCCAGGGACTCACTCCAACGACCTAGCCATTCCAGACCCATCGATATTGTGTCACCCCGCAAAAAGTATTTTCTTATTTTTTGTAATATGCAATAATTGTCCCCGTTAATTTTCTTACTGTAGTTACTAGCCGTAAATAAAATTAGTTTTATTTTCAATTTGTTATTTTCGGTGTTGTTGTGTCCACCATTTTCCTTTCGACACAACTGGCGCTCATTCCTATTATTGTTATTACAAAGATCTCAGTGACCCACGACCTAGCGATACCACGACCAATTCTGAGCTGTCGAGGTAAGTGTGTGACGCGTGATTTCTCTTCGAGAAATCACGGTAATTTTTTAAACATTATTTTTAAATTTCTGGCACACGTCACACAAATAATTTTGGCGCCCAACGTGGGGCCCATGGTTAATATTTTGTTGGTAATTTTTTAAAATTAAAGTTATTTTTCGTGGGTTTGCTTGGTCTTTTCTAAATCTCTCTTTACTCTTTTATTTCTATCTTACTCTTTGCTTTTTTTCTCTATATATTGTTATTTGGCACTAATATCATTTTTTTTCAAAAATGTCACTTACCGTGGAACACATCCAATATCTACGAGGAGAGGAAATCAGTTACGAGCTCAAAATTCGAAATTGTTTCTATCCCGGATCAAATGAGGAAAATTTAAACATATTATGTGGATTAATCGAGATGGAAAGTATTGGGCAAACTACAGTTAATGCTGATTATTTTCCGGATCCCATCAATGACTCTCGGACATGTCTGGAAACACTTAAAGAGATGTCAGGTATGATTCAAAATTTTAATAGTAGAAATCGTTCTCATATAGAGCAATTTCAAGTTGAAATAAATTCTCGTTTAGTTGCCTTGTATCTTCGTATTTCTCGTTTGCCTCAACATTTAAGTGGCGAGCTTTTGAGATTGCTCTCTATGATCAAATCTGCCCTTTCTTCCATGTCCCGTGTAGTTGATACTAACCAGGTAGTAAATTTAATTGATTTTGATGAAATACCTTCCACTAATTCTTTTCCAACTACTCTATCTATTCCTATTGCCATGCTAAGTTCGTTCGATGATAGTTGCCAGAGCTTTTTACAAAAATTGAATGCTATTAGATTTAGTAACGTAAATATTACCCCTACGGTATCTAATGTACATTCTGAAATTCCACCGACACCGCTACCACATCATCTACCAAGCAGTACTGTTTTACCTCGTTCCGCGACTTGCGATCATAAAAATTTAGTTGCCAAATGGAATATTACATTTGATGGAAATACCGGCCTTAATAGTTTTCTCGAAAATATCGACAGCACGGCTTATTCTCGTGGCGTCTCTCACGAACAATTATTTCGCCAAGCTGGTGATCTCTTTACCGGCCATGCTCTCGTTTGGTATCGCATGATACGCAACTCTATATCTTCTTGGTCGGAACTTGTTTCTAAACTTCGTTCTACCTTTTTACCTGCTAATTATGATCTAGCTCTTATGGATGAGATTCGGAATCGAACTCAAGCTTCTTGTGAGAAGGTAGAGATTTTTATTGCCATCATGGAAAACTTATTCTGTCGTTTAACTAAAACTCCTGACGAACAAACCAGGGTTAGTTACATTATTCGTAATTTACAACCGCATTTTCAGAGATTTTGTTCACTTCAAAATATTAACTCTCTCTCAGAATTGATTACTATTTGCAAGAGACTTGAAGACACTGAACTTAATGTCTTGCAGTTTAAAAATCCACCAACTCGTTCCTCACATACTTTAGAACCCGATCTTTCATTTCAAAGTAGTTCTAAATCATCCTGTAAATCGGATAGAAATTTTTCTCGTTCAGCCGTTGCAGCTGTAGGTCAAGGGCGTGTTCTTAGTTGCTGGAATGGGGTATTCCAAGCCTACGGCTTTTAAAGAAATTCTTATTGGATATCATTGTTTACCATATATAAGTAATATTAAAGTGAATATAATCATTATTTTTCTGATTTTTAATACCATAATATCAAAATGAAATTGTAATGCATTTGAATCGAGTACGAAAATTCAGTATCAGCCCATGTTGTGTCGAAGAAGGCACTCGCGTCAGCCTATTGGCTCTTGTTCGAACGCGCCACGCCTCTGACTCAGACCTACGAACGATGTTCTCAGCTGGTTCTCAGTGCCTGTGACGTCACACGCACGGCCGATTTTCTAGGGTGTAATTTATTGAAACTTTAAAAATTTATTTCTGGCGTGTTTGAAACCTTTCGGCGAAAAGAAAAAATACGGGTCTAATATTTTTATGCATAGAATAACATATTAAAAAATGAAAAAAACTTGGAATACCCCATTGTAATAGTACGGAACATTTTTATCCAAAATGTCCAAAGCCTCGTAATCTCTTTTGCTTTTCTTGTGGTAAAAGAAACGTTACCAAACTTAAATGCCCTAACTGTTCAAAAAAACGTGTGCGGCGCCTCGGTCTTGCCAGCTGTCGAGGAAAACGCCACCCCAACGCTGGTAAAGTCGTTAGAAAAACCGACAGAGACGAGTGGTCTCAATGGTTAAATCAAGTCTCTAACTTTTTCACGAATAATGTCATTTCACCTATTTTTAATAAATCAAGTGATGATAACCGACCTTTCGTTACTATCTTCATTCACGGAGTACCTATGACAGCCTTAGTTGATTCGGGTGCTAATATTTCTATTTTAGGTGGTCGAGGCTATTTAATGCTAAAACATCTATTTTCTCTAAAACCTAGTGTTGTTCCTACCGTTTCAACTGCCGATGGTAAATCTCATCCAACCCTAGACAACGTTTTTGTACCTTTCTCGTTGGGTAAAACGAGTAGTCATTTTTCTTTTACTGTCGTTCCTTCTGTAAAACACCCTGTAATATTAGGTGTGGACTTTTGTCGTTGTTTTGGTCTTAAGTTAGACTTTTCTAAGAATTCGTGGCATGCCCAAAATGAAATTGCTTCTCTTAGTGGTATTTCTAGCCGTGAAAACTTATCTTCCCGTCCGCAAGAAATTCTTAATTCCGTTGTTGCTGATTTTGAAAAGCTCGGATCTTTAGGACTCGGTTGTACCAATAAAATTCAACATGTTATTGATACTGGTGACGCGCTTCCCTTAAAACAGCGCCAATATCCTCTTTCTCCAGTTATGATGGAGTTCGTTAATAAAGAACTGGACAAAATGTTGGAATTGGGAGTGGTTCGTCCATCTGTGAGTCCGTGGTCTAGTCCCATATTACTTGTCAAAAAGAAATCGGGAGAATATCGGCTATGTTTTGATGGTCGGAAACTTAATTCGGTTACGCGTAAGGATAGCTATCCCTTGCCTCGCGTAGATTACATCTTAAGTAAGCTGGGTAATGCAAAGTTTCTGTCTTCTGTTGATCTTAAGAGTGCATTTTGGCAAATTCCTTTATCGGCTTCGTCTAAAGAAAAAACCGCTTTCTCTGTACCAGGTCGCGGTCTGTTTGAGTTCGTTCGAATGCCATTCGGTCTTTGTAATGCCCCTCAAACTCTTCAAAGACTAATGGACGAAGTTTTCGGTCCAGAATTAGACCCAAACGTTTTTGTTTACCTGGACGATTTAATTATCGCTACTTCTTCTTTTGAAAAACATATCGTTATTCTCTATAAAGTTTTAGATCGCCTCAAAGCGGCCGGTTTCACTGTAAATGTCAAGAAATGCGAATTTTGTTTACCTTCTCTCAAATACCTTGGTTTTGTTGTCGATCAACACGGTCTTCGCACTGATCCCGATAAGGTATCTGCTATTGCAAATCTTCCTAGACCTAATACCGTAACCGAAGTGCGTAGGGCTTTAGGTTTATTCTCGTGGTACAGGAGATTTGTACCAAACTTTGCCTCTATGTCTGCTGTTATTTCGGACCTTACTAAAGGGAAAGGTAAAAAGTCCACCATTTCTTGGACGTCAGCTGCTGACGAAGCTTTTAACCAATTAAAAAATGCGCTAATATCTGCTCCAACTCTTGCTAGCCCTGATTATAATAAACCTATTAAACCTTTAAAGATTTATACTGACGCTCCCAATTATGGACTTGGAGCTGTGCTTACACAGATTGGCGATGATAATGAGGAACATCCTATTTCATATGCAAGTCGTACTTTGAATAAAGCTGAGAAAAATTATTCAGTTACGGAAAAAGAGTGCCTTGCTGTAATTTTCGGTATCTTAAAATTTCGTTCTTTTATCGAAGGGCTTCATTTCGAAGTTATTACCGACCACTACTCTCTTTTGTGGCTGCTTCGCATGCAGGATCCGCATGGAAGATTAGCTCGCTGGTCGGTACAATTACAACAATTTGACTTTAGTATCACTCACTCCATGAATTACCTGATGCTCTATCTAAGTGTCCTCTTGAGGTTTGTGTCATCGACAATAAGACTTTTTTAAATACCCGGGACAACTGGTATAGTAGAATGTGTGAAAAGGTAGTTTTAAGTCCAAACGACTATCCGGACTGGTGAGTGGAAAATAATTTTTTGTACAAAAACATCTTATCTCCCTATTCCCTTCCTTCTAATTTGTCTACATGGAAATTAGTTGTACCCCGGGAGTTTCGTAAAGAAATTGTCTCACGATGTCACGATGATACAACTGCCGCTCATTTTGGAATCTTTAAAACTTTTCACCGTGTTGCATCAGAATATTACTGGCCTAAGATGCATCATTTTATTGCCGGTTATGTAAAACGTTGCAAGACTTGTTTGTCTCAAAAAGTTCCTCAAATCCCTCCACCTGGTTTAATGGGCAGGGAAAAGATTATAAAGTTTCCTTGGCAAGCTATCTCGGTTGATCTTATGGGACCATTACCTCCTTCGTCAGCTGGAAATCGCTATATTCTAGTAGTGACCGATTGGTTTTCCAAATTTGTCATTGTTCACCCTATGCGTGAAGCTACCGCTCCAAAAATTTGTAAAATTTTAGAGGAAAATGTTTTTCTTTTATTTGGTGTACCACAAATTGTCATGTGCGATAATGGAACTCAGTTCGTCTCTAAATTATTTACAGATCTTATCGCTAAATATGAAATACCTAAATTATGGTATAACGCCAAGTTTCACCCCCAGGTGAATTTTGTTGAGCGTACCAATCGGGTAATTAAAACAGCTATTAGGTCTTATCTCGACAATAATCATCGCGCTTGGGATAAAAATCTTCAAGCCATCGCTCAGGCCATTCGTACGAGTGTGCACGAAGTTACTCGATTTACTCCAGCTTTCCTTACTTTTGGTAGGCATGTTCCAGTTTCAGGAAACTTTTACCGTTCTTTACCTGACAATATCTGTTCTGATTCCCCAGCTGATTATGGCAACTCATTATCAGAGATGTCTGAATTTTTCTTAGTCGTTCAAGACCGTATTCATCAAGCTTATGAGCGAAACGCGAAATATTATAATAAACATCGTCGTCAGCTCGAATTTGATGAAGGTGATCTAGTTTATCGTAGAAATCGAGTTTTATCTGTTGGTTCTAGATGTTTCTCTTCGGCTCTAGCACCTCGTTATGTCGAAAGCAAGGTTTTTCGAAAACTATCTCCTCTCGCGTATCACCTTCACGATACCGACGGAAATGATGCTGGCATCTACCACATAAAGGACCTTAAACCTGCATCTACTGTCCCCGATGATCCTGACACAACTTTTGATGATTCCGTTACGTCATCATCCTTTTTGGAGGGGGGGCAGTGAAACGATTTCATTCGTTTCGCGGTTTTTTATTTAAATCTTTTATATTTTAATTAACCATACGACATCTCTAGTGCGGCTGACTGCTTGAGAGGCGAGCGCGGTCTGTACAGAGAGTTGAGTTTCTGCAAGCTGAGACAACGGACGTATTTTGATAGCAATTTTGTTTGTTCTAAAATTTTTTATCTAAAGTTATTTTTAAAATCTTCAAGATTTTATTTAAAATATTCTTACTCCGGATTTTTTATTTCACTGATTTTGGTGAGTAAAGTGATATTTTTTATTTTATTCGAACCTTTTGTTTTAAAGAAATATTTAGATAACCACGTGTTGTCAAAGCTTGCGAGGAAACCTCCTCAACTATTTTTGATAGCTCTTATATTCAAAAATTCTCCTGTATCTTTCACAGGAAAGATTTATTTTTTATTAGTTTGCTTAATTTTTTTTTGAATACGATTTAGGTTATTTTTTGTACTGTGGGATTTAGACAGAGCTCACGCTGATTTACTGTCGTAAGTAGAATTTTTATCGTTCCAATTTTATTTTTCTCTTTATTTTTGGATGCCCTTAATTATCTTTTTATCGTTAATTATTTTTTTTGGCAGCCAAAAAGTAAGTTATAAATTTTTACAAGTCCCGCAGTAAAAACGTTAGTTTTTGAAAACCTTTCAAGTCTTGTTATATTCTTTCTTTTTCTATTTTCTAGTCTTTTACAGCCTGGCCAGCTGATAGTTTTTTTGTAAAATTATTTGGAGTATTTTTTGTGTACAATTTTTGTGAATAATCATTTTTGCATTTATTTATTGTTAAATAAATTATTTGTTCATTTTTTATTATAAAGATTTTTTTGTATTTTTGCCACGGCAAGTTATTTTTTGGGATCAATTATCTGCTAAAAATTTTTATGTTTTATATTTCCTCCTGGTCCTGGATGGTCGAGGTTTGTTGGTAGTGGAGTGTGGAGTTCCAATCCAAGCTGAATAGTACTGCGACACGTGCACACGTACACAGTACCAACTTACACACAGTACTCAGGCATCACGCACAAACAAACAGCAGTTTGCAAACACAAGAACAACTCACGCAACCGCCAGACACGCTTAGTCCGGTGACACCACGCATTATCCTGTATCCTGCTTTACGCTACTACACTGCTTGTGTCCGACATCCTGCGGTGCTGCTTAAACTAACACGAACAGTACATATTCCGTCGACAAGCCGAACCTCGGTACCAAGACGTCCAGGGACTCACTCCAACGACCTAGCCATTCCAGACCCATCGATATTTTGTTACCCCACAAAAGGTATTTTATTATTTTTTTTGTAATAGGCAATAATTGTCCCCGTTAACTTCTTTATTGTATTTACTAGCCGTAAATAAAATTAGTTTTATTTTCAATTTGTTATTTTCGGTGTTGTTGTGTCCACCATTTTTCCTTTCGACACAACTGGCGCCCTTCCCTATTATTGTTATTACAAAGATCTCAGTGACCCACGACCTAGCGATACCACGACCAATTCTGAGCTGTCGAGGTAAGTGTGTGACGCGTGATTTCTCTTCGAGAAATCACGGTAATTTTTTAAACATTATTTTTAAATTTCTGGCATACGTCACAATATATATATATATATATATATATATATATATATATATATATATATATATTTCTGGCATACGTCACAATATATATATATATGTATATATATATATATGTATATATATATATATATATATATTGTGACGTATGCCAGAAATTTAAAAATAATGTTTAAAAAATTACCGTGATTTCTCGAAGAGAAATCACGCGTCACACACTTACCTCGACAGCTCAGAATTGGTCGTGGTATCGCTAGGTCGTGGGTCACTGAGATCTTTGTAATAACAATAATAGGAATGAGCGCCAGTTGTGTCGAAAGGAAAAATGGTGGACACAACAACACCGAAAATAACAAATTGAAAATAAAACTAATTTTATTTACGGCTAGTAAATACAATAAAGAAGTTAACGGGGACAATTATTGCCTATTACAAAAAAAATAATAAAATACCTTTTGTGGGGTAACAAAATATCGATGGGTCTGGAATGGCTAGGTCGTTGGAGTGAGTCCCTGGACGTCTTGGTACCGAGGTTCGGCTTGTCGACGGAATGTGTACTGTTCGTGTTAGTATTAAGCGGCGACGCAGGATGTCGGACACAAGCAGTGTAGTAGCGTAAAGCAGGATAGCAGGATAATGCGTGATGTCACCGGACTAAGCGTGTCTGGCGGTTGCGTGAATTGTTGTGTGTAACTGCAAACTGCTGTTTTTTGTGCGTGATGCCTGAGTACTGTGTGTAAGTTGGTACTGTGTACGTGTGCACGTGTCGCAGTACTATTCAGTTTGGATTGGAACTCCACACTCCACTACCAACAAACCTCGACCATCCAGGACCAGGAGGGAATATAAAACATAAAAATTTTTAGCAGATAATTGACCCAAAAAATAACCTGCCGTGGCAAAAATACAAAAAATCTTTATAATACAAAATGAACAAATAATTTATTTAACAATAAATAAATGCAAAAATTATTATTTACAAAAATTTTGTGCACAAAAAAAATACTACAAATACTTTTATAAAAAAACTATCAGCTGGCCAGGCTGTAAAAGACCAGAAAATAAGAGAAAGAAAGAATATAACAGACTTGAAAGGTTTTCAAAAACTAACGTTTTTAATTGCGGGACTTGTAAAATTTATTATTTACTTTTTGGCTGCCAAAAAAAAAAAAATAAACGGTAAAAAGGTAACTAATGGCATCCAAAAACAAAGAGAAAAATAAAATTGGAACGATAAAAATTCTACTTACGACAGTAAATCAGCGTGAGCTCTGTCTAAATCCCACAGTATAAAAAATAACCTAAATCGTATTCAAAAAAAAAAATATTAAGCAAACTAATAAAAAATGAATCTTTCCTATGAAAGATACACGAGAAATTTTGAATAAAAGATATAGCAAAAAAGAAACAAAGTTGAGGAGGTTTCCTCGCAAGCTTTGACAACACGTGGTTATCTAAATATTTATTTAAAACAAAAGTTTCGAATAAAATAAAAAATATCACTTTACTCACCAAAATCAGTGAAATAAAAAATCCGGAGTAAGAATATTTTAAATAAAATCTTGAAGATTTTAAAAATAACTTTAGATAAAAATTTTTAGAACAAACAAAATTGCTATCAAAATACGTCCGTTGTCTCAGCTTGCAGAAACTCAACTCCCTGTACCGACCGCGCTCGCCTCTCAAGCAGTCAGCAGCACTAGAGATGTCGTATGTTTAATTAAAATATAAAAGATTTAAATAAAAAAACCGCGAAACGAATGAAATCGTTTCAATATATATATATATATATATATATATATATATATATATATATATATATATATATATATATATATATATCTTTTTGTAAGTAGCCTTCCACAACAACAGTGTTGTTCTTTGCAAATATCCATTTGTTTCCCAAAATGGTTTGCTTGAAACCTTTTTCTGCTACTAATCGGACCGAGAATAAATTAACTTTCATTTCAGGAACATACATGACATTATTGAGATAATGTACTCCTCCATTCAAAGGTGATCTTATTACAATCTGTCTAGAACCTTTTGCTTCAACTTTTCGACCATCACCTAATTCAAATGTAATTTTCTCTCCCAATTCCTTGAACTTTGTAAAATATTCTAATTGCCAACAAACATGTTCTGTAAAACCTTTTTTTGTTATCGTAGCATAACGTTGGACATTTTCGTTCTTGCAATTGTCATTAGATTTTTTCTTAGAGCAATTTCGACGAAGATGGTGTCTTCCACAAATCCAACATCTTATATTTATTTTCCTTTTAAATGTGTCTGTTTTTCCTGTCATAACTTCAGTTTCTGAAGCCCATTTTGAATTGAAGTTTTTATTTATCTGTTTTCTTGCTACCAGTGCCGATTCTTCATTCGTGGTCAAATCACAGATTCTCAACCTTGTCTCTTCAACCAACAAACGGGATATTAACTTATTTAAAGTTTGTTCAGAAGCAGGTGTCGAATCCCATGCACTATGGAAATGTCTGAATTCGGATGGCAATGTATTCAAAACAGTTGTCATTAACATTCTATCAGATACGGGTTCATTTAATTCTTTTAAACGTCTGGCTAATGTTTCCAATTTGCTAATATGTGTTGCAATATCATCCCCTGGGGTGTATTTATATTCACGGAATTGTGATTGCAGCAAATATATCGCATCTGTTGATTTCTGTTCATATACATTTAATAGCTTTATCCACATATCATATGCTGTATCACAGTTCATTATTAATGACAATGGTTTCTTATCCAGCGTTGTCACTAATATTTCTTTGGCCACTGTATTAGCCTTTTTCCATCGTTTTAGTTCAACTGCATCTTTTTCTTCAGGCTTGACGAAAGTTCCGTCAATTAATTCCAAGGCATCCCGAGCATCTAAAATTACTCGAACCTGAAATTTCCACTGCATCCAATTACTTGAATCTACAATTTTCTCGATTTTAAAACACTCTGTCTCCATCCATTGTATTTTGACAAAAGGTAGACAAAGTGCAGAAAAACGTATCAGAAGAACTCGTGCCGATTCACTTGAAACAATCATTCGCAAATAATATTTATACTTTATGATTTGTGCCTGGGACCATAACCTGTTGTTATTAGACACAAATAAAACTGTGAATTGGTTTCAATTCAGTTTATATTAAAGATAATATAAATACAAATAATAAACATGGATGACAGTTTTACACACATCAATCATATATGTATATATCAACTCATAGAAAAACAAAACAACATATACTACTACCTAGGATCAAGTACAACTTTTATATCAACAAAAAAATTAAAATATATATTTCATAATACCTATAAATTCCTTATTTTTAATGGTATAGATTTTATTCGATTGCTACATAAATATAAACATGTACATCATATTCTTTGTTTTGCACGTCTTTCTGCTGATGTGGCTCAATTTCTGGTATTTTTATAGTTTCTTTTTCTCTATCTTTCCTATTAACGATTCAAAATAAATATATAATGTCAACGAATAATAATTATTTCTTACATTTTTTCTCTTTACAGAGGTTCTGTCGAATAATTTTAATTTAATGACTACAAAACAATCTAATAATGTTTTGACGCATAAATTATTATAAATACTTACGGAATAAAAACACTAGGTATAAAATATTGTATATAAATGACAATGAACGGTGATATGTGCTTTCCGCTTTTTAATTCGATTTTCCACTTATTTTTTATTATTTCTTTTCTTGAGAAATAATGAACGGATATGTCAAAATTTGCAAACAAATACAGAACAATATCTCTTCCACTTGCTGGTCATTTTTTGGTTGTTGTTTACTTATAACCCTATGTGACAGTACAACGGTTTCCCTACGTCTTACATGTTTTATTTTGCCACCAGATGTCAGCCACTTTGTTGGCTCTTGCCAATAGTGGTAGTCTTTATCATTGCGCACAATAAAAAAAAAAGTTTGCAAACTCCAAACAATTATCATAGTCTTATTGTTTCATTTGAAAGAAGACAGCTGAACTTCTGCAGTGCGTTGTAAATTCTGTGTTCAGGTTAAGGTTGTACATCGAAGAAAACTCAAGATGTTTGTTAACCTTTCTGTTTATATTAAACCAGCCTCGGAAAAATAATACAGAGTATTCTGGAAAGTACCTTATTTATACATATAACAGAATATTAACAATTATCTTGTTGTGGTGAAATAATTAAAGTTAAATTTTATTTTATTTAAATATATTACGCAGAATACAAATATTTACTGTTTGCTAACAGAAATTATTTTAAATTTCAGTGTGGATAACATATACAGGTGTTCGTTTTAACAGACTAACCATTGGGATCTCGAAAACCGTAAGAGACACGAAGTTGGTTATTATCCTGCTATATATATATATATATATATATATATATATATATATATATATATATATATATATTAAATATAGATGTTATTAAAGATAACCACTTTTGTTTTGTAGATCGAAATACTAAAGAAAATTCTTTGCAAGTATGGCATGAAAGAATGGGACACCAAAACAAATCGCATGTACGAAAATTTCTAAAACTAAAAGGAATTTATGTTTCAGACCCAAATGAAACAGATTTTTGTAATGGCTGTGCATTTGGGAAATTTCAGCGAACTAATTTCCGAGAAATACCAAAAACGAGTAAGCCAGGAGAATTGGTTGTAACTGATGTTTGTGGACCAATGAAAGAAACTTCATTCAGTGGCTGCAGATAATTTGTGACCTTTAAAGATGACTATTCACAGTATCGAAAGGTTTTCGTAATTCGTCATAAGGATGAAGTAGCAAATCGTTTTGAAGATTACCTAGCATATGTCAAAAACCAAACAGGAAATTCTGTCAAAGCCATTATGTCAGATAACGGTACGGAGTATATAAATCAAAGATTTGTCGAGATAGCAAAGAAAAATGGTATTGAGTTAGGCCGATCAGCAATTTATACACCTCAGCAGAATGGGCGAGCAGAACGTGAGAACCGCACTTTAATTGAAATGTCAAGAACTATGTTGCTAACTCATGGAATGTCGAAACAATTTTGGGCAGAAGCAGTAAATTGTGCTGCATATATTCTAAATAGGACAGGAAACAGTCGGGAAAAGGAAAAAACTCCTTACGAAGTTTGGTATGGTCAAGAATATTCATTAAATCATTTAAGAATTTTTGGAAGTGAGTGCATACTCCGAATTCCAAAAGAAAAAAGGAATGACAAAAAATTTGACGCAACAAGTAAACGAGGAATATTTGTGGGATATCAAGAGATTACTGGAAACTACAGAGTTTGGATACCACAAGAAAGTCAAATTGAAATAAGTCGTGATGTTGAATTTAATGAAATTTCTGTTCCAGATGTCTTGGTGGATCTATGTCAGGGAGAGACAGAATAAGAAATGCCACGAGATCTACAAGACAATGAAAATCAAATAGAAAATCAAGAACAAAGTTTACAGGAAAGTTATTCAGATCATGATCTACAAGATATAAGGAAAAGCGAAAGATATGAATTAAGGGATAGAAATAAACTGAAAGCACCACAGCGATTTGCATATTTATGTCGAATGACAAATTGACGAGCCAAATTCGTATGAAGATGCAATGAAAGTACATGAAAAAGAAGACTGGATAAAAGCAATGGATGATGAAATGGATTCTCACCGGAAAAATGGGACATGGGAACTTGTTAAACCTGAAAGTAAAATAAAGCTTTTGCCAGTAAAGTGGGTTTATCGGGTGAAAACTAAAAGTAACGTAGAGGTCGATCGGTTCAAAGCCCGCTTAGTGGTCAGAGGATTTGAACAAGAATTCGGAGTGGACTATAGGGAAACGTTTAGTCCAGTTGTTCGACATGACACCGTTCGACTATTGTAATGGCTAAAAGTTACTAAAAAATTAGAAATTGGGCAATTTGATTGTAAGACAGCCTTTTTAAATGGTTTTCTGGAAGAATAAATTTACATTATTCAACCAGAAGGCTACAACGATGATTCTGGACGAATTTGCAAACTAATTAGAAGTTTGTATGGGCTTAAACAAGCACCTAGGTGCTGGAATTAAAGATTAACTAACTTTTTAAATTCTTTAGATTTTGTGACAAGTATTTATGACCCATGTGTATTTATTAAAGAAACTAACAATGTATTTTTTTGTTATAATATTATATAAAAGTACAATTTTTAGGGAGAGTGTTGATATAAAAGTTGTACTTGATCCTAGGTAGTAATATGTTGTTTTGTTTTTCTATGAGTTGATATATACATATATGATTGATGTGTGTAAAACTGTCATCCATGTTTATTATTTGTATATATATATATATATATATATATATATATATATATATATATATATATATTATCTTTAATATAAACTGAATTGAAACCAATTCACAGTTTTATTAGTGTCTAATTTTTTTATGGTATATTTATATATAAAAAAAAAATATAATAACAAAGCAACGATTGCTTGAACTACTCTCCATCTGCTTTACAAATGCATACACATTTCTCCGAAGTGACAATTGTATTTAATGTTATTACGATTGATTCAAATTAGATATTTGAAGACACAGCCCAATTATATCTATATTATTCCGTTAATCTTCCTTGTAATTATATGAAATAATATGTCCAGCTAAAAATAATTTAATAAATAGTTAACAAGCAGATAACCGTAATTGTGAATCTTATTTTCCTTTTATAATCTGTTTCTACTTCGACCATAGACCGCACAGTATCATTTAAATAAATTTATGTATCTGAAATTGCGATAAACAAATTTCAATCAAATTAAAAATAACAAACTATCCTGTAAACAAAGTATGAAAATATTACTAGCACTTATGTAAAATACAATGTTTTCCCTATAAGTCAGTCGGTAGTGCTGCCATCTCTAGGAAGTGGCTCTCCCGGATATCTAAAAAAGTAGGTGGAAACGTTCAGCCGCATTCACGTGTGTCAGACATGTCAAGGTTTGCCTTAAAAATAAACTGTGGTTATGTTAAAAGGTGGACAGGCAGCTTGATGACTATATTATTAAAACGGAGTTTACATTTCAGACAATTATCAAGTTGGGTATTCCACTGCGCATCTGTTCCGTGTGTGAGGGGGCCCTCGACGCCTTCAGCAAATTCAAACATTCCAGTGTGGAGAGCAGCCGGCGCCTAGAGAGCAGCATCAGGGCCCGCGGGGCCCCGGGGCCCCCGCTACACACAGGCGGGGCCCCCGTTGTGGGCCACAATGACACATCTGGTACCAAACCCGAGAAGATAGAAGAGAAGTCTATTAAAGAAGAACCTGTAGAGGAAACATGGCCGGAGTGTCACCCGCACATAAACAGCGCATCCCTAAACCCTTCTTTGCGGGTAGACAGGACATCCTCACACACATACAGGGCTCTTCCCAATCCATTCGTTCTGTTAGAAAGTATAATGCCACAGAATAAATTGCATAAAAGCAAAATGTCTCTAAACACTGCATTGCACACAGATATTTCCATTAAGGAAGAACAACTGGAACAAACTCCACAAGACCAGGAATTTTATAATAAAATAAAGGAAAATATATGCAAGGCTGAATATGCTGAAAGTAATACAATGAGTGATGATAAAGATAAAAGAGAACACAGGACAGAGGAGGAGAATTCAAGGGCAGACACACGGGAGAAAGTGTGGGAGAAGTGTTCCGCTGAGCCCGAAAAAATAGTTATAAAAAGAAACGACAAAAATTGTCGTAAAAATAATCAAATTCAACCAAAGAAAAGTACCCACTGTAATAAAAACTTTAAGAAAATGCATAAAAATGAACATGGAAGTAATATTAGTAACAAATTAGTAATAGGTAAAGCTAATTTACCGCATCATAAAAAAAAAGTATATAGGCAAATAAAACAGTTACCCTGTGTTCTATGCAAACAAAAATTTATCCATAAATATGATTTGAATAGACATGTAGTGTTGCATAATGGAATTAAAAATTTTCAATGTTTAATTTGTAAAAACAGATTTTTTGAAGAGTATAATTTGAGACAACATTTATATACTCATAATAGACAAAAAGACTTCCGCGGTAATACATGCACTAAAACATTTACGTTGGAAACTGAGTTAAAAAGTCGCAGTACAGAACAAGAGAGCATCCTAGTAAACAAAGAAGAGTATCGCTGTGAAATCTGCAGTAAATCGTTTTCTCGGAAATTATATTTATCAAATCATATGAAAGTACATTCTCGAAGTTTTGATAGTAATGTCTGTAGTAAATTATTTTCCCAAAAATCTCATTTACGCTCACATATGAAAATTCATTCAGCTACAAAAAAGTATCAGTGTGACGTCTGTAGTAAATTGTTCACATATAAATATTATTTACGCCGTCATATGAAAATTCATTCCGGAATAAAATACTATCAGTGCAACGTCTGCAGTAAATCATTTACGCTTAAGTGGAATTTAAATACTCACATGAAAATCCATTTGGGAATAAGAGAACATAAATGCAATGTCTGTTTTAAATCATTTACACAAAAGCATGTTTTAAATAAACACATGAAAATTCATTCCGCTATAAAAGACCAACATTGTGATGTCTGTAATAAATCATTCAGACACAAACGTGATTTACAGCGTCACATGAAAGTTCATTCGAATATAAAAGTCCAATATTGTGATGTCTGTAATAAATCGTTCAGACACAAACATGTTTTACGACGTCATATGAAAATTCATTCCGATATAAAAGACCACCATTGTAATGTCTGTAATAAATCGTTCACACAGAAAACTAGTTTACAACGTCACATGAATGTTCATTCTAAAAAAAAGTAAATCTTACAAATATAAGTCTCGATTAATTGCTCACATGAAAACTCATTTTAAAACTGTATATGTACATAATTTAATGTTTCACAGAAAAATCTTGTGGTTAATGTTAAAGCAGAGAAACACCCAGAAAGGAACCAGGTTGCCCGCTTACTGGTTACAGTACCGGGAATCTACCTTTTGTGCACATCAATGTAAATAACGGGTACATTTATTATTTAACAATATTCATATTAATTATTATTTTTATTGCCCTTCCCTCGCCCTAATAAACGTTTCGATCTTCTTTGACATTAAATATATTAGTATTTTAAATGTAATTAATAATAGGAATTATCGAACCATACTTGTGTCACTTTATGTGTTTTTTTTTATTCTGATAAAAATTCTGTTGAGAATTTGTAAGCCATAATAAGAAAGACTAAAGCTGTTATCAGAGAGATATGCACATGTCTAACTGGTTTGACAGCCTCTTCTCTAACATGCAACTTATGGTATCAGACGTCCGTATGTCTAGTAAATTTTTAATTTTAAATTAGATTTAACTTACTTGACAGTCATAAATTGTTATATAGAAATCTTATTTGTATTTTATCGAAAATGCACAAAAAAGTTATAGCTGCTACAACATTTATCAAAGGCATACAGGGGGTACTTCAGTTGTTTTTTTTTTTATTTTGCATGTAACAAAGATGTATATTATTTTACATTATTAGCAAAATAAGATGAATTGACTAGCGAGTCTGTCACCTTCTTGAAAATGAAAATATATTTGTCACATTTTATAAACTTATGGATATTTTATTTAATTACACAACCTTATAGATTTAAAACTACTTACTTTATCCTGGCGTTCTTATCCTAAATTTTATCCTGCTTTTTGTATTTGTTGCTACTTTTTTTGTGCCTTCCTACTTTTCTCCTCGACTTCTTGCTTCCAGGTTTACTGGGTCGTCCTCTTTTTCTTTTTCCAATTTCTTTTCCTTCGAACTCTATGGACAGGGGCAAACTTTGGCTTAAGCTCTAGAGGCAATTGCCTAAGGCTCAAAAGTTTTAGGGCTCGGATTCGAACTATATACGCTCATTTTTAATAAGCCAAACAGGTATGTAGGGTAAACGAATTTTCTCTTGGTCTATCTAATTAATCGCCAAATTGAAAATTTTGTCGCCGAATGCTATAAAATATCGCCCAAATGGCGACAAGTCGCCAAATCTGCCAACACTGGAGGCGGCAGTCGCAGACGTTGAAGATGATGTGTTAGACTTGGTGCATGCTGACCCGATAATTAGCAAAGGAACGTCTCCTGTTGGCGGAGAAATATCTCATACGGGAGTTTTGAACATTTTACACAGCAATGATTATCATCTATTCCATTTGCAACGTGTTCAAGGGTTAATGCCTGCTGATCACCAGCTACAACGATATTTTGTCAGTGGATTCTACAACACCCTGCTGCTAATTTTAATTTTACTTATAACGAGGGATGGGATTTTTTCGACTGTGGTGTAGTGTAGATAAAAAAAAATTAATCGAAATTTCAGTCATACAGCATTTATTCCTAAAAAACCGACGTTTCGGTATACACTTATACCTTCATCAGGGTCTACAAACATTCAAAAAAAACATCAATATATTACAAAATCACGCATAACAATCACTTACAAGTAGAATCTATAGATTACAATCATGTACACAGTATACATTCGTAGATTCATTCAGTATTACATACATCGTACAAATTTCATAAAAGCACATACGCATCTAAATTGTCTCACGAACGACAACCGAATAAATCAGAACACATCCAGACATATCTTGCAGACGAGTTTGCAAAAAAGTGACATCACTTAATTGGATTCTTATTGGTCGTCAATCCACCAATAAGTGTATGTGAACATCCTGGAATGTAAATGAAATGTAAAGAATTTTTTTAATAAACTTAGTCTGGCTTGAAATTTGCTTTTTCCTTTTTGAACCTTTCTAGGACACCATAATATGTTTTACTAAGGCCTTGTATGTCGGTTCTAGCATTGATATTGTTGCAATCGTCTCTGATGTGCAACATTTCAAGGAACATCCGTTTAGCGTAATTCCTTTCTTCCGCTAAGATTTTAAAATCGTCCAAATTAAAACTATGGTGCAAAGAAATAGAGTGTTCAGCAAGGGCACATTTACTAGTCACGTTGTTCTGTGTAGATCTGCGATGTTCATCCATCCTAAGTTTGGCGTACCTTTTTGTAGTCCCTACGTACGTAGCCTTACAATCGGCAGTAGAGCAATGAACTTTATAAACCAGGTTAGATTTGTAGTTCTTGTCTACTGGATCTTTTATTTTGGTGTATAGGTTGCCGACTGTAGAAATGGGTTTACATGCAATCTCCACCTGTAATTTATTCTTTAACATCTTATTTAAATTTGGCGCTAAGTGTTCCACGTATGGCAATGAAAAATATTTTTTCGGGTCATGTGATCTAGTCTTCCCGCTACCTGTTTTTGGAGAGGTTATGTTTGACGGATCATGAACGTTGTAAATAGCTTTGTTTACTACTGTCTTCGGATATCCATTTGCCCTAAGAAGGTGACGTACTTTATCAATGGCCTCTTGTCTAAAACATGGTGATGATAAGGTAACTGCTCGCTGTTTTATGTTTCTAGCAACATTCAACAATTGAAAACGAGGATGCCTAGATTGGAAGTTGATGTATCTTGTACTCGCTGACGCTTTCCTGTACCATTTAGTTAGAATAGAGTCACCGCTTCTAACTAATAAAGTGTCCAAAAATGGTATGCATCCGTCTTCTTCTTGTTCTACAGTAAACTTGCTAGAACCGACATACAAGGCCTTAGTAAAACATATTATGGTGTCCTAGAAAGGTTCAAAAAGGAAAAAGCAAATTTCAAGCCAGACTAAGTTTATTAAAAAAATTCTTTACATTTCATTTACATTCCAGGATGTTCACATACACTTATTGGTGGATTGACGACCAATAAGAATCCAATTAAGTGATGTCACTTTTTTGCAAACTGGTCTGCAGGATATGTCTGGATGTGTTCTGATTTATTCGGTTGTCGTTCGTGAGACAATTTAGATGCGTATGTGCTTTTATGAAATTTGTACGATGTATGTAATACTGAATGAATCTACGAATGTATACTGTGTACATGATTGTAATCTATAGATTCTACTTGTAAGTGATTGTTATGCGTGATTTTGTAATATATTGATGTTTTTTTGAATGTTTGTAGACCCTGATGAAGGTATAAGTGTATACCGAAACGTCGGTTTTGTAGGAATAAATGCTGTATGACTGAAATTTCGATTAATTTTTTTTTATCTACACTACACCACAGTCGAAAAAATCCCATCCCTCATTACACCACTTGAAGAAATAATAATGACTACCATACCCACATCTACCCTCTCCCAAGACATTCACGACAAAAATGGTATGCATCCGTCTTCTTCTTGTTCTACAGTAAACTGGAGATGTATGTTGTAGTTGTTGAACAGCGCAACTGTTTCATCAACTATATCCTCAGGTACAGCTGTTAATAGATCATCCACATATTTTTTCATAAAAGGTACATTGTAGGGCAACTTCGGCATAATATCATCCAACAGAGCATCCATAACTAAATTTGCAACAGCTGGGCTGAGTGAAGATCCCATGGCAATTCCAGTTTTTTGTTTGTAAAATTTATTGTTTATCCTGAAAAAACCTTGAGTGTAGCAGAATTCTACTAACTTCATAAAGATATCCTTTGGAATGTTCGTTCGTTCTCCAATAATACTCCATTGTGAGTCTACAGCTTTTAAAGTGAGATCAAGTGGTATATTAGTGAAGAGAGACTTAACATCGAGAGAAATCAACACGTAACCAGAAGGAATGGTTTGCTCTCTTATGAAGTTCGCAAACTCAAAGGAATTTTTGACGTAGTATTCTTCTTTTTCCAGGCCTTTCAGGATATTTGCCAGAAATTTGGACATCTTTTCAATCGGTCCATTTACCGCAGATACAATGGGCCTCATAGGTAGATTGTCTTTGTGTAGTTTTATCATGCCATACATACGTGGGGGTAGCGCATTGTCCGTTGTCAGATGTTTTTTTGTCTGTGAATCTATATAATTGTTGTCATATAGATTTTTGACTAGTTTGTTGTTCAAAGTCTGAATTTTTCTGGTCATGTCTGTGTTCACGGGTTCATACACCTGCTCGTCCGATAGTAGATCTTCCATTTTTTCATAATATGTCTGTTTGTTGATAGCAACTGTTTTATTCGTCTTGTCCGCTTTAATAATGTAAATGTCTGGATTTTCTTTTAAAAATGTCTTAGTTTTGGAAATATTTTTAAATATATTTTTGTGTGTACTGTTGTATTTGTCTTTATGTTTATTTATGAAATTACTAATCATGTTTGTGGCCTGTAATCTGGTTTCAGTTCTCACATCGAGATCCAACGTAGACGTTATTATGTGCTCTATATCTGTGATGAGCTGAAACATGGGTATTTCATGAAATTTTATGGGCAGATTAAATTTGTCTCCTAATGACAATAGTTCTTCAAGTTCAGGAGGAAAGACTGTGTCAGTCATATTAAAAACCATTCCTTCGCATTACTTATAGTTGTTTTTCTAACCTCTGGAAGTAATTTTTCAAATTTCTTCAGATGTGTAGATTTAAACTGTAAGTTGAAGTAGCTAAATTGTCTGTTTAGGGTACAATTCACTCTAAGCCATAGATCGTGAGTTAAATTATTTTTTACATTGTGTAATAATTTAGTAAATTCTATATTTAGATTCTTAACCCGCCAACATGATATTTTAATTTCTAGATTTAGTATTCTTTTCTTAAAACCATCTAAGATTTTACTAACGGTATTTCTATACGGGTGTTCACCGACAAATAAAACTTCCAAACACGCTACATTTTGTGTAATGTGTCGGGGTGTGATGTTGTGTTGTCGACATCTTAAAAGGAAAATCCTGTTGTTCGTTGCTTTTACGTACTTTTTGTTGATGTCTAGTAAGTGTTGTACTTGTCGTTTGCCATGTTCTCCGTGGTTGTCGTGAATGTCTTGGGAGAGGGTAGATGTGGGTATGGTAGTCATTATTATTTCTTCAAGTGGTGTAATGAGGGATGGGATTTTTTCGACTGTGGTGTAGTGTAGATAAAAAACAATTAATCGAAATTTCAGTCATACAGCATTTATTCCTACAAAACCGACGTTTCGGTATAGACTTATACCTTCATCAGGGTCTACAAAAATTCAAAAAAACATCAATATATTACAAAATCACGCATAACAATCACTTACAAGTAGAATCTATAGATTACAATCATGTACACAGTATACATTCGTAGATTCATTCAGTATTACATACATCGTACAAATTTCATAAAAGCACATACGCATCTAAATTGTCTCACGAACGACAACCGAGCAAGGCCTTAGTAAAACATATTATGGTGTCCTAGAAAGGTTCAAAAAGGGAAAAGCAAATTTCAAGCCAGACTAAGTTTATTAAAAAAATTCTTTACATTTCATTTACATTCCAGGATGTTCACATACACTTATTGGTGGATTGACGACCAATAAGAATCCAATTAAGTGATGTCACTTTTTTGCAAACTGGTCTGCAGGATATGTCTGGATGTGTTCTGATTTATTCGGTTGTCGTTCGTGAGACAATTTAGATGCGTATGTGCTTTTATGAAATTTGTACGATGTATGTAATACTGAATGAATCTACGAATGTATACTGTGTACATGATTGTAATCTATAGATTCTACTTGCAAGTGATTGTTATGCGTGATTTTGTAATATATTGATGTTTTTTTGAATGTTTGTAGACCCTGATGAAGGTATAAGTGTATACCGAAACGTCGGTTTTGTAGGAATAAATGCTGTATGACTGAAATTTCGATTAATTTTTTTTTATTTACTTATAACATTTAGTGACGAAGCAATTTTTACACGTGACAGTGTCCATAATTTCCACAACATGCATTATTGGGCTCAAGAAAATCCACATGTTGTAGTAAGAAAGTAGTCTACAACATAGTTTCTCATTAAATGTTTGGGCTGGTATCTTCAATGGGAATTTGCTTGGACCATACATACTGCCCAATAGATTAAAGGCCAGTTTTTACATCTCTGGTTAAAGTGCCAGTAACATTAACCATTGCATCGAAAATCTAATGTAAATTGTCAAAAACATACGTAGTTTACTATTTTCATGCGATATTTTTCTATTAACCGATGGTTAAGGTAACCGATACTTTAACCGGAGGTGGAAAAACCCCCTGAAACTGTTGAAGAATTGAGGGTGCGGATTGAAAACTGTGCTGAAATTATTAAGGACAATCCTGACCATACTATACCATACCTATATTTTGTGGGAAGAATCGGGTGTAATGGAAATTAGCAGTAGGCGGAGTTTATTTGTGACATTGAACCCTGTGTACAATCCGAACGACAATTCATTCCAATATTTTATAAATTTTGTAAGATATCTTATTTTTCAATATTCATATTTTTCTAACTTTATAATATATTAACTTTCCGTTTACAAATATAATCTACTATTTTGCAATATATGTGAAAATTAATTAATATTTCTTGCATTTTGTCACCCAAAAAGCGTCTTGTTGTTATTTTCATCTTCTCTGGTCATTGGATTACAGTATCCCATAGAGCTAATACGCACAAAGTAACTGTTTTGTTTTGCCAAATTCACTTAACTTTGAGGATTATAAAGGCACTAACGTTCTATTACTGTATTAACATTTGATCTATTTAGAAATTTTTAATATTACCTGTAAGATAAGCACGGGCTTATGGAACAAATTATAAATTCATTCATTTGGGATGGTTTACCTTTGCGTTAGTTTACCATTTAAAACAAACACTCTTTGATTTTACAAATATTTTGTACAAAAATTAACAAATTTTCTAATAAAAAACAATGTATTGAATCTTATGTTCATAATTATTTTAAACATAGTTCCTATTAACAATTAAAAACAATATGTATGTTGGACCCAGGATATTGATCAAGAAGTCAACAATTTAATTTTCTTTCCATAAAATTGATTCTAGGTATTGTTACTTAATTCCTTTTATAAACTATATTTCTAATATTATTTTCTTTGCAAATCTTAACAGGGAACATAATATTATTCATAAATTGGTTAGGTACAGGTTTTTTCTTAAAATTAAAGTATTTATTAACGCAATTGTGCAATTGTTAGATCTAAATAACTTAGGTTTTTCTAAAACTAATTTGTTACTATTTCATAACTTGAATAATAATTGTTTGATTACATATTTTATGCCTTTGTGGAATATGTTTTCCATACGAGATTTGGAAAGTCCACATAATACAGACACAAACGATTAACGGGATTCTATTATAGTACCTGAATATGTCCCTTTCTGTTACAATGTTTAATTTTGTCACAAAATGTACTAAGAGAGTTTCATCCTCTTTGTTATTTGGCGGCGCTAGCTACTTACAGCATTTTATACCAAAAAAGTTTTGGTTGGGGCCACGAAAATGACGTTATTTACAAATATTTTCAAACATTTTTTTCTGTATTTATTAGATAAAGGTCTTTTAGTATAGTTTTTTGAATATCGTACCTGTTTATTTTTTTATTTAAAACTAAATGTACCTTAACTTTGGAGTTCTATAAAAATTATTAAAAGAAAAAAATCAAAAAAGTGGCACAATACAGACCTAGAGTTATTCTTTCGCTACAAATAAAAAAACGTTTATGCAAATCGGGTCAAAAAGAGCCAACGAAAACATGTATTTCATCATCATCAATGGCACAACATTCCTCTGTGGAACAAGGCCTCAAGTACCTAAAGTACTTGTTTCGTGACATGTTTTACTTGCATTTTTAGAGATGCAGGTTGGCAGCCTACAATCTCTGCAAGGCCAGCACACACCGAGCCGTTGTGCGGCAACCCATCCAATTGGACAAGGCGGGCTATGTTGCTTATCTACACGATCAGACAAGACACGCCACGACAACACAACCGTACTGGCTGACAAACATGTATTTACCATATTGAATAAGGGGTATGGATTCCTCTTAATCTTTGATATGGTTCATTGAACTTTCAAAATAAATTACATTACATATAATTAAAATTTGATTATACAGAAACATTATGTAAATTAATTTCATGTAATAAAGGTATGTTTTTATTTATAGAAGAATGCAAATGCGTTGTCAGTGGTCCAGTGGTACCAAAAATGGTAGTTTAATAAAAACTACCCTTAAATATGCGGTTAGTGGTAGTAGAAAAAGATATAATAATAAAAATAACCCTTACTTCTATAAAGATACTAGAACTTATGTATCACAAAAAATAAAAAAAAACAATAATAGGTGCAGATCATGCAATAGAAATTAAAATTAGTCAAAGAAATAACATTTTTAAATACATTTGATAATTAAAATAGATAACTATACAATATTCATTTCTGGACCAGATTGTACGCTATGAGGCTTTGGGGATAATACGCATGCGCAGAAGTGTTAGACATCTATCTCTCTCAGGCTCGTTTTTCGCTTGCATAAAAGCCTATAAGTTAGCGTTCCAGTGTTACTATATTTCAGTGACATGTTGACGAGTAGTTCACTTTATTCGCGTATTCTAGTAGTTCTGTGTTGACACATCCGACTATATTTTCTTGTTGGTGGTACTACATCACGCTACTAATTTCATTACAAAGTTTTAAATATATAGTTCGGGCAAATAGTAAAAATAAATATTATAATGGATTTGTGTTTTATGTGTACGAAGGACTACCACTGCTCCCTGTGGACGACAGAATAGTGTCCGAAGTGGAGTATCTTATTCCTGAAATTGTAAGTCTAATTATATATATATATATATATATATATATATATATATATATATATATATATATATATGTAATAGCAATTTTGTATATTTTTTATTAAATGCAACTACAAAATATAACTAGACAAAACTTCACGTGGTTTGTTGTTTTAGACAAGTCACACAGAGAAAATAGAGATACACACATTTTGTCTACTAGTATAGTTTGAATACTGCTCACTAGAGGCGCCCCTGCTCTTAAAATTGACATTAGAATTGGAAGTTTTAAATTTATATGTTTCAAATATAATCAAATGTAACGCGTCACTGGTAAAAGAAAAACGTAAACAATTATAAATAACAGAAAATAATGACAACTACACTGATGCTTCAAGCGAGCGATGCTCGAACAATACTTTCATTATATATCTATCTGTATTTTCTTTTTCTGGCTTACCGAAAACAAAACATTCAGTACGGAAGGATAGGGAATGTTTTGTCTATTTATATTTTGTCGTTGATTAAATGATGCAAAGGTGAGGTTAGGTTAAGAGAGAACATGACGATGTTCTACAATCGACAAGTCGTTTGATCGACTATAATTTTACTACACAGAAAAATAATTGATGTCGAATTGGACTTATAATATTAGCGAATAATATTTATTGAACCATTATAAAAAAATTAATATTTATATATAGATTTATACAAATGACCAATAACACTGTTTAAGCATGGGGATTTCGAGAACTATAAGAAATCCAAAGTCGGTTAAATTAGACTAAAATTGCGCCATTTGGAGATCATTTTCTATATGCTTTTGTTTTTCTCAAAAAAACTTGTTTTCCGTTTTTTCAGTCATGGCACTTTTATTATTGTCATATTTTAATCAAATTAATATAAAACTTGAGATGCACTTTTCTCAAAAAAAATTGTTATGTTAAGGTATGATAATATTATATAATTGAATTCAGAATAAAACTCTATTAAATAAGCAAATAAAAAAAAAACAGGTTCACATTTAAAATAAAAGTTGGGACACTTATTTTGAGAACCACTGGTTTAAAAATTTTTTGTTTGTATCATGTTAATAGTGTTGTAAAATAGAAATATATATATATTCACTAACACTATTCCAAATACGAGAATAAAATTTGCTTCTTGCTTCTTTTTATGAGCATGTTATGAGAATTTATTTTACATTCTAGACAATTATCAAGTTGGGTATTCCACTGCGCATCTGTTCCGTGTGTGAGGGGGCCCTCGACGCCTTCAGCAAATTCAAACATTCCAGTGTGCAGAGCAGCCGACGCCTAGAGAGCAGCTTTAGGGCCCGCGGGGCCTCGGGACCCCCGCTACACACAGGCAGGGCCCCCGTTGTGGGCCACAATGACACATCTGATACTCAACCCGAGAAAATAGAGAAGATGTCTATTAAGGAAGAACCTGTAGAGGAAACATGGCCGGAGTATCACCCGCACATAAACAGCGCATCCCTAAACCCTGCCTTGCGGGTAGACAGGACATCCCTACACGTGCAGCTGCGTGCATTGCACACAGACATCTCCATTAAGGAAGATCAACTGGAACAAACACCACAAGACCGGGAATTTTATAATATTATAAAGGAAAATATCTGCAAGGTAGAATATGCTGAAAGTAATACAATGAGTGATGATAGAGATAAAAGAGAACACAAGACAGAGGAGGAGAATTTAAGGGCGGACACACGGGAGGAAGTGTGGGAGAAGAGTTCCGCTGAGCCCGAAGAAATAATTGTAAAAGAAAATGATAAAGATTATAGCAAAAATAATCAAATTGAAACAAAGAAAAGTACCCTCTGTAATAAAAATTTCAACAAAATACATAAAAAAGAACATGGAAGTAATATTAGTAAGAAATTGTTCATACGTAAAACTTATTTATCGCGTCATAAAAAAGAAGTACATAGGCGAATAAAACAGTTACCGTGTGTTCTATGCAAGCAAATATTTATCCATAAATACGATTTGAATAGACATGTAGTGTTGCATAATGGAATGAAAAATTTTCAATGTTTTATTTGTAAAAAAAGATTTTCTAAAAAGCATAATTTGAGACAACATTTAAATACTCATAATGGACAAAATGACTTTCGCGGTACTACATACACTAAAACATTTACGTCGGAAACTGAATTAAAAAGCCGCAGTACAGAACAAGAGAGCATCCGAGTAAACAAAGCATGGCCGTGCTCTGTGTGTCATAAGATATTTAGATTTAGAAGTAGTTTGGATCAGCATACAAAAATACATTCCGGAAAAAAAGACTATAAGTGCAACGTCTGTAGTAAATCATTTACGCTGAAGACGAATTTAAATAAGCACATGAAAATCCATTTGGGAATAAAAGAACATAAATGCAATATCTGTTTTAAGTCATTTTTGTCCAAGTGTGCTTTAATTAATCACATGAAAACTAATTCCGCTATAAAAGATCATCAATGTGAAGTCTGCAGTAAATCGTTCAGACAGAAATGTAATTTACAACGTCACATGAAAATTCATTCCGACATAAAAGACCAACATTGTGATGTCTGTAATAAATCGTTCAAACTCAAACATGATTTACAGCGTCACATAAAAATTCATTCCGATATAAAAGACCACCATTGTAATGTCTGTAATAAATCGTTCAGACGTAAATCTAATTTACAACGTCACATGAAAATTCATTTCGATGTAAAAGACCATCATTGTGATGTCTGTAGTAAATCGTTTAGAAAGAAACCTTATTTAAAATATCACATGAAAATTCACTCTAAAAAAAAGTAAATCATAAATATAAGTCTCGATTAATTGAACACATGACAACTCATTTTAAAACCGAGTATGTTACATAATTTAATGTTTAACAGAAGTCTTGTGGTTAATGTTAAAGCAGAGAAACACCCAGAAAGGAACCTGGTTGCCCTCTTACTGGTTACAGCACCGGGAATCTACTTCTTGTGCAAATCAATGTGAGTAACGGGTACATTTATTATTTAACAGTATTCATATTAATTATTATTTTCATTGCCCTTTCCTCGCTGAATAATCATTTCGACCTTCTTTGGCATTAAATATTTTAGAATTTACATGTAATTAATATTAGGAATTATCAAACCATACTTGTATCACTTTATGTTGGCTAATTTGTAGGCCATAATAAGAGAGACTAAAGCTGGTATCAGACAGATGCATATGTCTAACTGTTATCAGACGTCCGTAAGTTTAGTAATTTTTTTATTCTAAATTTGACTAAAGTTACTTCAGTCATAAATTTTTATATGGAAGTTGTACTTGTATTTTATTGAAAATGCACAAAAAAGTTATAGCTGCTACGTTTATCAAAGGCATATGAGGGGTACTACCGTTGTGTTTTTTTTTTATTTTGCATGTAAGATAGATGTATATTATTTTAAATTAGAAAATGAAAATAGTCAAATTTCATAAACTTATGAATAAATTTTTTTTTAATTACACAACCTGGTAATTTTTAAAATTATTTGCTTAATCATGGTGTTCTTTTCTTGGTTTTTGTATCTGTTGCTACTTTTCTTGTGCCTTCCTAGTTTTCTCCTCCCAAAAGTTTTTGAGCCCGGATTCGAACTTTTATATTTACGCTCATTTTCAATTATACAGGGTGAGTCATTGAAATGTCCGTCTTCGGTATCTCCGTTGTCGTTAGAAATACAGCATAAATTTATTAACATAATTTATTCGTCCATTCAAGGCGCATAACTTAAAATTATTTTCACATATACAGCGTGTTGCATTATGGCACGGCAAGAATTGTTTGCCTTTTTTTAAATGGGACTGTCTATATATTTTTACATTTATATAATTGTATTTTATTCTACTATATGGACATATGAATTTTAATTTAGTTTTCCACGGCGTTGCCAAGTTATTCCGTTTATTCTCTAAAAAAGACCAAATACACGCATTGCTTTCTAGAGACATACTGAAGTTATTTTAATAGTAAAAATTAAGATTTTTTTTCTGTACAACTGTAACAATACTCTATGTTCTCACATTTTTTTTTATGAAATTATACATGCTGTTCAATAAAGCGAATCAAATTTACTCAACTTCAAATGACTATAACTCGTCATTTTCAAATGGAATATCCTATATTTTACAATTCAGTTGGGTGTGTTTTTGTATTATTTTCATGTTATTAAGGGTATCCTATGCCTAAAACCAATAATTTCGGAGATTTTCTTAATTTTTTTCTAAAATTATTTATTCAATTAAAATTTAAATCTAGTATACCATAGATATTATCCGGAGATTGTGGTTCCAACATGATAGTTCACCAGCTCACAACAGTCTGGTATCGGACAGATGCACATGTCTAATTGATTTGACAGAGGTTTCTCTAACATGCAACTTATGTTATCAGACGTCCGTAAGTTTAGTAAATTTTTTATTTTAAATTTGATTCAAGTTACTTTACAATCATAAATTGTTATATGGAAATGGTATTTGTATTTTATCGAAAATGCACAAAAAAGTTATAGATGCTACTACGTTTTTAAAAGGCATACGGGGGGTACTTCAGTTGTATTTTTTTTAATTTGCATGTAATAAAAATGTATATTATATTACATTATTAGCAAGATAAGAAGAATTGAAAAAATGTTTGTAAAATTTAATATATTTATAAATAAATATGTTTTTTTTTTAATTACACACCCTGTTGGTTATTAAAACTACTTACTTAATTCTGGTGTTCTTATTCAGAATTTTCACCGGCTTTGTTATCTGTTGTGATTTTCTTATGTGGTCCTAGTTTTCTCCTTGACCTTTGACGCTTGTTGTACTTCTTGCTTCCAGGTTTACTGGGTCGTCCTGTTTCTCTTGCTTCAAACACTTGTACTGTATGGGTGTCCTAGACATCTCAATTAGTTTTTTATTATATAACTACTTTAAAACACCATATGATTACTAATATATTTTTCCTTTATTAAATTTGTCACCAGCCATGTTCCTGATGTGTATTTAATGTTCCCATTCTTTTCTGGACCACGGCCACTGGGGTTATTGGGCCCAAACGACAGCAGCGCCCTCGTTTCATATAGGAACATGCGGCGAAAAAGTTGGATTCTGGCGGAAAATATACAAACTAATACAATGAGGATAAGTTTGTTTTTAGTATATGCTTGCGTGTTGTTTTAATGCAACTTAATAGCGAATACCGTTGTGTAAAATATAATTTGATTTATGTAAAATAGTAATGATAACCTGGAGATACTTTTCCATAGCACAGTGTAAGAGCTACGTAGCCAATAAATTAATTTACATTATTTTTCAGAACAATCTCAGATCTCACTTACGGAAGCAATGACAAATAGCTCTTGAAATCTAAGAACGCAGTTTTACGCCAATCATCATGGCGACAAGTACTAATCATACACACGATGTGTTTTAAAAGAATTTAAATTTACGATCAAACCAAATTAAAATTGTCGCTTACAATTCCAACACAACACATCTTTACAAAACAAAATTTTAAACTAACAAAAAAACCAAATAAAGTACTACATTTCAAATTATTTTCGACTCAAATGTGTAACAGATATTTATAACTATTTCAACCGCTCAACAAGAAAATGAAATTGTAATACAATTTCAATTTTAAACTAATATTTACAAGGGATGTTAACCCGCTGTACAAATTAATTTTTAAAATTATGCTGAAGATGGACCCAATAAGAGGTCCGAAACGTCCTTATCAAAATATATTTAAAATATAAATTTAAAACGTCTGGGAACATAAAAGCCCAAAAATAATTATGACGTGCATATGTATGACAATGTAGGATATTTTTAATTAAATTAAAATAGCAACGGCGCAGCAATTTCCCCAAAATATTGCCTAATACCGAATTTTTTAACATTTGCTGTTGAAACACGCCGAATTAGATCGAATACTGAACCAGGGGATTAACCGTAATGATATTGTCGCAGTATATAGAATAAATACAGTAGTGACACTTGATGTCGGCACCTTTAATGTAAGTGACTCGTGGTAGCCATATTGTTGGAGGTTATGTACCGGGAAATTCAACGGTTGTCATTATTACCACCGGTTACTGTGATATTGTGGTTCTGTAACAACCTGCTGTAAATTTTAATTTTACTTATAATATTTAGTGACGAATCAATTTTCACACATGACAGTGTCCATAATTTCCACAACATGCATTATTGGGCTCTAAAAAATCCACATGTTGTAGGAAGAAGTAGTTTACATCATAGATTTTCAATAAATGTTTGGGCTGGTATCTTCAATAGAAATTTTCTTGGACCATACTGTAAGAAATCACATCAATATCGGCAATGAGGTACACTCACACGCAAAGATAATACAACACAATTATAAACACAATCTTTATTTACTGACACTTCTTTACAACAGCTCTACACTACAATAACTGCCCCCTCTAAGACAAATCTTTCATATTAATAATATGCCTTACATAATCTCTAAACATTGATTAGTTAAATCAAATTATTTCGCATTATACATTAATTAATTATTTATATAAATCTCACAATACATACTTGTTATAACCACTTTTATTTAATTTAATTCCCTTATTAATTTAGGAATGTATTTACTATTTTTTTTCTATTGTCTTACGTAAATGGTTACGGTACACTATTACTTCAAGTCCGTAAGTTAATTTTAAATAGTTCCGTTTTGATACTCTAGTAGTAAACAACGTGAAGTGATTTCTTTGTGAATTCTTATTAAGAGAGCGTGTTGTGACAACAGGTGAGAGGGTTTTTATCTTATACTTCACGCATAGTGTGAGCGGTTTTATTTTATGTTTAAAGCATATTGTGAGATATTTTATTTAATGGTTAATGCGTAGTATGGAATAGTTTATTTGATAGTTAACGTATAAAGGGAGATAGTATATTTGTGGGTTAACGCGATGCTTTATTCGACGGTCAATTCGTAGAGCGATATAGTGTCTGATACGTTTGGCGCGGATGGAGCCTCTTGAGTGTGTCTCGGGGTTGCCTGATATACGGAGCCTCTTGAGTGTGTCTCGGGGTTACCGGTGCGTTTGAATCCGTGGCGGATGGAGCCTCTTGAGTGTGTCTCGGGGTTGCCTGAACATGGAGCCTCTTGAGTGTGTCTCGGGATTACCGATACGTAGAACCCGTCGTGAGTGTGTCTCCGGGTTGTAGGACCGCGGATGGAGCCTCTTGAGTGTGTCTCGGGGTTGCCTGATATACGGATCCTCTTGAGTGTGTCTCGGGGTTCCCGGTGCGTTTTAATCCGTCGCGGATGGAGCCTCTTGAGTGTGTCTCGGGGTTGCCTGATATACGGAGCCTCTTGAGTGTGTCTTGGGGTTACCGGTGCGTTCGCATCCGTCGCGGATGGATCCTCTTGAGTGTGTCTCGGGGTTGCCTGATATACGGAGCCTCTTGAGTGTGTCTCGGGGTTACCGGTGCGTTTAAATCCCTCGCGGATGGAGCCTCTTGAGTGTGTCTCGGGGTTGCCTGATATACGGAGCCTCTTGAGTGTGTCTCGGGGTTACCGGTGCGTTTGAATCCGTCACGGATGGAGCCTCTTGAGTGTGTCTCGGGGTTGCCTGATATATGGAGCCTCTTGAGTGTGTCTCGGGGTTACCGATACGTATTAACTCGTTGTGAGTGTATCTTCGAGTCGTTAGCAGTTGAATCTTCCTGAGTATGTTTCGGGGTTATCGATGGAAATTATTTATCTATTATGCTTATATAAGCCCCTAACGGATGCGAAATAAATATCGTATAATAATGTTTTATTTTCAGATAAACCACTCACTGAGTTAATTTACTCATAGATTCTTTCTTTTCAGGAGCTTGATTTTTAAACCTATCCCAGGTGATATCTGCCCTGCTGACAGTCCCTGCCACATTGATTATATATCTATATATATATATATATATATATATATATATATATATATATATATATATGTATTCTGTATTTTGGGTTTATAATAAATTTTTGCAGAACAGGAACAACTTTTATTTTCATCTATAACATACTGCTTAATAGATTAAATGGTGATCAGTATTTGGAATTTTTACGAAATGTTTTACCAGAACTATTAGAAGATGTTCCCTTACTCGTTCGTTAAAATTCATGGTTTCAGCATGATGGTGCTCCACCTCATTGTTCAAGAAATGTGCGGCAGCAAGATCACCTGACCTCAATCCCTTAGATTTTTATCTATGGGGACATTAACAGCTGAATTCTCGAAACGGTATTAGCTTCAAACCAAAATGATTGTTAGCTAACACCGCCTTAACCCGGTGTTAGAATTTAGTCTAACACCTTATTCTCGAAGCAAACACGGAATTAGACTAACCCAGTGCTAGCTTAACACCACATCGTATCAAAATGGCGGCTGGTATTCCAGCTGTCAGATCATTTGAGCCCCATCTGAGAAAAGTACTGGATTATAAGTGGTGAAAGTGTTAATATTTATATCTATTTTAGTGAGCAACTAGCTTGACTAACATGGATCACATCTTTCATTACATCCACTTGCTAAAAATTGCAGTTATCAACAACTGTGTGGATATAAACATAGCATTTAATGTTTTAATATATAATAGTGGACTAATCAAATTGGAATTTTCCATAATAAATAACGTGGAAGCCTGTAATGTGTAGTGAATATATAAATTAATCGTCTTTAAAATATTTTTCGTACTCACTACTTAGAAACTAATGTTTCCCGCAGCCAACTCACAATCAAAAAGGCCATATTTCCGCTATTGTTTTACTTCACGCACTAGTGTCTCAACGGAAACTACTTTCATCGAGTAGCTTAAAAGTGTTATTATGTTTTTAATTTTTTTGCACATTGCAACAAATTTAATATAGGAAAAAGATAATTGAGGACAATTAGTCAAAAAAATAAAATTGCTTGGCAGAAATTTTGGCTATCATCGTTGATTAAAGAAACTATAGAAGATTTAACCTTTTAGTACATAAGATATTAAGAGTTGTTAAGATGCATATAATGCACGATGTGGAAAAGTTACACAAAAGTTTGTTATTCCACAAGTGCGTAATTGCATTACAACGCAAATTATATATTATACTCTTTCTACTCATATACATATTAGTAATATACCGCTGATCCTCCGTGATCCGCACCTTCAACAAAGCGTAATAGAGACATATCTGCATCGCACACAGCCGTTACAGTGCACTTGATGCGCATGCTCATCACGCAAGAAGATAGTGTTTCAAAGTCACATTTAATATTTAAAATAACCTAAATAAATATAGAAACTTGAATAAAATAAGGAATTATTGTACATAACACTGTAATAATCATTTAATATTGTTTATTGATAATAAATTTACTACAGCGCGAAATTTATTAGTTCATAATATGTAACCCTTCAATTGACAATCGAAATTTTGATAGCAATATAATTTGTCATTAATAAAATTTGTTTGAATTTGTTCATTTAAAATAAATTTACTAGAAAACGAAATATAACTGACCTGGCATTAAAATTTATTTTATTGAACTTGTTATTTTAACGTCATTATTAAATAAAAGAAATTAGCACAAATTAATTTTTTTTCAGACAATAATCTTGTTTCATGATGTACTCTTATTTGCAAATAAGTATTCACAAACAAGTTATATACATTTGTAAGAAAACAGAAAGAACTTTTATAGAAAATCAACACAAAATATTAAATATTAAAAATTTGTTAAATATAATGCAGAACAAAATTGTAGCCGATGTTTCTCCAAATGTTTTTAATAGTTAGAATTTTGCTCAGCATTTAAAGGAGCATTTTTGTGAAAACTTAT
This sequence comes from Stenolophus ochropezus, assembly GCA_035578165.1. Classification (NCBI taxonomy): domain Eukaryota; kingdom Metazoa; phylum Arthropoda; class Insecta; order Coleoptera; family Carabidae; genus Stenolophus; species Stenolophus ochropezus. The sequence continues at coordinate 9,826,185 of JAQOWZ010000012.1, read as the reverse complement.
TTGCAAATTAAGAGTACATCATGAAACAAGATTATTATCTGATAAAACTGATTATGTACGACATAAATTTCATAGATTAATTATAAATAAAAATCAATAATAATAGTGCAACTTATGTACAATAATTCATTATTTTCTTTAAATTTTTATATTTATATATGTTATTTTAAATATTAAATGTGACTTTGAAACACTGTCTTCTTGCATGATGAGCCTGTGCAGCAAGTGCACTGTAACGGCTGTGTGCGATGCAGATATATCTCTATTACGCTTTGTTGAACGTGTGGATCGCGGAGGATCAGCGGTATATTGCTAATAGGTATATGTTTCTACGATCACTATTTGACTGTTTTTCGGTCAAATGACGATCACACAATAAGGCTCGGGCACATACGTCATCAAACATGGCGCTGTACGGCTGATTGGTACCAAAGAGAAGCGCTGTTTACATCTTAGTTACACAATAGAAGTTACACGTGTTTTGCTGTTAGTGTCAATTTAGTTATAGCTTTGTTGCAACAGCATGTCTGCAGTACGAGATATATTAAATATAAAATGTATTATATTCGTTAAAAATCGGACAGCCATGAAAATAAAAGAAAATATCTATGTTAGCTTAAAGAAGAATCACTGATTGTAATTCTTATTGTAAAAAAATAAATTTTTAATATATTTACGGACGGCACATCCATTTTTAGTAATTTTTGACTATAACATAGTTTATTAATTAATATCAAATTATATTATTTATAATGACTGTCACAATCAGGATAGAGAGTATCCGCATTTTTTTAAAATCCCATGTTAAAGTCCTATGTTCCGCATTTCGTTGCACACACTGTGTAACTATTTATTTTTTTTAAAAAATGCATACACCAATGAAGAATTCAAAGCATATAAAGGTTCTCACATATTCTAACTTAGTGCCCAATAAAATTTCAACGTCTTATTGCTTGAATCCAAGCTTGTCTTCTTTTTTTTAATTTATTATCGGTTCCTTTCGGAATTCGAAAAAATAAAATTTTATTTCTACCCGATCTGCTGCCACAACCAACAACGCAACAGGTTATAGGCATTTTTAATTTTCTTACTACATTCATAATATAAAACTATTATAAAATCTTTAAATCAATATAAAATACTGAATTAAAGAAATTATCTTTTTTTATGTAAATAAAGTACTTAGCGTTCGTAAAATGAAAGATAAACATTCATTCGTCCTATCTGTCGTATGCTTGCCACCAAGCAAATTACTATCATACAGCTGTCTGCCTCCATATTGTGACGTCACCTGCCCGAGCCTTATACACAGAAAGAATGGACACATCACTAGTAAATAGTGCCAACTACAGAACATAAAAACAACTACGTCAACTGTCAACTTTTGTTTTTCATGGTTTGGAAACAACCACATGCAAGACAACTGACCATAATTATTACTATACAGGAATGGTGAATACGCAAAGAAAGTTATTAATTGCGATAAAGTTAAATTTTATTTTTATAGAGTGAAGAACGCGCTGCTAAATTAGAATGTAGTGCAAGCACATGCAACTTATTCAAATGTTCAACAAGACATGAGTCATCCTTGGCTTTTGAAAATGGCGACTTCCGTCGCAGTTTTTCATCTACACTCCTTTCTGAGATTTTATATTCAAAGTTTATTTTTTCATTAGCCGTAATGTTTTAAATCAATTGTAATTAGTTTTGACTTATTTACACGGCTAACTAAATTTGGATAAATCAAAAATGCCCTAACTGTGCGATGGCGTGCTTAACACACGGCCTTCTGTAATGTGATGCTTACATAACCTAAAAGTTGTACAATAATGGCTACTTATATTAGTGGCCGTAGAAAAAGATAAAAAAAATAAAAATTACTTTTGTAAAGATACTGGAGCATTTACTTCACGCAAACAACAAACTAATAATAAGGCGCAAATCATGCAATAATAATTAAAAATAGACAAAGAAATAAATTTTTAAAAATAAATTTGCTAATTAAAACAGGTAATTATAAAATATTCAGTTCTGGACCTGATTGTACGACATAAGCTTCGACATAAGCTTTGGGTATAATACGCATGCGCAGAAGCGTTAGACATCTATCTCTATCAGGCTCGTTTTTCGCTTGCATAAAAGCCTACAAGTTAGCGTTCCAGTATTACTATATTGTAGTGACATGTTGACGACTAGTTCACTTTATTCGCCTATTCTAGTAGTTCTGTGTTGACTCATCAGACTATATTTTCTTGTTGGTGGTATTACATCACGCTACTAATTTCATTACAAAGTTTGAAATATATAGTTTGGACAACTAGTAAATATAAATAGTGTAATGGATTTGTGTTTTATGTGTACAAAGGACTACCACTGCGTCCCTGTGGACGACAGAATAGTGTCCGAAGTGGAGTATCTTATTCCTGAAATTGTAAGTCTAATTATACATATCTCACACATATTTCGTATATTTCTTATTAAATGTAACGACAAAATATATCTAGACAAAACTACACGTGGTTTGTTGTTTTAGACAAGTCACACAGAGAAAATAGAGATAGACACATTATGTTTACTAGTATTGTTTGAGTATAGCTCAATAGAGGCACCCGTGCTCTTAAAATTGTCATTAGAATTGGAAGTTTTAAATTTATATGATTCAAATATAATCAAATGTAACGCGTCACTGGAAGAAGAAAAACGTAAATAATGATAAATAACCGAAAATAATGACAACTACACTGATGCCTCTAGCGAGCGATGCTCGAACAATACTTTCATTATATATCTATGTATTTTCTCTTTCTGGCTTACCGTAAACAAAACATTCATTACGGAAGGAATTTTGTCCTTGATTAAATGGTGCAAAAGTGAGGTTAGGTTAATGGAGAACATGACGATGTTCTACAATCGACAAGTCGTTTGATCGACTATATTTTAACCATACAGGGGATTTAAATGTCTGATATATACAGGGAAAACATAGAAAAAAATTGACCTAGAATTGGACTTACCCTATTAGCGTATAATATTTATTGATATATTGTAAAAAAAATATTTATATATTGATTTATACAAGTGACCAATGACACAGTTTAAGCATGGGGATTTCGAGAACTAAAAAAGATCCAAAGTCGGTTAAATTACACAAAAGTTGCCTCATTTGGATGTTATTTTCTTCTTGTTTTGTTTTTCCCAAAAACTACATAGGTGACTAGACATGAACATAAAATATAAAAATTTTAATTTTCATTTTTTGCTTATAACTTTTTTATTTTAATACATAAAATATTTTAACGACGAATTCACTGCAGTACTCCAAAAGTTTATTTCTCATACCATTTTCAAAAAATTTGATATAAGCTTTCAATTTTTATATGCACATCAAAGTAGGCTGTGTAACCGTTAAAGAAGTAAAAAATTGGCATTTTATTTTATATTCATTTGGCTATCACTATCCTATTACGAGAATAAAATTTACTTCTTGCTACTTTTTACGAATTCATTATGAGAACAGATTTTACATTTCAGACAATTACCAAGTTGGGTATTCCACTGCGCATCTGTTCCGTGTGTGAGGGAGCCCTCGACGCCTTCAGCAAATTCAAACATTCCAGTGTGCAGAGCAGCCGACGCCCAGAGAGCAGCTTTAGGGCCCGCGGGGCCTCGGGACCCCCGCTACACACAGGCAGGGCCCCCGTTGTGGGCCACAATGACACATCTGGTACCAAACCCGAAAAAATAGAAGAGATGTCTATTAAAGAAGAACCTGTAGAGGAAACATGGCCGGAGTGTCACCCGCACATAAACAGCGCATCCCTAAACCCTGCCTTGCGGGTAGACAGGACATCCCCACACTTGCAGCTGCGTGCATTGCACACAGATATCTCCATTAAGGAAGATCAACTGGAAGAAACGCCACAAGACCGGGAATTATATAATAATATAAAGGAAAATATATGCAAAGAAGAATATGCTGAAAGTAATAAAATGAGTGATGATAAAGATAAAATAGAACACAAGACAGAGGAGGAGAATTCAAAGGCGGACACACGAGAGGAAGTGTGGGAGAAGAGTTCCGCTGAGCCCGAAGAAATAATTGTAAAAGAAAATGATAAAGATTATAGCAAAAATAATCAAATTGAAACGAAAAAAAGTATCCTCTGTAATAAAAACTTTAAGAAAATGCATAAAAAAGAACATCAAAGTAATATTAGTAACAAATTATTTATACGTGCAGCTAATTTATCATGTCATAAGATAAAATTATATCGACGGATAAAATATTTATCGTGTATTCTATGCAAACAAATATTTATTCATAAACACGATTTGAATAGACATGTATTGTTGCATAATGGAATTAAAAATTTTCAATGTTTTATTTGTAAAAAAAGATTTTTAAAAAAGCATAATTTGAGACAACATTTCTATACTCATAATGGACGAAAAGACTTCCGCGGTAATAGAAGCACTAAAACATTTACGTCGGAAATTAAGCTAAAAAGCCGCAGTACAGAACAAGAGAGCATCCGAGTAAACAAAGCGTGGCCGTGCTCTGTGTGTCATGAGATATTTAGATTTAGAAGTCATTTGGATCAGCATACAAAAATACATTCCGGAAAGAAAGACTATCAGTGCAACGTCTGTAGTAAATCATTTACACTGAAGACGAATTTAAATAAGCACATAAAAATCCATTTAGGAATAAGAGAACATAAATGCAATGTCTGTTTTAAATCATTTTTGTTCAAGTTTGTTTTAAATAAACACATAAAAACTCATTCCGCTATAAAAGAACATCATTGTAATGTCTGTAGTAAATCGTTCAGACGGAAATATAATTTACAAGGTCACATGAAAATTCATTCCGATATAAAAGACCGACATTGTGATGTCTGTAGTAAATCGTTCAGACAGAAACCTCATTTAAAACGTCACATGAAAATTCACTCTAAAAAAAAGTAAATCATAAATATGTCTCGATTAATTGCTTACATGAAAACTCATTTTAAAACTTTAAAAAATAAAATTTAATGTTTAACAGAAAAGTCTTGTGGTTAATGTGAAAGAAAACAAACACCCAGACAGGAACCAGGTTGCCCACTTACTGGTTACAGCACCGGGAATCTACCTCTTGTGCAAATCAATATGAGTAACGGGTACATTTATTAGTTAACAATATTCATATTAATTATTATTTTTATTGCATTTTCCTCGCCTTAATAATCATTTCGACCTTCTTTGACATTAAATATTTTAGTATTTTACATGTAATTAATATTAGAAATTATCAAACCGTATTTTAATAATTTTACGTGGCATTAAATTTATATTCTAATGAGAATCCTGTTGAGAATTTGTAGGCCATAATAAGAAAGACTAAAGTTGGTATCAGACAGACGTACATGTCTAACTGGTTTAACAGCCGCTTCTCTTACATGCAACTTATGTTATCAGACGTCCGTAAGTTTAGTAAATTTTAAAGTTCATTCAAGTTACTTTACAGTCATAAACAGATATATATATAGGAATGGTATTTGTATTTTATTGAAAATGCACAAAGAAGTTATAGCTACTACTACGTTTTTTACATTATTAGCAAGATAAGAGGAATTGAGTAGCTTGCCTGTCACTTGCAAATAAAAATATATTTGTCAAATATTATAAACTTATGAATAACTCTTTTTTTAATTACACAACCTGGTAGTTTTTAAAACTACTTATGTAATCCTGGCGTTCTTATCCAAAATTTTATCCTGATTTTTGTATCTGTTGCTAATTTTCTTGTATCTTCCTAGTTTTCTCCTCGACTTCTTGCTTCCAGGTTTACTGGGTCGTCCTCTTTTTCTTTTTTCGATTTCTTTTCTTTCGAACTCTATGGGCAGGGGCGAACTTTGGCTTATGCTAAAGAGGCAATAGCCTAAGGCCCAAAAGTTTTAGGGCCGGATTTGAACTTTTATATTTACGTTCATTTTTAATTTTATTCTTATACAGGGTAAGTTATCGAAACGCCCGTCTTCGGTATCTCCGTTGTCGTTGGAAATACAGCATAAATTTATGAACTTAATTTTTTCGTCCAGTCCAATGTAACAACCTGCCTAAATTAAAATAATTAGCCAAGAGGTAAGTATTAGTGGGGCAAAGTTGATGAGTAAGTGATTTTGCTTCATATTGCTCTCACGATCAGACTTACAAAAATTCAATCGTTCAATTCGTTCTTTAGTCTTCTATGTATCAACATATTAAAAATACAAAATTTCTATTAATAATTAAAAATTGTAACTTAAGTGTCATTCCTGCCTTCTGAAGATAAAGTGTAAGTATTTTGTGTTTTATATTTCTATATTGTAAGTAGTTTTTAAGAATAAAACTAGTGTTTAGATCTACAAAAATCTATTAATTAAACAGGGCTACGAACTTAAGTCTCTTTCTCAATTTTTCCATCCTGTGAATTAATATCAACTAAATAAATAAATAATGAAATAATAATATTGCAAGTAAGTATTAAGAAATATTTAATTTAATTTAAAAAAATAAAATAAATTCACGAAGTTTTACAATTTTTTTATATAAATTTTTTTAAAGATAATTGATAAAAAGTGCTTCTTCAGTCTTCGAAAATGAAGAGTTTTTTTTTGATATGCAATATTTTTATATAGTCATAACAATCTATTTTAATTTCAACAGATTCAATAAATACGAGTAAATGTTGATTAAACTTTTTTATTAATTCTATGATTTTCATTGGTGGTTAAATTAATATAGTTATAATGACAGTTGCGGTGTACCATTTTATCGGCTAAAAGCGTAATTATAAAATAATGAATATTTTGACATTAGTGGAAATTTTAATATTGCTTCTTCTTCACTTTATATATATATATATATATATATATATATATATATATATATATATATAAGGATGTTCATTTTAAGTGGTACACTATTGCTATCTCGGGAACTATAAGAGCTATAAATTAGCAAAATTATGTATATATAATTATTATTTAAATATGACTATTGAAAGAGAGCTATGGAAGAAAACAAGTAAATTAAATGCAGAAATAACAAAAGTACACTAGAAAATTTCGACAGCAATAATATTAACAATTGTTTTACTGATTTATTTTCTGTTTAGTCCATAGCACTTTTTGAATAGTTATATTTAAATAAAAATGATACATACATAATTTCGCTTTTTCTCCAAAATTTTGTTATGTAAGGATATTACATATGGATAACGTTGAATTCAGAAAAAATACTGAATCGAATAAGCAAATAAAAAAATAGATTCCCATTTAAAATAAGAAAGTTGTTCCCCGTATTTTGAGAACCACTGGTCGAAAGAAATATTTGTTTCCCTCATTAAAGTAATCTTATTCAATAGAAATTGTTTGCTAATTTAACCGACCTTATAAAAGAGCTATAAAAAATATTTTTACAAATTAAGGGCAGTATAATTAATATACGACTTTTCTTTCATTGGCTAGTTAGTAAGTTCGAGGGCATCCTAGACACTGTAACACGGGGGTGTTAACAAAAGAGATGATGATGACTCTGTACCTTTATGATGATGACGATGATAACAGGAACACAACACACTGATGGGGGCACGGGAGCACACGTACACTTTCATTTTACTTAACTAATTTTATTTACAAAAAAACTTAACTAAACTAATTTAAAATTAAACAATTAAACTATACAGACTACATGATGATGCGTCTGATCATCAGCTAACCCTAACTAAGACTGTTTACAAATTTTTGTTGAGAGGCAAATCTACCCTCTCAACTTCTTATCTAAATATAAAATTTTGTCTGTGAAATATGATCTTTTCGGCATATGGCCCCATAATTTCTAATTTTTATTACCAAAAATGTCAACGTCTATGCCGATAAAAGAATCACAGTTCACAGAAGAAATGCAGTCTACACAACAAGATGGAAACCAGGGCCGTATTTTCCATCTTGTTACAACACTCACCAAGTAGGGGAATGTATTCTCTACGTTTGCGGCCACAAACAAATAGTACATCTTGATACATTTACACCATGCACAATAAATACACAAACAGTGAATAATAAATATGTCGACCATTCAGTAATTCATTCATGAGCATCAACAACACTTATAATAACCGTGAACTGCCACTCACCTTTAATTACTTCTTTACTTACTGACATCAGGTCACAAGGCACAGAGTTGAGTTCAGGTGGAGTGTCCTATATCATGGCCACCTAGACCACCTGACCTCAATCCCTTAGAATTTTATCTATGGGGACATTGAAAGTCCTTGGTGTCTGATAATCAAAACCCCCCTGAAACTGTTGAAAAATTGAAGATGCGGATTCAAAACTGTGCTGAAATTATTAAACAAGAAAATCGTATGGGCGTGGCATGTAGTATCTCACTAATGCAACGTAGTGCATTGTGTGTAGTTGTGGGAAATGACAATTTTAAACAATATTTATGAGTTGTGTTTATTCTTGAATTGACTGTCTCTGACGTTCGTGAAATTATTATTATTAGGTGTCACAATCGCACAGTGTGGTGTACTGCCTAATATTCAGGTTGTATTACTGCCAAAGAAAACTGAAAACTCAACATAAATTGTTATTAAACAAGTATAAACAATCGGTTCTTTTAAGAACTATAAAATTTTTTATTAAAAAAAAGATATATAATATCAATTATGCAAATTGTAAGTTTAATGAAAACTATCCTTAAATATGCGAATTTTTTAAAAATTCTTACACTTTCGTGATCTTCATATGTCATACTACTCACCCTTGCATTTATGACATTAAGTTCATTTCCACTTTGTATATATTTGACGGCTAATTTCATTTTTGCAAGCCAGCTCTTGTCGAATGATTTCATTTGATACCAAACACGACAAACTTCTTTCAACTTTTCGCAAAAAATAAAAGCCGATTGACAAGGTGAATTTTTGTCATTTTTGCATACCAATACTTGTCAAGTGCTTTCATTTGAAACCAAACACGACTTACTTCTGACAACTTTTAGCAAAAAACGAAAGCTGACGCTTTGTTGAGTGTTTTCATTTCATATTAAACAGAAAATATGTTTGATAGCAGTTTACCAAAAACAAAAACCATTTATCCTTCTCAATAATAATATAATTAAATTGGTTGTTATGATTAATTTCTATGTAACTATATTTTAAATTTACATATAATAACAACATTTATTAAATTTATATAGAACTTCAGTTAAAATTCAGTAGAAATATTTAATTTTATCTAGTTATTTATTAAACATTAGACAATACTGTTTCTAGGTACATTTTAAATTTTAAAATTATAATTGGCAACCTGAAAATTATTGCACGTAGTTCATTTTGGTTTATATAGAAATATTTCATTTTATTTTGTTACTTTGTGACACATTTGGCAACATTGATTGTATTGACATTGAAAACGTCTAAAATTAAAATTTTAAATCGCTATGAAAAATACTACAATCCTTATTGATTAATTTGCTCACTTTTAATGTGTATTTACTTAGATTCTTTATCCGAAAGAGCCACTTCCTAGAGATGGCAGCACTACTGACTTACTTATAGAGAAAACATTGTTTTTTTACAGAAGTGCTAGTGTTGTTTTCATACTTTGTTTTCAGGATATTTTGTAATTTTTAATTAGATTCAAATTTGTTTATCGCAATTTCAGATATATACATTTATTTAAATGATGCAGTGCGGTCTATGGTCGAAGTAGAAGCACATTATAAAAGGAAAATAAGATTCACAATTGCGGTTATCTGCTTGTTAACTACTTATTTAATTATTTTTAGCTGGACATATTATTTTATGTGATTACAAGGCAAATTAACGGAATAATGCAGAAATAATTTCGCTGTGTCTTCAAATATCTAATTTGAATTTATCGTAATTACATTAAATACAATTGTCACTTCAGAGAAATGTGTATGCATCTGTAAAGCAGATGGAGAGTAGTGCAAGCAATCGTTGCTTTATTATTTTATTTCTTTATTTTTGATATAAATACACCATAAAAATTAAAAAATATATATTTCATAATACCTATAAATTCCTCACTTTTTTAATGTTACAGATTTTATTCGATAGGTACATAAATATAAACTTGTTCATTATGTTCTTTGTTTTGTACGTCTTTCTCCTGATATAGCTCAATTTCTGGTATTCTTATCGTTTTTTCTTCTCTATCTTTGCTATAAACAATTCACAATAAATATATAATTTTTAAAGAATAATAAATACTACTTACATGTAACGTCTCTCTATTTTTTCTCTCTTTACAGAGTTTCTGTCGAATTATTTTAATTTAATGACTACAAAACAATCTAATAATGTTTTGAAGCATTAATTATTATAAACACTTACATGGAATAAAATCTGTAGGTATAAATATTGTGTATAAATGTCTATAAACGGTGATATGTTCTTTCCGATTTTTAGTGCTATTTTCTTCTTATTTTTTAATATTTCTCTTTTTAGGAAATAATGAACGGATATGTCAATACTTGCAAACAAATACAGAACAATATCCCTTGGACTTACTGGTCATTATTGGTTGTTGTCTTCTTATAACCCTATGTGACAGTACAACGTTTTCCCTACGTCTTATATGTTTTATTTTGCCACTAGATGTCAGACACTTTGTTGGCTCTTGCCAATAGATTAAATGGTGACCAGTATTTGGAATTTTTATGAAATGTTCTACCAAAACTATTAAAAGATGTTCCCTTACTCGTTCGTCAAAATTCATGGTTTCAGCAAGATGGTGTGCCACCTCATTGTTCAAGAAATGTGCGGCAGCCAAATTTTAGGTATCCATTTTACACGGTTTATATTTTTTAACATAAAATTCAGAAATGATAAAAATAAAACTCATCTAGTATATTAAGTTGAATCAAACTAGATGTGCTTGGCAGAAATTTTGACCATCGTCATTGTTTAAAGAAACTATAGAAGATTTAACATTTTAGTACATAAGATATTAAGAGTTGTTAAGATGCATATAACGCACCAAGTGGAAATGTTACACAAGAGTTTTTTATTTCACAAGTGCGTAATTGCATTACAACGCGAATTATATATTATACTTTCCTACGATCACCATTTGACTGTTTTTCGGTCACATGACGATCACACATTACATTGAAAGAATGGACACATCATTAGTAAATAGTGCTAATTACAAATCATAAAAACAACTACGTCAACTGTCAACTTCTAAACAATTAATTTATACTATTTACAACCCAAAATAGTACTATGTAGAGCATTTAGAATTTAATAAATATAATTATGAAATACAAATAGTAACTGGTAAAATATGTATACATAGAAAAAAAAAGTAAATACAAAAATTGAAGTTTTTACTGTTCTTTTAAACAATATAATTAGAATTGCTGTCACTGCGTCATAAATGTCATTGACATTCATAAATTGGCATCTAAAATACAAAACAACTATATATTAATTTAATATTATTATTAATAAAAAATTATTGACAAGAGAGTATTTGTATTGTTGAATTGATTACTGAATTGGTTCTTCGGACTCGGATATAAATAATAATATTTATTCCAATAGGTAAAACAACTACTACATTTGGACCTGTCAGGAGGAAATTATTTAAACATACTCCATTTGATTTACATGCCGCGTCAAAAAATTTTATTTAGAGGTATGGATAAAAATAAAGCAATAGATACATATGAAATAAATGTACTTTTCTTCGGATCTACCAGTGGACCATGTCTGGCACAAGAGGCAAAAAATAGAAATGCTCGCGACTTCATACAAAGCCACCCAGATGCAGCTAAAGCTATCCTTGAAGACCACTACATGGATGATTATTTGGGAAATAGCGATACATTAGAAGAAGCTAAAAAACTTATAGAAGACGTAATCAATGTCCATAAAATAGGTGGATTTACTATTTGCAATTGGATTGCCAATTCAGAGGAAATTTTAAAAGATATTGACAGATCACTATTGGCTCCTAGAGAAAAAAATCTTGAAAATAATCTACAAACATCACCTGAAAGAATTTTAGGAGTTTGGTGGAATCCAGAAAATGATACGTTCTGTTTTGAAACAAATTTCCACAAAATTAATAAAGAAGTACTAGAAAATTCAAGAAGACCAACAAAAAGAGAATTATTAAAAGTAATAATGTCAGTTTTCGACCCACTAGGATTTTTAGCGAACTATATAATTCAAGGAAAAATTCTTCTACAAAAGGTGTGGAGGAGTCACATAAATTGGGATAATGAAATAACTGATGATGTATGTGAACAGTGGGAACATTGGATAAAGAATCTACAAAACATAAATAGTCTAAAAATACCAAGACAATATTGCAAATATGATTTGAAAAAAAGTATAATACAATTACATATTTTCTGTGACGCATCCGAAGATGCATATGCTTCTGTCGCTTATCTTAGATGGCAGCTGGAAGATAATGTAAAAGTATGCTTCTTAACGGCTAAAACGAGAGTTGCCCTGTTGAAACCTATGTCAATACCAAGACTGGAACTTCAAGCTGCTTTGATTGGTTCAAGATTAGGACAGAATTTAAAAAGTAATTTAAAATGAAAATTTCTAAACTTTTCTTTTGGACTGATTCAAAAACAGTTCTACATTGGATACGTTCTGAAGCACACCGATTTAAAGTATTCGTAGATCAACGAATAGGAGAAATTCAAGAATTAACCAATGTAACAGAATGGTTTTATGTTACGTCAAAGGAAAATATAGCAGATGAAGCAACGAAATGGAAGAAAATAGATTACTTCAACATAAAAAATAAATGGTTTAACGGGACTGATTTTTTGAAACAGAAAGAACTATTCTGGCCTACAGAAAAAGATTAAACTTTAGAGCCAAAATTAGAAAATATTGAAGAAAGAAACGAATTCTTATTTTTAGTACAAGTTAAAGAAAAATTAATAACCACAAACTAGATTAGATTTTCTAAGTGGACCAGATTATTGAGATCTACAGGATGGTTATTCAGGTACATAAATAATTGTAAAAGACTAAATAAAAATGGAGAATTAGATGTAGATGAAATAAAACAAGCAGAGAATTTACTTTTAAAAAAAATACAGTGAGACAGTTTTCTAGAAGAAATCAGTCAACTTCGAACTAAAGGACAAATAGCGACTTCAAGTAGATTGTATAATTTGGATTGTACATTAGAAAATAACTAAATACATTTGGAAGGAAGGCTCAGCAAGTGTATTCAACTAAATGAAGATGCGAAAAAACCGATAGATACTAGATTCAAAACATGAGATGACTAAACTTTTAATCCAACATTTTCATGAAATAGTAAATCATCACGGACAAGAAATAGTAATTAACAAGATAAGAGAAAAATACTGGATAATTAATATCAGACAAGCTGTCAGAAGCTATTGGGAAAAATGTCAAAAATGTAAAAACAGAAAATCCGTACAAAATATTCTTATTATGGGACAACTGCCTTCCTGTCGATTGGAACCAACAATAAGATCATTTATCAAAACAGGAGTGGATTACTTCGGACCAGTTGAAATTACTGTTCGTCGAAGTTACGAAAAAAGATATGGTGTAATTTTTACCTGCATGGTAACCAGAGTAATCCATTTGGAAATTGCCCCTGATTTGTCAACAAACGGATTTTTACATGTATTTAGACAATTTGGCAATAGAAGAGGTTTTCCTGAGGATATTTATAGCGATAATGGTCAAAATTTTAAAGGAGCTTACAAAGAAATAGCAGCTAATTTGAAAGAATTAAATCAAACTGAAATAAGACAATTTTGTTCTATTAAAGGAATAAAATGGCATTTTAACCCGCCTTACAGTCCATATATGGGTGGGACTTAGGAAAGACTCATATAGTCTGTGAAGAGAAATTTGTATGAAATATGAAAAACTAAATATCTATTAGAATATGTTTTGCGAACAACCTTTACAGAAATAGAAAATATTTTAAATTCCAGACCATTAACCCATGTATCTGTCGATCCAGATGATCCAGAATCATTGACACCAAATCATTTTCTTATTGGACCATCCTATGCAGCCTTACTAGGAGCTATAATAATATAAATTTATTATCAAAATGGAAGGCAGCACAGAAACTTGCAGATTTGTTCTGTTGTTCTTTAATTCGAAGAAACAAATGGCATGGAAATCAAAGAAATTTAGAAGTAGGAGACATAGTTTTGATCGTGATCCTGAAGGTCCAAGAAACATGTGGCTTAAAGGAAAGGTCGAAAAACTCTATACTGGCAGTGATAGTAGAGTAAGAGTAGTAGATTTGAAAATTGCCACAGGAGCTATTTTAAGAAGTCCTGTAGCCCGTCTATGTATTTTAGATGCTCGACAAAATTCTTAGTAATTGTTTAGTCAAATAATAATAAAATGAAAACAATTACTAGGGGGGAGATATGTCACTGCGTCATAAATGACATTGACATTTATAAATGACACTAACATCTTAAATACAAAATAACTTTATATTAATTTAAAAGGAGTAATAAAAAATGATTGACAGGAGAGTATTTGTATTGTTGAATTGGTTACTGAATTGGTTTTTCGGACCCGGATATAAATAATAATATTTATTCCAATAGGTAATAAAACTACTACATACATTAAATAGTGTGACGAAGTGCTCATCACAAGTACACGTACCTGCCTTCCTCATTGCTCCAGCAGTCACGAACACCTGACTCCACGAGGTCCGAACCGCATATCGGGTTAGAGCGAACCCGCCGTCCGAACCAGTAGCCGCCGACCGCTACAAAAACCTTCAGGAGACCAACAGTCTGCCGGATTGCCAAAGAGCCGCCGGAAAATACTTTGGCGAAAGCACATGGCACGTAGAAAAATTTCAAGATCACGTGGGATAAAATGTTCACAAATGTCTCACCTACAACCACAGGGCTGAAGAAAACAATAATAAGAACTTGGTAACACTTACCGCTTCTCACTTTTCCCAGTTTTCCTTGTTTTTTTTACCGTTTCCAAATTTTTCACAAAAACACCTGTCAGCTAAGCCAGCGCCTGCGCATGGCCGCAGTATCACCAACCTTGGAAACAACGGTTCCTGAGACCGAAATCCCATCTACATTTTTTAAAAATATGTAAATTAGATCAAAACAAATATGAAACTCTGTAAAGCCAAGGGAAGTGATTTCGCGATTAAATTTATTGAACAAAAACAACAACACAAACAAGTCAGTCTTTCTCACTCTGAAATCAGTAGCTGCAGGTTTAATTAAATTTCGGGTATAAATACGACCGCCGGGGACGTATTTCTTCAGTCTGTGACGACCAGGCTGCGACGACTATAACGTCTAACATCCAGCCGAGAAGAGTAGCAGTCCGCATCCGTACCGTACCGTACCGAATCGAATCTTTTTCGTAAGTTTCTTGTTTTTTTGTATTTTCTTGTAGTCCGCCGCTATCAGAGGATACAGGCCGGTGTCATCCACCGCCGTTCCTCATAGTCTTTAGTTTTACTGCATTCCGCGCCCGAGGGGAAGTTCCGCCGGTGGCATCCACCGCGAAGCTCCTACGGCTGCTGGGCAGATCCGTTTGTTGACTTAACGTTTTTCACTGCTCTACATTTCGCTGTTGTCGAAAAAACCCAGCTGGTGGTGTCCACCGCGAACTCCGTCGACGGCTGGGTAGAACCGCGGTTAGATTGTCATTTTTTCTCACTTCCTGCGGCTAAGTGCAACTAGGTGTAGTTAATTTTTAGTACAATAAAATATTTAACTTACTCTTGTCTGTCTGTGCTAAACCTTGGCCCAACCGACCTGGAGCTTCCGTTGCACATGTCACTTCTCCCACAGGATCCGCAGATTGGCGCCCGAGAAGAACTCGACGTCCTGTAGGAGAACCACGACATCACGGACCGACAAAAGTAGCAGCGGCCCAAGTGATCGTCGCAACAGTTAATTAGGGTTAATATAAATTAGTATGTACCCGCATAGTTGCATAGAGTTTTTATATACAGAAACAGAATTTTTTGTAATTATCTTATTTTGTAGATATGATTACAATATAACAAATATCTTGCTACAGAAACAAAATGTAATCTATGTTTTCAATGTATTTATTAAAAACATTTATTTGTTATAATTATATATATATATATATATATATATATATATATATATATATATATATATATTTGTTGTAATATTGAATTGTAAAAAGTGTTTTATAATATTTATTTTGAATTATCGGTTCTTATTAGCCTCTACCTATGTATGTTCATGTTGGATAATACTCATTGGGTAGTCGTTGTTCGAGTCGCATTGATTCCCTTTTTATATTATTCAAAATGGAAATTAGGAGTACATTACATTAAATAAGACTCTTGCAACATTTATTAAAAAAAAATGAATACAACAATTTAATTCCAAACCTTATGTCAAAGTCACTAGTAATAAATTTTTTGTTGTACCTATAATTTCAGTTGATTATTACAAAATCAATAATATTTTAATTTATTATTTCATCATTATTGTGGAAAATACTTTTAAAAGTAATCAAATGATTCTTTTGAGTACAACAAATTTAGTCATATTTTCGTTGATTATCTCATCTATTTCTACTATTTATTCTGTACATATAGTTTCACATAAAAAAGTTATATTTATATTACTTTGATACAAATATCTGATTCAAGGTTTAAATATGTATATTATTTATTTTACATTATTTATACTGATATATCAACATATATTGTGCTTTCTGTAAAAAATGACGCGACAAATAATTACATTAAAGATCAAAAGTAGAGACATCTGTAGTCGGCGTGGCACTGAATCAGCGTGGCATAGTAAATTGGACGGAGTGGAATTGGACGGCGTGGAATGCTTCGGTGCAGACTTGCAGTCAGCGCCGTTACGCGGACAAAACTTGCAAAATTGTTAGAGAACAAACGATCTGCATTACACAAGATAATTAATTGGATGTAATTTTTGTATGTGGGGAACGAGGGTATTAAACAATGCCACGACCATTTAAAAACATAATATATCTATTCATAAGACAACATGTTATTTAGTAGGCTATTTTCTGTATTTTTCCCAATTATAGATGTGTTAATATTTATAGTAACTTGTAAATAATTAAGTAAAAGTTATTTATATTTGTTTTTTTAGTATAGTTTTCATTGTTTAATACATGTATTTGTTTTTTGTAGCAATATATTTATTTTTTATTTCTCTGCATCATTTGAGAACATAGAACGAAGTTTGAATTTCTTTTTAGAGAAAGTATAAAAATTTTCCCTAGTTGTTATTAATATTAATTGATATTCTTTTAAAATGAAATTTAATGTTTTTATTATACGATGAATGATTCAGTAAAACTTAAATTGAAAGAATATTTTAAATGTGTGGCTGGGAAGAATTTTTAGATACTGGATATATTTTATTATGTGGCATTCTAAATAATAAGAATATGAAATGACATTTGAAATATTTCTTTGTCGATAAACTATGGCAATAACTGAACAAAACACGAGTATGTAAGAATGAAGTTAAAATAATTTTATTAATAATGAATTTGTTTGCAAATATTAATTTTATTTAGATTCATTATCTTTGTATTTTGTTTGTTTTAGCATATTTCAGGAAATGTATATTGCAATTGGAAATATTGTATATAATAAAGGGTAATAAATAAATATATTCAAAATATTTACAACACACTTGCATATAATTTGCTGACGGGTTTTTCTAAGTATATTTAAATTAAAAATCTAGGCCTTGAATTTATCTATTTTTCTATTTTCCTAATTTATTGTAAATGTTTAAAGAACATTTTACCCTTTTTGGAAAATAGAGTAACCGTATATTATTATATTGTTATAACGATAACAAATAATCTCGAATATATTTCACCATTTAGGTGAAATAAATTGTGTAAATACCACAAGCAACTAAAACAGTAAAACTGCCATTATCACAGATCCTGTAGTTTTAAAATTCGCCACCAGATAGAGTATCGCTTAGCAAGAACGCCATTTCTCTTTAACGCATTGGCTTTATGGGTTGCGGTACTTCATATATTTAGGGTATTCTAAACCAAGCTAAGCTATTCAGAATAAATTTTTGTTGACACGACTACATATTTTTTTATTACAAAGTTTTAAATTTATTATTCACACAAATAGTAAGATATAAATAGTGTCATGGATTTGTGTTTTATGTGCACGAAGGACTACCATTGCGTCCCTGTGAATGACAGAATAGTGTCCGAAGTGGAGTATCTTATTCCTGAAATTGTAAGTAAAATTAATGTTCACAAAGTGTGAATTTGAAAAAATTATACACGTCTCACATATATTTTGTATATTTGTTATCAAATAGTGTATAAGTGAGGTTAGGTTAGGGAAGAACATGACTATGTCGTACAATCGACAAGTTGTTTAATCGACAATATTTGGATGTCCGTTTTAAAAGGCTAACCATTGGGATCTCGAGAACCGTAAGAGATCCGATTTCGGTTAAATTGGGGCAAAGTTGCCGCATTACTTGATCTTTAATGATGTATTTGTTTTCCAAAAAAACCGCATAGGTCACTAGATATGAGTAAAAAATTGATTTTGGTTAATTTAGTTTTTCACTTATATCTTTCTTGTTTCGATTCATAGAAGTTTTTAGTTTGCATATTTTACAGACACTTTTTTGCGAGGAATTGTGAGCGGTCTTCCAAATTTTTGTTGTTCGAACACTTCGAGAAATTCAAACTAACTTTCAATTTCAATATAGGGTTCAAAGTTGGCTAGACAGAGATATTTTTCTCTTTTTAACGATATAAAACACATGTACGTTAAAATGAAAATAAACTAAGAAATTAGGGAATTATTTATTTGATTTTATTAAGTTACGGTCAAGTAGGCACTAAAAACATCATAAAGAGATAGGCAAATAAGCTACTTGTATACCTATTTTAGGCAACAAATTTCTAGAAATAGGAAAAAAAAACATCTGAAAAAGGCAAGAAAAATTAAATATTCGACAATTTGTCTTCTTTTTTTGTTTTTCGGCCTAAGAAAATACCTATTCCAATAAAATAATTTATCACTCTTATACAGGTGTCTCAAATATCTTGAGAACGGTAAGAGATCCGAGGTTGGTTAAATTAGACCAAAGTTGTCGCATTAACGGACCATTTTAACTATGTCTGCTGTTTTCCTGGAAAAATGCGTAGGTCACTAGATATGAACGAAATTTCGTTTTTTTACTGTTTTTAATATTTGGTCTTAACGAAGATTCTCGATTTTTATTTTTATCGAGTTCCGTTTTCAAGTTATTGTGCCAACTTTCATTTTTCTTATAGAGCTTATAGTAGGTTTTTCTTGCTATACAACCATATAAAAAAGTCCTTTTTGTCTTCCTGGCTTAGTTTAGGCTTATGTATAGGTTTGTTCCAAGTAGATATTAATGACTGTGATTGTTTTATGTATCGTTGTAGACACATGCGTGAACGATGCTCCAATCAGATGTGGGCACTACATCACTTTTTTCTAAGCTTATTAAATTATACACATTTTTTGCTGCATTTTATTTAAATTTATTATATTTCAAAATTATTTTACAACTAATCGTTTTTGAATTATACAAAAGATTTAATAAAGTGCACAAGTAAATATTATAACAGTTTCAATACAACATTTTAATATTCTACGGCTAATCATTTTTGCATTGTGCGAGATACATACGTACGTACAGACGTCAATGTTAAAATCCGATATTTTAATTTCAAAAACGTGTTTCACAAAATAGAATTAATTATGAAAAAAAAGCATTGTAAAGAATAAGTAAAAATTTAAAGAAAAATTGAAATTACAGTAAAATCCGTTTATAACGACACCGCTTGTAGCGACAAACTGGTTATAACGGCCAAATTATGACCACTTGTTTCAAAGCTCACATACGCTAACGTTATTTTACTTTTTCGGTTATAGCGACTGCCGACTATAGTGATTAAATTTTTCGGATCCCTTCTATGTCGTTATAACCGGATTTTACTGTATTGGCTGGTTTAATTTACAAATTTAGATTTACGAATTTCATTTATATATATATATATATATATATATATATATATATATATATATATATATATTTAAATTTTACTGGTTCATGATAAATTAAAAATATTTATGACTTGCAATTTACATTTAAAATATGACCATATTTTGTATTCTAATTTGTAAATGTGTCCAATCATTTCACAGCATTTCAAACAATAATTTTGACGGGAACAAAGTAACAGGGTGCGTGACAGTTGAACATGGATGTGTTATTAATATTATCTGTAGAACAATACAGACTGATTTATGATAAATGTGATAAGCATTCTTGTATTATTGTATTCTTTGCGTTTTATTCTTTAAGATGTTATATAAATGTCATCCCATTTGTATCAAAATACGACATCCAATATAATATGTTGATTAGACACATTTTATATTTTAGAATTAATTAAACCAACACGGTAAATCGTGAATTTCAAATCTAAGTTTGTAAATCTAAATTTATAAATTAAATCCATCATAAACCAGGTATAATACATTTTAAAGTAAATTTAACAAAACATTATATATTAGTGCAAAAATTTCTGCGTTATAAATTCGAAATAATATACCAGTAAAAGTTTTACTTAGCAAGTTTAGTAGTTCTTAAATGTATTGGTACAAAGTATCACTTTTTCCATCAACTCTTGTACATCCGAAATGTTGAATAACAATTGCATAACATGTAATTTTTATAAAAAAAAAATCAATAAGATTTAAATCTGATTTCGCGATTACAATAATTTGTTTATTTCATTTCAGACAATCAAGTTGGGTATTCCACTGCACATCTGTTCCGTGTGTGATGGGGCCCTCGACACCTTCAGCAAGTTCAAACATTCCAGTGTGGAGAGCAGCCGGCGCCTAGAGAGCAGCATCAGGGCCCGCGGGGCCCCGGCCCCCCCGCTACACACAGGCAGGGCCCCCGTTGTGGGCCACAATGACACATCTGATACCAAACCCGAGAAGATAGAAGATATATCTATTAAAGAAGAACCAGTAGAGGAAACATGGCCGGAGTGTCACCCGCACATAAACAGTGCATCCCTAAACCCTGCCTTGCGGGAAGACAGGACATCCCCACACGTGCAGCTGCGTGCATTGCACACTGATATCTCCATTAAAGAAGAACAACTGGAAGAAACAACACAAGACCGACGACTTTATAAAAATATAAAAGAAAATTTATACAAGAAAGAATATGCTGAAAGTAATGCAATGAGTGATGACGAAGATGAAAGAGAACATAAGACAGAGGAAGAGAATTCAAGGGCGGACACACGGGAGGAAGTGTGGGAGAAGAGTTCCGCTGAGCCCGAAGAAATAGTTATAAAAGAAAATGACAAAATTTTTAGCAAAAATAATCAAATTGAACCAAAGAAAAGTACACTCTGTAATAAAAACTTTAAGAAAATGCATGAAAAAAAAACATCAAGTTAATTTATCGCGTAGTAAGAAAAAAGTACATAGGCGAATAAAATACTTACCGTGTATTTTACGTAAACAAATATATACGTCGGAAAATGAGTTAAAAAGTCGCAGTACAGAACAAGAGAGCATCCGAGTAAACAAAGTGTGGCCGTGCTCTGTGTGTCATAAGATATTTAAATTTAGAAGTCAATTGAAATGGCATATAAAAATGCATTCTGAATTTAAAGAATATCAGTGTGATGTCTGCGCTAAATCATTTAAGCTGAAATCGAGTTTAAATTTTCACATGAAAATTCATTCCGATATAAAAGACCAACATTGTGATGTCTGTAATAAATCGTTCAGATACAAACATCATTTACAGCGTCACATGAAAATTCATTTCGATATAAAAGACTATCATTGTAATGTTTGTAATAAATCATTCATACAGAAAACTGATTTACAACGTCACATGAAAATTCATTCCGGTATAAAAGACCAACATTGTGATGTCTGTAATAAATCGTTCACACAGAAAACTAATTTACAACGTCATATGAAAATTCATTCTAAAAAAAAGTAAATCATACTAATATGTCTCGATTAATTGTTCACATGAAAACTCATTTTAAAACTTAATATGTTACATAATTTAATGTGTAACAAAAAAGTTTTGTAGTTAATGTTAAAGCAGAAAAACACCCAGAAAGGAACCAGGTTGCCCGCTTAATGGTTACAGCACCGGGAATCTACCTCTTGTGCAAATCAATGTAAGTAACGGGTACATTTATTATTTAGCAATATTGATATTAATTATTATTTTTATTGCCCTTGTCTCGCCTTAATAAACATTTCGACCTTCTTTGGCATTAAATATATTACTATTTTAGTTTCTCTAACATGCAGCTTATGTTATGAGATGTACGTAAGATTAGTAAATTTTTAATTCTAAATTTGATTGACGTTACTTTACAGTCATAAATTGTTATATGGGAATGGTATTTGTATTTTATCGAAAATGCACAAAAAAATTATAGCTGTTATTATGTTTATCAAAGGCATACGTGGGGTAATTCAGATGTATTTTTTTATTTTGTGTGTAACAAAGATTATATATTATTTTAAATTATTAACAAGATAAGAGGAGTTGACTAGTGAGCCTGTCACTTGCAAATGAAAATATATTTGTCAAATTTTATAAACTTATGAATAAATATTTTTTTTTAATTACACAACCTGGTAGTTTTTTGTATCTATTGCTATTTTTCTTGTGTCTTCCTAGTTTTCTTCTCGACTTCTTGCTTCTTGTTTACTGGGTCGTCCTACTTTTCTTTCTCCAGTTTCTTTTCTGTTTATTACTCTTTATTTTTACGCTTTAATAGTTCTTGAAAACGGTACGCGATAAAAAAAATTGAGGACTTCCGTAAATTTATTATAGGGAGCGAGCGAGAACTCTCTGAACTATTCATAATGTTGGTTAAATTTTTCAGTATTTCATTATTTTTATTTTTGTTATACTTTAGTTCAATAAGTTTTCTTTTTAGTTTTTCGAAATGATTGTAAATTTGGGAGATATTTGTAAGTACATTGGGAATAGATTGAGACGGGTAGGGAAAGGGAGGGTACATGTTTGGTTGAGCACGCCCTTCGGTGCGGGCTACTACACACTTACATACTATCCAGGATTACATGATACAAATATCTAGTTTATATAATAAGCTCCCTACATTCATACTACCAAAATTACTTATGTACCATGGATACCCAGCAGTAGGAGTTTATCATTAGACACCAATTGGAATTATTGTATAGTTGAACAAGAGATCTCGAGTTGACGTTTAAATTGTTTTATGGTTGTGGTATTGAGATCTTTTGTCGTACTATACTTGTATATTTTTGTTGGAAAATTATAAAGTAGTACCTATAAAAATATAATTTAATTAAAAAAATTGTACCAACATCAGTATTGCTATCAACAGATACTAATATATTAAATAAATTTGCAAATGCTCTTCCAAATTCTGCTCTTGAAATATATTGTGTTAGAAAATCAATAATAAATAAACCTATAATTTTTTTTGAGAAAAGAAAAAAGAAATGTTGCAAAAACTAATGCGATTGTTGTAGAACCCAATGAATCTATAGAAAATATTATTCTAAACAGTGCATGTCAATCCATAATAATGCTGAATTTGTAAGTCTTTAATGTTAATTTCAACAAAGAAATAACTACCTAACAAAACAAATACCGGGTATTAAGTTTCCAATTTTTCTCAGTAGATAGCGAGCGCTAGAATTACATCGCCAATATATTAATTTATACTTACATTATGAGCGTACAAAAACAAAAATATTTTAGTAGCTAGTTAATATCAAACATTTAGAAATATATATTGTTTCTATAATCTATGCTAATATGTAGATACATGAGAAGAAATTAATTTAGTGATTTTGCTGTTATGATCATTTTATACCTACATGATATCACCACAGTATAAAGAATACAGAGAAGCGACACTTCTTCCAAGGTGCTCGGCGTTCAGGGGGGAATAATGTGGAGCGCCAAACTTAAATCATACCGCATATGAATAAGAAAGATTCACATGTTATAATTCTCCTGTTATGTGAACTATTATGATTAAATTGGTTTAATATCATTTAAAGTTATCTTTTAAACAATATATAGTGATGTTTTTAGGCTTTAGGAAATAAAATACATTATACGAATGTCATTTATTTCTAATAATGTAAAGGATATCAATATTAAAATGTTTTTAATATTTGTGTATTCCAAATTATTAGAAATAAATAAAATATATTCTTATGTATTTGATTTCCTAAAGAGTAATTTTCAATAAGTTATTATTTATTTTAAATTATTAAATTAATCACAACAGAAACTTTAAAGATGAACAAAATAAACGCAAAGTAATTATTTTATGCAATGAATAGTTTATTTTCTTACAATATTTATAATGTTTAATTAATAATTAACCATTTTTTATATCATAATGTCATTTTTTCTTACTTAGAATTTATGTTATTTACATTTATATTATTGCTAACAATAGTTTCTTTTGTTGGTAATTGAAATATTCATAAGGGTTGTTTGATAATGTTTTGTTTTTTATATCTTCTTTATATTTATTGTTTTGAATTTTATTTTATATAATAAGATGATTAATATATTGCTACATGATTATTTTAATATTTTGTTATTGCAATAATGTTGTATTTTATTTTAATGTTCACGCCATGCAGCTTGGAAAGAAATATGCCAAACAAACTGGGCGAGTGACGCACGAGAGCAGCACCGTTGACTTTTCTCAATCCTCATCTCATTTCACACCATTCCAGTGGCGGAAATTTAAATAAAAGTCAAAATATACTCTTCCAACGAAAACAAGTTGTATTTATATATTGAAAGCCAGATTTAATGGTCACTGACATTGTTATACTATTTTACGTTTAACAAATCATTTAAAACTTACTAATAAAATTTGTTTTCGAATGTCAATCTTGTCCATTTTATCTCGTTTCACATCAAACTATGATTGTCTCATTTCACACCATTCTATGATTTCCTTATTTCACACCAATCCAGGCGGAAGAGAAAAAGTGGCGGAAATTTAAATTGACGACATTGTCTCAACTCAACAACAATAAATACTGACACGAGAAACACAAGAAGAGTGCAATGGATAAACCAAACATAGAGATCGCAGAATGTAATTAATACAAAACCCGCCAATGACGTCGATTTAAATTTCCGGCACTTTTTCTCTTCCGCCTGGAATAGTGTGAACTGGACCCCTATTCTGTACACAAGTCACCAGTGTGAGAAAGTCACGATGGTAACATTTTGAAGCGCATTCTAGCGGCTAATATCAAATACTAGCTATATATGACGTCATATCAAGTGACTTCGTAGTCACCACCTCTTTAGGTCGTGACATAAACAAGTCACTAGTGACTTGTCTCTTGTGTTGTGTTTTGTACATTTCGAATTGTTTTGCTGCTTTAGTTGGTCCGTGTTTTGGTGTTATATTTGTTTCTTCAGCGAGAAGAATAGTTAAAATTACTTATAACTTGTGTATAACTGACAAATAGCTGTTTTTATTTCAGATATTTTTATTAAATAAAAAATAGCTTTTATTTACAGGGCATTAGTTGCAGTCGAAGAACTTGAAAATGAAGAGCATTTTTATGCCGATCGTCTTTTTAGAAGATTTATTAGACAATATTATAAATATTTCTACGTCATATTATCATATCTGTATAATTTAATAGTTATAACAATTTATTATTCAAACGTACACGTACACTATATATTAGAATTAAAAGAAAATTTTTAAGAAAGCACCGTAAAACCAAAGGCAATAAAATATGCAAACAAAGTTTAAAACCCACTATATCATTACCAACATAGTTTTTAAACTCTGAAACCTAGTAACACTAAAAGAACTAGACTACCACTCAAAAAATTACACGAGTTACGGGTTGCATACATCACAATTTTAAGTCACCATCGTGATAGTGACTTGTGCAGAATAGAGGTCCTGAGACAATCATACAGTAGTGTGAAATGAGATGAGATGAGTGGGTACAGGTCGACGGTGCTGCTCTCGTGCCCTATTTGACTGTCACGCTTGATATTAACCCAAATGTAACCAGACAAACAGGTATGTAGGGTAAACGAATTTTCTCATAACCTTGTCTACCTAATTAATCAAGACAAGTCGCCAAATCTGCCAACACTGGAGGCGGCGGTCGCAGACGTTGAAGATAAAGTGTTAGACTTGGTGCATGCTGACCCGACAATTAGCAGAGGAATATCTCGTGTTGGAGGAGAAATATCTCATACGGGAGTTTGAATATTTTACACAACGTGTTCAAGGATTAATGCCTGCTGATCACCAGCTTCAACGATATTTTGTCAGTGTATTCTGCAAAAACATGCTGCTAATTTTAATTTTACTTATAATATTTAGTGATGAAGCAATTTTCACACGTGACGGTGTCCATAATTTCTACAACATGCATTATTGGGCATAAGAAAATCCACATATTGTAGGAAGAAGTACTTTACAATATAGGCGTGCGCAGAACTTTTCTTTTGGGGTGTCAAAATAAATTTTTCTAATTATTATTATAAAATAAAAGTATTAAATGTAAGTGGAATCATTTATTTCACTACTGTAGTAGTATTCTGATGAATATTACTTGGAAAAATAGTTTATGTATACAGTACCATCAAGGGAAACAATGGGGTATTCCAAGTTTTTTTCATTTTTTAATATGTTATTATATGCATAAAAATATTAGACCCGTATTTTTTCTTTTCGCCGAAAGGTTTCAAACACGCCAGAAATAAATTTTTAAAGTTTCAATAAATTACACACTAGAAAATCGGCCGTGCGTGTGACGTCACAGGCACTGAGAATCAGCTGAGAACATCATTCGTAGGTCTGAGTCAGAGGCGTGGCGCGTTCGAACAAGAGCCAATAGGCTGACGCGAGTTCCTTCTTCGTCACAACAAGGCGGATACTGAATTTTACGTACTCGATTCAAATGCATTACAATTTCGTTTTGATATTATGGTATTAAAAATCAGAAAAATAATGATTATATTCACTTTAATAATACTTATATATGTTAAACAATGATATCCAATAAGAATTTCTTTAAAAGCCGTAGGCTTGGAATACCCCATTATCAAAGCCGCTGATGCTGTATTTTTGCGCAAACCTGAAAATATTTGAAAATATCTAATTTTTAGCTCGAAAATGTTCAAATTTTACAAAATTTTGTGTGTAATATTTTTTAAAGAATTACCTAAGCTGATTTCAAATTTTCAGACAATTAAATTATCTCTTCCCGTTCTCGAGATATTTAAGATCAAAGTTATACCTAAAAATCAAGTTTTTCAGGTATACCCTTTAAAAGGTTACGTTTACGACTTCGGCGACCTCATTAACCGATTCTGCGGACAAAATTACATAAGTGTACTAATTTTCAGATTTTTACATCAACAGATAGAATTTCTACAAGAGAATAACTGAAAATGACCAAAAATCGAAAAAATCAAAGGTTAGATTTTTCTCGATTTTTGATGATTTTCGTTTTTTCGCTCTAAAAATTGTATGCGATAGAATAAAAATTTAGAAATTGTACTTATGTAATTTTGCAACTAGAATCGATTAGTAAGGTCACCGTAGTCGTAAACCTAACCCTTAAAGGGATACACCTAAAAAACCTGTTTTTTTTAGGTATATTGTCAAAACTCTACTTTGAACACAAATATCTCGAGAACGGGAAGAGATAATTCAATTCGGTTTGAAAATTTGAAATCAACGCATCGATATTTACCT
The DNA here is from genome assembly GCA_035578165.1 of Stenolophus ochropezus. Lineage (NCBI taxonomy): Eukaryota > Metazoa > Arthropoda > Insecta > Coleoptera > Carabidae > Stenolophus > Stenolophus ochropezus. The sequence goes on along the minus strand of JAQOWZ010000012.1, from coordinate 9,798,281 downwards.
AAGTCTAGAAAATTAAAAGTTTTGAAATTTAGGTTTTTCGATTTTCTCAATTTTCACCTAATCGTTCCAAAGAACATATATGCGGAGAAAACATTTCTTTATGTATCTTTTCCCGTAGAATCGACTGGTATAATCGTTGAGATTGTATCTTTATCCATTTTAGAGATATATTCAAAAAAACATACTCTTTTAAGGTGCAACTTTGACATCAAGTATCACAGGAACGAAAAGAGATAAATAAAAATCAAAATTTTGGGTATTTTTGAAATATTTCACGTATGTCAACACAATTTTTGGTTTAATACTGTTGTTTGGTATGTTTTAACTATACACAACTGTGATTATAGGTTTTGAAAATAACTAAAAATTAGATAATACAACGACAGAATAAAATAGAAAAGGCATAATAGTTTCTCTATCGTTAACCCTGACGCTATGTATCTTGAATGCAGCATATTTAAATAAACATTTAATATCTCAAATAGGAAAGTAACAACGTAACTAATTCTATAAATAATGAGAGACTTCATTGTAATATTTATAAACATTTTTGTGGCGACGCGGTCAGATTTAAAATATATTTAAGATCCGTGCGACCGATTGCGTCTATATGCGTTGCGTGGATCCGAAAGGACTGTAAGTAGTGACGGAATGTGAAACACCTTTAAACAAAATGTAACGACGCGAACTATAAAGAATACCAATCAGAAATAATAGATACAAAGTTGATAATGGTGGTTAGGTATGACACTCTTCACCTGCAGGAGCGATCTACAGGATTTACACAATTGATTGGAAGCTCGTGGGAAGATAGGAAAAAGAGGGTTGGCCCACAACTGTTAAATAGGAACGAAGCTATACAAATTTGAACTACCAACAGCAAAGTAGACGCAATAGCTGGAGATAGAATCAATGTGCAAGTGTACAAAGCGTGCTGCTAACCAGCGCGAATAAATTCATGCGATATGAATGTTTAAATTAAGTATAACAGTGCAATAAATGCGAGTAAATAATACAAAATAAAAATACAAAATAAAGCATAAAGCGTGCAGCAAATGTGCAATGTGCATCTGGCAAATATTATAGAATCAGTCTGAAAGACAGGTTCGTAAGTAGAATAAAGTAAAGCGTACATACTGCGTGCCAGATGTATAAAGTAAAGCGATTTTAGGTCTACCTTGAGCAGCATGCAGCAGATAGAACAGTGATACAAACTTCTGGAGATGCACTTCTAAGCGATCGTTAGTACATGCAGTCTTCCAATTGGAATGCAATATAGCCAGTGCTGATAATTTTGTTCTATTGCTAAAAATGCTGAAAAAGCAACAAATAAATAAAGAAAATAAAGTATATGCACGGTGAATGCACCAATGCGGTGGGTATGTATTTTAGGTTAGCAATCCAAAAAACAATAGAACAAGCGGTGCTAAGCACAAACAACTTGGATCACAAAACACTGCGATGATATTTAAATTATCACTAAACTAGAACACCAAATGCTCTTAGTTCAAGAGATTTTTAAGGCAAAAAGCCGTAATAAAAATTTACATGTGCGTTAACTTGCAAAACAAGACAGAGCAGAGAGTCAAAAAAACGCGCAAAATATAGTAAAACTACGGGAACGACAGTGGTCGGTCCGTCCGCCGTTAGATGGCACATGCGGTCCGAACATTCCGGCCGGCCAAAACGGAGTTTTTAAGGTTCCACTTCCGGTAGAGGACATAGTTTGACCACTGGTCTAGTCAATACTCCGGAAGTAGTTCTGACTTGGGCTACTCTGACAATGTTATCATCACTTGGATGTACTTGGATGGTTCGGCCTAACTTCCACTGAAGTGGAGGCAACTGATCGTTTTTTATAACAACTAGCTGATCAGGTTGTAAATTGGGCTTTTGGTTTGTCCATTTAAGTCTCTGTTGGAGGGTATTGAGATATTCGGAATGCCATCTTTTCCAAAAGTCTTGAGACATCTTTTGGAGTAGTTGCCAGCGGGTGAGAAGACTAGTTGATGGTTCTAGATAGTTGCGATCTGGTAAGCACACAGCAGTTTCAAGCATTAGGGAATGATTAGGTGTTAATGCGTATAGATCATTGGGATCTGGTGATAGCGGACACAATGGTCGTGAGTTCAGAATGGACTCGATTTGACAGAGTAGAGTGTTGAACTCTTCTAATGTTAAGGTTTGAGAGCCTACAACTCGAGAAATGTGGAATTTTACGGATTTGATTCCAGCTTCCCAGAGTCCTCCAAAATGGGGAGCAGATGCTGGGTTAAAGTGCCACTGGGTGCCCTCAGAGGCTAGCCGATTGGACAAATACTCGTTGTAATGAGTGGAGGCGACAAATTTCTGCAACTCAGTAAAATAACTTTTAGTGCCGACAAAGTTTGTACCTGAGTCACTATAAATATGTGAGCATCTACCACGACGGGCGATGAATCGTCGGAAAGCGAGAATAAATGCTTCGGTGGTCAAATCCGAGGCAATTTCTAAATGCAATGCTTTGGTAGCAAAGCATACGAATAAACAGAGATAGGATTTGGTTGCTTTAAAACCTCGTTTTTTATAAGGCGTAACATAGAAGGGCCCACCGTAGTCAATTCCAACCACGTCAAATGGTTTTAGTTCCTTGACTCGATTCTCGGGTAAATTACCCATAAAGGGGTTAGGTGCAATAGGGTGGCACCGAAAGCATCTGATGCATTTTAAGGTGCGACTGCGAATTAGGCGGCGAGCGCCTATGATCCAGAATCGGCGATTCAAGATTGCTTGAAGAGTTCTGGGCGATGGATGAAGGTAGCGTTGGTGATAGCAATCAATAAGAAGATCGGTGAAGCGATGTTTCGACGGGAGAAGTAGAGGATGCTTTTGGGAGAAATTAAAATTAGAATGTCGTAGTCTACCTCCTACTCGTAACAATCCTTGATCATCAAGAAAGGGACTGAGATTTTGGAGTTGTTTGGAGCATAATCGTGCTTGTTTAAGTTTAGAAGGTCTTCTGTGAATGCTTCTTGTTGAATTATTTTCACCCAGCGTAAGAGAGCATCGTCGAGCTAAGAAGCCAATAGTGACGGCTGCGGTGAGTGCTCTTGGAGTTTGAGTCTCTTATACAGTCGTATGCACAGTGCAGTTATGCGGAGCAGGCGATCTAAGTCAGAATACCGCTGAAGAAGGGTATTTTCTGGTTCATTATTCACGATTAATGTGATTTTTGATTCTACATTTATTTGGGAATCTTGCGTGTTGTTGTCCTCCTGTAAAACAGTAAATCATTTACGGACATACCTCGTGATGCGCGGTCAGCAGGGTTGTCTTGTGAAGGTATGTGATGCCAATTATTGTGAGGAAGATGTTGTTGAATTTCAGCGACCCTGTTACTCACGAAGGTTTTCCATTTATATGGTGGAGCTCGGATCCATGCAAGAGTAATTGTAGAGTCCGACCATGCTAGGATGTTCGAGAAACATAATGGTAGCGTTTCGATTAAATTTGCCATTAGGCGCGATAACAGTAGAGCTGCACAGAGCTCTAGGCGTGGAAGCGAAATCCGTTTTAGAGGAGCGACTTTCGTTTTGGATGCGATAAGATGTGCGGTACAGATATTACAGCTGCGTAGCCTGTTTCGGAGGCGTCACAAAAGCCAATCAGACTTAAAATACAGTTTTCTGTTTCGATATGGCGTGGTATTGTGAGACTCGATAAAGCAGGTAATTGTTGTTTGAAATTGTTCCACTTCAATACCAAGTTTTCTGGTACTTGAGCGTCCCAGTTTGTGCCAGATATCCACAGATCTTGCATGATGCGTTTTGCGATCATTATGACAGGTGACAGCCAGCCAATTGGATCAAAAATTCTAGCGATGTCTGATAAAATGTTGCGTTTAGTGACTAAGTTATCAGGCAGGCTGATTTTGTAGCTAAACTGATCCAAAAACGGATTCCATGAAAGACCAAGAATTTTTACAGTTTCTTGATGCTCTCCATTCAAGAATGAATATTCGCGATGATCTTCAGGAATGTGTTCAAGTAGATTAGGATGATTACTTGTCCATTTGCGTAGTTCTAGACCAGCGGTTGCAAGCAATTTAATAAGGTCTTGCTGGAGCTCTAGAGCGTCTGACAATGAATTTGCTCCACTTATTATGTCTTCAACATAAGTATCAGATTTTAGAATCTGTGATGCACGTGGAAAATTTAATTCTTCATCCTTGGCTAATTGATGAAGTGTGCGAATGGCTAGAAAAGGAGCACATGTAGTGCCGTATGTCACCGTGTTCAAGATATAAGATTGTGGTGGCGAGGAGGAATCAAAACTCCATAATATTTTCTGGTAGATACGATGGTCTTCAGTTATCAGAATTTGACGGTACATTTGTCTGATGTCGGCGGTAAATATGATTTTGTGAAGACGCGATCGCTGAATGATTGCTGGTAAATCAGCTTGAAGTGCGGGACCAGATAATAGATAGTCGTTGAGAGACTTATTGGAAGAAGTCTTTTTAGATCCATTGAAAACAACTCTGAGTTTGGTGGTAGAGTTACTTTCGCGTAGGACTCCGTGATGAGGTAAATAGAATCCTTCATCAGGATGATTGAGCTCTGGAGACAGACTTGACATGTGATTCTGCTCCAAGTAATCTGACATGAATTTGTGATATTCTGTATTTAATTTTTGATCAGATGCTAAACGGCGTTGCATGACATTGTAGCATCGAATAGCGTTGGCATAGGAATTTCCTAACTGAGGAGGATAGTGTTCAAAAAGTAACGGGACAACCGACAACGTAACGGCCCAGGGGTGGGATTCTGTAACTACATAACGCACTCAAATAACAGATAATGCGTTATTTGAGTCCGTTATCATAACAAAAGATAAAAAGTATCTGTCACTGAACATTATTTTGTCCACTTCAAAGACTAAAACTTAATTAATAAGTAAGTAATACCTAAATAATCAATAAAATTGTATTTTTTTGTTAAATGAGGATGGTATGATACTTATTTCATCTGAAATTAAATATTTGATTACTATAAAATTTTATGTTTATGTCTATTATTTCCATCGGTTATATAACGTACTCAAACCATAACGGACTTAGTTACAGAATCCCACCCCAAGTCTAGGCGTTTATGCTGAGTGTTAAAGATGTCGTTTGCCAGACGGTCTTTTTCAGACATAATCGCGTTTTTAGGAATGTCTTCAAGTTCCCAGAATTTTGAAAGCGTTGCTGAAATTGAGTCGTGCACAGTTAACAAGGTGGTAACTGGTTGCGAAGATAATAAGGGAATGCGTCCTAAAATTATCCATCCCAGAGACGTTTCAAGGGCTGACGGACCGTAAGAGGTGGTGCGTTTCTGACCACTGAGTAAATCAGCATAGATGTCAGCACCGAGTAACAATTCAATGGGTCCTGGCGTTATAAAGTTTGGATCTGCCAACTGTAGCTGACAGAACTCATTAAGCATGTGCGATGGTAATGGCATTTTAGGTAAATTCTGCGTTATTTGTGATACAACGATTGTTGGAAGAGAATACGTTGGTGAATCACAATAAGAAGAACGAAAGCGAATCGTCGCTGTACCACGTACTAGATTTGAAGCTGTAGTGTTACCAAGTCCTGAGATTCCGATATTTCGATTATTAGCAGGATGATATTTTAACTTCAAGCGGCGAGAACAGTCTTCAGTGATGTATGAAGACTCACTGCAACTGTCTATAAGTGCGCGTACCGATTGCCATGAACCGTAAGAATCCTGTACTTGGACAATTGCTGTACTTAGAAGTACTACAGACGACTTTGGGCTGTGTGTAAGTAGCGAGGTAGAATTGTTTTGCGTACTAGCTGTAGAAGCTGAAGACGTTGATGCGTTTTTATTTGAATCCGGTACACTTGAGGACTCGTGCGTTGGTGTCGACTTCTCAAAATGTAAGAGCGTATGATGACGCTGATTGTATGAGCGACAAGTGTATTTCGACTTGCAATTGTGTGTCATATGAAAGGATGACAGGCAGTTTCGAGAGCAATTATTGGTGCGAACAACATTGAAGCGTTTCGATGGGTCAATTTTGAGAAACATAGAACATTTATATAAAGCGTGCTGTTGTGAGCAAGCAACACATTTAGGAGTGTTTGTAGTAGATACAAAACTTGAAGTATTAAATGGTTTTCGCTTACTGTGACCCATATTAGGTGTTGAATTATCTGATGCCGCTTGAATACTTTGCCACTGTTGAGATTGGATAAATTGATTTAGAAATTTTAGAAGCTCATCAAGTGTGGGCAGATTATCTTTGTCTAATGTGCGTTCAAAATTATTTCGAGTTTGCGTATCTAACTTAGAAATTAGGATGACAGCAATAACTGCGCTCCAATCATCAACTGGTTCTCGATTGGCTCGTAAAGCTTCAGTATGCTCTTGAATTGAGGCAACAAATCCAGTAGCGTTGATATGTGTCATAGGGCTGAGCTTTGGCAAATCAATTAGCGTTTGCAAATGATAAGATGAGATTAACCGTTTTTGAGCATAACGATCAGTTAAAAGTTTGATCGCGATTGTGTAGTTATCATCAGACTCACATAGATTTTTTATTAAAGCTGATGGTTCTCCTTCCAAGACAGATTTCAAGTATTGAAACTTTTGAGCAGGACGGAGGCCTTCATTTTCGTGAATGGAACTGGTAAAGAGATCATAAAAGGAATTCCAATTCGCAATGTTACCAGAGAAATGAGGCAAATTTAATTTAGGAAGTCGAGTGAATGTTTGAGATTGCGATGAGGTTTGGGTATCCGCAGCTGATTGTTCCAAGAATGGCGGTTTTTCAAATTTCGCATTTATTTCGCAAACAGAAGCAAAGAAGTCTTCGTGTTCGATATAGAGTTCTTCTTGCTTATCAGCGTTGCTTGGATGAGTCATTATTTTGATATGATTCATTTCAAAATCACGGATGCGTTCAGGAAGCATTTTAAAATGTGCGCGAGCTGCTGGTACTTTGTCTGGATTCGTCGTGGCTTGAGTGATGAGCGACTCTAAAGTTTGTACAAATCGCTTGCAGAAGTTGCGACGTACAGTTGGTGTTGTTAATTCCGACATGATAAGGTTCAAAGATGTATGAAACGACAACAAAATTGTGTGACAACAGAACACTAACTACAGACCGACAGACGTTAGATACTGTCCCAACAGATCGAGGCTCTCGAAGAACCAATGTGGCGTAGCAACAGAACACTAACTACAGACAGACGGACGATAAATACTGCTCCGGCAAACCTCCGGATCCGGCTCGAAGGACCAATGTGGCGACGCGGTCAGATTTAAAATGTATTTAAGATCCGTGCGACCGATTGCGTCTATATGCGTTGCGTGGATCCGAAAGGACTGTAAGTAGTGACGGAATGTGAAACACCTTTAAACAAAAATGTAACGACGCGAACTATAAAGAATACCAATCAGAAATAATAGATACAAAGTTGATAACGGTGGTTAGGTATGACACTCTTCACCTGCAGGAGCGATCTACAGGACTTACACAATTGATTGGAAGCTCGTGGGAAGATAGGAAAAAGAGGGTTGACCCACAACTGTTAAATAGGAACGAAGCTATACAAGCTTGAACTACCAACAGCAAAGTAGACGCAATAACTGGAGTTAGAATCAATGTGCAAGTGTACAAAGCGTGCTGCTAACCAGCGCCAATAAATTCATGCGATATGAATGTTTAAATTAAGTATAACAGTGCAATAAATGCGAGTAAATAATACAAAATAAAGATACAAAATAAAGCATAAAGCGTGCAGCAAATGTGCAATGTGCACCTGGCAAATATTATAGAATCAGTCTGAAAGACAGGTTCGTAAGTAGAATAAAGTAAAGCGTACTTACTGCGTGCCAGATGTATAAAGTAAAGCGATTTTAGGTCTACCTTGAGCAGCATGCAGCAGATAGAACAGTGATACAAACTTCTGGAGATGCACTTCTAAGCGATCGTTAGTACATGCAGTCTTCCAATTGGAATGCAATATAGCCAGTGCTGATAATTTTGTTCTATTACTAAAAATGCTGAAAAAGCAACAAATAAATAAAGAAAATAAAGTATATGCACGGTGAATGCACCAATGCGGTGGGTATGTATTTTAGGTTAGCAATCCAAAAAACAATAGAAAAAGTGGTGCTAAGCACAAACAACTTGGATCATAAAACACTGCGAATGATATTTAAATTATCACTAAACTAGAACACCAAATGCTCTTAGTTCAAGAGATTTTTAAGGCAAAAAGCCGTAATAAAAATTTACATGTGCGTTAACTTGCAAAACAAGACAGAGCAGAGAGTCAAAAAAAACGCGCAAAATATAGTAAAACTACGGGAACGACAGTGGTCGGTCCGTCCGCCGTTAGATGGCACATGCGGTCCGAACAAGAACTATTACAAAATGTTCCTTTACTCGTTCGTCAAAATTCTTGGGTTCAGCATGATGGTGCTCCACCTCATTGTTCAAGAAATGTGCAGCAGCAAGATCACCTGACCTCAATCCCTTAGATTTTTATCTATGGGGACATTACCAGCCGAATTCTCGAAACGGTGTTAGCTTCAAACCAAAATGAGTGTTAGCTAATTTAGTCTAACACCTTATTCTCGAAGCAAACACGGAATTAGACTAACCTAGTGCTAGGTTAACACCACATCGTATCAAAATGGCGGCTGGTATTCCAGCTGTCAGATCATTTGAGCCCTATCTGAGAAAAGTACTGGATTATAAGTGGTGAAAGTGTTAATATTTATATCTATTTTAGTGAGCAACTAGCTTGACTAACATGGATCACATCTCTCACTACATCCACTTGCTAAAAATTGCAGTCATCAACAACTGTGTGGATATAAACATAGTATTTGATGTTTTAATAAATAATAGTGGACTAATCAAATTGGAATTTTTCATAATAAATAACGTGGAAGCCTGTAATGTGTAGTGAATATATAAATTAATCGTCTTTAAAATATTTTTCGTACTCACTACTTAGAAACTAATGTTTCCCGCAGCCAACTCACAATCAAAAAGGCCATATTCCCGCCATTGTTTTACTTCCCGCACTAGTGTCTCAACGGAAACTACTTTCATCGAGTAGCTTAAAAGTGTTATTATGTTTTTAATTTTTTTGCACATTGCAACAAATTTAATATAGGAAAAAGATAATTGAGGACAATTAGTCAAAAAAATAAAAATTATTTAAATTAAATTAGAAATTTCATTGCTAATTTTGACATTTTAATTCTACTAGCGCTATCTATTAGCATCACAAACAAACAATAATAACAATGGCATACAGTCCATAAGAACGAATGTTTATTCGCTTTATTAACGATTAAATGACAGTCTTACATTTTTATTAATTACGTTGTATAATTAATTCGTTCGTTACAAAAAATCTTGTACAATACTTATGCGGAAATACCTTCCGTGCATTCGCCTAAATAAAATACTCGCGTTGCTCGCTCGTGCTACAATATTTCAGGAATGATAAAAATGAAACCCATCTAGGAAATTAAGTTGAATCAAGCTAGATGTGCTTGGCAGAAATTTTGGCCATCATCGTTGATTAAAGAAACTATAGAAGATTTAACCTTTTAGTACATAAGATATTAAGAGTTGTTACGATGCATATAATGCACGATGTGGAAAAGTTACACAAAAGTTTGTTATTCCACAAGTGCGTAATTGCATTACAATGCAAATTATATATTATACTCTTTCTACACATATACATATTAGTAATATACCGCTGATCCTCCGTGATTCACACCTTCAACAAAGCGTAATAGAGACATATCTGCATCGCACACAGCCGTTACAGTGCACTTGATGCACATGCTCATCACGCAAGAAGATAGTGTTTCAAAGTCACATTTAATATTTAAAATAACATAAATAAATATAGAAATTTGAAGAAAATAAGGAATTATTGTACATAACACTGTAATAATCATTTAATATTGTTTATTGATAATAAATTTACTACAGCGCGAAATTTATTAGTTAATAATATGTAACCCATCAATTGACAATCGAAATTTTGATAGCAATATAATTTGTGTCATTAATAAAATTTGTTTGAATTTGTTCATTTAAAATAAATTTACTAGAAAACTAAATATAACTGATCTGGCATTAAAATTTATTTTATTGAACTTGTTATTTTAACTTGTCATTATTAAATAAAAGAAATTAGCACAAATTAATTTTTTTTTCAGACAATAATCTTGTTTCATGATGTACTCTTATTTGCAAATAAGTATTCACAAACAAGTTATATACATTTGTAAAAAAAACAGAAAGAACTTTTAAAGAAAATCAACACAAAATATTAAATATTAAAAATTTGTTAAATATAATGCAGAACACAATTGTAGCCGATGTTTCTCCAAATGTTTTTAATAGTTAGAATTTTGTTCAGCATTTAAAGGAGCATTTTTGTAAAAACTTATTTGCAAATTAAGAGTACATCATGAAACAAGATTATTATCTGATAAAACTGATTATGTACGACATAAATATCATAGATTAATTATAAATAAAAATCAATAATAATAGTACAACTTATATACAATAATTCATTATTTTCTTCAAATTTTTATATTTATTTATGTTATTTTAAATATTAAATGTGACTTTGAAACACTGTCTTCTTGCGTGATGAGCCTGTGCACCAAGTGCACTGTAACGGATGTGTGCGATGCAGATATATCTCTATTACGCTTTGTTGAACGTGTGGATCGCGGAGGATCAGCGGTATATTGCTAATAGGTATATGTTTCTACGATCACTATTTGACTGTTTTTCGGTCACATGACGATCACACAATAAGGCTCGGGCACATACGTCATCAAACATGGCGCTGTACAGCTAATTGGTAGCAAAGAGAAGCGTTGTTTACATCTTAGTTTTATAGAAGTTACCCGTGTTTTGCTGTTAGTGTCATTTTAGTTATAGCTTTGTTGCAACAGCATGTCTGCAGTACGAGATATATTAAATATAAAATGTATTATATTCGTTAAAAATCGGACAGCCATGAAAATAAAAGAAAATATCTATGTCAGTTTAAAGGAGAATCACTGATTGTAATTCTTATTGTAAAAAAATAAATTTTTAGTAATTTTTGACTATAACATAATTTATTAATTAATATCAAATTATATTATTTATAATGACTGTCGCAATCAGGATAGAGAGTATCCGCATTTTTTTAAAATCCCATGTTAAAGTCCTATGTTCCGCATTTCGTTGCACACACTTTGTAACTATTTAATTTTTTTAAAAAGTGCATACACCAATGAAGAATTCAAAGCATATATACTACATTCGTAATATAAAACTATTATAAAACCTTTAAATCAATATAAAATACTGAATTAATGAAATTATCTTTTTTTATGTAAATAAAGTACTTAGCGTTCGTAAAATGAAAGATAAACATTCATTCGTCCTATCTGTCGTATGCTTGCCACCAAGCAAATTACTATCATACAGCTGTCTGCCTCCATATTGTGACGTCACCTGCCCGAGCCTTATACACAGAAAGAATGGACACATCACTAGTAAATAGTGCCAACTACAGAACATAAAAACAACTACGTCAACTGTCAACTTTTGTTTTTCATGCTTTGGAAACAACCACATGCAAGACAACTGACCATAATTATTACTATACAGGAATGGTGAATACGCAAAGAAAGTTATTAATTGCGATAAAGTTAAATTTTATTTTTATAGAGTGAAGAACGCGCTGCTAAATTAGAATGTAGTGCAAGCACATGCAACTTATTCAAATGTTCAACAAGACATGAGTCATACTTGGCTTTTGAAAATGGCGACTTCCGTCGCAGTTTTTCATCTACACTCCTTCCTGAGATTTTATATTGAAAGTTTATTTCTTCATTAGCCGTAATGTTTTAAATCAATTGTAATTAGTTTTGACTTATTTACACGGCTAACTAAATTTGGATAAATCAAAAATGCCCTAACTGTGCGATGGCGTACTTAACACACGGCCTTCTGTAATGTGATGCTTACATAACCTAAAAGTTGTACAATAATGCTACTTATATTAGTGGCCGTAGAAAAAGATAAAAAAATAAAAATTACTTTTGTAAAGATACTGGAGCATTTACTTCACGCAAACAACAAACTAATAATAAGGCGCAGATCATGCAATAATAATTAAAAATAGACAAAGAAATAAATTTTTAAAAATAAATTTGATAATTAAAACAGATAATTATAAAATATTCAGTTCTGGACCTGACTGTACATAAGCTTCGACATAAGCTTTGGGTATAATACGCATGCGCAGAAGCGTTAGACATCTATCTCTCTCAGGCTCGTTTTTCGCTTGCATAAAAGCCTACAAGTTAGCGTTCCAGTATTACTATATTGTAGTGACATGTTGACGAGTAGTTCACTTTATTCGCCTATTCTAGTAGTTCTGTGTTGATTCATCAGACTATATTTTCTTGTTGGTGGTATTACATCACGCTACTAATTTCATTACAAAGTTTGAAAAATATATTTCGGACAACTAGTAAATATAAATAGTGTAATGGATTTGTGTTTTATGTGTACGAAGGACTACCACTGCGTCCCTGTGGACGACAGAATAGTGTCCGAAGTGGAATATCTTATTCCTGAAATTGTAAGTCTAATTATACATATCTAACACATATTTTGTATATTTCTAATTAAATGTAACGACAAAATATATCTAGACAAAACTACACGTGGTTTGTAGTTTTAGACAAGTCACACAGAGAAAATAGAGATAGACACATTATGTCTACTAGTATTGTTTGAGTATAGCTCAGTAGAGGCGCCCGAGCTCTTAAAATTGTCATTAGAATTGGAAGTTTTAAATTTATATGTTTCAAATATAATCAAATGTAACGCGTCACTGGAAGAAGAAAACCGTAAATAATGATAAATAACCGAAAACAATGACAACTACACTGATGCCTCTAGCGAGCGATGCTCGAACAATACTTTCATTATATATCTATGTATTTTCTCTTTCTGGCTTACCGGAAACAAAACATTCATTACGGAAGGAATTTTGTCCTTGATTAAATGATGCAAAAGTGAGGTTTGTTTAAGGGAGAACATGACGATGTTCTACAATCGACAAGTCGTTTGATCGACTATATTTTTACCATACAGGGGATTTAAATGTCTAATATATACAGGGAAAACACAGAAAAAAATTGACGTAGAATTGGACTTACCCTATTAGCAAATAATATTTATTGATATATTATAAAAAAAAAATATTTATATATTGATTTATACAAGTGACCAATGACACAGTTTAAGCATGGGGATTTCGAGAACTAAAAAAGATCCAAAGTCGGTTAAATTACACAAAAGTTGCCTCATTTGGATGTCATTTCCTTCTTGTTTTGTTTTTCCCAAAAACTACATAGGTGACTAGACATGAACATAAAATATAAAATTTTTAATTTTCATTTTTTGCTTATAACTTTTTTATTTTAATACATAAAATATTTTAACGACGAATTCACTGCAGTACTCCAAATGCTTATTTCTCATACCATTTTCAAAAAATTTGATATAAGCTTTCAATTTTTATATGCACATCAAAGTAGGCTGTGTAACCGTTAAAGAAGTAAAAAATTGGCATTTTACTTTATATTCATTTGGCTATCACTATCCTATTACGAGAATAAAATTTACTTCTTGCTACTTTTTACGAATTCATTATGAGAATAGATTTTACATTTCAGACAATTACCAAGTTGGGTATTCCACTGCGCATCTGTTCCGTGTGTGAGGGGGCCCTCGACGCCTTTAGCAAATTCAAACATTCCAGTGTGCAGAGCAGCCGACGTCTAGAGAGCAGCATCAAGGCCCGTGGGGCCTCGGGGCCCCCGCTACACACAGGCAGGGCCCCCGTTGTGGGCCACAATGACACATCTGGTACCAAACCCGAAAAAATAGAAGAGATGACTATTAAAGAAGAACCTGTAGAGGATACATGGCCGGAGTGTCACCCGCACATAAACAGCGCATCCCTAAACCCTGCCTTGCGGGTAGACAGGACATCCCCACACTTGCAGCTGCGTGCATTGCACACAGATATCTCCATTAAGGAAGATCAACTGGAAGAAACGCCACAAGACCGGGAATTATATAATAATATAAAGGAAAATATATGCAAAGAAGAATATGCTGAAAGTAATAAAATGAGTGATGATAAAGATAAAAGAGAACACAAGACAGAGGAGGAGAATTCAAGGGCGGACACACGAGAGGAAGTGTGGGAGAAGAGTTCCGCTGAGCCCGAAGAAATAGCTATAAAAGGAAATGACAAAAATTGTAGCAAAAATAATCAAAATGAAACAAAAAAAAGTATCCTCTGTAATAAAAACTTTAAGAAAATGCATAAAAAAGAACATCAAAGCAATATTAGTAACAAATTATTCATACGTGAAGCTAATTTATCATGTCATAAGATAAAATTATATCGACGGATAAAATATTTATCCTGTATTCTATGCAAACAAATATTTATTCATAAACACGATTTGAATAGACATGTATTGTTGCATAATGGAATTAAAAATTTTCAATGTTTTATTTGTAAAAAAAGATTTTTAAAAAAGCATCATTTGAGACAACATTTATATACTCATAATGGACAAAAAGACTTCCGCGGTTATAGAAGCACTAAAACATTTACGTCGGAAATTAACTTTAAAAACCGCAGTACAGAACAAGAGAGCATCCGAGTAAACAAAGCGTGGCCGTGCTCTGTGTGTCATGAGATATTTAGATTTAGAAGTCAATTGGATCAGCATACAAAAATACATTCCGGAAAGAAAGACTATCAGTGCAACGTCTGTAGTAAATCATTTACGCTGAAGACGAATTTAAATAAGCACATGAAAATCCATTTAGGAATAAGAGAACATAAATGCAATGTCTGTTTTAAATCATTTTTGTTCAAGTGTGTTTTAAATGAACACATAAAAACTCATTCCGCTATAAAAGAACATCATTGTGATGTCTGTAATAAATCGTTCAGACAGAAACCTCATTTAAAACGTCACATGAAAATTCATTCTGATATAAAAGACCATCATTGTGATGTCTGTAGTAAATCGTTCAGACGGAAATGTAATTTACAAGGTCACATGAAAATTCATTCCGATATAAAAGACCAACCTTGTGATGTGTGTAATAAATCGTTCAGACACAAAAATGCTTTACGGCGTCACATGAAAATTCATTCCGATATAAAAGACCATCATTGTGATGTCTGTAGTAAATCGTTCAGGCAGAAACATAATTTAAAACGTCACATGAAAATTCACTCTAAAAAAAAGTAAATCATACAAATATGTCTCGATGAATTGCTTACAGGAAAACTCATTTTAAAACTGAATATGTTACAAAACTTGATGTTTAACAGAAAAGTATTGTAGTTAATGTTAAAGCAGAGAAACACACAGAAAGGAACCAGATTGCCCGCTTACTGGTTACAGCACCGGGAATCTACCTCTTGTGCAAATCCAAGTTAGTAACGGGTACATTTATTATTTAACAATATTCATATTAATTATTATTTTTATTGCACTTTCCTCGCCTTAATAATCATTTCGACCTTCTTTGACATTAAATATTTTAGTATTTTACATGTAATTAATATTAGGAATTACCAAAGCGTATTTTAATAATTTTACGTGGCATTAAATTTATATTCTAATGAGAATCTTGTTGAGAATTTGTAGGCCATTATAAGAAAGACTAAAGTTGGTATCAGACAGATGAACATGTCTAACTGATTTAACAGCCGCTTCTCTTACATGCACTTATGTTATCAGATGTCCGTAAGTTTAGTAAATTTTAAAGTTCATTCAAGTTACTTTACAGTCATAAATAGATATATATATATATATATATATATATATATATATATATATATATATATATATATATAGGAATGGTATTTGTATTTTATTGAAAATGCACAAAGAAGTTATAGCTACTACTACGTCCATAAAAGGCGTACGGGAGGTACGTCAACTATTTTTTTTTTATTTGCATGTAGTAAAGATGTATATTATTTTACATTATTAGCAAGATAAGAGGAATTGAGTAGCTTGCCTGTCACTTGCAAATAAAAATATATTTGTCAAATATTATAAACTTATGAATAACTCTTTTTTTAATTACACAACCTGGTAGTTTTTAAAACTACTTATGTAATCCTGGCGTTCTTATCCAAAATTTTATCCTGGTTTTTGTATCTGTTGCTACTTTTCTTGTGTCTTCCTAGTTTTCTCCTCGACTTCTTGCTTCCAGGTTTACTGGGTCGTCCTCTTTTTCTTTTTTCGATTTCTTTTCTTTCGAACTCTATGGGCAGGGGCGAACTTTGGCTTATGCTAAAGAGGCAATAGCCTAAGGCCCAAAAGTTTTAGGGCCCAGATTCGAACTTTTATATTTACGCTCATTTTTAATTTTATTCTTATACAGGGTGAGTCATTGAACCGCCCGTCTTCGTTATCTCCGTTGTCGTTGGAAATACAGCATAAATTTATTAACTTAAATTTTTCGTCCACTCCAATGTAACAACCCGCCTAAATTCAAATAATTAGCCAAGAGATAAGTATTAGTGGGGCAAAGTTGATGAGTAAGTGATATTGCTTCATATTGCTCTCACGATCAGACTTACAAAAATTCAATCGTTCAATTCGTTCTTTAGTCTTCTATGTATCAATATATTAAAAATTCAAAATTTCTATTAATAGTTAAAAATTATAACTTAAGTGTCATTCCTGCCTTCTGAAGATAAAGTGTAAGTATTTTGTGTTTTATATTTCTACATTGTAAGTAGTTTTTAAGAATAAAATTAGTGTTTAGAGCAACAAAAATCCATTAATTAAACAGGGCTACGAACTTAAGCCTCTTTCTCAATTTTTTTATTCTGTGAATTAATATCAACTAAATAAATAAATAATGAAATAATAATATTGCAAGTAAGTATTAAGAAATATTTAATTTAATTTAAAAAAATAAGATAAATTCACGAAGATTTACAATTTTTTTAAAGATAATTGATAAAAAGTGCTACTTCAGTCATCGAAAATGAAGAGTAAAGTTTCTTTGATATGCAATATTTTTATATAGTCATAACAATCTATTTTAATTTCAACAGATTCAATAAATACGAGTAAATGTTGATTAAACTTTTTTATTAATTCTATGATTTTCATTGGTGGTTCATTTTTATTGGCTAAAAGCGTAATTATATAATAATGAATATTTTGACATTAGTGGAAATTTTAATATTGCTTCTTCTTCACTTTTATATATATATATATATATATATATATATATATATATATATATATATATATATATATATATATATACAAAGGATGTTCATTTTAAGTGGTACACTATTGCTATCTCGGGAACTATAAGAGCTATAAATTAACAAAATGATGTATATATATTATTATTTAAATATGACTATTGAAAGAGAGCTATGGAAGAAAACAAGTAAATTAAATGCAGAAATAACAAAAGTACACTGGAAAAGTTCGACAGCAATAATATTAACAATTGTTTTACTGATTTATTTATTTTCTGTTTCGTCCATAGCACTTTTTGAATAGTTATACTTAAATAAAAATGATACATACATAATTTTGCTTTTTCTCCAAAATTTTGTTGTGTAAGGTTATTACATATGGATAACGTTGAATTCAGAAAAAATACTGAATCGAATAAGCAAATAAAAAAATAGGTTCCCATTTAAAATAAGAAAGTTGTTTGTTTCTCTCATTAAAGTAATCTCATACAATAGAAATTGTTTGCTAATTTAACCAAGCTTGTTAAAGAGCTATAAAAAATGTTTTCATAAACTAAGGGCAGTATAATTAATAAACAATTTTTCTTTCATTGGCCAGTTAGTAGGTTGCGGGGTGTCCTAGACAGTAGGTGCAGGTATTCTCTACGTTTGCGGTCACAAACAAATAGTGCATCTTGATACATTTACACCACGCACCATAAATACACAAACAGTGAATACTAAATATGTCGACCATTCAGTAATTCATCTGTGAGCATCAACAACACTTATAATAACCGTGGGCTGCCACTCACCTTTAATTACTCACTGACATCAGGTCACAAGGCACAGTGTTGAGTTCACTTATCACTGCATAACAACCGCACTATTTGGCACGCACTGGCTAACTAACCTCCGGGCCAGCGAATGTTTATGTTTACCACCGCCTTTGGTTTCTTTCTCAAGTGGTTTGTATCAGTGGTTCTAAGTAAGTTGGACTAAGCCAGAATCTGCGTCTTACAGGTGCTCCAACTCATTTTTCAAGAAATGTGCGGCAGCATTTAAATAATTACTTATGGGAACAGGTGGATTGTCCTATATCATGGCTACCTAGATCACCTGACCTCAATCCCTTAGATTTTTATCGATGGCGACATATAAAGTCCTTGGTGTATGATAATCAAAATCCCTCTGAAACTGTTAACGAATTGAGGATGCGGATTCAAAACTGTGCTGTAATTATTAAACAAGGAAATCGTATGGGCGTGGCATGTAGTATCGCACTAATGCAATGTAGTGCATTGTGTGTAGTTGTGGGAAATGAGAATTTTGAACAATATTTATGAGTTGTGTTTATTCTTGAATTGTGACTGACTGAGACTGACTGTCTCTGTGAACGTTCGAGGAATTATTATTATCAGGTGTCACAATCGCACAGTGTTGTGTACTGCCTAATATTTAGGCTGTATTATTGCCAAAGAAAACTGAAAACTCAACATAAATTGTTATTAAACAATTATAAACAATCGGTTCTTTTAAGAACTATAAAATTTTATATTAAGAAAAGATATATAATACCAATTATGCAAATTTATTTATTTTGAACAATATTTTATGAGTTTTGTGTTTATTCTTGAATTTATTTTTAATGTAAGTTTTTTTCATATTAATATCGTTATTTTAAAATTTAAAATTTCTACTATTGTTGCTATTTATCAGTTAATCCATACGTTTTTTTTTCTTTACTAAAAATAATTCTAAGAAATATGAATATTGCTCTTTGATATGGCTCATTGAAATTACGTTAGAAATAATTAAGATTAACAAAAATGTTGGTTTAATGAAAATTACCCTTAAATATGCGAATTTTTAAAAAAATCTTTCACTGTCGTGATCTTCACATGTCATAATAATAATAATAATAATAATAATAATAATTTTATTTTGTCAGTAGATCATACAATGATATGTGACACGTCAAAGCATAGATACATAAAATAATTTCAATTACAAACATATATAAATTTATTATATTAATCATTTAAGTATTCATCGACACTATAATACGTCTTATCAATTAAAAATTGTTTTAGCTTTAATTTAAATACATTATTAGAAACAGAATCTTTAATGTTATCTGGAAGTTTGTTATATAATTTAATACCAATTATTTCTGGATTATTTTGGCAGAGTTTAAGTCTATGTTTCGGTAAAACTAAATTATGTTTATTTCTAGTACAGTAGCTATGTACCTTCTCATGACTTAATAAAATATTTATATTTTTACGTATAGAAAGAATTAATGAAAAAATATATAAGCAGGGCAAAGTTAATATTTTTTCTAATTTAAAAGTTTCTCTGCAAGAAGTATTGTAACCTAAATTAAATAAATTTCGTATAGCATTTTTTTGTAATTTGAAAGCTCGCAATGCTGAAGGAGCGTTTCCCCAAAAAATAATGCCATAACTGAGAAGAGCTTGAAATTTTGCATAATAAAACATTCTTGATGTATTAATATCGGTGATTTGTGTCAGTCTTTTTATCAAATAACACATAGGAGCGAGTTTACTACATTTTTTGTTTATTTCATGGTCCCAATTTAAGTTTTCATTTATATTAAGTCCCAGAACATTTACTGTATCGATATGCGGTAAGGTTTTATTATTACATTTTATTAGCATGCTTTCTTTTCTATTTATAGTACCGAAACTAACAGCACATGATTTTGAGACATTCAAAATTAAATTTAGTGTAGAAAACCATTGCGCTAATTCCGAGATCAGACATGATATCGAAGTTGCTTGATTCTGATTATTTGAAGGTGAAATTAAAATTGAAACATCGTCTGCATAAGAAATAAATTCATGGTTACTTAACTTTGATTTTAGATTATTTATGTATAGAATAAATAAAACGGGACCGAGTATACTACCCTGGGGTATACCATACTGTAATGTTTTATATTGTGACTTAGTATTATTGTAAATAATGAGCTGCTGTCTATTTGTTAAATAACTATGTAACCATTTTTCAAAAACACCTCGAAAACCCATATTCGACATAAGGGTAATTAATTTATCATGCTTTACGCAGTCGAAAGCTTTAGAGAGATCTAAGAAAATTCCTGTGACAGGTTTTCCAGTATCAACATAATTGTAAATAGATTTTAATAATTTTGACAAAGCTGTTGTTGTACTTAAATCTTTACGGAAACCAAATTGTTCCTTTATGAGTATATTATTTTCTTTTTCAAAAGATAATATTCTAGCCAATATTATTTTTTCATAGATTTTATGAAATACAGAAACAATACTTATAGGTCTATAGTTTGTAACTGCGTTCTTATTACCTTTTTTATGAAGAGCTACAACTTTAATAAATTTTAATGCGTCTGGAAATATTCCTTCTGACATTGACAAGTTAATACAATACGTTAAAGGCGCAATGAAGAGTGTGGAACACTGCTTTAAGAGTTTTACAGGGATTTCATCTAAACCTGTAGAAGAAGAATTCTTTAAGGACATAATACAAGAATGAACTTCGTCTTCCGTTGTAGGATATAGAAAAATACTTTTACAATTTATGTGGTCTATACTTATGTTATCGGTAGAGTTATTCATAGTATTTCCAAGTGTAGCCGGTAAATTAGTGAAGTATTCATTAAATAAATTGGCTATATCTGAATCAGAATTTGCAACCACGTTACCATGTCTGATCTCAGATGTATGACTATTTTCTTTGGAGGTGCAGTTACGATTTATTACATTCCATACATGTTTTATATTATGAATACCATTTTCGATATTCTGGGTGTTAAAATTTCTTTTTGCTTCAAGTAAAGTAGTTCTATATTTTTGTTTAAATTTATTGTAATCAGATTTACTTATTAGATCGTTTTTATATAAGAGAAACAAGTCTTTCATTACAGAAGAATTTTTTACTACATGTGCTGTTACCCATGATTTGTTTCTATGTTTATAAATTACTTTTGGAAAGCACAAGTTAAAATAATAAGAAAAGGTGTTTAAAAAATTGCTATACGCACTATTTGCATCCTTTGCTTGATATATTTCTTCCCAACTTTCCTTTGAAATATAGGCTTGGAAAGTATATATTTTATCAGTACTAAATGAACGTTTATATTCCTTATGAGAAGAAGTTTCATTGGCTTGAGTAGTGTATTTAATATTCTGTGAGTAGTGATCAGATATAATGGATTTAATGACACTAGCTGAAAAATAATTATTATTTAAATTTGTAAAAATATTATCGATACAAGTGCTACTAGTTTTCGTAACCCTGGTAGGTTCTTTTATAGTAGGATACAGATTGTGAACAGCCATTATATCCAGAAATAATTTAGTTTCATTATTCAGTACAAGAATATCCACATTGAAATCACCTGTAACAAACAGATTGGCATGTTTATATTGTTTCGTAATCGCGGTAATACAGAGATTAAGCTGTTTTAAAAATTCACTAAAATTGCTGTCAGGAGACCTGTAAATAGCTAAAACAATATTTAATTGATTATTATAAGTTTTATATTTAACAGCGCAAGATTCAAATGTAAGTTCTTTATTGAAATATTCAACACATGTAAGTTTTTCAGGCGATATACTCGTATTACGCTTACTAAGAATTGCTACTCCACCGTGGATGTGAGTTTGTCTAAAATACGTAGCTGCACAAGAAAAATCGCTAATATGAAGTAGACATTCTTCATCTTTACTTAACCAATGCTCTGTTAAACATAGTATATCGCAGGGATGCTCACGTAGGAGTATTTCTACTTCTTCAATTTTATTTCTAACACATTGAATGTTTAAATGAGTGATAGAAATAGAGTACTCATTGTGATTGTCAGAATGATCAATCGTAGATATATTAGTTATGTTGCAGTACGTCTTGTTTTCTTCAGGAATAAAAAACGGTTAAAACATACTCCCTCCGGCCAAACTTCAGGATTCATGGCATGTTCATAATTATTCGCATATAATGTTACTTTAAACGAAGCATAGTGTTCGGGATATTTAGATGTTAACTTTGTAACATGGACTTCTGGAAACGTTTCTTTGAGATAATTAACAATGTCTCCTTCAGTTGTCGTTGGGTGTAACCTATAAATGTGAATGTGTGCTAATTTTGGAATTGTATTTAGCGAAATATTATTTTTATCAACTTCCTTTTTACCAAATTTTGGTTTATTATTATTAAGTTGTTTATTTGGTTTAATTTCTTTAAATGCTGATTCGTTCACATAATTAGCGGATTTTTGTTTATTTCTATTTTTATTGTCAATGTGTTTATTTACTTCGCCATTTTTGTTCATGGCATCATTCTGTTTATTGTTTGTACCGGCTGAGTTCTTAATTGGTGGCGTTTGATCCGACGGTAAATTAGCAGTCTTTAGTTTTAAGTCTTTAGATTTTTCAGTTTGTTTTATATTTGAGTTTATAGTTGGCGTTGCATGGTTTGTTTTAGAGTTTAATAACACTTTATTTAGCACATCAAGTTGTTCTTTTAAAATTTTGATAGTCTCCTTTTGACTTTCAATGTGGTCATTTTTAAGTTTTATAACGTCTTTTAGGTAGTTAATTTCACTGGCATTTTTATTATCAGTAACACTAGTAAATGACGCGTCCGAGTCATCATCTTCTTTGTCACCGTACGTCATATTTGCACAACAAATTGTTGAGTTGTCCTCTAAAATTGGTAATTTTAATACCTTTGCACAGCTTAAATGTGACACTGTATTACACTGAGCACATTTGAGTCCACTGATTGCATGTCTATTGCATCTTCGACATAGTTTTTCGTCTTTTGTACACTCAGCACTTTTTTGCACGTCTTGCTTATCCGCCATATTACTTATAAGTCACCCTTATAAGTCACCCTTAAATTTATGACATTAAGTTCATTTCCACCCTGTATAAATTTGACGGCTAATTTCATTTCTGCAAACCAACTCTTGTCGAATACCAAACACGACTTACTTCTGACAACTTTTAGCAAAATACAAAAGCTGACGCTTTGTTGTGTGTTTTCAGTTCATATTTAAACAGGATGTTTGATAGCATTTTACCAAAAACAAAAGCCATTTATCCTTCTCAATAATAATATAATTAAATTGGTTGTTATGATTAATTTCTATGTAACTATATTTTAAATTTACATATAATAACAATATTTATTAAATTTATATAGAACTTCAGTTAAAATTCAGTAGAAATATTTAATTTTATCTAGTTATTTATTAAACATTAGACAATAATGTTTTTAGGTACATTTTAAATTTTAAAATTATAATTGGCAACCTGAAAATTATTGCACGTAGTTCATTTTAGTTTATATATAAATATTTCATTTTATTTTGTTACTTTGTGACACATTTGGCAACATTGATTGTATTGACATTGAAAACGTCTAAAATTAAAATTTTAAATCGCTATGAAAAATACTACAATTCTTATTGATTAATTTGCTCACTTTTAATGTGTATTTACTTAGATTCTTTATCCGGAAGAGCCACTTCCTAGAGATAGCAGCACTACTGACTTACTTATAGGGAAAACATTGTTTTTTATAGAAGTGCTAGTGTTGTTTTCATACTTTGTTTTCAGGATATTTTGTAATTTTTAATTAGATTCAAATTTGTTTATCGCAATTTCAGATATATACATTTATTTAAATGAAGCAGTGCGGTCTATGGTAGAAGTAGAAGCAGATTATAAAAGGAAAATAAGATTCACAATTGCGGTTATCTGCTTGTTAACTACTTATTTAATTATTTTTAGCTGGATATATTATTTTATATGATTACAAGGCAAATTAACGGAATAATACAGAAATAATTTCGCTGTGTCTTCAAATATCTAATTTGAATTTATCGTAATTACATTAAATACAATTGTCACTTCGGAGAAATGTGTATGCATCTGTAAAGCAGATGGAGAGTAGTGCAAGCAATCGTTGCTTTATTATTTTATTTATTTATTTTTGATATAAATACACCATAAAAATTAAAAAATATATATTTCATAATACCTATAAATTCCTTACTTTTTTAATTTTACAGATTTTATTCGATAGGTACATAAATATAAACTTGTTCATTATGTTCTTTGTTTTGTACGTCTTTCTCCTGATATAGCTCAATTTCTGGTATTCTTATCGTTTTTTCTTCTCTATCTTTGCTATAAACAATTCACAATAAATATATAATGTTAAAGAATAATAAATACTACTTACATGTAACGTCTCTCTATTTTTTCTCTCTTTACAGAGTTTCTGTCGATTTATTTTAATTTAATGACTACAAAACAATCTAATAATGTTTTGAAGCATTAATTATTATAAACACTTACATGGAATAAAATCTGTAGGTATAAATATTGTGTATAAATGTCTATGAACGGTGATATGTTCTTTCCGATTTTTAGTGCTATTTTCTTCTTATTTTTTAATATTTCTCTTTTTAGGAAATAATGAACGGATATGTCAATATTTGCAAACAAATACAGAACAATATCCCTTGGACTTACTGGTCATTTTTGGTTGTTGTTTACTTATAAACCTATGTGACAGTACGTTTTTCCTACGTCTTGCATGTTTTATTTTGCCACTAGATGTCAGACACTTTGTTGGCTCTTGCCAATAGATTAAATGGTGACCAGTATTTGGAATTTTTATGAAATGTTCTACCAAAATTATTAAAAGATATTCCCTTACTCGTTCGTCGAAATTCATGGTTTCAGCAAGATGGTGTTCCACCTCATTGTTCAAGAAATGTGCGGCAGCCAATTTTTAGGTACCCATTTTACACGGTTTATATTTTTTAACATAAAATTCAGAAATGATAACAATAAAACTCATCTAGGATATTAAGTTGAATCAAACTAGATGTGCTTGGCAGAAATTTTGACCATCGTCGTTGATTAAAGAAACTATAGAAGATTTAACATTTTAGTACATAAGATATTAGGAGTTGTTAAGATGCATATAACGAACGAAGTGGAAAAGTTTATTTATTACAACTCGAATTAATATATTATACTTTTTCTACGATCACCATTTGACTGTTTTTCGGTCACATGACGATCACACAATCCAGGGAAAGAATGGACACATCACTAGTAAATAGGGCCAACTACAGAACATAAAAACAACTACGTCAACTGTCAACTTCTAAACAATGAATTTATACTATTTACAACCCAATAATATAGTACTATGTAGTACATTTAGATATTAATAAATATAGTTATGAAATACAAATAGTAACATGTAAAATATGTGTACATAGAAAATAAAGTAAATACAAAAATATGTTTTTATTGTCCTTTTAAACAATATAATTATAATTGTTGAAATAAGTATAATACATAATAAGTACGTATAACAGTTTCTATTGCCTTTTATTTAAATAATATAAGGTTTATGAACAGTAGAAATGTATATTCTTACCCTTTATTTAAAATTACTATGATACGGCAATGAAATTATTTCTTTACATTTAAGTTACACGATGGGGTTCATTCTCATTTGGCAATATGCAATATAATTCATAATATGTATATCAATGTATAGTTTCATTATTCATTATAATAGTTGTACGATGCAAAATACTGATGAAATTAAATTCCTAAACTTTTGGTCTTCATGGTTTGGGAACAACCACATGCAATACAACTGACTATAATTATTACTAAACAGGAATGTTAAATATACAAAGAAAGTTAATTAATTGCGATAGAGTTAAATTTTATTTTTATAGAGCGAAGAACGCGCTGCTGAAGTAGAATGTAGTGCAAGCACATGCAACTTATTCAAATGCTCAACAAGACATGAGTCATACTTGGGTTATCAATATGGCTACTTCCGTCGTAGTTTTTCATCTAGCCACTAGATTGCAACTCTCCTTCCGGAGATTTTATATTCAAAGTTTATTTTTTCATTAGACGTAATGTTTTAAATCAATTGTAATTAATTTTGACTTATTTACACGACTAATGGTGCGATGGCGTACTTAACGCACTGCCTTCCGTAATGTGATGCTTACATAACCTATAAGTTGTACAATAATGGGTACTTATGGTAGTATTCGTAGAAAAAGATAAAAAAAAATTACTTATGTAAAGAAACTGGAGCTTTTAATTAATAATAAGGCGCAGATAATGCAATAATAATTAAAAATAGACAAATAAATAACATTTTTTAAATACATTTGATAATTAAAACAGATAATTATAAAATATATACATCTGGGCCAGACTGTACATGAGGCTTTGGGGAAGTACGCATGCGCAAAAGTGTTAGACATCTATCTCTCTCAGGCTCGTTTCTCGCTAGCATAAAAGCCTACAAGTTAGCGTTCCAGTATTACTGTATTTCAGTGACATGTTGACGAGTAGTTCGCTACTAACGCAGTGATGCAACGTTATTCGCCTATTCTAATAGATTTGTGTTGACACCAGAATACGTTTTGTTGGTGATATTACATCACGCTACTAATTTTATTACAAATTTTTAAATATATAGTTCGCACAAATAGTAAAATATAAACAGTATTGGCGAAAAAACAGAACTATAGATGGCAGGCTGGACGGTACCAAGATGGCGGAGGAATAAGGAAGTTTAGTCATTTCTCATTGCTGGCCATATACATTCAGAAGTGCATTGTTTAAACATGGAGAAAGTTAAGGTAGAATTAAGTGATATTTTCGAATATATAGCTTCTGTACGCCCTATAAGAGAAGGTGAAGCTGTTTTTAAAGCAGGACATGTATTGCTATGTGGTGTGAAAGGTGACGGATCTGGTGCAATACTGGGATAGTGTTTGTAGACTAGTCATTTAAGTGGAGATACTCATATGATCGAAATTATTTTAAATGATAATATAAATACTTGGGTAATTTTCTAGGATGGAACAACTATAGTTTTTAAAAACCTTTTCGTGGAATATTGACGAACTGAAATCAATGAGGTTATAGCAATTTATATTTGTTTTAAATTTTTCCAATAAGCTGGTAGGAAATGATCGGAACAGACACTCATTCTTTTCGACACTGGCTTACCAAGCCGAAGTGCAACTGCGACATTATTTTGTCTCTTGGGAAATAGTATAAGCTTACAGTTTTTGATTTATAGTTACTGCATTGTGGCACTGAGCAGTATCTATTGTATTTATTGGTCATTATATAAACCTGAAAATGTAATGTACACTATATATCTCCCTTTCTTTTACAACAAATTTAAATTAAACCTGTTTAAAATTACATACGTTTAAATGGACGCTAGCTCCGTTTCCTTATTTCTCTAATTCATAAATCTGCCGCCAGACGTCACCCACTTTGAACTTTTTCGCCAATAATGGATGTGTGTTTTATGTGCACGAAGGAGTACCACTGCGTCCCTGTGGACGACAAAATAGTGTCCGAAGTGGAGTATCTTATTCCTGAAATTGTAAGTCTAATTATACATATCTAACATAAATTTTGTATATTTCTTATTAAATGCAACTACCAAATATAACTACACAAACCTTCAGGTGGTTTGTTGTTTTAGACAAGACACACAGAGAAAATAGAGATAGACATATTATGTCTACTAGTATTGTTTGAATATTGCTCACTAGAGGCGCCCGTGCTCTTAAAATTGGCATTAGAATTTGAAGTTTTAAATTTATATGTTACAAATATAATTAAATGTAACGCGCCACTGGCAAAACAAAAACGTAAATAATGGTAAATAACAGAAAATATAGAATGTCAACTACACTGATGCCTCTAGCGAGCGATGCTCAAACAATACTTTTCTATCTATCTCTATTTTCTTTTTCTGGCTTACCGAAAACAAAACATTTATTACGGAAGGATAGAAAATGCTTTGTCTATTTACTTTTTGTCGTTGATTAAATGGTGCAAAAGTGAGGTTAGGTTAAGGGAGAATATGACGATGTTCTTCAATCGACACGTCGTTTGATCGACTATATGTTTACCATGCAGGGAATTTGAATCTCAGGGAAACACAGAAAAAAATTGATGTCGAATTGGACTTACCCAATTAGCGAATAATATTTATTGAACTATTATAAAAAATTTAATATCTATATATCGATTTATACAAGTGACCAATGACAGGCGATTTGAATCTCCGAAATCTACAGGAAAAAGAGAGAAAAAAAGATGTACATTAGC
Source organism: Stenolophus ochropezus (assembly GCA_035578165.1). Taxonomy (NCBI): domain Eukaryota; kingdom Metazoa; phylum Arthropoda; class Insecta; order Coleoptera; family Carabidae; genus Stenolophus; species Stenolophus ochropezus. The sequence continues at coordinate 9,769,724 of JAQOWZ010000012.1, read as the reverse complement.
GAATAATATTTATAGAAATGTTATAAAATATTATATTATTTCTAATTTTATTATATTTATATCTCGACATATACAGGGTGACAAATGTTTTAAGCATGGGGATTTTGAGAACTATAACATATCCAAAGTCGGTTAAATTAGACAAAAGTTGCCTCATTTGGGGATCATTTTCTACATGATTTTGTTTTTTCCAGAAAATGAAAAATATAAAAATTTTAATTTTCGTTTTTTGCTTATAACTTTTTTATTTAAATAATAAAAATGATTTTAACTTGCACATCATTCGGACATTTTTTAACGACGAATTCACTGCAGTACTCCAAATTTTTATTTCTCATACCATTTTCGAGAAATTCATACAAACTTTCAATTTTCATATGCACCTCAAAATAGGCTGTGTAAACGTTAAATAATAAAAAAAATTGCATTTTACTCTATATCCATTTGGCTATCACTATTCCAAATATGAGAATAAAATTAGCTTCTTGCTATATTTTGAGTTTATTATGAGAATAGATTTCACATTTCAGACAATCATCAAGTTGGGTATTCCACTGCGCATCTGTTCCGAGTGTGAGGGTGCCCTCGACGCCTTCAGCAAATTCAAACATTCCAGTGTGGAGAGCAGCCGGCGCCTAGAGAGCAGCATCAGGGCCCGCGGGGCCCTGGGGCCCCCGCTACACACAGGCAGGGCCCCCATTGTGGGCCACAATGACACGTCTGATACTCAACCCGAGAAAATAGAAGAGATGTCTATTAAGGAAGAACCTGTAGAGGAAACATGGCCGGAGTATCACCCGCACATAAACAGCGCATCCCTAAACCCTGCATTGCGGGTAGACAGGACATCCCCACACGTGCAGCTGCGTGCATTGCACACAGACATCTCTATTAAGGAAGATCAACTGGAACAAACACCACAAGACCGTGAATTTTATAATATTATAAAGGAAAATATCTGCAAGGAAGAATATGCTGAAAGTAATACAATGAGTGATGATAAAGATAAAAGAGAATACAAAACACAGGAGGAGAATTCAAGGGCGGAAACACGGGAGGAAATGTGGGAGAAGAATTCCGCTGATCACAAAGAAATAGTTTTTAAAGAAAATGACAAAAATAATCAAATTGAAACAAAGGAAAGTACCATCTGTAATAAAATGCATAAAAATGAACATCGAAATAATATTAGTAACAAATTAATTATACGTAAAACTAATTTATTGCGTCATAAGAAAAAAGTACAAACGCGAATAAAACAGTTACCTTGTGTTCTATGCAAGCAAATATTTATCCATATAAATACGATTTGAATAGGCATGTAGTGTTGCATAATGGAATTAAAAATTTTCAATATTTTATTTGTAAAAACAGATTTTTTGAAAAGCATAATTCGAGACAACATTTATATACTCATAATGGACAAAAAGACTTCCGCGGTTATACAAGCACTAACACATTTACGTCGGAAACTGAGTTAAAAAGCCGCAGTACAGAACAAGAGAGCATACGAGTAAACAAAGAAGAGTATTGCTGTGAAATCTGCAGTAAATCGTTTACTCGGAAGTTATATTTGTCAAATCACATGAAAGTACATTCTGGAAGTTTTGATTGTAATGTCTGTAGTAAATTATTTTCCCAGAAATCTTATTTACGCTCACATATGAAAATTCATTCAGTTACAAGAAAGTATCAGTGTGACGTCTGTAGTAAATTGTTCATATATAATTCTTATTTACGCCGTCATATGAAATTTCATTCCGCAATAAAAGACCATCAGTGCAACGTCTGTAATAAATCATTTACACATAAGCATCTTTTAAATGCTCACATGAAAATTCATGCCGATATTAAAGACCAACATTGTAATATCTGTAATATATCGTTCAGATATATTGTTCACATATAAATGTAGATTACGCCGTCATATCAAAATTCATTCCGGAATAAAAGACCATCAGTGCAACGTCTGTAGTAAATCATTTACACATAAGCATGATTTAAATGTTCACATGAAAATCCATTTGGAAATAAAAGACCAATATTGTAATGTCTGTAATAAATCGTTCACACAGAAACCTCATTTAAAACGTCACATGAAAATTCACTCTAAAAAAAACTAATCATATAAATATAAGTTTCGATTAATTGCTTACATGAAAACTCATTTTAAAAGTGAATATGTTACAAAATTTAATGTTTAACAGAAAAGTCTTGTGACAAACACTCAGAAAGGAACCAGGTTGCCCGCTTACTGGTTACAGCACCGGGAATCCACCTTTTGTGCAAATCAATGTAAGTAACGGGTCTATTTATTATTTAACAATATTTATGTAAATTATTATTTTTATTGCCCTTCCCTCGCTTTAATAAACATTTCGACCTTCTTTGGCATTAAATATATTAGTATTTATGTAATTAATATTAGGAATTATCGAGCCATACTTGTATCACTTTATGTGGCTATTTTTTATTCTTATAAGAATTCTGTTGAGAATTTGTAGGCCGTAATAAGAAAGACTAAAGCTGGTATCAGACAGATGCACATGTCTGCAACTGATTTGGCAGCTGTTTCTCTAACATGCAACTTATGTTATCGTTAGCAGACGTCCGTAATTTTAGTAATTTTTTTATTTTAAATTTGATTCAAGTCACTTTACAGTCATAAATTGTTGTACGGAAATGGTATTTGTATTTTATCGAAAATGCACAAAAAAACATATAGCTGCTACTACGCTTATAAAAGGCATACGGGGGTAATTCAGTTGTATTTTTTTAATTTGCTTGTAATAAAGATGTATATTATATAACATTACTAGCAAGATAAGAAGAATTGACTAGCGAATCTGTCACCTACTAGAAAATGAAAATATATTTGTCAAATTTAATATATTTATGAATAAATATGTGTTTTTTTTTAATTCCACAACCTGTTGGTTTTTAAAACTACTTACTTAATCCTGGTGTTCTTATTCAGAATTTTCACCGGCTTTGTTATCTGTTGTGTGTTTTTAGTTTTCTCCTCGACCCCTGACTCTTGTTGTACTTCTTGTTTCCAGGTTTACTGGGTCGTCCTGTTTCTCTTGATTCAAACACTTGTACTGTATGGGTGTCCTAGACATCTCAGTTAGTTTTTTATTACATAACTACTTTAAAACACCATATTATTACAAATATATTTTTCCTTTATTAAATATGTCACAGAAGTTTTAACAAAGCGAATCAAATTATTTTTAAACAACGACAAAATATAACTAGACAAAACTTCTCTTGGTTTGTTATGTTTTCGGTAAGCCAGAAAGAGAAACCTAGAGATAGATATAAAATGAAAGTATTGTTCGAGCATTGCTCACTAGAGGCGCCCGTGCTTTTATGATTAACATTAGAATTGGAAGTTTTAAATTTATATGTTTCAAATATAATCAAATTTAACGCGTCATTGACGAAACAAAAACCTAAATAATGATAAATAACAAAAAATAATTACACCTACAGTGACGCCTCTAGCGAGCAATGCTCGAACAATACTTTCATTTTATATCTCTAGGTTTCTCTTTCTGGCTTACCAAAAACAAAACATTAAATACGGAAGGATAGGGAATGTTTTGTGTAGTTATGTTTAGTCGTTGTTTTTAAATAGAAACCCTTATATTTTATAATTCAGTTGGGTGTGTTTTTGTATTATCTTCATATGTTATTAAGGGTACACCCCTCTATAAATTAAATTCTCTCACGGAAACATGTTTATAAATGAGTAATTTACTCTTCCCAGATATTTGCGTCGACAGTTTCAAAAAAGTTCCGAATTCTAATCTAATTTTGTAACATCCGGAGATCTAGCTGACCACTTTCTTGGACCACCTCTTCCGATCCATCTAGTAGGAAATTCTTCATTTAAATAATTTTTTTCTTCAAACGTCATAAAAGTGACATCTTCTGTGACGTGATTGACAAGGTTAAAGTTTAATTTCTACTCCGTCGTAAAATAATTTTTTATTCTAGCCGCCGTATAATCTCTTCGCTGCCGTATGTAGAATCAGTCAATAAGAAGTAACTTGTACAATAGAAATCTGTAATGTCGCCCTAAATGTCACTATAAAAACTAGATAACCTAAGAATTAAGTTACTAAAAATTATGAATAACTGACAGGTAACCTACATATTAAACGTCAAATAGTAATTTATTTTTTAAAAATTTCCACGTTTGAAGAAAATAATTTTTAACCCGAAGATTGTTGTGAGCTGGTGAACCATCATGTTGGAACCACAATCTCCGGATAATATTCATGGTATACTAGATTTAATTTTTAATTGAATAAATAATTTTAGAAAAAAATGGTAAAAATCTTTGAAATTATTGGGTTGGTAGAAATTTGGCAATCGTTTATGAATATGTAATTTTTAATACGATTCCACACGTCCATTTTTGCCAAGTTAATGAACAAGGAATTTATAACTGACGGTTCTTTGTAATATCTTTAATATATTTATTATAGAATCGTTTTTATTAAAATATATAATGAATTATCCATATTCCTCCATATTTTACAATCATATAACTAACCGTTTGAATAAAGTAATTATATTACTAAGATAAATAAGTCTAATTTTTCTTATGAATGTACATTGCTCTGATTTGATATACACTTTGTAGGAGATGCGACTGCCATCTATAGTACAATTTGTGTATTGAGTACCTCAACCAGACCAAATTATTCAGAACAGTTCTGTATATAATTTTGTTGGTGATATCCAAACATTGCGCTGTTAATTTCAATACAAAGTTTTAAATATATTGTTCGCAAAATTAGTAAAATATAAACAGTATATTGGATTTGTGTTTTATGTGCACGAAGGACTACCACTGCGTCCCTGTGGACGACAGAATAGTGTCCGAAGTGGAGTATCTTATTCCTGAAATTGTAAGTCTGATTAATCTTTACTTTACATATAATACAATTATACATATCTCACATATAGTATCTGATTTGATGTTATTAAATAGTGTATAAAATGAGGTTGGGTTAAGAGAGAATACGATCATGTCGTACAATCGACAAGTCGTTTGATCGACTATATTTTAAGGAGTTTTTGTGAAGTTCTTGTGTTTCATTATATTTATATTATATTTACCACAATATTTACACACTCACTTTTAAAAATAAATAATTGAAATTTACAGTTATAACCAATCCTTCTCTCGAAGTAATTTCAAAATAATGGTGAATGGGCCTACACCATAACAAAAAATTATGAAATGTACACTTAAAATATGTGTTATTAAATAACGAATAAGATAAAAAAATAGTGTTTTTTTGCAAGTGAAATTTATTGGCATGAGATGGCAGCACTATTGACTGACTAATAAATATAATTGTCACTTTAGAGAAATGTGTATGCATCTGTACAGCAGATGGAGAGTAGTTCAAGCAATCATTGATTTGTTATTATATTTATTTATTTTTCTATATAAAAACATCATAATTTTTTTTTTAAATATTTCATAATACCTATAAATTCATTATTTTTTTAATGTAACAGATTTTATTCGATAGCTACATAAATATAAACATGTACATCATGTTCTTTGTTTTGCACGTCTTTTTCCTGATGTGGCTCAATTTCTGGTATTTTTATCGTTTCTTCTTCTCTATCCTTCCTATAAACAATTCAAAATAAATAAATACATTTATAAATTTAACGATGATTAAAAATATAACAATCGATAGAACATATAATAATTTTTATTTATCTATATTGTTAAATTTTCTACTCTAAATATACAAGCGAGTTAGATAATCTTTGGCTGAAACTACAAATAAAGATTTTAATATGTTGATTACTATCGGAGAAATAATTATAGATTTTTAAAATACATATATCACATTAAAGCCTGAACATTCATTCCTTTTTAACATACGTAAAAACAAAGGTATGTAATAAATTGCAATTTTTAGTAATGCAAATAAATATTCAAAATGATCAGCATTTTATACAGTTTTTTTCTTCATGCATATTGAACTTAATATTGGTCAAAAAAATTACCTATATTATTCTTAATATATTATAATTTGAGACCCTACATTTATAATTGTATATTTTATCATAATAATTGTTTATGTCACATAATTATAAATAATAACTATTCGGGAAACTACTGAACAGTTTTACTTGAAATTAAAATATGTTATATAAAACATCAAATGTAAGAAAAAAAGAAAACGAAACTGTTTAAAAAATATTAATAATTTACATTATTATATGACAAGTACCTACATGTAAGTCATGTATATTTTTTCATATTTTATGTTTAAGTATAAATAAAAACGTGCATATTATTTAAACATTTATGTTTAAAAGCAATATTACTAACAAAAAATGAAATACTGTCTTTTTGTTTTTATTATTATACAAACAATTCTGTGACACGTTTTTACTTTCTGTTTGTACATTCCTTTTTTAAGAAGATGTATTTATAAAATTCAAAAATTTGAAAATAATAGTACATGTTCATTATTAGCGTGCATGTAACTAAAAAAAATTCTGGTTACCGGTTAACCCTTATAGAGAACGTTATAATAACGGTTTTAGTTCGAAAACCAGTTTAAACCGGTTAATATATCGGTTAAAAAAATTAATTAAAAAATAATAATTATACAAATTTAATTTAAAAAGTTCGCAATTTTCATTCAAAATATCGGTTACCGGTTTTTATAAACCGGTTTCTTTAACCGGTTACATGCCCTGATTATTAGTAATTAGTAGTTAAACTTCCTCATATTCGAATTCGTATCAAAAAATGCTGTGTTTTTATATATTTATTATATTATTTTTTAAATGGCTATACTTAAAAAATCCTTGTCTTTCATATCTACCAAGAAATTAATGATAATCATTTTATAGTTTACCGCAATTGTTTATATGGCTTGCTATAGAATATATTCACGTTCAAAGTTAACTGACAGTAATTTATTTTCAATATTAAAACACTCATAATAAATATGAGTTCTAAATGTATTATTTTTTTGTAATCATTTAGTTATGCATTTCATTCCCTTGGTTATACGTTTTTGTATAATTTCAGGAAGAATAAATTTTTTATAAAAATTAACTAATTTTTCTTGCATTTGTTGCTTCCAAAAATTGTTTTTTTTTGTATTAATTCAACAAACAATTCTGAATCATCGTTTTTGTATACAATAAAATAACATTTCTCCCTTCTTGAAATGTGGAGTTGTCCCTGTATCTATAAAAATAAAAAATTTGAAATATAAGGATAGTATCTTTTATTAGTAAAATATTTACGTACTTGGTAGCAATAATTATGGGTTCTACGTAATTTAATTTCGTTATTATATTTATGAAGACATGTTTTTTTTTTTAGTTTTTTGTAGTAATTCTTCCCAGGGATCAAAATTATTAGCTAAACTATACAAGCATTTAATTTCAGTTATGGTATCATTTCCAATTAGTCCTGTAAGTTTTAAAGTTTTTTTTTTTCACTATTGTAAATAAGCATTATTGTGTGCTGTAGTAGCACACATCAATCTGTAAGCTTATTCTTAGGCGCAGTATTACGTTAGAGTGTAAAATCACACGACTATGCCTAAATAACAAATCGTTGCTCTATAGAAATAAATAATGTAAGTATCAGCTTTTTACAACTTTTATTTGGTAATATACTGTTTTATTGAATATAGAATAATGTAGTGCTCGTATATTTACCATCAGGAGAAGCACCCAAAAAACCATATTCTGTGTCAATAAATAGTCCACTTTGTTCTACTTTTAAATTCATTTCTCTTTGGAATCTTTCTTTTACGATGCTCTCTTTTATTTTACCATATTCCACTGCTGCTCCGTAAAATGGTTTTGGATACAAAATAGTTTTAACCAAATTATGGCACGGTGTTGTTGTTTTCCGCTTTACAACAGATCCAAAATGAGATGCTGTTAAACGAAATCGTTTTTCATTCAAATATAATTCATTTTGAAATTGACCCTTTGTGTTTATTTCCATTTCTGTTTGTTGTTCCCTGTTAACCTAAAGTTATTTCATAATATAATTCATACAACATCAACAACAACACAATGTTAGATTTATACCTGTAAACTATTAATTATCCGATTAGATTCTGCTGTATACTCATCTTCATTTAATTCCGGCTCTTCATCACACGCCCCATAATCTTTGTGTTTATAATTATCTTGTAGAATTTTTTTACGCATCTTTTTGGTACGTTTATGTTGAATGCTTTTTTTGTGATTTTGTCTATATTTCTTAAAATGTGTTCCGGGACTTTTATTCATAAATTTTTTCCAAGGGGATATATGCCACAGTACTCCTTTATTGTATCGCATACCAGCTAAATAGTTTCTCATTTGGAATGAGCCTCTCTGTATCAAATTTAATCGTTTTCCAGCTGTAAATCTCGCTAAAATATTCATGTAGCATTCGGCACTGTTATTTGTTTCACTTTTTATTAAACGTGGTGCTTTTCTAATTAAAATTTCTATAGCTGCTAAAATTTCAGAACATAAATTTAGTATCAAAAATACGTAAATAAAAAAAAATACCAATTAAATGATGAAAAACAGTAAATTTTTTCATGTCAGCTATGTGTTTTTCTGAAAACACATTCAGAATAGTATTTTTTAATGTTTCTTGGAAAACAGACACATTTTTTTCGTCAATTTTCCACTTATAAATTACTCTCTTTGCTTCATTTTGTATTTTTTTTATAGTAGGAACAGTTATATATTTTGTACCGTGAAGCGGTTTTTTGGTGTCTCCTTTTATTTTAAAAAAAGCTTTTCCGTATTTTTTTATGGCGTGGTTTATATATTACAGTTTTTTGACTTCATGTCCGTATGGCACTTTTTCTCTAATTTGCGCATATACGTTCGAGTCCCCATCAGCGACAAATTCTTTGTAACGCAGATTATGCATTGGAATGCTGCTATGGAAGCCTTCAACGATAATATCGCTTTCTATAGCAGCACTTGACCCCGACCAATTTCGAAAACATTTATGATCTTTATGTTTTTCATTTTTGTCAGCAGCCCTAGCACAGTTGGTACAATACTTATTTCTAACTCCAATATATAAAACCTTTCGTGTTTCTCGTCCAATAATAACACCCTATAATTTATGTATAATATACATGAGTGATTTATTTACAAATCAGTTTACGTACTACACCCGAATTAGGATTATAATTAGGGTCGTAAGATCTCTTACTCCAGCCACCATCTAAATATACAGAGATCCATGGTATTCCATCATCGTCGACATTACCCTTTTCAATAGCTTTTTCGTATTCTTCTTTCCCGGCTTTTTTCCATTTCAGATAATAATCCTATAAAATAATTATTTTAATTTTTTAATTGAAGCAAAATTGAAATATGGTACAGTACCTCTAATAATTCATTTTCCAATTTATTAAAATGATACTTTGTTATTGATGGAATATTCATGGCTGAAAATATTTCCTCCAAATGAGTAAAAATACTTCCAACTGACAAACTACCCCACACAGCACCAGTGCTTATTTCAGATTTTTTTTTTTTTGGATTTTCAGTGTGTACTTTCACCGTTCCCAAACAAAAGTTACATTTCAAAACTATCACACTTTTTAAACTCTCTTTCTTTTCACTTTTAGGCAGCAATATACCAGCCGAGCAGATTTTAGAATGCATTTGTTGCAGTGTAACTAATTTTTGTGCGAAATAATTAATTTCTACAATTCGATTACCTTCTACATTTGATACATTTTGAACCCATTCTTCACTCATCATGGATAATTTATGTTTCTCAACACTACAATAAGTATTAAAAAATATAGGTACACAGAAAGTTCGATTAAATTTATATAAATAATCTACCTGTCCGAAACAAAAAATAAATCAAATGGATCTTTTTCAGGTGTTGACAAAACAGGCGCCGAGACTTTTTCGGGCGTTGAAGTTATATGTATCTGGTTTTCATGAAAGCTATAAATAATTTTTAAAATTAAAGTACATATGACATAAAGTAATAACATATTTACCTAATAGAAGATATATTTTCTATAACAGAATCTACATCAGTTAAAGCCGGAGTAGACAAATTATCTCGTTGTGAGGAGCTAAAAATGTTAGGTAAATAGATAAACTTCAAGCAAAAATAATAATTATGAACAGGAAATTTAATTCGATTCAGAAATACATATAATTCCAATGTAGTATATAATCTTTTTTATTTCCTTGTACGAAGTAAAGGGAGTATTGTAATCGCGAAAAAATTAGGTTTTCAGATTTCAACAGAAATATACGTTTTGACTATCCTTGAATCAATTTTGACTAGGTTTCGGCGTGACGTCTGTAAGTAAGTATCGCATAACTCAATAATGACTAGCCGTAAAATTTTGAAATTTTGTATACGGGACTGTTATGACATCTAGTTTTGCACCTCCTTTTTTTATTGCAATCGGCAGTGCAAAAGAGCACTTTGCTCGTAGTGTTTTTTGATTTTTTTTGCATAACTCAAAAACGATTAGCCGTATAGAATGTTAAAATATTGTTTATGGAATTGCTATAACATCTAATTATGCATCTCTATTTTTTTTCTAATCGGCTTTTTCAAAAGGACAGTATAATTTTGGCAAAAACTTAATAAAAACAATAATTTAGTTGGCTTCTAATTTTTGTAGGAAACATTTGATTTATTGTTAATAACTTGACATTGACAATTGTCAGAGTACCCTGAGAAATATATACAAAATAAATGAAAACAATACAATAATTATTTTTTTTAAATATAGGTAGTTCAATATAATTTTTACACTTTAACACTATACGACTAATAAGCTGACTATATAAATAAAATAAAGATATATAGATGTACTCAAAGAAAGATAAAAGTACCTACGTATGTAAATGGACATAACAATATTTTTTGTGGGTTTCATCATTATTTTTAATTATGTAACAACTGTTTTTTAACTCTATGGAGCTATTTTTAAGGATTTTTTTTATGTCTTGTTTTTGCAGCTTTTGCTAATTTTGATCGTTTTCGGTGACGTGCTGATAATGGTCTTATAACTCGTGCCATTTCAGATTATAATAAATATATTCACTTATTTACGATATATTTATAAATATAATACTAAACTAAATATAACACTAAACTAAATAAACCAGAATAAAAATAGGTAAAAATATTTAAAAAAACACTTGAAAAAAAATGCAAAAATCTAATATACTTTGAAACACCTAGCGGAACGTGCTCGGTTCGTATAACGAAAGCTTTATAGCCGTGCGTGGAAGTAAAGTTTGATATCTCATCAGGTTCAAATCGCTTATATAAAAATACTGGTGGCGCCTACGAGAAGCGTATTGCGGTTGTTAGCACAAGTTCTTGATTTTACCGTGCCCTTAATATTATTGCAAAAATATCCATACATTAGTTATCCACAGATATTGAGTTAAGACTAAATGGAAAATTGCATTATACATAGGGAAAACGTATATTTATGAACATTTGTTCTTTTCATATCTTGTCTTTAGATTGTCATCTGTAAATATTATGTAACGTTTCTCATATTTTTTTTAATATTAAATAATATTTATAGCAAGTACTTCAAATAGAAAATCAATTTTAAGTCAAGATATTATTCCAACTGCCGATTCAAAAATTTCCATTACAGTAGTTTAACAGCAAATGTTAAACAATATAAACGAAAAATTAAATAAAAACATGTGTAATTAATAAGAGTATTAATTTATTTCTCTATTCGTTAAAATATACTTGAAATACATGGACCTGGATGAAATTTATTGGAGGCATTTTTTGGGAAAACAAAAACATAATTAAAATGGGCAATTAATAAAAATACAAAAGATTTTCGATTTTATTTCCAAAGCATACTCGACCGAAATAAATAAAATGAAAAAATTCGAATTTATTATTTAATTTTCATTTCAATATGCACGTGTTTTATATCATAGGAAAATATATTTAACTGTACTAAGACTTTTAACCCGATATGAAAATTAAAAGTTAGTATGAATTTCTCGAAAAGTGTTCCACTTACAAAAAATTTGGGGGCCGCTGTCGCAAAAAGTGTCTGTAGAATCTGCAAACTAGAAACTTGTATGAATTGAAACAAAAAAAGATATGTCAAAAAGTAAAGTGGCCAATATCAAGTTTTTGCTCATATTTAGTGACCTATGCATTTTTTTCGGGAAAACAAATACATGATTGAAATGGGCAACCAATGCGGCATCTTTGCCCCAATATAACCGACTTCGTATCTCTTACGGTTCTCGAGATCCCAATGGTTAGCCTCTTAAAACGGACACCTGTATATGTTATCCACATTGAAATTTAAAATCATTTCTGTTAGCAAGCAGTAAATATTTCAATTCTGTGTAATATATTTAAATAAAATAAAATTTAACTTTAATTATTTCACCACAACATGATAATTGTTAATATTCTGTAATATGTTGTAAAATTATATAAATAAGGTACTTTCCAGAATACTCTGTACTATTTTTCTGAGGCTGGTTTAATATAAACAGAAAGGTTAATAAACATCTTGAGTTTTCTTCGATGTACAACCTTAACCTGAACACAGAATTTACAAAGCACTGCAAAAGTTCAGCTGTCTTCTCTCAAATAAAACAATATAACTATGACAACTGTTTGGAGTTTTTTTATTGTACGCAATGATAAAGACTACGACTATGTCTAAAAAAGTAAGTGGAAATGTTCAACCATATTTACGTGTGTCAAACATTTCAAGGTTATGGCTTAAAACTAAAACTGTGATTATGTTAAGAGGTGGACAAGTAGCTTGATGAGTATATCATTAAAACGTAGTTTACATTGCAGACCATTACCAAGTTGGGTATTCCACTGCGCATCTGTTCCGTGTGTGAGGGGGCCCTCGACGCCTTCAGCAAATTCAAACATTCTAGTGTGGAGAGCAGCCGGCGTCTAGAGAGCAGCATCAGGGCCCGCGGGGCCCCGGGGCCCCCGCTACACACAGGCAGGGCCCCCGTTGTGGGTCACAATGACACATCTGGTAGCAAACCCGAGAAAATACAAGCAGTTTCTATAAAGGAAGAACCTGTAGAGGAAACATGGCCGGAGTGTCATCCGCTAATAAATAGCGCATCCCTAAACCCTGCCTTGCAGGTAGACAGGACATCCTCAGACACATACAGGGCTCTCCCCAATCCATTCGTTCTGTTAGAAAGTATAATGCCACAAAATAAATTGCATAAAAGTAAAATATCTTTAAATACTGCATTGCACACAGATATCTCTATTAAGGAAGAACAACTAGAACAAACGCCACAAGACCGACGACTTTATAATAATATAATGAAAAATATATGCAAGGCAGAGGTTGATGAAAGTAATGCAATGTGTGATGATAAAGATAAAAGAGATCACAAAACAGAGGAGGAGAATTCAAGGGCAGACACACGGGAAGAAGTGTGGGAGAAGAATTCTGTTGAGCCCGAAGAAATAGTTGTAAAAGAAACTCACAAAAATTATAGCAAAAGTAATCAAATTGACACTAACAAAAGAACCCTCTGTAATAAAAACTTTAAGAAAATACATAAAAGAGAACATCGAAGTAAAATTAGTAACAAATTATTCATAGGTAAAACTAATTTATCGCATCGTAAGAAAAGAGTACATCGCCGGATAAAATATTTATCGTGTATTCTATGCAAAAAAATATTTATTCATAAATACGATTTGAATAGACATATAGTTTTGCATAATGGAATAAAAAGATTCCAATGCAGTATTTGTAAAAAAAGATTTTCAGTTAAGCGTAATTTGAAACAACATTCAAATACTCATGATGGACAAGAATATTTCCGCGGTAATACAAGCACTAAAACATTTACGTCGGAAAGTGAGTTACAAAACCGCAGTACAGAACAAGAGAGCATCCGAGTGAAAAAAGCGTGGCCGTGCTCTGTATGTCATAAAATATTTAAATTTCGAACTCATTTGGATCGGCATATAAAAGTTCATTCTGAAGAGTATCGCTGTAAAATCTGCAGTAAGTCGTTCAAATGGAACTCGATATTACGCTCTCATATGAAAACTCATTTCGATACAAAAGAGTATCAGTGTGACGTCTGTAGTAAATTATTTTCTCAGAAATTTAATTTAAATAAGCACATGAAAAACCATTTGGGAATAAAAGAACATAAATGCAATGTTTGTTTTAAATCATTTTCAGAAAAGTATAATTTAATTAATCACATGAAAATTCATTCTGGAATAAAAGACTATCAGTGCATCGTCTGTAATAAATCATTTACGTATAAGTGCAATTTAAATACTCACATGAAAAACCATTTGGGAATAAGAGAACATAAATGCAATATCTGTTTTAAATCATTTGCACAAAACCATATTTTAAATAGTCACATGAAAATTCATTCCGATATAAAAGACCAACATTGTGATGTCTGTAATAAATCGTTCAGACACAAACATGCTTTACTGCATCACATGAAAATTCATTTCGATATAAAAGACCAACATTGTGATGTCTGTAATAAATCGTTTAGACACAAACACCATTTAAAAAGTCACATAAAAATTCACTCTAAAAAAAAGTAAATCATATAAATGTAAGTCACGATTGATTGCTTACATGAAAACTCATTTTAAAACTAAATGTGTTGCACAATTTAATGTTTAACAGAAAAATATTGTGGTTAATATTAAAAAAAAAACAAATACCCAGAAATGAACCAGGTTGCCCGCTTACTGGTTACAGCACCGGGAATCTACCTCTTGTGCAAATCAATGTAAGTAACGGGTACATTTATTATTTAGCAATATTGATATTAATTATTATTTTTATTGCCCTTCCCCTCGCCTTAATAAACATTTAGACCTTCTTTGGCATTAAATATATTAGTATTTTAGTTTCTCTAACATGCAACTTATGTTATGAGATGTCCGTAAGATTAGTAAATTTTTAATTCTAAATTTGATTGAAGTTACTTTACAGTCATAAATTGTTGTATGGAAATGGTAATTGTATTTTATCGAAAATGCTCAAAAAAATTATAGCTGCTACTACATTTATCAAAGGCTTACGGAGGTACTTCAGATGTATTTTTTTTTATTTTGCGTGTAACAAAGATGTATATTATTTTAAACTATTAACAAGATGGAGGAGTTGACTAGTGAGCCTGTCACTTGCAAATGAAAAAAAAAATTGTCAAATTTTATAAACTTATGAATAAATCTTTTTCTTTAATTACACAACCTGGTAGTTTTTTTGTATCTGTTGCTACTTTCCTTGTGTCTTCCTAGTTTTCTTCTAAACTTCTTGCTTCCAGGTTTACTGGGTCGTTCTTGAAAACGGTACGCGATTAAAAAAATTTGAGGACTTCCGTAAATTTATAATAGGGAGCGAGCGAGCTTACTAGATCTCTCACCGAACTATTCAAAATGGTAGTTAGAATGGTGACAGATTATACATTGTATATTATGTTGTTAGACCATGCATTATTTCATTTTGTTTTATTTACTTACTTTCATATATTTTTGCAGTATTTTGTTATTTTTATTTTTGTTAAATTATAGTTCAATAAGTTTTCTGTTTAGTTTTTCGAAATGACTTACATACTATCCAGGATTACATCATACAAGCATCGAGTATAAATAATAAGCTCCCTACATTCATACTATCAAAATTACTTATGTGCCATGCATACCCAGCAGTGGGAGTTTCTCATTAGACACCAATTGGAATAATTGTTTTTGTATATTTTTGTCATTTAAGAGTAATTTACACTATAAGTAATGCTAAGTACAGGTATACACATGTCTGTATTATTGGCGACGCCAACGTAGATATCAGCGCCGTAATTGGCAAATATTGAAAGTTTAATACCCGGTATAGTGTACATTATTTGACATTATTGTGGACTAAAGATTATGGTTTTAATATTAGTTACTGGTTTATATAAATAATTTTAGGAATTTTAGTGAAAACTGATATTATATAGTTTACGTAAGCCATAGTTATTTTGCTCATTAATTACAGGTAAGTGTTTTATTTACAACCTAATGAATTTGTACAATTTATGTAATTTAGATATTGTTTTAGAAAATATGGAGCTTGGACTTAGCGAGTACTTTAAGTACTTGTGTGCTGGAGAGAACTCCAGATGTGTCGGAAGGAAGCAGTACTTGACGCTGGTCATGTCATTTTATACGGTAGAATGACAACGGACACTTATACAGTTAATATATTTGCACATTGTTTGCAAAGCAGTGCACTTTCCTCTGAGACACATAAAATTACAGGAGTATTTCATAAAAATAATAGTGAAATAATTATAAAATCAATGTTGTCTTCCTGGAAACCCAAGAAAAGTGGAAAATGTAAACACATTTGGGCAGGGTTGTTATTTTGCATCAGCTGTACTTTAATGTCTAGGTTTTAAAAGCAGAATGCTATTCTGGTTTGCATGACCATCTTTTTCTTATTCAGTTGTTTTTCGTTTTCTGCTTTTTTTTGTTTGTTTCAGAAAAAATGTTGACGATTTAGTACTTATGTCAAAAACTGACATTAAATGTATGTGGAGCGCCAAGAGAAATACAACACGGGAAAATGATGAAGCAGTACCTATAAAAATATATCTTGTTTAATTAAAAAAAACTGTACCAACATCGGTATTGCTATTAACAGATACTAATATATTAAATAAATTTGCAAATGCTCTTCCAAATTCTGCTCTTGAAATACATTGTGTTTATTAGAAATCTATATGTATTGTACCTATATTTTTTTTATGAAAGGGAGGAAGAAATGTTGCAAAAACTAATGCGATTGTTGTAGAACCCGATGAATCTATAGAAAATATTATTTTAAACAGTGCTTGTCAATCCATAATAATGTTGAAATTGTCAGTCTTTAATGTTAATTTCCATAATTCTTGATGTAAGAATTAATATAAAGAAATTTTTCATGAATATGGCATTCAGTCAATAGTTTTTTAGGTATACCCCTTAAATGGTTAGGTTTACGACTTCGGCGACCTCACCAATCGATTTTACGGACAAAATTACATAAGTGTAGTAATTTTTAGATTTTTATATCAACAGATAGAATTTCTGTGAGGGAAAAATGACCAAAAGAAAAAAAAATCAAATGTGTATACCTCAGATTTTTCTCGATTTTTGATGATTTTCGTTTTTTCGTTCTAAAAATTATATCCGATGAAATAAAAATCTAGAAATTGGTATACTTATGTAATTTTGCACGTAGAATCAACTAGTAAGGTCACCGTAGTCGTAAACCTGTTTTTTGAGGTATTGTCAAAACTCTACTTTAAACACGAATATCTCGAGAACAGTAAGAGATAATTCAATTCGGTTTGAAAATTTGAAATCAGCCCATCGATATTTACATAAGTCTAGAAATGAAAAGTTTAAAAATTTAGGTTTTTCGATTTTCTCATTTTTCACCTAATCGTTCCAAAGAACATATTTTTAGATTTAGATTTAGATTTGAGGTGGAGGGTGGATAAACTCCACGTGCAATGAGGCCTCACATATGGGCCCATTGTACTGCCTCCAGGTGCACAGCTCCCTAGCTATCTTGAAGCCATTCTACGCTACGGAAGAAGGCTAGCAAGTTGGCAGGTGGGGTTGTGCTGAGTGTTGCCTCGGAGGGCCACATATCCTCAAGTATGGAACCTCTTTTTAATGATAAAGTGGGGCATTCCTGAAGAATGTGCTCTACTGTTTCATCATCCATATCACATCCTCTGCAAAGTGAGGTGTTTGAGATTTTTATACGATGTGTTTGTTGAAACGACCATGCCCTGTAAATACTTCAATAAGGAGTTTGAGATTGTTCCTCGAAAGCCTTATTAGGTAATTAGCCTTGAAAGTTGGCTTAAAGATAAAAGATTTCGTCTGTTTGCAGTTAGATCTAGTGTTCCAACTAGCTGAAAATTTGTCGAAAGTAATGGTTTGAATGATATTATGAAGAGTCGATTTACTTAGCGGAGAGATGGGCTCGGACCCACAAGGTGGGGTAGATGAGCCTTGCTTTGCTAAATAGTCGGCACGAATGTTACCTTCATTGTCACTATGTCCTTTTACCCATATGAGTTCAAGAGTGTTATCTTGGCATACGTTTGACAGGGCGGTGTGACAGAGTTCAGTTAAACCTGAGGTAAATTTAAATCCATTCAGGCTTTGAAGAGCTGGTCTACTGTCAGATGCTATCCTTATATGCTTATTTAGAACGTTGTGTTCTTTAATCAGCAATGCACTATGGAAGATCCCCAGCATTTCTGCTTGGAAGACAGTAGCATATTTGCCTAGTGGAATGCTGACGTCCAGGTTCATTTGTTCAGAGAAAATGCCTGAACCGGAGCCTTTCCTATTTTTGGAGCCGTCAGTGGAAATTAAAATGTCGGGATTTGATGATATCTGACAGTCTAGTATAATCCGATAGGGTTTATCAAAGTATAATTTTGGAGCAATGCAGTCAGTGTTCATTTGCAGAAGAGGAGCACTTTGAGCTGCTTCTTTGAAAATAGAGCAATGCCTGCAACTTGGTCCTATTTTGGGCCAGTGGCCTAATTGTGAGAGGCGTAGGACTGCTTTCAGCGCGACTTCCTCTATGTGAAGGTTTAGAGGAGGAAGGCATAGAAGGACTTCCATTGCCGCTGTTGGTGTGGTGCGCATTGCACCGGTTATAGCTAGACATGCCAATCTTTGTACATGTTCTAGTTTTGATATTGCTGCGGATTGTTTGATTCTGGGCCACCAGACAAGAGCTCCGTAGGTGATCATTGGCCTGATTATGGTTACGTATAACCATAAAGCGAGCTTTGGAGTTAGACCCCAGGTTTTACCTAAGATCCGTCGACACTGCCAGAATGCTATGCAGGCTTTTTCAACTTTGTAGTTTAAATGTAGACTCCAGTTCAGTTTGCTGTCAATTATGACTCCCAGATATTTGACGTTACTGGACAAACTTAGAGACTGATTGAATATTTTTGGCATTGTGAGAGTGCCAATTTTCCGCTTTCTTGTGAAAAGAACCATTTCAGTTTTGGCAGGATTTACCGAAAGAGAGTGGTCTTTGCACCAGTTTTCAATGAGTTTGAGAGCAGTACTTGCTAGATTTGCAAGGATGTTCTCAAATTTCCCGTTTAGCAGGACAGTGATGTCGTCTGCATATCCAATAGAGTGATATCCATTGTTGTTGAGGAGTAGCAGAAGATTGTTTACTAATATCGCCCAAAGAAGAGGTGACAGAACACTACCTTGGGGACAGCCTCTTGTAACATAGCCTCTTATTGTTGTTTCTCCAGAGGAGAATTCGATCGCCCTATGTTCTAGCATGAACTTTATCCACCTGATAAGAGGAGATTTTACTTCATGGAACTCTAAAGCATGGACTATAGAGTTGAAGGTAGCTTTGTCGAAAGCGCCTTCTATATCTATGAAAATATCCAGGGAGGAATTGTGTTCCAAAAAATTTTCGATCCTGCTAACCACAGCATGAAGAGCAGTTTGGGCGATATGATTTATGTATTGAGTAGTCTACGCGTCCGGGTTTGGGAATTTAAACTACTTTAACTTCCCTCCATCCTATAGGGACATATGCGAGGGTAATGCAAGCTCTAAAGATCCAAACCAGTTAAGGTGTTAATTGCTTGCAGCCCCATTGAAGAAGGGCCGCAACAATACCATCTAGACCTGGTGATTTATAAGGCTTTAGAGAGTTTATTGCCTAGGTTGTGCGGGTCTCATCAATGATTACCTTAGAGAGTTCGAGCGCCTCCTCTGAGAAGGAGTGATCGTTGTCCTTCCAGGTACATCTTTCAGAGATCACACAGCCGGGGAAATGACATTTTAGAAGAATTTCATTGTTTTCAATGATTAAGGAAGATTTGTCAATATTGCTGACATATCGTTGCCAGGCGTTCCTTTGCCTTTGCCTAATAACTTTTTTGTATTTTGTTTTCTCCAATTTGTACGAGAGCCAGTCAGCTTCCATTTTGGAGTTTTTGGCTTTGTTGAACAATTTCCTAATAGAAGTTCTCATTTTACCCAATTCCTTGCACAACTATGGGGCGTTCTTTGAGTTAATTGTACTTAAGGGACATGCCCTTTCATATGAATTGATAAGAACGTGCTGGAGTTTGCTGACGCAATCCTCAAGCGAATCCTTGCTAATTTTATTTGGAATATGACATTTCTCTATTCTAGAATGAAGAAGATCTAGGAATAGAGTTTTGTCTGTTTTCCTGGGGTTCCGAAAGACCTTTTTATCAATATGCTTAGCGTTCAGCGTAAAGTGAATTGATTTGTGATCAGACATTGAGACATCAGGTGATACATACCATCCTTATATGTCATTAGATATCTTAGGTGTTGTCAGGGTGATGTCAATCCTAGATTGTGCACGAGACGTGACGAAAGTAGGTTCATCGCCTTGGTTGAGAATTTCTAGATTGGTACTAGTGATGTATTCACATAAAGATTTACCTCTGGGGTTAATGTCTTTCTGCCCCAGACAGTATGGTGTGAGTTAGAGTCACATCCTACAATTAGATGTTTGTGATTTTCTTCACAAAACTCGACCAGTTTGACAAGTTCAAGGCTGGGAGGTGATTGTGAAGAATCTAAGGGAAGGTAGCAGGAGGCAAGAATGATGTCTTCCTTGCTGTTGTTTGTGACTCTACTAAGAAGGATGGCAGTAATATCACGTGTACACAGGTGTTGGAGAATAACAGCCTAAAGGTTGTTAGGCACTACGATACATGTCCTCAGATTTTCAATACCAAAACCTGTAAAGGTAAAGGTATTTTTGTCGCCTAGTCCACAGATCTTTGATTTTACAATCCAGGGTTCTTGAACCAGGGCTATACTGTGCTGCCTACTGTCTAGGTGTCGTCTCAATATTGAGGTCGCCGCCCGACAGTGTTGCAGGTTTATTTGAATGAAGGATAGAGGTGAAGAAGAGGGAGATTTAGGATTGGGATGGGTCATTTAAGGTTTCGGATGTAAGGAGGAGAGACTCGAGCTCCTGCAGTTCAGCATCCTCTTTGGAGCAAACCTCCATTGAGGTTGCACTCTGCGAGGACTGAGCTGCGGTCCCAGGGGTTGGTTGAGGTGGTATTGAACTACCAACCTTCAACTTGACGCAGAGGGAGGAGAAAAGATACCGAAGTTTCTTCCCTCTCTCCGTAAGGGTTTTGGCATCCTCTTCGTTGACTCCGAAGACTAACAATCTGCCCAATGGTTTCTCCTTAGGTGCATCATGAAAGACGCACCAGTTGGGAACCTTGAGGTCTTTGTTTTGTACTGCCAGCCTCCGAAGGACAGTCTGCCTTTCATCGGCTTTACCCGGAATCCAGACAGCTGCCTTCACCAACCAAGGAAGGCAGTCCAGGCCAACGACCTCAAGTTGGGCGTTGTCCCAAAGGGGGGGGGGGAGTTTGCTCACCGCAGATTTCAGCCATTCCAGGGAATGGTTGTCACCGCAGGTGATACGAAGAATTTCCCCGGAATGAAGCCATCCATCGAAGACAGGAGGCTGTTCTTCATCCTTCAGGGTAAATAATGCGGTGTCCAGTTGTTCATACAGCCGGTCCTGCAGTATCTGCACCTGAGAGGAGGAGATCTTCCCAAGGGGATTACTGCGACAAATGATCGCCACTTTCAGATGTCTCTTAGAGGCATCTGCGTAACTCACACTTGGGGCAGGGGGTTTTGCTGATGGGAGAGGGCGGTTTCTTTTCCTGACATTGGGAGAAGGTTCCGACCCTTCCGATCGTTGGCGTTTGGTGTTTCCTGGGCAGCCAGCCGTCTTTACTGGTTTAGACGATTGTCTAGAGCCAGCGGGGTTAGCTTTTCCCAAGTGCACCGAAGACGCGGAAGGTGGTTTGCCGGCTGAGTTAGCTTTCGCCAGCTCAGCTTCACACTTCTTCCGACGTTTTTGCTCCGCTCCGCTAATGCGGTGCCTCTTGGGCTTGGGAGCAGTTGATGGGGTGTCCGACGACGCACCCATTGGTAATGGGGTGTCCGAAGACGCACCCACTGGTGTTGTTAGCGGTGTATCCGAAGACGCGCCCGCTGGGGTTATGGTGGTCTTTACAAATCCATCCATGGGGAAAAGAAGCTTCATCTCACCAGCGCTCCACCCACCAGGGAGCCCCAAAAGAGGACGTTGAACTTCAACGCCAGAGCCTACCGGTGAGATATAGCCTCAAAGGATGACAAACACATGAGGAGGTTGCCAGTCAGCCAGAGGAAAGCGACCAACAATCCAACGGTGGCTGGGCCCCCTGCGTGTCCGCAGTCCCCAGAGACTCACCCTGACGACGGTCTGACCCGACGTCGCAGCCGATTGATCGAGGAGGGTTAGTCTCGACCGCCCGTCTAGGTGAAATCAGGGCCAAAGTGGAGCGTTGTCTGGCGACTCAGCCACCAGGATCCCTTCATCCGACCGACACGGGTTGCCACGCACGGCACAAACACGTGGGAGGACGGTCCGCGGTGACAGCCTTGGCTGAGCCCATGCCGGGGTTTTAAGCCCAGAGGGTCAGCGTATAGCTGTCACTAACCACGACTTGCGAAATGGCCGTTCCCCTATCCGCCACCTGGGGACGCGCCCGGTAGTTGACCTCAAACCTCGGGAGTATACTATATAAAATTTTAATTATTTCTTTTTAAATCAAAAAAATCTTATTTAAATTAGAAAAACCCGATTGAAATCAAAAAATCTGATTTTTAAATTTTTTTAAAATAAATCTGATTTTTATGCAACCTTGATTTCTACATACTAGTGCCAGTCAAGTTCTTTCATTTGATACCAAACACGAAATTTTCAAATTATTGTAAATATTACACACGCACTACATTTATGAAAAAGAAAAACAAAAACCGATCAACGTATTCCAATAATGTGCTTAAAAATGTATAGAAGTATTTTAAAGTTAAACTTGATAATTGCCATACTCAAATCACAGAATGAACTTTGGTTTATATCATTTTATTTATTTATAACACATTTAGTAAGACTAAATATTATAAATCTCGTTATATTTGAAATTTACAGATTATTTTAGTCGCCGCCAGCCCATATAGGAGTGACGTCACTTCGAAGATTTCTATCATGCACATTCAAAGTATTATTTGTCTTTGTCTTACTCATTACAGTCGTATAAGTCTATGACTTAAAGTTTGTCTAAGGGGCGGGGCTAATTTGTTTTTAAGGTTATGTCTATTTCTTTTAATTAATAATAACAATATTTATACCTAACATATACTAATTTTTATTTATTTTAGTAAAAATGCAGAGAAATATTATTAACAACACGTGTCAGCAGTTAATTTTAAATATTTTAAGTGACAGTTCGGTTATGTATTTTGTTTTTCATTGTATATTTTTTTTATATCCTATTTTATTGATTTTGAAATAATATTATAATTCGGTTACTTCTTACTACTAATAATTATTGAAATTTAAATATTTAGAATGAAATATAATTATACTTTATAATCTTAGTGTCATCTTTGAAGCTTAATATTAACTAAAACGAAATCTTTATTCATACGAACATTCACATGACGATCGAGTGATGTCACTCCTGTATGGGCTGGCGGCGATTATAGTAGCAATTTGCAAATTTTGTAAGAACTTCAGTTTAGCTTATTTAGGAATATTTTTTTTTATTTATTTCCTTCATAACACATTTGGCAACATTGACTGTCATTTAATTAGATAATTAAAATTTTTAAATACCCTCAAACCTTCAGGGAAATATTTGCTCATTCCTATAATTTACAAACATGTTCTCATATTTCTTATATCTACTTTTCTCAAAAGATAATTTGAATATTTTTACAAATAAAATAAAGATATTTTTCTACTTCCGTTTAATAAGAGACTCTTTATTTTCCTAATTTCAATTAGATTATAGATTCCAAGATTTAAGATTTACATTTGGCGCGAAACCCTAATTCAAATCTGAGTGTATGCATTTCTTATGGGAGTACATTTTCAATTTACGATATTAAAGCATTTTGGCGATTCTTCATTATAACATAGGGTTTTTTTATATTCCAAAACATTACTCTTTGCTTTCCGTACAGAAAAAGTACAAATAAAAGAATAAATTAAGAAATATTTGAATTTAAAGAAAGTAGTATCGCAAATAGTAACATACGTCGTTACTTGGTGCAGCGGGTTAAAAACGCCAAGTAAAAGTGGCAGGTTCAAATGAATACTAAGACAGCTACGACATACGTTTTCAGAAATTTGCACCTACTGTTTAAATTGAAGTTTATTAAATAATATTATGTTTTTTGGGTGTGTTTACTACATTAGAAAATAGATAAAACATTAGAGATTAATATTTATAAGGTTTAATAGTTAAGATTTGCATTTTATAACACTTTGTAGCAGTTTAAAGATAGTATATTTTTATTCCCATAAGAATAATATGGGTGTATAAATCGGTAGAGGTACACTAATGCAGTCTATTGTGCGAAAAGAAAATGTCTAATGTCGATCAAGCAACTTGTCGATTTTACGACTCGGTCATCTTGTATCTTAACCTAACCTCACTTATGCACATTTTCTAACAAAATCAAATAATGCAAAATTAAATATATAACTATCTTATATTCACAACAAGTAAAATTTACTTACAATTTCTAGAAAAAGATACTCTACTTCAGACACTATTCTGTTGTCCACAAGTACACAGTTGTAATCTTTCGTACACAAAAAACACAAATCCATTATATTATGCATGTTTCACCATTTGAACAAACAATATATATGAAACTTTGTAATAAAATTAACACGGTAATGTTTTAATATGTATACACAAGAAAATAAACAAAACACACGTGACAATCTGACAATATCAAAAACTATTCTGAATAACTACCAGGTTCAGGTGAATACTAACATGTAGCAAAATGTGGAAAAAATCAGAATGGGGAAGTTTAGCGTATTTTTTTTTTTATTTTCTTATTTTATCAAGATTGCCCTCAAAAGTGATATTCTACATTTTATTGCACCCAAAGATGCCTAGATTTCTCAAAAAATGAAATTTTATACAAAAATGACGTCAGAGTGGCTCGCGAAGGACGTATCGTCTATCTTAACCAGCGCGCGCTGAGTTCCCATGGCAACAGAAAAGCGTGTGGTCTTAATACCTACGTTCAAAAAGTCAGATATTACCACCCCTTCTGCGCAAGCACATAACTCACTTGTGACGTCAGAGTGATAAATCACTAATTATAAATAATTGGCAACATAATTTTAACTTTCAATTACATTTTAAGTTATAATTATTCATATACTTACGACTAAAAGATATTTCACATGTAATTTCAACCATGCTAAACTTCCCCATTCTGCATTCCAGCCCTAATCGAGACCTTTCATTAATTACTAAACTTATTTTTATTTTGAAAACCATAAATTTTTTAAAATAAAACATTTATAAAATCTTTAAACTATTATATTAACATTTGTCTGAAACATCTGTCTAAACGAAGTTTTTATTCAAATTGAATTGCAAGATACATTTTTACAAACTGCAACAATGTTTTCATAATTATGTATTTTTATACACAAATATGCAAATAACTTTTGAAGATAAATAAATAAAGAGATATCTAACGAATAAGATCAAAAAATATTTAAATTTGAATGTACAAATTAGAAAACATATGCTACAAGTTTGAAGTACGCGTTTATTGTTAGGCTTTTGTTGGTATTATTTTATGCAAATGTTAGAAGATAGTTTACGGATTTTATAAATGTTTTATTTTTAAAGATCGATCGACATTTTGTTATTTTGCATTATGTATAAAATAGAAAATAATTCTAAATACAAAAGTTTTAGAGAACCGAAAGCAAATGCTGAAAGTTTTTGTATTTTTTAAATATTCTTTAAAATAAGGGAGAAATGACAATTTTCAAAAAACAAAAGAACGCCAATAACTATGAACTGGGGCTCCAAATCAAAAATTTGATCTAAGGAAAGTTGCTTGTTTTAATGAGTTCTAACTGCCGTTTTCGGATGTTACAACTTAGTATTAACACCCTGTATATCGTGAAAACCAGACAAAGGTTGACAAATATCTAACACTGAAAATAGTTTTTTGTCATTAAAAACTGTTGGCAAGAGCCAACAAAGTGTCTGACATCTGGTGGCAAAATAAAACATCTAAGACGTAGGGAAAACATTGTACTGTCTCATAGGATTATAAGTAAACAACAACCAAAAATGACCAGCAAATCGAAGAGATATTGTTCTGTATTTATTTGCAAGTGTTGACATATTCGTTCATTATTTCCCGAAAAAAGAAATATTAAAAAATAAGTGGAAAATCGCATTAAAAATCGGAAAGCACATATCACTGTTCATGGACATTTATACATATTTTTTACTTAGCGATTTTATACCATGTAAATATTTATAATAATTTATGCTTTAAAACATTATTGGATTGTATTGTAATCATTAAACGAAAAACATAAATTACCGCAAGAAAATTCTACAGAATCTCTGTACAGAGAAGAAATATAATAAAGAGACATTACATATAAGTAGTAATTATTATTCTTTAACATTATATACTTATTTTATTTTGAATTGTTTTTAGGAAAGATAGAAAAGAAGAAACTATAAAATACCAGAAATTGAGCCATATCAGGACAAAGACGTGCAAAACAAAGAACATGATGTACATGTTTATATTTATGTACGAATAAAATCTGACATTAAAAAGTTAAGAAATTTATAGGTATTATGAAATACAATTTTTTTATTCTATATGATGTATTTATATAAAAAATATATTAATATAATAACAAAGCAACGATTGCTTGCACTACTCTCCATCTGCTTTACAGATGCATACACATTTTTCCGAAGTGACAATTGTATTTAATGTTATTACGATTGATTCAAATTAAATATTTGAAGACATAGCTCAATTATTTCTATATTATTTCGTTTATCTGTCTTGTAGTTGCATAAAATAATATGTCCAGCTAAAAATAATTAAATAAGTAGTTAACAAGCAGATAACCGTAATTGTGAATCTTATTTTCCTTTTATAATATGCTTCTACTTCGACCATAGACCACACAGCATCATTTAAATAAATGTATATATCTGAATTGCGATAAACAAATTTGAATCGAATTAAAAATAACAAAATATCCTCAAAACAAAGTATTAAAATCACACTAGCACTTATGTACAATACGATGTTTTCCCTACAAGTCAGTCAGAAGTGCTGCCATCTCTAGGAAGTGGCTCTCGCGGATAGGGAACGTACGAGGAAAGAGTTGGCCTCTGGCGGAAAATATACGAACTAATACAATGAGGATAAGTTTGTTGTTACTATATGCTTGTGTTGTTTTAATGCAAGTAAATTGCGAATACTATTGTTTCAAATATCACTTTATTGATATAAAATGGTAATGGTAATGTGAGGATATCTTTCCATAGCACAGTGTAAGAGCCACGTAGCTAACAAATTAGTTTACACATTTTTCAGAAAAACCTGACTTTTGGAAATAATGACAAATAGCTCTTGAAATCTGGGAACAAAATAAAGAAATATATGGCTGTCTGCCATATATATAATATTTTAAAGAAAGTGATACCATGTAGTCATAAAATGAACACAATTTAGTAAAATCACATTTATAAACGACAACTCGGGTCAAAAATGACTCCTAAATCACTCCAGCTTCGCTGTCGTGATCTAAATGTCATTTTTGACACTTGTTTGTCTGTTACTACGCAACAACTATTCGTAAATTTTTCCAATAAATTTTTGGCTCTTATTATATTATGAAAATAAACTAAGAAATTTGAAAATTACTGATTTTATGCATTTCGGCCAAGTGTGCTTTGGAAACAAAACTGAAAAAAATCTATTGTTTCAAATAAATAAAATAAAATAACATTTCAATTCAATATTTGCCTAAATTTCTACGAAACATAAGCAAATATGTCGGGTTCGGTCGTAGCCTTTCTGGATAAAGCTGAAGATATGAAACAAAAGAATAAAATTAATAATTTTCTAATTTCTTAGTATATTTTCAAGATATATATGTTTTATATCATTGAAAAGAGAAAAAACACTCTATTTAACAGTACTAAATACAACTTTGAGTTCCATATGTAAATTGAAAAAAAAATAATTTATAATGACATTTATGGCCGTTTGCACAAATTTTAAGTTTTCCTTAAATGGACAATATCACATCGGAATAAAGTGCCAAATGTACTATTCAACATTCCTGTCAAAATTTCAATAAGCATTTTTTGCTTAGATATTGCTTAAAATTCAAACCTTTGTGGTGCAACAAGGCATCTCATAATGACATTCAAAATAATATGATAATTACAAATTAGAACACTGTCATAGATAAAAAAATAACGATTTAAATATATAAATGTAAAAAAATAATTAATAATAATAAGGATGACAAGCTATTTAAAAAATGTATAAAAAAAGGAGGCGCAATAGACTGCACTAGTGTAACGGTCATTTTGTGGCGCGAAATTCAAACTGAAACCCTAACTCGCCTCTGCCGATTTATACGCCCATGTTATTCTTAAGCTAGATTCACATGAGCCGTCAACTCCGTTGGAATAGCGGACGTAGCGGCCGTTCTGTGCTGTGATTGCGCATGCTCACATAAATGATTTTCAGGCATACCAAGCAGGATCAACCAAGAAATATTTTGACGTTCAGGTTATAATCTAAGTGTAATACAAAAAGTAATATTTATTATTATTTAAACAAACACAAATAACGAAAATAACCTGCAAGCAGGATAAATAAACAGTAACACATGGCGCACATGGCAATGACCTAACCTAACAATTTGTAGGAATTTTTTAGTTTTGTAGTATGTCACTAGAAACGCTGACGGCTCATGTGAAATAGCTAGTGATTTTAGTTATCGTGACGGCCGCTACGTCTGCTATTCCGACGGTGTTGACGGCTCATGTGAATCTAGCTTTATGGGAATCAAAATGTGCTATCTTTAAACTGCTACAAAGTATTATAAAATGCAAATCTTAACTATTAAACCTTATAAATACTAATCTCTGATGTTTTATCTATCTTCTAATGTAATATACACACCCAAAAAAACATAATATTAGTTAATAAACTTCAATTTAAACAGTAGGTGCAAATTACTGAAAATGTATGTCGTAGCTTTGTTAGTATTCAGTTGAACCTGTCACTTTAACGTGGCGTTTTTAACCTGCTGCACCAAGTAACGACATATGTTACTATTTGCGACACTACTTTCTTTAAAATAAATTTTTTCTTAATTTATTCTTTTATTTGTACTTTTTCTGCACGGAAAGCAAAGAGAAATGTTTTAGAATTTAAAAAAACCCTGTTATAATTAAGAATCGCCAAAATGCTTTAATATCGTGAATTGAAAATGGACTCCCATAAGAAATGCATACACTCAGATTTGAATTAGGATTTCGCGCCAAATGTAAATCTTAACCTCACTAACGTGGTCTATATAAAATTATCGCCTGGGGCTCTAAAAAGTCTCGGGCCGGCCTTGATTGTGCATGCGTTCTTTCTTCTCCCACTATTCCTCCGCCGTAAGCGAAGTGAAATTAGCGCTGCAATGCGGTGACCTTGTATGAAAATCTACCAGCGTTCTAACCTGGAAATTAATTGTGGCTACGTATGTGCCTTGCAGTCTGTTTTTACCTCCCGCCTATCAATATATAGATAAGGGAGGTATTGTTTTTGGTCATATTTCTCGAGTGTGAGTTTTCAACATATGAGCACGAATTAGGGTCTCTAGAATACGATTTTACTATTTTTACCGTGATGTCTGTATGTCTGTGTATGTGTCTGTGACGATTTTTCGTCCACGATACCTAACTCCAATACGATACATGTAAAAAATATAGTATTTGGTATTTGAGAGTTATATTCTAATATGATGAACTGATTAGATTTTGACTACAATTAGTTAACGGGAAGTAATACTTTACTTAAAGCTTTAAACCGTTTTTGCTAAAAAGCACCTCTAAATACCATATTTTCGCAAATTTCGTTATTATAAATATAAAGATTTTTTAATTTTCTACCGGTCTGCATAATTACGTTTATATATAACTTCTTGCTAGATAGAAAAAAATATAAAAATTATAATAATTTTACATATCGTTTAGGCTGAGTAATTTCGATAAAACAGATGAGTTATTCATATGTTCACAAAATTTGATATGTGATGTCAAATTTGATGTAATAAGTGTAAAAGATAAAATAAGTAAAAATGAAGTAATTTTATTGTAATATTTAAAAAGATGGAAGAAATATATTAGGAATGTATTCGCATGCGTGAATCAAAGTAAGTTCGGTTCCGGTTTTAGTAACGTCAAAAATAGCTGTCATATTGGTTATACAAATTTTATGAAGGAAATTTTAGGTATGAAATGAATTAAAAATATTCTGAACTGTAATAACAAACTAATTTTAAAACTACAAATTAAATGTATTGAAAAACTTATATAGAATATATTACTACAGTGGCGGGAGGTATTGTGTTGGACACACCAGATTTTTTATTTATTTGTGCAAACAGTTTATTCGAACTTGAATGAATCTGCCGGAAGATATTGTTGCTGCGGCAATAGCAGCAATCGGTCAAACAATTCCAGTAAAGTCGGGAAATAAATGTTATAATGTTTTCGAACATTTCGAAAACTGGAGGCTGAAGAAAAATAAATATCGTTTCATCGTTGGACGAAACAGTTTTTATGGCATATTTTTTCAAAAATGCGGAAAAGTGGAATTTTTAAATTTTAATAAATTTAGAGTGTCATGTTTTTTTATATACCATAAAACAAAAAATAAAAAAATATTATGAAGCATTTTAAATTTATATTTTTATACCAAGGGGCTCTAAAATCTTTATAAAATACACAAATTGGAATAACAAAATAAATTTTAAATTAGTTTATTTTATAAAATTATTTTTTATAAGTGTTTATATTCAAAAGAATACTATTTAATTTAAATGAACTGATTAATTCTTAACATTCAATTAATAATTAAATTCAAGCACAGCTGCCGTACTTGTAAGAAAAAATATCGTACTTTACTCGTGGGAAAAGTCCTTACTTCTCCCACTAGTAAAGTAAATATACTATTAACAGTAGAGGTATAGTCGAAAAAAGCATCTCATTTTGTTAGTAGTCGTACTTAAATATTAGTATAGAAAAAAATATTTACAAATATATGTATGAAATGTATTAATCTATTATACATCAAATTTATAACAAGGTTTTGAAGTACATTATTCGAGTACACAAAAACTTAACAGACGTCAAAAAAAATATTTAAAAGTTTCTCACATTTTACAAAGTTAAAATCGTACAAAGTTGTTATTTTTATTACGCATATGGAATAAACCATGTGCGTAGTAAAAAATACTTTTCATTACGTATACATTATATTTTTTCCGAAATCATTAAATTATTAATAAAAACATAAATAATAAATAAATTCACCAATAATATTATAGAACAATATGTTTGTTATTTTAGGTAGTGCAAAAATATAATACTATTAAAATATAAGTTAATTCAGTTTGACAGATGAGTCCGTAAAGTTAAATTTTAACATAAGAGTCTGTAAAGTTGTATTTTAGTATATATATTTTATAAATTATTTCAATGAGTATAAAAATATCATTTTGTCAACCAGTGATTCTCAAACTACGAGATCCATATTTGTTATTTTAACCATGGGATCATATTTCTTTTATTTGCTTATTAGCAAATATATAAAAATACAGAAAGTCCGTCTTACTAGGCTAACCATTGGGATCTCGAGAACCGTAAATTGGCCAAAATCAGTTTTTTGTTTATAACTAGTGAGCTATGCATTTTTTCGGGGAAACAAATACATAATTAAAATGGGCAACTAATGTGGCATCCAATTTAACCGACTTATATCTCTTATGGTTCTCGAAATCCCAATGATTAACCTCTTAAAACGGACATCTGTATATTAATATAAACAACAAAATGTTGTTAATTATAATTTTATGTCGTGTTTTCAAATCCAATGTTTTTGTGCTAAATTATGATCTCTGTTTTTATGGCGTTTATAAATCTGCCTTTACAGTGTTTTTTCTTGTGACGCGTTAAATCACTGCTGGTCACAAATTCTTTTTTACAGAAATCACATGGGTAATCTTTTATACCTAAGTGTCTTTTCATGTGATTTGATAAATCAGATTTAGTCACATACGCTTTTTTACAGATGTCACATTGAAAATCTTTTATACCCGCATGGACTTTCATATGCCTGTCTAAATTCCCTTTTTGCGTAAACATTTTACTGCAGATGGCACACTGAAAATCTTTTATTCCTAAATGAATTTTCATGTGTTTCTCTAATTTTTCTTTCCATGGGAACTGCTTATGACAGATGTGACACTTTGTATATTTTATATCACAATGATATTTCATGTGTTCCATTAAACCATAATAGCGACTGAACGATTTATTACATATAGTACACTTTAAACCTTTTATATCACAATGAATTTTCATGTGAGAACTTAACTTAAATTTAACCTTGAATGATTTATTGCATATGTCACAGTGAAAATCTTTAATTCCAGAGTGAGTTTTCAAATGAATAATTAAAAAATGCTTATGCAAGAATGTTCTGAGACAGATATGGCATTTAAAACCGGTTTTAGTTTTATGAATATTCATGTGACGACTTAAAAATGAAATACCCGTGAACAATTTACTACAGATATCACATTTGAAATCCTTTACTTTGAAATGCCATTTCATGTGTTTATTCAAATCAGTTTTATATTTAAATAACTTATTACATATCGTACACGACCGCGATTTTCGTGCCCGTTTAGAATGGTTTTTAATATGACGTTTGAAGTAAGTTTCGGATGTAAATGTTTTATTACATGTTTCACAAAGAAAATATTTTTGTTTAATATGAATTTTTAAATGTTCTTTTATATTACGTTTATTTGAAAATCTATTTTTACAAACTACGCACAAAAATTTCTTTATTCCGTTATGTAATTCCATATGTCTATTTAGATCATATTTATGAGTAAATCTTTTTTTGCAGATATCACACGGTAAGTCTTTTATTCGCCAATGATTTTTTTTCATATGTCGTATCAAAAGAGCGTTATATAAAAATATTTCATTACAAATATTACATTTATGTTCCTTTTTCTTCTTAATGTCTATATGAATATTTTTACTACAGTTTCCGTCAATTTCATCAACAATTTCTTCTATCAAGTCAGAGGAACTGTCATTCCACATTTCCTCCCTTGTGTTCCATGTTGTATTGTCGTGTGTGTCTCGTTCTGGTTTGTTATATGTAGTGCCTTCCGTCAATATATTTTGCAATATTTTCTTATACATTTCTGTGTCTTGGGGTGATGCTAAATGCTCGACCTTAATAGTAATTTCTGCAGAATTGTACGAGTCAGGTACTACTGTACTATTTCTTTGTATCTCTGTAGTTTTTATGTTTAATGTCTTACTTTTATCCTGAGTTGTATTTTTCGTTTGAATATTTTTACTATCTTTCCTTAGGTGGTCTTCATGTATCTTGTCAGATTTTGGAACAAACGTCACATTTGTTTTGTAGCTAGTGTCATCTTTTGAAGCAATCCTTTGACATTGTTCCTGCTCTACATGCCTGTACCTATCCTGGTCGGGCTCAGGCAGCTGCACGGCGGACCCCGGAGGAACAGCTGCAGGCCTGTCTGGGAACCAGGCCTCCAGGCGCTCCACGTAGAACTCTTTGAATCTGCTGAAGGCGCTGACGGTCCCCTCACACAGAGAACAGATGAGCAGAGGAACGCCCAACTTCATGACTGTCTGAAACATAAATCACATTCATGAGCAAATATTTAAAACTTATAACTAAAGAGCGGATTATGTGCACTAAAAAAGTGTCAAAGTATACATGCAATATGCATTAAAAAATCATCAAAATATGCATGATATATGCAAAAAATTTAAAAATATGCAAAAAAAAACCTAATGTCTTCAGGCTCGTTTTACTGATATCATTTTCTTATTTCTATTTTTACCTGCAGTGTTTTATTTGGAACATTTCATGAAATGTATAAAGACAATAAATATCAGGTAATTCTAACAAAAATAAGAAAATCTCGAATTCATATTCATATTGAAATTTACAAAAGCTCTTTTTTGAAACAAAAATCAAAAAAGTCATCTTTAACGAGAAAGTTGCTATATGCTCCTCATATTTTTAATACACTTTTTCCGGCATTACTAATTGTTGTTATAGTTCCAAACATACGAATTTCAGTGACAGATATTATTTACTTAACTTACTTACAAAATAAGAATTACTTAAGTTCTAAACAATTGTAAAACACTGATGGAATCACTTTTTTTTTGTTCTGACGAGAAATTAAATATGATTGTAATGGTTTCAATGAGTACATTTTATATAAATGCTCACTTGTTAAAAGTACGATCAAAATTATATTTCTTGTAATATACTGTTTTCAAAAAAGAACAAAATTTGTCAAAAATTAATTTTTGTTTTTGAAAAAAGTCTTAAAATATGCACTAATATGCAAAAAAATCAAAATATGCAATAGTTACAATATTTTAAAAGCATGTTCACATATTTCATTCTGATTATTAGTTCTAACACATTAAATGCCATCTGTTTGTCCGCACATGAACTGTTTTTTGTTCTTCCCTAGGGAATAGTGAGATTTTGTAGGTCTAGACCGGCAAATGTCTACTTTCTTGCGCACGCACACGCAGGAAAATCTTACTTTCAATATGTGTAGGATAAAAAATAAATAATGCGACCAAAAGAGTTTCTGGGCATGTGATACACAAGATTTCTTGCGCCGATGACACTTTAATTTATTAAACCAATATTATTACTACTTAAAATTTTATACACTATGGGTTTTTATGCCAGTAACATTTTCGGGTCACATGGATATATAAACAATTCTCTTGTTTTATTCAAAAACTTTTGTGACATTCGTCCAAACCTAAAAATAAAACGAAAGTGAATTGATATTTTTCAACAATTAACCTAATCATAATCATACAAGACGAGTATAATATGAATAAAAATCAAAAATAGTTGTTTTAATTAACGTTTTACATTTCTAATCAAATAAAATGAAAAAAATTGACTGAATATGTTGCAACAATATTTAAGTTGGCATCCCTACATTTTGCCTGCCTAGGCCTGCAAACAGAGAGTTCCTGGAACACATTGAGTTCTATAATGCTATAGCTCGTCCAATATAGAAATGAACCAGCGCGAAAGACTCATTTTCGTTCATATTTTGAGCAACCAATGGGAGAAGGTACCCCCCATTGCGTTTTTTACCAGTGGCGTACTTAGTTCTTAGTTCATATGAGGAAACTATATTAGGAAATTATTATATAATATTAAGGAAATTTGTAATTAAGATTTAAAGAACATATAATTGCAATGAACAGAAAACAGCACAGGATTTGCCGAGGATTATATTAGCAGGTAATAATCATTTATGGAAAGGGTGATTCGTAATCTTACATGTAGCAGAAAAAGGATTAACTATAATTTGGCTTGAAAATCTAGAGATTAAAGAAGCTGTTATTTCAAAGGAAAATATTGTCAGTGACCAAACCGATGTAATCCATTCGAATCTACTTAATTAGAATTTTTTTATGATCTTCATAAATGTGATATTTTCTTTTGTTATTCATAAACATTATGCATTTTAAAATATAAATATTTACAAAAATTCAATTTGTTATTGAAATAATCCCACGCCAATGGTAGATTGCTTTCCCATTTATGGTATACGCCCCTAGTTTATTGGATCAATGCAGTTTTGAACTTGGTTAACATGAGGTAGGTATAGCTACTATAACCCAGAACTGCACAGGGCAACTGGTAGGCCAGGCATGAGTCTACGATACGTTTAGTATGTACTGTGCGGCACATTGAACACCATTAGAAAAAAAGTATATTTATGTTGCCGTCTCCTTCAACTTGTTTGTTGCATTATATGCGCGAGAATGATTGACAGGTCCTTTTCTATTTTGGACGAGCTATAGTCATTCTGTGTTTTCGTATTCACTACTCAGAAACTAATGTTTCCCGCAGCCAACTCAAAATTAAAAAGGCCATAATCCCGCTATTGTTTTACTTTCACGCATTAGTGTCTCAACGAAAACTACTTTGATCGAGTAGCTTAAAAGTGTTATTATATTTTTAATTTTTTGTACATTACAACAAATTTAATATAAGAACAAGATAATTGACGACAATTAGTTAAAAGAATAAAAATTGTATAAAATAAATTAGAATTTTCATTACTAATTTTGATATTTCAATACTACTAGCGCTATCTATTCATAACACAAACAAAAAATAACAATGATAAACAATGGCATACAGTCCATAGCAACGAATATTTATTCGTTTTATTGACGATTAAATGACAGTTTTACATTTTTATTAATTACATTTTATAAGTAATTTGTTCGTTACAAAAAATCTTGTATAATACTTATGCGGAAATACCGACCGTGCATTTGCCTAAATGAAATACTCGCGTTGCTCGCTCGTACTTCAAACAAAAGCTCATGCACGGAAGTTCATGTTTCCGCAATTGTATTGTAAATAACTATTTTATAGATGAGGGGTATGTACTTATGGTCTATTGTTTTATCATAACAACCGGTTATAACACTTTTATTTCCAGTGTAAAGAAGAATATATTTAAGGAATAAGTTTACCGGTTAATAATGACAGAGTTTGTTTCTCATTTTTATACGAAATGACAAATACAACTGAAACATTTTATAAACTAATACTCTGAAGTCATAAGTCTACAAAGTAACTAGTAACATAAAATAAAAAATAAAATTTATATTTTGTCTTTTTATGATCATGTAAAGAAAAAAATCTTATGTGTCCAACACAATACCTCCCGCCACTGTAGTAATACATATATTCTATATAAGTTATTCAATACATTTATTTTGTAGTTTTAAATTTGTTATTGCAGTTCAGAATATTTTTAATTCATTTCATACCTAAAATTTCCTTCATAAAATTTGTATGACTAATATGACAGCTATTTTTGACGTTACTAAAACCGGAACCGAACTTACCTTGATTCACGCATGCAAATATATGCCTTATATATTTCTTCCACCTTTTCTAATTTTACAATAAAACTGCTTCATATTTACTTATGTTATCTTTTACATTTACTTACATCAAATTTGACATCATATGTCAAATTTTGTGAACATATGAATAACTCATCTGTTTTATCGAAATTTCTCAGTCTAAACGATATGTAAAATTATTATAATTTATATTTTTTTTTTCTATCTAATTAGAAGTTATATATAAACGTAATTATGCAGGTCGGTAGAAAATTAAAAAATCTTTATATTTAATAATAACGGAATTTGCGAAAAAATTGTATTAGAGGTATTTTTTTGGAAAAACGGTTTAAAGCTTCAAATAAAGTACTACTTCCTGTTAACCAATTATAGTCAAAATCTAATCAGTTCATCATATTTGAATATAAGTCATAAATACCAAATATTATATTTTTTACATGTCTCGTATTGGAGTTATCGTGGACGAAAAATCGTCACAGACACACAGACACACGCACACACACACGCACACACACACGCACACACAGACATACAGACATCACGGTAAAAATAGTAAAATAGTATTCTAGGGACCCTAATTCGTGCTCATATGTTGAAAACTCATACTCGAGAAATCTGACCAAAAACAATACCTCCCTTATCTATATATTGATAGGCGGGAGGTAAAAAGATAAATTTTATCAAGATTGCCTTTAAAAGTGATATTCTACATTTTATTTCACCCAAAGATGCCTAGATTTCTCAAAACATGAAGTTTTATACAAAAATGACGTCAGAGTGGCTCGCGGAGAACGTATCGTCTATCTTAACCAGCGCGCGCTGGGTTCCCATGGCAACAGAGAAGCGTGTAGTGTAAGGCCGCAAGATACAACCTACGTTCAAAAAGTCAGGTCTCACCATCCCTTCTGCGCAAGCGCATAACTCACCTGTGACGTCAGAGTGGCTCGAAGATAAATCATTAATTATAAATAATTGGCAACATAATTTTAACTTTGAATTACATTTTAAGTTATAATTATTCATATACTTACGACTAAAAGATATTTCACATGTAATTTCAACCACGCTAAACTTCCTCATTATATAGAAGGTGGAAATAAAAAATATTTAATGAGAAATAATTAAAATGAATCAAGAAATAGAGAAAAAACTAAAGAAATGACGTATTAACATGTGAAATGAAGAAATATTATTAACAAATGTATTTATTAAATGCACAATTACGAAAAGAAAAATTAGAAAGAAATTTCAACACTTTGTATTGAACCGAAGATTTACGATTCTGTAGGCCATTATTCTAACTCCATGACCATGACAGACTTTGCCTATTAGCAATAAAAACGTCACACAAAAAAGCGATTCTTTTATGCAAATTTCAATGAATTATGCTATTAAAATGGAGTAATCTGTATTAAGTAAGATGTAGAAATACGTAGTATTGTCGGACAATTTTTATTTACCAAAAACTGTTTTCCCATGTTATATGCCTACGACAACACTTCTCTGGGACACACAGTGTGTGTATAACAATGGGATATTCCAAGCCTACGGCTTTTAAAGAAATACCTATTGGATATCATTGTTTACCATATATAAGTAATATTAAAGTGAATATAATCATTATTTTTCTGATTTTTAATACCATAATATCAAAATGAAATTGTAATGCATTTGAATCGAGTACGTAAAATTCAGTATCAGCCATGTTGTGACGAAGAAGGCACTCGCTTCAGCCTATTGGCTCTTGTTCGAAAGAGCCACACCTCTGATTTTCGCGCTAGTTTGAACATGACATTCCAGCAAAAACACGTGTTTCTTTCGACATTTGAGGTTAACAGTCAGAATTTGTATAGAATTTCTTTGATTTTTATTGAAGAATATTTTGAAAAAAGAAGTAAGTCAAGAAAAAAGTAATAATATTATTATATAAAAATTATTGTGTTTAGAAATGGATCCTGAATTTGTAAAAGCAGACAGCCGCAATTTACCATGTATTGATGCTATTATGTTGCATCTATTTTACAAAGAAAATTTTAATTTTGTTAGTGCTGAAATAAGAAATGTGAAAACCCAGAAATATGTAATATTTAGTGCGCAAATTTATTGAATAAGTTACATAATAAATAAAATTTACAGAGCAACTAGCGAAGTGTATGGCGATGAAGCTATTAGTTATGTACAAGTATAGCGGAAAAATAAAATTTGTATTATCAAAGGAAAATAATAAATCATCCTCGTACATTTCTTAAAATAGAAAAATATTATTAATTATTTCCAAACTTACTAAAAGCTCTCATGTTTTACCTGGTTCGATTAAATATCCTTGAAAATGAAAATTTATTATGAAAGATGTGAATGAGCAGAATTCGAGTGTTTCAAGTGTTTAAAGGTTATGTACTTGTTTACGCGTTCATGTACGAAACGACGTACTCCATGCGTCCATCTCACTCAGACCTACGAACGTATGTTCTCAGTGCCCGTGACGTCACACGCACGGCCGATTTTCTAGGGTGTAATTTATTGAAACTTAAAAAAAAAATCTGGCGTGTTTAAAACCTTTCGGCGAAAAGAAAATATACGGGTCTAATATTTTTATGCATAGAATAAC
This sequence comes from Stenolophus ochropezus, assembly GCA_035578165.1. NCBI lineage: Eukaryota > Metazoa > Arthropoda > Insecta > Coleoptera > Carabidae > Stenolophus > Stenolophus ochropezus. Next base: position 9,729,826 of record JAQOWZ010000012.1, on the reverse strand, counting down.
ATATTAAAAAATGAAAAAAACTTGGAATACCCCATTAACAGTTCCATTTTACAAGAATAAAATCTAAATTTACTTACAATTTCAGGAAGAAGAGACTCCACTTGAGACGCTATTCTGTCATCCACAAATATACAGTTGTAGTCCTTTGTACATAAAAAACACAAATCCATCATAGTATCCATATTTGGCAAAAACTTTATCAATTGGATTTTTAATTATGTAATACCATGAACACTATGATTTTTAATATTCATTAATTTGTAACTAATAAACACAACAAACTAGTTTTGTTTGTCTGCAAGTTGTTACAAGAACATGCAGGTCTCACAACGTACAGTACAACAATAACTTCGTTGTCCCTGGATGCTCGAAGTCTCAGACAATAATTAGACTAATGGTAAAGGAAGGGGCATTATTTGTACTTTCGGCGAAGAATTGGCAAGAGCCAACAAAGTGTGTGACATCTGGTGGCAAAATAAAACATATAAGACGTAAAGAAAACATTGTGCTGTCACATAGGGTTATAAGTAAACAACAACCAAAAATGACCAGCAAGTCGAAGAGATATTGTTCTGTATTTATTTGTGTTGATACATCCTTTCATTACTTCCCAAAAAGAGAAATATTAAAAAATAAGTGGAAAATCGCATTAAAAATCGGAAAGAACATATCACCGTTCATGGACATTTATACACAATATTTATACCTACAGATTATATTGTATATACATAATTATAATAATTTATGCTTCAAAACATTATTAGATTATTTTTGGGCCATTAAAAGAAAGCCATAAGTTACCGCAATTTATTATTCTTTAACATTATATATGTAGATGAAGAATTGTATTTAAAAAAAAATACCATTTGTAGTTTCAATCATTTACTACAAAAAAAAAATCTGAGTTGAAACATAATCTTCTTGAGGTTTTTGTGAATTTTTCGACTACTTTATTATTAAATCTTCTAAGTTCTCAATTTTTTTGAGTCTCTAGTAGGGGGCAGCCGCCCCTCCCTGCTCCCCCTTGGCGACGCCCTTGGTACATATTTAATTTTAAATAATTGAACAGAGTAAAATAGATTAGTTTTTATTTTTATCTTCAGAAAAATGAATATAATCGCCGCCAGCCCCTATAGTAGTGACGTCACTCGATCGTCATGTGAATGTTAGTATGAATAAAGATTTCGTTTTAGTTAATATTAAGCTTCAAAAATGGCACTACCACTGGCGTAGCCAGGAATTTTGGAAGGGGGGGGGTTCAAAATTAGATTAGGTTACTTAATACATAGATATAGTTGGACAAGAGATCTCGAGTTGACGTTTAAATTATTTTATGGTTGTGGTATCTATTCAAAGATTTTCCCTGAGTGAAAGAATTTAAAGAAATGTGACCTTTATGCGTTCTGCTATAGGGTATAGAATTGTACGAAATCCATTAGAATACACTGTTTGTTCCTGGTACCCAGCTAAGCACTGGATTTGGAAATCCCAAAGTAATATTAACATACCTTACTTAATATAGATGGATTACTGTACAACCTGGAAATAACTAGACAGGGATGTATTTAAAATTTTAATACAATGTTTTATGAAAAATACTCTAATAATTGTCACAAGTTGTAGTAACGTTGATGTACTCTTGGTAATAAGAACATTATGTTATAGCAGTTTCGTTTTTATGCAAAAATTGTTTGCAATTCCACGAAGATAATGATTATTGCTAAGAAATTAACGGTATTAAAATTTTAAATACATCCCTGTCTAGTTATTTCCATGTCGTACAGTAATCCATCTATATTAAGTTAGGCATGCTAATATTACTTTGGGATTTCCAAATCCAGTGCTTAGCTGGGTACCTGGAGCAAAACTTTGAATAGATACCACAACCATAAAACAATTTAAACGTCAACTTGAGATCTTTTGTCGTACTATATGTATATCTATTTATTTATTAAGAAAATGTAAATAAATGGATATATATGAATATTTTATTTTAAATTCGTCAAGGAGGGGGTCCGGACCCGTAAACCCCCCCCTTGCCTACGCCACTGGGCACTACCATTATTAAATATAATTATATTTCATTCTAAATATATAAATTTTAATAATTATTGGTAGTAAGAAGTAACAGAAATATAATTTCATTTAAAAATCAATAAAATAGGATACTAAAAAAATATACAATGTAAAACAAAATAAATAACAAAACTGTCACATCGACATAAATAGTTTAAAAAACTCAAAAATATTTAAAATTAATTGCTGACACGTGCTGTTAATAATATTTCTCGGCACTTTTACTAAAATAAATAAAAATTAGTATATTTTAGGTATAAATATTGTCATTATTAATTAAAAGAATTATACGACTGTAATGAGTAAGACAAAGACAAATAATACTTTGTATGTGCTTGATAGAAATCTTCCAAGTGTCGTCACTCCTATATGGGCTGGCGACGACTATACCACAAAATTAGAGAATTACATTTCTTAATTTGTTGCAACATAAGATTAACATAATGTATTTTCAGAAAAGATCAGGTTAAACTGTAGTTTACTACAGTAAATACAGTAACATAATTAGAATTTAATCACTTTTACTAATGTTGACAATAAAAGTACAAAAGGATTTGGGAATTCGAATACCTGCGAAAGTACTATACCTGTAGTACAGGATTAAAGTATTTATCCAACACAGTGTAATTATAACGATACAAGTATGCTGTTTTTAGATAAATAAAGTATAGCTTGTTCATAGATATAAGAAAACGATTCCCATTAGACCCCTGGAGTGAGTAAACTCTAAGTGGATTAAAGAAGATTTCTGGTTGCAAAACTGTCAAAATTTCCGGAGATGGATTTAGAATAATTTTTTTTTCTTCTGCTGCAGAATGTACAATTTTCCATACAGTACTACATGGCACATCGGTTGCTTCAGCTGTTGTTTTAAGTACTGAATCACAATTTTTGTCTTTATTAAAATAAAGATAAACATTCCGAATAATTTCTTTCGCGTCGCTCGATAAATGTTTGCGATGCTGGGCTTCGTCGACGACGTCCTCTTGTTCATCCCATGGTCTCCACATTTTGACTTCTTTTAATTTATATCAAGTAGTTGTTTCAAAAACAGATTCGATTCTACTAAACTCATATTTTTCACTTACCCTTTATAAAGGAATAATTTAGAAAAGGGATTATCTATGTAGCTGTATGATTCTAAACAAAACCTATGATTGGTTAAACAGTAATCTTGTTTTATGTTAATGTTAGAATTACCGTTAAGTATAGAAATTTTTAATTTTAATTGCATTACGAGAAATAACAGTAAAGTTCATTTTTCCCGTAATCCGGCCCCTTCAATCGGTACTTGGACCGCATGCTGTGGGGCGGTTTTCCACTGTCATTAGTGACCCAGGTAGATTTTCTTATATCTATGAACAAGCTATAAGTCATAAGTCACTAGTGAGCTATATATATCAGCTCACTGTTTTTTGGTTCGTATCATAGTAACTACGTTATAAAACCTTCTCTACACTATTTTGTTCCTAAATGTCATTTCGAAATTTCATCTGTCAAAAATCTTATATGTATTTTATATCAATGATTAAAATGTGTTGGATAAAATGTTGTATGGCACACGTGTGTTAATTACCTAAGTCCCTTAAAAAATACCACACTCGGCCTAATGGCCTCGTGAGCTAAACTTTTCCCACGTGACTTATCTGTAATGTAATACACTTGTACCACAAATAACTATAATAGAAGATTAAAATAGATTTAGAACATTTCTCTGTAAATTTTAAATTTATTGCGTATTAATTTTAAAATAACGAATGGAACTAAAATTAAATACAATTGTATACCAAGTCTGCTATGGCAATTTCATAAATTATAAAGTAATATTTATTGAAAAATTGCATTCACAACCGAGAACAGGATTAAAAATAAAGATATGGAAAATAATACCTATTTATGTATTAAGTAAGGAAGCAAAAGTGGTTATTTAACGAATGCGAAAACAAGACGAAGACGAGTTTTGTAAGAGCTGAAGTTGAACAACCACCCATTTTCTTTACGTATTTCATACAATCTTTTTTTTTACTTCCGTTTGGATAAGAACAAAAATGTATCTGAAATGATAAATTTTTGATATTTTGATTTGTAAAATAACAAAAATAAATATCCAGGACTGCTTAATTTTGTCCGTTGTAATTTACTACAACAAAATTGTTGCTTATAAACGAATAAACAATTAAAATAAAGTTGTCATTTAAGTTTTTCAATTATAAAATACGAACTTCTGTGCCTCTAATAAATGTAATTACTCTATTATTAATATTTGTAAAGATGATAAAAAGAAAATATTCTATTTTTGTAGCTGTCAATGTTTCTATATATGCCTACTTTTTAATTTAATTTTGCGTAAAATAATGTTTTCATTATTTCACTAGTGAAACGGTGAAAACACATACAGTTATTATAGATATCAAAAAATTATTTAAATATAGTTTTTAGTACTTTTAATAAGCTAACTAAATATGTATGAATTTGGCAAAAAAAATATATAATTTTCGTAGATATTGCCATAATTGTACTTTTTTAAATAGTATAGCCTCTGTATTATTGCACACAATTAATAAAAAATAATTTTTTCTTCAAAAAAGATTAAGGGTTCTTACCTTCTAAACTTGATATAATTTAAGATATTAATGAAAATATTTAATGTTTCTTCTCAATTAATGTCATTTTTTTTAGCCTACTTGATTGCAGTTTTGCACAGCTGGTAAAATTTGTTTTAAACGATATTTCTCTGGAACTAATGATCGGATTTGAAAAATAAAAAAACTGTTGAAAAGAGAATTGAAAGGCCTTTCGAACTGAGTCATGTTTGACACCCTTTTCCATTTAAAATTTTTGAGGTGCAGTCCACCCCCATTTTAGGGTTGAAGTTATGCCATTGGTACTAATCTATTCAGGTGTCCCCCATTATACTAAAATTGACGTGTTCGAGCGTTTTTTGCTAAATTGATGTTAAGTGGCCAAAAATTGCACTGATAATTTTCGCTGGGCCACCCGTATGTAATACCTTTACATAAAAATTGTTTTGAGAATAATGTAAAATTATGTATGTTACATTTTTATTTAAATATGACTATTCAAAGAGTGCTATGGAAGAAAACAAATTACAGAAATAATAGCAAAATTTTTAATAATTTTCTTCAAGTTGTGAATAATTATCATTTAAACAAAGACAAAACACATAGAAACAAAGAAAAAATACAGATAAAGACAAATGATTTATAAAAATTGTTCAAACTTGCCACCAAAATAAAAATTATACATACATAATTTTGTATATTTAATTTCAAATTAATTCGTTGTTAAACGGCAATTGATCATAGTTAAATTTAAAATCAGTTTATACTAGCCAAATTAACTGTTAACCGCGATTAATTTCTTGATTAATGCGGCATTAAATTAATCGAAGTGGCCAGTTAATTTCTCTCTCACGTCCTATCTAGCGATGAGGAAATATTCTGTCCAAATATTATTTTACTATTCGATGGTTGTGAGCTGAACAACAGACGTGCTCAAACCATATTTTATCCATTTCAAATTATTTAAACTTGATATAATCACATTTTATAATAGTTCCGAATATATTTCACCATTAATATTTCCATTAATAAAAAATGGTCCAATTACATGATCCCCAATTAAGCCAGCCCAAACATTATTTTTTTTTGGATATTGAGTCCTACTTTTTTTAAATAAATGTAAATTATGCCTGCTCCAATATATACAATTTTGCGAATTTACTTCTCCTGTTGTAAAAAAGTAGCTTCATTAGTAAATAAAATTTTGCTTTTGAAATTTGGATCGATATTAATTTTTTCAAAAAGTAGTTCACAAAAGGCAATTCTATTTTCAAAGTCATTGTTTCTTAACTCTTGGTGATTTTGAAAATGGTACGAATGAAATTTTTCTTTTTTTTGTAATCGATATACAGATGTTTTGCTGATATTTAATTGATTTGCCAAAGCTTTTGTAGAAAGTCGGTTATTTTCTTCTATTGCTCGTAATGCAAAATTTTTATTATCTTCATTTCGCACTGGTTTTAATTCTCTCCTGTTATTAGGTTTTGTCTCAATATTATTAAAGCTAGTAGGATTTGGTTTAGAATGGTCAGGGTATAAATTAACATGTCACAAACATTTGTTACACTGAACCCCTCTATTGTACCATATAACCATTTGAATTTATCTTCATTGGTAAACATTGTATTATAAGTTTATTAGACAGTAAATCTCATGACATTGACAACCTTTGTTCCCTATGTTGCGTTTTTACCTCCCGCCTATCAATATATAGATAGGGAGGTATTGTTTTTGGTCAAATTTCTCAAGTGTGAGTCTTCAACATATGAGCACGAATTAGGGTCCCTAGAATACTATTTTACTATTTTTACCGTGATGTCTGTATGTCCGTGTGTGCGTGTGTGTGTGCGTGTGTGTGTGCGTGTGTGTGTGCGTGTGTGTGTGTGCGTGTGTGTGTGTGCGTGTGTGTGCGTGTGTGTGTGCGTGTGTGTGTGCGTGTGTGTGTGCGTGTGTGTGTGCGTGTGTGTGTGCGTGTGTGTGTGCGTGTGTGTGTGCGTGTGCGTGTGTGTGTGCGTGTGTGTGTGCGTGTGTGTGTGCGTGTGTGTGTGCGTGTGTGTGTGCGTGTGTGTGTACGTGTGTGTGTGCGTGTGTGTGCGTGTGTGTGTGCGTGTGTGTGTGCGTGTGTGTGTGCGTGTGTGTGTGCGTGTGTGTGTGCGTGTGTGTGTGTGTGTGTGTGTGTGTGTGTGTGTGTGTGTTTATATGTATGTGTGTATGTTTGTCTGTGACGATTTTTCGTCCACGATAACTCCAATACGATACATGTAAAAAATATAATATTTGGTATTTAACACTTATATTCAAATATGATGAACTGATTAGATTTTGACTAGAATTGGTTAACCGGATGTAGTACTTTACATAAAGCTTTAAACCGTTTTTCCTAAAAAAATACCTCTGATACTTGATTGCAATTTTGCACACCTGATAAAATTTGTTTTAAACGATATTTCTGTGGAACTAATGATCGGATTTGAAAAATAAAAAAACTATTGAAAGGCTTTTCGAAAAGGGCCATGTTTGACACCCTTTTCCATTTAAAATTTTTGAGGTGTAGTCCACCCCCATTTTAGGGTTGAAGTCATGCCATTGGTAATAATCCGTTCAGGTGTCCCCCTTTATACAAAAAATGACGTGTTCGAGCGTTTTTTGCAAAATTGATGTTAAGCGGCCAAAAATTGCGCTGATAATTTTCATTGGGCCACCCTGTATAAAAAATGTATTTGCATGCATGAGTCAAGGTAAGTTCGGTTCCGGTTTTAGTAACGTCAAAAATAGCTGTCATTTTGGCCATACAAATTTTATGAAGGAAATTTTAGATATAAAATGAATTAAATGTATTCTCAACTGCAATAACAAACTATTTTTAAAATTACAAATTAAATGTACTGAAAAACTTATAAAGAATATATTCCTACAGTGGCGGGAGGTAATGTGTTGGACACATCAGATTTTTTTTTTATGGAACGACACATTGCCATTTAACAGTAACGACTAATTACAGATTCGGATATCTTGCATCTAAGCTGAAACTCACTCTATAATTTTTAAACCAAAATGTTACTTAAATTAAATTGTTTAAGTTGTAGGATAAGGTCATATTCTTATAAAAATACAGACGTACTTTGAAATATTTAATTATAGTTACAGCAGTTTACATTATGTTTTCTTAGTTTTATGTTCAATACAGCTTCTCCTACAAGAAACTTGTACGAATTGAAAAAGAAAGTTATAAGTCAAAAAGTAAATTGAGCAAAATCAGTTTTTTACTCATATTTAGTGAGCTATGCATTTCTTTGGGAAAACAAAAATATGATTAAAACGGCCAAGTAATGCGGCAACTTTGCCCCAATTTAGCTGACGTCGTATTTCTTACGGTTCTCGAGATCCCATTGGTTAGCCTCTTAAAACGGACACCCTGTATATTAATTATTTTTGCTTTAAAAAAGTTTAAGTGTTAATTGATTTTGAGATATTTATAAATATGGACAGTTGAGTTATTTTGTATTGTATTAACGCTAAAAAAATTTAATGCACACTTTATTTTGAGAAAATTTTTAAATATCTCTAAAACGATCAAGTATAGAAGGTAAGAACCTTTTAACATTTTTAAAGCAAAAATTATTTTCTATTAATTACCAATAATATTACACGGTTTTCCATTTAAAAATTTAAGTAAACATTTTTTATGAAATTTATACAGATTTAGTTAGCTTATTAAAAGTACTAAATACTTTATTTAAACAATTTTTCGATATCGACGATAACTTGCGAAAAAAAAGACGTATCCAATTTCGCATTTCACCCAGTTTGGTCTCATTTAAAATAACAATTTTGGTGCCCATTGTTTCAGAACTACTGAAAAATTATACTGAATTATTCTTGTCAAATAGAAATTATTTGCTAATTTAATCGATAATAGTTTTCTAAATAGAAATAGAGTACCAATTAAAAAAAAGAACAATTATTATTGTTAAATAAATAAATATTATAACAAAGCACTTAAATTATAGATTTTTTATTAGTTTCTATCAAACGTACAATCACAATTAAATCGTACTAGGGGGCGAGTGAATGCCCAAATCATAATCACAGTATTTTTTCTTGTGACGTACTAATGCAACTTTACTGCCGTATACTCTTCTACATAACTCACATTGGTAATCTTTTATGCCCAAATGACTTTTTACATGACGGTCTACTTTAATTTTACATGAAAACTGCTTATTACAAATGTGACATTGTGTATTTTTTATATCGCAATGCACTGTCATGTGTTCACTTAAACTAATACATGGTATGAAGTAACTAAGTAAAAAACTAATATTTCTAAATGAACTTCATTGAAAACAGAAGCAGTTATATTAGGATTACCAATGTTAATTTAGAAATTTAAAAATTAACTACGATTTTCTTCAAAACTGTATTGCCTAATGTGTTTTGAAGTAACTAAATGAAAATCAAATATTACTAAATAAAATAAATTTAACACTTTCCTGTATTTGGTATCAAAAGAAAACAATCGATAACGTTCGGCGCAAAGAAATGACATTAATTTCGAATTGTTCTATGTCGATCGGTACTTGTTTTTCGCAAAAAAAAAAATGTCAGAAGCATGTTGTGTTTGGTATCAAATGAAAGTACGCGATGAAGACTGGAATGTAGAACTGACAAAAATTTTCTATATCGATCGGCTTTTGTTTTTTTCAAGAAGTTATCAGAAGTATTTTGTGTTTAGTATCACATGAAAGGTCTGGATAAGGGCTGGCATGTAGAGTTAACTAAAATGTTGTATGTCGATCGGCTTTTGTTATGCGCAAAAAGTTGTCCGAAGTATAACGTGTTTGCTATTAAATGAAAGTTCTCGGTAAGGGCTGGCGTGCAGAATTAACAAAAATGTCCTTGTTGATCGGCTTTTGTTTTTTGCAAAAAATTGTTTGAGAACAAATGAAAGGTGTTAAAACTATAGCTGGGAATGGGCTTTAAATCCCTATGTCCGGGTATTCGAGTCACCACCCTGTATAGTGTGAGAAAAGGTCCACTTTCCATAATGATCGTAGAAAAAGAGAATTGCAACACCAAAATCTAACGTGGAAAGAAGTAAGAAAGAAATGGAACAAACTTATCGAACAAAAAACAAACCGTTCAATTAATACAAATTTAATAACAGTAAACTATAATTATATACAGGACTAGTAACACTGGTATTTCCTTAAACGCTAACAAAATTCTTTTTTCGCCATATACTCCTTTGAAGAGTGTCAGGAAGAAGAAGAAATATACGCACAACTCTATTAAATTATACTACCAGTTTGACAGATTTATTCCTTCAAAGCATAGACACAGTATTTTTTCTTGTGAGTTACTAATATACTCTTAGTCGCATATGATTTTCCACAAGAATCACACTTAAAATCTTTTATACCTGAATGACTTTTCATATGACGTATAAAATCAACTTTATTCGCGTAGGCTTTTTCACACAAATCACATTCAAAATCTTTTACAACTGAATGATTTTTATATGACACTTTAAACTAGATTCTTGCGTAAATGTTTTACTACAGATAGTACACTGAAAATCTTTTACTCCTAAATGACTTTTCACATGGCGGTCTAATTTACTTCTACTTGGAAACTGCTTCTTACAAATGTGACACTGTGTATCTTTTATATCGCAATGTGTTTTCATGTGTGCACTTAAAAAAGAATACTTCTTGAACGATTTATTACATATTGTACACTTCAATCCATTAGTATCACAATGGATTTTCATGTGAAAACTTAAACTAGATTTAAACGAGAATGATTCACTACATAAGTTACAGTGAAAATCTTTAATTCCAGAGTGAGTTTTCATGTGAATAATTAAATCATTCTTTTCCATTAACATTTTGCTACAGACGTGACACTTAAAACCGTCTCTATTATGAATATTTATGTGACGATCTAATTGTGATATATACATGAAAGATTTACTACAGATATCACATTTCAAATCTTTTACTTCAGAATGACATTTCATGTGTCGATCTATATTAGTTTTATATTTAAATAACTTGTTACATATTGTACATGACAATAATTTTTGTTCCTGAGTTTTCGAATGTATTTCAAGATGACTTTTAAAGTAAGTTTCCGATGTAAATGTTTCATTACATGAAATATTTTTACTACAATTTCCGTTAATTTCAACAACAATTTCTTCCAAGTCAGAGGAACTGTCATTCCATGTATCCTCCCTTGTGTTACATGTTGTATTGTCGTTCTCTGCGTCATGTTCTGGTTTATTATCTGTAGTGCCTTCCGTCAATATATTTTGCAACAATTTATTGTACATTTCAGTGTCTTGTGGTGTTGCTAATGGTTCTTCTCCTTAATAAAAATTTCTTCAAACTTATACAAGTCACTTTGTAACTCTGTAGTTGTTGTGTCTAGTGTTTTACTCTCGTTCTGTGTCTTATTTTCTGATGGTTTATCCTTACCATCTTCAAGCAAAGTAGAAGTTTCGTCAGAATTGTAGGAGTCATTTTGTAACAATACTCTTTGTACCTCGACAACACTTGTGTCTGATGTACTTTCACCTTGAGTCCTATTTTCCGTTTGATTAGTTTTACCATCTTTATCTAAAGCAAGTTGTTTTTCCAGGTGCTCTTCATGAATAACAGTTTCTTGTATCTTGTTATATTTTGGAAAAAACGTTACATTCGTTTCGTAGCTCATGTTATCTTTTGTACCAATCCTTTCACATTTTTCCAGCTCTACATTATTGTAGCAATCCTGTGTTTGAGCTATTCGTCTCAGTTTCTTTATCAGAACAGACATTTCCTCTGGCGTGTGAAAGTGCACTCGTGTGTGCAGCTGCAGGTGCCCGTGTTCCTGCAGCTGACTCTGAGGTTCGTGCAATTGAACGTTGTGTATGTAGTGTTGAGTGTTGAATGACGATTCCTGCGTCTGGTTTCTCTTCAAGACAGTCTCTAACCGCTGGCTGTTCTCTACGTAGAACTGTTTGAGTTTAGAGAAGGCGCTGATGATCTCATCGCATAGGGAACAGATGCGCAGTGGAATACCCAATTTGATGACTGTCTGAAATATAAATCCAATAGTGACAATATTTTCATATTACAATTTTTTCTAGACACTTGCAACTGAAAGGTTTCGATAAGGGCTGGTGTGCAGAATTAACAAAAATGGTTAATGTTGATCGGCTTTTGTTTTTTGCAAAAAGTTTTTAGAAGTATGTCGAGTTTGGCCTCAAATGAAAGGTCTCGTTGAGGGCTAGCGTGCAGAATTGACAAAAATGTTATTATTAGAAGTATATCGTGTTTGGAATCTAAAAAAAGGTCTCGGTGAGGCCTGACGTGCAGATATGAAAAAAATGTCGATGGCATTTGTTTTTTGTACTGACAGCGGAGCTCTAGGGAATACTCGGCGTAGCCGAGAATTCGCTAGTCCTATATACTAAAAAGGTATGTGTCGTGATGTTTATTAATTTTTATCACGACGGTCACCAAACCTTGTCACAAACCTACAGCCTGAAACATGAAAGGGATTGTTGTATTTTTTTTTAGGTTGCAGGGAATAATGTGTAGTTGTGCAGTCTCATATTTTTACTGTGTATAGTTCTTTTGTAAAAACTTTGTGAAATTGATACTTAGAAACAATAGCTCAAGCAAGCATTGGGAAATTTCAAGTGAATGCCAACTACTAGCTGTCATGTTTGACAAGTCAGAATCAAACTTTAATCATTTACAACTTCTTCAATGAAGATATCAAAATCTGAAAACATTGTCATACATTGTATACATGAGCAATTATTTCACTATAGATTTTAGTGTCTTTCGTGGCGAATTTAAAATTTCTAATTTTTGACGTTTAAATGTCAGTACAGACAGTGTTGCCAAATGTGTCATGAAGTAAATAAATAAAAATCAAATATTCTTATAGGAACTAAACTGAAGATAGAATCTGTTATATTAGAAATTAGAGTAACCGATGGTAATTTATAGATTTAAAAATTAACTACAATATTTTAATACAAACAGTGTTGCCAAATTATGAACTAAGTAAATAAAAATAAAATATTCCTAAATAAAATAAAGTGAACACTTTGCTGGTTTGCTGTGTTTGATATCAAAAGAAAGATAACCTTAAGAGCCGGTTTTGAAATGACAAAAAAAATGTGTCATGTCGATCTGCATGTGTTTTTCGCAAAAAGATGTTAGAAGTAGGTCGTCCTTGGGTTTTAATGAAACGACACAATGTGGACTGGTGTGCACGAATGACAAAAATGTTCTAGGTCGATTAGAATTTGTTTTTTGCAAAATGCTGTCAGATATATGTCGTGTTTGGTATCGAATGAAAAGTCTCGATGAGGGCTTGTGTGTAGAAATGAAAATTTTCCATGTTGATCGGCTTTTGTTTTATGTATAAAGTTAATAGAAGTATGTCGTGTTTGGTATCTAATGAAAGGTCTTGTTAAGGGCTGCCATGCAAAATTGACAAAAATGTTCCATGTCGATCGCCTTTTATTTTTTCAGAAAGTTGTCAGAAGTATCTCGTGTATGGTATTAAAAGAAATTTCTCGATGAGGACTGGCGAACGGAATTGACAAAAATGATCTATGCCAATCGGCTTTTGTTTTATGCAAAAAGTTTTCCGAAATATGTCGCGTTTGGTATCGAATGAAAGGTCTCGGCGAGGGCTCGTGTGCAGAATTGACAAAAATGATCTATGTCAATCAGCTTTTATTTTCTGCAAAAAGTTGTATAAAGTATATCATGTTTGGTCTCAAATGAAAAGTCTTTTTGAGGGCTCGCATGCAGAACATGGTCTACGTTGATCAGCTTTTGTTTTCTGTAAAAAGTTGTAAGAAGTATATTGTGCTTGGAGTCAAATAAAAGGACTCGATAAGGGCTGGCGAGCAGATATGTCAAAAATGTTCCATGACGATCGGCTTTTGTTTTATGCAAAAAGTTGTCAGAAGTATATCGTATTTGGTATCAAATAAAAGGTGTCGTTGAGTACTGATGATGATTAATTTGTAGCTCTGATTTTAACTTACATGTACTCAGATATACTGAAATGAAGTTTTAAATAAATTAAAACAATTTTTTGGATAAATATTGCTAAAATAAGTGAAAATATAACATATATTTAATATACAACCAACAATGGATTATTTAATCAAGAAAACTGCATTACAAAACTGACTTACATTTAGACGTTTAAAAATTGTTATTTGATTACAATTTAAACACTTCCAAAGGTAAATACATAGTATACAGTATACTTCTTTTATAAATAAATACATGTTTTAAATAGTTAGAAAATGAATTTTTTTGATTACGTTAAAATACTGATAAACCTTTGCTTCATACCCTTTTGGAAGAAATTTTTAACAATTTATTGTACAATAATTATTTTAAATTATGTATCTGGATTATATTAAACTGTAAGTAATTGCATTTAATGCATACTTTAAGCATTTCATCATATTTCAGATGAAACTAGTTGATTACAATAACGATTACATTTTAAAAAGTTCTATTGTATTTTGTTAAAGAATGAGATGATTTTTTAGATGAAAACATTTACAAAAACGAAGTATCTATCTAATTATTCATTAATAATTGATATTTAAAACAATAAACACTTTCTGAAACCAAATATTAATCGCAAAATGCGTGTGATGACATATGCTCTCAGTCAAATGTGACTGTGAATGGATTGCATGAAAAATCATATTTTTACTGCGAAATAATGCAAAAGAATGTTTAAAAATTGTTGGATATTAGTTTAAGGTATAATATAATAGTTATTTATGATATGTGTTAAAAGTGACATTTTATGAGTGAGTGGGGAAGTTTGAAATGAGGCGAAGCCGAGTGTAACAAACCCCACGAACGAAATAGAATCACTTTTAACACAAATATCATTCACTATTTTTCCTACGACCCTAGTTATGTATTAGTAAATAAAAACTAAACATTATAGAATGACATTTATGACAGGTAACTAGATTTAGTTCCTTTTTAACACAAGTGTTAAAAGTAAATTTGTTTTTTACTTTTAATTCGTTGTCAATGACAACGATATAAAAGTATTCACTGTGTTATAAACTGTTATTTTTAACTCGCTAAGCAACCGTTAAAAAGACTGTTTTTAACAGTGGTCGTAGGAAAATATTTTTATCTACAACTACTGAAATATAGGTACATTATACGTGTGATACTACATATAATATACTACTCGTTATATTGTTGTTGTTATATAACAATTACACGCTACACTTTTCTGTAATAAATAGAGCATATATTAATAATATATTTTTTATTATAAATATCAATATAAATGATTATAATAGTATAATAAATACAATTTGAATAGTTATTTTGACATTTAAGTGTTACTGTGGCGCCATCTGTTAAGCTATATATGAACTACCCACACAAAACTGAATATTTAACAAATAATATCATATTTTTTATATGCCTGATAGTTGTAGATAAAGTATAGTATTTGACTCGCATAATATGGCTACATTACATTCGGATGATTAAAAATACTCGCTGCCGCTCGTATTTTTAATTACATCCTCGTGTAATATAGCCTACATATTATGCTTGTTAAATAATATACTATATAATATATTCTTAATTTTTATCACTTACAGATGACATGTTAGGTTACTGGCTCAGAATGTAATCAAATGAAATAAAATGAAGCTATTTTTATCATAAATAATGGTATGAAAAGAGTAACTATAACTTATTCTTTCATATATAACCAGAAAGTTTAAAAAAATGGATTATTTACGTAAAAATTTTTGATAATGAAACTTGCGAGCAGGGGTTGCAAGTTCCCACAGTTAGTTTTAGTTATTATTCTGTAGTTACAAAAATATGTCATTTTAATATACCGGGTGTCCCAGCTTGACCGACACATGGGAGTTTTACATGGGAAATTAGTTAATTATGAATAGTATCTCCCCAGTGCAAGATATTAACTTGAAATTTTGTACACTTATCGGAGAATATTAATTCTATGGATCACACTTATTTGAAATATGCAATTTCGTCTGCAGGGCGAGATTTATTAAATTTTAAATCTAATATTTTCGTTCAAAATCAGACAGCCATGGAAATAAAAGAAAATATTTATCTGACAGTTTAGTGAAGTATCACTGATTTTAATCCTTATTCCCTGTATTTTAATATTATTTAAGTTGAATTTAGTTTCTTTTTGTTAAATAATATGCCAATATTACAAAAATATAAATATCTACAATGGCATGTCATTAACTGTCAGAACTGTCACATAGTTATTTTCTTTTATTTCCATGGCTGACTGATTTTGAACGAAAATGTTAGATTTTATAATTTAATAAATCTCGTCTTGCAGACGAAATTACATATTTCAAATAAGTGTAATCCATAGAAATAATATTCCCCAATAAACATACAAAGTTTTAAGTTAATATCTTGCACTGGGGAGATACTATTCATAATTAACTGATTTCCTATGTAAATCTCTCATGTGTCGGTCGAGCTGGGACACCCGGTATATTATTATACTTTTATATTCATTGGATAGTAAATAAAAATTACTTTCTGAACATTATTATTTCATATATTTTAGTTATTTTATTCAATTCAAATTTGTCAATCTGACATCTAAAATTCATTTTCATAAAAGAAGTGTACCTATTAAAATGATAAGATATATTTTAGAGGGATTTATTTAGAAACCAAAAATATTTAACATTTAACAATGAGCCTTTAGATTCCCGAAAATTTAAAAGAAAACGGCCGGCTTTGATAGCTGCTCTTTTTGTAAATTTTCGGGACCCTAAAAGGCCGTTGTTAATTGTTAAGATATATTTATAATATTTTTATTAAAAAAATATTTTGTTCTAATTAAATTTATTAACAAGTTTCTTTGAATTTTAAAATACTTAATGGTCACATTCAGTAATCCGACTGTATAACTCATGTTTGAACGCATCCAAAATAAAGTTGTCAAATTATCTTGTCATTTTGACATTGCTGAAAGTATAGGTACTAGACTTTATTAAGCATTTAAAATCAATAAGACTAGATATTCATTTTGCTTTATTATCATAACGATACTTCATTTTATTAAGAAATGTAAAGAAGTTAGCAATTTATTGTGTATCACAACTTGTACCAATGGTCGCATTCATAAGATGTAACTGTTACCGCTACGCTCCGTTGCCAACTGTTGGGTCCTTATAAATGCAAACGCTCTTTCAACTGTCAAGAACACTGTCAGTCTGAGAGTTGTCAAATTAGGTTAATGGGGGTTTCCAATACAACGCCTTTTTAAAATATATATTCTGCATATCAATTTTGGTCGTGAGTATATTGTAATAAAACTAAAATAATATGTAATTGTTGAATACTTTATTTAAAAATTTAAATTAAAATATTATTTAAATGACCTTGTGACCTCATTCCCCTGATCAGTGTTGCCAACTATAAGTATATAAGTTTTAATTTCACCGGTTCGCAACACTGCCCCCGATAGCTAGCTTCATGTGATAAAATGACAGTGCAACAGGTATAAAACAATACTTAACAATAATAGCCACAAGGAAAATTTCAAGTATAAAAGCAGCGGTAGCAAGAAAATCTAAATAATATTCATTCATAACTAAAATAAAATACTTTATGTATAAGTACATTCTTTTTTCATTAAATATTATTATAAATTCAGTACCTGATATTTATATCCTGCCTGGATTTGAAAATATAAGAGAACACACACGTGGTAACTGGTAAATGCATCTATCGAAAGCCATGAATCACGAAAGCAGGTTATGTTTATATTCAATGTTTGAATTTAAGCGGTACTCGTAGCCTAACTTCACTTCAGTTTTGTAGCTACTTATAGTTCTATCTCATAGCGCACATGGACTATCTTTTTCTAGTCAGGGGAATGACGTCACACCCATTGTCCGTAAACTTTATTAATTTTTTTTTTCGGATACTATCAACTTTTTGGAAAAATAAAAAAATATGGGTGCAATATTTTGTCTTAAAGTTTATCATATAAAAAAATCAAAAAATCTTGGAAACCCCTATTTTCGCAGTGTAGTAACATATTAAATATGGAGAGTTAAACATATTACTTTGTTATTCGGATATCCATGACCAAGCTCTAGCAAAGCAATTGCATGTAAATCCATATTAAAGGGCAAAAATATATATGTACAACTGTAACTGAACCAAAAATTTAACTCAAGAAGTCCGACAAATATTACACACAAGTCCACTTTTCAAAGCACATACTTTTTAATACCGTTTGCCATTTCATTATTCCTAGAAAGAGATGAGAAGTTTCTATCTACATTAATTCCAAAGATTCGCGACTTTTTTTAAATATTTCATACAGATTGTTCTAAATAAGTTTTAATTGTATATTTATGTTACCAACGTATGAAATAATGGGTATAATAATAAATTTTTATGCATTTTGATCAAACAGTTCATAACATTATTTTCAATATTAAATATTATAAAAGCCCTTTAGATTTACTCTGGAGATTCGAGTTTTTTTTTCACATCATTCTGGTGATTTAAAAATAATAAAAACAACACTAGCGCCACCAATTAGTTTGGTATGTCACAATGTATTCAAAATATTATTATGTTCTTGTTTTTGCTTAGAATAATAAATTTCATTTATGCCTAAAAATAATATTTTTATTCATATACATAAATAAATATAAAAATATTTATTTGTTGAGTAATTATCGAGGTAATTATATCGATTCCTTCCTTAGCAGATGCAATGAAATTCATAATTAGTGCATCTATGTAATTTTTTTAAACTATTAAAAATATTGTTTTTTTTTTCTGATATACACCGAAACAAATTTTACAAAGACTGGTTTAAACGGTATTGTTAAACCTATAAAAATTATGTGTATATATTATTTAAAAATATAGATTTATTAATTCAAAAATATTATTGTATAGTAATTAAATTTATAAACAAAGTTATAGTTATTTTTAATACAAGAATACAATAATTTTAAATAAAATAATAGTTTATCGATGAGAGGAAAGTGTTAATAGATAATTTATTCAAAAATTTGTTTCCTTTTCTAAAAAACCTTAAATTTTATTTAATTAATATATCGTTAAATATGAATAATAATGAAAATAAGTTGACTTTATAGGATACATTTTTAATTTTTGAACAACTTATATTCCTACGCTTTTAGCGCTAAAATGACTAGGTAAAGAAATACAGAACTATGACAAAAATAAGATTGAAATCTACACCCGGTATACAGCTGTGCAATTAAACAAAGAACATAGGACCTTAACATGGAATTTCAAAACATTGTAAATACTGACATATTTAGAGCAAAACTACAAAAGTACAAAGTTGTCCAAATTTCAATTCTACATCAGATAAAATCATAAACGATGGAACCGCACGTCTGTTGTATGAGATATATTAAATATAAAATGTAACTTTTTCGCTAAAAATCAGACAGTTACGGAAATTAAAAAAAATATCTATCTGAGAATGTATTATTGATATTATGTCATTCTAATTAATGTTATATTTGATATTAATTATTAATTTCTATTAAAGTCTAAAATTATTTTAAAAATGGATGTTTTCTGGCTTGCATAAATGACAAATATGTTTTAGGTCGACTGGATTTTGTTTTTTCAAAAAATTGTTAGAAATATGTCATGTTTGGTATCAAATGAAAGGTCTCGTTGTGGGCTAGCGTGCAGAATTGACAAAAATGATTTATGTCGATCGACTTTTGTTTTATGCAAAGAGTTGTCAGAAGTATGTCGTGTATAGTATCAAATGAAAGGTCTCGGAGAGGGCTGGTGTGCATAAATGACAAAAATGTTTCATGTCGACCAGCTTTTGTTTTTTGCAAAAAAGTTATAAAAAGTATATCGTGTTTGGAATCTAATGAAAGGTCTCAGTGAGGACTGACAAGTAGATATGAAAATTTTTTTAATGTCGATCAGCATTTGTTTTTTACACTGACAGCGGAGCTCTAGGGAATGCTCGTAGCCGAGAATGAGATCTTGTGCCTTTTGGGTATCTCATATTTTTACTGTTAGTAGTTTTCGTGTAAAAAATTAAAACTGTGCACAAATGCTGCCTGGAAACAATGGATCCCAGAGGCCATGTCTCAATTTAAGAAGAATCACGTCGTCATCCGTCACTTTTGACAATCTGGATATGAACTTTAAATAATTGTATCTTTTAATAGAACATTGATATCAAAGATTTGAATGAATAATAGTCCTGAGCAAAGGTTTTACCAATATTTTAAGTTTATTACACAACACATTTAATTATTTTAAATTTTTACGTTTCGAATTACATAAGTCAATGTTGCCAAATATGTGATAAAATAACTAAACAAAAAACAAAATTCCTAAGTGAACTTCACTAAAGACAGTGGCTGTTATATTAGGATTGCCGATGGTAGTTTATAAATTTAAAAATTAACTACAATATTTTAATACAAACAGTGTTGCCAAATTATTAAGTAACTAAATAAAAATAAAATGTTCGCAATTAAATTAAACACTTTGCTTTGTTTGATATCAAAAGAAAGAAAACCATAAGGGCCGGTTTTGAAATGACAAAAAAAATGTGTCATGTCGATCTGCATTTGTTTTTCGTAAAAAGTACATAGAAGTAGGTCGTCCTTGGGTTTTAAGGAAACGACACAATGTGGACTGGTGTGTACGAATGACAAAAATGTTCTAGGTAGATTAGAATTTGTTTTTTGCAAAATGTTGTCAGAAAAATGTCGTGTTTTAAAAAAGTTGTGAGAAGTATGTGGTGTTTAGTATCAAATGAAAGGGCTCGATAAGAGCAAATGATGTTGATTGGCTTTTGTTTTTTGCAAAACTTTCTCAAAGGTACGGCCCAAATGAAAGGTCTCGTTGAGGGCTACCATGCAGAATTGACAAAAATATTCCATTCCGATCTGCTTTTCTTTTTACAAAAACTTGTCAGAAGCAGGGTTGTTATAAAAGCCACTTTTTGTAATAAAAGCCAGACCAGTGGTTTAAATTGGTTTAAACCGGAAGAAATTGGTTTAAACCGGCTGAAAGTGGTTTAAATCACTTAAAATTAAATAAAAACATTAGTTAATATTTTGAGTCAAATACACTAAGGGCAGGTTTTATAAACAAATTTAATACCCACTTAAATCTACTTGCACAGCAAATTTTCATCATCTAGTCCAAATGATAAACGAATGTATGATAAAATCATCATTTAATAAATTAAAACGATGCGTATTTAATGAAAAAAAAAAGAATTTACTGAACTATACATTTAAGTGGGTATTAAATTTTTATATAAAACCTAATACTAATATAAAAATATGATAATTCAATTGGCAATTACTTCATTCTGTAATAACATAAAGACAAAAATGTCTGAATACAAAAATGTATAAATAGTTTTCAATATTTCGAATATATAAGTTTGTTTCTGTAAATTTATTGTACCTATTATTAATAATATATATACAAGTATAACTTTGTAACTTACGAATGCAACACATTGCAACACACAAATCAAAAAGTGTATTTTTTACTATTATTTTTAATAAGAACCACTGGTTAAAATTATATAAAAATCAGACCGGTTTAAACCGCTGGTTTAAACCATAGTGGCTTTTTCTTAACAACCCTGGTCAGAAGTTTATAGTGTTTGATATCAAATGAAAGTTCTCGGTGTTTATTAGAAGTATATAGTGTTTGGAATCTAATGAAAGGTTCCGGTGAGGGATGACATGCAGATATGAAAATACTACTTCATGTCGATTGGCATTTGTTTTTTGCACTGACAGCAGAATTCTAGGGAATGCTAGGCGTAGCCGAGAATTCGCTAGTATCATATACTAATATACCACAATAACTGAGAAAAATGCATGTTAGATTTATATGTATTTTATTTATATCTGGCTGAAATAAGAGTGCTATGGATAGAATGAATACCGAATATTCGGGATGAAATTCAACCGAAGCGCCGAATATTCGGTCGAAGCATTTAATTTTTTTGTTGTTGTTTAAAATCTATCAAAAGTGTATTTCCCTTAAAAAATATTTTATTAAAAAAATCGCAATATACAGAAAATAAAAGATCAATTAATTTAAAAAATGAATTTAAATGAAGGATTTCATGTATATTTTCTTAAATAGAACACATATCACAAGGAGTTACCTACGAGTACAATAATTAAAAACAAATTGTACTACATATTATACATAATATAACTTAGGTGCTTTCCTCAGAAAAATAATTTTTATTTTTAAAGGTAACAAAGCAAGCAAAGAAGTTTAATTTAATATTCAAACTGAATTTTTGGTAAATTGCAGAAATAGTATTTTTTCATAATTTTTTGGAAGCATTCTATTTCTGGTGTCGCAAATTTTTCATCATCGCATTCTTTAAAAATAAACCACTTTTTTAGTTTTTATTGTTACAAATTTTTAGCTTACTCAGTTACGCAACTTAACATAACAACTACTTAACGTAGACTAATACTGTCTGCAGAATACGACTTCACACCAACTTCACACTGGTCGCAGTCGAGAAAAGAGCGGGAACTTTAAGTAAACGTCATGGAGAGAGATAGCAATAAAAAAGAGAACGCATTCTGTGTACAGGTGTTCCATTTAAGTGTGCCACCATTGCTATCTCGAGAACTATAAGAGTTACGAGGTTGGTTAAATTAGCAAAAAACCACCATTTTACAAGAAGTATATGATATATTTATATCGTTGAATTCAGAAAAAAATACTCTATCGAATAACCGAAATATAAACATATGTTCCCATTTAAAATAAGAAAGTTGTGTCCCGTATTTTGAGAACAACTGGTCGAAATTTTTTTTTTGCTCATGGTATTAATCTTGTAAAATGGAGGTTTTTTGCTAATTTAACCAACCTCGTAGAAAATCCGCCAGATGTCAGCCACTTTATTGAATGTTCCCAATAGACTGCATTAGTGTAACGGTCATTTTGTGGCGCTAAATTCAAACTGAAACCCTAAGTCGCCTCTGCCGATTTATACGCCCATGTTATTCTTATGGGAATAAAAATATGATATCTTTAAACTGCTAGAAAGTATTATAAAATGCAAATCTTAACTATTAAACCTTATAAATACTAATCTCTAATGTTTTGTCTATCTTCTAATGTAATATATACACCCAAAAAACATAATATTGTTTAATAAACTTCAATTTAAACAATAGGTACAAATTTCTGAAAACGTATGTCGTAGCTGTCTTAGTATTCAGTTGAACCTGTCACTTTAACGCGGCGTTTTTAACCTGCTGCACCAAGTAACGACGTATGTTACTATATGCGTTACTACTTTCTTTAAAATCAATTTTTTCTTAATTTATTCTTTTATTTGTACTTTTTTTGTACGGAAACCAAAGAGTAATGTTTTAGAATATAAAAAAACCCTATGTTATAATTAAGAATCGCCAAAATGCTTCAATATCGTGAATTGAAAATGTACTCCCATAAGAAATGCATACACTCAGATTTGAATTAGGGTTTCGCGCCAAATGTAAATCTTAACCTCACTAACGTGGACTATGGGTCGCGTGCACGTGACGTCACGGCCATTTAAAGATGTCTGCCTGGTGGACCAACATGCCATTGTACACCAAGCAGAAATAGCCAAAAATGCTTCAATTCTGTGTTGTTGCGGGATGTTCAAAAAAAGTGGAATTGGGGATGGAATATCTTTTTATAGGTTTCCCTCAAAAAAAGATAATAGAGGTAGAATTATTCCTTTGGCGGTAGTTAGACGGAAAAAGTGGATAACTGCGGTTAAGAGACAACACTTAACAGAATATAAAATAAAATACGGCAGAATATGTTCGAGATATTTATTATTTTGTTGTCCCTAATACCTTAATTCTTTGAATACAAACAATAGTAAATTAGTATTTGGCATTCTTATAAAGTACCTAACGAAATTATGACAAATACAGGTAGAAAAGTTTGCCCTGTGGTTCGAAACAAATTATTATATATATTTTTGTTTAAACTAAGTTAGAAAAAATATTATTTAAATATGATTTATATAAAACCCATATTTTTATTAATTTTAAATAGGTACCTGTGTTGTGATAAATGTTATCGTAACCAAATATGCTCAAAAATTATTGCAAAATTCAAGGAAAACCAGTTAATTTGGAAGATAAAAACAATCCCGATTGGATACCATCGTTAAATGTGGGCTATGTAAAAGCATGTTATAATGCAAATAAAAGTTTACAGCGTTATAAGAGATTAACAGATCGACATGTTAAGGTTTGAAAGTTTTATTAACAAAAATATGTCGTAATTATCATTTAGTGATAAACACACATATCACTGACTTGTTTAGAATGGTAGTAGTATATGTCATGTAAATAACTTTTATTAACAACTCATAATGCATTTATCGTATATCATTCAGTCATTACTAAAGTTACTAATAATTAGTAAATGTTCATTCTATTAGAAAAAAAAAATATATATTTATTTTGGTAAATGATTTTATTACATACATAAAAAAAAACAAATTTATACAATTATAGAAACAAGCTGTAAGTTCTTCCGTGGAGCCTGTTTCTGTAAATAAGGAATAGGCTATTACTAACATTGCTAGCATTAGTTCTTGCACTAACGAAAAATTACCTCACACTGAAACTGATCATGAAACTTCTAAAAATGTGACAGATTTGAAAAATGAAATAATATCTTTGAAAAATCTCTCCAAAACTCTATAACACAAAAAACAGCTTGTTGCTTGATGGAAACGAAGCGAGTGAATTGGTTTGTTGGTCCACCAGTCAGGCGGGTTGCCTACTTCGAGTCACGTGCTGCACGCGCCCTATAGCGACATAATAGGAGAAGGCATGGGCTCTTATTACTAAAAAATCAATGTTTCCTAAAAAAAATACAAAAATTTCGTTTCGTAATCTTCAAAAAGTATTTTAATGTATCTAAAATATAATGCAAAAATATAAAAGACATACAGTCTCGAGGGTAGAAAATTTCGAATCTAGAGTTGTAGAACATTATATAAACATACCAAAAACACCTGGAGAGTAATGTATACGCTGACAGAGAGTTTATATAACTATGAAGCAAATGTACTTATAATTTATAAACTAAGAGACATACAGCCACGAGGGTAAGAACAATGTACGAACACATCTAAAATATTATTGGTACCTACCTGTAATTTTAGTGCAGGTTCATTCACTCTTTATTGTCGGTTGACAAGTTATATACTGGATGTTTTGTAAAAATAAATATACGGGGTGTTTGTCTTATTATTTAAGTTTTTGTTTTCTCATTGCTCTTGCTTTGTTGTTCCTTTATTTCTCCTTCGTGAAATAAGTTATTAATAATGAATACTCGCAGTTACTGCAAAACTCGTGTTGAAGATCATACATTTATTTCTTGTTCAGTTTGAAAATTGGGTTCTAATATAGACTGCGTTGATATTGCTGCGTCTGAGGCATGCAGAATTCGAAATTTTAAAACTGGGCAGAAATGGAATTATACCAACTGCCTAAATATTGGAAGTAATTTAGATAGTTTAAAGGCAGTCATATTAAAACAGCAAAATGAAATTCTGGATTTTAAAAATCTTAATAATGCATCCATAAACACTCTGTCTCCCGTAGTCTTGGGAACTATTATAAGTGAAATTGCAATTTCAACAACAACATAAACAAGTAGAATGTGATAATAAGTTGGCTAATGATCTTTTGGGAGGGATGGATGTTAACACTTCGTTGGTAAATATGATGCTCCATCCACCTGTTCACGTCCTACAAAACTTCAATTATATATACACTACTGAAGATGTAAATAAAGCTCTTAGAAACATAATCAAAGTAAAAGCAAACAGTTTTTGGTCAAATTTATCAATCTCTAGAGACAAAACAAGTATGCAGATTGAATTTTATAAATCTGTTCGTAACGAGTTAAATAATCGTATAGCCCAAAGTGAAACTAATATTAAAATAAAATATTCAAATGGTGTTCCTAAATAATTAAAAGGGGACACTAAATTCGTCCAATAGATATCCTTTTACACTTAATTGTTTTTATCAAAATACCAGGGGACTCAATTCCAAAACTCATTTAATAAAATATTTAATTGTTGTGCTGAATCGTTCGACATTTTAATGATTAGGGAAACTTGGCTTACTAGCTCTTGTAATAATGAAGAATTATTTCCTTTAAATTATAATGTACTACGCCGCGACAGAAATGTTGCCCTAGTTGATCGATCTGTTGTTGGTGGTTTGCCTTAGCAAATCATATAAATTATAATATTGTTACTCCCGTTCGGGGAAACAATATAAAAGGGTTGTTACCAGTTTGGAGACTGAAGATAATTATAAAGTACTCATCTTGGTTGATGTTTGGCACACGAGTTATTACCACGGGTTGCGGAAATGTTTTATTGCTTTAAGGTGGCTTTGCACTATCAAAGAATTTGAACTATTTTATGTCATATTTTTACATCATATTCTTTGATATAGTGGCTCCGCTTTACATGTTCAAAATTTTTGAACTATTTGCCCTTATAAAGTAGGGGTATCAATAAAGAAAAGAAAAATATAGGTTGATCAAAATGATATATGACTTCACATTTGTCTATTTTTCACTTTGACATTTGATAACAACATAATCCCTAGAATTAACTAAAATTTGAAGTAAACGACCTTGAAATTTAGGACATGCTCTAAGTGAGAATTTCTATGTCATAGCATATAAACTATGAACAGTCAAATTTCTTTGAACGTGTAAAGTGTCAAAATCACATTGAACAATACGAAGTTGTAGAAATTGATGTAAACTTATGATCGTCTAAAACGCCCTTTACTTAAAAGTCACAAAGGCACAAACTGCCGGGCAACCTCTTACCATACACTAGTTATACAGTATAATAAGTATAGATCAGCAAAAAGGAGTAGGTTAGTAGAATACATAATTGACCTTCATTATGTGAAACCTGTGCTAACATCTAAACACAGACTATAATGTGCTGATTTATAATTGTTACAATAATAAACACTAACCAATTGTTGTACAGCAATAATAGTAAATATAAAATTGACAAATGACATCCCATAATAATATAATTCGTATACCAAATTCTAATGAAATATTTAGCCCTGATAAACCGAATGTTGAATTTCATTGCAAAAATATTAAAGAAACAAAAAGCACACAAGAAATATTTGAAATTTCTAGTACAAGTCAATGTAAAATTAATGTTTTTAAACCTTTTGTAAATGAATGCAAAGAAATAAAATTTCAGTTTTCACAATCATTGATGCTGGAAATAAAAACAAATAAATAAAGATTTTGCAAAATATAGAAGAATTTACAAAAGCTATTCCTACTATAAGACCACTGAAATAATTAGATACTAAACATGAAACACATTTTACTATATTGTATGTATTACTAACTATTATTGTTGTAACTTTAATGTGTTATAGATTAATAAATATAAATGAGAATAAAATATGTAAAGTCATTTGACGAAACAAAAACTATTCAGTTAAAATAACAATTGCCAGGAAGAAATAAAAATCAAACTTTAAAAGCTGTTTTTTTTTCACTCTTACGCAGATTTTGACGTTTGATATTTATTTTTTCATAGCAACTGCTATTTTCACGTAACAGTATACAAACTTATTGATAATACAGGGATTTTATTATTTAACTAAAATTTAATAAATACATTTAATTTTTCCATTTGTTTTATTGCTCCATTTACATTTAATTACATTTCTGATTTTTTGGGGTATATATATAAAATATATGCTTTAGGTTTTTGAGCACGCGACAGAAATAAAAAAGTCAACGCCACTGTACTGACTCCCAAAATTCTATACACAGTATCCAAAACATATACCTAAATAACCCGATAAACAGAACTCCAAATCCCAACGACTCAACACAACAACAGAGTCTTCCTCTGGATCCCTTCCCATGTCGGAATAGCTGGTAATGAAACAGCTGCCATCGCAGCCAAACATGCTACCGATATTGAACCAGTTACAGAAACAGCAATCACAAGGATATATTGATGGACAGTCGTAGAGAGTAGACGTGTCTTGCAGTGGTTCCACATATTTTTATATTTGCTGCTTGTAATTTTATATTGAAATATTTATTTTTAAAAAATGAGTTCTACAAGAAATACAGCAGCTATTGTTAAAGAGGTGACTGATCTTCTTTTGGGCGCGGATAGTAATTTCGTGACCACCTTAGCAAATAAAGTGTGTGAAAGAATTGAAAAGAAGTTAGAAGATCAGGCAAAAATTTATGAAAGAGTGATAAGTGATCTTAAATGTGAAAACTTAAAACTAAAAAGAATGATCGATGATCAAGAACAGTATTCACGCCGAAATAATGTGCGCGTATTTGGTGTAGAAGAAGAGCCAGGCGAAAACACTGAAGACAAGGTGCGTAATGTACTCAATAATAAACTTAAAATAAACATTAAACCAGAAATGATTGATCGGTGTCATCGTGTTGGCATTAAATCTAATTCTAGACCGCGTGCAATTATTATTAAATTCAACTCTTATAAACAACGTAAGTAGTATATGCGCCCATTGAGCACAACGGCACGCATATACTACTCTCTCTAAAAATTTTTTCATTTAGAATTTACAATTTTATAATTTCAAGTTTACCAACTCACTCAGAAGAAGTCAAGTAAATATTATGTTGAGCACAGCGGAACGCATATACTACTACCACAAAAGGAACTTTTGAGCACAAACGGAACGAACGGAACGCGTAAGTACGAATTGTGCTGGTTGGCATTATTTTTAAAAGTGTTTGGTTGTCCTACATGATATTTGAGTGCTAAAATACGACTGGTAATTGTTTATCGCGTTTATTTAATACCCGTACGGTAGTGTGTCTATACAATTGTTGTCTATATTGTTGATTACGCGCTTATCATATGTGAGTTGAAACGTTTTGGTCTCATTTTTATTAATTAGGTTTTTTGTTTGTTTGTCTCTAGTTATATTATTATATTTAATTTCGACAGTATCTGTTTCTTTAAGAACGATTTGTCTTAGGGTTTCATGATTAAGCTTTTGTGAATTTTGGTGGTTTAATGTAAACCCTTTAATTTTGCATACGCATTTGCACATAGCATCACACGCACAGTTATTAACTTTATAGGAATAACTTTTTGGACCAGTTGATAAGAACTCCTCAATATATGTATTAGAACCAAGTTCATCTGTCCAATCGCCTAACATACAACCTGTTTCAACAGTATTTAAACCGTTGTCAACATAGAAAACGCTGTCTGTGTCAAAATAAAGAACTGTATCTCCTAGTTTGTCAAGCACATCATATAATCGTAAGCGTGCATTAGCAGTTGTGTATGACGCTATTGCTATATTGGTTGCAGCATTATTTTCAATGTAGTAGTTTTTAAATTTGTATGTGACATGTACAATATTATCATTAACAAACACACAATCAATATTTGTTAGTCTGTCATCTAAGAGAATTTCGTAAAAACGTGCTGGTTCAGTAACATATTCTGATTTGGACATGTTTAATCTTTGACCAAATTTTCCCCACAGTGAATTTAAGCATATTTTGGCTACAGCTCTTTTACCGGGGTTTTCAATAATTGATTTAGGGTTTAAGTCTATATTTAATTTGCTTTTAACTGCTACTATATAGTCTTTTATTGTTTTAAAATCATTATCCCATGATGAAGTTTCTAATTTTATTTTCATAAAGTCTTTAATATAGCCTTTAAATAAGTTATTAGATTGTTGTTTATAATGCCAAACTTCATAGATTTCTTTAATTTGATATCCTTTTTTTATTGCTTTTTTAACTTCAATTGTAGTCCACGTACCTGTTAAACAACGTTCTTCGCTACTGTGTTGACAGATATTGTTACGATTTAAAACACATTGGTAACACAATGGAAACATTAATTTTTCATTGTTGTTTATTTTTGTTTTTATAGATAGTACAGGGTGATATAATTTTTTTGGTGGTAATATTTTACATTTGATAAAACCAAACCACTGGCTATTATATTTATGAGGTTTTTCAATTATTGTAGGATGACCAACGGGAAAGTAATCATAATATTGAACTGTTGGATACAAGCTGCACACATCAATATATTTAATTTTTTCACCGGGTTTAACTTTATATTTTAATTTTGTAGCATTTGTACGACCTCCAAAAAACGAGTCTCTAGGATCTAACGAAGTAATAATATTTGGTTTTGCACATTTTTTATAATTTTTCTCCCACTTACATTCCCACATTTCTATAACAGTATAACCATGTCTCTTAAGTAATTCAGTTCTCATTATTGTTTTGTTATACAAATAACTGAAATGTGTTTTTGTAACATTATTAATATTATTAGGTGTATAACATTCTTTACAACCATGCCAAAAACAGCCGTGGAATTGATATATAGTTTTATTTATACTATCATATCCATCCACTTTGTTGCCGCATATAATTTCTTCACAACCGTTTAAAGCGTGTTTTATGTTTTTGTTATTAAAACTTTGTAACCAACTAATAGATTTTTGACTATAACAGTCTGTCTGTTTTTTTATCAATTACACCTATTGTGTTGTTTTGCAAATATTTTGATCTGTAAATAGCCATACACACACTAGCTATAGTTAAATATCTAAATGGATCAATGTTTGCAATTTCGAGAAATTGGTTTCTGAGTTCTATACAGCCTCTTCTTAAAATATTAACGTCTGACTGACAATATTCACGAAGTTCTTTTTTATTATCAAATATGTAATTCTTACCAAGTGATTCATACCACTTTAAAAATTCTTTGCGTTGTTTTGGTTTCATAGAATCATAACCATAGAAATCTTTATTTGGTATGGGTCCAACATAGTTATTGTTTTCAGGTGTGTTATAATAATGTGGATAATATCCTTTTTTGAGTTCTTTTAAGCCAAATGTTTTTGGGAAGTTACTAAGAGGCCCAGATACAAAATTTATGCTATCAATTATTTTTAGATTTATATTTTTAATTTCGAGTAACATGAGTTTTGAGCCATTATATATGGTATATGGTTTTATAGTATTTTCTAAGCAATATTTTAATATGAAATGTGAATCATAAGCTTTAGTATTATGTGCTATACATGTATATCCTTTATGTTGTTTATTAATTAACCACTTACAAAA
Source organism: Stenolophus ochropezus (assembly GCA_035578165.1). Classification (NCBI taxonomy): domain Eukaryota; kingdom Metazoa; phylum Arthropoda; class Insecta; order Coleoptera; family Carabidae; genus Stenolophus; species Stenolophus ochropezus. Next base: position 9,698,877 of record JAQOWZ010000012.1, on the reverse strand, counting down.
TTCATCGTTATTATAAAATATAAATTCAGTTCCATCGAAATACTGAGCAATAATTAAATTAGGTACGTGTATACCTGTATTTTGCTGAGCTTCATAGTCAAAGAATATATATTTTTCTGTGTATGAACAATTTTTACATAATTCACAATTTTTACAGTTACCAGGTTTACAATTTTTACAGTTTACACAATTACATTTTCCACCATTTTGTGTTTTTGGTTGTATGTAACATTTGTGTTCTTTGGCAAGTACAGGATTTTTACAATTTGTACAAAATTCCCAACCGCAATTATGTTGTTTATCAGTTGTATATATTTTTTCACAAACTTTACATCTTTTTCTTGCATTACAGTAGTAAGATAACCCACTTTCTGCGTTTTGGAATGCAGACCAATATGGCGGCCGGTTTTGGAATGCAGACCAATATGGCGGCCCGAATATTATTATAGCTAGTGTTTGTGGTTATAAATAGAAGTTTTGTTTTCGAGAGTTTATTCTGTTAGAAGAGAAGTTGTCGAAAACACCTAGCTTATTCAGGTACGATTATTTCAAAATACTGTATGTATTTGTTAGTTTCTATAATTTGTTTTAATATTTATTTACAGAAATGGATTTTACGAAGTTGAATCAGAAAGGACAATTAACCGATGTAAAACCTCGAGTGAGAGTTATCGACTTGGAAAAGGGAAAGAAATACAAGCTAGTCGACATTAAAGCAGTTAAAACAAGCTATGGAAGAAAAATAATTGCGGAGTGTGAAGAATTTATAACGTATCTCCCTGCTAGATTCGATGATTTAACTGACGAAGACATTTCTGATTTGAAAAAATCTGTTGCAAGATGGTCTATTAAATATACCGGAATAAAAGCCTATGGCACAGGAAAACAAGCTAGGTTAATAGAATTTGTTGAACATAAAATGTAATTGTATAATTTACTATACTCAATAAAAATAAATAAATTATATTACATGTTTCATTATTTCCTTACATACCTTTTATCTTATAAATGAAACACTAAATAAAAATATGTTAGTGTTATTCTTAATTTCCAATTGTAAACATGTGTACAAAATTCAAACATCCTTTCTCGGCTATAATTGCTGGCCCCTCAGGCAGTGGAAAGTCGTATTTTGTAAACAGCTTTGTTTCTAATCTAAATAATACGAGTGATACTGAGTTTACTAAAATTTATTGGCATTATGGAACATGGCAAAATTTATATAATACTATAAAAGGTGTGGAATTTGTCGAAGGATTACCAGACATCGAAAATATTAACGGAAAAGATCCTCAACTTATGATAATCGATGATTTAATGAGAGAGGCAGACGAACGAGTTGTAGATATATTTACTAAATGGTCTCATCATAAAAATTTATCCGTATTTTTTCTTACGCAAAATTTATTTCATCAAGGAAAAGGCCAAAGAGATATATCTTTAAATGCAAATTATATAATTAATTTCAAAAATCCTCGAGACAAAGCGCAAATTTTACATTTATCAAGACAAATATGCCCAGAAAATGTTAAATTCGTGCAGGATGCATACAATGATGCAACATCTGAACCGCATGGGTACATAATTTTTGATCTCAAACAAAGCACTCCCGATTGGCTGCGATATCGCACATCACGTGATAATCTGACATACGTTTATTTGCCCAAAAAATCGCATAAATACGGGAGTACAAATTTACCAGAGATTATTTCATGAAAATGAGTAAAACTGTCATTAACAATGCAGAGCTCTTGCGTGCCCTGCACAGATTGAGACCGAAGGATAGATTAGCTCTGTTAAAAAACGCTGATTGTAATTCAGTTAGATGTATTTGTGAATGTATTTATAATATTTTACATGGTAAAATTCCTCTCAGTCGAAAGCAGCAAGCTTCAATAGGACGTCATAAAAACATTTTAAGAAAACTAATAAAACGCGGTGATAGCTGGAAAACTAAAAAGCGTGTGTTAGTTCAATCAGGTGGAGCATTCTTACCTTTTTTGTTAGCACCCCTTTTAACCGGTGTTCTAAGTAGTTTATTTAAAAATTAAAAATGGAACATGCTAAGAAAATGATTTTAATATCTCCTGAAAATTTGAATCGCTTACGTAGCAACGTTAAAGAAGAAGAAGATTCTATAACTAGCCAGCTGGATAAAGATATGAAAAATATTTTAAGTTCCAAAATATCGGAATATGAAAAATGGATCAAGTATCAAGAAATTTTACAAAGATATTTATATTTTCAAAAACAAAGTAGAGAGCCTATAAAACTAGCTATCGAGCACGAGATTTCTTCAGAAGCCCAAGTACCTGTAAAGAAGCAAGAAGATGATGATGATGATGGAAATATAATAAATATTATTCCTAAATCCCTTCAAGAAAAAGCTCGATTAATAGTACAAAAATTAAAACTAGATAGAACGGTTTCTTGGGATAAGAAGGGTGTTGTTTCAATTTATGAGAAACAAATTCCAAACTCAAACATATCAGACTTAGTTGCCGACATTGTTAGAAATAGAAAACGTAGTAATCCTACTGGCTGGGAAACATTTTTACATGCATTAAAAGAAATAAATTTTCCAACAGAATTAATAAATAATCCCCAAAGAAAAAAATATTTTCAGTCGAAGTCTGTTATTGACACTCCTAGAACAAAAAGTAAAAGAAGGCAATCTTTTTGGTACGACGACGCCGAAACCGACTACGAATCAGTGAAAGCCAAGTCTAGAAAAGAGTGGAAACGATATACATTTTAAAATGAATAAAATATTGTCTAATATTTATTTTGATACTTCTAATCCTGCCGGTTTTTCAGGAGTTCATAATCTTATAAATTCTGTAAAAAATAAATATAAACCAAAAGAAATACAAAAATGGATTAGTTCACAAGACGCATATACGTTACACAGACCTGTCCGAAAACATTTTATAAGAAATAAATATAAGGTTTCAAATATTAATGATATATTCCAGGCAGATCTTTGCGATATGCGCAAGCTAAGTCGCTTCAACGATAGTTACAAATACATTTTGACAGTCATTGATATATTCAGTAGATATGCGTGGGCATTTCCTTTAAAAGATAAGAAACCTGAGTCAGTCATACAAGCATTTAAAATCTTGTTTAATGAAAGAAAACCAATTTTCTTACAAACTGACAAAGGCTCAGAATTTATTGCTAAATCAGTAAGATCATTTTTAAAACAAAACGATATTAAATTTTATGTGACTCAAAATTCAGATATTAAAGCCTGTTTTGTAGAAAGATTTAACAGAACATTGAAAACAAAAATGTATCGTTACTTTACATATAAAAATACATACAGATATGTGGATGTATTACAAAATCTGGTTACTGCTTACAATAAGACAAAACATCGTTCAATACAAATGGCTCCTTGTGAAGTAAATGAAAATAATGTATTGGAAGTATGGAGAAATCAAAATAAAGATAAACAAAACTTAACAAAGAAACAAGGAAAATATAAAATTGGAGATATTGTTAGAATATCTAAATACAAAAAAATTTTTGAAAAGGGTTATGAATCTAACTGGAGTGAAGAATTGTTCAAAATATATGCTATTAGCAACAGACTCCCAGTCGTTTATAAATTAAAAGATTTAAATAATGAAATTATAGAGGGCACTTTCTACGAGAATGAATTACAACGAGTGTATATTGAATCTGATACAACGTATAAAATAGATAAAATATTGGAGACCAAAGGCACTGGTAACAGAAAGAAATTGTACGTTAAGTGGAGAGGATATAGTGACAAGTTTAATTCCTGGATACCGGCAAATACTGTTCGTTTATTAAACAATGAATGATAAAGAATTTTTTATAACATTACCTAGTAATAGTTCAATGCAATATTTTCCTAATAACAAAACTACACGTTTTACGACTCAATTACCGCAAAACATTAAATTAGTCGGATCCTGGGAAGTAGCATTATCTGAAATTATATATCCTTGTTCTATTTACAATGTCAATGAACGCGAAAATACAGTAAATATTTCGATAAAAAATGATAAACAACAATCAGATGCATTTATTGGCAAAGTTCCTGCAAGAAATTATGAAAGCATTGATAGTGTATTACATGAAATGAATCACCACGCCGTGATAAATAAATATGTAGCATTTTCCTATGACACCAAAGAAAAACGAGTAGCAACAAGATTCAAAGTTGCAAACGTTTGTTGTATGAAATTATCTCACCGGCTAGCACTTCAACTAGGTTATCCACCGTTTACAGACATATATCAACAAAAAACTTCAATTAATATACCTAATTTAAAATTAGGTATACCATCTCAATTATATATTTACTGTGATATCATAGAACCTCAATTAGTAGGCGACGTTGTCACTCCATTGTTAAGAATTGTCCACGTTAAAAATGACACATATGTTTTTGGATCTAATGAAATGATTACATATCCTCAACCACATTTCATACCTGTTTTAAGAAGAGAATTTTCAAATATAGAAATTGATATAAGGACTCACGATGGATATGCAGCGCCATTTCAATTTGGGATTTTGAGTGTGAAACTTCATTTTCGACGAACATAATGAAAACTTGTCCGTATCAACAATATTATAATTTTCAAGCAGGTAGCGGTATAGGACCCGTATATAAAGGAAGTCAATTTCAACGTGGTCATGGAATAGGAAGTTTCTTCAGTGGATTGTTTAGAAATATTTTACCGTTAATACGGAAAGGTGTAGGAGCAATTGGTAAAGAAGCATTAAACACAGGAATTAATTTTTTCTAATTTTGACATATAAAGTGTCACTTTTCAAAACTGACTGACGTTTTGAAACGTCAAACTTTTCGTAACCAGTTACGAAAGAAAAATCTTTCATAACTGGGTGACGAAAAGTAAATTTCATCACCAGTTACAAAAAAAATGCAACAAATACTATATTTTAAATTTATTGATAAATATTAATAACACAGTTTTTACATTCTGTTATGTTAATTCCTGATGTTACGGAAGTTTGATTAGTAGTACTTCTTGCAGTAATTTGGGATACGCACCTTCTTTCACCAAGAATTTCAGTTTTGAAAAGTGACACTTTATATGTCAAAATTAGAAAAACAACATTAACAATCGAAATAAAGCGCACCCACGTATTTGATTTTTTATTAATTCATAAAAATAAATAATTTCAAAAGAGTAAAATTGCAATAATATTATCAAAATTAGAAAAAATCTTGTATGTAACACGTTAGAAAATGCAATTTTGTGTAACTTGCGCGATTTTGCGGGGTCTCGCTTCGCTCGCCCCGCAAATATCCCACCGTTACACAAAATAAGGCATTTTCTAACTGGTTACATAAATAGCTATTTTGGGTGATTTGAGTGAGAATCAATCACCTAAAGAATCGTTTAAGAAACGCATTGGAGAGGCGGGGATTAATTTAAAACGAAAAGTTGATGATAAAATTGAAAAGCTAATGAGTGGCTCAGGTTATAAAAAGAAGCGTTTAATTAAGAAACCTATTCATTCTACAACTTCTCGCAGTACAGTAAAGAGCAAAAAACGTTCTAGACAAGCAGATATATTTGATTAAAATGGCATTTTTACATGCCCAATCATGTGAATGTGTGAAAACTGAATTAGATTTATTTACCGTACCTCCTACACAAACTAGTATTGAAAGTGGTCAATGGGTAAATTACAGACCTTTGTCGTCAATTACTGAAGACGGACCCATAGAATTTGTAATTCCTGGCCATGGAGAAGATTATCTTGATTTATCACAAACTATGATTTATCTAAATGCAAAAATTGTTAAAGCTGATAATACTGCTTTGTTGGAACCAGATAATGTTGCCCCCGTTAATAATTGGCTACATTCTATTTTTAGTCAAGTTGACGTATATTTAAATCAAAAACTTGTTTCTCCACCAAATAACACGTACGCATACAGATCATATATAGAAACTCTATTAAACTATGGGAAAGATGCGAAAAAATCTCACCTCACTTCAACGTTATGGTACTCTGATGACGCCGGAAAAATGAACAATACGGAGGCTGCTGGAAATTCCGGCTACAATAAGCGTAAAAAGTTTGTAGAAAAAAGTAAAAATGTTGATATGATTGGTCACCTTCATGTTGATATTTTCAATCAAGAAAAATTTTTACTACATGGTGTTGAAATGAAATTGAGGCTGGTGAGATCGAGAGACAGCTTCCACTTAATGTCACCAGATTCTAATTATAAAGTACAAATTAATGAAGCTACATTACTTGTGCGGCGTGTCAAATTAAATCCAAGTATATTATTGGCACACAATAAAGCATTGGAAATGTCTAATGCTAAGTACGCCATTACCAGATCTATTGTAAAAGCAGTTACTATTCCGACCGGTATTCAAGGAAAATCATTAGATAACATATTCTTAGGACAGCTTCCGAAGAGATGCATAATCGGATTTGTCTCAAACAAAGCATTTAATGGCGATTATAAGTCAAACCCTTTTAATTTTGAAAATTTTAAAATAAATTATTTGTCGTTATGTGTAAATGGGCAACAATTACCATCGAAACCATTACAACCGTCATTCAGTGGCAAAAAATCCTACATACAAATGTACAATACATTGTTTTCTGGCACAGGTATTCATTTTGGTAACAGTGGCAACGAAATCGACAGGGACAGTTACCCGAATGGTTACTGTTTATCTGCATTTGATCTCACGCCTGACTTGGCTGCAAATTCTATGTTACACTGCAATTTAACACGACATGGTTCTTTCAGAATTGAAGTTGGTTTTGAAACTGCCCTTACCGAAACAGTAAATTGTGTTATTTACGCAGAATTTGACAATATTATTGAAATTGATAAAAATAGAAATGTAATTGTTGATTATGGTAGTTAGTTTATAAAAATATATCAATTATAAAAATCGTATATATATCTTGTAAAATATAACCACAGAAATTAGTTTGGCTGTGACACTCATACAGACATGGATGCTACATTTATACGTACCGTACTTCAAAAATATTTTAAGAAAAACACAAGTCACTATGGAGTGTATGCTGCGAACAAATTGCCGCAGCATGTAAATTTTCCATGTACAATAATTATAAATACTGACCCTGATACGATGCCTGGTACTCATTGGGTAGCAGTATTTATTGATCGCTCAGGACATGGAACCTACTTTGACAGTTACGGACGACCACCTTTAGTAAAGGAACACAATGAATTTTTAGGAAGAAATACACGCACATGGACATACAATACAGCCTCATTGCAAGATTATTCAACTTCAGTTTGTGGTTATTATTGTTTAGTGTATTTGTTATTTAGAATTAATTGTTATACAAATAATGATTTTGTGAAATTATTTAATAAATATTGTAAATCTGAAAATGATGAATTTATAAGATATATGTTTAATTATTACTTTAATAAAAAATGATGAATTTATAATGTATACGTTTAACTATTACTTTAATAAAAAAAATATTTTTAATTATTTGTTTTATTTCATTCGTTTTTATTTTCTATCATACAGATATATATGTTCATTAGGTAGGTACTAGGTAGGTATACATACGTTGTAGAAAATATTATATTACAAACATTGAATTAAAATTTTCTAGTGATATTTTATTAAATTTACGCAATGAAATACATTTTTATTGAAATATATGATTATGTAATACATAAAAAGTACCTATATTTAAAATATTTATACACATTTAGTTTTCTTTAAATTATTTACATACATTTCATTATTATTATTATTATTACAAATTAATATAATTAAAAATAAACTAATCTAATTTCATTCTTTTCACGTCATAGGAAATACTATTTACATCTTTAAATTATTTACATAGGTACATTTCATTATTATCATTATTACAAATTAATATAATTAAAAATAACCTAATCTAATTTCATTCTTTTCACGCCATAGGGGATACTATTTACATTATCTATTAGTCTACGTTTCATGAATTTTATACTAAATTTTTTTGTTTCATGTTTTGTGACAACATTGTGAGTAGATGTACATCGAATATTGTCAAAAGAAATTACTGGGCCTTTAATATTACTATTAAAAATCAAATTCTTCAAACATTCAAAATTAATGACTTGGGAATTTTTATAATTTAATGTGAAGCCTTTAACTTTACATACTTCTGTAATCTTTTCACTAGTTGGCGAATAAACTTTGTATGCATAATTCTTCGGTCCACCACACACAAATTCAGTTATATAGCTGCCTAACCCATAACAAGATAACTCATCAGTAAGATCACCCAAAAAGTTACCTGTCGGGGGCTCCCGCTGTCCTGGCGAGTGGCAGTATATAATGGAATCAGTGTCGTAGTATAATACCCTATTACCTAGCTCTTGTAAAAATTTATGGAGTTGTAAACGAGCTTGTGCCGTTGTGTAGGCTGCTATGACCACATTCACAGTTCGAAGTTGTTCGATGGCTTCATTTGCGTGAACCCAGTGTACGTACAGCATCTGGTCACCTGCTGGGATAATCCTCTGAACTTCAATTGCTGGATTCGACAATAATTCATAAAGTTCTTCAGCAGATGATACAGTTGATGTACAAGGTCTATTTTGTGTTTGTGCAAATTTACCTATTAACAAATTAAATGAATATTATAATAAAATTTATATTAATTTTTAAATAAGTTATTTATATTACCCCAGAAAGAATTCAGCATAAGTTTGGCAATTGATCTTTTTCCAGCGTTCTTCTCAATCTTATTTGGATCTAGATGAATTCCTTCATTGATGTAATAGTTCTGAATGTACTCATTCCTAGTTTCATTATCGGAACAGTCGTCGGGATAACCAGAAGCCTCTTGCTTCATTTTTAGAAATGTATTAATGTATTCGACGAATAATCCTCCTGTTTTAGTATCTTTATTGTAAACAGTAACATTGTATTGCCAAATTTCGTGCACTTGTAAAATTTTGTAGCCAAGAGAAACCGCATACTGGACCTCGTCAGAAATGTATGTCCCAATAAATTGTCTCTCATCATCACTGTGATTGCAGTCATTTTGCTCTAAATTATCACAACATGTACGACATAATACAAACATAAGTTTCCCATGGATTTTTCGTGGTAAGACAGGGTGAAATAATTCACTGGGCGGTAAAACTGTGCATTTAATTAAGCCTTCAACCTGGCTAATATCGTTATTAGGACATAACGATTCGCATTCTGTTCCGATAAAAATTTTTGGATGGCCTACTGGATATTTTCCATACTTACATACAAATGGATAAAGAGAACAGACATCTACATATTTTATTTTTTCATCATTTTTAATTTTTTTATATAAACTGGTATTGCCTGTTCTTCCGCCAAAAAATGCATCTCGCGGTTGTAATGGCATATTGTTTAAAATTTCATGCTTTTCAAGTTGACAATTTAAATTTTTATCTTCTTTTAATAATTTTCTGAATTCGCACTCCCAATTGCTAATTACTTTATATCCTAATTTTTTAATTTTATTTAATTTTGATATTGTTCGTTCGTATCTTTCATCTAAAGTTTCTTTTGAATTACTAAATATTTTTTCATTTCTTTTCGTTCTGTAACATAATGTACACCCATGCCAAAAACACCCCAAAAATTCAAAAACTAATTTATCTAGAGAATAATAACCATCTACCTTAAAACAATTTTCAATGACTGCTTCATTACTACGTCCTGCATGTTGAATTTGTATTCCGCGTACATTTTCTTCATGTATCAACCATTTCAGCGCAATTTTTGATTGGTTGTCTTTCATGCGATAACCTTTTTGTGGTATAATACCAATTGTATTCGGCTTCAAAAACAAACGTCGGAACACACGATTACAGGCTGAAGCGATAGTAATCCCTTCACTGAAGGGACATACTTTACAATCTTCAATGAAATTATTTCTAAATTTTTCGCATGCTCGACGCAAAATTTCAACGTCAGACACGCAATACTCGATAATTTCTTTATTCATATCAAATATCACATTATTCTCTATTTGTATATTATACCATTCCAAAAACTTTTGTCGTACAGAATGATTCATGCTATCTACAGCATAATATTCAGGGGCTGGTAACGGTCCTATGTAATTTTGATTTTCTACTTTATTAAATAAATGTGGGAAATATCCTTTTTTTAAAGAATGTGGTAAATCCATTGCTTTAGGTAGAGCTGATAACGGCATTTGTAAATAATTTAGAGAATCTATAAATTTAATATGATTAATTTGTAATAGCATAATTTTTGAGCCATTCAAAATTAATTTTGGTTTAAGGTAGCGTTCTTCTACAAGATATTTTAAAATAAACTGACAATCAAACGATTTTGCATTATGTGCGATACAAATAACAGAAGAAAATGAAGTGCGCGGAAGTAAAACATATGTTAAAAAGTTTTGCAACGGGTCCTTTTTAAATATTTGTTGACGAATGCCACAGGAGTTACATATTTGTTTCAAATCATCTATGTTGCAACAGGTAGAGCATGACTGCTGTATGACACATAAATTTATTTCGTGCTCTTTATCATTACCGAGCATTTTTTCTTGATATGTCTCGAAATCATAATAAATAAATAAAGTATTACCTTTTAATACGGTTTTGTCCTTAATAATATAGCACATATGTCCCGGCTTTTTATAAGATTCACAAAAACTACAGTAAACTTCACCACATACATGTAGCCTGCCTTTTTTACACTTGTATATTTTTAAACATTGTTCACATTTTTTAACTCTTTTACACTCAAAATTTAAATGATTGTCCAAGCACTGCTGTCCACGGAATTCTCTTTGGCAATGTTCACATTTAATTAATTGAATAGTTATACTACATGCAGGAGAATATTTGCAATAAGAACAAATATTTTTACAAGAATGACCACCCCTTACATTGTAAGCAACGTGACATTGTTCGCAAAAATATTTGCACGAAAATGCTGCAGGTAAACTTTTTATAACAGAGTAATGGTTTTGATAGTACAAAAGATTCAGTCTCTTAAGATTTTTCCCCTTTGCACCTTCAAATATTACTTTTCCACGGCTATTAAACTCATATACACATATGTTATAATTAGAATAATAACGTTGGAATTCAGTTAATTCTGGAATACCTGCGCCATTAGTACCTATATTAACTCTTGCATTTCTTAAAAGTTCATGTGTTCTTGTAGTTTGTATTCCATGTGTATTTTTAACAATATATTTTAAACATGGATCATTTTTCACTAATGATTCTGCAACTACAAGTGCACGAGGTAAACAGAAATTATCTGTATTTTCTATTTCCAATATACCATGTTTCCGTCGACAAAATTCCGAATACATTAAGCCATGTCCTTTTAATTTTCCTGAACCAGAAGGCATAGATACCCTGGTCATCTCGACTGTGAATTGCCCTTCGGAAAATACTTCTTTATTGCTTTGCAATATTTTGGTCAATGCTTCCCACAAAACATCAACGTGAAGTTGATCTGCACGCCTGAAGCTGAGCCAAGCTGGTCCATGTTCCAGACATGGAGTTTGAAATATAAATCCGACATAATCTTGAGGATTCACTGATTGCAACACAAAATCTATAACGTTTTTTATGCTATCGTAGAACCATATTATAGGATCTTCTTGTACAGGTGGATCATTCAAAGAAAATGTTATTTTTCTCCCAGTTAAATTAAACTGTTTTATGTGTTTTTCAATATCGGAAGTAATGTTGAAACTTTCCCGATTTACACCACCCACACCACCTCCACCAGTTTGTACACTTTCACTTATTAAGTTTCCACAAATTTCATAAAAAGCGTCATAATCTTCTTGTTGCATTTCTACTTCTTCTTCTTCACTTAACGAAGAAATAATAATTTCCTCACAAATACGAAAAAAGTTATCGAAATTTATTTGATTTCCGCTGTCCATATTGACCCGAGTGTTACTCAACGACTGAATTTCTTCCTTTGCTTTTTTTTTGTTTATATGCAATCCTTTTTACTAAGTGATCAGGGTGGTATTAAAAAAATTTAACCAACCTGTATATTTTCAAGGGTACATTATCATAATGTTAGATTCGAACAAAATTTTTGTTACAACCCTGGGAAGAGTTTTATACCTGCGTTGAAGATGGGGATCTGAGATAAGATTTATAGCATTTAACAAATGCTTTTCTTTCTTTTAATTCCAATAGTTTAAATTTTTTTAATAACTAATGTTTGTTTGATGTTAATAAATAAATAAATAAAGTATGCAATTTCTGCAGCGAATATTTGTAGGTACTCAGGCATCTATATAAAGTTATTTTATTATTTTATTTTATACCTTACCTTTTTACAAAATTAAATCCCCATTGGTTGACGACTCTACAAATTTTTCTCACTGGACTCTCTTATTGGAACAGGTGTAAACGGGAGGTAATTAAAAATACGAAACATGATTGTTCTTTATGTAATATATTTTTTTTCTTTTAAAATAAAAGTATTTACAGACTTTACATCCTTATATAATTTATTGTAATAATACGTATAATATTCTATAAATATTAATTTAAAATCTAAATTCTTAAAAAATAAATATTCATATAAACTATCTTTTATGTCTAACTGATTTCTTATACTAAATATTACTACATTTTGTAAAAAATTTTTATATACATAACAAAATTTTTTATATTTTACATTATAACTATCTATTACGTTTACTATTATATTCTCTAACCTAATTAAATTCCTAACATGCTCCTTATTTGACACTATAAACTGATTCTTAAATCTACACTTCAATTGTTCCCGCGGTAATATACTGAAATCAGCCCAAACGAGACTGCATATTCTGTTCATATCTTTATCGCTACACTTACTTTTTAATTCAAGTTTTTTTAAATAATTCACTAATCTAACGTAATCTAAAATGTCTATATAATTTTTTTTTTATTACATTACCCACAAGCCTCACAATCACTCGCGGTACCGGATTTGGTTCTAAGCCGACCGTAATAAACACTTTCCGCGTACTATCTAGAGGAATCGGTGTTCCTCTCAGTAGACGGTCATTGTTGTCGGCTACATCTTTATTAGGCGGTAGAGTAAATCTTGCAGTTTCTGCATCTCCGGTGATGAGGTCCATATTCTCTATAACCCAGTCAGATACCAACGGGCAGTCTGGTATATCCGTGATGTCCGGGGTCTCATCATCTTCGCTGCACACTAGCTGCTGGGCGTACGGCTCTCCGATCTCTGATTCCGGCGACGACGAGATCACTAGCGGCTCCAACTCCGGCGATGGTAATGAAAGGCGTTCCACACGCACCTTTTTACGAGGTACAATGTCTTCTTCATCACCAAAGTTCTCGTCGCACACTTCCTGAAGAGCCTTCTCGAAGTCTGCTGCCGTTACCGGTGATGGAGAATCATAGTCACGATGCACCACATCAGCGTTCAACGAGTTTATATTTTTTATAAACTCATTAACGTTCGCCGTTGAAGTTGACGCGAATGGTTTTCTTAATACAATATTTTCAAGTATTCTAAATTTTTGTTTTGAAACAACTCCTGAAGGAGGTATAACAAAGTTATCAAAATTTTGTGAAGACATCTTCAAAATGAACCACACAGTCAGAAACTATAGGTATACTGAGAAAAAATATTTTCTAGCTCCTTATATAATAGAAAATAAGGTAAGAATAGGAATCAGATAAATATTTAGAAGTACCGTTAGGACACCCTTATAGCATAAGCATATCCAACCGCGATAAAATATTTCCTAACGACGGGCTCTTTTTGTGTACCTGCACAAGGGTCAAATTTATTACCGTAGCCGCATGCAGGTGTTGTGTTAAGTACCATTTATATGCGGCCTATTATCTAGCCAGATTCAACCCCGTGCACATAGACGTACTCAAATAAATTTACCAAATTTTATTACTTTTTTTCAAATTTCCAATGAAACAGCTTATTGTAATCCACATACTTCATTTTAAAATTATGTATCATTTATTTTACATCTAAATATGTACTTAAAATTCACATACCATTCAATTAAGCCTATTAAAACTATTTATTAACCCCATTCACGAGTCGTTAATATTCCGGCCGCCATATTGGTCTGCATTCCAAAACGCAGAAAGTGGGTTATCTTACTACTTGTGAAAGATCTTTCAGCAAATTAAAATTAATAAAAAATTATTTACGATCGTAGATTGGTCAAGAACGATTTAGTAATCTCGCTATACTATCCATTGAGTATGACATTGCAAAAAGTATTAATGTAGACCATATTATTGACAAATTGGCCTCAGAAACAGCCAGAGATTTTATAATGAACGAACTCATATTTTATTGTTTATATTCCTACATATTAGTAAGAACTAATTTTAGGCTTAAATCTTAAATATATATAACTTAAAATACACTTTCAAAGTTATTGTGTTATTTCTCTTCCTAGAACATTCGGGGCGCAAAATTCATATCTTGCCAGGAACGCTCATGACCCAAGCTACGACGCTGGGTGCAGCCCACCCCCATTTTAGGGTTGAAGTTATGCCATTGGTACTAATCCATTCCGGTGTCCCCCGTTATACTAAAATTCACGTGTTCGAGCGTTTTTTGCAAAATTAATGTTAAGTGACCAAAAAGTGCGCTGATAATTTTCACTGGGCCAGCCTGTATAGTTACTTGTATGTATATTTTATTTCTATGGTACTTTGTTACATAGTGTTTGCATATTAGTATTGTTACTATTAATATTATATATTATAATCAGTTATCCTTCTACCTTCAGTAGGATCAGTAATATTATTATTATTTAAGGTTTTCTTTATTGTGGCTCTGTAGCACCTATGTACTCAGTGTTTTATTGTTATGGTAGAAGTTAAGATACATGAAATTCACTTTCGGATAAGCCGATTGGCCCTTATAAAGTTTTATGGGACTTGCGGTATTGGTACTTTTAGACAGGTAGCAGTGGCGGCTTGTCCAGGGTGGCAGAGTGGGCAGTGCCCCTTCAAATTAAAATAAAATATGTTTTCTATTTCACATGAATATATTTTTATTATTAATTATTATAACAATATAAATTTCATCTTATACTACTTAGCATTTAACAATGTACTATGTTAGTGGTCTATTTAAATAGAAATTAGCGCGGCGCCGCTGTGCAACACAATATTATATGCATCAAATTCGACCAGCGGGGACACGCATCCGCTAGACGAAACTATGATGATATACTGCTTAACGATACGTTCCAAACATAAATGGAAACAAGATGACTGTAAAAGTGAGACAGCGCTATGTACGTGAGTGATTTCGTGCAGTATACAGCGGTTGTCAGCCCCCTCGCCATCTCGAACGGTGTTGTACTTGTATGATTTAAAATAGTTCAAATAAATTCTGTAATATGAATGATAAATAAAGAGATGTAAAGATTTAATTTGTTTATAATAAAATAATAATTTAAAATAAATATTCGATAAAATTGATAAAACAAAAATAATGCATATTGTGATTATTTTTATTCTTAAATAAATTTTTTAAATATATATATATATATATATATATATATATATATGTATATATATATATATATATATATATATATATATATATATATATATATGTAAAATATCATTGAAGAATTTTTAAATATTATTAATATTTTAATTTTGAAACAAATGCTTTGCTTATTATTAAAGTTTGTAAATTTATTCATAGAAATAATACGAATAGCCGAGTGTAGAGCCAGAGGAGGCATGCATACCCTGAGATTCGGAAACAATCGGACGTGTTCGGTGAAATATACTCATTGCATGTTATATTTCTAAAATCGCCAGATCGTCAGTCGTGTATAAATTGTATCTGTAAGCGTGTAAGATTTGATTAAACATTTACGAAAATATTTTCTTGATAAAATAATTGATCATTTTGCTGAAACTAAAGAAGAATTGATATAATATATAAACAATTGTAATTAACAATTAGTGTATTCTGCTTCTAGCTCATTAGAATGTTTTAGTTCATGGGATAAGAATTTATTTTTAGTTATTCTTAACCAAATAGAAATGATATTTGTTTTCTTTTTATTTATATTATATTTCAAATTTATTTCAGTACCTATATCATTTTTAATTTGTTTTTTTACTTTCTTCATTACCCCTACCCATTTTTTTACTATCATTGACCTTTCCGTTGGGTTGTGCTGAACATAAATACCTATTTATATTTATTATTAATAATATTAAAATTATTAGTGACGAAATGAGAGTTCTAAACATCGATTCATGACCACGTTTTTCTCACCAAAATCTTTGACACTAACAAAAAAATTTGCCCCCTCGCTCAAAAATACCACGAGCCGCCACTGACAGGTAGATTTTTCTGTCGAATGATGTTAAGGGCCGTACCACAAATTTTCTTTCAAAATGTTTCCTAATTATATACTTTTAAATCTAAAGTAAAATATTCAAATAATGATACATTTTAAATGCCGTCTTCTAATTTCAATTTGTAAATTGAGAAGAGATTAAATTATTAAAATAAATTCAACCGTAAATTTTAAATACAAACAGTTATTAAATAAATATAAGAAACACTTGGTTGTTTAAAAAAATTGAATTTTATTTTTATTTATATTTCGACTTTTAAGGCCATTAACAGGAAATACTAATAAATATACTTCACATAAAATTTCTAGTATTTATACATAGAAGAACAAAGACAGAAACTAAGTATTAACCACCTTTTCAATGGTAAAAATATCTAAAAATGATTAAAGCGGAGAGATCAATGGAGATTTGACTAAGTCAAGTTGTTCATTTTTAAAATTATTTTTTTTCTTTGAGTGACCTTTGGATTTCCAATTACATATTCTAAGAACTCCATTATTAGTTATTTATTTATACAAAGTAAGTACAGTATGAATTTATTAAATACGGACCTGTTCTTACTATTCAAGTGATACCTTTGAGTTGGGATAATTTATAACAACTGACCACAAAGCTTTCAGTTTCATATAACTAAACTTCTACTATATTATTATTTTTATTAGTATTACATTATTTTCTTGCAAAAATGGCAAGTGAGCACCTGAGCAGCCAGAATTATTTTCTCGCAAAAAAAAACAAATAAAAGAGGTATACCTATATAATATACAGGATGGCCCAGGGAAAATTATCAGCGCAATTTTTGGCCACTTAACATTTATTTTGCAAAAAACGCTCGAACACGTCAATTTTAATATAAAGGGGGACACCTAAATGGATTAGAACCAATGGCATAACTTCGACCCTAAAATGGGTGTGGACTGCACCTCAAAAATTTTAAATGGAACAGGGTGTCAAACATGACACAGTTCGAAAGGCCTTTCAATTCTCTTTTCAACAGTTTTTTTATTTTTCAAATCCGATCATTAGTTCCAGAGAAATATCGTTTAAATCAAATTTTGTGAGGTGTGCAAAACTGCAATCAAGTAGGCTTAAACAAATGACATTATAAATATTTGATCTCTTTATGAACATCAGAGTGAAGAAAAATTAGATGTATTTGTGACGGAATCAGCAAAAAAAGTAAGGAATTACAAATGTATTAATTAAAAGAAAAATAATACAAGATAGCGCATCATCATCTAGTTCGTCGGACCACGATGATGTAACTTCTTTTATATTCAAATTAATTTTTATTTTAAATTCATTGATTTAAATCCTTTGTTCTGCAATTGTTATTTAACATCCCAGGTTTTAGAAAATTTGTTTAATTTCGTCGGTGAAACGACTTTACTGGTATGATATTTTGAATATAGAACATTTTTGCAGTAATGTATAATATTTTGGCCTTTTTTTTAAGATGTTTTACAGCAAAATACAAACGAATTAAAAAAAAATTATCGCTATAGCCGGAAGTTGTTACAACCAATAAAAATAAAATAACTATGGCGTATGGATTGATCACAATTTTGAGTTTATAACTTGTTGCTATAAGCAGTATCATTATAAAGGCATTTTACTGTAATTTTTATTGTTTTTTTTTTTAATTTTTACTTATTCTTTACAATGGTTTTTTTATGATACATATTTTTTATTGTAGTTTATTGCCTATTAACAACAGTAATAAAATAGACAGTCAATTTAATTTTCATCACAGTTTTAAATTTTGAAATAGATTTTCTGGGAATAAAATAAGAAATAGTTATTTGTCAAACTAGAGAGGAAAGCGTATCTTTTTACCACTCGAGCTCGTGTGTGAGTGGAAAAAGTGCTTTCCTTTCGTGTTAGACACAACATATTTTTCACGACATATTTCAAAAATCCATTTATTTGAATGAATAGGCGCAGCAATATGATAAGTTAAGTTATAACTGTACTGTAAACTTTGACGTTTACCGATGCAGTTGTTTATTTCCAATATGTCAATTTAAGTTGTTAAATTGCGAAATAATGTGAAAAGAGAAAAGAACAAGACATAATTGCCATAATTTTATTAAAGAATATCATTATTAAATAAAAAAATTAATATAACTATGAATTTTTCCAATATTACGTACTATACTGTTGGTAACACTGTACATTTTCCTCTCTAGAGAGGGAAAAGTAACTTTCCTCTCTATATCGCGAGAAGAAAGTAGAGCTTTCTATGCATGTCGTGAAAAAAATATATATCTTGATAATTTAAATGAGGTTTAACATATTTGAAAACTTATTATTATTAACTAAAACTGAATTTATCTTAATAATGAAATTAATTTAAGTTAATAATTAATTTTAAGATTACGTGTTTACATTTAAAAAGTGACAAAAATTTATATTTATATTGGTAAATCATCTCTGCTTGAAGCGCAACTAATTTAAATTCCTCTTTTTCTTCTAGGCAATTAAGATTTCCAGAAAGAAACTCTCATTTTCTCAAATAGATTTCTTGCTCAACAAGAAGAACATTCCCTTATTTTATAGCTGAACTCTTACGTGCACATCGAATTATCAGCCCAGCTATCGACATTGAAAAACTTAAAGATATCGCTGACTTTCCTACTTTCCACTAAAAGATCAAGATGAATTTGATAAATTAGAAATTCTTCCGCAGAATGCATCTCACACAACATATTTGGTGAGTTAATAATTAACTCTAATTTATTTTTTTTATAACGCTTCAGATCATTTCACGTATTATAAGTTTTATTTTTGTTCTTCCATCACTACATTTTTGTTCTCATTAAAGTTCTTATTTACATATTCGGTATATATGTTGTTTCCTCAAGGGAGATGATTACAAAGTACCTTACACAATTAAAGACGGTCTTAAATTCGCCAAACTAAGGTCAAATTAAAAAAATAAATAAACAGTAATTATAAGAAAATTTTATGATAAAATTATGTTTTCAAGTAATATTTTTAAAACTCTTATAAAGAAACAAATTTATCCTTGTTAAAAAAAATGTAATCACATTTTACGAATTAGTCAATTTTCCTTTTTCATGTTCATATTTCAGATCCATGATTAATAGTGTGATTAGAAATCTTATGTAAAATAAGATCGAGCGAGTGTCACGAGTAAAAATTAACAAATAAAATAAAAATCTATACTTATTGTGATTGAAATTTATATTTTGACAATAAAATCTTCGGATATTTAGAATGTTTAGTAAAATTCTTGTTTTTCGTTTAATTACCTGACAAAAGAATTACAAAAATTTGTTGTGTTACCCGAGTACTCAGTATCTTATACTGATTCGTTTACTAATATATCTCTTATTTCTTTGTCGTCTTTATAATTCGTAAAATATTAATAATAACTGATCATTATTACTTTATAAAATGAATAATAAAATGTTTCTTTATGGACATTAAACAATGTTTACTAATATAGAAATATCATCTTAATTTATTTTTCCTTAACATAAATAATTTATCTGCCATATGTACCTACATTTGTAACAAAAATATCCCAGTTTTAGTATTATATCACATAACTATATAATTTTGTATATAAATTTTAAATAAACAGTATTATAATATGATGACATAAACAATTAAAGATTTATCAAGAAACCATACGTTTTCACCACACTATACATATATGTTTTGATGAAAAATTTATTAAATGTATAATTCAACATTTTGTATTTTATAACATATATACGTAAATATTACGTTAATATTATGTGTACAAAAAACGTTAAAAAAAATGCGTTAAAAATAATTATTTTATAATTCAAATTTAGTTTATATATATTTTTAAGTTTATGCAGTGTATTTTTTATATAATAAACATAATTAATACATTAATCTTGAAATTAGTAAATACGTTTAAAGAAATATTGAAATTTTGTTATTAATTAATCTAAATTTTATTTTAGTTTTACATATATTTTTAACGTTTTTGCAGGGTACTTTTTTAATATAATATATGTAAATATTATACTAATCTTTCAGTTGTCAAACAAGTCTAAAGATTCGTTAAAAAACGTTGTTTGTAAACTAAATTTCCTGTTATATTAACATGTCTTTTTATGTTATTTTCTACGTTACTTTACAATTAAATATGAACGTTTATATTTATGGTAACATTATATTATATTTTTAATGTGAAATATCAAATCAATTTCCTACATCTGACTTCACAGCTAATATCAATGTTAAAATAATGTTTTATTTATAGATTTAGGGCCGGTTTTTCCTCCTCTATTTAAGGTGCCGGTTACTATAACCGTTAGTTAACAGAAAAATATCGCATCGAAAAAATGATGTAAATGGTCAAAAATACACGTTATTTACTATTTCGATGCGATATTTTTCTGTTAACCGATGGTTAAGGTAACCGGCACTTTAACCAGAGGTGGAAAAACAGGCCCTTATTGTATTAATAAATATATATGTAGGATAACGTTACAAATTATAATAGTTTTAAATACTAAATTATCGTATATTGGACGTTAAAAGTTTAGTTAGGACATATGTAGAAATATGAAGCATTTTTGTGTAGATTTTATGTTTATTAATATATTATATTTTAACGTTCGGTTAAGATAAATTTTCATCATCATTTTAACGGAACCGTGTATATTGAGAGCAGTGCCGTTTACAAAGTTTCAACATTATACGACTAATTTTGAGTTATGCGACATACATACGTACGTGCAGACCTCACACTGAAATTAGACAAAATGGATTCAGGGACGATGAAAACGGGTATTTCCGTTGAAATCGGAATACCTATTTTTTGCGATTACAATACTTTCTTTACTTCATATAAGAAGTTAAAACAAGTAACATGGTACGGGCACCTAATAAGAATGCCAGCAAAAAGATACACGAAACAAGTATGGAAAGAAGAAGAAACGGGGAATACCAATGAAACGGGAGAACAGCATATAAGAAACTTTAAATAGAAATAACATCAACTGTCAAGAAGCAAAGAAAACAGCGAAGAATAGAAAGAGTGGAAAGACATAATAAACAATTTAAATAATATAATCTCGACACCCGAAAGGGTATAAAAGTAGATCTTAAAAAAATTATAATATTCAATTACAATCAAATTTGATGATTTACATATCATGCATTACATAATATATGATTAGAATATTTTGAAAATTTATTACTAGTTACCACACAACTAAAACAGTTTTCTATTTGATTATATTTAGATGTCTTAGCTATATTTGAGCTACAGATGATTTAAATTGAAGTAAAGTAAGCAGTAACGTAGCAAGAGTTTGCCAACTTTCATCTTTCTGTGTTGGGTTATAGTCTGACTAGAGATCTCGAGTTGACGTTTAAATTGTTTTATGGTTGTAGTAACTATTCAAAGTTTTCCCTGACGAAACCATTACTAAATACTGTTTATTACAGGTACCCAGCTAAGTTCTGGATTTGGAAATCCCAAAGTAACATGAACACGCCTAACTTAATATAAATGGATTACTGTACGATATGGAAATAACAAGACAGGGATGCTAATGTTACTTTGGGATTTCCAAATCCAGTATCTAAAACAAACAGTGTATACTAATGGATTTCGTACAATTCTATAACCCATAGAAGAATGCATAAAGGTCACATTTGTTTCAATTCTTTCCCTCAGGGAAAATCTTTGAATAGATACCACAACCATAAAACAATTTAAACCTCAACTCGAGATCTCTTGTCAGACTATACCTACAATTCTTTATTGCAGACCAATCAGGATTTGGTATTTTGGACATTGTTTCGAGGTTATGATATATGTCAAATGCGTTAAATTAAACGAAATTACAGTTAAATAAAATATCGAAATGTATAGAAATTTAATTCAATTAATTGGAATTAATTAAATGATAATAATAAAAACTTTACAAACTTTGAATAAAGTCCAAACGAAATGTCAAAGTTGAACGACATTTGTCAAAATTGTGGCACTCCATCTGATTAGTTAACAGTAAGAATATATGGCCTAGTCCGCTTTGCTTTACTTCATACTTTACTGGAATTGTGTTACCTTCTATTCTGCGTGGCGTCCTATTAAATTCAGCTTTATAATTTGTCGTCCAATGCCGAGCAGTGACTGATACACTTTTTCCTCGATTTTTTCACTTCTTCTTAAATATCTTGGGAATTATTGAGTTTATCGAAAAACTAATGACAAAATGAAAATAGAGCAAATTCTCTACGAAAAACGTCCTATTCATTATAGTCATAGTTTCAATAGTTTTGGAGATAAAGTTGGGGAAAAATATGAAAAAAATCGAGTTCTATGGAAATTACGACATACATGGTGTAATTATTATTTATAACTTTAAAACTACAAATTTATATAAACGTAGATAGCGTTTTTAAGTATAATACGATTTTTTTTTAATAGTATGTAGTTCAGAACGCCATCACAGCACATGTCATTTATTCTAACACCCCCATTTCAAGAGTTGGATTATTCTGGACGAATACTGGTTTCCAGGGCCGTGCCAAGGCAGGGGCGAGCGGGGCCCCGGCCCAGGGCGCAAAGTCAAAGGGGCGCAAATCGACGTAAGATGCAAAAAAAAAAATTAAATGAAAAATTGAAAATGAACTAAATTTATTATTTTATTATTACCTATAAGTGTAGTTTTTTAAACTCATACAGAATACCAATCTGCGGTGTTTTTACCTTTGTATATTCGTATACCCTATTACCTACTTACTAACAAAATTTCGTAAAATCGACGAATTATAACAAGCAGATTTGATCGTGATAATTAGTGTTAAACGGGCGGCCGCCAACAAAGATATCGGTTAGTACTTAGTAATATTAAATAATTAAAACATTTCATTTTCCGTGAATCATTATTTCTCTCGTCAGAGAAACCTGCAGAATGATTTTGTGTGTTTGCGCATTTCATATTTACTTGAGTATTCTATTCTAGCTTTGAATTTGTGTAGTTTATTATTTTTTGTCTATTGGATTATATTTATATTATTTATATTTCGTGATAATAGATTTCTATCTATCTACAAATTAAGGCTTGGGTATGTTTTATTATATTATTCACTCTCTATATTCAATTAAATATATGTATATTACTCCAGAGTCCATATATATTGTTATATTCAAGCCAGTAAATAATATACTTGCACGGTCCTGGATTTAGGAAAGGTAATGGCTGCAAATAATCTGTCTGGCTCTGAATTTCGGAAATTAAGAAAACAAAAAGAAGTAGAAGGATTAAAATTAGCTAAAAATTTTGAAAAATGGAGGACACAAGCTTCTACATCTTTCGAAAATATTTCTGCCCCTGCTGATGTAAATGCAGGACCATCCACCTCTTCCGAAAGTACTTTTGCCACTGCTGACATAAATGACGGATCATCCACCTTTTCCGAAAATATTTTTGTTACTGATAATATAAATCCAACATATTTTGAAACAGAAGATAATTTAATGAAATTTGATTATAATAATCCATCATCTTAACTGGATCAAACAATAGAAAAAAATAGATCCTAATTTAAAAATCGCAACACCATTAGATACTTTGAATAATATTGCTCTGTATGATTTATGTTCATCGTACCCAAACATAGAAATAGCATATAAAATATTTTTATGTATTCCTGTAACAGTAGTTTCTTGTGAACGAGGGTTTAGTAAACTAAAATTAATAAAATCGTATATACGTATGAGTATGAGCCCAGAGGGATTATTAGGTTTAGCGATTCCGATTTTATCAATTGAACATGAAATTGCAAAATCGTTAAATTTTGAAGAAATTATTAATAATTTTTCTTCAATTAAAGCACGAAAAGTTAACTTATAGTTTGTTTATATCGAAGTTTATGTTTAAATGGAATATGTAATCTTTTTTTTAATAATTTTATTTTAAGTATTTATTAATTTTTGTTCTCATTATTGTTATTGAGAAGAAGTTGGGGCGCAAATAACAATATTTGCCCCGGGCGCAAAATAGGCTAGGCACGGCCCTGCTGGTTTCTACCCATAAACCAAACCGGATATTAATTTTTTTTTCATATTTTTCCCGAACTCTATCTCCAAAACTACTGATGCTACATTAAAAATGAATAGGACCTTTGTAGAGAATTTACTCTAGTTTAAATTTTTATACGTTTAGTTTTTAGATAATAATTCCCAAGATATTTTAGAAAAGGTGAGAACATGTACCTCGTGTCTCCCTCCCGCATTACGCTCACTACCCACCCATAGAGCATTTTAGTAAGTTGTGCAGGGAACTCGTATTAACATTTGTTCCAAATTTCAAAACTTCGGGAATTTTTTCTCTTATTCTAGCTAATTTGACTGGACTATTAAAATTTGACAGCTACATATAAATGGTTGACAACTAGTAGATAGAGCATCGCAGTAACAAGAATGGAATACACAATGTAAATTGCTTCATTCCCATTTTATGGAACAGTAGCGAAGCGGGAAATTTTGCTATGTAATAATTCAAAACTTAGTTTGAACTCTGAGTCGGGACAGGTCTATCGCCCCTGTAACTGGGCCTTAATATTTTAATTTGCTACAGATACCAAATATACTTTACTTCAGATTGTCTGCCATCTGGTTTATGTTAATCATTATAAATAATGATTAATTATTAAAAATATAAATTTTATGTAGTAACAAAATAAAATAAATACCTGTTTTTGCCGTAAACACAAAATGTGCTCATTTCCATCACACCTTACTTCACAAAAATCATAATAAGCTTCAGTTTTTAGTTCAATTATCACGAGGTAGATAATTAGAATTTGTACCAAATTCATCATCTCACTACACTATTTTTATTAATCACTTTTTTATTACTCACGGAGCAAGGGTGTAATATATATGTAGTATGTTTGTCTACGTTTTGACACTTGAATATTGGAATAATATTCAAATTTTTTATCCCGTTTTTGTTTATTTATTTGAATCGCAGATTGCTGCTGCCTGACTAGTACATGATGTAGTAGTGAGTTGCGAGCACAAAACATTAACATAACGAGAAGCGTAACTCAAGTGATCAAGTGAGCAGCATGGAGTTGCTGCCATCTGAAGTGTAAAGGATAGAGTTACTCCCAGTTTAGTGTATCATTAAATTTCGTATATGTCACATATACGTCAAATGTACCTATCAATATTCATTTGTTTATTTACTACTAGATATTTTAGTTTCAAATAAAAGATATAAATTAATTATAATTATATTTATTGCCTCCGTAGGGATTACAAATTATTCAAATTCATGTATATGTATATGATCTGTGTTGTGAGTATAGTCGCCGCCAGCCCATATAGGAGTGACGACACTCGGAAGATTTTTATCGTGCACATTCAAAGTATTATTTGTCTTTGTCTTACTCGTTACAGTCGTATAAGTTGTCTAAGGGGCGGGGCTTATTTGTTTTTAAGGTTATGTCTATTTCTCTTAATTAATAATAACAATATTTATACCTAAAATATATTAATTTTTATTTATTTTAGTAAAAATGCCAAGAAATATTATTAACAGCACGTGTCAGCAGTTAATTTTTTTGAGATTTTAAACTATTTATGTCAATGTGACAGTTCGGTTATTTATTTTGTTTTATATTGTATATTTTTTAATATCCTATTTTATTGCTTTTTAAATGAAATTATATTTCTGTTACTTCTTACTACAAATAATTATTAAAAGTTTTCGTCAATCTGCGTGTAAATCATGGGAACTGTATTCTGGAAAATTTTAATTTTCATTTTAAAGAAAATATGTTGCGATCACCAAAGACAGGCAGATGACTCCTATTATTGCGGCCACGGAGTATTTGTATTGAGTCTTCATCGGTTCGATGTCGATTTCTCCGATTTCTTGCAGTTGGAGCTGATTTAGTTTGTGTAATGGTGTCTTGTCCAGTTTTAGTTTTCCAACTTGAAGGGTTGTAGGACTTCTTATGTTGATTTTCTCTAAGTTGATTGGATGACTAGGTATGGAGTTTATTTTATTGGAATATGCGTACGATGAAATTTTATTGAACAGTTTGGTGGTATAATGAATAGATAGGATCCTTGAAGGGAAGCGATGGTATGTCTAGTACGTAGTTTTTATTTGTTGTGGCGTGGGAAATATTCCAACGTAATGTGCTTTGTTTATTAACTTATACAGGGTGTTCATTTTATTTTGTCCACTATTGCTATCTCGAGAACTATGAGAGCTACGAGGTCGGTTAAATTAGCAAACAATTTCTATTTCACAATACTATTAACATGAGACAAACATTTTTTTTTAAACCAGTGGTTCTCAAAATACGGTTTCCAACTTTTTTATTTTAAATGTGAACCTATTTTTTTGTTTGCTTATTCAATAGAGAATTTTTGTAATTCGTTCTTCCTATGCTTAATACGACCTGAACATCGAGGTTGTGGCTGTATTCTATTAATTGTATCAATTTCTTCACTATCCGGAGCATAACTGACACTTGTTCAAGGACTAACATTCGGTTCATTATGGTTATTAAACGTAATACAAAGATTTGGAAGGCAACCACAATCACGTCGTAAAGATTTCCTTCTAAATTTACAATATAATTTTAAACATATATAAATGATAACTATTACAAACAATACATACATTACTTAATATAATACAGAATAACTATAAGAAATATTTTTACTATCTAATATTTTATCAGCTGTTTGCATAATGTTTGATAATTTGTGACTAGCAGAACTCATCTCTTCTAAATGCAAAGTAGAAGGTCTATAAATATGATCTAATACTATTTCGGATAAATTGATCTTTCTACTATTTTCTTCTATACAATCATCTAAAACGAGTTAAAATGGCGGTAAGTATTCATTACTTATATTTGAACCAGGGCATGTATTACCGGTTAAAAAAACCGGTAATCGGTATTTTCAAGGAAAATTGCGAACTTTAACCCTAATTTTAACCGATATATTTCAGGCCAAAAATACCGGTAACCGTTAACCAAAAAAAAAAATAAACCGGTTTTAGCGAACATTAACCTTTATTTTTTAAAATTAAATTTTTTTTATATCTGTGTTTCTATTTGTATTTGAACATTTGTATTTGACAGTTTTTACAATTAACATTTTATTGGAGAGTCATAAAAGTAGGTAGTCTCTTTGTCAGCATAGTCAAGTTTAAAATTGAAAAGTGACCTGCGTTTTTCTAAAGGTATTACGGGAATTTTTGTGAATATTCGTTAATTAAATTGCATTCTTTTATTTGTTATATTTTTCTCAAATAGTATTTTTTTATTTTTTTTAATTAATTATTCTATTAATTTTTTTTAAATTAAATATTTATAATTACTTTTTTTAATTAATTTCTTTTAATTATTTTTTAACCGATATATTAACCGGTTTAATCCAATTTTTAAAAAACCGGTTTTCGAACCCTTATTATTATAACGTTCTCTATAAGGGTTAACCGATAACCAGTATTTTTTTCGGTTACATGCCCTGATTGAACTGAATAATCTCTTCGAAACTAAGAGTGCAGACAAGGAATATGCTTTACAGTTGTTATCAAGTGTAACTGATCCTGTACCATGTAATTTGACGTCATGAGGTTGAGTATCATCTTTACAATTTATAGTTAAAGTTTCGGGTTTATTCAGTACATATATCCAAGTATTAGATTTGTGTAATTGATTCCAAGTAGAATTTTGAATTTTGATTATTCTTTCATCACAATCCTCAGGTATGTGTTGAGGTAACAAATATAATTTTACTTCGCAAATTTCTGCTATATGTGTCAAATGAATAGGTTGAGTTTGTTTACAAATATAATAATCTTTGTTAATACTTTTACAAAAATTGTCAGAAATGTCGTTTATTACAAAATAATATTGTTTATTAAAAGTGATAGCTAAATATTCACTTGAAGGTCTCAAAAACAGATACTTGTCATCTACTTGTTTAACAGGTAGAGAAGTAAGATGAAACAAATTAAAAACGTACGATTGAATTAAAGGAATTTCAATAATATAGATTAGTTTTGAATCTACATAAGCTACGTTTAATTTTACAAAATTTAAAAGTAAATGTCCATTATCAAAATTTGGGGGAAGAGGATCACTTGGAATATGCTGAGATATATCTTGTAAACTTGAAATAAATTGTTAAAGAGTTGTTATTGATGGATGTATAATACTGTTTTTTTGCGAATAAAATGGCTTCGATTAATTTTGAATTGTCCTCTGAATATAGATTTATTAAGAAATGTGACAAAGTGAAATGTTCTTGGATTTCAGAATTTAATTTTTTAATAGTGATTTCATCAATTACTTTATTCAAGTATCTCTCAATTTTAAAAGTATTATTTCTTAAAAATTTTTCATTTTGATCTAAATTTTGAATTGTTGAATTGAAATTCTTTATAGAAGTTTGTACAATATAAGATTGTTCATGTAATAACTTAATTAAATCTCTTTCATCTTGCGACAATTTATTTATTTTATTGTTATAATAATGAACGTCATCATTATCTATTGTTCCGAATAATATTTCAGCACTTGTCCCGATAAAATCAAACCAACCTCTTTTAAAATGTTTTGAATTTATATCTTTATTTGTAGCGTGTCTCAAAAACTGTGAAAGTACATTTCTTTAGGAATATAATAGACTTAGTTTCTGATTAATTAAGGAGAGTTCTGTAGCAAAAAGAGTAGAATTCACAAATTTTAGTAATGGTTTTGAATTGCATATTCTAACTGTTCTTTCAAAATATCGACTGGCTAAATTTAACTTTTTATCTTGCATAGATAAATCAAGGTAACTGATTAAATTCCATTCATCGTTATAAATTTTTAATTTACCTAATCTTTCATAATGTATATCTGGCTGGTATTTGTAGTTTGTGATATTGAAATGTTGCGACTGAGGTTCTACAAACGTTGTAAAAATAACTATGCCAAACGAAAGGCATCTGAAACAAAATTTAGAGCGTTTAAAGACTTTGAAAATAATTTTCTATTATTTATTAATTTGCTAATTTTAACCGGTTTGCATGAACTTTGATATTTTTACGATTTAATTTTATTGTGAAATTAACTGGTGATTCTTGACTTATAATTTTATACGGTCCTGTATAATTCGATGTTAACTTTTCACTTTTATTTTATTTTGTTTGTTGTTTGTTCATTTAAAAGATATACGAACGATATATTACTTTTCTATCATATAATCTCTTACCGTTTTCTTTAGAATTTTGAATGTTTTATTTGAAGTTTGATTTCTCATTTATAAATTGGTAACATAATCATCGTAAGTGTAATAAAACTCTGGTTCTTTAGTCAATGTAGTTGGAATTTCGGTTCTTTTTCCATAAACCAGTTCATAAGGTGTAAATTTTGTTGTAAAATGTGGAGTTGTATTATAAAAAAAAAAAACATAGCAAAAGGTAACTATTTATCCCAGTCAGTTTGTGAAGAATTTACGAAATGTTTTAAATAATTGGCTAATGGTTGATATGATGTCTCTAGTGCACCATTATTTATTGTTTGAGCTTTCTTTAATTGAAATAATTTTGCAATAATATGAATTAATGAACTTGTGAAATTTTTACCTTGATTAGTAAGTATTATTTTGAGAATACCATAGTTGCAAATAAATTTTGTAATTAATTCATTACATATTGTTTCATATTCTTGTTTTTTTTTCAATATTTCTCTAATTAAGAAATATCGTAAGTATTGTTATATATGAGTTGTTGAAGTCTTTTTTGTGTACTTACCTACCTTGTTAAAAGGTGAATTTTTAAAATCACATATCTTATAATAATAATAATATTATATATTATTATTATGTGATATTTTTTTAAGATTACCAGCACTTTTACCAGAGATCAAAAAATCGGCCTTATGTTGCAAAAATAAAGTTAGCTTATTTATTTCTTCATTCGTGAATGAAAATCTGAAATTAAAATTTGAACATTTTCAGAAAAAAAAATCAACGTTGCAATCTGGCCAAAGCACTCATAGTAAATTCTAAATTTTCAAACTGTAACAATATCCCACAGTTATAAATAAACGATTTAATATTTATAAACAACTTTCATTTTTCTTTAGATATAAATATAACTACGATATTTTCTTAAGATACCACCATAATTTTATTATTTTTTTCTTCATTTTATTCATAATTTCTGGACGAGTTTTGTAGATAAAATATTGCTTGTATTTTGAGCGTGTACTGTGCTTTAAGTACGTTTGAATGACTTTTTAGTAACATTCTTACATGCATCTTTACGCTCTTAAAACAAAAATAACTATACTGGTCAGGAGTTATGACTCAAAAACCAAAAAATGGTCTATAGGTATAACAGGAATCTTTGAAATTTTTTCCACCCAAGTTTTGTGTGAATCGAGTATTTAATTAATAAATAATTTACAAAGGGTAGATATATGATGTAGATGAAGCTATAAATTGTATTATTTTAAATACCTGTAAATACTATTTTTTTCGCGAATGTTGTTATACTCAAATTGTCTATTTTCTTGTAGTCCTGCACTAATGCACAATACATATTACTTCGAGTTTTACAGACAAAATTTGCAAATTACGAGTCCAAGATAATAATAGTCAATAATTTATACAAACTAATATATTAAATATTTAACAATACCAGTATTAGTCATTTACTTACTAAGGGCTATCTAGAGAACTATAATAAGCAAAATTATTAATTATTGGAACTACTGGCGATATCTACAAAGGTCTCCAGAAATATATTTTAAAGTAAGCTATATGGAAACTGTTTTTACCTCCCGCCTATCAATATATAGATAAGGGAGGTATTGTTTTTGGTCAGATTTCTCGAGTGTGAGTTTTCAACATATGAGCACGAATTAGGGTCCCTAGAATAAGATTTTACTATTTTTACCGTGATGTCTGTATGTCTGTGTGTGTGTCTGTGTGTGTGTGTGTGTGTGTGTGTGTGTGTGTGTGTGTGTGTGTGTGTGTGTGTGTGTGTGTGTGTGTGTGTGTGTGTGTCTGTGACGATTTTTCGTCCACGATAACTACAACACGATACATGTAAAAAATATAATATTTGGTATTTAAGAGTTATATTCTAATATGATGAACTGATTAGATTTTGACTACAATTGCATAACCGGTAGTTGTACTTTACTTGAAGCTTTAATCCGTTTTTCCTAAAAAATACCTCTAAATACCACATTTTCGCAAATTTCGTTATTATAAATATAAAGATATTTTAATTTTCTACTGATGTGCAAAATT
The DNA here is from genome assembly GCA_035578165.1 of Stenolophus ochropezus. Classification (NCBI taxonomy): domain Eukaryota; kingdom Metazoa; phylum Arthropoda; class Insecta; order Coleoptera; family Carabidae; genus Stenolophus; species Stenolophus ochropezus. Next base: position 9,667,165 of record JAQOWZ010000012.1, on the reverse strand, counting down.
ATGTTTATATATAACTTCGAGCTAGATAGAAAAAATATATATAAATTTTAATAATTTTACATATCGTTTAGGCTGAGAAATTTCGATAAAACAGATGAGTTATTCATATGTTCACAAAATTTGACATATAATGTCAAATTTGATGTAAGTAAATGTAAAATTTATAAAGATGGTAGAAATATATTAGGAACGTATTTGCATGCGTTAATCAAAGTAAGTTCGGCTCCGGTTTTAGTAACGTCAAAAATAGCTGTCATATTGGTCATACAAATTTTATGAAGGAAATTTTAGGTATGAAATGAATTAAAAATATTCTGAACTGCCAATAACAAACTAACTTTGAAACTACAAATTAAATGTATTGAAAAACTGATTACTACAGTGGCGGGAGGTATTGTGTTGGACACACCAGATTTTTTATTTTAAAATAAGAAATAGACGCTATGATTCATCGTTTCAAACATTGAATAAGTTAATAAATAGATATTATTGTAATCAGTGGTTTCAAACTTAGCACACATAGTAAAATTATATGACCCGCTCCACATCTACGATTTGATATTTTCTTATGGTGGGTTTAGTCAGCCAGTACGGTTGTGTGGTCGTGGCGTGTCTTGTCTGATCGTGTAGATAAGCAACATAGCCCGCCCTGTCCAATTGGATGGGTTGCCGCACAACGGCTCGGTGTGTGCTGGCCTTGCAGAGACTGTAGGCTGACAACCTGCATCACTAAAATGCAAGTAAAACATGTCACGAAACAAGTACTTCAGGTACTTGAGGCCTAATCGGTTTCACCAAAAATCTGGAACTACTTCCGGAAAACTAAGTAAGGGCTGTCACAATAGATCTTCTAGGTCGCGTTGACAAAAAGCGGCAAAACGCTTAAAAAACCCTCATATACATACAATACAATACATACAATGGTGGGTTTATGCAGACAACTGAATTAAGAAATTACATTTTAAATTTAAACTAAGAAATTAGGCATCATTGCTTTCTACAAAATTAACAAACTGAACTATAGTCACTAAACTAAGAAGTTGATTTTTAATTTCTTAATTTTATAATGCTTGCACCATTAACCATTAGTTTGATGTTTGGAGCGTTTTGTAAATATAACCCAAAAGTGACATTTTTAAGTATTTTTATATAATGGAGAACATAATAAATGATACTAAGGACAAAATGTTAATAAGTCTAGTTCAATACTTTGAATTTATATACAATAAAAAAAATAGTAAATTTAAAGATAAAATAGCAAAAGAATACTTTCATTGGTTTATTATTTAGTTTAGTTTTGAGCATAAACAGGCTTCATATAATTTAATTTTCTAATTTAGTGGACCAATTTAATTTTATAATTTAGTTGTTGCATAAACCCACCATTTACACTCTTATACACTTGTCTTCATTCACAGAACTGAATAAAAACAAGAACAACTGAAAGGCGTGGTGGATGTGTTGGTGAGAGGACAGGAGGCTGCCACGGCCCTGCAAGGCAGCTGAGTTGGCTGAGCCTCAAAACGGTTATTGTTTCATATGTTCATTTCATATTCTGAGTTTATTGTGTATTGCCAAGTATTTCTTTCTCCATATAGGTTGTGTTTTTTTGCGACTCACATTGTCGCCTGTTGGAAATAAAATAATATTCAAGTTCAATCAATTAACATTCTTTTCTAAATGCTTTGAAAATTTCCTCTATTCAAATATTTCGTCTTATTCTAAATTTTCTCTATTTTGCATAAATATTTTGTTATTATTTTATGGTATATATTTAGAATTCCCTGTTTTTACCTCCCGCCTATCAATATATAGATAAGGGAGGTATTGTTTTTGGTCAGATTTCTCGAGTATGAGTTTTCAACATATGAGCACGAATTAGGGTCCCTACAATACGATTTTACTATTTTTAACGTGATGTCTGTATGTCCGTATGTGTGTGCGTGTGTGCGTGTGTGTGTCTGTGACGATTTTTCGTCCACGATAACTCCAATACGAGACATGTAAAAAATATAATATTTGGTATTTATGACTTATATTCAAATATGATGAACTGATTAGATTTTGACTACAATTGGTTAAACGGAAATAGTACTTGAAACTTTAAACCGTTTCTTCTAAAAAATACACCTAAAGCCATTTTTTCACAAATTACGTTATTATTAAATATAAAGATTTTTTAATTTTCTACCGATCTGCATAAATACTTTTATATATAACTTCTAGCTTAGATAGAAAAAAAATATAAATTATAATAATTTTACATATCGTTAAAGCCTGATTTATACATTGCATAGAATAGAATGGAATAAGGAATAGAATGGAATAGGCACAGAAATACGTAGCACCCATTTATAAATTTCATAGAACAGAATAACTTGGAATAGAATAACCTCACTTTGTCACTAAAATATCAAAACTCTGGTTAAACTAAAAGCTGGTATTTTATAAAAATTGTCCCATAAACAAGTAAAATTAATATTATATATGAAAATAACTTTTAAAAATATTTCCTAATTATTATTTTCTACAATTAAAAATTATGCATCAAAATTCTTCTAAGTCCATCTTTTTTACTACTTTTGCTTACATTTTCTTATTACTACAAAAATAAATTTTCATGTTTTTTGCTATAATTTTTAAAACGTTTGCAACAAATTTGTAAAACTGAATATACATAAATAAAATGTCTTTCTCAAACAAATGGCAACATAATTTTTTTATAGTTTATTTATCATACAAAATGGGGTATTTTTCAATAAATGAAATTATTTTTTATATCGTCTTTACTCATAACCAAACATAACAACAAAACGCGTAATCCAACAGACGTAACTCCACGAATATCCTCGGAGTAACACGAATGGAACAGGAATGGAATGGAACAGAATAGGAAATAAAAATAATTCATTTCCTATTCTATTCCATTCTATTCTATTCCATTCTGTGCAAGTATAAATGGTTCCATGCGTTTATATTGTTTCATATTTCTATTCTATTCCATTCCTTATTCTATTCTATTCCATTCTATTCTGTGCAATGTATAAATCAGGCTTTAGGCTGAGGAATTTCGATAAAACAGATGAGTTATTTATATGTTCACAAAATTTGATATGTGAGGTCAAATTTGATGTAAGTAAGTGTAAAAGATAAAATAAGTAAAAATTAAGTAATTTTATTGTAAAATTTAAAAAGATGGAAGAAATGTATTAGGAATGTATTTAATGTATGCGTGAATCAAAGTAAGTTCGGTTCCGGTTTTAGTAACGTAAAAAATTGCTGTCATATTGGTCATACAAATTTTATGAAGGAAATTTTAGGTATGAAATGAATTATAAATATTCTTAACTGCAATAACACACTAATTTTAAAACTACAAATTAAATGTATTGAAAAACTTATATAGAATATATTACTACAGTGGCGGGAGGTATTGTGTTGGACACATCAGATTTTTTTATTTTCATTTAGAATCACTATTCAAGTTTTGTACTCCTGTACTTCCTGGCCCTCCCTGAAAGCAGCTGTGCCCACCCAACTGCCAACTGCAAAATTTTGAATTAAATGAAAAGTAGAATCTGATAAGAGGCAGTAACTATCTGTAATGAGTCAAAGCATAGATTGCAATGAAAGTAATGGAAAATTACATGCACATATAGTACAAGTTTAGGTATATGAAACTGACTTATGCGGGTTTTACAATCTTTTATAGAAGGGTGGGGAGCTTTGTGGTCAGCAGTTCTAAATTATGCCTACTCAAAGGTATCACTTGAAAAGTAAGAACAGGGTCGTATTAAATAAATTCATATTGTACTTATTTTGTATAAATTTTGTAAACTGAAAATATATAAGAAATAAGATACAATAAACACAGAAATAACTTTACGTTTTGACGACTTGTCGAAAACTGACCGTGTACCTCTAAAGAAAATTTTTCATAACTAATAATGGAGTTCTTAGACAATGGAATGGGAAATCCAAAGATCACGCAATAAAGAGAAAATTCTTATGAATGAACAACTTGATTTTAATCCTTTTTAGATATTCTTATCCAGGGGCGGACAGTGAACTTTGTGGGCCCTGGGCTAATATTGTGTGGGGGCCCTACCTGAAGAACCTTTTAACCGGCAGTTTATCAAAAAACTGTTATAGTTTTTTTAATAAAAGTTGACGGGAATAGAAGAACTTTTTTATTTATATTCCAAATTAACCTTAACAAAAACAGAAAATAACACATATCCTTATAAATTATAATCATTTATAGAGATACAGGGCGTTCATTTTAAGTGGTCGGTTAAATAAGCAAACAATTTCTATTTTATAAAACTACTTTAATGAGGGAAACATTTTTTTTCGACCAGTGATTTTCAAAATACGAGGTATAACTTTCGTATTTTAAATGGGAACCTACATTTTTTAATTTGCTTATTCGATTCAGTAATTTTTTCTTAATTAAACGATATGCATATTTAATACCCTTACATAACAAAATTTTAATGATTTATTATCTGTTTGTCTTTGGAGTCATATTTAAATAAAAATGATACATACATAATTTTGGATTTTTCTCAAAAATTTTGTTTCGCTTATTAAAGTAGTCTTATAAAATAGATATTAAAAATTAAAATAAAAAATAAAAAAAAATGGTAATTTAACCGACCTTGTAGCTCTTATAGTTCCCGAAATAAAAATAGTGTACCACTTAAAATTAACACACTGTATATAGGCAGATTTATAAAAATGATTAAGCTAATCCTCATTCCGGTATTTAAAATGTAATATTTATTGTTTTATGAAAAGTTAAATACTAGGATTAGATTTCAATTACATTTTAAGAAATAAATTTGCAAAATTAGAGTTGTTTCTTAGTGTTTCTTATTTCTTGTATTTATCTACTTCTCTTTTTAAGACGCACGACCGTACTTCGCGCAGCTGTCTGGTCAACTTATCCCTATTCCTATTCAATTAAAAATTATTGAAAGTTAACGTCTACACGAATATTTATTTAAGCATAGTTGCAGGAGATACTAATGTCTGTTTGTGTTATTCTGATTGTACGAAGCAGGGGGCCCTTTGTATCGCGGGGCCCTGGGCTGCAGCCCATAAAGCCCATGCCTAAATCCGCCCCTGTTCTTATCATCGAAAAGGTGGTTAATACTTAGTTTTTGTCTTTGTTCTTCTGTGTATAAATACTAAAAATTTATATACTTATTAGTATTTCTTGTTAATGGCCTTAAAAGTCGAAATATGAATAAAAATAAAATTCAAATTCAAACCAAGTATTACTTAAATTTATTTAATAACTGTTTGTATTTAAAATTTAGAGTTGAATTTATTTTAATAATTAAGGACCAATCGGCTTATCCGAAAGTGAATTTCATATAACTAAACTTCTACCATTCCACGCATTTTAATTGAAACTAAACTTCGGTTCAATGTCAATAAAAATATATTAATGAGAATAAGTCCATTTAACCTTTAGTGTAAAGTATTTTTAAACTATGACTTTATTAATCCTTTCGCTGAACATTACAAAATTGATTAAAAATGAGCTACAAATTTTACCAAAAACATTAAAAATACCTACGAGGACGAATGTTAAATTAAAATAGAAAATAAAATTAATTTTGAAATTGATTAGAGGCTCAAAGACCCTTTTCCTGAAATATTATTATTATTCCAGTTTCATGAATCATTATTATTATTCCAGTTTCAAACAGGAAGTATTTTTGTTAAATAACATTTATTTTTACGCGGCTGGTACATAAATTGTTGTTTTTCGTATCTGCTGGCAACCTTAAAGTATCAATTTTTATTTGACATCTGTCAAAATCAAAATTTTTGGCCGCTAGTTTTTTCATTATATATTTACATAGTTCATATTAATGTAATTAATTATTTTAGAATATAATAACAAATGTAAGTAAAATTTTAACTATTCCTTTACAAGTATTAATGAAAAATTAATGAATTTGCGAGTAAAAATAGCGGCCGTAAAGTAAATGCGGCCGTAAGGTAAATGCGGCCGTAAAGTAAATGCGGCCGTAAAGTAAATTTTGACAGATGTCAAAAATTGATTTTGAATGAAAATTCATAATTTCTTGTTGTAATCGCCTAAAAAATGTTGTGTGCACCTCGGCTAAAAGTTCTTTTTGGGTCTCATCTGATTTGTAGCCTCGGCTTTGCCTCGGCTGCAAACTTGGGTTTCGGCCCAAAAAGATTGCTTTTAGAACCTTGATACACAAATAACTATTATTAAAAAATATTGGTTAATTAACTAGATAAAGTTTCAAATCATCGAATTATATACAATTCTATAAAATATAATAAGAAATGTTTTATTGAAGTTTAAAATACACAAAATTAGATATTACTTCAATTTTCAATATAAATTATATTAAAATTTAATCAGTAGAGAATTTCCCGTTTTTCTTATAGATATATTATAATAATTATTATTAGTCTAAAACGATTTTTATGGATGTTAAAAATGGGGCTCCATATGCAAAAAATATGATTTGGTAACGCTAGTTATTACTGATTTTTAAACATACACTTATATTTTTCCGAAAAAATTCACTTATCTTTAAGGCCAAACTGTATAATCCTTTCAAACTTCATCGAAAAATCACTCATTTTATAATATTTGATATATGTAAATTTTTTCATTATATCTAATTTTTGACATAACGTTAGAACTTCCTTAAGTTAATTTGTGAAAAATAATCTTTATTTATTATTTTATTTTTGTACCATCACCTACATTTATTTTAGTTACTTTACTCCAAGATATGCATGTGGTAACTTGGTAAGGTTAGTTTTATCAAATTTGAAATGAATTAACTGCCTCCATTCACCATGAATAACATGTAATAAATTCTCTGCAACAATATTTAGAAAATAACGCGCTGATATACAACAAATGTACGGAAAATGTCAGGGTATACTAAACATTAAAGACTAAACAATTGAATTTTGAAGAATGATATGTTAAAATAGTAAAATACGGAACAGATATAACTTTAAGAATATCAAGAATTCCATACACCGTCTAATAGTAGTAACTGTGAACCATTAAAAAAATCTGATGTGTCCAACACAATACCTCCCGCAATTGTAGTAATATATTCTATATGTATAAGTTTTTCAATACATTTAATTTGAAGTTTTAAAATTAGTGTGTATAAAAATATTTTAAGTATAATTTAATTAAAAAAAAATAATAGGGCCGAGGTGGTCTCGAACCAGGTCTTGTAGATTATTTATATTATGAATCCGCCCTCTTATCTACTCGGCTATGGAGCATTTTGTTTTAGACTTTTCTTATTCCAAAATATAAAGGATAACCTGCAAAATACAATTTATTTTATCAAATATTTCAGTTAGAAAAGGCCATATTACACAACATTTGCTTTTATTAGATGCAAAATTAAGTAATTTAACTAAAGATACCATATACACCCGATTTTATTTAGCGGGACAGATGGAAACCATGTTATTTCCCTATGTCAAGGTTTTCAGTATTCACCCTGTTTAGTTCCTACGGATACTTATTTATTTTACTTTTATTGCCGGCGGCGTACAAATAATAATTTATACTCCAGCGGCGAAAAAATTAAACTTGAACCTTGTCAATCCCGTCACAATAAAAAAAGGTTGGCTCTGCAACCGAGAGCTAGCGCAGAGCGCGTTTTTCTGTAATAGTAATTTTTCTAGAAAATAAGAAAAAGTTAGAGCAATAAACGACATTCGCAGGATATTTGATATTTTGCTAGTACTCAAGTATCCAATACCATTGTCTCAATCCTAAATGAGTCGAATACTTTTTGTTTCGACAAAATGACACAGGTGATATTTTTAATAGAAGCACAAAAGAGCAGTAATGGAGCACTAACGTTTGACAATAAGAGCATTAAATTACCTTTCAAAGTTCCTGCTAGTGTGAACTTGGCAGAATGTTTTTTGTAGTGACATAATGACTCTGTTTAAAAATGAAGAAGCACGAAAGACCCGAACGAAGCATTTATTTTGTATATAAATTGTTTCGTTATTGCTTCACTTCATTCTACTAACTTGACACACCTTTGCATATGTGCATTTTATTTTCTTACAAAGTCAGAAACCTAATATCATTCCATTCATTAACTGAAACTTTTACAAATAAAAGTTTTAATGAAGTTGCTTGAACGATAAATAATATAATATAATAGTGTCTTTGTTACCATGGGCTATTATTTTAAAGGATGAGTACAGATTCGGGTATTTAGGATTCAATTTTTAATTTAACTTAACGGAATTATGATTTTTATTATTTGTTAAAGAACTATACACACTTTTATCTAGTTTTTACAGTTAATGCATAGAACACTTCTTGTTTTTAATAATTTTTTGTCATACAATTTCCTTTGATTTATTCAAGTTAGGTTGGCAGGGATTTTAATAATCTTTTATTTATACTTTGATCTGTTTTGATTTTATCACTACTTATTATAAGGATGGTTTATAATGTTTTAATGATTTGCTCAAGGTGTGAAGAGAAATGTACTCGCAGTGCCGGATTAAACCATGTGGAGGCCCTTAGGCAATCGAAATCTCGGGCCCCCCTCCCCTAATAAGTTTATGATTTTACTACCCAATAATTTTAATAAAATAATTTACAAAAAAATAACATACTGTTAAAAAAAAATAGAATATACCTATACTCACTAGTGGAATATAAAAGTATGAAAGAAAATGTGTACTTTACAGTTTTAAATAAGAAATTAAAAAAATATCAAAAAATATTTGGAAAGTGTATCAGTAATATTAAGATAAGCAGGGCCGTGCCTAGGCAATTTTGCGCCCGATGCAAATACTGTTATTTGCGCACCAAGCGCCAACTTGTTCTCAACAACAATAATGACTATAAAACATACTAATATGTATATTTAGGTTTTTATATGCATACAATACAGTATAAGCAATAGCTGTGGCAATAGTAAGAAACGACAGAACGACATAAATTCAAAACTACATAGATTACCCAAGTAAAACAAATTCGCTATCACACAAAATCATTCTACAGGTTTCTCTGACGGGAGAAATAATGATTCACGGAAAATGAAATGTCTATTATTTAATTCTACTAAATACTAACCGATATCTTTGGTGGTAGCCGCCTATTTAATACTTTATTATCATGATCACATCTGCTATTCTCTACATAATGCGTCGATTCTAGAAAATTTCGTTAATTAAATGAACGGCACATTTTATACAAAGGCAAAAGCTACTGCAGTTCGGCGTACTGTATGAGTTAAAAAATCTAGACTTATAGTTAATAATAAAACAAATTTAGTTCATTTTCAATTCTTTTTTGCATCTTACATCGATTTCAAAATCAAATCAATATTATTTTAATCCAATATAGAGGAGCGCGGGGCCCCTAAAAGACACGGGGCCCGTAGGCAATTGCCTACTCTGCCTAATGGGTAATCCGGCACTGTGTACTCGTAGTAGCCGCGACAATACTAATGTGTGGTGTGAAACATGGACTCCCACGTAGAATATAAGAAAGAAAATCCAAATTATAGAAATTAGTATTAGGATATATGAGATAAAATAAAATTAGAAATACAACCCAAAGACAAAATCTTGAAATAGCTTATGTTTTAAGAATAAAAAAACTTACAGTATGTGTATGAAACCAGAACAAAAAGAAGAAACAGAGAAGGCCAATTAAGACATGGGCATAAAAGATAGGTAGAAATCTTGCAATCTTTAGATACATGATTCAAACTAACATTACTAAATTTCTTATCTATTATTATCTAAAATTTCACCAACTAATTCTTTCATAATGTGAGATGAATAAAAATTCTCTATTTTTACGAATCATGTTATAAAGAAATTCATCATAAATGCTCTCGCAGCTGATAATTCGTAATAAGGCTGTAAATACTCTCTTCAGTTGCGAAAATACAGGCTACTCACAACCTCACAACTCACTACTACATCATGTTCAGGCTGTAGCAATCTGCGATTTAAATAGATAAACAAAAACAGGATAAAAAATTTGAATGTAATTTCAATATTAAAGTGTCAAAAGAAACGTAAACAAACATAGTACATAATTAACCATATATTACACTTTTGCTCCGTGAATATTGTGTGAGTGTTAATAAAGATAGTGCAGTGAGATGCCTAATTTGGCAGAAATTATTATTATTTATATTGTGATATTGGAACTGAAAACTCAAGGTTATTATGATTTTTGTGAAGATAAAACGTGTACAAAAGGGGCGCACATCTTGTGTTTACGGCAAAAACAGGTATTTATTTTATATTTTACCTACATAAAATTTATACTTTTAATAATTAATCATTATTTATAATGAGTAACATGAACCAGATTGCAGACTATCTGAAGTAAAGTATATTTAGTATCTGTAGCAAATTAAAATACTAAGGCCCAGTTACAGGGGCGACAGACTTGTCTTGACTCGGGGTTCAAGTTAAGTTTTGAATTATTACATAGCAAAATGTCCAGCTTCGCTACTCTTCCATAAAACGGGAATTAAGCAATTTACAATTTGTATTCCACTCTTGTTACTGCGATGCTGTATCTACTAGTTGTCAATCATTTATATGTAACAAATGTTAATACGAGTGTATTCATATATATACATTTTTTACTTAAAGTCTCTCTGGGTGGGAGGTGAGCGTAAGGTGGGAGGGAGCCACGTACAGATTCATGTTTTCACCTTTTTTTAAATACCTTGAGAATTATTGAGTTTGGTTTATGCGCAGAAACCAGTATTCGTTTAGACTAATCCAACTCTTGAAGAAGGGGTGTTAGAATAAATGACATCTGCTGTGATGGCGTTCTAAACTACATACTATTAAAAAAATCGTATTATACTTAAAAACGCTATCTACGTTTGTATAAATTTATAGTTTTAAAATTATTAATAATAATTACACCATGTATGTCGTAATTTCAATAAAATTCGATTTTTTTTCATATTTTCCTCCAAAACTATTGAAACTATGACTAATGAATAAGACGTTTTTCGTAGAGAATTTGCTCTACTTTAATTTTGTATATCATTAGTTTTTCGATAAACTCAATAATTCCCAAGATATTTAAGACGTAAAAAAATGTTTCTTTCAGCCCCTCCCCCCTTACGCTCATCCTGTTTTAAGAATATTTCAAATATTAAAGTCATTGCACACTGAGAAAAGAACAGTTCTGTTTCAAAATAAATAACATTGGTTAAAATAACTTTTCGTTTTGTATATGCGAAACGTAACCGTTTTCTGTTAAAAAATTTTCACATTTAAACATCACGTTTCATTTTAAACCATAATATGTTTAAATGAAATTGGAAAATATTTTAATAAAAATAATTTATTGCCTTCAGTGAAATACATACAATTTTGTTTTAAAATTATTTAGATCTTTATCCATACATAATATGTTTTAAAATAAATGTCAATAAATGAGGAAGTTTTCAATGGAAAGTTTTCAGTATTTAATAAAAACGAAATACGATTTCATTATATCTATTTTTTTGTATAAAAACTGAACTATGAAAACTATGTTAATATTCATGGTGAATAAAAAGTTTTTATAAACTATTCGATATTCTCAACCTTTATTAAATTAATACACAAATGTTTATTACAAATACTATATTTATTAAATTTGTACATAGAGAAAAAAATTACATTCATAATCGAATAAATTCGTAAGTACCTATGGATAGAGGTTAATTAAAGTTTAACATACAAATTTCCGTTTGGATTTTGAAGTAGGCATATAGGTACCACATTGTATATACCAGAGAAATTCATACAAAATAATATACTGGTTTTCTCTACTGTGTAAGAGTGTACATGTCTCTCAAATGCCAAATTATTTAAAGATTCAAAAAAATATATTTCTTTTTCGTTCAAAAAATTATAAATCGAATCTATGCAAAACTCGACAAAAAATCTGTACTATTTTTAAATTCTAATACAACACCAGGCTTATATTTAATTCCTTTAATGACAATCCAAGTAAGTGTGAAATAATTTTGAGTATGAAAATTTATAAATTTAAGGAATATGTCATTGTCAATACTGTTTTTTGAAAAGTTTACATCTTCAATCACAAATATACTTTCCAATCCTTTTTTCGCTATAATTCTATGGTAAAACGCAAGTTGATTTTTTATAGTTAACGTGTATATAATATTTTTATATATTTGATTTTCGGTAATTAATGTTTGTAATAAAATAAAATCCTCTTTATGTACGAATTTATTTGACAAAAAATCTATTATTTCATTTAGTAAAAGGTAAAACACCTTAGAATTGCCGCCTGGTATCAGGTCACCGATAATTACAGCCAAATATTTTGTATATTTTCCGAAGCAGGAAATATAATATTTTTTTTTAATAAATTCTGAAAACAAGTGGTGGTCTATTTACTGATGACGGAAAATTAAATATCTACTTCTTCTATTGAAAGTATCCAGAGAAAAGAAATATTTACATACATGAATTGATATAGTATTTAAACCATTTCATATCGACTAATACACTTATGAATATCATGCATGGTATCACAAACTATGTTCTTGTTACATGTTTCCAATTTGTTAAAAAAGCAGTGTTCTTTAACACCAAAATCTTTATTTGATGCATCTAATTCATAATTTTGTATGTTTCTCAACATATATATTTTCTGATGTTTAGGTGGCAGTTTGATTTTTAATACAAAGGTATATTCTACAAAAATATTTGGAAGAAAAACTTTCTGTGAAACCTAATAATAAATTGAGTCCTAAATTGTCACCAGGTAGTAAGGTTAGAGTAAAATAAATATATTTCTCTTCTGATAATGTAGAAATTTTCAGACCGTTGGCTTGGACAGAGCCGGATCTAGATATTTTAACACCTGAGGCAAAAGGAAAAATTCCGCTTTTTCTATTATATATAACCCCTCAGGTTTTGAAAAAAATTTATTTGTGCTTAAAGCACAAACTTTTTTTTTCAAAACCTGTGGGGTTATATACAGGGTGTTCCATTTAAGCGTGCCACCATTGCTATCTCGAGAACTATAAGAGCTACGAGGTTGGTTAAATTAGCAAAGAACCACCATTTTACAACACTAATACAATGAGCAAAAAATTTTTTTTTTCGACCAGTCGTTTTCAAAATACGGGACACAACTTTCTTATTTTAAATAGGAACATATGTTTATTTTTAGGTTATTCGATAGAGTATTTTTTTCTGAATTCAACGATATAAACATATCATATGCTAATAAAAAAATTTTTTTTGACCAGTGGTTCTCAAAATACTGGACATTTTATTTATATCTGGCTGAAATAAGAGTGCTATGGTTAGAAAACATAGACATATTGTTCTGTCTAACATTGTTTGATTATTTTTTGTTAAATTTTATGTTCTTAAACTGTCAGTTTTAAGAAGAAAATGAATTGTTTTCTATCCAAAGCACTCTTATTTCAGCCAGATATAAATAAAATGCATATAAATCTAACATGCATTTTTCTCAGTTATTTTGTTATATTAGCATATGATATGTTTATATCGTTGAATTCAGAAAAAAATACTCTATCGAATAACCTAAAAATAAACATATGTTCCTATTTAAAATAAGAAAGTTTTGTCCCGTATTTTGAAAACGACTGGTCGAAAAAAAAATTTTTTTTGCTCATTGTATTAGTGTTGTAAAATGGTGGTTCTTTGCTAATTTAACCAACCTCGTAGCACTTATAGTTCTCGAGATAGCAATGGTGGCACGCTTAAATGGAACACCCTGTATAATAGAAAAAATATATATTATTTTTTAGAGTAATTTTTATTATCTAAGCACATATAATGTCAACAATAAAAAAAAACATAAAGAATATTAATGATAAATATACTAATATACATTAAAAATAAGTAGTTCTTCCGTACAAACCACTCGAAATAAATATACACTAATATAATCTTTGGCAAGAAACTCACAAAAAAATTAAGAAGATATAACTTCTCACAATTATTATTAAAATGTCACTTTTTTGGCTTTAATTATTGCAAAGACATCAATTATTTTATCATAGTTTATGTCCTTATATATTTCTTTCTCAATCGACAAAATGGCCATATTTGACAATCTCTTTTGACTGAGCGTCGGTCTTAGATAATTTCAACTTAAGTTTACTAAAAGATCTCTAGCACAAAGCAACCGTAACGGGAATCGTTAGAAAAGTTCTTAAAGCTACTTCGAGGTTTGAATACGATTCTGTTAATCCATATTCATGTATAATTTTAATAGGTCTAAACTAGAAGCTAGAAGCTGTACTTACATTGGGAAGAATGGACAAAGCGTGAATCTTAAAACTCGAAATTTCATGTGCCATTTCTAGAGCATTTAGTCAATTTTATATTTTAGTGTAAATTAGCAGTTGATTTTTTTTTTAAATCACAGTCAACAGAACTTACAATGGCGCGTGCGCAGCACGAAGGCGCCCTGAATGTTGATTCCATTATTTGAATTCACCTGCGCAGTCGTTGCTATAAATTATGCAAATGCAAATGAATAATCTTCATTATTGATGTATTTATCTCATTGAGATGCTTTTATAAATAGGTAGTAAAAAATTCTCTTTTGGCCTTTTGGTTGGTGCCCCTTTAAATTTGAAACCTGAGGCAAGTGCCTCGCTCGCCACACCCTAGGGGCTTGGAGATCTTTTAGGTGCGTTCGGTAATTCGTTTTGTGTTATGTCTGGGTTGTGCATGTGCCGGGGTCACGTGGCCACTGTGCATATTCGTCTTTGAAAGGAACAGCTGATTTGTACTAGTATTGATATACTAATGCCTGTATTCATAGTCAATGCTTACTCAAGTTACTTCGCCAAGCATTACTCCGGTTGTACTCGTCTTTTAGTACGTGATATGTTTCATAGTTGGAACTTCGTGAATTCTCGGCTAAGTAATAACCCCAAGGTAGAGATTTGAAGAAATTGTAGTTATTTCGTTGGGTATATTTGTAAATTTGACAATATGACAGCATTTGACAGTACTCAAGTATGAGTCAAGGCGAAGTATCCACTATGAATACAGGCATAAATAACTAAAACGTCTTAAAACCACTAAAACATATTTTTATTAATCTTCATTAGAGAATTGGATAATCGTTTTATTACGCAAATTGTATTAACGGTAAAAAATAATTTTTAGACGATTCTGATAGCGAGGACAAAGAGAACACTATTTTAGAAAAAGTGTATAATTATGTTGAAGAAACAGTGCCTAACAGAAAAAGAATGACATATTTTGCTTTCATATCCGTTTATAAATATACTTACATTTAAAAGTATGGCTATCAGACATGATTTTCTATATTTTCAGGTACATTTATAAAAAAATTACAAATGTTGCAAATATTTATTATATTTTCCATTTTCTGGCCATTTAACGTTAACCTCTACTATAACCACATTTATAAGACGTGCACAAAAAAGTATTCTTCAATGCTTAAGGTGCATTCACATAAGTGTTTAGTTTTAAGGTTTACAATTGCGTTTAAGATTAGGAAAGTTTGACGCCATGTATCAAAATGAAAACATTCACACTGCGCATCGTAGTGCATGCGTTAAACGTAAAGTATGCAAACTCCAAACTTTATGTTTAGGTTTACGTTCACGTTTAAGAATGGACCAATAGCAAAGCACGTAGTATGCAATGGCGTTATGTAGTTTTCTCTCTTTGTAAGCTGTCACTTCAAATATAACCACAAATTTGAAATGAATCGCAAATAAAAATCAATTTTGGAAACTATTTTAACTTTATATTTTCATAATAAAGGAATAAAAAAAAACTAAACGACGATGGTGTGGGTTCGTCCAATTTTACAAAGACGTTATTCCCAGGGAGACTGGTAAAATTTAGTTTAAGAGATGAGATTACAAGACACTGAATCATTTTTTGATTATACCAGGCTAACAGTAGCCCAATTTGCTCCAAACAATGTAAACAACTTATTTTGACACTGTTGTCCAAATAATCTAAATTATCGACTTATTTAATTTTTTCAAAATTGCGGATAGATGACACCACTTACTAAACCTAATAAATATCTTCTTATGTGAAAGATATGCTGTCAGGCTATTTCTAAACTTAAAACATAATTGTAAATTCTAAAACTAAACACTTATGTGAATGCATCTTTAGTGTGCAGAATATTCAAACTGTGTGCACTGTTTCCATTTTCCGAAATGTTTGTTTATTGCCAAATACTTTCCTATTAAACGCAAAATTTAATTGAACTAAATATGTTTTCCAAATGAGCATCAAACTCAGGAGGTAAACATGCAATTGAAAAGTATGTAACACAGATTTTGTATATACTAGCATGACTTCCTAATGGATTACATTCTTTGAAATCGTCGTTATAAGGTATAAGGAAAAATGCAATATTGTTATTTTCTTCATGAATATTCTTCCATAACACACTTTGAATGATATTGCACAAATGTTTCTCGAATTGTATTTTTGTTATGTAACTATATATTGTTTCAAAAACATTTGAAATTTCCAGAAATGTTTTTCTTATTGGAATATACTGACTATGCGAATCAGTTTGTTCTAAAACGACTCTATTATTATTTTTTTATCATTAATGAACTGACCTAATATTATAGGAACCGGTTTTATAAATGAATCTAAATTTTCAAAATGTTTAAATCTTAAAAATTCTGATTTTAAGTTTATAAATGGATTAGCAGTTAACCGTAACCTATTTTTTACTACCGTTAATGATACTTTATTGTTAGATGTTATAGTACTTTCTATTAACTGAATTGGTTTTTGAAGCATATTTGCAATATCATCCAAAATCATTTGAACAGCATTTCTTGGTAACGTATATTTACTGTATAATTTAGAAACAATAAACTCCGCTTTAGTTGATAAACAATTATAAAAAACATCAAATGTTAAATTCAATTGTTCTTTTACATTATTTGCACAATGACTATCATTACATTCATTATCAAATAAAGAACTTGTTAAATCAGAATTAAGAGTACATGTTTCTGGTGTTGCTTTAGTATTAAAATTTAAATTTTGGGAACAAATTTCTGACACATGTTTACTCATTAAATGTTTTTTGAAAGAGTATAAATTCAAGAATGACCTGAAACAATTATTTTGTTTACAATATAATATTTTAGTAGAAAAATTATGTCTAGTTTTAATATGCCATGTGAATAATTTCATGTCATCAAAATTATAATCACAAAGTGGACAATTAACATTAAAAATTTAAGAATATCTTATTGAATGTAATAAATTAGTTACGTATGGAATTTGTTTATCCCATTGGTTGTAATATTATATAGAGCGTGCTGAAATAACAGCCAGATGTGCTCGCTTTCAAACGGATATTTTGCATTTAGTGTATGAAATGATTCAAAAGGAAGATCCAAACAACTCAATACACTATGTCTTGAGTAAAATATCGCATATGACCAAATAATTGTCTGTGATATTCGTTAGCGAAGACTACCAGGATAAACGGTTGCACTGTAACTTGCAAATTCTGTAATTTTTTCATTCGCTCTTCGATATATGTATGATCAATATTCCCGGGTTGCTGAAATATACAAATATTAAAATTAAAAAAATAAAATACCAAACAATCAAAATGTACACAAAATAACGCTTTCCTGACATTCTGGAATACTTGGCTTCCAAGTTCCGATGTTTTTTATTCGCCTTGGAAATACCCCGAGATGGAAATAATGCCGCAAAAACTACTGTTTGAATAGTGTTTATACGATCTAAAATTAAATACACATATAATTAAAAATTATAGTAAATATTATATTGTATAAATTATCATACCTTGATTTAATGTTGTCAAATTTAACAGGAGTAATAACTGTTCGATATTTTTATCAAAATTTTGTTTCGTTTTCTTTTTTAATTTTTCAAAGAAATTATTCCATTTATCAAAATTTTTAATTAGTTTAATTTAACATTCAAGAAACATTTTTTAAAAGTCAATTTCAATCTGAAAAGGTTGGTATAATTATTAAAATTTTAAAAAGGATATTTTTTAAATTCACTTACTAACGTTGACGGTTTTGATAATTTTAAACTTGGTCAGTCTGTAAAAAAATCTTGAAGTGTTGTTCTTTTACTTGAAGAGCGTATTGGAAATATTTTTCCCAATTTTCTAGAACGAGTTCCCAAGGAGTTGACCAATTTTTTAGCCACTCGACGGAATTCACCATATCCTCTAAAAATAAACGTTTATTTTTACGAATGTAGTACAACAATTTTGTTAATTCAAATCAAATATACCAGATAAGTTTTGAACTACTGATCTTTCTTCGTCACTTGTTCTTGATTTTGAGATTGGAAATATCATTTTGTATAAATGTTTAAGGTTTCTAAATTTATCTACTAGCTTGCCTTTTGGATTAACTGATTTGTTTTCGGGATTATTTTTGCTTGAAATTAGAGGAATGAATAGGTGCCCAGTCTTTCAGATTTAAATAAATCACGGATTTTTTCGCTAATATTTCAAAATCTTCAGATTTCAAATTTTCACTGGAATTTAGAAGCAATATTAATTACTTAATCTACGGATAAAAATGTTGAAAAAGTTGTAATGATATAGTTTAAGTGGTGTAATTATTAAAAACTGAAGCATCATATGTAATGTTAAGAATTAGGAGGTGAATGTTGATCAAATGTTTTAATTACATAAATAAGAATGAGTTTTGCTTGCAATTTATGTAGTTATTTTCATTTTGTGTACATGAGAAAATAATGATTGTACCAATTTGTCATAACTCCATTAACAATGAGTTCCACAAGCATATTTCTACTTTTCCTATTAAGCAACTTATTTTCATCATAATGCGAAAGTATATAGTGGCCCCCGGTACTAGAATTAAGATATTTATATAAATCAAAATGATGAACAGGGGCCTGTTCCACCAAAAACTTTGCAACTTTTCAACTTCACACTTTGCACTTTGCAATTTTTGCAAAGTGCAAAGTAAACGTGTTTCACCAAATGAAATGTATTTGTGATTTGATAAGTATCTGCTTTTCGATTTTTGCAAAGTTTTTTAATTGTTTGTCTGTGATTATTTGATCTCAGTTACATAATCTGATAAGTTTTATGTCATATGGACAGTATTTAGTGTCATTAAAATTAATAAGAAATCATGTCAAAAATTTTGTAGCTATGTCTTCGACATTCGGAGACCAACAAATCGTATTCGTTAGCATAGTGTCTACTGCACTAGTTACAACTCTATGAACAATACAACAAACAGTCGATTTAGAAATCCCATGCATTTACCCAATTCCATGGAACTGTGCTCCAGTTCCAAGCCAATAGAGGCATACAAATAATTGTTGCTGTGAACTGAGAGCCTTATTTGGCTTAATTCGTTCCCCAATTATTTCCAATATATATTCTGCTTGAGTGGGTGACATTCTGAATGCTTCTTTAAATTCAAAGTTATTATTAATATTAAAATTCATTCTCGTTTTATAAATTTTCGTTCTCCGATTTACTTTCTCATCACTATCATTAGAAGAATGTAAAAATCTTCGCAACATTTTATTGTGCGTATATATTGTATTTTGGCAAGTAAAAATAATCTTTGTCAAAAATTAAAAATCTTTACAATTATGTAAACAAAAAACAAATTTGTTGCGTTGGTGGAACGTAAAGTGCAAACTTGCAAAGTGTTTGGTGAAACAGACTCCAGGTCTACAGGTCCAGGTTTGAATTGTGTAGGCCCGTAATTTTTTTTTTCTTTTTGCTTTACAGTAGTATTTTTATATGCTTGGGCAATCTCATCTGTAGAATGTGTACTTATATTTGCAGTTTCTGTTGAGTCAGTATCATTTTCAGAGATAATATTTATATTCTACAAATAACAAAAAGTAAATCATGTACGCATAAACTCCGACATTCATACATTTAAAGCAGTTTTTTCGGGCATAATTATCATAAGGTTGGAGTGTTTTTACCTCCCGCCTATCAATATATAGATAAGGGAGGTATTGTTTTTGGTCAGATTTCTCGAGTATGAGTTTTCAACATATGAGCACGAATTAGGGTCCCTACAATACGAATTTACTATTTTTAACGTGGTGTCTGTATGTCTGTGTGTGCGTGTGTGTGTGCGTGTGTGTGTGTGTCTGTGACGATTTTTCGTCCACGATAACTCCTACATGATACATGTTAAAAATATAATATTTGGTATTTAAGACTTATATTTAAATATGATGAACTGATTAGATTTTGACTACAATTGGTTAACCGGAAGTAGTACTTTACTTGAAGCTTTAAACAGTTTTTCTTAAAAAAAAACCTGTAAATACCATTTTTTCGCAAATTAAGTTATTATTCAATATAAAGATTTTTTAATTTTCTACCGATCTGTATAATTACGTTTATATGTGTAACTTCTAGCTAAACAGAATAAATATATAAATTATAACAATTTTGCATATCGTTTAGGCTGAGAAATTTCGATAAAACAGATGAGTTCATATGTTCACAAAATTTGACATATAATGTCAAATTTGATGTAAGTAAGTTTAAAAGATAAAATAAGTAAATATGAAGTAGTTTTATTGTAAAATTATAAATGGTGGAAGAAATATATAAGGAATGTATTTGCATGCATGAATCAAAGTAAGTTCGGTTCCGGTTTTAGTAACGTCAAAAATAGCTGTCATATTGGTCACACAAATTTTATGAAGGAAATTTTAGGTATGAAATGAATTAAACGTATTCTCAACTGCAATAACAAACTAATTTTAAAACTACAAATTAAATGTATGTATGTATGTTAAAAACTTATATTGAAAATATTATTACAGTAGCGGAAGGTATTGTGTTGGACACATCAGATTTTTTGTAAATGTTTAAATATTTTAAAAATTTTGTTCTAGGTCCAATTTTTGGGATTATTTCCTTAACCATATTATCACTTGTTTCCAGTAAACAACCTTCATCTATTTCATGTTCTGTTTAGAAATGTGTATGTTATAAATCGATAAAACAATTAGTGACCTTGTGCCCTGTACTGTATCTTTCTGATTCATTGTTAATGTTTGTAGAATTAAAATTGTTATTACTATATAAACATATAATTGTTGTGTTACATGTTTTTACTTGTTCTAATTTTGAACACATTGTTAAGAATTAATCAAAAAGATACGTAATGAGTCCAGAGTAATAAAATTCGTTTATTTTACCAGCGAAAACAGGAATAAGATGTTGAAAAGCCATATAATTAATATAATATTATTTTTATATATATGTGAAAACCCCATGAGGTTAGTAGATAATTAACATCCATGTTTAAATCTTTATTAAAGCAAGGAAAAATATAGCATAATATATAAAAAATTTATCACTTATTTATAATTAGTATTTATATTTAGGGCGGCCAACTTTATGATAAGTCAATGCGGGACACCTACCTCTATTCACAACAAGACTGAGGATTTTTTGGTGGTATAATTGATTTAGAAACAAACAACAGTACTACTGAATTAACATTTATTTTTAAAGTCATATTTCTCATATGAGTGGCATTTTTTTACTAGTTCTGGGTTTTGGTTTAGAATGTCCAAAAAGTTTTCACAGCTGCCCATATTAAATTTTATAATTAGCATTGCACGTAATGTTTCTACTTTTAGCGACGAGTTTTCGGATGTCCATAAGCTATTCATTAAGGAAAATACTCGTTCCGTAGGAGCGTTTGTTCCTGGCAAACAAAGAAGGTACTGGATGATGGCTAGGCAATTCTGGAATGGTATTCCGTTGTCTTTGAAATTTTTGAACACCTCTATCCATCGTTGTTCTGTACTGCTCTTCATCTCCTCCCATTTCTTTAAGACGTCGTTATTCACATAATTTGCCACGTAACTTACTTCGTCTGCTGTACATCAGCCCATTTCAGATTTTGTTTTAATTGAATCCAAGTAAAAGTTTTAAAAAAAAGAAAAGAGGAATGCGGGACATCCGGGACGCCTTAGACGATTTCCGGGACTATTTTATTAAATATTGCAATGCGGGATTACATCGGTTATTTCGGGACCGTCCCGCAAAATGCGGGACGGTTGGCCGCCTTATTTATATTTACCTATTAATTCTGCAAAGACTGCACTATTTACACGAAAAGTAGCGAACACGAACAGTATACCTCTACTTACTACCATTTCAAAACACAGAAATCTACATTGAAAACGTTTAATTTTGTTTAAAGTAAGTCATATTTCGTGAAAAGAACTTTAAATTTTTATTGAAAACGTTTGGTCTTCTTTTGAGTAATACAAATGTTGTAATAAGAAGTTTGTGTTTTATATGAAAGTGTTTAGTTTTGTTTTGAATAATACAAATTTTCTATGAAAATAGTTATAGTTTTACTGAAAACGTTTAGTTTTATTTACAGAAAGAATATTTTTTCTAAAGAGAAGTAAGTTTTGTATTACGTATATCTATGAGTTCATTGAAAGAATTTTAATTTTTAACAACATATATACCGAATATGCAAATAAGAACTTTAATGGGAACAAAAATGTAGTGATGGAAGAACAAGAATAAAAATTATAATACGAGAAATGATCTGAAGCGTTATAAATAAATAAATTAGAGTTATTTATTAACTCACCAAATATGTTGTGTGGGATGCATTCTGGAGAAGAATTTCTAATTTATCAAATTCATTTTGATTTTTTAGTGGAAAGTCAGCGATATCTTTAGGTTTTTCAATGTCGATAGCTGCGCTGTTCATTCGATGTGTACATAAGAGTTCTTCTAAAATAAGGGAATGTTGTTCTTGTTGAGCAATTATTCTATTTAAGAAAATGAGAGTTTCTTTCTGGAAATCTTGATTGCCTAGAAGAAAAAGAAGAATTTAAGTTAGTTACGCTATGATTCAAGCAAACATGATTTACCAATATAAATATAAATTTTTGTCAATTTTTAAATATAAACACGCAATCTTCAAATTAATTATTAACTTAAGTTAATTTTATTATTAAGTTAAATTCAATTTTAGTTAATAATTAAAGTTTTTAAATGTGTTAAACCTCATTTAATATGTATTATGAAAAAAGCATTGTAAAGAATAAGTAAAAATTAAAAAAAACAATAAAAAACAAAACAAGAAAATTTTGCAATAATGTATGACTTTTTGTTAAATTTACTTTTAAGATGTATTACAGTAAAATCCTTGAATTCCTTCGTATTTTACTGTAACACATCTTAAAAGTAAATTTAACAAAAAGTCATACATTATTGCAAAATTTTCTATGTTCTATATTCAAAATAGCATACCAGTAAAGTTGTTTTACCCCTTTACCGACGGAATTAAACAAATTTAGTAGTTCTGAAAAGTATTGCCACTTGGCAACATGGCTCACACACTTTTTCCACTAATTTGTGAAAATTTGGGATGTTGAATAAGAATTGCAGAACAAATAATTTAAATCAATGACTTTAAAAAAAAATAATTTGATTAAAAACGAAATTACATCATCGTTGTTCGACGAACTAGATGATGATGCGCTATCTTGTATTAATTTTCTTTTAATTATTACATTTGTATTGCCTTACTTTTTTTTGCTGATTCCTTCACAAATACATCTGATTTTTCTTCACCCTGAAGTTTATAAGGATCTAAAATATTTTTAATAATTAATTAAGAAGTTCCATTTCGATGACACATCCTTTATAAACAGGTAACGTCATATGTTTAAGTTATGACGGCAACAACTTTAATTAATACAGTATCAGATAAAGATGGTATTTTTTTGGAAATTTTTCAAACAAATTAAATGGAAACGAGTACGATATTAATGGTCGGTTGCACCGCCGTACCTTAAATTATTTCTTAAGTAAACCGAGTTTAAATTAAGCCAAGTTTAAATTTTATGTTTGTTGCACCGTCTCCATGTAAGAACGGTTTTACAAAGTGCAGTACATATAAATAATAACCAGTGAATCTAGGAACTTTAAGGTTTTAAAGTTTTAGTAAACTGTCAATTGACAGTTCTACGTTTAAAAAAGTAAATACGAAAAAGGTGTTATTTGTGTGTTTCATATAATATTGCCACGGCTCAAGAAAATAATTCAAAACGTTGCAGAAGTGCAAAATACAATTCTGAGGAGAAGTAATTACTATTATTACTATTAACAATAATAAATAGTTATAAAAACATAATAGAATGTAAAAAACAGATATAGTTTCTTTACAAGATAAAGAAAAATTGTGGAGATATATCGAATCAAAATTTAACGCTCGAGCACCCAATGTTCTAGTAGATAGTCGCGCAATAGCATCAGCCACACGCATGACTATTCTAGACACTGTTGATTTATGACAACCTGCGAAATCTCCTACACTAATCAAGTGCCCACCAGTAGCAAACACACGAAGCCATATCAACATCTGGTTCATGGGTGAAATACTATTATTGCTAAAAAATATTGTAAAGTAAATATAAACATTTACCAATAGACTTTACTTATATAAATGTAATACGCACGAAGCATGGTAAAATTCCAAATTATGTTCTATCAGAATTAGAAGATCTAACACAGAATGTTTTGTTAATCGAAATCGTTAAAATAATTCTAATTCACTGAAATTATGAAAATGATCAGCTCTAACATTTATTCTTCTCGGTATGCCGTAAACAATTAAATCTAATGCATCTAAATCATTGTCATCGTGATATATATCATTTAAATCCATTTTATTATTCTTGTAAAGCTGACAAACTGTCAAATCTGGTCAAATCTGTCAAATAATTATAAATATAACCACACTTTTCAGTTAAGCTGTCGCTAAGCCATCGTATTTGGACGCTTAAATTTAATCCAAGCTTAACATATTTAAACGTCACTTAACGGGCGGTGCAACAATTTTAAACTACACTTAGAGTAAAACCTGGTTTAAATATTTAAGCGAAGGCGGTGCAACCGGGCACTGTCACATAACTGTTTGTACTCACTTAATAACATTTTCCCGGAGAGATCTAGTAATATTTTCACAAATTGTTATATGTTTGTAAAAATGGTTTTTAACTTTATCAAAGACATTGTTGGTTTTCATATAAAAAAATCGATAACGTGATAACTTAAACGCGTGACGTAAAAAACAACTTTTTTCTACTCCTGCTTTGAAAATACAATTTTCTGGTTTGTTCTTCATGCTGAAAGTGACTCTTTATCGTGCTGCAAAACTTTGCAGTACGCTAAATGTTTGTTGCATTGTTGCTGCCATGGATACGCACACTGTAAAAAATATTTGTAAAATTACATATAATGTAATGTAAAAATGTACTACAAATGTTATGTAAAACAATATTTTACATAATTTCTGTAACCTGGTAAGGCTTCTTATGTAAATTTCCATTTTGTATGTAAAGCTATATATATTTTTGTAGTTATACTTGTAAAATGATGTATTGTTCCAAGATTTATGTAAAGTTACATATGTTTACGCAAGTTTACGCTACTGATAGGAATTTATAATATATCCATTGTAATAATACATAAATTAAATGTAATTTTTCATTATTTCAGTAATATTCTTAAAAAAAAATATAAAACTTTGCTGTACAATGATGTATTTTTGCAAAATTTCAGTAAAATTACATATATATTTACGCGAATTTAAGTACTGATAGAAAATTTACATATATTTTACACCAATAATACAAAAATTTAATGTAATTTCTCTAGTTTCAGGAAAGCTTGAAAGTTTTATGTAACTTTACTGTAAAATGAATATAACTTTACGGTAAAATGATGTCTTGTTGCAAGATTTATATAAAATTACATATAATGTAATGGAAAAATGTACTTTAGAAGTTTACTATAAATGTTACGTAATAATATATTACGTACCGCGAAATGTAAAGAGCATATTACGTACGAGTGAAAGAATTTACGAACGAGCCGCGTTGCGGCGAGTTTGTAATTTCATGAGTAAGTAATTGCATTACATTTCGAAGTACGTACTATACTTTTTCTACGACCTCTTGAAATCACATAAGTAAAACTCATTTTATTTGGAAGCTGTACCACTGTAAGATTTAAACGGTAAATGTAATAATATAATGTACTTATATTTTGCTTATTACATTTTAATAAATTTTTTTCGACTTCCACTTCTCTCTTCTTACGTCACACTGTTACGTAATGAAGTTATATTACGTAATACTGTTACGTAATGATATCATTACGTAACACTATGCGTAATCAAGTATTTACATTGTATTTTACATAATTTCAATCAACTTTTCTATGTTATATGTAAAATTACATTTTAAATGTAAAACAATATATATTTTCGTTATTTTACTATAAAATGATGTATTGTTGTAAGATTTACAGAAAATTTCATGTAAATATAATGTACAAATGTATCTTACAAGTTTATTACAAATGTTATGTAAAACAATATTACAATATTTTACATAATTTCAGTCAACTTTTCAGTTTTCTTTGTTAATTTACATTTCATTTGTAGAAGAATATTTTTGTTTTCGTAGTTTTACTATAAAATGAAGTATTGTTGTAAGATTTATGTGAAATTACATAAATGTTCACGCAATTTTAAGAATTCATAGAAATTTTATAGTCAATACAATAATATCTATACACATTAATGTAATATTATTTCTCATAGTTCCAGTAACATTTTGTAAAGTTTTTTGTAACTTTACTACAAACCAGTAAAAATACACAAATTTTAGTAACTTCACATTTGTTTTCGATTAGCATTGTTACTTTTATATAAATATACCTACTAATTTTATCTATAGTCGCCGCCAGTCCATATAGGAGATACGCCATTCGATCGTCATTTGAATGTTCATATGAATAAAGATTTCGTTTTAGTTAATATTAAAATTCATAGATGGCACTACTATTATTAAATTTAATTATATTGAATTCTAAATATTTAAATTTTAATAATTATTAGAAGTAAGAAGAAACAGAAATATAATTTCATTTAAAAATCAATAAAATAGAATATAAAAATTATGCAATGTAAAACAAAATAAATAACAGAACTGTCACTTTGACAAATAGTTTGAAAAATCAGAAATATTTAAAATTAACTGCTGACACATGCTGTTAATAATATTTCTCGTCATTTTTACTAAAATAAATACAAATTAGTATACTTTAGGTATAAATATTGCTATTATTAATTAAAAGAAATAGACATAACCTTAAAAACAAATAAGCCCCGCCCCTTAGACAAACGACTTTACTAGTAAGTCAAAGACAAATAATATCTTGAATGTGCATGATAAATATCTTCGAAGTGACGTCACTCCTATATGGGCTGGCGGCGACTATATAAAAATTAGCGGTAATTAAGAAAAATACCTACCTTGGGTTTTAGTAAAATTACATACCTATATGATATAAGAAACTTTATGGTCTATGGTGGAATGGTACATACATTTTATGTAATTTTTATTATTTTGTCGGTTCGGAATAGTTGATTTCATCATTTTTGAGATATTTTTTATGTTGTTAAAATAAATCTAAACCTCAGAGTATGAAGCCATGTTCACAGTTTATCTTCGTGGTTCAAGTTTAAGAAGGAAAAACTTTCTGTATGGTACAATCTACATTCTTTATGATTTTTTTTACATTATTTTTATACTTCCCTTTTCCCTTACTCACAAGTGAAGAGATATAAATTTTATAAATAACGAAAAGAGTTTAAATAAACCGCCATCCGCACCCCGATGATTTTACGTCTCTTGCCGATAGGTGGTCCGTAATCAAAGAATCTTTGCCGCCGAAATTGCGTCGTTCTTGGTGTCTTTAGAACTCAAGTGAACTGCGTAGTTTGTTACTGTTCTTTGCAAATAACAAATAATAATAATTATTGTGTTTTGTAGTAGTTTAATTTTTGAAGGTAAGTTGAAATTTATATTTATTGTAATAAATTAGTAATATTGTGCAATACTGAAATATAAACATAACCTTTGTGCTTTGTGAACTACATCTGATGATTAGATGATTATTTTAGTAAGCAGTTCTACTGAATATAAATGAAATATTTATTTTTTAATTATGTTTTATTAATTATTGCAGTGGACTTGTCAGTAGAAGATCCTCATTAGTTCCTACAGTTGATTGGAATTACTATTTACGTACGTGTTCATTACATTTTATCAAGGTAAGTTTTCATTATTGGCTATTCTGTAACGTTATAGAAAGGGTGAATCTAATTTGCTGCCTAGAAAAAAAATGCTGACTGAGTATCTAGAGTTATACATTACCAAATAGATTCACCTTTAAACCTAACTTAAATTAACCTTACTTATTAAGTACCCTCGTTTAAAACATAGACCTCTCGAAAGAGGTATTTATTCTAGTAAACAAATTCTTCCTGACTGGGTACGTTAACTTACGCTACCACGTAGAAACTTCATTTACTACCACCGCCTAGTACATACTTAATAAATTATGTAGTCCTCTCCTGAGAGGTACTTTACTCTAGTCTAGTGAAATTGAACTGCTTATTGGAACTTCATATGCTAGTCCACCACCAGCTAATATATAAAATATTGATTCTCTTAAAAAAAGTACTCTACGTATCAAGTCAACAAGAACAAGAATTTGTCAAATTTCACTAGAGTAAAGTACCTGTCTGGAGAAGTATACCTACGTATGTAGTTTTTACGTAAATTCAATACGTACTAAGATGTGGTGGGCTAGGATATGAAGTTTCAACGTGTGGCGTAAATTCTATATATCCAGTAAACAAAAATTTGTTAAATTTCACTAGAATAAAGTATGTATTCTGAGTAATATCTGACGACATAATTTTATTTGTAGGAATTTCGTTATCCCGAGTTATTCGATACTTTCTCTTGTTCCTATAGTTCCTCATTTGCCTTTCTCAATGTATACTTGCAATTATTGTAATAAAAAATTTCAACTTATTTCAGTTTATAATAAACATTTATATATACATCGACACATAAAAAATGTAATTTATAATTGTCATTTTCAAAATTGTTCTATGATCTTTTCAAAATATAATTCGTTTCGAAATCATTTTTATCGACATCATAAATTTGGTACAGAATCTCATGTTTCACAAGATAGGGATCTTCATCAATGTGACGTGTGCAATAAACGGGGTTTTAATTTAATAGATTTAATAAAACATGCTAAACATCATATTAATAATGGCATTAGTATGAAATGTGTCATTCCAGGTTGTAAAATTAAAAAAATATTTTCTCTTGCATCTACTTATAAATCACATATTTACAGAAATCATTTTAATGTAAGTTCTTACAATATTAATAATATTGGAAATTCATCAAACAAGGGCTATGAGGAAGCAAATAATGCATTTGGTTTAAATTTATTATGTAATGAAAATGGCGATAACCAAGTGAATAAACAAAATAATCTTGATAGTTTTTCATACGAAAATAATTACTTAAGGGAAGCTGAAATCACTAAAACGTTTGCATTATTTTATTTAAAATTACAAGCAAGATACATGTTAACTAACGAAGCAATTGATGCTATTGCTGAAATTATTTGCGAAGTAAGCGATATTTATGAGAAATGTAATATTAATCATTTAGAAAAATATTTTTCCAAATACGGCATTAGTAATGAAGTGTATAATGCATTAAAATTGGAATTATTATCAAATAATTTTATAAAAGGCATTCACTGTAAGCAACGTGGAACATTAAGATCAAAATTTATTAGAGAAAAATATTATAAATCTAACTTTCATTATGTAGCTCCGAAGCATATCGCTTTAGGACGTGATTCTAAACATTATTTACGCCATTTTCATTATGTTCCTATAAAAGATACGTTGCTATCAATTTTATCTAATTCAACAGCGAAAGATCAAATAATAAATACTGCACCGAGAATAAATAATATATTAACTGATTATGCTGATGGTTCTACATATAAAAAATTAAATATTAAAAATGATTCAATACGTATAATCCTATACCAGGATGCTTTCGAAATTTGTAATCCTCTAGGATCTGCTAGTAAAAAACATAAGCTCTTGGCTGTATATTATATGGTAGATAATTTTAATTCATTTTATCGATCTAAAATTGATTTCATGCAATTAGTATTGCTTTGTAAGGAAAATGATTTAAAATGTTTCGGTATTGATAAAATATTTCAAACTGTAATTGATGAATTAAAACAATTAGAGACAAATGGAATTATATTAAAGAATAACAACTTAGAGAAACTTGTACAAGGTAATTTAATTGCGATAGCAGGGGATAATTTAGGTAGTCACATGATAGGGGGCTATACAGAAAATTTTTCTTCATCAGATTATTTCTGCAGATTTTGTTTATACACTAGAACGCAGTTACGAAATTATGAAATATGTATCGGTAAAAAACGTACAAAACAAGAATATGAAAAAAGTTTATTAATATTAAATGAAAACGATTCTAACGTGATGATTAGTGGTATAAAAAATAACTCAATATTTAATAGTCTCACTACCTATCATGTATGTAACCCGGGATTACCACCTTGCCTTGGACATGACATTTTTGAGGGAGTGTTACAATATGATCTTATTCTGATAATTAAATATTTTGTATCAAAAAAATGGATCACTGAAAATTATTTAAACTTGAAATTAAATTCTATAAATATAGATAAAGATAATAATCACACTTCTGTTCCAAAAATAAATATTCAGTGTAAAAAGTTACGTGGTCAAGCAATAGAAAATTGGAGACTTTTACAAGTTTTACCTTTAGTATTAGTACCAAAAATACAAAATTTGGAAGATCCTGTGTGGACAATGTTTCTTACGTTAAAAGAATTTGTTGAATTGGTGTGTGCCCCAAAAATCTCTGTAAATCAAACTGCTTGCATAGATACTTTAATAAAATCTTATTTGGAACAAAGAAAATGTTGTTTTCCGAGTGAGCAACTGAAACCGAAACATCATTACTTATTGCATTACGGTGAATTAACTAGAGAATTTGGACCTCTTATACACCTTTGGACTATAAGGTTTGAGAGCAAGCATTCTTATTTTAAAAATATTATCCGTCATGCCTCAAATTTTAAAAACGTTACTAAAACTCTGACTGAAAGACATCAACTTCTCCAGACATACAACAACACTGGTAATTTATTTTTCGACAAAATAATTTCCAATAATGTTTTTAATTTTGATAGTAAATTATATTCCGCGGAAATTCAAAATTTAGTAAATGGTAAAATTCAAGACGTAAATCATTTATATCAATGTGAATCAATTAAATTTCGAGGAAAATATTATAAGCCCGGTATGTACATTCCACTCAAAATTTTGCCAGATATTTGTTGTGTACAATTATGTCATATAACGATTATATTAATTACGAAGTCTTATGATAACGTATATTTTATCGGATATGAATGTACTATGTCAAAAATTCCCAGTTATGGATTATATAAAATTGAAACTCATGAACAATTGAATATGGTTCTGTGCGATTATTTAGATTTGCTCGACTATCAGCCATTAGTTCCTTATGATATAAACAATGAACAGTATATTTGGCTGAAACATGCTTTACTTGATTACGAATAAAATTAATAATGAATAGGTATTTTTCAGATGTCTGTTGTATTTAAAGTCTGGTCCTGGAATCGCATGATTCGAAAATGCATATTTTTGCAAAATTCATCATTGGCAGAACTTATATCAAAAGGTGAGCTGTAAATATGTTTTTTTTTCTTAATATTTTGTTATCAAAGTATCAAATTATTAAAATAAAGTTTAAAATATTAACTTTTTGTTGCTATATATACAGGGTGAGTCTGGGAAGACGCCCCCCCCTTTAACTTTTTTATTATAAGTAATAGAAAAAAATGGCTCTTATAAAAGTTTTATAATTTTACATATACTATTTGATGGCAAATGTAAATATTTTTTATTAAGTCAGGTTTACAAGATACGACTATCAACTTTTATTTTTCAAATGGCAACCTATAATTATTTTAATAAAATAGAAACCGCCATTTTTTTCTCTTTTCAACGATGTATTAACTTTTATTAATGTATTTGAAAAATTTCGAGAAAATGAGATATTTAAAAATATTTGAAATAATTATTAAATAAATATTATAGGTGGCTATATGAAAATAAACAATACGTAACAATGTAAAACAATTAAATTAATGTCAAAAATGTATACATTTGTTTGTTACTTACTGAGAAGGATGTTTACCCGATTTCGAGAAACATAGCCACCTATGATATTCGTTTAAAAATTATTTCTGACATTTCTAAACGATCTCATTTTTCTCGAAATTTTTCAAATACATTAATAAAAGTTAATACATCGTTGAAAAGAGAAAAAAATGGCGGTTTCTATTTTATTAAAATAATTATAGGTTGTCATTTGAAAAATAAAAGTTGATAGTCGTATCTTGTAAACCTGACTTTATAAAAAAATATTTACATTTGCCATCAAATAGTATATGTAAAATTATAAAACTTTTATACGAGCCATTTTTTTCTATTACTTATAATAAAAAAGTTAAGAGGGGGGGCGTCTTCCCAGACTCACCCTGTATATATATATATATATATATATATATATATATATATATATATATATATATATATATACCTATGGAAATTATTATTTTAAAATAAACTTTAACAAATCAACTTGAATACCTGCTTGAACGTTTTTGTTTGAAATATGAAATCCATTGGTAACCACTTTCAAATGCTTTAAAAGCGCAATATTTAATAACCTTAATGTCCGACTGGTATATTATTGCTATCATAATTACCCTGCTGTCCGGGTAATGATATAACAAATAATGCTCTAGGGCATTATAAAATTTGCATTGTTGTACTCAGCATTGTAAACTAACAAAAATATCGCGTTTTCTAGTTACGGTGTAGATTCTCTCTGACAGAAGTCACAATGACAGGATAAAAATCGAGTAAAATAATACAACGATCGGACATTAAACGTTGAAGGCACCACGGGAGTTTAGGACAATAATGGCTTCTGCCAACGTACATACTTCGGGCAAGGGGCCATCGGAAAGTACACTGTAGACCTCGCGTATTATTGTCTTTATAACACCCTTGGTACCTTAATTACTATTAAAAATATATTGAAATTTCTAAATAACAATTTGGATGTAGTTTTTCATTCCGTTTACCTATTGCTTTTAAACTTTTGTTCTTAAATGGATAGGGTGAATTACGCCAAACGAAAAATTTAACATTGTACCCTATATTATTGCATAGATCAATTCTACACCGTCAATAAATTGTTGGCTACTTAAAAGTATAAATAATTAAAATATTATTATAGCCCAAGAAAAATTTAATGTACCCATACAAAAAATTGTTATTGAATCAGACGGCACATTGATAGAAGACGACGAAAGTCTGACATTTTTTTCTAAAGAAACACTAATGGTACTTCAAGAAAACGAAACCTGGCAATCCGCTGACTACCATAATGACGATACAACTCTTTCACCTTCCTCATCCATATCGTCCATATCATCTTTTTCATCTTATGGAGCATCACCAAACAGAAGTGATTTGGACATAGATATTCCATTGAATAAATTACCAGATGAAACAATTGAATGCCTAAACAACGGAAAAAGACTAAATGCACCGAGTATGGCTATTTTTGTTCGCACAATCGTAGATGAAATTAGAAAACTAACAAAATACCCTGGAAGGAGCCATCTGACTAAAATTAGTCAAAGGATAATGCTGCAATATCCGAAAACCTTTCAAGACTGTGATGAAGAAGATGTGGTTGTAGGTGTCGGGTATACAAGTTTATTAAAAAAAATCGAAGACAGAAACAACTACTTAAACAGATCATTTAAAAATACAAATTTAAATGAAACTGGCAAGAAAGTAAAGCGTGCAGCACCACATTGTCGGGCAGGTTGCTCTAATTGGCAGCCAGACACTTTACCTGAAAATGAAACCAATGAAACTTTAAATAGAAAAAGAGAAGAAATGATTCAAATTTACCACTTAAAAGATGAAACCGATGTTTCACACTTAATGGAACACACATATTCGCTTCAACGATTGGATATAAATGTACCGATACCACCAAAAATGGACGAAATATTGAAGAAATGGCCGTATTTATCACAAAAAAAGTATGTGTTCCAGCATTTCCAAAAATTAACTACATGCGAAATAGCTAAAACATATGAAAATGCCGAAATAAAAATAAAAAAATGTATTACATATTTGAAAAAGAAATCGACATCATTTGTAGATAAGGATGAATATTTTCTATTGTTTTTAAATTGCGTTTCCGAATATTTTAAAGAAAACATGAAATCTATAATTATTCATATCGAGGTAGGTTAAATTTATATTTTTTCCGAAATGGGGTCGTTAACCATTTTCTAATTTGTTATACTAATAGAATGTTAAATTTTAGAAATTTCCATTTTTTTTAAGTGTGTAACGTCTAAAAGAATTAATAAAGTTTCGCGTGACATCATCATCACTTTCGTCATAAGTATTGAGAAAATACAAACATTGACACTAAGACGTATGGCTAGTCTAATACGTGCGCAACAAACATAATGTCCAATATACTGTCACTGTGACAGGCGCTCGTGCTCTGGTGATGTGGCTTGGAACATGATGAATATTTCACTTTCATTTTTGAGCAATTAATAATTTTATCCAATACCGTGTAATTATATCGATATAAGTATGCTGTTTTTAAATAAATGAAGTAGGTCATAAGTCACTAGTGAGCTAAATATATTAACTCACTGTTTTTTAGTTCGTATCATAGTAACTACGTTATAAAAACCGTCTCTACACTAATTTTGTTTCTAAATGTCATTTCGAAATTTCATCTGTCAAAAATCTTATATGTATTTTATATCAATGATTAAAATGTGTTGGATAAAATGTTGTATGGCACACGTGTGTTAATTACCTAAGTCACTTGAAAAAATACCACACTCGGCCTAACGGCCTCGTGAGCTAAACTTTTCCCACGTGACTTATCTGTAATGTAACACACTTGTACCATAAATAACTATAAAACATACCTTTTTCTACAACTCTCAAAAAATGTTGACATTTGTTCTTTGATGTTTTTAATACATTACTATGACAACCATGCAAAACCGAGAAAAATATTTTTTTTCACGGTTAGAAATAAATGGTTTAATATTTATAAACAACTGTAAATTTTCTTTAGTTATAAAGGTAACTATGATATTTTCGTAACATACCAACATGATTTTTTTTTCTTCATTTTAATCATAATTTTTGGACAAATTGTTGTAGAAAAAAATATTGTTTGTATTTCGAGCGTGAACTGTATTTTTAGTATGTTTGAATGACTTTTTTGACTCGGCAAGCCTCATCAAACAAGTAACATTCTCAAGTACTAAAAACACCTTATTCACGCTCTTAATACAAAAATAACTATTTTTATATTTATATTATTTTCTTAACATCATGATAGTTGTACGATTTTTGTTTTTAAAGCTGCCAGGGTTAACGACTCCATTTATTTATTATTACTTTTACTTTTACATTACTTATTATCTTATAATTTGTTTAACATTGCTGACACAAATTAGATTGTCATTTTTATATGATTTTTACCATAGAAGTAAATTTATATGTGGAATAAATATGTTGATAATGCTTAATCTATCTGTACAATTATATTTTTAGGAACCCAAAACAAAAGATGAAATTTTAGCTGATTTGGAAATTGTGACGCCATGTTTAATAATTATACCTAATGAAACAGGTAAATGTTTAATATTATTTTACGTTGTACTATCTTCTAGGACTAGAATATTTTACTTAAGCAATATTCATTGTTTCGATAGGATGAGTTGATTTTATAACTAATGTTTAATTAGCATGATTACGATGACAAGGTATTTGTTAAAATATTTGTGAAAAATATATAAATTCAAAGAATTTTCATCATAAATTCTAAAATTCCGATGCCTACGGTCATTTGTTTATAGGTCTGTTTTTATTGTATTGCGAGTTATCTAAAAATTAAACAATGAATACCGCTCTAAACTTTATACTTTTTTGAAATTTAGTTTTTAATATTTTTTCTTTTTTTTTTTTAGCTAATATTTTGTACGTAGTCATAGAAAAAGCTATTATTTCCGAAGAAATTGAGAATATAGTTCAGGGATTTTTACAAGTGTTCGCCTACTATTATATTTTTAACATGAAGTACCCAACTGAAGTCTCCATGACATTAGAGTTTTTTCAGCGATACATATTAAAAATACATCCTGGAGAAGGATCTAAATCAAGTAAGAAATCTCTGAAAACAAACAATATTTTTAATAAAGTTTTAAAACTTATAAACAGATTAAAAGATTTTAAATACATTGACGAAAATTAAACATGATTACGATTCGTAATTATGGGCATTAAACCAAAACAATATTGGTTAATTTATCGGTATAAATATAGCAAATGCAAGAGATAAATTCAGTTTATACATTTTTATTATTTATATATATACAGAACACAAAAAAAAATATAAAATATATTCAGATAAAACAAAAACTTTTTTCTGTCAATCTTATAAAAGAATAAATATCACATTAGGCTAAATAAAGTTTTTTTTTCTTATAACTACAAAAAATCATATTCGTTCAAAATATAGGGTACCCGCCTTTTAAGCCCGGTTTTTTTAACCAGTTTTGTGCCCCTATTTACGAGTTGTAATTATATTGCTGATTTTGAGTTATCTGAGGCCCCAATTTATGAATTGTAATTTTTTGTTATTTTGCCGATTTTGAGTTATCTAACTGTACGCTCCAATTTACGAATTGTATTTTTTTGTTATTTTGCTGATTTTGAATTATCTGACTGAACTCGTATATTATGTTCACAGAAGATACTATTACTTTTGTATTTTTCACGTGTATAAAACCAAAAATTAATAAAAGTTTATAAGCAAAGAATAGCATTTATTACTATTTTTGTACTTTTCTTAAATAGCACACCCTCCATATCCATTCATTCATTTTCTTGTATCAATAATAACTTCTAAGGAAAATCCTGTTTTCATTTTTTGTTTCCAGTCTGCAAATTTGTATAATCATTTCTGATATGTAAACTTACTACACGTAAAGTAACTTTTGCTACATAAACAATAGTAAAGTAGTACACATATTGTATAGTAAAATTTTACATACATTTTATTGTATTTTTATTATAAAAGAGGTAAATTTACTTCTAATATTTAAACATTCTATAGGCCTAGTAACTTTACTATATAAACAGTAGTAATGAATTACACATTGTATAGTAATATTTTACATACATATTATTGTATATTTATTATTACAAAGGTAACATTACTTTTTATATGTAATCTTTCAACACGTAAAGTAACTTTACTATATAAACAATAGTAATGAATTACAAATACTTTATTGTAAAGTAGTACTATTATATTTATGTATATTTATTATTGGTGATGTAAGTTTACTTTGAATTTGTAAATTTACAATATTTGATGTAATTTTACTATTTGACATTACCATAGGTAAGTAAACTTACATCTTTGTTGTATTTTTACTATTTAAGTATAGTAGTAAATTACATAGTCATATAGTAAAATTTTACTAAACTATATGGATATGTATACTAATACTGATGTAATATTACTTTTAATTTTGTAAATTTACTGGAGGTAAGTATTTTTACTATGGTGAATTAAATTTACATCTAAAGTATAGGCAACAAAAGTTGCCTATATTTTTTATGTAATTTTACATAATTATTTTTTACAGTGCATCACTTACGCATCACAAATACAAAATTTGCAATAAATGTCAGATTATGTGTAAAAAATAATTTTTTATTTCCTTATTTTTTATCTTGCAGGAGTAGAAAAATAGTGTGTATAACACGTGTTGAAAGTCCTTTGTCGAACACAAAGGATTGCAACCTTCGCTTCGCTAAGGCTGCAACTTTCGTTTTGGTTCGACAAAGATAGACTTTCAGCACTTGATATACAAATAACTATTGTATTCAACCTTTTTACCTCATGCCTATCAATATACAGGCTGTTCATTTTATTTTGTCCACTATTGCTATCTCGAGAACTATAAGAGCTACGAGGTCGGTTAAATTAGCAAACAATTTCTATTTTACAACACTATTAACATGAGACAAACCAATTTTTTTTAAAACCAGTGGTTTTCAAATTACGGATTTCAACTTTTTTATTTTAAATGTGAACCTATTTTTTTTTCCTTATTCAATAGAGAATTGTATTCTGTATTCAATAATATAATATTGTCATACCCTAACATAACGATTTTTTTGAGAAAAATGCATCTGAAGTTTTATATTAATTTGATTAAAATATGACACTAATAAGAGTGCCATGACGGAAAAAACGGAATACTAGTCATTTTTTAAACCTGGAATTAGATGCCTTGTATGAAATATGTCAATACTTTGTTTTGTTAAGTGATCATAACTGTCAAATGAAATTAAAAAAAATAATTAAACATTAAAATAAAAATTATAAACTGTTTTATTTCATTCATTATACTTTTATTCACATATTTAATTCAAGGCACTCTAATTCTAGGTTAAAAATGTTTTTTGCGTCATGGCACTCTTATTATTGTCATATTTTAATCAAATTAATATAAAACTTCAGATGCATTTTTCTCAAAAAAATTGTTATGTTATGGTATGATAATATAATATCATTGAATTCAGAATAAAATTCTCTATAGAATAAGCAAATAAAAAAATAGGTTCACATTGAAAATAAAAAAGTTGGGACACGTAATTTGAGAACCACTGGATTTAAAAAAATTGTTTGTCTCATGTTACTAGAGTTGTAAAATAGAAATTGTTTGCTAATTTAACCGACCTCGCAGCCCTTATAGATCTCGAGATAGAAATAGTGGACAAAACAAAATGAACATTCTGTATAGATAAGGGATGTTTTGTTTTTTGTCAGATTTCTCGAGTGTGAGTTTTTAACAAATGAGCACGAATTAGGGTCACACTTTTATCTAGTTTTTACAATTAGTGCATAGAACAATTTTTGTTTTTTATTTATTTTTTTTATAATTACTTATTCGTACAATTTTGTTTTAAACAAGTTAGATAGGCAGAGATTTTAGTTATTTTTTATTTATATTCTAGTCTGTTTTGATTTTATCAGCATTTATTACAATTTCATTAAACGATGGTTTATTATGATATGGTTTTAATGATTTGCTTGAGTTGTGAAAAGAAGCCGCGACAATACTAATGTGTGGGTGTGAAACATGGACTCCCACGTAAATATAAGAAACAAAATCCAAATTATAGAAATTAGTATTGGGAAGTATTAGATAAGATAAAATTAGAAATACAACCCACAGAAAAAATCTTGAAACAGCTCTTGTTTTAAGAGTAAAAAAACTTACAGTATATATAGTTTTAAGAAGAAAATTAATTGTTTTCTATCCAAAGCACTCTTATTTCAGCCAGATATAAATAAAATACATATAAATCTAACATGCATTTCTCTCAGTTATTTTGTTATATTAGTATAGATATGTTCATATCGTTGAATTCAGAAAAAAATACTCTATCGAATAATCTAAAAATAAATATATGTTGCCATTTAAAATAAGAAAGTTGTGTCCCGTATTTTGAGAACCACTGGTAGAAAAAAAGTTTTTTTTTGCTCATTGTATTAGTCTTGTAAAATGGTGGTTCTTTGCTAATTCAACCAACCTCGTAGCTCTTATAGTTCTCGAGATAGCAATGGTGGCACGCTTAAATGGAACACCTGTATATATATATATATATATATATATATATATATATATATATATATATATATATATATATATATATATATCCAGCATTCATGAAAGATGCCTTCCAACAACGACTTGTTTGTAATGTGCGTGTATAATCGTACATGATATAATATTATTATTATTATTATTATAAAAGATAGTGACATTAAGTATACATAGTAGACATATATATATATATATATATATATATATATATATATATATATATATATATACATATATATATATAGAATTACATGATTCATATGTCTACTGTAATTATTTACGAAATGAATAATTTAATTTAATGTCACTATCTTTTATAATAATAATAATAATAATAATAATAATAATATTAAATCATGTACGATTATACACGCACATTACAAACAAGTCGTTGTTGGAAGGCATCTTTCATGAATGCTGGATATCTGCAATAATCAGACTTTTTCTAAAATTTAACATTACTGAAACTTTTATGCTAACAATACGTTGCCTTCCTGTCAGTTGGGATTCCATGAGGGACACAATACCAATACCGCACGTTTAAATTTTGTCGACGATCTTTGAAAAAATTTGATGATTCGAAAATTTCTGTCTTAATTCAAATTGACTTATCAAAGGCCTTCGACATGATTAATTTTGATATGCGTCTTGCAAAATTTGAATACTCCAATTTCTGTCGTAAGACATGTGATTGGTGTCGTAGCTATTTAACTGATCTCAATATTTTTGTACATATTTCTAATAAATATGGAAAAATTAACATCGTCTGGGTTGCAATCTATATTGATTTTTATAGCTGACATGCCTACAACTGTTGTACATTGGTCGATGCACTCATTTGCAGACGACACACATATTTTTTAACAAAATAAAATGAACAATCTATAAAAAGCTCTACTTAATGAAGTTTTGAGTACCGAATGTCTCTACCTGCGCCAGGAATAATGGTCTTAAAATAAATGCTGAAAAGTGTACCAAGTTTGTGGTTTGTAATTATAGTTCTAATACAGCGATTCTACTCGATAAAGACTTAAATTTCAGGCAACACAAAAAAAAAGAAATCAATTAAAAAATACGCTATGCTCTGCTGCCAAACATAAACTAGTTAAATCTTTAATGTACCCGTTGATCGTTAATTGATTATTGCGGATGTGTATATGTTCCTAATTTGTTGAAAGGAGACAAACACCGTATTATACTTTTCCCAAATTCCGGTCTTAGATTTATTTCTGGTGTGCGCAAATATGAATGTATTTAATTATAGTAATAATAATAAAGTAATAAAGTATATATATTTGATCAGCACATCAGGTCTAGAAGACCTATGGCTTTGTTGCAAATCTTCTCCCATTTTTCTTGTTTCTTGCCTTTTGTTTTTAGTCCTGAATTCCTAGTTCTTGTAAATCTTTTTCTAGTGCTTCTATCCATTTTATTCTTGGTCCCCTTCTTCTTCTTCTTCCTGTTGTACCTCTTATAGAACTTGTTTTGTTATTTGCTCTTCCGGTAACCTTAAAACGTAACCTAGTCATCTCATTCTTGTGCTCTGATAATATTTGTGATTGATAGTTCCCCATACAATTATGATAACTCTTTATTTGTACGTCTTAACTAAATCTCACCTTCCTTTTCCCTCCATATATTTTTCTTAACACCCTTCTCTTCCAGACTTCCAATATTTATTTTTCTTTCATGTTCATTTTCCAGAGCTCACATCCATGCGCGACTATTGGTCTTATTATTACGTTAGATATTTTATTTCCATGTTTTCTCGTCTCTGTTCCAGATATTTTCTTTTCTTTTTTCTACAAGTCTTCTTTACTTGTTTTCTACGTTGTTCGTATTGTGCTTTGTCTCCAGGTAAATTATTCTTTATCATCTTTGTTCTAGCCTTTTCTCGTTTGTCATTATTCGTAAATCTTTTCCTAATGAAAACTCTATCAATATTCTCCCATTTTCGTTAGTCTTTTCATGTTTACTCTGTCTACCTATATAGTAGAAATTTTTAAGCAGTAGAGAGACGTCACAGACCTGAAAAAAACGTTACAAAATGAAATAAAACTTGTAGAAATTTTCGAAAGATGTTTTTATTTAGAAAACCGAGTAGTAAAAAAAAGTATCATAAAAAAATTACTTATTTATGATATTTACTATTATTTCAAATTAAAATATAAGGTATTTAATGACATTTCAATTTATTTATAATAATTGCAGTGTGTTTTTTTTTAACACACGTGGGCTACGACTCAAATAAAATATGTTTACTGTGACGTCATTACGTCGCTAGTCCCTATCGTTCTCGAAAACGTATGACGGACTACGGCGTTACCTTCGCGTCACACAATGTAAAATACGTCGTCACAGCCTACAAAACAGTAACTCGTGCAAAAGCACAATAATTAGACGACAGATACGGTATAATAAAATATACAAACGTTGTCGCACTAGTCATTGTAAATCTCGGGCGCCACTCAACGTAACGGTAGAGACGTCTAATCGCAGGGTTCCAGTGACGACGGCCACGGATATCTCAATGGAGAAAAATGTCCAAGGTACGGATTCCAACATTGGTTGTGGTCGCTCGCTTAAACACAACATCACAGAACGACTTTCCAAAAATGACAGTAAAAAGACGTAAATAAAAGTATAATAAAACTTCGGATAAAAATCGGTTATTCTTACAACCTGCGTTGCTCGCTCACCCACGTGCACGCGATGCGAGGGTGAGGTAAAAACGAACGCAAAACCAAATTCAGCAGAACTATCCTTGATTAGTCATGGCGGTGGCCGATGGACAAGCCGAATCCTGTTCCGCGGTTTACGAAGCAAAATGACGGATTCGATGATTCTTTCTACGCCGAAATTCATCCAAAATTATCTCAATAGTGGTAGCGCAATCACTAATTCTTCTCTGCCCCTAGTAATCGGAATCCACAAACTATCGCAACTTTCGTACAACTCGTATACGAGATGAAAAAGAAAGATTTTCTCAAACACACGTTTTGCTCACATAAGAGTGTGAAAAACAGCAAAACACTATTCTAATTTTCCCATAAATACTTCACTTCCACTTACCTTACGTTCACCAGTGGAAGGATAGGAAAACAAATGAACATAATTCAAAAAATAAACTCTGCTTCACAACTTTTATTTGTTACGTCTTTATTTGGCCAAAAACTCATTAAAAAAAGCCACGAGTCGGTCAACGACCGCGCTTTTATCAAAATGTTCACCCCCTTCCCCTCGTTCCCATCATCAGAGGTGAACATAGTCACAAAACAATTACAAATATCATATAAATATAAATAAATAACATGTAACATCAATACGATACAAACAGTAATAAAAACATTTACTATTGCCTTAAGTCACTAAACGAGTTAATTTCGCCGCATGAAATTAACTGAACGAGTAACTTGACTACAACCCAAACACATGTTTGATGGTTATGTTTTTCAAAACTCCACTTTCACAAAAACCACTACGATGTGTTTGGCACTACACTACGTAGAACATGGTTTTGCATCTTATGGTGTTCGAATCAAGAAAGTCAGAGTGATGATTCGCAGAACAACTTCAAAAGAACACAATATAAACAAATAAAACTCCATGTTGTTCTGCCATTACTAGACATGCGCGCGCTGTCCTTGCGCGGTTGCTTGACTCGAATGCAAAATCTAGGCAATAGTTTTAAAATATTTCGAAGGTAGAGCTTCGGTACCTTTGACTACAAATTTACGTTCAAAAATACTGTTCAAATAAAATGACCTCGTGACACTTCGTCGCATTACATATATTTGTTTCTTGTCACGCCGATCGATTGTGTTGTCAAATAATATAATATAAAATCTTTGTTTGTTCGTTCATGTTGTATTGTTCCTTATTATTGTTCGTATTCGTGTTCTTTGTGTCTTGTTATACGTTTATTTTATTAGCGTAAGTAATAATGCCTAAAGCATTATAGAAGTAGTCGCAAGTGCTAACTGCAAATGCGATTGCATATTTTGAAAAAGAACTGGCACACGGTGGACCATTACTGCCGTTAAAAGCAGTTCGAGAGGTATGTTATCATTTTATTTGTTGTTATTAAATTTGGCATAGTTATATGCAACACGCAACACATTTTCTAAACTAATGCACATATAAACTTTGTAATTCGTGACGTCATATTCTAGTTACAAATATTGATGACGTCTCTCTACTGCTTAAAAATTTCTACTATAGTCGTTTTATATTCGTCTTCTTTTCCAATTTTAGCATTGAAATCTCCAATTACCATTTTCTTATCATATTTTGGTATTTTATTTTACAGTCTTTCAATCTCTTCATAGAATTCTTCCTTAACTTCAATTTATTTTTCTTCAGTTGGACAGTGAACGATTATACTTATTTTTCTGTACTTGCTTCTGATTCGAATGATGTCCATTCTGTTCGAGATTGGTGTGAATTCTACTATTTCTTTTTTCATCCTTTTCGTTACTATAAATCCGGTTTCACTTAAATTATTTCCAGCCTGTTTCGTTTCCTGCAAAGCCATCAGCTCTACGTTATATTTTCTCATTACATGGGTCAGCTCTATCAATGCTCCTTCATAGTTCGTACATCTTATATTCCATGTTGCTATGTTGATGATATTTGTCTACCTTTGTTCTATAATTTCTCAATTTTCTTGCCTTGTTGTTGAATTGGACCTATTCTTTGTTGTCTCCTTAGTTTCCCTTACGTTTTTCACAATTTTATATTTCTTTTTCGTTTCCATATTCATCGCCTTTCTCGTCACTTTTTCCTCTTATATGCTTACATGCACTATAGCCCAGTCATATAGTACATTAAAATCGCAAACTAACGGCTAGTTCTGATTTTTTAATATATTGTTAGGACCACTACCAGTAGTGTATATCCAAGTTTGCAGCTTCGAAAGATCTGTGCCAATTTCGTACCACTCGAAAAACAGCGAAATTTTTGCACTCTTTTCGGTATTTTCACTATATCTCCTAAACTATGCTTTTTTTCATGAAACATCTTATTTATGTTTTTAAAGT
Organism: Stenolophus ochropezus; assembly: GCA_035578165.1. Taxonomy (NCBI): domain Eukaryota; kingdom Metazoa; phylum Arthropoda; class Insecta; order Coleoptera; family Carabidae; genus Stenolophus; species Stenolophus ochropezus. Next base: position 9,622,204 of record JAQOWZ010000012.1, on the reverse strand, counting down.
AGATTAAATTTACGACAATGTAAGTCTAGAACCAGCTCTCTAGGCCTAATAGTCACCAAGATAAAGCCTTCCAAAAATTGACATTATTTTCCAAAAAAGTGAAGTTTTAAGATTTGGTCAATTTTTGACCCCGAATTCGGGGAAAATACTTATTTTACGGGAAAAGTTTTAGGGAGAGATGTTGTAGCGAATGTAATTAGCTTTAATTTAAGCACAGAATAACGTCAGTAGACCTGATAGTTTCCTCATAATGTTAAAAAATCCAAAAAATGGGAAAACTGCATTTTTCGCAAATTTGCTGTGTTGAGTTCTCACAATGGTTTGAGGGTAGTTTGAAAGAAAAACTCATGTACATCCACAAAAAATGTATATTTGGCCTATTAATAATGTATTTACAATGGTCCGTATTCAGTTCTTCTCTTCATTTCCTTGTTTAAGCTTTCTTTAGTTGGAGACAGTCTATATGTATAATGAAAGTGTTAATTATAACCACATTCGGCAACCATCTCTAAGCTTTGTTTAACAGAAAATAGTCTTTTACTAAACTACATTGGGCAACATATATTTCTTATTTATTTATTTATATGTACAACAAATAATTCCCGAATGTTAACTATGTCATCAATATCATGCACAAATTCTGCCATTTTCATGACTAAACAAGAGACGGCCACTGACTATCTTCCAGCGTTTGTGTATCATCAAGCAGTCGGACAATGAGTTGACGGAACATTTCAAGTACGAGTTGGCTCCATACCCCATGGCATTGTTCATAAAAAAGGGTATGTGCAAAGGAACGAAATCAAAGTTCTACTGAGCTTTTAATCCTCCCTCAAAACATCTCAGTAGGAGCCAACTGGTTTGTTGTGGTAGATGGGGGTTACTTATTGTAAAAGGTGATATGGCATCGTAACGACTCTGTGAGGGGTATTGTCGCAGGATACGTCAGCTACACCTTCAATAAGTTCGGACGGAACGTTGCTGTGGTCTGATATCCTGAGGATGGGGCAGAGTAGTATACAATAACTGCCAAACGCGTAAGGCGCTATGATTCTCTACAGGGCAGCGAAGTCATCTTTGAAGAATCAAATATCATAAAATTGGCCCAGGAGAAGTTGCTGGCCAACGACAACAACAAACGACGACTGATTGCTCTAATATGCTTCGCATTCCAATGCCAGGGAATTGAGACAAAGCAGACAGTCGAGGATGCTGACTGAGACATCGTTAAGGTGGCACTTGATAAGAGCACCTCTTTTCAGTCAGTGCTGTGGACCTCCTTGTCCTTCTCAATGATTTAGGATCGGCTATGAAGAACGTTTTTTCCAGAAAAGTGGCAGAGGTGACTCTGGTCCTTTACAATATTCTTCAGTCATTCAATCGTGGAGATTTAGAAGTCTCCCAAGGATTCGAGTTGTTTCTCCACGCCTTCACTGGTGCGACACCACCTCTGCCCTATTCTGGTATGGTAAGAATAAACTATGGACCGCCATCTAAAAATACCCTTATCTCATCACCATAGCTAAAGTGTTCCTTTAGCCTACTTCAACTCACCAAGCCATCGCAAATGCCGAAGCGAAGTGCCTAGTAGCTCTGTATGGAGGAGACTACACTGACGATACTCTCCAAAGCCTGTGCTATAAAATTTTTGTGAAAACAGCCGCCTCCGCTGGTCTTGTTGACCTCGCTCGTTTGCCTCCAACAGAAGATGGTGCAACATTCCACGCCTACCGAACTTACCACCAAGTTCAGAAGTGGTTGGGGGTGAAAAAATATGCTACTCAATGGGGATGGAAGAATGCAGATCAAGGGCTCATTCCAACAACAATGATGAGCGAAGTGGCATCCTCCTCCCTTCTAAAATTTCTATCATGACGGTGCAAGACCATTGGTCACTAATTCTTGTAAATGATATAAATGTTGTTACACTATGTAGTTTTGTTGAATATATGATATTATTCGTTACATTTCATTCAGTAAGTTTAGGTCTGCTAGACAATTAATAAACGACTGCGTGATCGGTATTTTATGTTTTGCTCTATACGTTGTGTATTTGTTACATTCTTTGATTATTTGTTTGACTGTGAGTTGGGTGGCACAGGTGTCACAAATTTTGGGCTCTGTTCTTTTGAGGCAACCGAAAAATATCTTTTGTAAATATGCAAATACATATACATCAGTAAATAATAATGTTACATTAATTTCATTGTAAATACATTATTAATAGGCCAAATATACATTTCTTGTGGATGTACATGGGTTTTCCTTTCAAACTACCCTCAAACCATTGTGAGGACTCAACACAGCAAATTTGCGAAAAATGCAGTTTTCCCATTTTTTGGATTTTTTAACATTATGAGGAAACTATCAGACGTACGGACGTTGTTCTGTGCTTAAATTAAAGCTAATTACATTCGCTACAACATCTGTCCCTAAAACTTTTCCCGTAAAATGGGTATTTTCCTCGAATTCGAGGTAAAAAATTGACCAAATCTTAACACTTCACTTTTTTGGAAAATAATGTCAATTTTTGGAAGGTCGTATCTTGGTAACTATTAGGCCTAGAGAGCTGGTTCTAGACTTAAATTGTCGCAAATTTAATCTACTTTAAAAACATAAATAAGACGTTTAATGAAAAAAGCATAGTTTAGGAGATATAGTGAAAATACCGAAAAGAGTGCGAAAATTTCGCGGTTTTTCGAGTGATACGAAATTTGTACAGGTCTTTCGATGCTGCAAACTTGGATATACACTACTGGTAGTGGTTCTAACAACATATTAAACAATCAGAACTAGCTGTTAGTTTGCGATTTTAGCGATTTCTAGTGTATTATTTGACTGACCTACTAGTTTTTTGGAATTGTTTTCCTTTTTTAATTGTCTAGAGTTTTTGTTTTCTCATTCCAGATCTATTTGATGTCATTAATTATTATATTGTTATACCCTACCTCAGTGGCGGATTCAGGAATATTGTTCGGGGGGAGGGGGGGGGGTGTGATTTTAAAATACCGTGACATGTATGTATATTGAAAAAAAAGATGTATTTACACATTTCTCATAAAAATAACATAATGGTAACTTGCATAGGTAAGTAAAAAAAAATACATTAAAATATAAAAAATTCATTAAAATTATAAAACAAAATTAACTTTCCTTGATTTCATTGCAAATCTGTTAATAATATTATCAATATCTTTCACCTCTATTGATGTATAACATCGCTAATCCACATAACCTTTCCTGGCCAATCGTGGATCTTAGCCATGTTTTCAACCGTTTAAGAGCTGAAAAGCTTCTTTCACCACTTGCTACACTGATTGGTAACGAACATAATAGGACTAATATATTATGAATATTTGGAAATATATCTCTGTCGCATATTTGTAAAGCGGCTAAAGCAGAGTTAGGAATTTGATTTCCTTGATCTTGCTTTTTCCACTTATTTCTCCACAAATTTAATTCTCCTACAAATATGTCTCCTACAAATATGTCTCCTAAAAATATGTCTGAGTTGAACTCTAATTTTTCTAAATATTTTTGAGCGGTAGATAATGCGGTTGAAAAATATTCTGATGATGACGATATAACTGTACTTGGAATACAAATATTTAAATTATAAGCACCAAATATGTCATCATGAAATCTCATCTTCAAATCTTCTAATATATGTTCCAACATGGGAATAAAAATTACAATTATGTAGTACTGTTCGGGCGATGATGTTGTCACATTGGCACGATTTGTTTGTCGTTTACATATTCCAGGAATAGTTATTTCTACATCCAATGTATTTATCAATTTAGCCGCTTCTGCAAAAATTCCACCGAAATACGTTTCACAGTTTTTTCTTGTATCATCTATAGTCGAAATCACACATGATGGCGCCGGCACCGTAAGCCACGAAAGAGTATCTTTAGATTTCATTTTTATTTATAAATTACTATCTACTTACTACTATATTAAGAAATATTATTTCATTTAATATTATAGTTAGTTATCATAGAAAACACTCGGGTGCTTGGTTCTTGAGAGGGGTGATCACCCCCATTACCCCCCCCCCCCCCCCCTTGGATCCGCCACTGCCCTACCTTGACATTCTGACCTTAATTTCTTTCTTCTATGGCTCTATCCTATCCATTATCTTCTTTTGCATATTATGTTCTTTTTCAGTAAAGTCACAATCAATATATATTTTTTCTTTTTATTATTCTTCATTTTACTTTTATTTTTTAGTACCTTTATTTTGTCTTCAAAGTCGACTATTTGCATTATTTATATACACTTTTTCTCTTAGCTCGTAGGCTGTAGCTATTTTTGCGTCTGTATTTAGTGTGGCTGATTTTTCATTGTCCAGGCCATATCTCCTGAAATATTAAATATACAAGAAAAAGCTAAATAGGAAACTTGTGTAATAAGATCTTGCCTATAAAATAGTGTTAACAGATATTTTCCATGGCCTACTGATTTAGCGGAAATATATTTAACTTTGGTTTTTTAAATGAAACACCCTGTATGTTTTTACGGAATAAGATTCTATATCAATTTCTCTTTACAATTATGTAAAACAACTGGAGGTTTGCCTTTAATTTATGCTTAATAATGTAAAAAATAAAATTATGTGAGACAGCTGTGATTTGCAATTATTTCATTATTTATACCTGTAGACAACTGCCAAGAAACAGAAGTATTTATTAGTTGAAGTGGTGTTGTACTTCGTAATTACAAAAGAAAAAAGAATTTCACAAATAGTGAAAAGGTTGATATGCTCTGCTGTTTTCACAAATCAAATAATAATTAAATAAAAACCATAAAACACTTCTAATAAACACTTGTATCAGATTTATAAAAAAAATAGTGATTAACAATGAGAAAACACAGCCGACTTATATAATTTTATTTTTTGCATTATTAAGCATAAATTAAAGGCAAACCCCCACTTGTTATACATAATTGTAAAGAGAAATTGATGTAGTACCTTATTCCGTCAAAATATATAGGGTGTTCTATTTAAAAAAACAAAGTTAAATATTTTTTCGCCAAATCAGTAGACCATGGAAAACATCTGTGAACGCTATTTTATAGATCAGGGGCCTGTTTCACAAAACTACAAGTCTTGTAATACAAGTGTATCACTTGGCAACGCTTGTCAAATTTTCAATATGTGCCAATAGAATTTATAACTTGACAAGCGTTGCCTAGTGATACACTTGTATTACAAGACTTGCAGATTTGTGAAACAGGCCCCAGGTCTTGTTACACAAGTTTCCTATTTAGCTTTTTCTTATATATTTAATATTTCAGGAGATATGGCCTGGACAATGAAAAACACCCACCTGTATATATATATATATATACCGGGTGTCCCAGCTCGACCGACACATGGGAGATTTACATGGGAAATCAGTTAATTATGAATAGTATCTCCCCAGTGCAAGATATTAACTTGAAATTTTGTATACTTATAGGAGAATATTAATTCTATGGATTACACTTATTTGAAATACGCAATTTCGTCTGCAGGGCGAGATTTATTAAATTTAAAATCTAATATTTTCGTTCAAAATCAGACAGCCATGGAAATAAAAGAAAATATTTATCTGACAGTTTAGTGAAATATCACTGATTTTAATTTTTATTCCCTGTATTTTAATATTATTTAAGTTGAATTTAGTTTCTTTTTGTTAAATAATATACCAATATTACAAAAATATAAATATCTACAATGGCATGTCATTAACTGTCAGAACTGTCACATACATATTTTCTTTTATTTCCATGGCTGACAGATTTTGAACGAAAATGTTAGATTTTAAATTTAATAAATCTCACCCTGCAGACGAAATTGCGTATTTCAAATAAGTGTGATTCATAGAATTAATATTCTCCGATAAGTATACAAAATTTGAAGTTAATATCTTGCACTGGGGAGATACTATTCATAATTATCTGATTTCCCATGTAAAACTCCCATGTGTCGGTCGAGCTGGGACACCCGGTATATATATATATATATATATATATATATATATATATATATATATATATATATATATATAAGAAATTACTTCTACTATAACAATTGAAATATAAAACAAAAATCAGTTCTTATTTTAATTCGTCATAAAGATCAGTATTATACGGATGCGAGTAACCGAGAAACATTAAAATTGTTTCCTTCGTTGTTCTTTATAGCCTCTGATGTTATGTTAATACCTACAAAATTATTACCTACTGTGTTTTGTAAAAGATCCTTAATGACAGAAAAATAATTTAAATTAATAAACTTAAAAAAAAATAAAATACCATGCAGTAAATATATTTATTAACAAATATCAACAGAATAAGTAAAATATCATATTGATTATTTTAGTAGTAGTCGAACTAAGAACCTTTGACTTTTATATGTTAACTAAAGTCACTACATCTTGCAAAGGACCCCAATACTTATAGACCATAAGTTAAAGAGAGAGAAGTACATTTTGGAGCGTTGTACTTTGTCCCGTCTGTTTAAATTGCCACCCGCTCTGCCTTACAGTTATATTATTTTTATTTCATGTATAAATATTTTCTTAAATTATCCTGTTATAGCAACAACAAGTTAGTCATTAACAAAATATAAGGTATTTGGAAGCTGAAAATGTACACGCCCAATTTTAAAATTCCTAACGTCACCTCTGGTTATCATTTCGTGATAGTTAGTTGACAGTTGACCTGTGTGATTTATTTCAGGAATAAGTTCAGTTCGCTAAATTGCACATTTGTGGTAAGATTTTGAAACAAGCGCTGTAACGCTGTAATTCTTCCGTCGATGTAAGCAATCAAATTACAGCAGTACTCAAAACGCGTATTCAGATCATGGCGCTGTATGTTAGGGTACTGTAGGAGTACTGTACAGCTGACTATACTCACATGCATTTTGTTGTTTGTCATATGCAATCATGTTTGACACAATTTTTTTTTAATAATATTTATTAAAAATTTTTTTTAGTAAAAATGGACATTCGTAATGCACAGGAACCGTAAGTATTTGTTAATAGGTAAAATTAAAAAAATTGTTTTAATAGTAATTAACCTAGAAAATATTTTTTGTTATGTTAGATATATGTTTTTAGTTTTAATTATTAATAAGACACATTCATATTTTTGATATTTTATCGTTTATGATATTTTATATGACGTATTTACATCAACCAAAATCTGTCAACATGTAATTTTCTCTTTACTGCTATTCTCAGCTATATAATGCTAATTCAATATACAGGCTGTTTCAGGACTAGTGTAACAAACTTTAACTGCTTATTCCTGAGGTCATTTTGAGCCAAAAATGTCAAATGAACATAGGTCCTATTCCTTCTAGTTACCAAAATACGAGAGGTTGAAGTTCTATAAATAACACGAAATTTTCTAATTTTTGTAATCAAGGTACTTTCGGAAAACAAGAGTTATATTGAAATGTCATACCTTATTTACAATTTTAAGACACATTCATATTTTTGATATTTTATATTTTAGGATATTTTATATTACGTGTTTACATCAATCAAAATCTGTCACCATCTAATTTTCTCTCTACTGTTATTCTCAGCAATACTTCGTTTTTAAACTATAGATAGCACTAGATGAAGTCACATTTACACCGCTAGAAGTTACCAACAAAAATCACTAGATATATTTGGCGGGAGAAATGAAGTGTCCAAATGAAGGTCACGTCAGAATGTATATTTTCCAGGCTATATTTTCATCATCCAAAACTATGACAGATAAACTACTTACACAGCGTTAGTGAAATACTAATAGTTCTGAAAAGAACTGGTTTTATTCGTGAAATGTCACAAAAAGAGCAATGAAACGAAAAACACGTGCAAATTCAACAATTTATTTGACAACTTCCGAGAGTTTGACGTTTCAATTACGTTTGAGAAGGTTAACCTGAAATTTCGTCTGGTTAAATGCGGCTTCAAGAAATGGTGCAGCAGCCAATCACAGGCTTTGATTTTCTCACTAGGATTCCTAGTTACTGTCTAGAGTTTAAAAACAGAGTATACCTAATGTTAATTCAATATATAACATGTAGTAATCAAAGAAGCGAAAATAAAACTATATAAAATGATCGTCAAAACAAAATTTCAAACGGGTTTAGCAAGTAAAACCCTTCTTTGTATTCTCATAATGGTTCCTAAGTACACCTATTTTGTTATTTTAGTGGAAAATTTTAAAAAAATTTTTCATTACCGTCTAAAATCTTCTTACAATAATTATATAAAACAAACGGAATATTATTATTGTTATTATTATTTATATTGAAGTTATAAAACTCTGTGAATAAAATAAAGGTATTCAATCTGATTTGCAAATTATACACACTGAGAAAAAGGCTTAGTTCCTTGAATTGAAACCTTAATTTACCCAAATAAATACTAGATTTGATATTAGCCAATAAAATGTTGAAATGAATGAAGTAAATTATTTAATTGCCCGATTTAATTCTCTGAAATAAATATAATCTTGACACAAGATTACATATTTAATTCGAAGAAATAAATTATATTCGGTACCAATAACCAATAATAATTAATCGAAATAAATTTACATTTAACACTAATAAACAATAATACCTAAGAGAAATAAATTTGATGGTTTCATTTAAATAAATATTTGGGATAATATTACACATATATTGTATAGGAATATATTCATATTTGAATTAAAAATTCTAAAATAGTTATGCGAAATATAATTTATTTATCAATACTACTTATACATACATTCGTATAATAGAAAAAATATCGTAACTTAAAAATAATTAACAAATTAAAAATTGTTTTTAATATTTATAGTTGAAATTAACATTGTTCCGTTCCGTATCATATGAATATTATTAGGAAATACACAAAATAAATTTTGTACACCTTCAATGACTTTATATACGGTCCTCTCATGGTGTTCAACTTTATAAGATTGATAATGTCTGTCGTAACCTACGCAGCACATTAACTTTACAATAATTAATACCATATTTTCCGAGTTTATAAGAATTGTATCTATTGCTCCAAAAATTGGATTTTCTAAATAAGTATTATCAAATCCTAATAACAAAATTTGGTTTTTCTTATATAAAATTCCATTATATGAAAACCATGATACGCAAATACCCTCATAGCAACCATTGTCGCGAACTATACTATATAAAGGGGAATCATTAATAAAATTTAATTCTGGACCAGTTTGAAAAACTGTATTGAAACCTTTTTTACTTAAAAATCTATAGCATACACGTAATTGATGTTTCATTGCTAGTGTATATGGAATATTGACTCGTGAAGTTACTATGTGAGCGTATGTTTTGGATATTTTGTGAAAAGCTTCAAATCTCATAGATGAATAAAATTTTGGTGGTCCAATCATATTAATAATAGTTGGGTAATGAATCATCATGTGATGCTTTGGCTTCAGACTGGTTTGAAATAAATTCATGTATAACTGATGATGCTCTGTTATTAAATACTTTAAGTGTAATAATAAATCTGGTGTGAAGTGTTTGCTGGTACAAATTTCAACTACATCGTATAGAAGTAAATAAAAATTCCATACGTCGTCATCGGGTGGTATCATATCTCCTACAAGAACTGAAAAGTAAATTACAAAAGCGTGCATTTCTGCAGCTGAACAAGTTATATAACATTTTTTAATATGATCTTCTTTAACTGGAGGAATACTGTTACCAACGTCGGAATGTTCGTTATGATTAAAATGAGCTATTCGTTCATTCAGTTCAAACAAGGAAAATAAATGTTTTATTTCTATAAAATTTTGTAAAATAAAACCCATTTCATAACGACAAATTCCTTCAAATAAGTCGTGCATAATGTCACACGTTATATTGACTGTATTGTGAAAATTCTTTAACTTATTCCAGATACAATCAGTCTTTACACCAAATGAATTATTACTAAGATCATCATTATAATTAGATAGATTTCTTAAAGAATTTTCATCCTCAATAACTTGTTTTCGATTTGTATTTTTGTCATTACGGCATATTCGACAATAATAATTTGAAGAAAATGTTTCATTAAATCCCAAAAGATAATTAAGTCCCAAATTATCACCGAGAAGAGATATTAAAACAAAATATACAGTTTTATAACCATCAGGGGTACAAATTGTAATCCCAGTATTTTCTAAATATGCTAATTCATTAACTAAGTGATTAAAAACGTCACTATGATTATATAAATTTTTACAAATTGTTTCAAAAATTTGAACAAGAAAAATGTTGTCCAACGAGGAAGCAAATTCTGGAGGTATACATGCCAAGGACGCGTATACAGCACCTAACTTGTGATTACCAGCCCGAGAGCCAAGCGGATTCCCTGGTTCAAATTCATCAAAATAAATAAACAATGGCATAACAATTTTCCCCTTATATTTAAATGTTATTTGTTTCCATAGCTTTGCTTGCAAAATATTATTTATACTATCACACTGCTCACCACATACTTCTATAAATTTGGAAATTTTTTCAAATATATCTGCCAATTCTAAAAAATGTTTAAGAACTAATCGCAAAGGAATAAATTGCCCCTGATATTTTTTAATACTGTGTGTTATCTGACCACAAGAATTTCTCGGTCCTTCAATTTCACATATTGTAAACGATACTGGTTTTATAAAATAATGTGTTTGCTCAAACCATTTCAGTCTGAAATATTCGGAATGTAAACCTTGAAATGGATTACTGAATGCATTTAAAATAGAATTAAATTTAGATTGGTCTTCTTCTGAAAGGTTACTTATTAAAGGAGCAAGATTTTGTTTTATTCCATCAGAGACACATGTATTAATTAATTCGCTCGTTAATTCAACAATTTGCTGTATACATGCCCTTGAAATAGAATTATTGTTATATAATTTAGTTAAAAAAGAAGTAACAGTAGTTTTGACTATGTCTTGAGGATCATTATTACTTTTTATTGAATTGATGAACAAATTTTGTTCATTTTCTGTTTTAATATTACTTAAAGCAGATGCATTTGAAAAATAAGACTCCGTTTGCAATTTTGTAGTATCATCAGTTAAATAATCACTATCAGTTAAATGTGCGCTCTCTGGTTTTTCTGTTTTATGTTTTTTTACATGTTTTGATAACGATAAAAATGAATTAAAACTTCTATTGCATATATTATATCCGCAAATATATGTTAAACTGTAACGGTGTACAAATTTTTCGTGTAATAAAAATTTTTCACTAGTCCTAAACGGTAATTTACATAATTTGCAAAAATACATTTTAATTTCAACAATATAAATATTAAATAAATAAACAACTTCGGTGGAAAACCTTAGAAAATAATTATTTTATCTTGTCAATTAGTTTAGTGAAATCATATACGTATGGTATATTAACATCGTAGGGTGTGTGAATATTAAAAATTTGCCATTGCATTAGTGTCCATAAATGTTCCGCCTCCGGCGGATATGACGCATTAAAAACTAGGAATGCCTTAAGGCACAGATCTATGGCTTTTAACACCGATCTTGTCTCGTATAATGTGGAATTTACGTATACAAAAACATTTTTAATTTCTAATACGGATGGTGCTTCTACTACAATAAAAGGCTGCAATGTCAATCCTAGTTTCTTCACAAAATCTCGCTTTTTATTTATGGCAGAATTAATGTCCCCAGGAATCTGAAGTAAAATGTTGTTATAATTATAGATATTAAAGAAAATAGCGAGAAATAAGAACGAGTGAGTCGTTCACAAATAACCCAAGGATTTATATTTTGCATCTTCACCTGACGTTAAAAGGGGTTATTAGCGATAATACCAGGTGTTGACGGTTACGGGTGGACATTTAGATTTGACATATGTATAAAGTTACTAATACTCAAAATACAACTTACTTTAACATGTAGCACCATGCCTTCTCGACATTCTGCAATGGAAGGTTTCCACTTTTTAATTTTCACCGACTTGGGAGGTAAAATGGCCGATAATACAAATAATTTTAATAGATGTTTTGAATCTAAAGAATAATAATTCTTTTTTAATATTCCAATAACATAAATAAACATACCTGTTGATATAGTCGCGGATTGCAATAAATCTATATACATAGCATCACCAGAGGAGAAAGGGGACTTTCTAACACTCAATGCTTTGTCAAAAAATAAGTCGAAATTGTTTAACAATAAATTTCCCTTATTTTCAAAAATATTTTCAAAATCTTTATCAATCTAAAATAAAAAAATATTAATTATACGAACATTATCCCATGATTTCAAAATTTACCAATGTGGATCCAATAGACAATTTTAAAATTGGCCATTCCTCATATATATCATCAAGTGTTTTAAAACTTTGTGATTGAAATTGTTTTCTGCGCAAGGAAAATGATGCTTTCCAATGCTTTAATACGTCGTCTTCCGGTTCTTTATTGTGTTTTAACCATGTTACACTTTCGTTGGTTGCTTCACTTGATATATCTTTAAATTTAAAATAATTTATTTATTATTTTAATTAAATTAGAAATAAATTTAGTTTTTTCATACCTTCATCATTTATTTGCTCTTCATCGTCGGGATTATCAAAACTATTTAATTTATGTTTTGGTATTATACCAGCTTCTTTTAACAAGGATATTTTGTTTTTATATTTATCTGGCAATTTTCCACGGGATATTCCAGACTTCTTGTCCTTTGATTGGGATTTTCGTAGTGGACGTATATAATACGAAGATTTTTGCTCCAGAGGAAACAGGTCTATTATTTTGTCGGCTAATTCGTCGAAGCAATCGTTTGTAAGATTACTAAAAAAAAATTATGTACGTAGTATTTTTATCAATATATGAAAATTGCCCGGTGTCAAAGGTTCCAAATATATTTAAGTAGAGAAAAATTAAATCCGTAATTTAACTCAACAATTTTTGTCTTAAGAATTTTTCTCTGAAATAATTAAGGAACATTTCATAGCGGGAAATTTCAATAACCTATTCTCCAGCGAATGAAAATTCTATAATTTCATGTTAAATTTATAATTTTTTATAAAGAGATAAAACGTACCCGTATTTCTCCCTATTTGTTAGGATATGTACTATAATAATTTGGACTAGATAATTTTGGTATTTTGGTTCCAGATATTCTTTGGTTTTATAAATTGCTAGAATAGCTTGTCCGACGCAAGATTCTTCAAGTAATGTTTTCAAGTCAAGATCAGAAATTGAAGTTCTGAATTTTCTTTTCTGTCCTAAATTTTCGGAGACGGGAACTGGAACTAGTTGGTAAAGACTACCTGTTTGCTCAGCTTCAGTTATAATTATTGGTGTCGATGTCGTGGGAACAGTATGTGGGATATTAGACCCACATGGAGTGGAGGAGATACTTAGAGAACTATATGATACAGAAGTATTCAATTCACTCTCACTCTCTATTGGATATGAATATGAATCAATCTAAAAAGTAAATATATAATATAAAATTCTTAAAAATTAATAATATATTCAAATAATGTTTTAAAGGCCAATGGACAATGATAAGTCACGTACTTCTTGATTGTAACTTTCAGAACACAAAAATTCTTTATATTTGTCTTGAAATTTTGCTCTCAGACCAATTTTTGGTATTAATTGTGAAATTAGTTCGGGTGTTAAAGATTTTAAGGCCTCATAATCAATTTCTTGTTCTGTAAAAAATGGCGTGCTCTTGTATTTCGTGATTTTCAACTACTGATAATAAGACATGTGCATTTATTGCATACCTGTAAACTGTGGCATTAATTGTACCATATCCCACTTTTCTAAAAGTTTCTTTACTGCTTCATCAGCCATTTTATCAAAATATAATACACAACTGGAGAACTGCACAAAATACACCTCAACTACGCACTAGTAGACCACCTACGACGTACTGTGAAGAAGTAAACAGGACCGAACAAGTCGCATCGGCAAATTATTTATAACCAATCAAATTTATTTGTCACAAATAAATTTTAATTCAGCTAAATAAATATTTCTTTACAAATACATCTACGGCACACTGGCATCAAATATATTGTACTTGAATATAATTTATACGAAACTTCCATCAAATATATTTAATGGAATCTTTTGTGTGCAATGTATTCAGATAATAATATTTTATTTATTGGAAATAAATTTAAAATTAATTATTTTATTTTTATATTACTTAATTGTACAAAATAATCCTAATTTGATTCAATAAAATATGGTTCAATTTAATAATTTAATTTAACTAATTAAATTAATTTTGTAATAACAAATCACTTATAATTAATTTAAATATGTCTTATTTCAGTGAATTAAGTAGTACTCAATTATTATTATTTATTTGTCATAAACGGGTTATTTTTCTCAGTGCAGCTGACATGTAATAGATACGACACCACTTCAGCTTAAAGTAGGACGCCGCTGTAACATGACGGAGCTCGTTGCTGGGTACAGAATATCGCTCAAGTTACATTCTGTAACCGTGATTTGTCACGGCGCTTACATTACTGTTACTTGCATTCTGAATCGCACCATAAATTATAAATTTTTATATAATAATAATAATAAATTATACAATTTGGGTTTTATTATCACTTAGGAGTTTTAAAATTCTTGGTCAAAAAATATTTATATTTTGAATTTGACATTTCAATTTGGAATCAAAACGGATGCGCACTTTACAGGATATAGTGACTTTAAATTTAATCGGTCAATAGTGCCCTCTACATTCTTATTTAAAATAGCTATTTATGTATTAAGGGCGAAATGATATAGATTTTGGCCCGCGGTGCAAAATTGAAGCCCGACGCGCAGCGGAGGGTTACAATGCACCTAGGGCCAAAATATATTTCGCTCGTAATACATACAATATTTTTTGCACATCCGAAGTAGTATTACTTCATCACCGCGATCAAAGTAAAACGATGTTCAAATCAAATTCAGATCATAGTAGTCTATTTGACATATGTACGTTGTCATGGATAACAATGAAAACAAGCAAGTAGTAAGTAAACAAAGTAGCAAAAAATTAATTAATCATAGATGTAATTATTTTAACTGGGCACGAAAAGTTCTAGGGCGAAAATGACTACTTTTTCGCCCGCGGGCGAAAAAGAGTGTCATTTCGCCTTTAAAACAATGTTATTTGTCCGACTTTTACGCCCGGATGTGCAAAAAACTTATTTTTATAAGTAATGTTAAAATCCATCTGCTCCGTGCAATAATTGAACAATTACTAAGTAAATAGGTACCCCATATATTTTATTTATAGTTGAAGTTTCGGTGATTATTTTTATCAAAGCACTGGTTTCAATGTGCAAATATGTTACAATTATTTATTTTGTTAGAATTTATGACATGACGAAGAATAAATAATTGTTCAGAACTTCCATTGCATTAAATAAATTTCGGGATTGATTGCAGTATCTAAATATTTGCATAAGCCGAGACTTGTAATGTCAAGATAGAAAAATAATCATAGTACAATTTATTATTTGACTATCTCTCGAACAATTCATAAAGTTTATTACTAAATGGGAGAAGCAAATTATTTTTTGTAATAAATTGTAGCCTACTCTTTATTAGTTCAGCAACATATGCGATAGAGAAGTCTTTTTGAATTATGCCGAGTAAACTTAACTAAACGTTTTTAAAGCATATACCTGTGACTAAAAATTATTTCTCTTTCCTATCCTCTTTTCCCTACTATAAGAATTTTTATTTTCAGAACTGTTCACATCATGAAAGATGCGACCCATCCTTAGCGTACTTCAATCTTACGCAGCGTCAGTTCATACTGGATACTATGAACGATTTGAGGAACCAACTCGCTTTGGGGCAGATGGAACCTTTGCCCAAAGCTGCGAATATGAAAGTCTTGGTAACAAATACAGTGTCTACTATGCAGTTTCTAAATTAATTTATATATACTTCTACAGCGTTGGTGTTTTGAGTTGGAGTACTTAGCCCAGTGTGTAGCTAATATGTGCGACTTTGATATGATACATAAGAGCTGTGCTGAAACACGTGAGTTATATTCACTTTCTGTATATCTAGAAACTTGTTTGACGGTTTATGCTTAGGCCACACACAGCGCTATGTAAGTTTAACCACATATTGAACTGTACGCCATGTTGTTTGTCTGCGCATTAAACGCGTTAATCACGTTAGTCGTATTTTGAAGAACTATTTTCTAATTCATGTTTTTCCTTCAACATTTTTCATGAAAATTATCATATTTTTTATCTCGTTTGCTCTTTTTTTTCGAACTAAAACTTGTTTTTAGATTTAGGTCATATGAGTGACGTGCTAGTTCAATATTAGTATTAAGAGTTTATTTATTGTGCCATCGTTTAAAATACAAAAATTAAAATGTTTTTTCTTTTATTTAGCCCCTACATTATCCAACACTTTATCCGACAGTACAAAATCTGTTTAATTATATTTTTTTAAATACTACTTGAAACTTGAAGGAAATGTGCATGAATATGTATTATCTACTCAACATTTATTCTTATTTGCATTTTTCTATGTATTTATTATGATTTTATTTTATTATTGGTGTTCATTTTTGTTTATCTGTATGTTTTTCGTATTGGTTGGGTTGAAAAGTAGCCTTTGGCTGAACCCCGTCCTTAGCTGATTTCAACAAAGTCTATTATTGTTATTATTACTAACCGGTATGATTTAGCATTAATTTTGCGCAAATAATATCGACATTATGAAAAAGGATATATGCATAGTAGTTAAGATCAACGATACATGAAGAAATTTTTTTATTAGTTATTACTATTACTCCGCCACTACGATTAAGATTGCACAATTTGAAAAACAATCAGTGTGTAATTCTAAGTTATTGTACCTTTATTAGGTCAAGTTTCTGTGAAAGCTAAGATATCATAATCTACTAAAGGAGTAAGGGCTTGAAGTATAAAGAATGGAATGCGAAATTTGAAACACCTTTTTTTGGAAGTTATTATAGATACCCCAAAATTGTTTTATTAAAGTTTTTGTACATTTAATAAGCTAACTAAATTTGTATAAATTTTGTACAAAAAAAATTTTTTTTGTAGATATTGGCAATGCTGTACTTTTTTAAATTGGAATACCTGATATATTAATGCGCTACTTAATAGAAAATAATTTTTATTTTCAAAAAGTTTAAGATTATACCTTCTAAACTTTTTTTTTATTTTATAGCGCGTTGATAGTAAGATTTGTTGACAGTTGAAAATTCTATTTAGAATTTATACCTTGA
The DNA here is from genome assembly GCA_035578165.1 of Stenolophus ochropezus. Classification (NCBI taxonomy): domain Eukaryota; kingdom Metazoa; phylum Arthropoda; class Insecta; order Coleoptera; family Carabidae; genus Stenolophus; species Stenolophus ochropezus. The sequence continues at coordinate 9,604,939 of JAQOWZ010000012.1, read as the reverse complement.
ACTTTTTAATAATAACACTTTTATCTTTTAGTGCTTGAATTTTTATTTTTGGCTTAAATAATTTACGGGCATTAACAATAGATTCTTATTTTAGTGCTGTCTATTTTCGGAAAAAATGAAAATGAAAAAATTTCATCGAAAAAATAATTCGAAATTCTGAAATTTCGAATGTCAAATTCGTGTTAAAATTCGAAATCTGAAATTCGAAATTAAAAAATTCGAAGTTCAAAATGAAGTAAGTAATAAAAAAATAAATGAAATAGAATTGATGTTTTTTCTATATCTATTCTATTAAAATTACATTATTTATGATAAAGGGTATGGTAGACCCGTACGAAAAATATGGAATAAAAATTATCATTCCAGTATCGGATCGAAGAAAAAGTATCGATACTTTCATTTATATGATATGTTCATATCCTTGAATTCAGAAAAAAATACTCTATCGAATAACCTAAAAATAAACATATGTTCCCATTTAAAATAAGAAAGTTGTGTCCCGTACTTTGAGAACCACTGGTCGAAAAATAGTTATTTATGGTACAAGTGTGTTACATTACAGATAAGTCACGTTGGAAAAGTTTAGCTCACGAGGCCGTCAGGCCGAGTGTGGTATTTTTTCAAGTAATTAACACACGTGTGCCATACAACATTTTATCCAACACATTTTAATCATTGATATAAAATACATATAAGATTTTTGACAGATGGAATTTCGAAATGACATTTAGGAATAAAATAGTGTAGAGAAGGTTTTATAACGTAGTTACTATGATACGAACCAAAAAACAGTGAGCTAATATATTTAGCTCACTAGTGACTTATGACCTACTTTATTTATCTAAAAACAGCATACTTATATCGTTATAATTACACGGTGTTGGATAAATTTTTTTTTTTTGCTCATTCTATTAGTCTTGTTTAATGGTGGTTTTTTGCTAATTTAACCAACCTCGTAGCTCTTATAGTTCTCGAGATAGCAATGGTGGCACACTTAAATGGAACATCCTGTATACAGGGTGTTTGGCGGAAGGCCGGCACCCAGAATATTTCGTTCATTTTAAAAGATACAAGAAAATGTTAAGGAGCAAAGCTAAACTAGACAAAGGGACTATAGGTAATTAACGCAAAAAAAAAAAATACCTTACAATAATCAACACAATACAAAAACTCTTTTAAATATAACAAACAAAATTAAAATTGAAAATACTCAAAATGGTCGCCGTCATTTTTCGCACAATTTGTCACATATAACAAATTTTACCATTACATCTTCAAGAAAGGTAGATGTAATATTTTTTGAAATTATTTGTTTGGTTTTATGTAACAAAATCTCAAATAGCTGGCTATGGTGTATTTTTTTATGAATTTTTATTAGTAAATATTTTAAAAATGAAGAGTCGCCATTTTGAAATGGTTGAAGTAAAACAATGATAATTTGGTATCATTGTAAAGCTAATTTTATGTACATTTCGAAAAAAATATAAAAATACCGATTCCCTGTGCTAGAATTAAAGTTGAACACATTTCCGCTAAAACCGGAAGTGACACAAAATTGTTACTAGGGCAATTTTATGAGTCCCTTTGTCTAGTTTAACTTTGCTACTTAACATTTTCTTGTATCTTTTAAAATGAACGAAATATTCTGGGTGCCGGCCTTCCGCCAAACACCCTGTATATTGTAAGGATGATGAGCGGTGGGCAGTTTATTGCAAAATAAAGAATAGTTTTTCGTACTTGCTTCATAGCTTACTGGGTAAGAACCTTACAATATATATATATATATATATATATATATATATATATATATATATATATATATATATATATATATATACAAATAGTTTAAATAAATACTCCGTCTTTCAGTTGTATTCCAATTTTTTCAACAAGATAGAACATTGAGACTTGCACCGTCAAATCGGTTGGAAGATTTCATATATGGTTATATAAATTTAAACTGTAGCGGGAAAAGTAGTGGGTGCGACTTAAAATAAGCGAGATACGGAGTCAAAGTTCTCCGACTAGACCTAGAGAATGCAATGCCCAGAAATTTTTTGTAGAGCAGTATTATGTTTTCAGTTCGCCTAATAAATGGTATAGGGAATCTTGATAGTCAACTTGCAAGGCCATGTTTATACGTTTTTAGACAGTTCAGCACGATAGCTTGAGAACGTCGATGTTCTTTTAGGTAGGCTTGCGGGCTTTCCGCGTAATCCACGACTGGAATAGCTATACCTCTAATTTCTATTAGCAATGGTCCTAACGAGGTTCCGTTGCTCAAATTACTACATGACGGTGTATCAGCCCCGAGTAGGAGGTAAAGCAGAAGTCATTATTTCATTTTAAACTCGATCACAGGAAATATTTATATTAAAAAATTATAAAACTTAAATGGATTAGTACAAGTACAGTTAATAAACTCCAAAATACAGCAAATGTTATTCACTTGGGCTACAAACTATATGGTGGCCTTCGCATAACTCAGTCACTCAGTGTTCAAACCTTACGGTTACTTATGTGTCAAATATCATTTTTGTCTGTTCAGGAAATTACAAGACACAACCACTTGCACACCAGATATTTTTTTTTAACACAAATAATGCATACCTCACAACATTCATGAATGAGTGGTTTGACAACATGAAAAATACGACAAAATATCCGTTAAGGCTTTTGAAGGATAATGATATTGAAGATGATGAGTAAGTATTAGAAATATTTTATTTTTATTTAAATTAATTAGTTATATATATATATTATACAATTGATAATGTTTTATTAGTTTTAAAAAAAAAAACTCAGATATCTAATTATTATAATTTATTTATTTGCAAACTACAATTATTTTTATACCAAGACAAAGCTGATAAGATTGATATGTTCTATATTGTTATATTTCTTTATATTACCTATCGATGAGTAATTTTATAGTCATCCGGTAACCAAATCCAATACTATTTCAGTAGACGAACAATATTATCAATATCATAATTCCTCCCCTTCAAAATTGTTTGTCAATTATTAAGATAGTTGATTTATCGGTTGAAGTTGTATCTCAGTGGTTTTTGAGGATTTTTATTTTTGTTTAACTTTCATAATTTGTATTATCTTATACATAGATAGTGCAACCATTACAATTATAATTATAATAATTATTACATATAAAATATATCCATGCTTATTAACATTCGAGATTTTTGGTATTTCAACGTAACTAATATTTATCATATGTTCTTTGTTAAATTCATTATTAATACTAAATTTTTAACATTTCTATTTCGTTGAGCTTAATTTCTTTGGCGTTTACTTTATTGTTACGATTTTCTTTGTTTATTAAACTATTTTCTTCAGTTTTTATTTTAATTACTTTATTTAAAGGTAATTCGTCGAATGATGTCTTACAGTCTACAACAATATTATCTATCTTTGAATACATATAATATATATTGGTATTTGATATTTTAATTATTATTTTATTATCATTTACGTTTCTGAAGTTACGAAGTTTAGAAATTCTATTAAAATATAGATTTTTATGACATATCTCTAATTCTACGTACTTTACTAGAACACAAATATTAAAAATATATGGGATATAATTTTCTATTATAAATGTCTCTATCGGATAAGCTAACTGTAGTAATTTGTTACTTTTCTAAATAAGGGACTGGTGTAATTTGATACATTGAAGTGGGTAAATTTTGGAAAGTAGGAAGTATAATAAGATGTTTTATGTCATCGTTTTCAATTTTACAATATTTGTTTATTAAATGTTGCATTTCATAGAAATTTCTAAATTCTATTCCCATAATTTTTCCAATTTTTTGAAATACTAATTTCAAATCATCAATTTCTATTTGTGTAAGTATGAAATATGTTTTTTAAACAATAGCTTAAAGAAATTTCAATATTTTAAATTAAGGTTGTATTTCGTAGCAAATTTATAACATGAGTTATAAAGAATATATTATTCCATTCTTTGTCTTTCTTATTGATAAATGTTTGAATTTGTTGAATTTTTGATTGTAAAAGGACTTGATTTTCATTAACAATTTTAATTTTGGTATTGAACTCGTGGGTAAGATTCGTCATTATTTCAATTTGTGAATTTGGTTTTGTTTTAATGTCTTAATTTCTTTATCTGATTGATCTAAATTTCCCGTAATATAGTTTATTAAAATACCTAATCCATTTATTAATCCTCTTTTATATCTCCTACCTATCAATATATAGATAAGGGAGGTATTGTTTTTGGTCAGAGTAGGATCCCTAGAATACGATTTTACTATTTTTACAGTGATGTATGTATGTCCGTTTCTTTGTGTGTGTGTCTGTGTGTGTTTGTGACGATTTTTCGTTCACGATAACTCCAATACGATACATGTAAAAAATATAATATTTGGTATTTGAGAGGTATATTCAAATATGATGAACTGATTAAATTTTGACTACAATTGGTTAACCGAAAGTAATACTTTATTTGAAACTTTAAACCGTAGTTTAGACTGAAGAATTTTTATAAAACAGATGAGTTATTCGTATGTTCACAAAATTTGACATATGATGTCAAATATAATGTAAGTGAGTTTAAAAGATAAGATAAGTAAATATGAAGCAGTTTTGTTCTAAAATTAAAAATGGTTCCGGTTTTAGTAATGTCAAAAATAGCTGTCATATTGGTCATACAAATTTTATGAAGGAGATTTTAAAATTATTTTCAACTACAATGACAAACTAATTTTAAAACTACAAATTAAATGTACTGAAAAATTTATATACAATACAGGGTGTAAATGAAACTAGGGAACGCAATTTTTCTCGCAAGTTATAAGAGATACAAAAAAATCTTTCAAATAAAATTGTTAGTGTTTTTAGTAAGCTACATAAATTAATGTAAATCAGAAAAAATATATTTTAATTTTCGGAGATATACCTATTTTTGACTTTTTTTTAAATGGTACGCCCTGTATATTTTTATACTATTTAGTACGAAATATTTTTTACTTTAAAAAAGTTCCATAAGTTATACCTTCTAAACTTAGTATTCGAGATATTGAAGAAAATATTAAAATAATTTTACTGGAAAATAAAGCTGGCTATGGAACAAAATTTGATATTTGTATTAGTTTATTGTTATAAGTTTGTGAAGAAGATTGATAACTTAGACTATTATTTGTTGTAAAAATGGAAGAATACTCAATTAATGAGAATGTGAAGAATTTGATGTACATTTGTAAATTAAAATGTGTCGTAATTCAATAATTTTGTATTCATAGCAAGCTTTAATTTCGAGTAAAACTATTTTAATATTTTCTTCAATATCTCGAATTCTATGAAGTTTAGAAGGTACAACTTACGAAACTTTTTTAAAGCAAAAATTATTTTTTACTAAATAGTATAAAAATATACAGGGCGTACCATTTAAAAAAAATTCAAAAATAGGTAGATCTCCGAAAATGAAAACATTTTTTTCTGATTTACATTAATTTATGTAGCTTACTTAAAACACTAACAATTTTATTTGAAAGATTTCTTTGTATCTCTTATAACTTCCAAGAAAAATCGCGTTTCCTAGTTTCATTTACACCCTGTATATTTCTACAGTGACGGAAGGTAATGTGTTGTACACATAAGATTTTTTTGTAATATTATTATTATTATTAAGGTACGAGATAGTGGTGTCACTACGTCCTCTGACCATAATTGCAACGTCGTCTGCATATCCGTTTGCAAAATAGCCAGCTTTATTGAGCCTATTTAGGAGGTCATCAATAACAATGCACCAGAGTAGAAGTGATAGAACCCCACCTTGTGGGCATCCTCTGTTGGTTTTTATCATTACTGATTCTCCTCCTATCGAGGCTGTAATCGTTCGACTTTGCAGCATGGCTTTTATCCACTCCACTACAGCTGGGTCGAAACCTTTTGACCTAGTAGCTCTTTCAATGGATTTATAGGAGGTGTTATCAAAGGCACCCTCAATATCTATAAATATTCCCAGAGCTATTTCTTTTGCCATAAAGGGTTTCTCTATTTTATTGACAAGGCTATGGAGAGCCGTAGTTGTCTATTCTGCTTCCTGGTAAGCAAATTTATTTACGTTTAGTGATGAAGCAGTTATCACTTCATACCTAAGGTATTGATCTAAGACCTTTTCCATACCTTTCAATATAAATGATGATAAACTAGTGGGTCTGTATGACTTAGGCTGGACGCTTGGACGCCCTCCACCTTTAGGTATAAAGACTACATTAGTTTTCCTCTACAATGTGGGAATGTATCCTAACTTTAGGCTTCTCTTGTATAGTTCGCAGAGTATTGGCAGTATATCCTTTATGCATTTCTGCAAAAGTGCCGGAAAAATGCCATCTCCACCAGGTGTCTTGTAGGGTTTAAAAGTTTTTATCGCCCATTCAACTCTGTTTTCTGTAAAAATATTATTAGCAGTGTTAAGACTGTTAATTAAGCTTAGCTTAGTTGTAGCTTCGGAGGAATTGTCCTCCTCCTTAACTGCCCACGACGATCCTGGGAAATGTGTGCTTAACAGAAGCTCCAATGTTTCCTTTGAATCTGTCGTAAAGTCCCCGTCTGGTTTCTTTAGTAGGCCTATTTCATTCGTATGATCTTTTGATAGGACTTTCGGAAGTCGAGCTACCGTGGGCGTTTCTGATAAACCCTCACAAAAACTACGCCATGCATTCCTTTTAGATCTGCGAATTTCTTTATTATATGAGGTTAGGGCACTTCTATATTACTCCCAGCTCTCATCGCTGCCACTGGTTTTGGTTTTATTGTATAATTTTCTAACAGTGACTCTTTGTTTACTTAGCTCCTCGGTCCACCAAAGTACTTTCCTAGTACTTTGTCGAAGCTTTACTGTACAGCTGTTTTCATATGCTGTGTGTAGCGTATTATAAAAGTCAAAAGAGGCTGTTTCCAGTTCCCCAATTGTGTTTATATTAATTTTCGTAAGTTCATCAACTTCATACTTTAAGTGGCCTTCGTACAAGACCCAGTCTGTTAGTTTCGGAATACGAATCGGAGTTTTAAGTTCTTTATTAGCCTTTATCTCGAACCTTAAATATCTATGATCCGATATTGAGGCTTCATTTGAGACATGCCAATTATATATTTCAGAGCTAATTTGAGGAGTGGCTAACGTAATGTCCAATACCTCACTACTGTTTTTAGTTATAAAAGTGGGTCCTTTACCCCCATTTATTATATCTATGTTAGTACTAGAAATTTTCTGTTTCTATGTTTGCAGTAGGAGATCAGGTCCCTTACCAGCGGAGGTGGGACTTCCATCGTTTCTCCCTGGAAATATGCCGATGCAATGATTACCTCTTGCATACCTCCTGATATAGGCAGTGTAGCTTTCACAGCTACCAAATCCCTTGATATAAATTTATTTAATGTAACAAATTTAATCGATGCCTTAATGAGCAATGCTGCTCTTGGATTGACATCTTGTTCGTTACAGTAGGTTAACTTACCTACTGGTGTAGTAAGTTTCCTTACTACGCCTCCATACACATAGTGGTGGTGAATGTTTTGTTCCACACATCAGAGGCAGTTTTGTAGTGTTGAAGATTCACTTGCAGCATCTTTATATTACTGCTGGACATCACGTTTTGTTCAGAGCCACGTCGCAGCCATCTTCGTCTATGCTTGGTTTATACTGTGCGTTCGCGCGTTGCGGGCAAGAACAAAGTTTTGTACAATGAAATAAAATTTAGATCATATTAAATTAGTTTGATTCTTAACATATCCCGCCCTCCTTTGAAGGACTATGAACTTCAAAATGAACATATAATAACTGAACTTAAAGTTTCTACAGGTCTTTTGACTGGTACTGGTAACTGGTAGTAAACAGATGTTTGTGATCGCACGTTTATACACTCTTCTGCTTGTTTTACCACTCACTACTCGCCCCTTTCACCCTTGCCTGGGTGTAACTTCTATTTTTCCTAACTGCCATGTGGTTGGTGGTGTTGGCTTCTTCAGGATGACTACGTCTCCAACTCTGGGTTCTTCTTTGTTCACGTGCCATTAGGTACGCACTTGCATGGAACTCTGATACTCATCTGACCATTTTTTCCAAAAATGTTAAATGATGGACTAAATACGTTGCCATTGTGACAAGGGATTTTCTTTCAGGTGTGTCAAGTCTAGGTCAGGTAAATTAAAAAAGGAATCTCCTATCAAGAAATGGATAATGGATAAAAGGATATTGTAACGTTTTTATTTATTTAGGTGAAGTGTAAATTGATTAAAACACAAATATTTATATAACTTTAAGTTTAATTAAAGAAATATGAATTATAAAGAATAATGAAAAATAATTAACACTAAGAATTAACAAATATAAACACTAATTTAAGACTAACATATATCAATAAAGACTTAAACACTAAGATAATTTATTTAAACAATTAGAACTACGCAATATTTAATTCAACAATATTTATATCACTCTTTATTTATATCACTATCTATTTATTTATTTCACCATCTGTGCACTACACGTATCGATACAAGACTGTCCTCCCGATCTTTTGCTCGGGGTATTTAAGTAAAACATTTCCTTCTGGAACATTCTTCGATTATTCTCGAAATCAGAACAATGGGGAGCGGACGGACTTGTTCTGACCTGTTCGCTAGCGGCCGCCGCCCGCGCCTCGTCCCTGGGCTCGCTACATTGCCCCCTCCTTAAGACTGTTTCGTCCCGGAACAGTTCGTTATGACGAAATCTGCATGCATCACCCTTGGTGTATCTGGAAGTCTTGAAGAAGTAACAGTCGACGGTCCGTTTGAGCACTTCTTGCCCGGTAGAGTTGAAGCTGCAGACTAGAATTTCCACTCCGGTAAAGCGGAAGATTGTTTCTAACATGTTTCTAACAATCCTCCAATCCAAACCATCTAGTCCACAGCCTATCTTCGATACTGCCAGCTTCATGATGTCGTTTTCCAACAGATGGTTCTTCATGTCACACAGCGAGTCCCATAAATTGCGGTATGGCTGCTTCTGATATGAGTATTGTTTCGTAACGAGATAGTAAATGTACCGCTTGTGTTCTACGTTATCATCCTTCAGTTGTAGCGTTTTCCCGACAGTTAGACGTTGGTTGGCCAGTTCTTGTACTCGTCCAAATTTTCTTTTAAAAACTGAAGCGATGCCGCGGGACATTTTAATGTGTTGTTTACATTAGGCATATCAACAAACTGTTTTCATATGTTTACGTTTCTTGAAAAATTAATGCCAAATATCAAAAAAAAATAATGCATATTTTGCATATAATGATACTTTATTGCATATTTTGATCGTACTTTTAACAAGTGAGCATTTATATAAAATGTACTCATTGAAACCATTACAATCATATTTAATTTCTCGTCAGAACAAAAAATAGTGATTCTATCAGTGTTTTAGAACTGCTTAGAACTTAAGTAATTCTTATTTTGTAAATTAGGTGAGTAAATAATATCTGTCACTGAAATTCGTATGTTTAGAACTATAACAACAATTAGTAATGCCGACAAAAATGTATTAAAAATATATGCAGCATATAGCAACTTTCTCGTTAACGATGACTTTTTTTTGGTTTTTGTTTCAAAAAAGAACTTTTGTAAATTTCAATATGAATATGAATTTGAGATTTTTTTATTTTTGTTAGAATTACCTGTGATATTTAATGTCTTTATACATTTCATGAAATGTTCCAAATAAAACATTGCATGTAAAAATAGAAATAAGAAAATGATATCAGTAAAACGAGCCTGATGACATTATTTTTTTTGCATATTTTTATTGTAAAGTGCATATTTATAACTTTTTTGCATATATCATGCATATTTTGATGATTTTTTAATGCAAATTGCATGCATATTTTGACACTTTTTTAGTGCATATAATCCGCTCTTTAGTTATAATCATTCCTTTATTCCATTCTCTAGAAATTTGTTCTTAATATTTCTCGTTTCGCTTTTAGGATTTCATATGATAATCCGTCAATTCCCTCTGTTTTCGTGTTTCTCAGTTTAGATATAGCATCTGCGACTTTTTCTTTAGTTATTTCACTTTCTTCTATCTTGATTTTTTCTTTCGGTATACTTGAATGTAGTCCATATATCTTCATTATTTGGATTCGGTCTAGATGTATGTTCCATTAACTCCTTAATGTGTTTGATATGTTTCTCGTACCTTCTTATGTTTTAATTTTTCTATTTTGAATTTTACTATTTCGTTTTCTTTGTTGCTTATTTCAGCAAATACCACGTAGTGATCGCTAGCAATTTCTCTTGCTTTTATTACTCTTAACATCCCTAACTTTCTTACTTTCTGATTCGTTGATTAAAAAGCAGTTTATTGTTGATTCTTTGGCTTTATTCTTTTCTTCTCCTGTGTACTTTTAATTTAATATTGCTGATTCATTTATAATGCGAAAATCTATTAATTTGTTACCATTATTGTTCTTAGTTATTTCCCCATATGTTCCCATTATTTTTTACTATTCTTTGTTTGTGTTTTCAACTCTTGCGTTGAAATCGACTACAATATTATAATCTTCTAGTTTCTCATATTCCATTTTTACCTGGTTCCAAAATTATTATTTGTTTGCTTATCTGTCCCATATACAATCATTATATATTCTTTATCTTCTTTTTGAAATATTCGAATTTTTTCATTTACACATTTCTAAAGTTTTATTGAACGTAGTTAGAGCTTTAATTATATTATTATTAATTATAAAATGCTTATGTGATTACATATAATAAAAATGTAAATTTGTCAATTTCCGTTTTTGCTTATAACGTTTTTATTTTAATTTAAGAAATATTTTAACTTGCACATTTTCAGGCACTTTTTAACGCCATATTCACTACAGTACTCAAATTTTTCATTTCTCGTACCATTTTCGAGAAATTTATACCAACTTTCAATTTTCATATGAGCCTCAAAGTAGGCTGTAAGACCATTAAAAGAAGTTTTTTTTAGCTTGGTTTGATTTTTAGTTTCGTTGTAAAGTTTTAAATGTTTAAATTTCAAAAACACAGACGTCTCAAAAACAACAGCAATCAATAATGCCGTTTTTATTTATTTTGTAGAAAACTCATTAACAGTAAAAATATAAGACAAACAAACGGTGTTTGTCCACATTAGGTCCTGTAGCCTGATAAATTACATTTTTCAATGGGTGCTGTAGTCCTACTATATTTTTATACCTTATAGAATACAAAAAGATTATGTGATTTTATACTATACTAATTTTTGCATGATCTGTTTCAGGTATATTTTGGGTCTAGTAGCGTGCCACAGAGTGAACAGAATGGGATGTGGAGTGAGTAGATATAAGTAAGTAATTTTGTGTATATATCAGTAACCATCTTGCTTTAAATGTAATATAACATCTGTCTTATTTTAAAATGTTCTACTTCTGCTGCTCAGAGGAAATTTCCTATACGAGTTTTAACTTATTTCCAATGTATATTAATTTTTAAAGATCTGCTAAATTAACAGCCATTTTGAAAAAATAAAGGGTAAAAAATAAAAATATTTTGAAACACTTAAATTTAAAAAGTTCTAATATTAATCTTAAAAGCACAGGCGAAGTACTGAAACAATACTACTACTATTATGTTTAGCTCTATTTTCTTTGTCTGGTGTACCGAAAACAACAAATCAAGCGAAGTTTGTCCAGTAGTCTAGTTATATTTTGTCGTTGACTTTAGCGTTTAACCCCCTTTTCAAATAGTTTCGAGGAGACATTTAGTGGAGCCTACTGTTTTGTTATTATTTTGCATATTCATATTCCATACTATAACATGATTCCTTTTTCTTTATATAGTAATTTATTTTTTAAATTAAAAGTATGCTATTATCTACAATTATATATTGAAGATAAATATACATAAGTGTAAATTTTCTTTAAATTATTAAAATTATGAAATTAAAATATAGGGTTATATCAACGACAAAATTTAAATAGACAAATCATTCTCTATCCGTTTATAATGAATGTTTTGTTTTCGGTAAGCTAGAAAGAGAAATATAAAAATAGATATAGTAAAAGTATTGTTCAAGTGTTTCTTACTAGAGGCACCAGGGTTGTAATACTATTTGAGCATTGCTCGGTACAGGCAACATTGTAGTTGTCATTGTTTTCTTTTATTTGTTTTTGTTTTGCTAGTATCTCGTAAGTTTTGATTATTTTTGAAACTTATTAATTAAATCTGCCTTTTTCAAATAAGTGCAAGTTACTCATTGCTATAAATTATTATAATACACCATTTTATTTTTTTTAGGACAATAGTATAATCTTACTAATTATACTGATAAATTGTTTCTGCCTTTTTTAAGTTAGTTTAAACTAAATATTGTTATAAGTAATGTTTCTATTTCATTTTTAGGATCCATTTTATCTTTAAAAAGTTTGCTATTTCAGTTTACATTTATTTGTCTTTACCTAGCAGGTATAAGAATGAAACACAAATAAATGTAAAATTTTGTATTCTAATATTAATCTTAAGAGCACGGATGCCTCTAGTAAGCAGTACTCGAACAATAATTTTACAATATCAATCTCTATGTTTCTCTTTTTGGTTTCATGCTCATTCAAAGGCAAAAACGAGTTTTGAATAAAAATTTCACCGGGAATACTTAATCTTTTATCATATAAAAGTTCTGCAGATGAACATTGAATTGAATCTTTCATAACGGTTCTCAATCCTAGTTAATTAAACGTAAATGTTCCAATAAATTATTGGAATTAATTTTGGCAACTATGGTTGTTTTAATATGTTTGTTTAAAATTTCTATGGCGCCATTGATAATGATAAGATGTACTTTTTACTCTGTTAAAACCAAGAAAATTTGTTAATTCTTTAAATAATTTTGATTAAAATAGAGTGCCCTGGGGTGGGATTCTGTAACTACATAACGCACTCAAATAACAGTTGAGTCCGTTATAACAATAAAAGATAAATAATATCTGTCACAGAATATCAGTTTGTCCACTTCAAAGACTAAAACTTAATAAATAAGTTAGTAATACCTAAATAATCAATAAAATTGTATTTTTTTGTTAAATGAGGATGGTATGATACTTATGTCATCTGAAATTAAATATTCGATAACTACGAAATTTTATGTTTATGTCTATTATTTCCATCGGTTATATAATACACTCAAACCACTACGTACTTACGTAAAGAATCCCGCCCCTAATCCGTTGTAACAGTAAGCGGAAGGCTAAATCTAGGTATGTATCTTTTCGAAAAAGACAATGTTACTTCAGAAGCTTCTATTAAGTTAAATTTTTGGAAGAAGGTCAATACGAAGCATGTAAATAAGTTTAAAATGACGTGCAGGTCTCAAAAATGATTAATTTGAGATTTAGTATGTCTAGTAACTTTAGTTTTCTGACAGTTGATAAAAGTCTTGCATCAAGTGTATACAGGGTGAATACTGAAAACCTTGACATAGGGAAATAACATGGGAAAACAGTTTTTTGCTGTTTCCATCTGTCCCGCTAAATAAAATCGGGTGTATATGATATCGTTAGTTAGATTACTTAATTTTGCATCTAATAAAACTAAATGTTGTGTAATAAGGCCTTTTCTAACTGAAATATTTGATAAAATAAATTGTATTTTGAAAGTTATCGTTCATATTTTCGAATAAGAAACGTCAAAAATAAAATGCTCCATAGCCGAGTGGATACGAGGTCTGTTTCATAACATAAATAATCTACAAGACCTGGTTCGAGACCACCTCAGCCCTACTTTTTTTTTAATTAAATTATGCTTAAAATATCTTTATTACATCAGACTATTTTAATAAAATAGCAATATTCATATTTTTATAAATAAAAAAATCCAAATATTTAATAGAATTATTATTTGCTGTCTGTCAAACTTAACAATTAATTCGAATTTAGTTTTTGGTGTATAATTTTGTATTTCATGTTTCGAAACATGATATTTTAAGTATAATTTAATTTTAAAAAAAATAGGGCCGAGGTGGTCTCGAACCAGGTCTTGTGGATTATTTATGTTATGAAACAGCCCTCGTATCCACTCGGCTATGGAGCATTTTGTTTTTGACGTTTCTTATTCGAAAATATGAAGGATGACCTTCAAAATACAATTTATTTTATCAAATATTTCAGTTAGAAAAGGCCATATTACACAACATTTGGTTTTATTAGATGCAAAATTAAATAATCTAACTAACGATACCATATACACCCGATTTTATTTAGTGGGACAGATGGAAACAGCAAAAAACTGTTTTCCCATGTTATTTCCCTATGTCAAGGTTTTCAGTATTCACCCTGTATATCTTTTGATATGTGTGGCCATAAATATTTAGAGGAATTTTTTTTTTTTAAGTTCTAAAATCGGAATGAAATAAATTACGGAATTTATTGAAAACAGTACGACGTAATTTAGAAAGTAAATAAGGTTTTGGAATACTATTCAGTCTAGTGAAATTAGACATAAAATCTTTAATCAAGAGAAATAAATCCCTTATTTACTTACAACAAGAAGAAAACAATCATCAGTAACGGATATAAGAACTTACAGAGGAGCATGCGCAGATTCGGACCACTTTATGGTAGCAGCAACCCTAAGACAAAAAGTGAAAAGAACCTCAAAAAATAGTAGTAAAAAAATAAAATGGAATACAGAAAATCTGAATAATGAAAGTATAAGAGAGAAATATATACAAGAACTAGATAAAAATCTAAAAGAAGTAATAAATTATGAAGATGACATAGAAACAAAATGGAATGGTATAAAGACATGTATACAGGAAGCAAGTCAAAAATGGGTAGGAAAAGCAAAACAAGATAAAAGAAAATGCTGGTATAATGACGAATGTAAGAAAATGGCAGATAAAAAGAAAAATGCAAGAATAAAATGGCTACAAACAAAAAAAAATGAAGACAAACAAATATATGAAAAAATAAGAAACGAATGCAACAAAACTATAAGAAAAAACAAGAGAGAATGGACAGAGAATCAGATTAAAGAAATAGAAGAAGAAAGGCAGAAAAGAAATACAAAAAGATTTTACAAACAAATTCAAGCACAAAATAAAATACAGAAAATCAAAGTACATGGCATAAAAAATATAAATGGTAGAATAGCAGAAAACGAACAAGAATATAAACAAATTTGGATTAACCACTTTAAAGATTTATTAACAGATACACAAGATGAAAATGAATTTGAAACCCAAAACAATGAACAAGATAGAATAGTAGAAGAGCCAACGCTAAAAGAAGTACAAGAAATAATAAAAAAAATGTCACAATGGAAAAACACCAGGTAAAAATGGAATAAATATTGAATTAATAAAATATGGAGGGGTAGTCTTGCAACAACAAATATACGAACTCATAAAGAAAATATGGAGAGATGAAAAGATGCCAAAAGAATGGGAATCTGGACAAATAGTGACAATTCATAAAAAAGGTGACCAGCAAATATGTAAAAACTACAGAGGTATTACTATGTTGAATACGGTATATAAAATACTATCCACATTAATACAAAGAAGATTAGTAAATGCAGAAAATAACATAATTGGACAATATCAATGTGGATTCAGTAAAGGCAGATCAACAACAGACGCCATACATACAGTCAAACAAATAATTGAAAAATCAGTTGAATACAATCTGAATATAGAAATGCTATTTATTGATTTCCAGCAAGCCTTTGACTCCATTAAAAGAAAAAAGCTTATGACAGCACTTGAGGAGCTAAATATACCAGCAAAATTAAGAAGACTAATCTCGATGACAATGAGGAAAAATAAAATAAGCATTATAACACAAAAAGGGGAGACAGAAGAGATCGAGATAAATAAAGGGGTCAGACAAGGAGATGCGCTGTCGGCAACATTGTTTCAACCTAGCTTTAGAATATATACTTAGAAAAATAAATAAAGGAACGCTTAGAACACGAGGAGGACAAATAATAGCATATGCCGACGACATAGTTATTGCAACGAAGAACAGGAATATAATGATAGAAATGCTGCAAGAAATAATGATCGAAGGAGATAAGATAGGATTAAAAATCAACGAAGCAAAAACCAAAATAATGCTGCTAGGAAAGAATGCTGAAAACAAAGGAATAAAAATCGGAGAACACACATTTGAACAAGTAGATACGTTTAAATATCTAGGAATTATGTTATCAAGTAAAGGAGAAAGAGAAACAGAAATTAAGGAAAAGATTATAGCAACAAGTAGAGCTTTTTACGCAAATAAAAAGATATTAAAAAGCAAACTATTAACAAAAAATACCAAAATCAGAATATACAAATCAATAATAAGACCAATAGCATTATACGCAGCTGAAACAATCACAATGACAAAAAAAGAAGAAGAAGATCTAAAAATAATGGAACGCAAAATAATACGAACAATTCTAGGACCAATCAAGGTATCAGAAAATGAATACAGAATAAGAATGAACCATGAAATAGAACAAGAATTAGAAGGAGATAATATAGTGAAAAAAATTAAACAACAAAGAATGAGATGGCTTGGCCATGTATGGAGAGCAGAAGAAAGGGATACAATAAGATCAATAGTCGAGTGGAGCCCAGGCGGAAGAAGAAGACGAGGCAGGCCCAGGTCAACATGGCTGAGAGAAGTGGAAGAAGATCTGAAAGCAGCTGGAATTAGCAACTGGAAGAATAAAACAAGAGATAGGGAGTTGTGGAGGAATATTATAAAGAACATCTAAGAAACAAGAATCGGAGATTGATCCACTCCAATAAAATTGGATCTAGAAAGCTTCGAAGGAAGCGGCGCAACCCCATGGGGGTGTTAAGCCACTATATATATATATTTACTTACCTAATCCTTGAACCTTTCTACCTTTCGATATAAGGTTATCGAAATAGAGCGGATGTAGGGTATTTTTTCTATAAGTCTGTCCACTGTTTTCTGTCCTTTGTCAGCCTTGGTATTTCTTCCCAGTTATTCCTCTACTATCCGCTGCCTTTCTTATTCCATCTCTCCATGTTTTTCTAGGCCTACCTCCAGAAATTTTATTAGTTTCATTTGTTTTAATTTACTTTTACTCATGTCCATTTTACTTTTATACTGTAACTTTCGTCGTCGGTAATGCAGAGTAAAACTAGCTCTGTTGTACCTTACTGTTTGACTAAATAAATCTTATGCTTGTATTCATAGTCAATGCTTACTCAAGTTACTTCGCCAAGCATTACTCCGGTTGTACTCGTCTTTTAGTACGTGACATGTTTCATAGTTGAAACTTCGTGAATTCTCGGCTAAGTAATAACCCCAAGGTAGAGATTTGAAGAAATTGTAGTTATTTCGTTGGGTATATTTGTAAATTTGACAATATGACAGCATTTGACAGTACTCAAGTATGAGTCAAGGCGAAGTATCGACTATGAATACAGGCATTAGTTGTTAATCAAAAATTTTTCAACAATCAAGTTCAAATATTTCTTTTTTTTTACTAATATTAATCAAAATATTTTTTTTGCAGCAATGCATGCTTTCTTCGTCAAAATAATAAATCCTTTACCTGTCACTTTTTTAGGTGCCAGTGAAGTAGTAGGATGGTACAAACCGGCATTAACGTTCATTTTTTGTTTCTAGGGATGGTAAAATGCTCATAATATGCCTGTTTTCTGGGTCAATGAAACCCTGGCCTAGTGGAGGTTGCCCGCTACATGACCCAATATATATCCAGGGTAAGCCTTGTTCGCGTTGCGAAGCCAGCGCTTGCCACGACAAGTACCGCGGACTATGCGGCGAGTCAGTACCGGTGGACATGGAGCTAGGTAGCCGGTATCGTGCGGATGACATTATTTCGTCCAGTGCTTCTCCTGCCAGATTTAGTAATACAGGTAGGTTTACGATACATACAAAGAACAACTGTCAATAAATAATTTATTTTTCTCCGATCGTAAGAAAATTTACAAATTTTTGATTTGCTTTTATTTCGAAAAATGCGTTATATTACGTTGTTACTAGGTACCTAGAAATAACCATAATAACCATGGAATCTATAGTTATGCGAGTGGTAGCTGTGTTTTTGTCGAAGTTAGAAAAGTATAACCATTTATATAATTAAATAAAAAATAAGTAATACTTGGAGAAAAATAATATTTATAATTCGTAAGAAAAGTGAATCTCCCGAATTCCTGTGTTTTTGGTAGATTCAGCTAGCGTCTCATTACACAATTATCCACTGACGTCCAGGAATATATTACTTTTCGTACTTATTAAATAATATACTATACTATATAAACGTAACAAAACACAACAACAAAGGAAACTCTGCCGGATGTTTTACCACGTAGATTAACTTAGGAAATCAGTTAATTGTGTGAATAGTATCTCTCCAGTGCAAGATATTAACTTAAAATATTTTATGCTTATTGGAGGATACTAATTCTATAAATTACAGTTCAAATCTTAGTCAACTTACACTTGTAATAATAGAAAAAAAATGTTAATTTTCTAGAATTATTGTTCATATCCCGTAGAAATAATTCCCAAGCAACGGTTCACATAACATAGTAGTAGAGTGTAAACTTGGTAATAAAAAAAATTCGTAGAAAGGATTTTGACCCAACCGAAAGCAATGTTTATTATTTTATTTTTTACCTTTCATAATCATTTTATTATTAATATATTTCTAATCTTTTATTAATGTGTTGATTTAAAATAAGGCTGCATTAATTTCTTATTGCGGCTTTACGTTCTTCTGAAGTGGTCAATTCATAACAGCTGTTAGCAAAAGAAATAAATACAGTTTCAAAGAACATACCTGTAAAATATTGAAAATAGAAAAAAATTGGTAAGAACAAAAAAAATAAGCAGCGAAATATATTCTAATGTTTGGCCTAATGGAAGAAGAAGAAATAAATTTGAACTAGAAAACTCTTGCTTAGATCTAATAAAGAATCCACTAAAAACTGATATAAAAAATAGAAATATTGATAATATATAAGATGTGCAAATTAAGTAATGAGACTGATTTAAAAAAATGGTTACAATATAATTACAATTCAATATAGTCTCTCTTAAAATAAATTCCTTGAGAAACCACATAGTGCTGGAGACGGTTCTTTGTATATCATGGCAGTGCTAGAACTCGGATACTAGAATCACATTTAGTTATTCGGTTACGACCGTTTAAATGTTTTGGTGTATTCCATAATGAATACTCATGAGGTAATTTTTCAATCTCGTGAAGAAAAAAAAGGTTCAAGATTTTAAATCAGGCGAATAAGGAGCCTGAAAAGCCAGAAGAATGTTTTTACAGGCCCAAATCACATTTTTTTTAACCACTTTTGTACATATTTTTCTCATTACTCAATGATTTAGTCGAAATCCGATGAACGATAGTGTGACTCAAATTTCACTTTTTCTTAATCATTCAGTACTGTCAACTGACGATCTGAACGCACAAGGTCCCAGATTCTACCGACATTTTCATCAGCCCAAATCTGTAGCAAAACCTGATAGCACATCGTTGTTTAAAATTGATATTATTCATTTTTAAAATGCTCTAGAAAAAACTGTTTTGCAAATAAAATCGCTACGGACAACCAAATGACTAGTGAGAACTGGCCTCCAAGTCCTGCAACACAAGACGAACGCTACATTGCCAATTTCAATACTTAATTTACTCACTTCGTGTATCGATTAGGAGCAAAGGCACATAAAACAAAACCGGCCTTTATTAAATTAACAATAAGAAGGAAATTAATAGAAATTTTGACAAACCGAAAGTATTTCAAAGGAACGAGAATAATAATATCAGAAGATTATCCAAAACACATTGTAGAAGAAAGAAAAAAAAATTGAAACCGCTAATGAAAGTCATAAGAAAAAAGGTAAGCATACCATTTTGCAGTACAATAATTTGTACGTTGATGGAATAAAAATAAATTAAAATAAAGCCTAAAAATTAAGAAATGGAAAAAGCGACAAAAATTAATGCACTCAAAACAAAGTCAAAAAATATGAAGATGACGAAAAAACAAAGAAAAATAAGATGCAAATAGACAAAAACAACAACTCAATAAGGCACATATACAGGCTGGCCCAGTGAAAATTTTGCAAAAAACGCTCGAACACGTCATTTTTAGTATTAAGGGGGACATCTGAATGGATTAGTACCAATGGCATAAATTCAACCCTAAAATGGGGGTGGACTGCACCTCAAAAATTTTAAATGGAAAAGGGTGTGAAACATATCACATTTCGAAAGGCCTTTCAGTTCTCTTTTCAACAGTTTTTTTTATTTTTCAAATCCGGTCATTAGTTCCGGAGAAATATCGTTTAAAACAAATTTTATCAGGTGTGCAAAACTGCAATCAAGTAGGCTTAAACAAATGACATGTCATGTAACTTTTATAAGAAATTTTTTTTTTGTATCTTTTATAATAACAGAGTTATTTAAAATTTTTAAAAATCACGATTTTCAGTTTTTTTTAATAACTTTCAAACTGATCGGAATTTTAAATATTTTTCAACGGAATTTAAATAAGCACTAAAAACAGCACAACATTGCCCATTTAACCGACCTCATAGCTCTTATAAATTCCGAGATCCCAATGGTGACCCATTCAGTTTGAGACAACCTGTATATATATATACACGGTGAATACTGAAAACCTTGACATAGGGAAATAACATGGGAAAACAGTTTTTTGCTGTTTCCATCTGTCCCGCTAAATAAAATCGGGTGTATATGGTATCGTTAGTTAGATTACTTAATTTTACATCTAATAAAACTAAATGTTGTGTAATAAGACCTTTTCTAACTGAAATATTTGATAAAATAAATTGTATTTTGAAGTTTATCCTTCATATTTTCGAATAAGAAACGTCAAAAACAAAATGCTCCATAGCCGAGTGGATACGAGGGCTGTTTCATAACATAAATAATCTACAAGACCTGGTTCGAGACCATCTCAGCCCTACTTTTTTTTAATTAAATTATGCTTAAAATATCTTTATTATATCAGACTATTTTAATAAAATAGCAATATTCATATTTTTATAAATAAAAAAATCCAAATATTCTGTCAAACTTAACAATTAATTCGAATTTAGTTTTTGGTGTATAATTTTGTATTTCATGTTTCGAAACATGATATTTTAAGTATAATTTAATTTAAAAAAAAATAGGGCCGAGGTGGTCTCGAACCAGGTCTTGTAGATTATTTATGTTATGAAACAGCCCTCGTATCCACTCGGCTATGGAGCATTTTGTTTTTGACGTTTCTTATTCGAAAATATGAAGGATAACCTTCAAAATACAATTTATTTTATCAAATATTTCAGTTAGAAAAGGCCATATTACACAACATTTGGTTTTATTAGATGCAAAATTAAGTAATCTAACTAACGATACCACATATATCCGATTTTATTTAGCGGGACAGATGGAAACAGCAAAAAACTGTTTTCCCATGTTATTTCCCTATGTCAAGGTTTTCAGTATTCAGCCTGTATATATTTCGATTTGGTGGAAGCCTGAGGCCAAATGTAGAGTAGTAAAATACTGGCAACGTCCAAGTTTGTCTAGTAATGTGTTAATGTTTGGGATAGGGTATTTGTCGTCGATAGTCTTTTCGTTAATTCGCCACTTTTTCTTCTCGGAGACGTCTAATTTCTTACGGACAATCTCCATGAGTGAAGACCACGGTGAACGTAATGGCCTAATTGTGTTTTGTTTTAACATTCTCTCAGTTTATTCTAGTACCTATTATCTGTGGATGTCGGGGTATCGATAGAATTTTGTGTAGATCGGTATTTCGTGCTTAGTTCGTATTCTGTGTCTGATTTCGTTTGTAAATGTCAGTGATTTATCGTCAATGTGGTATATGGAGGAACATTTTTAATTAATTTTGTGATAGCTAGTTTTTCTTCACATTTCATATATTCCATTCTAATTTGACATATATCGAATGGTAATTTTGATGACTGAAATTTATATTGTTTATTTTAAAATTTTATAAAGGTTCCAGACGGATTTCGTTATCTTGCGCATTCATAATTTTGACAGTATCGCTGGTATTTATAACGGTGTAAAAGAAACAATAATTTTCGATTTTTGCAATACTCTCTGGAATTTTCATATTGTTTAAATTTGTTTCTGGTGTAAATGCTTTACCGTTTTCAATATTGTTTTCATGGAATTTCTATTGAAGTGTAATGTGGACGAAGCTTAAGCTGATAATAGTGAATTTCTTATACTCATTGGAGTCGAGTTAGAAAGTTTTGCATTTGGATTGGATTTGAATGCGCTTTCATCAGGTGTTTGTACGTGGTTGGAGGGTTTGTATTGGTGATACTTGGGATGTAAGTTTGGTTTGTAATGTTAATTGTGGAGTGTAAGGTTTTCTTATTTGTGGTATTGATAGTGAATGTTTTAATTGCGGTGTTGGCAATAAATATATGAATTGTGTTTTGTTTATTTGTGGATTAAACTGTTCTGGTCTGGTTAGCATATTATTAGTGTAATTTTTATATACGCTACTCCTGATCTGAAAGTCATTCGACAACATGTTTAAGGCTGGGTTCATATCGGCAGGGTTCTTTGTCAGCATACGCGTGCTTAGTGGTACTTTTATACTGCGTAAATGTACTCGCAGGGCATTCTCTCTAAAATATGAAGCTAATACTGGTGCTTCAGCGGGTGTCATCACGTTAACATATGAGTTTTGTAAATATAGAAGATCTTGAATTTTGTTATAATAATCAAAAGTGGATTCATTGTCTTGTTTTAATTCGGCGAGTTCCATGCTAAATGTATTGTAATCTCTTTTGTCTGAATATGAATGTATAAGAACTTTTCTAATGTCGTCCCAATTACTGGTATTCGCTAACTGAGTGGCTGTATCGCCTTTTATTTTAGCCCGTATAGGCGCCATAAGAAATTCATTTTAAAAATATTTTGGCTGTTGTGCATAAAGAAAAACATTTTCAACCTTTTCACACACTGTTGTTAATAATTTTGGATCTCCGTAAAAATCGGGGATCATATTTATGTATTCTTTCTGGATGCCGTAGCTATTTTTCTATTTGGGATAGGCTTTGTATTTCTGATAATATATCGTCTAAATTTCCTAAGAAGGTAGTGGTGAATCACAGGAAGCGACTGAATCAGTGTCCGAATTTGTATCTGAATTGTTACTGATATCGCTGGATGACATCATGACTGACGTGATGATTATTTTGTCCACGGATTCCTTTTGTTCCTTGTGGACGGATGTCAATATCTAGTGCTCTGGATCTCGATGTTCTCTTGTGTAGTGTAGAGTCTGGACGACGTTTCCGCTGTAGTTCAGGATTCCCAACAATTCGTTGAAACGAAACACGAACAATATTTTCTTTTGTAATCGCGTTTGGGAATCCTACCGACTCCACCAGTTAAATAATCGGAATCGACCATTATGAGAAAAATATATTTTATTTTGAATTACAGTTTACACTTCAGTCTTTCAACTATGACTAAGTAAAATAATACAAAAAATGAAATAAGTAAAAATGCTTATAATTACGGAATTTTATATAAGTGGAAAAATACTGTATGGGGATCTTGTTTGGATCAGTAGTTCCTAAGGGAATGGATGATCGAATAGAAATTATTTGACCTTGTAACGTTCTTTGTAGATCTTTAGTTCTCATAGTTCTCGAGATAGCAATGGTGTATTACTAAATATCAATTAAAGATGAAAATCATAATAATAATTATTTTAAAAAGTAAAAAATAAAAACTAAACTTTGTTTCCCGCTGGCTCCGAACCCATTTTGTCGAATTTTGTTTATTACCAGGTGCACACTCTACCACTATGATATGAAAACCGTTTCATGGAAAATATTTTTTACGGGATATGAAGAATAATCCTGGAAATTATACATTCTTTAAAAAAAAATCTGTTATTACACGTGTAAGGTGACTCATTTGTACTATATTCCACGTATTTAGTATCCTCCTAAAGTATACAAAATTTCAAGTCACCTGGAGAAATACTATTCACAATTAACTGATTTCCCATGTTAATCTTCCATGTGTCGGTCGGGCTAAGGCACTCGGTATAATTTAATATGCTTGACAAAATTCTATATGTCTATAGATGAGACCGTGAAAAAATAATATATACACCGCAGGAAAGATTTACATTTTTTCCTCGCCTACGGCTCGTGTTACATCAATTTGCATTACTTTGCAGCCATTACAGAACACAATATTGCATTTTGCATAACTGTTGACTAAGAATTTATTCTGTCTTGTTTTCAGTGGTCTGCCGACTTGAAGGAGTGCTACTGCGGATGCTTTTTATTATTTGTTTTATTTGTTTTTTGTTTTATTTATATAGTTTTTAAGATGTTATTTAAAAAAATGTGTTATTTATAATTTAACAAGTTAAATAAATTAATTGGAGTTCCTTAATTGAGGCGTATAAGTTATAAATATCTAATACATAAAATTTAAAAGTTATATCTATTTGTATGATTGTCTTTGAAACTAAATAAAGCTTAAATAAATATTTCTGAAATACCCCTTTCGGTTAGAATTTTAGTGACGCATTTGGTATGATTCGCAAAACAGTGATTATAAAAACAATATAATAAAATTCCTATGCATTGAAATAATCATACCGTCGTTATGAAACGTTAGTTCGCGAGTCAAAAACTTTGCATCGCAGAGCAGCTCACACAGAAACAGCTAATTCCTGGGAAGAACCTTCAGCATCAGTAGAAGACATCAATTACACGGTGCCCGTAAATCGAGAGCCCGTGGCCACCGACGCAACTCTACTCCGGTGGTAGCAGCTCAACTCAACAAGTTAACATTGAATGAAGAATTAATAAATATATTAGATAATTTTTATGTGAAATATTAATATTAAAAATTGTTAAAAATTTGTGAATTTACAATAGCAGAAAGAGTATAGGTATAAAAGTCTATACAGCAGTGTTGCTTAAATTTATTATTATTCTAGTGTTTTATCACCAGATCTGGTGACTTTATAACTTATTTGGAGACGTAATTATTTCTTATATTTGTTCATAATCTGGTGATTTTTGATTTATTTTAAAATATACTTATTTTTTATATCACAGCTTTAATTTTATAAAAAAAGGAGTAACGATATGATGATTAATATTTTTCCACTGAACTCTAACGACCGTGTTCGACCAACGATCTTGACCGTGTTTGCTATTTTTGCATCCTTTTGTCAAAACCTACATGTGCATTTCCGAGGGTTCGCTTTTGCTAGTTTACTACACAATACATACTGTCATCTATCAAGGAAAACTGCCCTGAAAAACAGAAATAAACAAATGTCGCGGTAAAGACAACTTTTGAATATTTGTCTGGTGATTTATTTTTTTAGACCTGGCAAAACTGCTCTACAGGTTAGGATAATAATTTTTTGACTTAACTACAAATTTGTTAATATTATAAATTATTATATAGAATGTAGTTATATTTGCCTACATATTAAATAGTAAATATTATATTCTAAATTATAAAAATATATTGGCATTTTTCTAAAAACTTTATTAATGTTTAATTAATAAATAAAATTCAAGAAATAAATTATTCTATACAAATTATGTTTATATCTCATCATTCCAATAAGGAATATAAATAATTGAAATATTAAGCAGAATTCCATCTATTTATAAGCAAGTGTTTCTCTCATTTAAGAAATGCTGTTTTTTAAACTAAAACCTATTATTTTTATTATGGCTGTGGTACATACAACGTTTTATTTCATTTTGGTACTTCAAATGAAAAATCTCTATATGTATGTATTCCATGCTGTAGTTTCTTTATAGATAGTTGGCATTGTTAGACTGTTTGTTGTTTAACAAATTGAATATCATCGAAGTGTCACTGTTACTGTACATATATATATATATATCAATTATTATGGTGAAATATTAATGGAATCTGAGACTGCACAGAACAAGTTGGTTTCTAAAAATGCTAAAGATTTATATGATAAGGAATTTGAATAGTCTTGTGAATGCTAAATGTATTATTTATACATTAACCACAATTTCTTTTTCTTTATGATTTATTGAAATTTATCATTTATTTATTAATATGTAAAGCAAATAAAAGATACATGCAAGACAAATTATTTTTACGAGTATGCCAAAGAAAAAGTTAATGTCTCTTACAGTTGCTATTTTAATATTGGTTTAGAATCATATCATATTTTTACATAATTTGTAATTATGTAATTAATTAGTATACGATGTTTTTAAATGACCATGTGTTTTTACAGACAAGACTTTGAATATTCTAAAACCTTTTTGATTAATAGTTCATATCTATTTATTTTTATTTATAATTAAATTTGCTCCTAGTAGAATTAAAGATTTGAAAAATAAATGGATACTCAGTGTTGGTATGGGACGATTACAGGATTCAGTCTTTTAAAATAGCATATTGCGGAGTAAATTCTACAATGGTCATCTTACAACATAGATATCCATTTATTTTTCATACGTTTAAATTCCCACATAAACTTATTGGAATCTAATTTATGATGTTTTATATCAATATCGCATACAACACAATTTTGTCAATAATATTCTAGAATAATTTTTCTCTGTTTCGGAATTAGAATATCATATTCCAGCACGCTTATTGATGTTAGAAGGAGCTTCATTCTTAAACGATTTTTGGTTATATTTTGTTATTTGAGATTGGCATGACTGCATTAAATACACAAAATATCTAGGCAACTGACAAAGTAATTCTAATTTATTTGGGAGGCCATGAAATAAATTGCTTGTGTTACTACGTATAAAAGAATGAATGTGATAATTTTGACAGATGATTAAACAGAAATCACTGTCACCAACCTAACTATTCTATCAAAAAAATTCCTTAATGGAAATTGTCAAATATTATTATAAAAAATAATGTAAATGAAAGCCGAAACAGAGAAAATAGTATAAAACATTCGTTATAGAAGGCAATTCGAGCACTCGTTCGTTCGGGCACTCGCTGCTTCGCGCTCGTTTCCGAAATTCAAACTCGTGCTTGAAAAGGTTGCCTTCTACAACTTATGTTTTAATATACTATTTTATAAAATTATAATTGTACTTGCAGCTTAAAGTTTAAAAGGAAATAATAGTGTTTGGATTAATTTAAACGCATAATAGCGAAAGAAAATGTCATGTTCACATTATTTTTTTATGAATATGATGCCTCAGTCATGGATGCTCACATGTTGTTTCTTTATATAGTAGAAATTTTTAAGGAATGAAAAGACATCATAGACGATAAAAAGTATTAAAAATTAAATAAATCTTATAAAAATAACCGTGTAATGTTAATATTTGAAAAACCAAGAAGAAAAAATGCTACTATATAAAAGGTACACATGAATGATATTTTCAATTATTTTAAAATAAAACAAAATGTTTTTCATGAAATGTCTCTTTATTTAAAATAATTTTAGTTAATTTTTTCAACACAGGTTGGCTACGACTCGACTTAATATAGTATAAAAAAATACATACATCAAACAACTGAAAAATGAGTAAGAAAAGAAGAACAAGATATATAAGGTAATAACAAATATAAAGAAAAATTCAAGAATAAAATTGTTACAAACAAAGAAAAAAGAAGACAAAAAAAGAACATGAAAAAAAAACGAGTATAATAAAACTATAAGAAAAAACAAGAGAGAATGGATAGAGAATCAAAGTAAAGACATAGAAGAAGAAAGGCTGCAAAGAAATACAAAATAATTATTTTAAATAAGTATTCATTAATACATTAAAATATTCATTATAACACATAACATTCATTTACTAGCACAACTGTGGCACACAAAATTTAAAATTAAAAAAACTAAAAGCATATCAACACATCTAAAAACAAGATATGAAAAAATTATTATTCACTCAGTTTAGTTGTTGAATAAACGTGTTTCAATTCCTGAAAAGATTTGTGTTTTATTTGCACATCAAATTACCCACAAATTAGTGACCTCGACGTGATCCTTGTGCAATAAACTCATATATGATCTGTGCGTATACATCATTTTTATTCACGTTAGACTATAGTCCCCGTGAGTCGCATTCCGTTGGAGGCATAGCTGTGAAAGTGCCTCCGTTTATGCCGAATGACCCAGAGCTATGGTTTTTCATGCTGGAGTGTAGTTACGACACTAGCCCAATAATATTGTAACGTCTCTCATTCCCCGCCGGTCGGGTGCTCAGTAGTTACCAGGGTTCAGGAGCGAGGATGGGAGTCAGGACGGACTGGTACTAGAGGAATAAGCAAACACTTCTGTTTCTACCCAAAAATATAAAGAAATATATATTCTACAAAAATAAATTAAATACAATCTATTGTAATATGTATATAAACCATTAAGGATGGCCGCTTAGTGCTTGGCGGCTGCCGAATCTAGTTCTCTGGGCCGGGGCAACCTGTAACAAAGCAGACACGGTGATATGGCGAGGCGGCGGTTACGGTCCCGGATATGATAGTACAAGTTCGCGATAGAGCTAATGGCGCACCTTGCCGTGCTGTACTCGGGTATTGACGAACGCGATATGGTTCCCACGCGGTGACTCGGGGCCGACGCGGTATCGCCGGTGGAGTAGATAGTGAAGGAACGTTCGGCTCAATACGCCTTAGGAAGGTAAGAACGCCTCAGTACGGCTTAGGAACGGCTCAGTACGCCGTATAGCGGGATCGGCTCAGTTCGGTTTAGGTACGAACGCCTCAATACGGCTTAGGAACGGCTCAGTACGCCGTATAGCGGGATCGGTTCAGTTCGGTCTGGGTACGAACGCCTCAGTACGGCTTAGGAACGGCTCAGTACGCCGTATAGCGGGATCGGCTCAGTTCGGTCTGGGTACGAACGCCTCAATACGGCTTAGGAACGGCTCAGTACGCCGTATAGCGGGATTGGTTCAGTTCGGTCTGGGTACGAACGCCTCAGTACGGCTTAGGAACGGCTCAGTACGCCGTATAGCGGGATCGGCTCAGTTCGGTCTGGGTACGAACGCCTCAATACGGCTTAGGAACGGCTCAGTACGCCGTATAGCGGGATCGGTTCAGTTCGGTCTGGGTACGAACGCCTCAGTACGCCGTATAGCGGGATTGGTTCAGTTCGGTCTGGGTACGAACGCCTCAATACGGCTTAGGATCGGCTCAGTACGGTTCAGGTAAGAACGCCTCAATACGGCTTAGGAACGGCTCAGTACGCCGTAATTAGGTAGTTAGGCTGGAGGCGGATGGGAAGGAAAGGTGCTCGCCGGACTAGTGTCTGTGCTTATATAGCCGCAGCTACGGAGTGGGGGACAGCGCTAGTAGTGGGATCGGGGCACGACGTGGCCCGATGGTTCCCGAGACTAGCCGGACAGCTAGTTAGCAACGTTAGCTTTGTGCTATGAAGATGCTGACGTTACAAAATTATTTACACATATACAGGATGTTGCATTATGGAATATTCTATATATTTTTACATTTTTTTAATTGTATTTTATTCTCCTGTACGGATATATAATTTTTTTTTCGCGGCGTTGCTAATTTATTTTGTTTATTCATTAAAAAAGACCAAATACACGCAATGCTTTATAGAGACACAATGAAGTTATTTTAATAGTAAAAATTAAGAATTTTTTCTGTACAACTGTAACTTTGCTCGATGTTCTCACTTTTTTTGTGAAATTATACAGGGATTTTCAAAAAATGGAATCAAATCATTTTCAAATAGAAACCCTTATATTTTATAATTCAGCTGGGTGTGTTTTTGTATTATCTTCATATGTTATTAAGGGTAACCCCGTCTACAAATTAAATTACAAAAGATTTTTAATGTAACCGCCATTCTCACGGAAACATGTTTATAAATGAGTAATTTACTCTTTCCAGATATTTGTGTCGACAGTTTCAAAACAGTTCCGAATTCTAATCTAATTTTGTAAAATCCGGAGATCTAGCGGGCCACTTTCTTGGACCATCTCTTCCGATCCATCTATTAGGAAATTCTTCATTTAAATAATTCCTAACCCGAAGACTGTTGTGAACTGGTGAACCACCATGTTTGAATCACAATCTCCGGATAATATCCATGGTATTGGGAGTCGCCACTAATAATAGATGGCAGCACTAAAATGTGAGTAGTATGGAAAACTCTGGATTTTACTGCATCTCACAGCATTAGTTTATCTATCAATTCAATATTATTAACGTAAAGTGTAATGACTAATGAGCTGTAGTATATTGAATATGTTTCTTACATTGGGAGATGTACAGGGTGTTCCATTTATGTGTGCTACCATTGCTATCTCGAGAACTATAAGAGCTACGAGGTTGGTTAAATTAGCAAAGAACCACCATTTTACAAGACTAATACAATAAGCAAAAAAAATGTTTTTTCGACCAGTGGTTCTCAAAATACGGGACACAACTTTCTTATTTTAAACGGGAATATAGGTTTATTTTTAGGTTATTCGATAGAGTATTTTTTTCTGAATTCAACGATATAAACATATCATATACTAATATAACAAAATAACTGAGAAAAATGCATGTTAGATTTATATGTATTTTATTTATATCTGGCTGAAACAAGAGTGCTATGGATAGAAAACATAGACATATTGTTCTGTCTAACATTGTTTGATTATTTTTTGTTAAATTTTATGTTCTTAAATTGTCAGTTTTTAGAAGAAAATGAATTGTTTTCTATCCAGAGCACTCTTGTTTCAGCCAGAAATAAATAAAATACATATAAATCTAACGTGCATTTCTCTCAGTTATTTTATTATATTAGTATATGATATGTTTATATCGTAGAATTAAAAAATATACTCTATCGAATAACCTAAAAATAAACATATGTTCCTATTTAAAATAAGAAAGTTGTGTCCCGTATTTTAAATAGGAACATATGTTTATTTTTAGGTATATTACAGCAATTTTACGTGTAGGGAGTAATGTAAAAAAAATTGTTGATAAGCTTTATTTATATTATATATTATAATAATCAGTGAAAGTCGCATAAAACGTCCGTCAAGGGACTTGTAGGTACATAAAACTCTGGATAGACAGGTCCTCGTCCTATGGGATATCGAGATTTTTCTGGAAGCAAATTTCCAGTAGCATCAATGGCTCTGCCTAGCATTTCGATTACATTGTATTATTTCACTGTCACTTTCACTTGAACTCGTTTTTATCCCAAAACAACAATAGTTTTTACTTATAATTGACATTTATGTTTGTTTGGCAGATATTTTTCTTTTTGTTTTGAAGATCGAAAGTGATTATAGTCATAAAAACAATTGTAATGTGATTTTTCTAATTTTCATTCCTCTGGTATGTCTTGGGTCGATAATTTCTGGAAGCAGGCAATTAATATAAAATAATTTCAATTTAGGGAGCATTTTTTCATCCCAAAATTTATCGTTTCGCTCAATTTTATCTGTAATCATTCCTAAGGGAGTCCATAATATAAAATAACAAAACTGTTTCTAGGTTATTTGTAACTGTCCTTGTACCTGATAATAATAATTATGGGTAGATTTTAATCTATAGGAATTATTTTTAAAGAAAGGAAGACTTCTTGACTGGAAAAATTGTGAGGTGATAAAAAACTTCCTGGATAGCAGTCAATAATTTTTATTAAAATCGGCCTCTACCGGTTTCGGCTACTCCTTAGCCTTCTTCAGGAGCTGTTAACAATATATCTATTTGTTATAAAAAGTTTTACAAAAAATTGTTTTAAAGTTTAAACTTACGTGATTTAAAAAAAAAATGTAATAATTATACATATAGACAGTAAAACACATTAAATTTCCGAAAATCATACTAACAACACACATTTCGACGTCACAATTATAAAAAAAAAAAGTGTAAAATTCTCATAAATCGTCAAAAATATAAAAAATGTGATAAACTTGCACCCTGTGAAAATTTTAAATTTTGTTTTAGCTTGTTCAATTAGTTTATTTTAAATTTTATATTACCGCCACGTTTAAATTTTATGTATTTCTTCTTATTTTTGTTATTTTATTTTATTTGTTTTAACTTTGTATTTTATTTGTATTTATTATTATATTTTACTATGTTATTGTGTATTGAGCTTAGGTTAGTTATATCTGTTTTTAAGTTAATGTTATTTTTATCATATCACTTGAAATGTTACATATTAACAATGATAAAAATAACATTAACTTAAAAACAGATATAACTAACCTAAGCTCAATATACAATAACATAATAAAATATAATAATAAATACAAATAAAATACAATAATAAAATACAAAGTTAAAACAAATAAAATAAAATAACAAAAATAAGAAGAAATACATAAAATTTAAACGTGGCGGTAATATAAAATTTAAAATAAACTAATTGAACAAGCTAAAACAAAATTTAAAATTTTCACTGGGTGCAAGTTTATCACATTTTTTATATTTTTGACGATTTATGAGAATTTTACACTATTTATTTATTTATTTTTTTTAATTGTGACGTCCAAATGTGTGTTGTTAGTATGTTTTTCGGAAATTTAATGTGTTTTACTGTCTATATGTATAATTACTACATTTTTTTTTTAAAAATCACGTAAGTTTAAACTTTAAAACAATTTTTAGTAAAACTTTTTATAACAAATAGATATATTGTTAACAGCTCCTGAAGAAGGCTAAGGAGTAGCCGAAACCGGTAGAGGCCGATTTTAATAAAAATTATTGACTGCTATCCAGGAAGTTTTTTATCACCTCATTATTTTTAAATTCTATGTATGTAATTTTTTTTGCATTATTGCATCTTCCGGCCGTAATTTAGATGCCGAAATAGTTATTTACATACCAAATGCGGGAACGACTGGTTTCCGGAGGAGTGTTTGGCGGCGCGAGTTCGCGAGCGCTGCCATAGAACGATTCCGGAAACCCAGTTCACGCAAGAGGTTTGTACAATATTTTTCGTACGAATTTATACAACTAATAATTAGTTATTTTTGAACAAATAATATTATTTATTACAAATTATACATGATTTGTGGTTATGTGTTTCAGTACTAACAAGTGCTGTCAATCTGTCAACATGACAGCAGTTGTTGCCAACATTGTATATCAAATGCACTAAATTTACTTTTTCTACATTAAATTTCGTTCAATAATCCCCTATTTTCTTTTAATATTATTAGGTAAAAGAATGTTTAAAACATTATACTATTTTATTATAAATATAGTTTTTTAATAAATGCTGTAGAAGTAGGAGTGTTTTTTCCAAAATTTCCCGGTCACCTATCTGGTGGAGACCTGGGAAATTGACGTTCCAGGCGTTGCTTAGGCAACGCGAAACAACACATTTCAATGCATGAGTACGAAAAAGGGCATTTCACTTCTATAATACTGTCATCAGAATTGATTATACCGTCAGGGATAGCTCCAAGATATTGATATTCCGGATGAATAAATAAACTGCAATGAGAAACTTTAAAATTGTATTTTGTTTCAAAATCTCTTATTGCATTTGATTCATGATCTACTCCCCAGCGTGTGGCAGCATTACCGCGAAAATCTTCATAAAGAATTTTTTTTATAATTCCACAGCATGACGTTGTTGATCGCAATTTGCATATTTAACCGAAAATTGATGCTGTTAGTCTAAATACTGGCTTGTTCTACTGTTGATTTTTCAATTTTTTCTGTATCATCAGAGGATTTTTATAGTTATTGTTTAAAAATGTTTCTTTTTTAGAAGTAAATTCTTCTTCATTTAAATCATCATTTGCCATCTCTGCTAATCCGTAATCTTCATCGGGAGGAACCAAGGTCTTCTTTTTTGATTTGAATAATTTTTTCTTCGCCTTACTTTTCATACGTCTTCTTGTTAATATGTTTATATATTTTTTACTGTTTCCCGGGACTTTTATTTGTGATGGCTTTATGAAGAATGGTATAATATTCTTCTTTCTTAATGAAAGATAAAGCTGCTGCTCTGCATCGAATATCATATCCATTTTTATGGCAAAATTTATTCTTTTACCACCCACAAATTTACATACAACGGAGTTGTATGATTCTGCTGCATTATTATTCATGTTCAATAACAAACTATATGCATTTTGAATTAGTCTATTGCCACAAGAAATGTCATCCAACAAACCACATTCTTTCATAGCATCTACATAATTTTCTTCATTATCTTTTGATCCTGTGCAGAAATATTGTTGACAATTTTTATGTTCACCAAATACGTGATATGGACAATTCAATATATCATTAGTAAGCTTTGCTATTTGTGTTGTAATATCAATATTTTGTTACAGTGACTAACAGCTTTCGAAATTCCTATGCGTAATCGTAATATTCTTTTATTTAAAATTCATATTAATTTCGTGTTTACGTGTTTATTTTTGGGACTTGTTGATTTCGTTCCTACAGTAATTGCGCAACAAATGGTTTGTACATTGAATCTTTTGTACAATAAAATCATATGGTTTCGCAGCACATATTTTACTGTATACGTTGCTATCACCATCCCCTATTAATTTATTTTATTTGATACCATGCAATTGTATGCTACACATGAAGCCTTCAAGTATGATATCGGATTCCATAGATGTTGATGTTCCAGTCCAATTTTTAAAACATTTATTTTGCGGACTTGGAATATTTTTGGATATACAGGTGTTCCATTTAAAAGTGCCACCATTGCTATCTCGAGAACTATAAGAGCTACGAAGTTGGTTAAATTAGCAAAGAACCACCATTTTACAAGACTAATACAATGAGCAAAAAAAATTTTTTTTTCAACCTGTGGTTCTCAAAATACGGGACACAACTTTCTTATTTTAAATGAAAACGTATGTTTATTTTTAGGTTATTCGATAGAGTATTTTTTTCTGAATTCAATGATATAAATATATCATATTCTAATATAACAAAATAACTGAGAAAAATGCATGGTAGATTTATATGTATTTTATTTATATCTGGCTGAAACAAGAGTGCTCTGGATAGAAAACAATTCATTTTCTTCTAAAAACTGACAATTTAAGAACATAAAATTTAACAAAAAATAATCAAACAATGTTAGACAGAACATTATGTCTATGTTTTCTAACCATAGCACTCTTGTTTCAGCCAGATATAAATAAAATACATATAAATTTAACATGCATTTTTCTCAATTATTTTGTTATATTAGTATATAGGATGTACATATCGCTGAATTTAGAAAAAAATACTTAATCGAATAACCTAAAAATAAACATACGTTTCCATTTAAAATAAGAAAGTTGTGTCCCGTATTTTGAGAACCACTGGTTGAAAAAAATTTTTTTTTTGCTCATTGTATTAGTGTTGTAAAATGGTGGCTCTTTGCTAATTTAACCAACCTCGTAGCTCTGATAGTTCTCGAGATAGCAGTGGTGGCACTTTTAAATGGAACGCCCTGTATATTTTTCAGAAATTGGGCAATATTTATTTCGCACACCGATAAATAAAAGTTTTCCAGTTTTTGCCCCGACAATACAAGCAACTCCAGAAGCAGCATCATAATTTACTCTATATGATCGTTTAGACCAAGCTCCGTCAGCAATGATAGTAACTAAAGGATAACCCTGTTTATCAACGTCACCAATTGCCCGAGCTAAATCTGCTTCTTCTTTTCCTGCTTCTTCCATGGCTTTCCAAGTAGTTTCACGAATTTTTCCGGACACGATATCATGATGGTTGGTATATTTTCTATACGACATAGATGGTATGTCCATTATAGCATGTTATTCAATCATTTCAGAATGGCCACTTCCTGTACTAACCATTGCAAGTATTGCAGCAGTGTTTGTATTTAAATTAGTAGCAGAAGGGTTTTCGGTTTAAATTTTTTTTTCAATATTACACGTTCTACATTTTAATGTAAAAATTGAAAGAAGACCTATTCTTTTTTCCGATATAACATTCATGTCTGATATGCCACAATCAAATGGAGAATGATTTTTGCAATTTATTATGCAATTAAGAAAATAATTGATATCGACAATTCTTCGTCCTGTTGGAAAGGTTGTGGGATGAGTAGTTTCATTATTAATTTTATGTGTAGAAAGTTCACTATTATTTTCAACAGTACTAAAAGTTTTTTCTGTAAACTCTTCTTCTTTATTACAGACACTATTTTTATTAATATTAGACATTTCCTGTTCATGTGGAATATCCACAGGTGATGTATCATTGAAAATTAAATTATTTTCAAGATTTTGTGGAGATGGATCAAAACACGAATCAGAAATATTATCAACATTGCTAGCAGAGATGCGGTTCTGGGTTAATCTAAAATTATAACAATTATGGCAATAGACATTTAATTAATATTTTTATCATATACTATTTTGATAGATTCACTATCTATATATCTATCTATCTATCTATCTATATTTGGATTCATCTCGAGCATCGCAAAAATTTTGCTCACGGGTACAGGTCAAAGCATTCATGGAATAATTTTAATATTATTTTATTAGATGTGGTTTAAAGTAGAATAGGGCCTTTTTGGGGTCTCATATTTTTACTGTGAGTGGTTTTCGTGTAAAAAATCAAAAACTGTGCATAATTGGTACCTTGAAACAATGGATCCCAGAGGCTATGTCTATCTTTAAGAAGAATCACGCAGTTATCCGTCACTTTTGACAATCTGTCTATGAACTTTAAATAATTGTATCTTTTAATAGAACATTGATATCAAAGATTTGAAAACAGTGTCATGAATAATAGTCCTGAGCAAAGGTTTTACCATTATTTTAAGTTTATTACACAACACATTTAATTATTTTAAATTTTGACGTTTCGAATTACATAAGTCAATGTTGCCAAATGTGTGATGAAATTACTAAACAAAAAACAAATATTCCTAAATGAATTTCACTGAAGACAGTGGCTATTTTATATTAGGATTTCCGATGGTAATTTATAAATTTAAAAATTAACTACATTATTTTAATAAAAACAGTGTTGCCAAATTATTAAGTAACTAAATAAAAATCAAATGTTCGTAATTAAATTAAAACACTTTGCTTTGTTTGATATCGAAAGAAAGAAAACCATAAGGGCCGGTTTTGAAATGACAAAAAAAATGTGTCATGTCGATCTGCATTTGTTTTTCGTAAAAAGTTCTTAAAAGTAGGTCGTCTTTGGGTTTTAAGGAAACGACACAATATGGATGGGTGTGCATGAATGACAAAAATGTTCTACGTAAATTAGAATTTGTTTTTTGCAAAATGTCAGAAATATTTTGTGTTTGGAAAAAGTTGTGAGAAGTATGTGGTGTTTAGTATCAAATGAAAGGGCTTGATAAGGGCTGGCGTGTAAAATTAACAAAAATGATCAATGTTGATCGGCTTTTGTTTTTTACAAAATTTTCTCAAAGGTACGTCGAGTTTGGTCTCAAATGAAGCGTCTCGTTGAGGGCTAGCATGCAGAATTGACAAAAATGTGCTATGTCGATTGGTTTTTGTTTTTTGCAAAAAGTTGTCACAAGTGTGTGGTGTTTGGTATCAAATGAAAGGTTTCGATAAGGGCTGGTGTGCAAAATTAACAAAAATGGTTAATGTTGATCGGCTTTTGTGTTTTGCAAAAAGTTTTTAGAAGTATGTCGAGTTTGGTCTCAAATGAAAGATCTCGTTGAGGGCTAGCGACCAGAATTGAAAAAAAATGTACTACGTCGATCGGTTTTTGTTTTTTGCAAAAAGTTGTCAGAAGAGTGTGGTGTTTGGTATCAAATAAAAGGTTTCGATAAGGCCTGGTGTACAGAATTAACAAAAATGGTTAATGTTGATCGGCTTTTGTTCTTTGCAAAAAGTTTTCAGAAGTATGTCGAGTTTGGTCTCAAATGAAAGGTTTCGATAAGGGCTGGTGTGCAGAATTAACAAAAATGGTTAATGTTGATCGGCTTTTGTTTTTTGCAAAAAGTTTTTAGAAGTATGTCGAGTTTGGTCTCAAATGAAAGGTCTCGTTGAAGGCTAGCCTGCAGAATTGACAAAAATGTACTACGTCGATCGGTTTTTGTTTTTTGCAAGAAGTTCTCAAAGGTATGTCGAGTTTGGTCTCAAATGAAACGTCTCGTTGAGGGCTAGCGTGCAAAATTGACAAAAATGTTCCATTCCGATCGGCTTTTGTTTTCTGCAAAAAGTTTTCAAAAGTATGTCGAGTATGGTATTAAACAAAACGTCTGGTTGAGGGCTAACGTGCAGAATTGACAAAAATGTGCTATGTCGATTGGTTTTTGTTTTTTGCAAAAAGTTGTCACAAGTGTGTGGTGTTTGGTATCAAATGAAAGGTTTCGATAAGGGCTGGTGTGCAAAATTAACAAAAATGGTTAATGTTGATCGGCTTTTGTGTTTTACAAAAAGTTTTTAGAAGTATGTCGAGTTTGGTCTCAAATGAAAGATCTCGTTGAGGGCTAGCGACCAGAATTGAAAAAAAATGTACTACGTCGATCGGTTTTTGTTTTTTGCAAAAAGTTGTCAGAAGAGTGTGGTGTTTGGTATCAAATAAAAGGTTTCGATAAGGCCTGGTGTACAGAATTAACAAAAATGGTTAATGTTGATCGGCTTTTGTTCTTTGCAAAAAGTTTTCAGAAGTATGTCGAGTTTGTTCTCAAATGAAAGGTTTCGTTGAGGGCTAGCGTGCAAAATTGACAAGAATGTTCCATTCCGATCGGCTTTTGTTTTCTGTAAAAAGTTTTCAAAAGTATGTCGAGTATGGTATCAAACAAAACGTCTGGTTGAGGGCTAGCGTGCAGAATTGACAAAAATGTGCCATGTCAATCGACTTTTGTTTTTTGCAACAAGTTGTCACAAGTGTGTGGTGTTTGGTATCAAATGAAAGGTTTCGATAAGGACTGGTGTGCAGAATTAAAAAAAATATTTAATGTTGATCGGCTTTTGTTTTTTGCAAAAAGTTTTTGGAAGTATGTCGAGTTTAGTCTCAAATGAAAGGTCTCGTTGAGGGCTAGCGTGCAGAATTGACAAAAATGTTCCATGCCGATCGGCTTTTGTTTTTCGCAAATAGTTGTCAGAAGTATGTGGTGTTTGGTATCAAATGAAAGTTCTCGGTGTGGGCTAACCTGTAGGAATTGCAAAAATGTTCCATGTTGATCGGCTTTTGTTTTATGTAAACAAAATGTCAGAAGTATGTAGTGTTTGGTGTCAAATAAAAGGTCTCGGTAAGGACTGACGTGCATAATTGACAAAAATGTTTCATGTCGACCGGCTTTTGTTTTTTTTAAAAGTTAATAGAAGTATATCGTGTTCGAAATCTAATGAAAGGTCTCGGTGAGGGCTGACGTGCAGATATGAAAAAACTGTTTCATGTCGATTGGCATTTGTTTTTTGCACTGACAGCGGAGCTCTAGGGAATGCTCGGCGTAGCCGAGAATTCGCTAGTCATATACTATTTTGATAGATTCACTATCTATATATCTATCTATCTATCTATCTATATTTGGATTCATCTCGAGCATCGCAAAAATTTTGCTCACGGGTACAGGTCAAAGCATTCATGGAATAATTTTAATATTATTTTATTAGATGTGGTTTAAAGTAGAATAGGGCCTTTTTGGGGTCTCATATTTTTACTGTGAGTGGTTTTCGTGTAAAAAATCAAAAACTGTGCATAATTGGTACCTTGAAACAATGGATCCCAGAGGCTATGTCTATCTTTAAGAAGAATCACGCAGTTATCCGTCACTTTTGACAATCTGTCTATGAACTTTAAATAATTGTATCTTTTAATAGAACATTGATATCAAAGATTTGAAAACAGTGTCATGAATAATAGTCCTGAGCAAAGGTTTTACCATTATTTTAAGTTTATTACACAACACATTTAATTATTTTAAATTTTGACGTTTCGAATTACATAAGTCAATGTTGCCAAATGTGTGATGAAATTACTAAACAAAAAACAAATATTCCTAAATGAATTTCACTGAAGACAGTGGCTATTTTATATTAGGATTTCCGATGGTAATTTATAAATTTAAAAATTAACTACATTATTTTAATAAAAACAGTGTTGCCAAATTATTAAGTAACTAAATAAAAATCAAATGTTCGTAATTAAATTAAAACACTTTGCTTTGTTTGATATCGAAA
Organism: Stenolophus ochropezus; assembly: GCA_035578165.1. NCBI lineage: Eukaryota > Metazoa > Arthropoda > Insecta > Coleoptera > Carabidae > Stenolophus > Stenolophus ochropezus. The sequence continues at coordinate 9,564,761 of JAQOWZ010000012.1, read as the reverse complement.
GAAAGAAAACCATAAGGGCCGGTTTTGAAATGACAAAAAAAATGTGTCATGTCGATCTGCATTTGTTTTTCGTAAAAAGTTCTTAAAAGTAGGTCGTCCTTGGGTTTTAAGGAAACGACACAATATGGATGGGTGTGCATGAATGACAAAAATGTTCTACGTAAATTAGAATTTGTTTTTTGCAAAATGTCAGAAATATTTTGTGTTTGGAAAAAGTTGTGAGAAGTATGTGGTGTTTAGTATCAAATGAAAGGGCTTGATAAGGGCTGGCGTGTAAAATTAACAAAAATGATCAATGTTGATCGGCTTTTGTTTTTTACAAAATTTTCTCAAAGGTACGTCGAGTTTGGTCTCAAATGAAGCGTCTCGTTGAGGGCTAGCATGCAGAATTGACAAAAATGTGCTATGTCGATTGGTTTTTGTTTTTTGCAAAAAGTTGTCACAAGTGTGTGGTGTTTGGTATCAAATGAAAGGTTTCGATAAGGGCTGGTGTGCAAAATTAACAAAAATGGTTAATGTTGATCGGCTTTTGTGTTTTGCAAAAAGTTTTTAGAAGTATGTCGAGTTTGGTCTCAAATGAAAGATCTCGTTGAGGGCTAGCGACCAGAATTGAAAAAAAATGTACTACGTCGATCGGTTTTTGTTTTTTGCAAAAAGTTGTCAGAAGAGTGTGGTGTTTGGTATCAAATAAAAGGTTTCGATAAGGCCTGGTGTACAGAATTAACAAAAATGGTTAATGTTGATCGGCTTTTGTTCTTTGCAAAAAGTTTTCAGAAGTATGTCGAGTTTGTTCTCAAATGAAAGGTTTCGATAAGGGCTGGTGTGCAGAATTAACAAAAATGGTTAATGTTGATCGGCTTTTGTTTTTTGCAAAAAGTTTTTAGAAGTATGTCGAGTTTGGTCTCAAATGAAAGGTCTCGTTGAAGGCTAGCCTGCAGAATTGACAAAAATGTACTACGTCGATCGGTTTTTGTTTTTTGCAAGAAGTTCTCAAAGGTATGTCGAGTTTGGTCTCAAATGAAACGTCTCGTTGAGGGCTAGCGTGCAAAATTGACAAAAATGTTCCATTCCGATCGGCTTTTGTTTTCTGCAAAAAGTTTTCAAAAGTATGTCGAGTATGGTATTAAACAAAACGTCTGGTTGAGGGCTAACGTGCAGAATTGACAAAAATGTGCTATGTCGATTGGTTTTTGTTTTTTGCAAAAAGTTGTCACAAGTGTGTGGTGTTTGGTATCAAATGAAAGGTTTCGATAAGGGCTGGTGTGCAAAATTAACAAAAATGGTTAATGTTGATCGGCTTTTGTGTTTTACAAAAAGTTTTTAGAAGTATGTCGAGATTGGTCTCAAATGAAAGATCTCGTTGAGGGCTAGCGACCAGAATTGAAAAAAAATGTACTACGTCGATCGGTTTTTGTTTTTTGCAAAAAGTTGTCAGAAGAGTGTGGTGTTTGGTATCAAATAAAAGGTTTCGATAAGGCCTGGTGTACAGAATTAACAAAAATGGTTAATGTTGATCGGCTTTTGTTCTTTGCAAAAAATTTTCAGAAGTATGTCGAGTTTGTTCTCAAATGAAAGGTTTCGTTGAGGGCTAGCGTGCAAAATTGACAAGAATGTTCCATTCCGATCGGCTTTTGTTTTCTGTAAAAAGTTTTCAAAAGTATGTCGAGTATGGTATCAAACAAAACGTCTGGTTGAGGGCTAGCGTGCAGAATTGACAAAAATGTGCCATGTCAATCGACTTTTGTTTTTTGCAACAAGTTGTCACAAGTGTGTGGTGTTTGGTATCAAATGAAAGGTTTCGATAAGGACTGGTGTGCAGAATTAAAAAAAATATTTAATGTTGATCGGCTTTTGTTTTTTGCAAAAAGTTTTTGGAAGTATGTCGAGTTTAGTCTCAAATGAAAGGTCTCGTTGAGGGCTAGCGTGCAGAATTGACAAAAATGTTCCATGCCGATCGGCTTTTGTTTTTCGCAAATAGTTGTCAGAAGTATGTGGTGTTTGGTATCAAATGAAAGTTCTCGGTGTGGGCTAACCTGTAGGAATTGCAAAAATGTTCCATGTTGATCGGCTTTTGTTTTATGTAAACAAAATGTCAGAAGTATGTAGTGTTTGGTGTCAAATAAAAGGTCTCGGTAAGGACTGACGTGCATAATTGACAAAAATGTTTCATGTCGACCGGCTTTTGTTTTTTTTAAAAGTTAATAGAAGTATATCGTGTTCGAAATCTAATGAAAGGTCTCGGTGAGGGCTGACGTGCAGATATGAAAAAACTGTTTCATGTCGATTGGCATTTGTTTTTTGCACTGACAGCGGAGCTCTAGGGAATGCTCGGCGTAGCCGAGAATTCGCTAGTCATATACTATTTTGATAGATTCACTATCTATATATCTATCTATCTATCTATCTATATTTGGATTCATCTCGAGCATCGCAAAAATTTTGCTCACGGGTACAGGTCAAAGCATTCATGGAATAATTTTAATATTATTTTATTAGATGTGGTTTAAAGTAGAATAGGGCCTTTTTGGGGTCTCATATTTTTACTGTGAGTGGTTTTCGTGTAAAAAATCAAAAACTGTGCATAATTGGTACCTTGAAACAATGGATCCCAGAGGCTATGTCTATCTTTAAGAAGAATCACGCAGTTATCCGTCACTTTTGACAATCTGTCTATGAACTTTAAATAATTGTATCTTTTAATAGAACATTGATATCAAAGATTTGAAAACAGTGTCATGAATAATAGTCCTGAGCAAAGGTTTTACCATTATTTTAAGTTTATTACACAACACATTTAATTATTTTAAATTTTGACGTTTCGAATTACATAAGTCAATGTTGCCAAATGTGTGATGAAATTACTAAACAAAAAACAAATATTCCTAAATGAATTTCACTGAAGACAGTGGCTATTTTATATTAGGATTTCCGATGGTAATTTATAAATTTAAAAATTAACTACATTATTTTAATAAAAACAGTGTTGCCAAATTATTAAGTAACTAAATAAAAATCAAATGTTCGTAATTAAATTAAAACACTTTGCTTTGTTTGATATCGAAAGAAAGAAAACCATAAGGGCCGGTTTTGAAATGACAAAAAAAATGTGTCATGTCGATCTGCATTTGTTTTTCGTAAAAAGTTCTTAAAAGTAGGTCGTCCTTGGGTTTTAAGGAAACGACACAATATGGATGGGTGTGCATGAATGACAAAAATGTTCTACGTAAATTAGAATTTGTTTTTTGCAAAATGTCAGAAATATTTTGTGTTTGGAAAAAGTTGTGAGAAGTATGTGGTGTTTAGTATCAAATGAAAGGGCTTGATAAGGGCTGGCGTGTAAAATTAACAAAAATGATCAATGTTGATCGGCTTTTGTTTTTTACAAAATTTTCTCAAAGGTACGTCGAGTTTGGTCTCAAATGAAGCGTCTCGTTGAGGGCTAGCATGCAGAATTGACAAAAATGTGCTATGTCGATTGGTTTTTGTTTTTTGCAAAAAGTTGTCACAAGTGTGTGGTGTTTGGTATCAAATGAAAGGTTTCGATAAGGGCTGGTGTGCAAAATTAACAAAAATGGTTAATGTTGATCGGCTTTTGTGTTTTGCAAAAAGTTTTTAGAAGTATGTCGAGTTTGGTCTCAAATGAAAGATCTCGTTGAGGGCTAGCGACCAGAATTGAAAAAAAATGTACTACGTCGATCGGTTTTTGTTTTTTGCAAAAAGTTGTCAGAAGAGTGTGGTGTTTGGTATCAAATAAAAGGTTTCGATAAGGCCTGGTGTACAGAATTAACAAAAATGGTTAATGTTGATCGGCTTTTGTTCTTTGCAAAAAGTTTTCAGAAGTATGTCGAGTTTGGTCTCAAATGAAAGGTTTCGATAAGGGCTGGTGTGCAGAATTAACAAAAATGGTTAATGTTGATCGGCTTTTGTTTTTTGCAAAAAGTTTTTAGAAGTATGTCGAGTTTGGTCTCAAATGAAAGGTCTCGTTGAAGGCTAGCCTGCAGAATTGACAAAAATGTACTACGTCGATCGGTTTTTGTTTTTTGCAAGAAGTTCTCAAAGGTATGTCGAGTTTGGTCTCAAATGAAACGTCTCGTTGAGGGCTAGCGTGCAAAATTGACAAAAATGTTCCATTCCGATCGGCTTTTGTTTTCTGCAAAAAGTTTTCAAAAGTATGTCGAGTATGGTATTAAACAAAACGTCTGGTTGAGGGCTAACGTGCAGAATTGACAAAAATGTGCTATGTCGATTGGTTTTTGTTTTTTGCAAAAAGTTGTCACAAGTGTGTGGTGTTTGGTATCAAATGAAAGGTTTCGATAAGGGCTGGTGTGCAAAATTAACAAAAATGGTTAATGTTGATCGGCTTTTGTGTTTTACAAAAAGTTTTTAGAAGTATGTCGAGTTTGGTCTCAAATGAAAGATCTCGTTGAGGGCTAGCGACCAGAATTGAAAAAAAATGTACTACGTCGATCGGTTTTTGTTTTTTGCAAAAAGTTGTCAGAAGAGTGTGGTGTTTGGTATCAAATAAAAGGTTTCGATAAGGCCTGGTGTACAGAATTAACAAAAATGGTTAATGTTGATCGGCTTTTGTTCTTTGCAAAAAGTTTTCAGAAGTATGTCGAGTTTGTTCTCAAATGAAAGGTTTCGTTGAGGGCTAGCGTGCAAAATTGACAAGAATGTTCCATTCCGATCGGCTTTTGTTTTCTGTAAAAAGTTTTCAAAAGTATGTCGAGTATGGTATCAAACAAAACGTCTGGTTGAGGGCTAGCGTGCAGAATTGACAAAAATGTGCCATGTCAATCGACTTTTGTTTTTTGCAACAAGTTGTCACAAGTGTGTGGTGTTTGGTATCAAATGAAAGGTTTCGATAAGGACTGGTGTGCAGAATTAAAAAAAATATTTAATGTTGATCGGCTTTTGTTTTTTGCAAAAAGTTTTTGGAAGTATGTCGAGTTTAGTCTCAAATGAAAGGTCTCGTTGAGGGCTAGCGTGCAGAATTGACAAAAATGTTCCATGCCGATCGGCTTTTGTTTTTCGCAAATAGTTGTCAGAAGTATGTGGTGTTTGGTATCAAATGAAAGTTCTCGGTGTGGGCTAACCTGTAGGAATTGCAAAAATGTTCCATGTTGATCGGCTTTTGTTTTATGTAAACAAAATGTCAGAAGTATGTAGTGTTTGGTGTCAAATAAAAGGTCTCGGTAAGGACTGACGTGCATAATTGACAAAAATGTTTCATGTCGACCGGCTTTTGTTTTTTTTAAAAGTTAATAGAAGTATATCGTGTTCGAAATCTAATGAAAGGTCTCGGTAAGGGCTGACGTGCAGATATGAAAAAACTGTTTCATGTCGATTGGCATTTGTTTTTTGCACTGACAGCGGAGCTCTAGGGAATGCTCGGCGTAGCCGAGAATTCGCTAGTCATATACTATTTTGATAGATTCACTATCTATATATCTATCTATCTATCTATCTATATTTGGATTCATCTCGAGCATCGCAAAAATTTTGCTCACGGGTACAGGTCAAAGCATTCATGGAATAATTTTAATATTATTTTATTAGATGTGGTTTAAAGTAGAATAGGGCCTTTTTGGGGTCTCATATTTTTACTGTGAGTGGTTTTCGTGTAAAAAATCAAAAACTGTGCATAATTGGTACCTTGAAACAATGGATCCCAGAGGCTATGTCTATCTTTAAGAAGAATCACGCAGTTATCCGTCACTTTTGACAATCTGTCTATGAACTTTAAATAATTGTATCTTTTAATAGAACATTGATATCAAAGATTTGAAAACAGTGTCATGAATAATAGTCCTGAGCAAAGGTTTTACCATTATTTTAAGTTTATTACACAACACATTTAATTATTTTAAATTTTGACGTTTCGAATTACATAAGTCAATGTTGCCAAATGTGTGATGAAATTACTAAACAAAAAACAAATATTCCTAAATGAATTTCACTGAAGACAGTGGCTATTGTATATTAGGATTGCCGATGGTAATTTATAAATTTAAAAATTAACTACATTATTTTAATACAAACAGTGTTGCCAAATTATTAAGTAACTAAATAAAAATGTTCGTAATTAAATTAAAACACTTTGCTTTGTTTGATATCAAAAGAAAGAAAACCATAAGGGCCGATTTTGAAATGACAAAAAAAATGTGTCATGTCGATCTGCATTTGTTTTTCGTAAAAAGTTCTTAGAAGTAGGTCGTCCTTGGGTTTTAAGGAAACGACAAAATGTGGACGGGTGTGCATGAATGACAAAAATGTTCTACGTAGATTAGAATTTGTTTATTGCAAAATGTTGTCAGAAATATTTTGTGTTTGGAAAAAGTTGTGAGAAGTATGTGGTGTTTAGTATCAAATCAAAGGGCTCAATAAGGGCTGGCGTATAAAATTAACAAAAATGATCATTGTTGATCGGCTTTTGTTTTTTGCAAAACTTTCTCAAAGGTACGTCGAGTTTGGTTTCAAATGAAACGTCTCGTTGAGGGCTAGCGTGCAGAATTGACAAAAATGTGCTATGTCGATTGGTTTTTGTTCTTTGCAAAAAGTTGTCACAAGTGTGTGGACTTTGGTATCAAATGAAAGGTTTCGATAAGGCCTGGTGTGCAGAATTAATAAAAATGGTTGATGTTGATCGGCTTTTGTTTTTTGCAAAAAGTTTTTAGAAGTATGTCGAGTTTGGTCTCAAATGAAACGTCTCGTTGAGGGCTAACGTGCAGAATTGACAAAAATGTGCTCTGTCGATTGGTTTTTGTTTTTTGCAAGAAGTTGTCACAAGTGTGCGGTGTTTGGTATCAAATGAAAGGTTTCGATAAGGGCTGGTGTGCAGAATTAACAAAAATGGTTAATGTTGATCAGCTTTTGTTTTTTGCAAAAAGTTTTTAGAAGTATGTCGAGTTTGGTCTCAAATGAAACGTCTCGTTGAGGGCTAGCGTGCAGAATTGACAAAAATGTGCTATGTCGATTGGTTTTTGTTTTTTGCTAAAAGTTGTCACAAGTGTGTGGTGTTTGGTATCAAATGATAGGTTTCGATAAGGGCTGGTGTGTAGAATTACCAAAAATGGTTAATGTTGATCGGCTTTTGTTTTTTGCAAAAAGTTTTTAGAAGTATGTCGAGTTTGGTCTCAAATGAAAGGTCTCGTTGAGGGCTAGCGTGCAGAATTGACAAAAATGTACTACGTCGATCGGTTTTTGTTTTTTGCAAAAAGTTGTCACAAGTGTGTGGTGTTTGGTATCAAATGAAAGGTTTCGATAAGGGCTGGTGTGTAGAATTAACAAAAATTGTTAATGTTGATCGGCTTTTGTTTTTTGCAAAAAGTTTTTAGAAGTATGTCGAGTTTGGTCTCAAATGAAAGGTCTCGTTGAGGGCTAGCGTGCAGAATTGACAAAAATGTGCTATGTCGATTGCTTTTTGTTTTTTGCTAAAAGTTGTCACAAGTGTGTGGTGTTTGGTATCAAATGATAGGTTTCGATAAGGGCTGGTGTGTAGAATTAACAAAAATGGTTAATGTTGATCGGCTTTTGTTTTTTGCAAAAAGTTTTTAGAAGTATGTCGAGTTTGGTCTCAAATGAAAGGTCTCGTTGAGGGCTAGCGTGCAGAATTGACAAAAATGTACTACGTCGATCGGTTTTTGTTTTTTGCAAAAAGTTGTCACAAGTGTGTGGTGTTTGGTATCAAATGAAAGGTTTCGATAAGGGCTGGTGTGTAGAATTAACAAAAATTGTTAATGTTGATCGGCTTTTGTTTTTTGCAAAAAGTTTTTAGAAGTATGTCGAGTTTGGTCTCAAATGAAAGGTCTCGTTGAGGGCTAGCGTGCAGAATTGACAAAAATGTACTACGTCGATCGTTTTTTGTTTTTTGCAAGAAGTTTTCAAAGGTATGTCGAGTTTGGTCTCAAATGAAACGTCTCGTTGAGGGCTAGCGTGCAGAATTGACAAAAATGTGCTATGTCGATTGTTTTTTGTTTTTTGCTAAAAGTTGTCACAAGTGTGTGGTGTTTGGTATCAAATGAAAGGTTTCGATAAGGGCTGGTGTGTAGAATTAACAAAAATGGTTAATGTTGATCGGCTTTTGTTTTTAGCAAAAAGTTTTTAGTAGTATGTCGAGTTTGGTCTCAAATGAAAGGTCTCGTTGAGGGCTAGCGTGCAAAATTGACAAAAATGTTCCATTCCGATCGGCTTTTGTTTTCTGCAAGAAGTTTTCAAAAGTATGTCGAGTTTTATCTCAAACAAAACGTCTGGTTGACGGCTAGCGTGCAGAATTGACAAAAATGTGCCATGTCAATCGGCTTTTGTTTTTTGCAAAAAGTTGTCAGAAGTATGTGGTGTCTGGTATCAAATGAAAGCTCTCGGTGTGGGCTAGCCTGTAGAAATTGCAAAAATGTTTCATGTTAATCGACTTTTTTTATGCAAAAAAAATGTCAGAAGTATGATGTGTTTGGTATCAAATAAAAGGTCTCGGTAAGGACTGGCGTGCATAATTGATAAAAATGTTTCATGTCGACCTGCTTTTGTTTTTTGCAAAAGATAATAGAAGTATATCGTGTTTGGAATCTAATAAAAGGTCTCGGTGAGGGCAGACGTGCAGATATAAAAAAACTGTTCCATGTCGATTGGCATTTGTTTTTTGCACAGACAGCGGAGCTCTAGGGAATGCTCGGCGTAGCCGAGAATTCGTTAGTCATATACTATTTTGATAGATTCACTATCTATATATCTATCTATCTATCTATCTATCTATCTATATTTGGATTCATCACGACGATCAGGCATCGTTTGTCCAGCTCAAACTCCTAGACCATTCGAGTAATTGCTGTAATTTTTTTTCCAAGTTGTAGTGTCTATTGTGCCGGAGTGCCTTTTGGGGGTCTCATATTTTTACTGTGAGTGGTTTTTGTTTAAAAAAATAAAAACTGCGTAAAATTGGTACACTGAAACAATGGATCCCAGAGGCCATGTCTACATTTAAGAAGAATCACGGTTCTCATCCGTCAAATTTGACAATTCAATATGAAACTTTTATTTGATTTTTCTGGAAAATGTGAAGAGATATTATGAATTGAATTATGTTTTCATATATTATAATAGTGAGCGAAATATATACAAATATACTGAATGTTAAATGTGGTGTATTTAAAATATTTCTTTTTTGACATTTGACGTTTAATCATACGTTAGAGCCGTCAAAAATTCATGGTACAAGTTTTATATTTTCAAAGACAAATATACAGAAATAAAAGTAATCTATGTTTAAAAGAATATGTACAATACACTTTGTGATGTAAGTATATCATTTTAAATTTGTTTCACTGTATTTAAATATGTATTTTCATTTCAGTTACAATTTTTAATTGGGTACCCAAACAAGAGTACATTTATAGAAGAGAAATAACATAAAATTACTGATAATAACACTACTGAAATGTAACTGATTATCATAAAAGTGCATTGTACATAATAATTTACGGCAACCCTTATTTACAATATTTAAATTTTCATGACTTATGACGTTTGTCAAAACGTCAGTTCTAATCAAGCAATCATAATGCAAGTCTTGTATTTGCCTGGAGAAATATATAGTAAAATTAGTTTAAAAGTAAAATTACACTACATTTTGTAATGTAAGTGTGTAATTTTATATTTTCTTGGCTGTATTTAGATGTGTTTTCATTTCAGTTATAGTTTTTAATTGGTAAGTTATCCAAACAAGATTATACATATTTATAGAAAATAAATATCATAAAATTACGAATAATAACACTATTCACATAAAACTAAATTCTGGAAATCAAACAAGGTGCGTCGCATTCAGTCAAACTCATTTATTTAAAAATACTGACAAACCTCTCCTTCATATCCTTTTGAAAGAAATGTTTAACAATTTATTGTACAATAATTATTTTAAATTTTGTATCTGGATTATATTAAACTGTAAGTAACTGCATTTTATACATTCTTTATGCATTTCATCAAATTGAAATGATGAAATTGATTACAACAAAGATTAGATTTTTAAAAATTCTATTATATTTTGTTATGGAGTGAGATGATTTTTTAAATGAAAACGTTTAAAAAAATAAAGTATCTATCCAATTATTTATTTTAATTGATATTTCAAACAATAAACACTTTCTGAAACCAAATATTAATCGAGAAATAAGTTTGATGACATACGCTCTCAGTCGAATGTGACTGTGAATGAATTGCATGAAAATTAGTTTAAGGTTAATTTTGGATGATGAAAGTTGCGAGCAGGGTTTGCAAGTTCTCACAGTTAGTTTTAATTATTATTCTGTAGTTATAAACATATATCATTTTAAAATATATTATTATTCTTTTATATTCATTGGATAGTAAATGAAAATTACTTTATGAACATTATTATTTCATATATTTTATTCAATTAAAATTTGTCGAACGAAGTGTCCCTATTTAAATTATAAGATATATTTTAAAGAGATTTATTTAGAAACAAAAAATATTTAAAATTTAACAATGAGCCTTTAGGTTACCGAAAATTTAAAAGAAAACGGACGGCTTTGATTGTTAGCTGCTAATTTGTAAATTTTCGGGATCCTAAAAGCCCATTGTTAATTGTTAAGATATATTTATAATATTTTTATTAAAAAAATATTGTGTTCTAATTAAATTTATTAGTGTCTTTAAATTTTAAAATTCACCCTTATTGGTTATATTCAGTAATCCGACTGTGTAACACATGTTTGAACGCATCCAAAATATAGTTGTCAAATTATCTTGTCATTTTGACATTGCCGAAAATATAAGTATTAGACTTTATTATGCGTTTAAAATCAATAAGACTAGATATTCATTTTTCTGTATTATCAAGAAGAGACTTCATGTTATTAAGAAATGTAAAGAAGTTAGCAATGAATTTGTATCACAACTTGTACAAATGAAACTACTGCAAGAAACAAAGTTGTTGTTTATCATAGGTGTTATTTCTATAATTTTATCTTTAACTATAACTGTGTAGTGAAGTCACATTTAAATAAAAATTCTAAAATACAGTCCAAAACTAATCAGTCTATGATTTGGAACAAGCGCAGTTTAGAAAAATATCATAAAGTTTCAATAAAATCATTCTACATAAAAACGTCTGGAAATTGTCTTGATATTCTTTTTACATTTTCAGAACATAAGCAAACATATTTTGTCTGAAACGAGTGCATAAAGTATTATACTTATAGCGAAATTGAAAGCACATAAAATAGGGCTGGAAGTGCAAAAATAAAATCAGTAGAAAGAAGAAATCAAAAAATAAAAACCGTCATAAATATTTCATACGATACACAAATTCGCAATAATACTATATATTCTGTAATGAACTCTTTCATTGTAGATGTACATATGTACCAATAGAATTAGATTGGTACAGAGAAAATATGACAATGATTATTATAACGAAAATGTTGTTGATAAGAATTAATGGCTACAATTTTTATTGTAATCAAGCTATGCGTTATGGCTTGGAAACCGAAAGTAAAGCGAAATCAGTATTTGAAGCTTCAACTAATTATATTATGCATGAAATTGGACTTGTTGTGTTGTAATATTATCTAACCAACCATACTTAGCATGTAGTGATGATATTTTTATCAAAACAGAAAACGGATTTGAACTTCTGGAAATAAAATGTCCTTATTCCTGTCAAAAAAATTCATTTTAGATTTACAAAATAAGAAGTCAGCTGTAAATAATTTGCTTCTTTTCACATCATACTGGTGATTTGTAAATAAATAAAACAACACTAGCGCCACCAGTTAGTTTGATATGTCACAAAGTATTCAAAATATTATTATGTTCTTGTTTTTGCTTAGAATAATAAATTTTATTTAAGCCTAAAAATAATATTTTTATTCATATACATATAAAATTAAATATAAACATATTTAATTGTTGAATAATTATATCGATTCCTTCTTTAGCAGATGCAATGAAATTCTTAAATAGTGACATCTATATGATTTTTTTTAACTATTAAAATATTGATTTTTTCTGATATACACAGAAACAAATTTTACAAAGACTGGTTTAAACGGTATTGTTAAACCTATAAAAATTATGTGTATATATTATTTAAAAATATAGATTTACTAATTCAAAAATATTATTGTATAGTAATTAAATTTATAAACAAAGTCATAGTTATTTTTAATATAAGAATGCAATAATTTTAAATAAAATAATAAATTATCAATGAGCGGAAAGTGTAAACAGAAAATTTATTCACAAATTTGTTTCATTTATCAAGGCAATCTTAATTCATATTCTAAAAAACCTTAAATTTTATTTCATTAATATATCATTAAATATGAATAACTATAAAAGTAAGTTGACTTTATAGGATGCCTTTATAATTTTTGAACAACTTATATTCCCTAGGCTTTTAGCGCTAAAATGAATAGGTAAAGAGATACAGAAGTATGAAAAAAGTAACATTAAAATCTACACTCAGTATACAGCTGTACAATAAAATAAAGAACATAGGACTTAAAATGCGATTTCAAAAAATTTTGAATACTTTCTCTCCTGATATATTTAGAGCAAAACTATAAAGGTACAAAGTTGTTCAAATTTCAATTGTCCATCAGATAAAATCATAATCGATTGTACCGCACGTCTATTGTATGAAATATATTAAATATAAAATGTAACTTTTTCGCTAAAAATCAGACAGTTATCTGAGAGTTTATTATTGTTATTATATCATTCTAGTAAATGTTATAATTGATATGAATTATTAATTTTTGTTAAAGTCTAAAATTATCTTAAAATTGATTGTTTTCTATGTAAATATTTTCTGTCTTGAATAAATGACAAATATATTTTACGTCGACCGGCTTTTGTTCTTTTCAAAAAATTGTTAGACATATGTCATGTTTGGTATCAAATGAAAAATCGCGTTGTGGGCTAGCGTGCAGAATTGACAAAAATGTCCCATTCCGATCGGCTTTTGTTTTCTGCAAAAAGTTCTCAAAGTTATGTCGAGTTTGGACTCAAATGAAACGTCTTGTTGAGGGCTAGCGTGTAGAATTGACAAAAATGTTCCATGTCGACGGGCTTTTGTTTTTTGCAAAAAAATATTAGAAGTATATCGTGTTTGCAATCTAATGAAAGGTCTTAGTGAGGCCTGACGTGGAAATATGAAATAATTGTTTCATGTCGATCGGCATTTGTTTTTTGCACTGACAGCGGAGCTCTAGGGAATGCTCGGCGTAGCCGAGAATTCGCTAGTCCATATACTAAACGATTACATTCACTATATATCTATATATCTATCTATATATCTATCTATAGATTCATCACGAGCATCGAGTAACTTTTGTAATCGCCTACAGCCTGAACCATGCAAGTGATTGTTATAATTTTTTTTTTTAATATGTGGGGGCTAATGAGATCTTGTGCCTTTTGGGTGTCTCATATTTTGACTGTTAGTAGTTTTCGTGTAAAAAATTAAAACTTTGCACAAATGCTGCCTTGAAACAATGGATCCCAGAGGCCATGTCTAACTTTAAGAAGAATCACGCCGTCATCCGTCACTTTTGACAATCTGCCTATGAACTTTAAATGATTATATCTTTTAATAGAACATTGATATCGAAGATTTAAAAACAGTATCATGAATAATAGACTTGAGCAAATGTGTTACAACTAATTTAAGTTTAAAACATAACGTATTTAATTAATATAAATTTTGACGTTTCCAATGTCAAAAGTCAATGTTGCCAAATGTATGATGAAGTAACTAAATTAAAACCAAACATTCCTAAACTAACTTCACTGAAGACGGTGGCAGTTGTATTAGGGTTGACAATATTAATTTATAAATTTAAAAATTAACTACTATTTTTTAATACAAACAGTGTTGCCAAATTATAAAGTACCTAAATAAAAATCAAATATTCCTAAATAAAATAAATTGAATACTTTGCTGTGTTTGTTATCAAAAGAAAGGAAACCATAAGGGCCAGTTTTAAAATGACAAAAAAAAATGTGTCATGTCGATCTGCATTTGTTTTCCGTAAAGAGTTGATAAAAGTAGGTCGTCCTTGGGTTTTAAGGAAACGACACAATACGGACTGGTGTGCACGAATGACAAAAATGTTCCATGTAGATTAGAATTTGTTTTAACTAAACAAAGAACAAATATTCCCAAATGAAAGGTTACTGAAGACAGTGAATGTTATTGGGACCGGGCATGTCATTGGTGTCAGTTGCTGTTACGACGCAAGCGCTCAACATCGGGAAAAATCGCATTAATTTTGGACCTTGACAGCTGACAGATACCGTAAATTTTGGAGTTGGACATTTAAATTATTGTAAAAAATTGCATAAAGAATGAGAAAAACAATAAAAATTATAATAATAAGTTGATACCTCGGTTAACACAAGCGAAATAGGTTGTCGAGGTCCAAAATTTTTTCCTAAATTTACCACTTCGCGGCGCCACATACTAACATGCCCGGTCCCAATATTATGCTAGGTCACGATGAGGGCTAGCGTGCAGAATGAACAAAAATGTTCTATATCGAACGGCTTTTGTTTTTTGGAAAATGTTGTGGTATGTGGTGTTTGGTATCAAATGAAAAGGCTCGATAAGGGCTGGCGTGTAGAATTAAGAAAAAAGGTCAATGTTGATCGGCTTTTGTTTTTGCAAAAATTACTCAAAGATATGTCGAGTTTGGTCTCAAATGAAAGGTCTCGTTGAGGGCTAGAGTGCAGAATTGACAAAAATGTTCCATGTCAATCGGCTTTTGTTTTATGCAAAAAGTTGTCAGAAGTATGTCGTGTTTGGTATCAAATGAAAGGTCTCGGAGAGGGCTAGCCTGCTGAATTGACAAAAATGTACTATGTCGATCGGTTTTTGTTTTTTGCAAAAAGTTGTCAGAAGTATATCGTGTTTGATATCAAATGAAAGGTCTCGGAGAGGGCTCGCGTAGAGAATTGACAAAAATGATCTATGTCGATCTGCTATTGTTTTATGCAAAAAATTCTCAAAAGTATGTCGCGTTTGGTCTCATATGAAAGGTCTCGTTGAGGGCTAGCGTGCAGAATTGACAAAAATGTTCCATGTCGATCGGCTTTTGTTTTTTGCAAAAAGTTGTCAGAAATATGTCGTGTTTGGTATCAAATAAAAGGTCTCGTTGAGGGCTAGCGTGCAGAATTGACAGAAATGTTCCATTCCGATCGGCTTTTGTTTTCTGCAAAAAGGTCTCAAAAGTATGTCGAGTTTGGTCTCATATGAAACGTCTTGTTGAGAACTTGCGTGTAGAATTGACAAAAATGTGCTATGTCGATCGGTTTTTGTTTTTTGCAAAAAGTTGTCAGAAGTGTATGGTGTTTGGTATCAAATGAAAGGTTTCAATGAGGGCTGGTGTGCAGAATTGACAAAAATGTTCCATGTCGATCGGCTTTTGTTTTTTGCAAAAGGTTGTCACGAGTATATAGTGTTTGGTTTTAAATGAAAAGTCTTGGTGTGGGCTAGCGTACAGATATGATAAAAATGTTTCATGTCGATCGACTTTTGTTTTATGTAGAAAGTTGTCAGAAGTATGTCGAGTTTGGTCTCAAATGAAACGTCTTGTAGAGGGATAGCGTGCAGAATTGACAAAAATGTTCCATGTCGATCGGCTTTTGTTTTTTGCAAAAAGTTGTCAGAAATATGTCGTGTTTGGTATCGAATAAAAGGTCTCGTTGAGGGCTAGCGTGCAGAATTGACAGAAATGTTCCATTCCGATCGGCTTTTGTTTTCTGCAAAAAGGTCTCAAAAGTATGTCGAGTTTGGTCTCATATGAAACGTCTTGTTGAGAACTTGCGTGTAGAATTGACAAAAATGTGCTATGTCGATCGGTTTTTGTTTTTTTGCAAAAAGTTGTCAGAAGTGTATGGTGTTTGGTATCAAATGAAAGGTTTCAATGAGGGCTGGTGTGCAGAATTGACAAAAATGTTCCATGTCGATCGGCTTTTGTTTTTTGCAAAAGGTTGTCACGAGTATATAGTGTTTGGTTTTAAATGAAAAGTCTTGGTGTGGGCTAGCGTACAGATATGATAAAAATGTTTCATGTCGATCGACTTTTGTTTTATGTAGAAAGTTGTCAGAAGTATGTCGTGTTTGGTATCAAATGAAAGGTCTCGGTGAGGGCTGGGGTACATAAATGACAAAAATATTTCATGCCGACCGGCTTTTGTTTTTTGCAAAAAATTATCGTGTTTGCAATCTAATGAAAGGTCTTGGAGAGGCCTGAAGTGCAAATATGAAATAATTGTTGCATGTCGATCGGCATTTGTTTTTTGCACTGACAGCGGAGCTCTAGGGAATGCTCGGCGTAGCCGAGAATTCGCTAGTATTATTACTAAATACCATTTTATTCGATTTCGCATGCTTTGTTTATGGTATGGGACATTATATTTTGTCTTATTTTTATTGTTCATTTCATAAAATAAAATGTACTTAAAAGTTTTACAAATAAAAACTCAGCAAAAGGTAAACCAAGAATAAAAAACAATGTATTCACGTGCCGTGTTTTCATAGTGCCAAGACTGTGGGGTGAATCGTAGGCCGCTAGCCAATCAAATCGAGTATCTTCTAAACAAGAACGGAGCAAACTATAGTAATTAGATAAATAAAGACAACATGTAGTCAAAGCACATTGGGTGTCAGCGCGGGCACCTGAGGACAGCGGGGATTTGAGAGTTAGCAGCGCTGAGCGATAAAACCCCCTTAAAATGAAGGAACATGTAGGAATACATGTAGTATTGACTGTTTTCCCATATTAAATGCCTATGAAAAGTTGAAGGAAAAATTATATTTAGTTATTATTTTGCATGAAATATTGTTTAAAATTCCACTATTGTTTGACCAATTATACTCAAAATCTAATCAACTTTTTTCAGCAAAACAGAATATCTAAACTTAAATTTTCTGTTCTGTTTGATAGAAATTTAGTATTCGTGTAACATCATCCTAAAAATTAACTTATTCATTATAAAATAATGTATAACGTTTTGCACGATCCCATACCTTTTTTTTAACAAAACAATTAACCAGGATTTTTTATAATACGGATAAATACGGATATTTTATCAATATCTTGAACTTCTTTGATATATTTATTATAGTTTCGTTTTTATTAAAATATATAATGAATTATTCCATATTCTTCTACATCTTTCAATTATATAGTTAACTGTTTAAATAAAGTAAATATCGTAGTAAGACAAATAAATTTAATTTTTCTTACGAATGTACATGGTTCTGATTTGTTATTCACTTTGTAAATGATGCGATTGCCATCTGTAGTACTATTTGTGTATTGACAACCTCAACCAAACAAAGCTTTTCAGAATAGTTCCGTTTTGACATATGAGTGTATATTTCTGTTGGTGATATTGTAAGCTCGCGGTGTTAATTTTAGTACAAAGTTTTAAATATATTGTTCACACAATTAGTAAATATAAACAGTACAATGGATTTGTGTTTTATGTGCACGAAGGACTACCACTGCGTCCCTGTGGACGACAGAATAGTGTCCGAAGTGGAGTATCTTATTCCTGAAATAGTAAGTCTAATTAAACGTTACTTTACATATATGAAGCAATTATACATATCTTACTTACGTATTATCTGATTTGATTATAGTAAACAGTGCATAAATGAGGTTAGGTTAAGAGAAAATATGACCATGTCGTACAATCGACAAGTCCTTTGATCGACAATATTTTTAGCGTAGTTTTTTCAAGTTCTTGTGTTTCATTATATTCAAATTATATTTACCACGATATTTATATACGTACTCTTAATAAACAATTGAAATTTGCAGTTAAAAACCAATCCTTTTTTAAAATAATTTCAAAATAATGGCACGTAGGGGCTGCGCCATATCAAAAAGTTATAAAATTTACACTTAACATATGTTTTCTTAAATATCGATTGAGATAAAAAAAATTAATATTTTTTTCCAAGTGTTTACTAACATGAAGCAACAAAGTAGGTGACATCTGTTGGTGAAATTTGAAATAAGAGCACTAGGAAAAACATTCACGCGTTTATTGGTATTTGAATCAGGGAACTAGTTTTCGTGAAGTAAAATATCTAGTAAATTAAAAATATATTGTTCAATACCACAATGCAGTAATAATATTATTGCAAAAATATCCATATATTATTTCTCTAGGGATATTGAGTTACTAAGTAAATGAAAAATTGCATTATATATAGGGAAAAAAATGACTCCAGTATCAACATTTGTTCTACTCATTTCTTGTCTTCAGATTGTCATTTGTAAATATGATGTAAAGTTTCTTATATTTTTTTAATATTATATAATATTTATAGCAAGTATTTCAAATAGAAAATCAATTTTAAGACAAGGTATTATTCCAACCGCCGATCCAATAATTTACATTACGGTAGTTTAACAGCAAATGTTAAAAATATAAACGAAAAATTAAATGACAACATGTGTAATTAGTAAGAGTATTAATTTATTTTTTCTATTCGTTGAAATATATTTGAATTACTTGGACCTGGATGAAATTTATTAAAGTTTTTTTTGGGAAAACAAAAACATGATTAAAATGGGCAACTAATACGGCACTTCGATGAGAAGCATATTAAAATTCTAACTAATTGAATTATTTAGTCAAAATTTAGTTTGAAACCAAAGATTTTCGATTTTATTTCCAAAGCACACTCGACCGAAATAAATAAAATAAAAAAATTCGAATTTATTAGTTTATCTTCATTTTAATATGAATGTGTTTTATATCATTGGAAAGAAAAAAATAAAATTTAATTGTACTAAAAACTTTGAACTTGATATGAAAATTAAAAATTAGTATGAATTTCTCGAAAAGTGTTCCACTTACAAAAAATTTGGGGGCCGCTGTCGCAAAAAGTGTCTGTAGAATCTGCAAACTAGAAACTTGTATGACTTGAAACAAAAAAGTTTTAAGTCAAAAAGTAAATTGGCCAATATCAAGTTTTTGCTCATATCTACTGACGTATGCTTTTTTTCGGGAAAACAAATACATAATTAAAATGGTCAACTAATGCGACAACTTTGCCCCAATTCAATCGACGTCGTGTCTCTCACGGTTCTCGAGATCCCAATGGTTAGCCTCTTAAAACGGACACCTGTATATGTTATCCACATTGAAATTTAAAATCATTTCTGTTAGCAAGCAGTAAATATTTCAATTCTGCGTAATATGTTTAAATAAAATAAAATTTAACTTTAATTATTTCACCACAACAAGATAATTGTTAATATTCTGTAATATGTTGTAAAATTATATAAATAAGGTACTTTCCAGAATACTCTGTACTATTTTTCTGAGGCTGGTTTAATATAAACAGAAAGGTTAATAAACACCTTGAGTTTTCTTCGATGTACTACAACCTGAACCTGAACACAGAATTTACAAAGCACTGCAAAAGTTCAGCTGTCTTCTCTCAAATAAAACAATATAACTATGACAACTGTTTGGAGTTTTTTTATTGTGCGCAATGATAAAGACTACGACTATGTCTAAAAAAGTAAGTGGAAATGTTCAACCATATCCACGTGTGTCAAACATTTCAAGGTTATGGCTTAAAACTAAAACTGTGATTATGTTAAGAGGTGGATAGGTAGCTTGATGAGTATATCATTAAAACGTAGTTTACATTTCAGACCATTACTAAGTTGGGTATTCCACTGCGCATCTGTTCCGTGTGTGAGGGGGCCCTCGACGCCTTCAGCAAATTCAAACATTCCAGTGTGGAGAGCAGCCGGCGCCTAGAGAGCAGCATCAGGGCCCGCGGGGCCCTGGGGCCCCCGCTACACACAGGCAGGGCCCCCGTTGTGGGTCACAATGACACATCTGGTACCAAACCCGAGAAGATAGAAACAGTTTCTATAAAGGAAGAACCTGTAGAGGAAACATGGCCGAAGTGTCATACGCACATAAACAGCGCATCCCTAAACCCTGCCTTGCAGGTAGACAGGACATCCTCGCACACATACAGGGCTCTCCCCAATCCATTCGTTCTGTTAGAAAGTATAATGCCACAGAATAAATTGCATAAAAGTAAAATGTCTCTAAACACTGCATTGCACACAGATATCTCCATTAAGGAAGAACAACTAGAACAAACGCCACAAGAACGACGACTTTATAATAATATAATGAAAAATATATGCAAGGCAGAGGTTGATGAAAGGAATGCAATGTGTGATGATAATGATAAAAGAGATTACAAAACAGAGGAGGAGAATTCAAGGGCAGACAAACGGGAAGAAGTGTGGGAGAAGAATTCTGTTGAGCCCGAAGAAATAGTTGTAAAAGAAACTCACAAAAATTATAGCAAAAGTAATCAAATTGACACAAAGAAAAGAACCCTCTGTAATAAAAACTTTAAGAAAATACATAAAAGAGAACATCGAAGTAAAATTAGTAACAAATTATTCATAGGTAAAACTAATTTATCGCGTCGTAAGAAAAGAGTACATCGCCGGATAAAATATTTACCGTGTATTCTATGCAAAAAAATATTTATTCATAAATACGATTTGAATAGACATACAGTTTTGCATAATGGAATAAAAAGATTCCAATGCTGCATTTGTAAAAAAAGATTTTCAATAAAGCGTAATTTGAAACAACATTCAAATACTCATAATGGACAAGAATAATTCCGCGGTAATACAAGCACTAAAACATTTACGTTGGAAACTGAGTTACAAAACCGCAGTACAGAACAAGAGAGCATCCGAGTGAAAAAAGCGTGGCCGTGCTCTGTGTGTCATAAAATATTTAAATTTCGAACTCATTTGGGTCGGCATATAAAAGTTCATTCTGAAAAGTATCGCTGTAAAATCTGCAGTAAGTCGTTCAAATGGAACTCTATATTACGCTCTCATATGAAAACTCATTTCGATACAAAAGAGTATCAGTGTGACGTCTGTAGTAAATTATTTTCTCAGAAATTTAAATTAAATAAGCACATGAAAAACCATTTGGGAATAAAAGAACATAAATGCAATGTCTGTTTTAAATCATTTTCACAAAAGCATATTTTAATTATTCACATGAAAATTCATTCTGATATAAAAGACTATCAGTGCAACGTCTGTAGTAAATCATTTACGTATAAGTGGAATTTAAATACTCACATGAAAAACCATTTGGGAATAAGAGAACATAAATGCAATATCTGTTTTAAATCATTTACACAAAACCATAATTTAAATAGTCACATGAAAATTCATTTCGATATAAAAGACCAACATTGTGATGTCTGTAATAAATCGTTTAGACACAAACACCATTTACGGCTTCACATGAAAATTCATTCCGATATAAAAGACTATCATTGTGATGTCTGTAGTAAATCGTTCAGACAGAAACCTCATTTAAAAAGTCACATGAAAATTCACTCTAAAAAAAAGTAAATCAAATAAATATAAGTCACGATTGATTGCTCACATGAAAACTCATTTTAAAACTAAATGTGTTGCAAAATTTAATGTTTAACAGAAAAGTCTTGTGGTTAATATTAAAAAAAACAAACACCCAGAAATGAACCAGGTTGCCCGCTTACTGGTTACAGCACCGGGAATCTACCTCTTGTGCAAATCAATGTGAGTAAGGGGTACATTTATTACTTAACAACATTTAAATTAATTATTATTTTTATTACTCTTCCCTCGCCTTAATAAACATTTCGACCTTCGTTGACATTAAAAATTTTAGTATTTTACATGTAATTAATATTAGGAATTATAAAACCATATTTTAATCGTTTTATGTGGCATTAAATTTTTATTCTGATGAGAATCCTGTTGAGAATTTGTAGGCCATAATAAGAACTACTAAAGCTGGTATCAGACAGATGCACATGTCTCACTGGTTTGACAGCCGCTTCTCTAACATGCAACTTATGTTATGAGTCGTCCGTAAGTTTAGTAAATTTTTAATTCTAAATTTGATTCAAGTTACTTTACAGTCATAAATTGTTATATGGAAATGGTAAATGTATTTTATCGAAAATGTACAAAAAAAATATAGCTGCTACTACGTTTATCAAAGACATATGGGGGGTACTTCAGTTGTATTTTTTTATTTTGCGTGTAACAAAGATGTATATTACTTTAAATTATTAACAAGATAAAAGGAGTTGACTAGTGAGCCTGTCACTTGCAAATGAAAATATATTTGTCAAATTTTATAAACTTATGAATAAATCTTTTTTTTTTAATGACACAACCTGGTAGTTTTTTGTATCTGTTGCTACTTTTCTTGTGTCTTCCTAATTTTCTTCTCGATTTCTTTTTTCTAGGTTTACTGGATCGTCCTCTTTTTCTTTTTCCGATTCTTTTCTCTTTATTACTCTTTATTTTTATGCTTTAATAGTTGACACCGTTCTCTTGAAAACAGTACGCGATAAAAAAAATAAGGACTTCCGTAAATTTATTATAGGGAGCGAGCAAAAACTCGCTGAACTATTCATAATGTTGGTTACATTTTTTTAGTATTTTATTATTTTTATTTTTGTTATACTTTAGTTCTATAAGTTTTCTTTTTAGTATATCGAAATGATTGTGAATTTGGGAGATATTTGTAAGTTCATTGGAAATAGGTTGAGACGGGTACAGGAAAGAGAGGCTACATGTTTGGTTGAGCACGTCCTTCGGTGCGGGCTAGTACACACTTACATACTATCCAGGATTACATCATACAAACATCGGGTTTAAATAATAAGCTCCCTACATTCATACTATCAAAATTACTTATGTGCCATGGATACCCAGCAGTAGGATTTACTCATTAGACACCAATTGGAATTATTGTTCTTGTATACTTTTGTTGGAAAAAATTTGTACCAACATCAGTATTGCTATCAACAGATACAAATATATTAAATAAATTTGAAAATGCTCTATCAAATTCTGCTCTTCAAATACATTGTGTTTATTAGAAAATCAATACGTATTGTACCTATAATTTTTTTTAAGAAAAGAAAGAAGAAATGTTGCAAAAACTAATGCGATTGTTGTAGAATCCGATGAATCTATAGAAAATATTATTCTAAACAATGCGTGTCAATCCATAATGCTGAAATTGTCAGTCTTTAATGTAAATTTCAATAATTGTTGTTGTAAGAATTAATATAAAATTTTTTTCATGAATATGACACTCAATCAATAGTTTTTACCAACATTCTTCAGAATGGTTTATAAAATGAAAACAGAATTAAGGGGTCTAGGGTACATGAAATATACAGCAGTACATGTTACCTATATTTATATAGAAGCAATAAAATAATATTGAGTTCAAAATAAGCAATCACTGCTTTAATAAACTTATAAATCATTTCAACTATTCTATTTCAACAAAGAAATAACTACAACCTTCAAACAAAGAAATAACTAACCTAACAAAACAAATACCGGGTATTAAGTTTCCAATTTTTCTCGCTAGATAGCTAGTACTAGGATGGCATCGCCAATAATATATTAATTTATGCATACATTATGAGAGTAGAAAAATAATAATATTTTAGTAGCTAGCTAATTTTAAACACTTAGCAATATACAGTCTGTGCAACGAAACGCGGAAAAATAGGACTTCAACATGAGATTTCAAAAATTGCAGATACTCTCTCTCTTGATATATTTAGAGCAAAATTACAAGAATACAAAATTGTTCGAAATTAAATTCTACATGAAATAAGATCATAATTGATGCAACAGCACATTTGCAATACGAGATATATTAAATATAAAATATAATACTTTCGGCAAATATCAAACAGCTATGGAAATAAAAGAAAATATTTTTTTTCTGCGACCACCATGAAAAGTTGATATTTATGCTCTCTTTTGTCATCGTAAAATTAATGATTACTGAGGAACGAGCAAAAAAAATACTTTACGGCACGTACTTAATTTGCTCGCTTAGGTAAAACAATGATTGTTGGCATCGGAATTATTTATTTACTCATATTGTCATGGTTACAGCAACACAAAACAGGAAATTGGTTAAGATTGAATTGAACTTACTAAATAGGTATTATTATGTTTTTATTTCGTTAGTAAAGTCGTAGAAAAAATTATGTTTGCATCTCTAGCGTAAAGTGAATCTTTATTGCTCGTGCTCGTAAATTGAATCGCGAGCGAAACAGGAAATTGGTTAAGATTGAATTGAACTTACTAAATAGGTATTATTATTTTTTTATTTCGTTAGTAAAGTCGTAGAAAAAATTATGTGTGCATCTCTAGCGTAAAGTGAATCTTTATTGCTCTAGCTCGATTGTAGCGCTCGCTACGCTTGCGCTTCAATTTGCGAGCACGAGCATTAAAGATTCACTTTACGCTCTTGATACACAAATAACTATTTTAATGAAATATTATTAATTATAATTATATTCATCATTTCATGTTTGGATCCTGAAGTTATTATCTGCATTTTAATATTATATAAGTTGAATTTAGATTCTTTCTCTTAACTAATACACAAATATTACAAAAATATAAAATTATCTATAATGACATATCATTAACTGTCACAACTAACACATAAATATTTCCTTTTATTCCCATATCTGTCTGTTTTTTAACGAAAATACAACATTTCATATTAAATAAAACTCGTACTGGAGACGTGCTGTTTTATTAGTTATGATCTTATTTGATGTAGAATTTAATTCTGAACAACTTTGCACTGTTGTAGTTTTGCTCTAAATTAGTCAGGAGAGAGAGAGTATCTGCAATTTTTTTAAATCTAATGTTAAAATCCTAAATACACACTGTATATTGCTTCTATAATCTATGCTTATATGTAGATACATGAGAAGAAATTAATTTAGTTAGTGATTTTGCTATGTTCATTTTATAACTACATATCAGCACAGTATAGAGAGTATAGAGTAGCGACACTCTTTCCAAGGTGCTCGGCGTGCAGGGGGCAATAATGTGGGGCGCCAAACTTAAATCATACCGCGTACGTGTAAAAAAGATTCACATGCTATAATTCTCCTGTTAAGTGAATTATTATGATTGAATTAGTTTAATAGCATTTAAAGATATCTTCTAAACAATATATAGTCAGGTTTATAATATGTAGTCAGTTTTATCAATATCTTATTACTCTTTAGAAAACGAAATACATTATACGAATGTCATTTATTTCTAATAATGTAAAAGATATCAATATTATAATGATTTTAATATTTGTGTATTCTAAATAATTAGAAATAATTAACATATATTCTAATGTGTTTGATTTCCTAAAGAGTAATTTTCAATAAGTTATTATTTATTTGAATTATTAAATTATTATATATTATATACAGGGCATGTAACCGGTTAAAAAAACCGGTTAATAAAAACCGGTAACAGATATTTTCAACGAAAATTGCGAACTTTAACCGTAATTTTAACCGATATTTTTTAGGCCGAAAATACCGGTAACCGTTAACCAAAAAAAAATAAACCGGTTTTAGCGAACATTAACCTTTATTTTAACATCATTTAGTGAGAAAAAATTTTAATATATTTTTTTATATCTGTGTTTTCTATTTGTATTTGAACATGAGTCATGACAGTTTTTACAGTTCACATTTTATTAGAGAGTTATAAATGTAGGTAGTCTCTTTGGCCGTTAAGGATACTTAAAAAGTCCCAAATAAATACGGCCTTTGTCAACACAGGCAAGTTTAAAATTAAAAAGTGACCTGCGTTTTTTTGAAGATATTACGGGAATTTTTGTGAATATTCATTAATCAAATTGCTTTTTTTAATTGTTATATTTTTCTCAGATGGTATTTTTTATTTTTTTTTTAATTATTTTTTTAACCGATATATTAACCGGTTTAAACCGGTTTCCAATTTTCAAAAACCGGTTTTCGAACTAAAACCGTTATTATTATAACGTTCTCTATAAGGGTTAACCGTTAACCAGTATTTTTTTCGGTTCATGCCCTGATTATATATTAAACAGAAACTTGAAAGATGAACAAAATAAACGCAAAGTAATTTTTTATGCAATGAATAGTTTATTTTGTTATAATATTTATAATTGTAGAGTAGGGATGTTTCTTAGCTGGGTAAATTATTCAATAGACGATGGTTTCTGGAAATCAGCCAACTTTATTCTTTCAACCTCGACAGTTTCGTCCGCACATGGGTCTTCTTCAGGAGCTATAATTATTACATTGTTTGTTAATGTGTTGGTTTTAAGACAAATTGTATAAAATATAATAATTGTACAGTATTACTTACATGAAATTTTTCAGTTTGCTTATCATAGTATGTGTATAATTTAAATATAGAAGTATTTTTGAAACATGGAAAAGTCAAAATGTAAAAATATAAATAAATAAATGTTAAATTTTCATTTAACAGTGTCGAAAAAATTGTAAAATAGTCATATAAAATAAAATTAAAATAAAATTTTAAACAATAAAAATGGTGTGCCACACCCTAACGGACAACTTGCACTAAGTACCGTTTAGACTTGCATTTTTTAATTACGGTCGAAGGTTAAGACAGTTTTAAAGAATTTTAAAATGCTTAAAATATTTCGCGCCATTTTGTTAGGTGAAGGTCAAAGTGTTTTTTAAAAAAAGAAGGAATTAATTGTTTGTTTTACAATTGTTATTCATTTAATTTTAGTATTGTGTTTGTTATATTTTAAAATATTATTGTAAATTTTACTTATGTACATTGTGTCTGTTTTTAGATTAATATTATTAGGATCATTATTTATGTGCAACATCTCTAGGGTTAGTCTTTTGTGTAAAATGGGTTCTGTATCTAATATTATTGTGTTGTTAAAATTAAAATTATGATTATGTGAATGTGCATGTTGAACAAGTGCACAATTGTTGACATTTGAATTTTTATTTTTATTGTAATTTCGTTTGTGTTCATCTATCCTTGTTTTTAAATATCTCTTTGTCTGTCCAGTGTATTGCGCAGTACAATCTTGACAGGGAATTTTATAAATGACATTTGATTTAATATTTTTATTAATTTCAGATTTTAGATTGCTAAATATATTATTTATTGTTTTTATTTGTTTGAATGCAACTCCTACGTTTAAATGATTTGTAAAGTACTTTTTTAATTTTGTTGCTATGCCATCTATGTGTATCAAAGAATAAAAACATTCTATTTTATTTTGTTCTGTTTCTTTGTTATTTGTTATTGTGTTAGTTGTATTTTCTTTGTTATTATTTTGATTTTGTTTGATTGTTATTTTATTTTTAATAGTATTTTTAACCGAATTTATAATATTGGAGGGATAGCTGTTTAATTTTAGTAAATGTGTGACTTCATTGCAGATTTCATCCTGAAACAACGGTGAGGTTAGAGTTAAAGCTCTGTTAAATAAATTTGTAGCATTATCTATGCGTTGTGACATGGGATGTTTGGAGTTGAAATTTAGATATCTGGAACTATCTGTTGGTTTCTTGTACCATTTAGTTGAGATAGTGTTATTTGTGTTATGTATAAGTGTCATGTCAAGGAAATCTATTTTTTTGTTGGTTTTCTACTTCTACTGTGAATTGTAAATTTGTGTTATAGTCATTAAAAATTTGAAGTGTGTTGTCAATTTCGTTTGTTGGTACTGCCAAAATAAGATCATGAACATATTTTTTTAGGAAGGGTATGTCAAAAGGTAAGCGTGCTTTTACAATGCTTAAAAGTTCATCCAGGTTTGTAAAAGCACGCTTACCTTTTGACATACCCTTCTTAAAAAATTATGTTCATATAGAGCTAGCGTGCTAACGAACCTAGTGTGAAATGAGATGAGATGAGTGGGTACAGGTCGACGGTGCTGCTCTCGTGCCCTATTTGACTGTCACGTCTGATATTAACCCAAATGCAACCAGCCAAACAGTTATGTAGGTGAAACGAATTTTCTCATAACCTTTTCTATCTAATTAATAGTTAATCGCCAAATTGAAAATTTTGTCGCCGAATGCTATAAAATATCGCTGAAATAGCGACAAGTCGCCAAATCTGCCAACACTGGAGGCGGCGGTCGCAGACGTTGAAGATGAAGTGTTAGACTTGGTGCAGCTGAGCCGAAAATTAGCAGAGGAACATCTCGTGTTGGAGAAGAAATATCTCGTAAGGGAGTTTTGAACATTTTACACAGCAATGGTTATCATCCATTCCATTTGCAACGTGTTCAAGGGTTAATGCCTGCTGATCACCAGCTACAACGATATTTTGTCAGTGGATTCTGCAACAACCTGCTACTAATTTTAATTTTACTTATAATATTTAGTGACGAAGCAATTTTCACACGTAACAGTGTTCATAATTTCCACAACATGCATTATGGGGTTCAAGATAATCCACATGTTGTAGGAAGAAGTTTACAACATAGATTTTCATTAAACGTTTGGGCTGGTATCTTCAATAGGAATTTTCTTGGACCATACTGTAAGAAATCACATCAATATCGGCAATGAGATACACTCACACTTAAAAATAATACACCACAATTATATACACAATCTTTATTTTACTGACATTTTTTTAACAGCAGCACTACACTACAATAACTGCCCTCTCTAAGATACATCGTTCATATTAATAATATGCCTTACATAATCTCTAAACATTGATTAGTTAAATCAAATTATTTCGCATTATACATTAATTAATTATTTATATAAATCTCACAATACATACTGCTCAATAGATTAAATGGTGATCAGTATTTGGAATTTTTACGACATGTTTTACCAGAACTATTAGAAGATGTTCCTTTACTCGTTCGTTAAAATTCATGGTTTCAGCATGATGGTGCTCCACCTCATTGTTCAAGAAATGTGCGGCAGCAAGATCACCTGACGTCAATCCCTTAGATTTTTATCTATGGCGACATTAACAGCCGAATTCTCGAAACGGTGTTAGCTTCAAACCAAAATGAGTGTTAGCTAACACCGCCTTAACCCGGTGTTAGAATTTAGTCTAAAGCCTCGTTCACAATCGGAAATTAGTAGTTAGTTGATAATGGTTATGGTTAGTTAGTGGTTAAGTTTATGCCTTGAAAAATGTCGTTCACAATACTTCTATTTAGCGCTGTCGAACTATGAGTTCTGTTGGTAATGCAGTGTGCATTATGTCAAATTTAGAGTTTTAAAAAAGATTTTCACAGATGTCGCTAAAATCGATGTTACCAGATGTTATTTTAATCTGTCAACAAAGTTCGACCTGTGATATCTTGATTTTCTGTGTTCGTATATTTTCGCTACATTTATTGAAATTTTACTAAATATGACTGAACAAAAATTTATGTCGTTAATCCAAAGTACAAAGTTACTTTACGACAAAACTGATAAAGACTTTAAATTGAAGCATGCCTATTGGGAAAAGATAGGTTCCATGTTTAAATTAACAGATAAATTTATTAATGTTGTGTATGTAGAAATATATATATATATATATATATATATATATATATATATATATATATATATATATATATACAGGGTGGCCCAGTGAAAATTATCAGCGCATTTTTTGGCCACTTAACATTAATTTTGCAAAAAACGCTCGAACACGTCAATTTTAATATAAAGGGGGACACCTGAATGGATTAGTACCAATGGCATAGCTTCAACCCTAAAATGGGGGTGGACTGCACCTCAAAAATTTTAAATGGAAAAGGATGTCAAACATAACGCAGTTCGAAAGGCCTTTCAATTCTCTTTTCAACAGTTTTTTTATTTTTCAAATCCGATCATTAGTTCCAGAGAAATATCGTTTAAAACAAATTTTATCAGGTGTTTAAAATTGCAATCAAGTAGGCTTAAACAAATGACATACACTAAATAAACAATTTTTTCGACTAGTTGTTTGTAATAAACAAGTAATTTGTAAGTTAGATATCTTTTTGTTGGGTTATTTAAAGTCTAAAGTTTATGCCACGCCACCCGAATCTTTAGAAGATTTACGGCAACGTATCGTAGCTCTAAAATTTTGAGCAAAATCTTTATTATTGTATGGAAGTTGGAAATAGTCATTTTGAACACCTCATAAACTGATACTTGAGTTTCTGTCATTTGTTTAAGCCTACTAGATTGCAATTTTAAACACCTGTTAAATTTTGTTTTAAACGATATATCTCTGGAACTAATGATCAGATTTGAAAAATAAAAAAACTGTTGGATAGAGAATTGAAAGCCCTTTCAAAATGTGTTATGTTTGACACCCTTTTCCATTTAAAATTTTTGAGGTGCAGTCCACACCCATTTTAGGGTTGAAGTTATGCCATTGGTACTAATCCATTCAGGTGTCCCCCTTTATACTAAAATTGACGTGTTCGAGCGTTTTTTGCAAAATTGATGTTCAATGGCCACAAACTGCGCTGATAATTTTCGCTGGGCCACCCTGTATATATATCAGTCTCCTTGTTTTTTTGTATTTTGAAAAATTGGGCGTACCCACCATCTTCTCCGTACCCTATTCTTGTTTCTATTGAGACGTGATAATATCAACGTGCTCAGTAATAATTTCTTTTTGAAAAGTACACGGCTTTGATATATTTTCTATACTGTCAAAATGTCTTCACTTCTTCTTATTTCTATAATTTGTCTATTTCATTCTACTCGAGCTGTGATTGGCTGTTTCTGTTAACCACTAACGACAAAGTTAGAAGTATGCAAACCCTTGCGCTAACCGTATTTAGCGCAGCCTAGCGCTGAGTTAATTTTTTGGTTGTGACCGCTATACTACAAATGCGCATGTCAATCTTCTGCATTAACGCTAACAAATAACCACTAACCACTAAATTATGATTGTGAACGAGGCTTAACACCTTATTCTCGAAGCAAACACGGAATTATACTAACCTAGTGCTAGCTTAACACCACATCGTATCAAAATGGCGGCTGGTATTCCAGCTGTCAGATCATTTGAGCCCTATCTGAGAAAAGTACTGGATTATAAGTGGTGAAAGTGTTAATATTTATATCTATTTTAGTGAGCAACTAGCTTGACTAACAAGGATCACATCTCTCACTACATCCACTTGCTAAAAATTGCAGTTATCAACAACTGTGTGGATATAAACATAGCATTTGATGTTTTAATATATAATAGTGGACTAATCAAATTGAAATTTTCCATAATAAATAACGTGGAAGCCTGTAATGTGTAGTGAATATATAAATTAATCGTCTTTAAAATATTTTTCGTACTCACTACTTAGAAACTAATGTTTTCCGCAGCCAACTCACAATCAAAAAGGCCATATTCCCGCTATTGTTTTACTTCACGCACTAGTGTCTCAACGGAAACTACTTTCATCGAGTAGCTTAAAAGTGTTATTATGTTTTTAATTTTTTTGCACATTGCAACAAATTTAATAAAGGAAAAAGATAATTGAGGACAATTAGTCAAAAAAATAAAAATTATCTAAATTAAATTAGAAATTTCATTGCTAATTTTGACATTTTAATTCTACTAGCGCTATCTATTAGCATCACAAACAAACAATAATAACAATGGCATACAGTCCATAAGAACGAATGTTTATTCGCTTTATTAACGATTAAATGACAGTCTTACATTTTTATTAATTACGTTTTATAATTAATTCGTTCGTTACAAAAAATCTTGTACAATACTTATGCGGAAATACCTTTCGTGCATTCGCCTAAATAAAATACTCGCGTTGCTCGCTCGTGCTACAAAATTTCAGGAATGATAAAAATGAAACCCATCTAGGAAATTAAGTTGAATCAAGCTAGATGTGCTTGGCAGAAATTTTAGCCATCATCGTTGATTAAAGAAACTATAGAAGATTTAACCTTTTAGTACATAAGATATTAAGAGTTGTTAAGATGCATATAATGCACGATGTGGAAAAGTTACACAAAAGTTTGTTATTCCACAAGTGCGTAATTGCATTACAACGCAAATTATATATTATACTCTTTCTACACATATACATATTAGTAATATACCGCTGATCCTCCGTGATCCACACGTTCAACAAAGCGTAATAGAGACATATCTGCATCGCACACAGCCGTTACAGTGCACTTGATGCGCATGCTCATCACGCAAGAAGATAGTGTTTCAAAGTCACATTTAATATTTAAAATAACATAAATAAATATAGAAACCACATGCAAGACAACTGACCATAATTATTACTATACAGGAATGGTGAATTATTAATTGCGATAAAGTTAAATTTTGTTTTTATAGAGTGAAGAACGCGCTGCTAAATTAGAATGTAGTGCAAGCACATGCAACTTATTCAAATGTTCAACAAGACATGAGTCATACTTGGCTTTTGAAAATGGCGACTTCCGTCGCAGTTTTTCATCTACACTCCTCCCTGAGATTTTATATTCAAAGTTTATTTCTTCATTAGCCGTAATGTTTTAAATCAATTGTAATTAGTTTTGACTTATTTACATGGCTAACTAAATTTGGATAAATCAAAAATGCCCTAACTGTGCGATGGCATACTTAACACACGGCTTTCAGTAATGTGATGCTTACATAACCTAAAAGTTGTACAATAATGGCTACTTATATTAGTGGCCGTAGAAAAAGATAAAAAAATAAAAATTACTTTTGTAAAGATACTGGAGCATTTACTTCACGCAAACAACAAACTAATAATAAGGCGCAGATCATGCAATAATAATTAAAAATAGACAAAGAAATAAATTTTTAAAAATAAATTTGATAATTAAAACAGATAATTATAAAATATTCAGTTCTGGACCTGACTGTACGACATAAG
The DNA here is from genome assembly GCA_035578165.1 of Stenolophus ochropezus. NCBI lineage: Eukaryota > Metazoa > Arthropoda > Insecta > Coleoptera > Carabidae > Stenolophus > Stenolophus ochropezus. The sequence goes on along the minus strand of JAQOWZ010000012.1, from coordinate 9,531,959 downwards.
CTTCGACATTAGCTTTGGGTATAATACGCATGCGCAGAAGCGTTAGACATCTATCTCTCTCAGGCTCGTTTTTCGCTTGCATAAAGGCCTACAAGTTAGCGTTCCAGTATTACTATATTGTAGTGACATATTGACGAGTAGTTCACTTTATTCGCCTATTCTAGTAGTTCTGTGTTGGCACATCAGACTATATTTTCTTGTTGTTGGTATTACATCACGCTACTAATTTCATTACAAAGTTTGAAATATATAGTTCGGACAACTAGTAAATATAAATAGTGTAATGGATTTGTGTTTTATGTGCACGAAGGATTACCACTGCGTCCCTGTGGACGACAGAATAGTGTCCGAAGTGGAGTATCTTATTCCTGAAATTGTAAGTCTAATTATACATATCTAACACATATTTTGTATATTTCTTATTAAATGTAACGACAAAATATATCTAGACAAAACTACACGTGGTTTGTTGTTTTAGACAAGTCACACAGAGAAAATAGAGATAGACACATTATGTCTACTAGTATTGTTTGAGTATAGCTCAATAGAGGCGCCCGTACTCTTAAAATTGTCATTAGAATTGGAAGTTTTAAATTTATATGTTTCAAATATAATCAAATGTAACGCGTCACTGGAAGAAGAAAAACGTAAATAATGATAAATAACCGAAAATAATGACAACTACACTTATGCCTCTAGCGAGCGATGCACGACCAATACTTTCATTATATATCTATCTATATATTCTCTTTCTGGCTTACCGAAAACAAAACATTCATTACGGAAGGAATTTTGTCCTTGATTAAATGGTGCAAAAGTGAGGTTTGGTTAAGGGAGAACATGACGATGTTCTACAATCGACAAGTCGTTTGATCGACTATATTTTTACCATACAGGGGATTTAAATGTCTGATATATACAGGGAAAACACAGAAAAAAATTGACGTAGAATTGGACTTACCCTATTAGCAAATAATATTTATTGATATATTGTAAAAAAAAAATATTTATATATTGATATATACAAGTGACCAATGACACAGTTTAAGCATGGGGATTTCGAGAACTAAAAAAGATCTAAAGTCGGTTAAATTACACAAAAGTTGCCTCATTTGGATGTCATTTTCTTCTTATTTTGTTTTTCCCAAAAACTGCATAGGTGACTAGACATGAACATAAAATATAAAATTTTTAATTTTCATTTTTTGCTTATAACTTTTTTATTTTAATACATAAAATATTTTAACGACGAATTCACTGCAGTACTCCAAATGTTTATTTCTTATACCATTTTCAAAAACTTTGATATAAGCTTTCAATTTTTATATGCACATCAAAATAGGCTGTGTAACCCTTGAAGAAGTAAAAAATTGGCATTTTACTTTATATTCATTTGGCTATCACTATCCTATTACGAGAATAAAATTTACTTCTTGCTACTTTTTACGAATTCATTATGAGAACAGATTTTACATTTCAGACAATTACCAAGTTGGGTATTCCACTGCGCATCTGTTCCGTGTGTGAGGGGGCCCTCGACGCCTTCAGCAAATTCAAACATTCCAGTGTGGAGAGCAGTCGGCGCCTAGAGAGCAGCATCAGGGCCCGCGGGGCCTCGGGGCCCCCGCTACACACAGGCAGGGCCCCCGTTGTGGGCCACAATGACACATCTGGTACCAAACCCGAAAAAATAGAAGAGATGTCTATTAAAGAAGAACCTGTAGAGGAAACATGGCCGGAGTGTCACCCGCACATAAACAGCGCATCCCTAAACCCTGCCTTACGGGTAGACACGACATCCCCACACTTGCAGCTGCGTGCATTGCACACAGATATCTCCATTAAGGAAGAACAACTGGAAGAAACGCCACAAGACCGACGACTTTATAATTATATAAAGGAAAACATATGCAAGGAAGAATATGCAGAAAGTAATAAAATTAATGATGATAAAAATAATGAAGGAGAACACAAGACAGAGGAGGAGAATTCAAGGGCGGACACACGGGAGGAAGTGTGGGAAACGAGTTCCGCTGAGCCCGAAGAAATAATTGTAAAAGAAAATAACAAAAATTGCAGCAAGAATAATCAAATTGACACAAAGAAAAGTACCCTCTGTAATAAAAACTTTAAGAAAATACATAAAAGAGACCATCGAAGTAATATTAGTAACAAATTATTCATACGTAAAAATAATTTATCGCGTCGTAAGAAACAAGTACATAGGCGAATAAAATATTTACCGTGCATTCTATGTACAAAAACATTTATTTACATATACGATTTGAATAGACATATAGAGTTGCATAATGGAATTAAAAATATTCAGTGTTTTATTTGTAAAAAAAGATTTTTTAAAAAGCATAATTTGAGACAACATTTAAATACTCATAATGGACAAAAAAACTTCCGCGGTAATACAAGCACTAAAAAATTTACGTCGGAAACTGAGTTAAAAAGCCGCAGTACAGAACAAGAGAGCATCCAAGTAAACAAAGCGTGGCCGTGCTCTGTGTGTCATAAGATATTTAAATTTAGAAGTCATTTGGAGCGGCATCTGAAAGTTCATTCTAAAGAGTATCGGTGTGAAATCTGCAGTGAATCGTTCACGCGGAAACGTGGTTTATTGAAGCACGTGAAAGTACATTCTGGAATAAGGAACTTTCATTGTAATATCTGTAGTAAGTCATTCAAATATAAATGGTATTTACGCGCCCATATCAGACTTCATTTCGGAATAAAAGACTATCAGTGCAATGTCTGTAGTAAATCATTTACGAAGAAGTCGACTTTAAATGATCACATGAAAATCCATTTGTTAATAAAAGAACATAAATGCAATGTCTGTTTTAAAACATTGGCGAGGAAGTCGCATTTAAATAGTCACATGAAAATTCATTCCGATATAAAAGACCAACATTGTGATGTCTGTAATAAATCGTTCAGACATAAATCTAGTTTACAACGTCACATGAAAATTCATATCGATATAAAAGACCAACATTGTGATGTCTGTAATAAATCGTTCAGACACAAAACTAGTTTACAACGTCACATGAAAGTTCATTCTGAAATACAGGTAAATCATACAAATATAAATCTCGATTAATTACTCACACGAAAACTCATTTTAAAACTGAATATGTTACATAATTTAATACTTAACAGAAAAGTCTGTGGTTAATGTTAAAGTAGAGAAACACCCAGAAAGGAACCAGGTTGTTCTCTTACTAGCTACAGCACCGGGAATCTACCTCTTGTGCGAATCATTGTGAGTAACGGGTACATTTATTATTTAACAATATTCATATTATTAATTATTATTTGTATTGCCCTTTCCTCGCTTAATAATTATTTTGAACTTTTTTGGCATTAAATATACTAGTTGATTAAATATAAGTTATGTTAGGAATTATCAATCTATACTTTTATCACTTTATGTGGCATTTATTTTTTATTCTGATAAGAATCCTGTTGAGCATTTGTAGACCATAATAAGAAAGACTAAAGCTGGTATCAGACAGATGCACATGTCTAAATGTTAATAAAAATGATATTTGTTTTTTTTTTGAAAATGTAATTTAATTGTATTTTTTTGTAACTTGTATGAAACAATCAATGTATATTATTTTACATTTTACAAGATAAAACAGTTTTTAATGCTGATAAGAGGAATTGACTGCCGAATCTATCACCGTGAAAATAAAAATAAGTTTATCAAATTTTATAAACTTAATAAATAACTCATATTTTTTAATTGCACAATCTGGTGTTTTTTACTTACTTAATCCTGGCGTTCTTATCTAGAATTTTCTCCGGTCTTTTCTATCTGTTGCTACTTTTCTTGTGTGTTCCTAGTTTTATCCTCGACCTCTGATGCTTGTTGTACTTCTAGCTGTCGGGTTTACTGGGTCGTCCTCTTTTTCTTTTTCCTGTGTCTCTTACTTTAAACATTTGTACTGTATAGATGTTGAAGCCATCTTATTTTGTCTAGTCTTCCATGCCCTTCTATACAAGAGTTCTACCGAAAATTACTGCAAACTACTAATAAAAAATCTGATGTATCCAACACAATACCTCCCGCTACTGTAGTAATATAATCTGTATAAGTTTTTCAATACATTTAATTTGTAGTTTCAAATTAGTTTGTAATTGTAATTCAGAATATTTTTAATTCATGTCATATCTAAAATTCCCTTCATAAAATTTATATGACCAATAAGACAGCTATTTTTGACGTTACTAAAACAGACACTGAACTTACCTTGATTCACGCATGCAACATATTCCTTATATATTTCTTACATCTTTATTAATTTTACTATAAAACTACTTCTTTTTTACTTATTTTATCTTTTAAACTTACTTACATTAAATTTGACATCATATGTCAAATTTTGTAAACATATGAATAACTCATCTGTTTTACCAAAATTCCTCAGCCTAAACAATATGTAAAATTATTATAATTTTTTGTTCTATATAGCTAGAAGTTATATATAAAAGTAATTATGCAGATCGGTAGAAAATTAAAAAATCTTTATATTTAATAATAACGTAATTTGCGAAAAAATGGTATTAGAGGTATTTTTTTGGAAAAACTGTTTAAAGCTTCAAGTAAAGTACTACTTCCTGTTAACCAATTGTAGTCAAAATCTAATCAGTTCATCATATTTGAATATTAATCTTAAGTACCAAATATTATATTTTTTACATGTATCATATTGGAGTTATCGTGAACGAAAAATTGTCACAGACACACATACACACACACACACACGGACATACAGACATCACAGTAAAAATAGCGAAATCGTATTGTAAGGACCCTAATTCGTGCTTATATGTTGAAAACTCACACTCGAGAAATCTGACCAAAAACAATACCTCCCTTATCTATATATTGATAGGCTGGAGGTAAAAACAAAAATTTTCAAAACAATTTTTTTTTCTTGTTTTTTTATATACTGTTACGGTTCTTTTTGGTACATTACCTCTTTCCTTATTTTCTTATCATCTTTGATTCTTGTGTGTGAGATTTCCTGTTTCGAGAGCCAGACTCTTTCATCCAAACAGTTCATAACGTTCCTTTTTGTATTAGTATTTAGCTGCAATAGACATTTCCATATAGCGCATTATTGTTAACTATGTATAAACTTACTTGTTCCTCCTTAATCTTTGCCTTTGATTTAAATATTGTTTCACATTTTAAATTTCATTCCACATAGGTTAAGTTACCTTGTGTTTGTTGTTTATAATATTTGACAAGCTGCGGAGAGTTGGCAGCTGTCCGTAGTTTAAAGGTGCGTCCGCACTAGCTTCGTGTAATAAAAAGTTTAAATAAATAAAATCACATCTTATTATAATGTCTTCTTTTGTTAACGATAAAATTAGAGCAGTATGGGCTCTTCATATGATATTTGAAGTATAATTAAACTCCTATTCGAATTATTAACCGTGTAGAATTTAATTCTTGCTGTTGTGGATGGGTCTGTAGCTCACAAATTTATTCTTTTCTTTAAAAATACGTATGATTGGTTGTCTCTTTCTTCTTCCGCTGTGAGATTGGATTTTGTTTGAAAAACGTGAGGAATTTCCGGGAATGGGGAGATTCTTCTTCGAACGGTCTGAGAGGAAAGTTGTTTGCGAGCGGGCATTGATATTTTCTTTTCTTCCAACGTGGAAATAAATAATATTCCGAGTGCTTTTATTTAAACCTGAGAGGTAACGCGCTGTGCGGATTTTAGCATCGGAATTTGTGTGATTCGCTCTGGTGTTGTGTGGTGTCCCGCGAATACCATGTGCTTCGTGTGAGGATGAGCGATTGAGATGCGAATCTAACTCTTCGGAGGATCTACGTATTTATTCCCCCACGTCTACGTTTTGGACTTTTCCACCTGGTGTGTGCCGTCGCCGCCTACCATCGTCCGCACCCCCAACTGCCGCCGCCAACTCCCACCAGTCCTGTGACCAGCCGCCACCGGAACTGGATAAGTTTTTATAGACATTTTTTATAACTTTCATTGTTTTCCCCTGAAAACAACAATCTATTCTGTTGTGTTTATGCTACGTTTTCTTTTCCTTTTTTTGAGAATATTATTATTAGTTTATTTATTTCGAAAATGTTAAATGGTCGTCATTGTTGGATGACAACCAAGAGTTATTGTTGATATTAATTGTTGTGCTTAGCACAAAGAGTTTATAAACATTTATTTACTTGTACGTGTATTTTTGCCGTTCGTGGATTCTTCGTCACCCGGTGTCAACTGGCTGTGTATTTTACTGCCTGCGTCGTAGGGTTGGCCAACAATAGGCGTATAGATGTCTATCGGGTTACTGGCTTTTTCGCGCCGACAAACTAAACACTATTAAACGTATATTCTACAATTAATTGTTGGCAGCTTTTGAGTTTTATTTTAGAGATAAAAACCTTATTTTACACGTTTTCAGGAAACAATAATATTTACGGTAGGTACTGTGACATCTAATTCGATTTTGTTCTTTTTCGTGATTTTTAAGTTAAAAATTACGTGGCGCCCTGTATTCCTTTTTTTTTCTAACTTTTATTTCCGAACCACCCCTTCTCCACTGTTTAAAAGCAAGCGGCCGCATCTCAAACCAGCTAGAGTGCGTAAGTGACTCCTGCGCTTCATCGCGCGAATTTTACGTCACAATACTCTTCTTTTAACTCAACACATTTACGCATTTGATAAAACCAATCGTTGAAGCAATAAATCCATTCTTTTGGAGACACCTGAGAGACCAAGTTTCCGTAGGATGCAACCGCATCATTTGCACTTGTATATCGGAAACCACGTATGTTATCCTTTAATTTAGGAAATAGGAAAGAATGACATGGTGCAAGGTCAGGACTGTACGGCGGGTGCTCCAGTAATTCCAGCTTGGACTCTGTTAAATAGGCTTTAGTTTGCGCAGCAGTATGTGGGGATGCATTGTCCTGGTGCAAGACTAGCTTACTTCCAGGCCCTTGACAAATACCTGTGGCAAACAAATTGTTGTATACCAATTAGCAGTTACTGTTTTCCTATCTTCTAATGTAATATTGACAATAGGACCAAATTAATTATAATGATTTCGTGTCTTTTCGAACTAGTATTTCGTAGAGCAGCTGAGATGGGTGTCGAACTGCGGCGGAAGTGTTAAAAGCTCTCGGCTACGTTGATGCTCTGTGAATCCACGGCTGAATCGGATATACGAGTCTATTTCTCCAGCAGGAACTAATTCCCTAGCAGGACACAAGCCAGCACTAAGCAAAACTAAAAGAAATTACACACAAAATTGTGAAACTGGAAAAGTCAATTACTCAACAAACTAAATCTCAGTAAACTATAAAATACCAAAATCTTTTCAAAGGTAAGAAAAAATTAAAGGATGATATCACAAGTTGTCACAACGCGACAAGTCGAAAACCGACACTCGTTCCGGGTTCAATTTAAAAATTCACTCGATTCAACCTCTGAATACTCTCAACAAAACCAACATAACCCCAATATCAAAGGCTGACTAAACTTAAACTCTAAACCCAACTTAAGCACAAACGAAATCTAAAATAATGAACCGACGACAGACAATTTACTCTTTCCTACGCTCAGTCACTCAGGATAGGGAAAGGGAATAATAATGAATGATTTGTGAAGTGATAACAAGAATTTTTAAAACAGAAATTACTTTAAACTAATCGATTAAAATCCAAAATTTGTGTCCATCTGGACACTAAAAATACGGCCAACTTGAATTGATTGCTCTAATTATACAGAAATTACAAAAAAATGAGTTAAACAAAATTTAAACACTTAAAACTACGCAATATTTATTTATACGATATTTATATTACCAACTATTTATTTATTTCTAGTTTGCATGTCGCTGACATGCACTGACCGACACTGACTTCTTTCAGTGACTCTCTGCACACTCTGACCGAGACTAACTTCTTTACTTGTGATTGCTGTTTCTGTAACTGGTTCAATATCGGTAGCTTGTTTGGCTGCGATGGCAGCTGTTTCATTACCAGCTATTCCGACATGGGAAGGGATCCAGAGGAAGACTTTGTTGTTGTTGTGTTGAGTTGCTAGGATTTGGAGTTCTGTTTATCGGGTTATTTAGGGATATGTTTTGGATACTGTGTATAGAATTTTGGGAGTCAGTACAGTGGCGTTGACTTTTTATATTTCTGTCGCGTGCTCAAAAACCTAAAGGATATATTTTATATATATACCCCAAAAAATCAGAAATGTAATTAAATGTAAATGGAGCAATAAAACATATGGAAAAATTAAATGTATTTATTAAATTTTAGCTAAATAATAAAATCCCTGTATTATCAATAAGTTTGTATACTGTTACGTGAAAATAGCAGTTGCTATGAAAAAATAAATATCAAACGTCAAAATCTGCGTTAGAGTGAAAAAAAAAATATAGCTTTTAAAGTTTGATTTTTATTTCTTCCTGGCAATTGTTATTTTTTTAGTTTAATAATTAACTTCAACATATTGGATTTGTATTTTTGTGTAGATTCCAAATATATCAAAATGTGTAGGGTGTTCCCTTTAAAATTTAAAAAAATTGGAACCATTGGTTGAAATAAAATTTTGATTCGGTCATTTTAATAGTCTTGTAATATAGAAATTGTTTGCTTTAAACGACGGAAGAAAATAACTAATACAAAATTACGTAGGATTCCAAAGAAAGAAACAAAACTTATAATTTCTTGAGGTAAATTTAAAATATTTTAGAACAGAAAATAACTGCTTTGTGTAATCATGTCGCTGCAAAACGTTGAAAGCGGTAACTGAATAGTTTTTGTTTCGTCAAATGATTTTACATATTTTATTCTCATTTATATTTATTAATCTATAACACATTAAAGTTACAACAATAATAGTTAGTAATACATACAATATAGTGAAATGTGTTTCATGTTTAGTATCTAATTCTTTCAGTGATCTTATAGTAGGAATAGCTTTTGTAAATTCTTCTATATTTTGCAAAATCTTTATTTATTTGCTTTTATTTCCAGCATCAATGATTGTGAAAACTGAAATTTTATTTCTTTGCATTCATTTACAAAAGGTTTAAAAATATTGAAATATTGAAATATTCCTAGTGTGCTTTTTGTTTCATTAATATTTTTGCAATGAATTTCAACAGTCTTTTTATCAGGGCTATATATAATTAATTTATTAGAATTTGGTGGACGAATTTATATTATTATGGGATGTTATTTGTTAATTTCACATTTACTATTACTGCTGTACAACAATTGGTTAGTACTTATTATTGTAACAAGTATAAATCAGCACATTAAGCCTGTGTTTAGATGTTAGCACAGGTTGCACATAATGAAGGTCAATTATTTATTCTACTAACCTACTCCTTTTTGCTGATCTATACTTATTATACTGTATAACTAGTGTATGGTAAGAGGTTGCCCGGTAGTTTGTGCTTTTGTGACTTTTAAGTAAAGCAATAAAACTATTACACATTTCCACAACCCTTGGTAATAATTAGTGTGCCAAACATCAACCATGATAAGTACTTTATAACTATCGTCAGTCTCCAAACTGGCAACAATCCTTTTATATTGTTACCGGGAACGGGTGTAACAATCTTATAATTTATATGATTTGCTAAGGCTATTAATGCACCACCAACAACAGATCGATCAACTAGGGCAACATTTCTGTCTTGTAAAAATATACAATTTTAGCGGCTAGTCAAACGGAGATATGAGCAGATTTCTTCAGACTGGGCCCATAAGGACCCATGTTAAATCAAAAATTCAATTTGATTTTAATGGAAAAACTGTACAGACTTTTTAATGAAATTTGGACGGTAGGTATAAAAATGCAGTTCATATCGACTCTTGTACGTAACTCCAAAATTTTGATTTGTGCCCTTAGGCACAGGACAATTTTTTGACGACTCTCGCATTTCACTATAAGAGGTATAAACTTCAAGATTCTGAAGGTCCCATATTTTTCGTTTAAAACCCCCACGGGATTAATTTTTAAGCGTTTTATTCGGCCGCTAGTACTCTACTATAAATGTATTTAATATATTTATTTGCTACCCTTTATTATACACAATATTTGCAATTGAAATATAGATTTTCTGAAATATGCTAAAAACAAAACATATGAGTGCCGTCACTTCAAAGATTTTTATCATGCACATTCAAAGTATTATTTGTCTTTGTCTCATTACAGTCGTATAAGTCAATGATTTGATGTTTGTCTAAGGGTCTGGGATTATTTGTTTTTAAGGTTATGTCTAATTCTTTTAATTAATAATAACAATATTTATACATTAAATATACTAATTTTTATTTATTTTAGTAAAAATTCCAAGAAATATTATTAACAGCACGTGTGAGCAGTTAATTTTAAATATTTTGAGTTTTTTAAACTATTTATGTCAATGTGACAGATTGGTTATTTATTTTGTTTTAAATTTTTTTAATAAAATAAAATCCTATTTTATTGATTTTTAAATGAAATTATATTTCTGTTACTTCTTACTACTAACAATTATTAAAATTTAAATATTTAAAATGAAATATAATTATATTTAATAATCGCAGTGCCATGTTTAAAGCTTAATATTAACTAAAACGAAATCTTTATTCATGCGAACATTCTCATGACGATCGAGTGACGTCACTCCTATATGGGCTGGTGGCGACTATAATAAAATGATTTTAACTTCATTCTTGCATACTCATGTTTTGTTATTGCTATAGTTTATTGACAAAGAAATATTTGAAATGTCTTTTCATATTCTTATTATTTAAAATGGCACATAATAAAATATATCCAGTATCTAAAAATTCTTCCCAGCCATACACATTTAAAATATTCTACCTCATGTTGCGAGAAGAGTATTAACCTTCTTTGATCAGCACAGAATACCAGTGCTTCCATGGCCAGCCCATTCTCCAGATTTGTCGCCTATTGAAAATCTGTGGGATGTCCTAGGAAGAGCAGTGCGACGTATTCAGACACCCATACAAAATATGGAAGAACTATGGGCTGTAGTCGAAAGGGCATGGAATGAAATACCGAAAAATATTAGTAGTAAGTAGAAGTAAATATTTTATTTGTTACCTTTCGGTGTTGAAATTTCTACATTATCTATATTTTACATTTCATGTGGTATTTACATTATTATACCTTACTATTTAATCTACTTATATATACTTTCTTCATCCAATCTGTGTCTGGGTTTTCGTCGTGTAGTATCTGTTGTGTAGATTTGTCATTTCTCAGGTTTTCGCTGCAGTCTCTTCTTAAGTGATTTATTGTCTCAAAGTCTCTCCCACATATTCTGCATTGTCTGTCTTCGTCTCCTATCCAGTATTTATTCCTTTTTTCTTCGTTTCCCGTTCTAAATCTTACGATTATTTTTAAATTTTTGTTTTCTGTTGTCAAGTATAGAGGTTTGCTTATAGTCAGTAAGTATTTATATCCTGGATTATAAGTTTATTTATATATCTTTTCTCTTCTTATCTAAATTTGTACATCTTGTTCCGTCCATGTAATTTCATCTACCATGTTTTGGCCTGTATTTCTTCGTCTTTCTATGTCTGTTGTTGAATGTCCGTTGCTTTCATAGAATTTTGCCCGTTTTGCTTCCCATTGGTTTTTTTCCTGTTTTCTTTCTTCTTTTTTTGTTATTTCTACCCAACAATCAAATGCAAGACTTTTCCATGGTGTCCCTCTTAATTTCTCTTCATACTTCATTGCTCTCCTTCCTACTTCGGTCTTCATTTTAAACCGTTTTGTTTCTTCCTCTATTATATATACCGGTGTTTGTTTATCTAGTCCGAGTATCCATCGTATATATTTTGTTTGAATTTTTTCTATTTCGTTTTGTTCTTTCCAACCCCAAATTTTGGCTCCATGCATTATAATGCTCGCTATCAATTTATCAAACAGTAACATACTTAATTTAAAGTTGTTTTTGAATTTTCTTTGCCCTATGCCCCAGATTTGTGGAAGAGCTATGTTTGCTTTTTTGTTGTTTGCTTTATATGTTCATTCTCTTTACAGCAAAATATTATTCGCAACCTTATTCAGTCCATGCGTCGACGAGTAGAAGTAGTAACAAGAGCGCGCGGTGGACGTAATTCTAATTGAATTTTTCATTTTCTGTTTATTTAATGTATGTGAAATTTTAATCATTTGTTTATCTGAACAACCTTTGTGCTAAATTTCGTCCGGTTATTCCAATTATTTTTTAATGTTGTGTTTTCAACGACCGCTATAGCTCGTCCAAAATAGAAAAAGACCTGTCAATCATTCTCGCGCATATAATGCAACAAACAAGTTGAAGGAGACGGCAACATAAATATACTTTTTTTCTAATGGTGTTCAATGTTCCGCACAGTACATACTAAACGCATCTTAAATCCATGTCTGGCCTACCAGTTGCCCTGTGCAGTTCTGGGTTATAGTAGCTATACCTACCCCACGTCAACCAAGTTCAAAACTGCACTGATCCAATAAACTAGGGGCGTAAACCATAAAAGGGAAAGCAATCTACCATTGGCGTGGGATTATTTCAATAACAAATTGAATTTTTGTAAATATTTATATTTTAAAATGCATAATGTTTATGAATAAGAAAAGAAAATATCACATTTATGAACATCATAAAAAAATTCTAATTAAGTAGAGGCGAATGGATTACATCGGTTTGGTCACTGACAATATTTTCCTTTGAAATAACAGCTTCTTTAATCTCTAGATTTTCAAGTCAAATTATTGTTAATCCTTTTTCTGCTACATGTAAGATTACGAATCACCCTTTCCCTAAATGATTATTACCTGCTAATATAATCCTCGGCAAATCCTGTGCTGTTTTCTGTTCATTGCAATTATATATTCTTTAAATCTTAATTTCGAATTTCCTTAATATTATATAATAAATTCCTAATATAGTTTCCCCATATGAACTATGAACTAAGTACGCCACTAATAAAAAACGCAATGGGGGGGTACCTTCTCCCATTGGTTGCTCAAAATATGAACGAAAATGCGTCTTTCGCGCAGGTTCATTTTTATATTGGACGAGTTATAGTGTATGTTGAATTAAAAGGAGAGTATTTAGAGAAACAATAAAAAAAATGTTTGTTGGTTTTTATTAGTAGTTTGCAGCAATTTTCGATGGTACCCTCGTAGACAAGGGAAAGGAGACTAGACAAAATAAGATAGCTTGAACACCTATACAGTACAAGTGTTTGAAGCAAGAGACACAGGAAAAAGAAAAAAGGACGACCAAGTAAACCTGACAGCTAGAAGTACAACAAGCGTCAGAGGTCGAGGAGAAAACTAGGAACACACAAGAAAAGTAGCAACAGATAGAAAAGCCGGAGAAAATTCTGGATAAGAACGCCAGGATTAAATAAATAGTTTTAAAAACCACCAGGTTGTGTAATTAAAAAAAATAGTTATTTATAAGTTTATAAAATTTGACAAATATATTTTCATTCTCAAGGAGGTCACAACCTTGCCAGTCAATTCCTCCTATACAAATATAAATAAAGTACATTTTCGATAAAAAAAACATCATTTTCCTTTAACAATTTGTCTATAAAATAAGTTGCATGTTACAGAAACGGCTGTTAAATCAGTTAGATATGTGCATATGTCTGATAATAGCTTTTGACTCCTACAAATTCTTACCAGGATTCTTATCAGAATAAAAAATAAATACCACATTAAGTGATAAAAGTATGGTTTAATAATTTCTAACATAACATACATTTAGAATCCTAATACATTAAATGCCAAAGAAGGTCGAAATGATTATTAAGCGGGGGAAGGGCAATAAAAATAATAATTGATATGAATATTGGTAAATACTAAATGGACCCGTTACTTACATTGATTTGCACAAGAGGTAGATTCCCGGTGCTGTAACCAGTAAGCGGGCAACCTGGTTCCTTTCTGGGTGTTTGTCTGCTTTAACATTAACCACAAGACTTTTCTGTTAAACGTTAAATTATAAAACATAATCAGTTTTAAAATTAGTTTTCATGTGTAGAATTAAACGAAACTTATATTTGTATGATTTTCTTTTTCTTAGAATGAATTTTCATGTGACGTTTTAAACTACTTTTATGTGTGAATGATTTATTACAGACATCACAATGTTGGTCTTTCATATCGGAATGAATTTTCATGTGAACATTTAAATTATGCTTGTATGTAAATGATTTAAAACAGACATTGCATTTATGTTCCTTTATTCCCAAATGGATTTTCATGTGAGTATTTAAAACTTCCTTGCGCGAAAATGATTTAAAACAGACATTACATTTATGATCTTTTATTCTCAAATGGATTTTCATGTGATTATTTAAATGACACTTTTGCGTAAATGATTTAATACAGACACTGCATTTATGTTCTTTTATTCTCAAATGGATTTTCATGTGAGCATTTAAATTCCACTTCTGCGTAAATGATTTATTGCATACTTCACACTGATACTCTTTAAATGCAGAATGCATTTTCATAAGCCGATCCAAATAACTTCTAAATTTAAATATCTTATGACACACAGAGCAAGGCCACGCTTTGTTTACTCGGATGATCTGTTCTGTACTACGGCTTTTTAACTCAGTTTCCGTCGTAAATGTTTTAGTGCTTGTGTTACTGCGGAAGTCTTTTTGTCCATTATGGGTATAAATATGTTCTCTCAAATTGTGCTTTTTTAAAAATCTCTTTTTACAAATAAAACATTGAAAATTTTTAATTCCATTATGCAACCAAATATGTCTATTCAAATCGTATTTATGAATAAATATTTGTTTGCATAGAATACACGGTAAATATTTTATTCGCCTATGTACTTGTTTCTTACGAAGCGATAAATTAGTTTTATGCATGAGTAATTTGTTACTAATATTACATCGATGTTCTTTTTTATGCATTTTAAAGTTTTTATTACATAGGGTACTTTTTTTTGTTTCATTTTGATTATTTTTGCTACATTACTTGTCATTTTCTTTTATAACCATTTCTTCGCGCTCAGTGGAACTCTTCTCCCACACTTCCTCCCGTGTGTCCGCCCTTGAATTCTTCTCCTCTGTCTTGTGTTCTTTTTCATCTTTATCATCACTCATTGTATTACTTTCTGCATCTTCTTCCTTGCATATGTTTTTCTTTATATAATTATAAAGTCGTCGGTCTTCTGGTGTTTGTTCCAGTTGTTCTTCCTTAATGGAGATGTCTGTGTGCAATGCAGTGTTTAGAGACATTCTGCTTTTATGCAATTTATTCTGTGGCAATACACTTTCTAACAGAACGAATGGATTGGGAAGAGCCCTGTATGTGTCTGGAGATGTCCTGTCTACCCGCAAGGCAGGGTTTAGGGATGCGCTGTTTATGTGCGAGTGACACTCCGGCCATGTTTCCTCTACAGGTTCTTCCATAATAGACATCTCTTCTATTTTCTCGAGTTGGGTATCAGATGTGTCATTGTGGCCCACAACGGGGGCCCTGCCTGTGTGTAGCGGGGGCCCCGGGGCCCCGCGGGCCCTGATGCTGCTTTCTAGGCGTCGGCTGCTCTCTACACTGGAATGTTTGAATTTGCTGAAGGCGTAGAGGGTCCCTTCACAAGCGACACAGATGCGCAGTGGAATACCCAACTTGATAATTGTCTGAAATGAAATAAACGAATTATTGTAATCGCGAAATCAGATTTAAATCACATTGATTTTTTTATAAAAATTACTTGTTATGCAATTGTTATTTAACATTTCAGATTTACGAAAGTTGATGGAAAAAGTATAACCATGTGGAAATACTTTCAAAAACTACTAAATCTGTTTAATTTCGTCGGTAAAACTTTTACTGGTATTTTATTTCGAATTTATAGCGCAGACATTTATGCACTAATATATGATGTTTTGTTTTATTTACTTTGAAATGTATTATGGCTGGATAGTGATGGATTTAATTTATAAATTTAGATTTACAAACTTAGATTTTAAATTTCGGTTTATCGTGTTGCTTTATAGTTAATTTGAAAATATAAAATGTATCCAATCAACATGTTATATTGGATCTCGAGATTAGACACAAAATGGGATAACATTTATATAACTTCTTAAAGAATGAAACACAAAGAATACAATAATACAATTATGATTATCATATTTATCATAATTCAGTCTATATTGTTCTACAGATAATATTAATAACAAATCCATGTTTTCCAAATCCATTTCAACTGTCACTCACCCTGTCACTTTCTTCCCGCTAAAATTATTGTTTGAAATACTGTGAAATGATTAGAACACAAAATATGGTGATATTTTAAATGTACATTGTAAATCACAATGTTTCTAATTCATCATGAACCAGTAAAATTTATTTTTATAAATGAAATTTCGTCACTATAGTCGGCAGTCGCTATAACCAATAAAAGTAAAATAACGTTAGCGTACGTGGATTTTAAAAAAAGTGGTCACAATTTGGACGTTATAACTAGGGTTTCACGAAATTCTTGGTCTTGTCTTGTTCTTGTCTTGCGTCTTGCTTAAAAAGCAAGACAAAACAAGACAAGACTCAATAATGAAAAAGCTAGAAAAGACAAGAAATAAATTCAGCAAGAACAAGAATTCTTGCCACATTTTGCAAGAAATCTTGGTCTTAAAATTTTTAATGTACTTTATTTTTCGCGTTGCTTTATTTATTTATACGAACGCTGGGATATTTTTTGTAAGGAACTAAATTATTAATACTCGTAAATTCGTAAATATAAGAGAGTGTTTGAGGTTATGATTTATGTTGATAGAGAATGACAACAGATAGCAAAAGTGTATACTTCATGTCAAGATAAATGCAGATTGACTTCGACTTGTTAAGCTCGGTTAACCCATCACCCCGGGGTATATTCTTACTTGAGAATGACAACAGATGGCAATAGTGTAAGTTTGTTGATAGGTGGTGACAACAGATAGAACAAGCGTAATAATAAAAATTTTAATTTAAAAAAAAGTAAGTACTATGACAAGGGATAATAAATAATATTATGACTATTTTCTATTACATTTTTAACTTCCTTTATGCACTGCATTGTATATAAAAATTTATATAAAAATCATTGATTAACATGAAAAATGTATAATATACATTGATTTACAGAAAGTAATATTTACGAGCATATTTATAAAAATATCGGCATGCGGCTTGCACATGATCACTAAATAATGTTTAATTTATCTATATTATTGCTACAGTCCCCTCAACCTACCAAGACTGCAAGACAAGACAAGAAATTGCACGACAAGACAAGAAATAAGGTAGCAAGAAATCCACAAGACAAGAATGTCTTTTATTTCTTGCTTCGTAATGCAAGACAAGACGTTGCGCAAAATAACAAGATTCTTGTCTTGATGAAACCCTTGTTATAATCAGTTTGTCGCTACAAGCGGTGTCGTTATAAACGGATTTTATTGTAGTTTTTAATTTTTTTTAAATTTTTACTTATAAAATGTAATTATTTGATTATTTTTTTTAAATATTGGATTTTTATACAACCCTGATTTTGACATTGACGTCCGTAGGTACTAGGAATGACGAAACCTAAAAATTTTGGTACCCGGGTACCCGATATGAATACCCGACTAGTACCGGATACTCGATAATTACCCGTTATACCCGATAATTACCCGATACCCGGTAATAATCTGATGCCCGATAATTATCTGATACCCTTAAAATATACGTTATTCTTTCATGTTCATCTTTTTAATACAAATTTTCGTTATTTGCATATAAATTTATTAAACGAACAAAAAAATATTATTTTCTGATATGGAAATTAGAAAAAAAACATTGTTATTTTTTATAATATACGAGTATATCAGCAATAATATAAAATTACAAAATTAAAGAAGTACATTTGATTTAATTACTTAGGAATATCTCATATTTCTATTCGCAAATATCAGCATGGATGATGTATCTGCACTCAGTATTGATCTTCGTTTTATTACAATGTTTCCGGCAGCTGAAAACTGTCTTTAACTGGCAACATCAGATTTTAGGTAATGGATAGATTTCGGGTAACGGGTAATAAACGGGTAACGGGTACATTTCGGGTAATCGGGTACTATTTTTGATACCCGGGTACATTATTATCGGGTAGGTTCCGGGTACCCATCGTCATTCCTAGTAGGTACGTATGTATCTCGCACAACGCAAAAATAATGAGCCGTAGAATGTTAAAATATTGTATTGTATTTTAACGTACATGTGTTTTATATCGTTGAAAAGAAAAAAATATTTGTCTAATACTATTGAGCCAACTTTGAGCTCCATATTAAAATTGAAAGTTAGTTTGAATTTCTCGAAGTGTTCGAGCTACACAATTCCTCTTAAAAATGTGTCTGTAAAATGTGCAAACTAAAAACTTGTATGAATCGAAACAAGAAAGATATAAGCGAAAACGTAAATTAACCAAAAACAGTTTTTTACTCATATCTAGTGACCTATGCATTTTTTCTGGAAAACAAATACATCATTAAAGACCAAATAATGCGGCAACTTTGCCCCAATTTAACCGAAATCGGATCTCTTACGGTTCTCGAGATCCCAATGGTTAGCCTTTTAAAACGGACACCAGAATATTGTCGATTAAAACGACTTGTCGATTGTACGACATGGTCATGTTCTTCCGTAACCTAACCTCACTTATACACTATTAGATAACAAATATACAAAATATATGTGAGATGTGTATAATTTTTTCAAATTCACGCTTTGTGAACATTAATTTTACTTACTATTTCAGGAATAAGATACTCCACTTCGGACACTATTCTGTCGTCCACAGGGACGCAGTGGTAGTCCTTCGTGCACATAAAACACAAATCCATTACACTATTTATATCTCACTATTTGTGCGAATAATATATTTAAAACTTTGTAATAAAAAATATGTATTCGTGTCAACAAAAACTTAATACACAATTGTAAAGTAAAGTCCCTAGATATTGGCAAGAACCAACAAAGTGTCTGACATCTGGTGGCAAAATAAAACATCCAAGACGTAGGGAAAACGTTGTACTCTCACATAGGGTTATAAGTAAACAACAACCAACAATGACCAGCAAGTGGAAGAGATATTGTTCTGTATTTGTTTGCAAGTGTTGACATACCCCTTCATTATTTCCCAAAAAGAGAAATATTGAAAAATAAGTGGAAAATCGCATTAAAAATCGGAAAGCACATATCACCGTTCATGGACATTTATACACAATATTTTTTACCTAGCGATTGTATTCCATATAAGTATTTATAATAATTTATGCTTCAAAACATTATTACATTGTTTTGTAGTCATTAAAAGAAAACCACAAATTACCGAAAAGAAAATTCAACAGAACCTCTGTACAGAGAAAAAATAGAGAGACGTTGCATGTAAGTAGTAATTATTATTCTTTAACATTATATATTTATTTTAAATTGTTTATAAGAAAGATAGAGAAGAAGAAACGATAAAAATACCAGAAATTGAGCCACCAGAAGAATGACGTGCAAAACAAAGAACATGATGTACATGTTTATATTTATGTACCTATCGAATAAAATCTGTAACATTAAAAAATAAGGAATTTATATGTATTATGAAATTAATTTTTTATGGTGTATTTATATTAAAAATAAATAAATATAATAACAAAGCAACGATTCTGCTTTACAGATGCACACATTTCTCCGAAGTGACAATTGTATTTAATGTTATTACGATTAATTCAAATTAGATATTTGAAGACAGCCCAATTATTTCTATATTATTCCGTTTGTCTGCCTTGTAATCGTATAAAATAATATGTCCAGTTAAAAATATTAAATAAGTAGTAAACAAGCACCGCAATTGTGAATCTTATTTTTCTTTTATAATATGCTTCTATTTCGACCATAGACCGCACAGCATCATTTAAATAAATGTATATATCTGAAATTGCGATAAACAAATTTGAAAATAATTAAAAATAACAAAATATCCTCAAAACAAAGTTTCAAAATAACACTAGCACTTATGTAAAATACAATGTTTTCCCTATAAGTCAGCCAGTAGTGCTGCCATCTCTAGGATGTGGCACTCGCGGATACAAAGTACCGCAATCCATAAAGCCAATGCGTTACAGAGAGATGGAGCTAAGCGATACTCTATCTGGTGGCGAATTTTAAAACTATAGGAGCTGTGATAAACGGCAGTTTTAGTTGCTTGTGGTGCCTACACAATTTATTTCAGCATTTAATTCGAGATTATTTGATATTGTTATAACAATATAATAATATATGTTTACTCTATTTTCCAAAAATGGTAGAATGTTCTTTAAACATTTACAATAAATTAGGAAAATAGTAATATACATAAATTCGAGGACTAGATTTTTAAATTATAAATACTTAGGAAAACCCGTCAGCACATTATTTATTAACAATTGTACCCGAATCTTATAATTTGTGTATTGCATATATTTTGAAGAAAATAAAAACATAGGAGTGCCGTCACTTCAAAGATTTTTATCATGCACATTCAAAGTATTATTTGTCTTTGTCTTACTCATTACAGTCGTATAAGTCTATGACTTGATGTTTGTCTAAGGGCCTGGGATTATTTGTTTTTAAGGTTATGTCTAATTCTTTTAATTAATAATAACTATATTTATACCTTAAATATACTAATTTTTATTTATTTTAGTAAAAATGCCGAGAAATATTGTTAACAGCACGTGTGAGCAGTTAATTTTAAATATTTTGAGTTTTTTAAAATATTTATGTCAATGTGACAGTTCGGTTATTTATTTTGTTTTAAATTGTATATTTTTTTAATATCCTATTTTATTGATTTTTAAATGAAATTATATTTCTGTTACTTCTTACTACTAATAATTATTAAAATTTAAATATTTAAAATGAAATATAATTATATTTAATAATCGTAGTGCCATGTTTGAAGCTTAATATTAACTAAAACGAAATCTTTATTCATACGAACATTCTCATGACGACCGAGTGACGTCACTCCTATATGGGCTGGTGGCGACTATAATAAAATGATTTTAACTTCATTCTTGCATACTCATGTTTTGTTATTGCTATAGTTTATTGACAAAGAAATATTTGAAATGTCTTTTCATATTCTTATTATTTAAAATGCCACATAACAAAATATATCCAGTCTCTAAAAATTCTTCCCAGCCACACATTTGAAATATTCTACCTCATGTTGCGAGAAGAGTATTAACCTTCTTTGATCAGCACAGAACACCAGTGCTTCCATGGCCAGCCCATTCTCCAGATTTGTCGCCTATTGAAACTCTGTGGGATGTCCTAGGAAGAGCAGTGCGACCAATACAAAATGTGGAAGAACTGTGACATGCATTAACTATTACTATACTGGAATGCTGAATATGCAAAGAAAGTTAAATTATTGCGATGCAGTTAAATATTATTTCCGTAGGGTGAAGAATGCGCTGCTAAATTAGAATTTAGTGCAAGCACATGGAACTTATTCAAATGCTCAACAAGACATGAGGTTTTTCATCTAGCCACTAGATTGCAACCCTCCTTCCTGAGATTTTATATTCAAATGTTTATTTCTTCATTAGTCGTAATGTGTTGAATCAATTGTAATTAGTTTTGACTTATTTACACGGCTAACATAATTTCGATAAATCAAAAATTATGTAACTGTCCGATGGCGTATTGAACATATAGCCTTACGTAATGTGATACCTACATAACCTATAAGTTGTACAATAATGGTTACTTACATTAGTGATCGTAGGAAAAGATAAAAAAAATACTTATGTAAATATACTGGAGCTTTTGCTTCACGCAAACAACAAATTAATAATAAGGTGCAGATCATGCAATAATAATTAATATTTGTCGAAGAAAAAACATTTTGTAAATACATTTGATAATTAAAATAGATAATTATAAAATATTTAGTTCTGGATCAGACTGTACGACATGAGGCTTTGAGGCTAGGGTCGCAAATCTCTATTCTTCAGACACTGCCTTGCCCAAACTCAGTTTTATGCAATTCTCTAATCTTCAAAACCTGCCTTGTTCATATCTCTACTCTGACGGAACACAGCCTTATGCAAACACTGCTTTCTCATGCACCGACTTACGCATTGCTATAATCTTCAAAACTTGCCTTACGCGCGCACTGCCTTGCTCAAACACGACCTTATGCAAATCTCTAAAATGGCGGACACTCTAGTGGTGGACAAACATTACCTAGTGTGTATCAACTTCACTAGATGGCACGAAGCTACTAGTGCTGCCACCTGCGAGTAAGTAAAATGCTGCTACCCGCACATTTTAAAACAAGTCACAAGTTACTAATGTTAAATAAGTACGTATTGCTAAATATAGATAGTTTATAGACTTTGCCAATAAAAATATGCATTAAATTTTATAAGTAATGGAGTTTAATTATTTTCTTTATTAATATACAGCAATGAATACAATTATATTAATAGCGTATATCACCTGCACTTACCAAATTACAAAAAGTTTCACAATTAAATAATCTACAATATACACTAAAAATATACATGAGATAGGAAAAAGATATGTACTAATAAAAATTTTATTATTTAATTTTACATATAAATATCCCCCCGGATACCGTAATGGTAGCGTTAGCGCTTCGCTGAAGGTTCTGGGTTTGAAACCAAGTGAAGTAGTAGATGGTGTGTCCTTTTATCATTTCATCATCATCAAAACATAAGTAATAAACAAAGTAGTTACCAAAATGTTACAACAAATCTTATTTACTCCCATCAACATTCCGCTTATACTGTTGTCCCTTAAATACTCTCCCCCATACATACTAACATTCTTAAAACGAATGAAATAGTCAAAATGACCACTTCTCCATCACAAATTTCTATAGTTTTCGGCCGCTCATCCATTGCAGCACAAGTCACAAGTTTATATCTATTTATATAATACAAATTTTATAAGACAATGTTTTATAGTCAGTATAGTATATAGTCAAACGTTATTTTGTTTTTATTGAGATATTAAAAACATCTTTAAATTTTACATTTCTGTACTCTTCAGCGACATCTATTAAAAGAAATAAGAACTGTTTACCACCAGTATAAAACTAAAAGTAACTAAACTATCAACTTCATTTAGCGGTGAACAAACATTACTTGTATCCAAGACTTTGATCAAAAATTGTTAGCAAAATGCATAAGACTGTACATGAGCAAGATTACAGTCGCGTAAGGAACTTGTAGTTAAGTCATTATATGCGGTGTTGAAAAGTGCTGAAGTCAAGGTTTAAATAAGTTGATGTAATATTATATTATATTTTAAAGATTCGAAAAATATATAATTCAATATCTAAGTAGAGCAGTGTAAAATTATTTGAAAGTTTTATGCAGTCCCTTTAATTTATTTATAATAATTTCGAAGCAATATGAGGTATAATTTATGGAATAAATAATAAAATTTGTATATGTCAAATTGATAATTTTACCCTCTTAGAATGGTGACAATATTATAAGTTTTGTACAGACATATTTCTTATAATATATAATTCTTTCAAAGTGACATGTGGGATATTTTAGAAAATAAATAATATGGAAAAAAATAATTAAATAAAGGTAACATCTGATGGTGAGAAAAAAGCTGAGAGCTATTGATTGTTATACATGGTATCATTTGCTACTATGAATTCTATTTATTTATAATATATTTAAAGCGACACTCGAACTAGTTTAGGAAATAAATACAAATATATATAGGCAGGATAGAGCAAACAATCTTTTTTTTCGTAGTAGGTAGTAAATATGTACGGATATATTTGTCATAACATATATATTCTTTATTTACCCTATTTTTAAAGCAGCATGTAGGACTTTTTATTAAATACATACTAAAAAGATAAAAAAAATTAAAGTAGATGACATCTGCTGGCGAGAGAAAAAAGAAACTAAGAGTGTGGGAAGTTTAAACTTTGTGAATCTAAAATTGTTTCCTATCCTCTTACAGAAGGCGCTAGTATGTGCTATACATGGATACATTTGTTATAATGTAGGCATTTGTTATAATGTATATAATATATTTATAATAATTTGGAAGCGTCACACGAAGTTATACAGGATATATATAAATTTATTTCTAACATAATCTACAAAAAATTAGAGGTTAATGTTACAACTATTAAAATAAATAAATGTATCACTTAACTGCGTCTGATAATTTTTATACCTATTATTTTGATATATACAATTTTTTAATTTACATTTCCTTGCAATTTTTTTATTTATTTAGGCCATGTTTATTCACAATATACTATGCTCGAAAAGTGGTCGCTAGAATCACACTGGTAAATCTTTCGGTATTATTCATATTAAGAAATTGTCAGTTTTTCACATTATACATAAATATTTTCAATAATTTCAGATGAAATAGAAGATGCTGATAAATATAGCATTGCCATGAAAAAGGTAAATAGGCAAAAAAAACTGCCCATGCAGAAAAAAAACTATTTTATTACTACACAAGTTTTTATATTTGGAAGTGAATTAGTTTTGTTGTAACATTTTTGTAACTGTTTCGTTTATTACTATCAGTTTTATGATGATGAAAGGTGAAAACAATAGCTTCAATATTCCTAGAGGTTGTGAGTGCTGCAATGGATGAGCGGCCGAAAACTATAGAAATTTGTGATGGAGAAGTGGTCATTTTGACTATTTCATTAGTTTTAAGAATGTTAGTATGTATGGGGGACAGTATTTAAGTGACAACAGTATAAGCGGAATGTTGATGGGAGTAAATAAGATTTGTTGTAACATTTTGGTAACTACTTTGTTTATTACTTATGTTTTGATGATGATGAAATGATAAAAGGACACACCATCTACTACCTCACTTGGTTTCAAACCCAGAACCTTCAGCGAAGCGCTAACGCTACCATTACGGTATCCGGGGGGATATTTATATGTAAAATTAAATAATAAAATTTTTATTAGTACATATCTTTTTCCTATCTCATGTATATTTTTAGTGTATATTGTAGATTATTTAATTGTGAAACTTTTTGTAATTTGGTAAGTGCAGGTGATATACGCTATTAATATAATTGTATTCATTGCTTTATATTAATAAAGAAAATAATTAAACTCCATTACTTATAAAATTTAATGCATATTTTTATTGGCAAAGTCTATAAACTATCTATATTTAGCAATACGTACTTATTTAACATTAGTAACTTGTGACTTGTTTTAAAATGCGCGGGTAGCAGCATTTTACTTACTCGCAGGTGGCAGCACTAGTAGCTTCGTGCCATCTAGTGAAGTTGATACACACTAGGTAATGTTTGTCCACCACTAGAGTGTCCGCCATTTTAGAGATTTGCATAAGGTCGTGTTTGAGCAAGGCAGTGCGCGCGTAAGGCAAGTTTTGAAGATTATAGCAATGCGTAAGTCGGTGCATGAGAAAGCAGTGTTTGCATAAGGCTGTGTTCCGTCAGAGTAGAGATATGAACAAGGCAGGTTTTGAAGATTAGAGAATTGCATAAAACTGAGTTTGGGCAAGGCAGTGTCTGAAGAATAGAGGGATTCATACATTCCCATATAAACAACTAAACAGCTGATGAAAGTTTCATGCCTTGAAACATAGATGGAACTAGCACACAAATTTCAAGTTCAGAGGTCTAAATTTCATAATTGGATTTTCACCAAATTTCAGACAGCAAATCAACCTTTTGTTATTAATATGGAAAATAGAAAAACAAAAATTATAACTTTGGTTCTGAGGAATAATTGCTATAACAGTGATAATATGAGTGATGTACGAGCACTGGATATAACGTTGTTCGGTATATACAGTTAAGAAAATAGTATTTTAAGACTGGTCGATAATATTTTATACGAAAGACAAAAATAATGTAATCATAGTGAAAGCAAAAATACAAAATATAAATAAAGCGAAATAGAAAGAACTAAACGGAAGTAAGTACATATTGGTTTTAAGAATATTGTATGATATAATAATTTAAAATTTCAATTGTTCATTAAGAATACGTACGTAAATATAGAGGTAAATAATATTAATAAAATTAAACACGAGAAGTCGAAAAAAACTACGGTATAATATTGTCGATCAAGCGACTTGTCGATTGTCTGACATGGGCAGATCGGCTCTTAACCTAACCTCACTTATACAACTGTTTACTAACATAAAAACAATACACAACGGAGATATGTACAATTATTTCTTATTCACAATAAGTAAAGTTTAATTTCACTTACTATTTCAGGAATAAGATACTCCACTTCGGACACTATTCTGTCGTCCACAGGGACGCAGTGGTAGTCCTTCGTGCACATAAAACACAAATCTATTGTACTATGTGTATTTTATAATTTGTACGCAGATTATATGTAGAACTTTGTAATAATAGTAACAGTATGATTTTTAAATCACCAACAAAAAATAGTCACGTGCAACAAGTAAAACTATTCTGAATAGCTTTGCCTGGTTCAAGTACTTAATACTCAAAGTTTACTATAGATGGCAATCATAATTTTAATTTGAAGAGTGAATTTCTAGTGTACATTCAAGTTGGAAATAGAACGCCACAAAACAAAAATCCGAACGAAATTTACACATAAATTAGATGTATAGTTTAGACATTCTTTTCAGTTCACTTCTATTTAAAGCCCGTCTGACACGATACAAAGTTTGGTACTAAATTTAGTTTTAAATTTTAATATAAAATATAATGGATCGTGTATGAGCATAAATGTATGAAAATTTGTGCGAAGTCTCTATGTATTAAATTTTTGTACGAAATATTTAGGACAGGTTCTAATTTCTTGTACTGAATCTGCGCAGAAGGTAGCGTAGTGTGCGCATGTTTACTGTGCAAATGCAAACTGCAAACTTGGGTTAGGTTATTTTAGAGATATTGTAACATTAGAGTGAGAATTGTTTAAAATGTCGTGGACACAACAACAAGTAGAAGTTTTAATTGAAGGCTATCGAAAACATGAATGCATTTATGTTGTTAAATCCAAACTTTATAAAAATAAACACGCTCGAGCAAAAGCATTGGAAGATATTTTACTCAGTTTAAGGCCACTGAAGTCACAGGTAACAATCGGTGACATAAAAAGCAAGTACCAATTTTTTGTCTGAGTGGCGGAAATATAAAAAATTGTCCAAAAGTTGTGCAGGTGAAGATGAGGTAAATATACAGGATAGCCCAGTGAAAATTATCAGCGCAATTTATAGCCACTTAACATTAATTCTGCTAAAAACGCTCAAACACGTCAATTTTAATACAAAGGGGGACACCTAAATGGATTAGTACCAATGGCATAACTTCAACCCTAAAATGGGGATGGACTGCACCTCAAAAATTTTAAATGAAAAAGGGTGTCAAACATAACACAGTTCGAAAGGCCTTTCAATTCTCTTTTCAACAGATTTTTATTTTTCAAATCCAATCATTAGTTTCAGAGAAATATCGTTTAAAACAAATTTTATCAGGTGTTCAAAATTGTTATCAAGTAGGCTAAAACAAATGACAGAAACTAAATAAACAATTCTTTTGACAAGTTGTTTGTAGTAAACAAGTAATTTGTAAGTTGGATTTTTTGTGTGGTTATTTGAAGTCTAATGTGTATGCCACGCTATCCGGATTTTTAGAAGATTTACCGGCAACGTACCGTATCTCCAAAATTTTGAACAAAATCTTTATTATTGTATGGAAGTTGGAAATAATCATTTTGAACACCTAATAAACTGGTACTTGAGTTTCTGTCATTTGTTTAAGCCTACTTGATTGCAGTTTTGCACACCTGATAAAATTTGTTTTAAACGATCATTCTCTGGAACTAACGATCGGATTTGAAAAATTAAAAAATCTGTTGAAAAGAGAATTGAAAGGCCTTTCGAACTGTGTCATGTTTGACACCCTTTTCCATTTAAAATTTTTGAGATGCAGTCCACACCCATTTTAGGGTTGAAGTTATGCCATTGGTACTAATCCATTTAGGTGTCCCTCTTTATATTAAAATTGACGTGTTCGAGCGTTTTTTGCAAAATTAATGTTAAGTGGCCAAAAATTACGCTGATAATTTTCATTGGACCATCCTGTATAATGAAATGCTTGGATTTAACTTTTACAAATAAGTTCTTACTAAAATTTACAGATATATAAACCAACACTATTTTATTATGAAAAGATGGCATTTATATTGGACCACTGTGATGTCAGAAAATCAAAAGACACAATTACAATGGATGAACAAATTGACGATGCGTTGGAAATTGATTTAGAAAATATTCCGATTGATTATTACGAGGTATGACTATACGAGTATATCGTTTATTTACCTGGCGTTTTACCAGCGGACTACGAAATAGTATATTTCATTAGGAGGCGAAGAAAAATAAGTCTCGTGTTTTACGCTCGCTAGAAAAAAACCTTGTTTCTCGCCTCATAGGGTGGATTGCATGAAAAAGAATTAACCCTCGAAATACGCGAACCCAGGGTTATGTAAACAAACACTGAGTTACTTGTCTCTTTCAGAAAAATTACAACAAATTTTGATTTCAACTAAGAAATTTTTGATTACAACAAAGAAATCTTTTGTCTATAGTAATGGAATTCTTATTTACTATAAGGAAATAAGAATTTATTATTGTAATCAAAATTTTTTTGTTATAATCAATAATTTCTTCAGAGTAAATAAGAATTTCGTTATTGTAATCAAAAAAATTATTTGTTTGTTCAACAATTTAATTTTTCTGAAAAAATGGCAGTAACTCTGTGTTTATGTACATAACCCTGGGATAGCGTATTTCGAGGGTTAACTCTCTTTCATGCAATACACCCATAATGAAATAAACTATTCCCGAGCATTGCACCAAAAACCAACAGAAAACATGTATTTTCAGAGAGTATAACGGAAAATTAATTTTTAAATTTTCTTTGTAGAATGAAAATATACAAGTAGAAGAAAGTCAATGTACTCATGATGAAAATATTGAAGTCCATAATCATGTAGTGGAAATCAAAGGCCGTCCAGTTCTGCATCCTCTGTCACCCCATCCTCTAAATCAGAGTTAATAAAAAGAAAAAGGATGTCCAAAAAAATAGATGAAAATATATTGTTGCAAGAGTCGGCCAGCACACTTAAAAAAATTGCAGACACCTTTGCAACTGATAAGCCAGATGTTATCCCAGGAAACGTATTTGGGAACTACGTCGAAAGTCGCCTTAATTTTAGAAGAAGAAATAACTTCTGTGCTATTTCGAGCACTTAAAAAATTTCGTGCCATGGAAAAAAACAAATAGATACCCTATTCACTTTTTTTATTTAATGTCAATGTAAGGTTTCTTTATAATAAAGTTAATTATAAAAAATATATACATATTATTAAATCACATATTATTTCTTAAAATGGCAGTTTCCTGCCAAGGTACAGATCCTGCGGAGGAAGAAAAAAAAGTTTTCAAATTCTTCGCGAATTAAAAGTGCTGAATTTGTGCACCTATTTCCAGGTTGTCTGTTGATCTTTTTAAGTGAATTTTGAGTAATTTCCTCTGCTGTTACGTCTGTATAAGAAACATGATTATGCGTAGCCAAAAAATTGTGTAATATTACACACGCCAAAGTAATTGTTTCAGTTTTTTGAGCAGATAAACAAATTGGATTGAGTAGTATCGTAAATCTGTTAGCAAGAATGCCAAAAGTGCTTTCTATTATTCTCCGTGCCCGTGATAATCTGTAATTAAAAATTCTCATTTTATGTGTTAGACCTCGTTGAGGATAGGGCTTTATAAGTCGGTTTGACATTGGAAATGCGTCATCTGCTACGAATAAGTAAGGTACACTTAAAATTCGGCCAGGTAGAGGATTTGCTGGAGGAAAGTTTAATCGATTGTCATTGATTGCTTTCGATAATCCACTTGCACGAAATACACCACAATCACTGATTCGACCATTGCATCCAATATTTACATATAAAAATTTATATGTAGCATCTGCTACTGCTAATAAAACAATGGAATGGGAATTTTTATAATTATAATAATAAGATCCATCCGATCTTGGAGCTCTGAAGTTTATATGCCTTCCGTGTAGTGCACCAAGACAGTGAGGAAATTGCCATAATTCATTGAAATTTTCAGATATTCCAAGCCATTCATCAACTGAATTAGGAGTCTGCAAATAAAAATCCATATAAATAAAATTCGAAGTTATTTGGACATAAGGTATCATTAAAATATCAGTTATAATATTTACTTTCAGATCTTAAATGGCTACAAATAGCTTCACATACTTCTGGTACAAATTTACAAATGGTAGTTTCATGAACGCGTGTCGAGTACATTAATGATCTATATGATTCAACAGTAGCCAAGAAACGTAAGGTAATTTCCAGTCTAAAAAAGAATAATTAATTTAAATTATTCTAAAATATTTTAAAAATAATATGTATTTAGGTACCTGCTCCTAGCAGAAATACTTTCTCGCATATTGGTGTCTTCTTTTTTTATATATGGTTCTAATTTAGTTAAAAGTAGATTAAACTGTTCACTAGTCAGTCTTAGAAAATTTCTGTAAGCTGTTGGATCTTCAATTTTCAGTGCTTCGTTTAGTAAATTTCTTCTTTTTAATAGCAATATTTTGAATTATTGCTACTACAGCAGCAGTTGTTGCAAGTAATAATCGCCTTCTGCTTCTTGTACCAATATTCATTTTCACTTCAATAATATTCAGCTCATAAAATCTTCTGGACGTAAAAGGTTATGAATAAGAAGAAGCCATACATCACACATCAGATGTCACATTGGATTCTCTAATGTACGCATGCGCATATATAAAAAATACATACTGAAACTTAGTACCGTTGCAGACAGAAATTTTAATCTTCTATAAATATCAATAAATATTTATAATAAATTTTATTACAATATTCCATATTAAATTTTAAAACTAAATTTAGTACTAAACTTTGTATCGTGTCAGACAGGCTTAAGATGTTCCATCAAGTAGCGACTACAAATTCTCTTAATGTTAGTAAAATTTTACTATTATTAACAGAAGAAAACACTAATATTTACCAGATTAATACATTATAAAATATAACGCTTCGCGAAGTGCGACCCGCATGACGTCATTGCGCAGCAGAAACCAAAAGCGTAAAAGTTACTGACACACCGTGTCTCTGTGTATCGTTGTGTATCGTGCTGTGGGTGAAATTCTGAAAGGTATAGCCATTTTACGTATTTATATCGACGATTGTGTCACTGGTGGAGTCAAATTAGAAGATTGCAAAGAACGAACAAAGTTAGTAATACGTAGATTAAATGACTTTAATGCCCGAATAAATGAAATCAAAAGTAAAGTAAATTTAAAAATTTAAAAAATAAAGACAGTGCAGTAGATCTGTTAGATCATAGGATTGATAAAGCAGGCATAAAACCAATTCAATCAAAGATAGAAGCGATTGTAAAATGTCCAGTTCCTAAAAATTTATCACAGATTAAAACATATCTTGGTACCTTAAATTTTCACTAAAAATTTATACTAATGTTATCTACCACACTACAACTACTTCCGCCTTCGAAGAGAGTAAGAAAGTATTATTAGAAAGTAACGCACTTAGCCTCTATGATCCTGACAAACCAATTATATTTAAAGCTGATGAAGTTGATGGAATTGAGAAACTAATAATGATTGTTAGTTCAACATTAACAAAAGCAGAACAAAACTATGCAGAAACACATAAGGTAGCACTAGCAATAATCTTTTCAATTAAACGTTTTCGTATATATATTTATGGAAAACGATTTAAAATTATTACTGATCATCTACCGCTAAAAACAATTTTAGGTCGAAACCCAGGATTACCAGTTTTAACTCATGCCAGAATTCAAAGAAATGCAATACCGAAAGGAAAGTGAACTTGTAAACGCGGATTGTATGTGAAGACTATACTACCAGAAGAAACAGTTGAAGTATATTCTTTTACGGATGTTAGAGAACTTCCCTTGTCTCCAGAAAATATTGTAGCCGAAATGAAGAAGGATCGTGTTCTTACTAAGGTAATAGAATTTACTAAACTTGGGTGGTCAAATACTCTTGCCACTGAAGATGTAATGAAATCATTTATGAGAAGTCGACACAATTTAAGTGTAGAAAACGAATGTTTAATTATTCCACGATCATTACGAAATGCTGCAATGGACATCATTCGCGATCAACATCCAGGTATTGTGCGGATGAAGATGAGGGCACGCGCAGATATTTGGTGGCCAAATATGGATTCCGACATCGAAAATAAGGTTCAGATATGTGAAGCTTGTCAAATTTTTGCTGAAAAAGGTTAAGAAAAACCAGTAACCAGTTGGCCAAAAACAGATAGGAATTTTAAACGAATTCATAATGATGTTTTTAAGAAACATGGGAATTATTTTGTATTATTAGTAGATGTTACATCAAAATGGTTAGAAATATACATTATGAATGGAAAACATACTAGTAAAACCATTGGGAAATTGCGTCACGTATTTGCAACATTTGGTATTCAAGAAAAGTTAGTTGCTGATTGTCCGCCATTTAATGTAGAGGTGTTTCACACTTTCTACAGAAGTAATGAAATAAAATTAACGCGTAGTCCACCATATCTTCTAATGGTCCAGCAGAAAGAAACGTAGTATATCTTTGTTTAAATATGCTCGGATGTACTAATCAAATATGTTAGATAACATACTAAAGTTGATAATTAGTTAGGTACTGTGACATGTATGCCATCTAGATTATAAGGTAACAGCTATGTAACATAACCTGTATTACCGGCATTAATAAATGGTTCGTAGATGTAACATGGTGTCAGAAGAAAAATAGTGAGAAGAAAAACCGAAAATATAAAGAAAAATAGATTTCAAAAGAGAAAGAGGACAGCAATAAAGAAAATAAAGTATTTTATTAAGTTCCGCTCTATAAATCAAACTAAAATGCCCGAAGAAACAGGACTACTGAATGTTATTCGACCACCCAAACAACTGGCCATAAACAATGACATTGCTCAATCATGGAAAATTTGGAAACAACAGTATGAGTGGTATGAAATAGCAACAGGTTTGAAAACTAAACCACCAGACATACAGGCAGCCACACTTATGTCAGTTATTGGGCCAGAGGCTGCAGTAATATTCAATACGTTTAACCTGTCAAGTGAACAACAAAAAAACGTGGAAGTCATCAAACAAAACTTTGATAAATATTTTATACCTAAATCAAATGTTACTTTTGAACGTTACATGTTCAACAAAGCAATACAAGAAGAAAATGAAACGTTCGACGAATTTTTGACAAAAATAAAATCAAAAATTAACAAATGTGAATTTGGGGAAATTGAAGATAGTTTATTAAGAGACAAGATCATAATAGGCATAAAAGATGATCAATTAAGAAGAAAACTATTAAGTGAAGGTGATTTAAGACTAGACAAAACTATACAAATATGCAAGGCTGCAGAACAAGCAGTGCAACATATAAGAGATATGAAGGTGTCTGAACAAAGTAAAACTGTAGATGCAATCAAAATAAAGAAACAACAAAATAAGAAGCATGAATTTAATTGTAAAAGGTGTGGTACGACACACGGCCAGAAGAATTGTCCTGCTTATAAAAAACAGTGTCGAAAATGTAAAAAACTAAATCACTTTGCGTCAATGTGCCATACAAAGCAATCAACAGTCAATACTCTTGAACAAGAAAATGAAGATGAGGGAAATGACACAGACGAAGACACATTGTACGTAACAACAATAGAATCTGAAAATTCTCAAAAAGATTGGTATGAAGAGGTAAAGTTTAATGAGATAACAGTAAAAATGAAATTAGATACAGGGGCACAGTGCTCAGTAATTTCAAAGAAACTAGCTGACAAAATAGGAGCACAATTACAAGAATCTAAAGTCAAAAGAATCGTATCATATACTGAACACAAAATGCAAGTGTTAGGTGAAGTTAAAACTAAGTGTTTCATTAGAAATCAAGAAAGAAGAGTAATATTTAAAGTAGTAGATGCTCAAGTTACACCAGTACTAAGCAAAAACGCTTGTGTATCATTTGGACTAATAAAACGTATCTCAGAAATAAAAACAACAAATGATCAGATATTTACAGGCTTGGGATGCATAAAAAATTATGAGTATGATATAGATTTGGTAGCTGAACCAAATCTAAAAGTACATCACCCTCGTAAAATTCCGTATGCAATCAAAAAAGATGTGAAGAACGAACTAGACAATATGGTCAAGTTAAAAGTAATAAAACCAATTCGAGAAGCTACTCCAGCTGTTTCACCCATGGTGATAGTAAAGAAAAACAATAAAATAAGAATCTGTCTGGATCCAACAGATATAAACTCTAACCTACTAAGAAGACATCACCCGCTTAAGACAATAGAAGAAATCGTTGCAACAATTAATGGATCAAAATACTACACGTTATTAGATTGTAAAAGAGGTTTTTGGCAGATTAAAGTGTCCAGTAGGTCACAAAAATACTTGGCGTTTGCAACACCTTGGGGCAGATACACTTTCCAACGCCTTCCGTTTGGTTTAGCCTCTGCACCTGAAATCTTTCAAAGTGTGATCACACAACTGTTAGAAAAATATAGCAACGTGGAAGTATCCATGGATGATATACTGATACACGGGAAAACCAAAGAAGAAGTAGAACTAACAACTACACAAGTAATGAAAACTCTAGAAGAAGCAGGTGTTAAATTAAATAAAGAAAAATGTATTTTTAACACACAAAAAGTTAAATTTTTGGGCCACATACTTAGTCCTAAAGGTCTAGAACCTGATGAAGACAAAATTCAAGCAATAAAAAAACTCAAAACACCAGAGAATAAAACGGAGCTACAACGAGTGCTTGGAATGGTCACATATCTGAGTAAGTTCATTAAAAACTTATCACAAATCACAGAACCATTACGAAAACTACTTCTAAAAGAAAACGCGTGGCTATGGACAGAAGAACAAGAAGTAGCATTTGAAAAAATCAAAGAAGTATTGTCAAAGCCACCCACTCTAAAATATTATGATGTAAATGCACCGGTCACACTATCTGTAGATGCCAGTTCCACAGCAGTAGGTGCCGTTCTATTGCAAAACAATCAGCCAGTTGCTTATGCTACTAAAGCCTTAACAAAGGCTCAACAGAATTACCCGCAAATAGAAAAAGAAGCTTATGCAATAAGATTCGCTTGCAATAAGTTCCACCAGTATGTATACGGCAAGAAGTTAACTATCGAAACGGATCATAAGCCGTTGGAGATAATATTTAAAAAGACAATAACAAATGCTCCAGCTAGGCTACAAAGAATTCTCTTTGACGTAATACAATATCATCCGCAAGTTATTTATAAAAAAGGCAATGAATTATATATTGCAGACACACTGAGCAGAAACTGTACACACGAAAAAGATATACTAGAGGAGGAAGAAGAACTGCAAGTACAAATCATTCTGTCAATGACAGAAGAAGCTCAGAATGATCTAAAACAAGCCACTGAAATAGATGACGAACTGAAAATACTAAAAAAGACAATTCTAAATGGATGGCCAGCAGAAATAACAAGTCTAGATCCGAAAATTCTACACTATTGGAATTTCAGAGAAGATCTCTCGTACTACAATGGCTTAATATTTAAAAGCCAAAAAGTAATAATTCCTGTAAGTTGCAGAAAAAGAGTATTAAAATGTATCCATGAAGGCCATTTTGGAATACAATCATCTATCAGAAGGGCAAGAGAGTCAGTTTATTGGAAAAATATGGCTCAAGAGATCACTGATTACATTAACAAATGTCATATTTGTCAAAAAACACAAAGAAAGCCGTTAAAAGAGCCATTAATTAATAAACAAATTCCTAAAAGACCTTTTCAAATAGTCGCTTCCGATTTATTTACATTTAGAGGAAAGGACTATTTACTAATTACTGACAGTTACTCTGGTTATGTGGATATTAAGAAATTAAATCAAACGACAACAGAACAAGTAATACATAATTTAAAACAATGGTTCGCGACTTTTGGAATTCCTGAGAAGTTAGAATCCGACAATGGTCCGCAATACAATTCCACTAAGTTCAAACAATTTGCTAAAGATTGGCAATTTCATCACAGTACGTCTACTCCAGAATATCCACGTTCCAATGGACTTGCAGAAGTAAGAGTCCAAACAGCTAAAAACATACTAAGAAAATGCTATGAAGACAACACCGACATCCAGCTAGCATTACTTAACTACAGAAACACACCCAGAGCTAACAAATTATCGTCACCCAATCAAGCATTGATGAGTAGAGTCACCAGAACTCTACTACCTATCTCAACAGACAAACTGAAGCCAAAAGTTGTAAATATACATCACAACTTAAGCAAACAAAGAGCTAAACAAAAGAAATATGCCGATAGAGGTACGAAAACTATCCCGAATATGAAAGCAGGAGAACAAATAAGATTAATGGTTGATCATAGAAATTGGCAGCCGGCTAAAATAATAGAAAAGCTCCCCGAACCACGTTCATATATAGTACAAGATGAATCTGGACATAAGTATAGAAGAAATACTTCTCAAATCACACCAGTTCCAGTTCAAGAAGAAAATCAACCAGAAGATCGAAACAATTCAAATACCGAAATAGTTCCTGATGAGAAACAACAAACCAAAGATATTACTACCGACCTACCGACTTCAAGAAGTGGACGAATCATAAAACCTGTATTAAGATTAAATTTATAATGTTTTGTTAATTATAAATATTTATATTGCTTATTAAAAAGGGAAAGATGTGACATGTATGCCATCTAGATTATAAGGTAACAGCTATGTAACATAACCTGTATTACCGGCATTAATAAATGGTTCGTAGATGTAACAGGTACTAACATCATTCTTGAAGTTGCTAAATTTGAATAATATCACAACCCATATCAGTTACAATATTCTATAATAAAGTACGCCCGATATAAATAACATGTTATATTTTTAACTAAGCCAAATTTATCCACAGCTAGTACGGTTGTGAGGTCGTGATGTGTCTTGTCTGATCGTGTAGATAAGCA
The DNA here is from genome assembly GCA_035578165.1 of Stenolophus ochropezus. Lineage (NCBI taxonomy): Eukaryota > Metazoa > Arthropoda > Insecta > Coleoptera > Carabidae > Stenolophus > Stenolophus ochropezus. The sequence continues at coordinate 9,494,769 of JAQOWZ010000012.1, read as the reverse complement.
ACATAGCTCGCCCTGTCCAATTAGATGGATTACCACACAACGGCTCGTTGTGTGCTGACCTTGCAGACACTGTAGGTTGACAAACTGTATCACTAAAATGCAAGTAAAACATATCATAAAAAAGGTACCTCAGGTACTTGCGGCCCTGTTTCACATAGGAGTGTTGTGCCATGGATAAATGAATGAAATTTACCCATGTCACGCTAGGATAGGTGACCGAATGTATTTTTTCCAGATGGTGCTACTAATTTGAATAAATATGTAATATCTAAAAAAATATGTTTTGTTAAATATTTTGAGACGCCCAACATTGGTCAAGGGATCATCCGCACGCCTATGGATTACACGCCTGGACGCTAAAGCCAGATGGCCAAACCACTTGAAAAGATCAGTCTGCGAAACGCTGAGTCAGTACCTACGTGGTTGATATGTAGATTCTAGAAGGTTCTACGATCACGCGTCTGTTTAGAAGGGAGACACTACCCCGAACGACCGTAGATCTGCAGGAGTGACGAGGGATATTTTGTATATATCAAATCAAAATCTGTACTCGATGAGTCGAATCCAGGACTCCAAGTATGCTTGGCTTGTCCGAGGTATGTTTTCCTGATCTCCTTGACTCCACTTCTTTACATCCTCCTCACTGGGACCGTCTATGAGTAGCACGAGGCCAATATCTAACACTTAGATGACCTAGTGGACGCTCTAAACCCACTGTCGTGAGTAGCACTATTCTGATGTCTGGCATCTCGATGTCTGGTACTTAGACGACCTACTGCATTCTCTGAAACCGTCTCCGTGTTTATTTCCTATTAAATTCCACTACCAATGCGCTGCTCGGACAAACTAGGTACGTGTTTACTACATTTTTTAATACAAATATTGTTTTATAGCTGTCTCAATTAAGTATAACCAATCTGATCGCGTTGACTGTGAGTCCTCCGTGATCGGTTCGTTTGACCGAGAGCTCTTGTGGCCGGGAGAACCGTGAGCTCAAGGGCCGGACATTACGAATCAGACCATATAAAATATAAACAATGACCCCCTAAGAAAACAGAGCGCCCTATAAACAAAAGAACCAATAAATATAACCTATACAAACCAGCACACTCACAATTGCAGTAGTAAGCAACAATATCAGACTAGATTTCTGTCATATAATTTTACCATATATGTTTATAATATATTATTGGGACAATCATTATGAATCAAATGCAAGCTTTATATATTTGTCAATTTGTCTCTTTACCTGAGGTTTTGGCTGTGGTTTCTAGCACTTTACGAATTTCTTAATTATAAATAAATGCACAAGATACATATTTTGTCTTTATTTTGGAGTGAATATTATTCTTTTATTTTATCAACTGTATTACGATAATGAAGGGTTATTTATTTAAATAAACAATATAGGATAAGTTAAACCATCCACTAGACAATCTTTGGCTAATTATGCATACAGGAGAAGGGGTACGTAACATTTCAGTACCCAGGAAAAATAATAAAACTAAGAAGCAGAAGCACTTGCTTAATATAAGGTAATGGGAAGGTTAGAAACATGCATACGGATGACATAAAAAGAAATGTAATAGAAAATGTTGAAAACAGCAAAGAAATCAAAGGAAACTGAATCCATGAATCAAGATCAAGAAGAGTTGAAGGATTGGGTAGATAATCAGACTTCCACATCTAACCCTTTACCCAATGATAAACCTAATACCCCTCCAACCATAAGAATATCCTTTCGGTCTATTAAACCACCCGATCGTCCTAACCTTCAAATGTGAGGGGAAAAAGTTGTTTTGTATAATTAATCAAATATATGATTTAAAAATATTATTTAAAATTATTATGTTAAGTCAGTAAGTCTGCTTGCAGATAGTTTCATAGCGATGCCACGGAAGCGGCAAGGTTCTAAAAGGAATATAATAACTGTCTTTTTTTTAATAAATGTTATTTAAGCGTGCAACATGTTGTTATGTATTTACAAACACAACATTTTATTATAATTATTATAGATGAAGAATTAATATAAGACTAAGATGACATAAGAGGAGAACAAAACATGTCATTTTCATGACATGTCCAATGCAGATGTTAGCTTTTACCTTTTAATATATATTTTGTTGGTGCTGCTTTGCTGTTCTGCTAGCGCTAACCAGCTAACTACATTGAACGCACGCACCAAGTTTTTCCTGTATTGAATTTTTTATATAATATTTGATATTTAAATGAAAACATAGTTGCACTTTATTTTAGTTCAGTACTTCATTCTTAAGTTTGAGAAATTTTCGGTTTTGGAGATCTAATAATTACAAATAAAATGTTTTGCAACAATTTATTACATGCTTTATTCCATACATTTGAGATGAAATTTTCCCCATCTTCGACGGGAATATACATTATGTTATAAAGAAATATTTAAATGTTAAGTATTCATTTTTATAACCAATGCAATGGAATTATTAATTCAGGTAACAACAACATTGGTAAATATTAGAAAGACAATTTACGACTTAAAAGGGTGAGTACAATTTAAAAGAGAAGTTAGAAATTTGTAAAAACATTTTGAAACAAGTATGAACACAATAAATTACATGTACTAATTTAAACTATTTAAAACATTATTTTTTTAAGACTACACACATAAACTCATAACGAAATTACCAGTATGAAGAAGAAGATTTTATCAATCGAGCAAGAGGGACAGCGTGATGAAATTGTCCTTCGAACAGTTGTTTTCTTAAATTTCCCGTATTTAAAGGCCGGGAAAACATTTTTAACTATGATTTCAAAATATACGTGAATACTTGATTTATTTATTTGGATATTTGGGGGTTTTATATACTTTTTGTTAAAAAAATTAATGTTAAGAATTAGAATGAATTGTTTTATTTAATAATCGGCACTAGTTAGCAAGCGTTTTTAGGTAACACTCACGCTATCTTCACTACTTGAATTCTAGTGTCTTGGGTTCGATTCCACTGCGGGCAGGACTGTATGTAAGTATCCCTTTATATATACAATATTATTAATATTATTAATGAAACAAAATATGAATACGAAAGAGGTAGAGTAAATAATTAACTTTGTTTAACCCATTGTTATACAGGCTAATTACTCGAACACCTGAACATGTAAAATCATATTTTGGTAATTTCCTGCTTCCCTAATTATTTTAGGAAAAAAACATCTAATAGTAGTTGTAGAGCATAATTTCTGCATCTTTATCAATAAGTAAAATTAATTTTACTTGCCTTGTATGCTCAGAAATTAGGTATGAAATCACCCCAGAAATAGAGGTAGCCATGGAATTGAAACAAAAATTAAGTGTTACGGTTTATATGACAATTTTTGAGGTTACAAGGCAAGTAAAGTTAAGTTAACATGTTGATCCGGAAGTAGAATTTTATGCCCTACAACTGTTATTTGAAGCTATTTTAGTTAAAATAGTCAGGGAAGAAGAAAGTTACGAAGGTGTGATTTTACATGTTAAATCCATATGTTCGGGTCATAATCGTGTGTAACAATGGTTTAAATCAAATTAACGAGTCAGTCTTCCTCTTTCGTATTCATAGTCCTTTTTATTAAATGAAACAATTTATTTTAAGTTTTAACATTGACTATATTTTTCAACAAAAACCTTTGAAACCCAACAATATATAAATGGATAAGTCCAAATATAAAAAAAAAAACCGAAAATAACCAAGATTTACATCATTCTACTCCTAAGATTTAATTAATTTTGAATGAGTTTTGGTGTGACGATCTAAATGATACTTCCGAGAGAATGATTTACTACAGATAAGACACTGGTGATCTTTTGTACCGGTATGAATGGTCATATGTTGAACTAAATGAGTCTTTAGCTTGAATGATTTACTGCACGACTCACATTTAAAATCTTTTATTTTGGAATGTAATTTCATGTGAGTAGATAAATTAGACTTTTCCGTGAATGATTTATTACAAATATCACATTGAAAATCTTTTATTTTTGAATGAATTTTCATGTGTTTATCTAAATTAAATTTCAACAAGAACGATTTATTACAGATATTACATATAAAATCTTTAACTCCGCTATGGATTTTCATGTGTTTATTATAATTTGAGATATCTGAAAATGATTTATTGCAAGTGTCACACTGATAATTTTTTATTTTTGCATGAATTCTCATGTGTTTAACTAAAGAAGATTTGATCGTAAATGATTTTTTGCAGATAGAACAAGGAAATTCTTTAATTTCAGAATGAATTTTCTTGTGTTGCAAAAAATCTGACTTATGCTTAAATAATTCACAGCAAGTATCACACTTAAAATCTTTAATTTCAGGATGAATTTTGTTGTGTCGAACTAAACTAGATTTTAGTGCATACGATTTACTGCAGATATTACAATGAAAATTTTTATGGATTTTATTGTGCCGTATTAAATTTGATTCATCCGTGAACGATTTACTACAGATGTTACAACGCAAATCTTTTATTCTAGGGTGACTTTTCAGGTGTCGACACAAGTCAGTTTTACTTCTAAATAACATTTTACATAGAGTACACGGGAAAGCATCTCCTACTATTTTGTGTGGTATAACGTTAACGTTGCTTTGCGAGGAAGTAAGCACACTATGAAGCTTTATATGTTTTTTAAAATTATCCTTATTTGCAAATCTTTTTTTACAATTAGAGCACTGGAATTTTTTAATTCCGTTATGCATGACAATATGTTTATTCAAATCATATTTATAAGTAAATGTTTTTTTGCATAGGTTACACTGCAAATGTATTTTTTTTATATGACGCAACAAACTAGCACTACTTAACAATAATTTATAACAAACTTTACAGCGAAATTCTTTCTTTTTAAGAATTTCCTTTTTTGAATTGTTATTATAAATATCTGCCTCAGCTATTTTTTTAGACTCAGCTGAATTGTTCTGACACTCTCCCAGTACATTCGGTGTTAAATTCTCATCCTTTGTTTTGTATTCTTCTTGATTATGATACACATCGTTTACTAAATCATATTCAGCATATTCTTTCTTCAACATATTTTGCACCATTTTATTATAAAATTTTCGGTCTTCTGATGTTTCTTTTATTTTTTCTTTCGTAATAGAAATATTTTCTTCATTGTCGGAGTTTGTATCTATATTAGAGGATCCCCCACTTTTGTACAGCTGATACTGCGGTATTATAGTGAGTCTTTCTAGCAGAACGATCGGGTTGAGAAAAGCCCCGTGTATGTGCGACTGAATATTGGCAGTCCTTGAGAATCCTGGGCTGTCCCTGCTGCTACCCACGACGTTCATGCTGTCCGTGTTCAGCTGCATCTCCGGGGATGCGCTCACTCTTCGCAGCTCCAAGTCAGGGAATGTCCTGCTTACCGACAATGCAGTATTCAGAGATTCGCTGTTTATGTGCAGCTGAAGGTTCAGTGATGTTTGTTCCAACTCTTCTTTCTTACAACAAGTTTCTTCTAATTTTTCGAGTTTGAAGCAAGATGTGTCCGAGGCCTCGCAGGCCATGATACTGGTTTCTAGATGCCGATTGCTCTCCAAACTTGATTGTTTAAATTTGGTGAAAGCGTAAAGAGCCTCCTCACAAACGGAACAGATGCGCAGTGCAGCACTCAACCTGATGGTAGTCTGAAATATAATTTCCATTATAAGTATATATTCATAAAAAGTACAGAATTATCAATACTAAGTGATAGTTACGTGACCGGCAATTTTCCTTAATGACATCAAAGCTTTACTTCTTGAGAAACAAAGGTATTTGAGTTTATGTGTTTGCGAAACGACCACAAATCCTTTAAATCACCTCATTTTTTATTTTTTGATTGGAGGCTTTCCCTCTCTTGGCTCCTCTGATAAGTCGGCACTGATTATTAGTGAAGTGGTTAGGGTACGGTTTCTGATAGTGTGCAATGTTTTATTTGATTATGTATGCATTGAAATAATTGATTAAAATGTATTATTTAGTTTTATCACGAAACTTAATGTAATGTTATAAGGGAAGAAACTCCAATTAATCCAACTTCAAAATGGATAGTGAAGAATGGAAGAGCTAGATTACTATAGGACTTCTCGCTGAAGAAAATCAGTTAATACATATAAAAAATTATAAACTGCTAAAGAATCATGGCCAGCACTTCAAAATTACCTTCAAAAAGCGACATTATAACATAAAATGACCTTATTAAAAAAAGTTATACAATATGAAACTTAAAGAAAATGGAAATATGGAAATGCACATTAATAATATAGAAGATATTACTGATTACTGATCACTACTTACTAATTAATTATTGTTGCTCAAGAATTCACGGAGCTTTTATTAATTGCTTTTCTGTTAAACAGTTTGCCAGAAAGTTACGGAACACAAAACAGCGTTAGAAACTAGACCGGAAACTGATCTTACAAGAGATTTAGTGAAAAACAAATTATTACAAGGTTATAACAGGCGTCTACTATTAAATCTGGATAACTTTGAAGAAAATAAAAAAATAATTGAAAGGAAAATAGTTTAAAATTAGAAGATAAAATAATAATTTCACTACAAAGTCATATAAAATAAAAGAATGTTATTTATTTAAGATACAAGGACATTTAAAGAAATATTGTAGAAAATATATAGCGCGGAAAGACAAAAATCTTCAACAAAAGGCAAGTAAAGTTAATTTTGTTGATTTTAATTGTAATGTTTGCTTTGTTCTAAATATGGATAATCTGGAAAATACTTGATATATTAATTCGGGAGTTATAAGTTTCTTCATCAATCTCAAGTATCAACTAAAAGAAAGATTTTACCTGCTGATAGCACAATAATTTCATCTAACGGAAGATGAAACAGTATATTATACTGCAATAATTCCAATATCTTAGTTAAAGACGCCATATTTGTGCTAATATTGCACGGTAATTTATTATCTGTGATCAAATTGACGGAACTTGGTTTTGAAGTACAATTTAAAAATAAAATTGTATTATTCTTAAAAATAAAAAAGTAATAGCAAAATGATAGCTTTACGAATTGGACTAATAGACTTGATTACATAAGATATGAAGAAAAAGAATATAAATGTATTCACATATGGCATCGTTGTTTAGGATACCGAAATCCTCCAGCAATTAAATGTATGATAAATAAAGAATCAACAACATGAATAAAGTTTAAAAAATTTAACATATTTGCTTCATGTTAGCCTGCAATTTATTTTTCATTTTTCATACAAATTTCGAAAATTATAACAGTCCGAAACAGAAGCAAGGAAACAATTATACCTACATAATAATTTTATGTATCGTGTATGTGCAGCGCTTTACAACAGAATCCGATTCGATTAAGTTAAGTCAGTATAGTTAGGTTAGGTTAGGTTAAATTTGGTTAGGCCAGATTAGGTCAGGTTAAGTTAGTTCATGTTAGGTTAAGTTAGGTAAGATTAGATTAGGTCAGGTTAAGTTAGATTAGCTTAGGTTATGTCAGTATCTCTCCTCAATGTCGTTACCTTGTCGTGGTTGGAGAGCTAGCGTGGCGGACCCGAACAGACGTGAACAGGCTGGTTAAGCGGGGGAGCACAAGGAGGTCTTAAAACACCACCAGGTGCTCTTCTAGGGCATTGGCATGCCTGCCAAGGTATTAAGTTACTTCCGTGCAGTATTGCCTGGCCCGTGCTACGCTGGGGGGTACCTGCCTTGGACGTAAAACTCTACAGTGTGGGTACTCTGGGCTACACAACGTACTGAACGGGAAAACCCAGACTAAAGACGACATGCTCATGACTGTTATGGTCGACAGTTATGAGGCGGGTCATGGGACCAGACCACTTCAGGAAACTGGGCGCATCCTGTAGTACTGAGCCTCGGGTTGATTGGACTCGTTGGCCCTATAAGGCACCAATCTAGGAGAAGGCTACTCCGAAATTAAACCACGGGCAGGCAGTGGCTCGAGAGTTCTGGGGAACAAACTGCCTAGGAGAAGGAAAACTCCGAAAGAAAACCACAAGAAAGATCGTAGATGAATGCAATCCTGTCTTCTGTTACAAGCGACAGGACTAGACGACGGGGGTCCTAGCAGCGAAAACTCGGGAAACTTGAGCGGCCCTCTACGACCAGTACACGATACGGATTACCCAGCTAGGCGAAAGCCTGGGCTATGTCGACAAAGGCGCCGGGGTCGCTGGTCGGTTGGATGGTAGACCTCGGTTAGCCCTACTTCGTAGCCTTACCGGGGATTGGGAAGAGTCTCCATGGGAGCTGGAATCCGTAAATGACTGTGCTGCTGCTATGTCTTAGCACAAGTGCACCGGGACGAGTACCTGTTGGGGCCAAGGCCGTGACCAGCCGGAAGAGACGGTTACCATGGATGGCCCAGCCATGGCGACCACGGTGAGCTCGGAGGGGGAACCCACTAAGATGGAACCGCCTAGAGGAACGTCAGCCTCCTTCAGGACGTTCAAAGGCATGTATTTTGCGGACCGGAAGGAGGGCTGTAACTACGCGCGTCCATAGGTGGACCTGCCCAGAGCATGCGTCGGAGCATTCCGTGGTAAGTGGCCAAACTATTTCACTTATGGCTTCTTCCAGAATTTATAGCGGGGACAAAAGGGGGGACAAAAGGACGAAGAAGAGAAAAAGACAGAACAGACCGGAAAGACAACAATCAGAACGTCAAGGGTGAACTCTGCGCCTGGCAGCGTACAAAACACTGATACTTTAAACATGGCAACGACAACGGATGACGATACGGTATTTGTAGAAAGTTCTGGGGGATTTTCCGAAGTGTTAGGAGTCGCCAAGGGAAGTGTCCAAAGACTTTCGCTAGGACCGGAGCTTACGACAGGGAAGCGGCAGAGAAGCGAGGACCTCTCTCCTAGCGACGAAACCAAAAAGGAGAAAAAGGGGGACTCGGTTGAGGCTCGTTTTCAGCTAAACCTGAAGGAGAGTCTCGCTCAGCTGAAGAACTGCGTAGAGGAACTGGCGAAACAGGTGGCTGCAACGACAAATGTAAAAACGGAGATTAAGCGTGTCACTGAGACCTTGAAAAGGAAGATGGGCACGTTTGAGAAACGTTGGGGCGATCTCGCGGACAGGGTGGAGCCAAGTACTTCGAGTAAGGGTAGCCAAACTGATTTTCCGGTTGGGGCCAAGAAAGATCGGGCGACGGCTGACGACGTTAAGCGCGGCATGAGGGAGACGAAGGACATTCAGTCCTTCACTGCGAATGCCAAACGGAGTTGGCCAGCGGACGCATACACCTGCACCCAGGAGGTAACCTTGGCGGTTACTGACGTAAGGGAGGGGGTGGTCATATTAGGAACACCGGACCTCATGCCAAACGGGGTACAAACGATAGACGTGGATGTTGGAAACGAGATAGAGGGAGCTCCTAGCAAGGTTGTCTATATGAGTAATCGTGTAGAGGTTGCTACTGGGAGGGAAATAAAGGTGTACAACAGACACATATATTACCTGATTGGCGAAACGAATGGGGAGGGAAAGAAGGAGGTAACTTTGGAAACCCTATATGGCTACCTGAAACTCGTGCATGCTGGCGCGGCTGAAAGGGAGCATAAGACTATTTTTATGCCTAAGATTGGGTGTGGAAAGGGTCGACTTGACTGGGGAATCGTCAGGAAGCTGGTGGAGACGGTTTTCTATGAGAGCGGTATTAAAGTCTTAGTATGTATCCCTAAACCTAACCCGAAGAAGACCGCGAAGAAGGAAACGAAAAGAGCGACGGACACGGACAATGAAAAACCTGAGGAAAGCCAAAGCCACACTGAAGGCCAAGAAACGTGGGCGACGGTGGTGAGGAAAAGTAGCAAAAGGCGAGAGCCTAAAGCTGCTCTTACCAAGAAACCGGCCCCACCGACTAAAGCAGCCAGTGCGAAGCCACGAAAGCGACCAGAAGCAGTTGTGGTTAACGCTGCAGGCACCTCCGTGCCGCAACTGGTTAGTGCCATCAAGGCAAAAGGCGGACTAAAGGAAAACGGAATAACAATTACCTCGATGCGGACGACAAAGCAGGGCAACCTGCTTCTGGAGGTCGCACGGGAGCCTGGGCTAGCGACTAAGCTGAGGGAATGCGTAAGCAAAGCCCTCGGTAAAGACGACTGCGCTCGGGCGCTGACAGGGGACAAGCCGGTGCAGCTGCAGATACTTGACATAGAGGAGGGGCTCACCAAGGAAGAAGTACTACGGGAAATGAAGTATGCGCTCGGAGATGACGTTGGAAAACTGAAGCTCCTTGCGCTGAAGAAGGCGCGAGCTGGAACCCAGGCAGCCATCCTTTCGACGAGTCGGGAGGTAGCGGAGATGCTACTTTCAGACCGGAAAGGTAGGATTCCGATAGGCCTGGTTTCATGCAAAGTACGTCCTTGGGTGGATCCCCTCCAATGCTTTAAATGTCGGGGATATGGCCACACTGCAGGAGCTTGCAAAGGCAAGGACTTCAGCAACTGCTGTTCCAACTGTGGCAAAGAAGGGCACATTGCGAAAGACTGCAAAGATGATCCCGTATGTCTAACGTGCGGCACCAAAGGTCATCGGAGTGGAACATCGAAATGTTCGAAGCACCGGTTTGCGTTGGAAGAGGCTAAGAAAAGAACGCAATGGCTACTACAGTAATACAGGTCAACGTCGGAAGATGCAGAGCGGCACATGACCTGCTGTTCCAAACAGCGAAGGTCCACAAAGCCGACGTCCTCGCCATCAGCGAGCCCAACCAATACCTCGGTAGCGGATGGGTATGGGATTTGCGGAAGGACGCTGCAATCGCGATCACGACGACTAGGGTCACTGTCGATGACAGGGGTTCGGGAAACGGCTTCGCGTGGGTTAAGTTGGATAGCTGTGTTTTGTACAGCTGCTACTTTTCCCCTAACCGGCGGAACGAGGAGTTCGAACAATTTCTGCTCGAGCTCGCACAGAGCATGACCGAACATACTGGGGCCAAGGTGATCGTTTGCGGCGACTTTAATGCGAAACACCCAGAATGGGGTTCCCCGAGAACGGATCCGAGGGGAATAACACTCGCAGCCTGGGCGGCTTGCATGGACTTGGTAGCGACTAACTCCGGGGATAGACCAACTTTTCAGCGGGATGGCTCTTCGAGCCATATCGATATCACGTGGGTAACCGCGAGTTTCTACCCACACTTGGAAAGATGGGAAGTCCTAGAGGAAGAGACTCTAAGCCTCCACAACTACATCAAGTTCTGCATACGAAGCCAAAGACCTGTATTGCAAGTAGAAAGCAACAACATTGCGAGGGGATGGGCCATGAGGGGAGGGGAGAGAGAGCTGGAGAAGATCGGCGAAGAAGTGCGCACATGGCTGAACGGCATCACCGAACCCCCTGACACCCCAGATAAACTTGTGCGCTGCCTTCGGGCGGTGTGCAAGCGAAATCTTCGACAGAGGGGGGTTAGTGGTAGGCCCGGGGTATACTGGTGGAACAAGGAGATAGCAGCTCTTAGGCGCAAAGCTCTGGCGGCGAGGAGATGCTACCAGCGAAAGTTGAAGAGGCATGGGAACGATGCCTGCGAAGCGGAGAGAGAGAGCCTGCGAGAAGCCCGAAAGGCGCTGAAAGCGGCAATCAATCTCTCGCAGAGGAGGAAATGGAAGGAGTTGATCGATGCTGTCGATGACAACGTATGGGGGAAGGGGTACAAGATCGCGGTAAAACGCATCAAAGGGCTCCAGCCCTCAACGGCGCTCGGAAAACGACAGCTCGAGGACCGTGTAACTTCTTTGTTCCCCCAGCAAGGGAGAACGAACTGGATACCGACGGTGGTAGCAGAGAAGCCAGAGCCTTTCACAGTGCAGGAGATGGAAAGAGCTGCTATGAAGATGAGGTCCAATAAAGCCCCTGGGCTAGACGGAATACCACCAGAAATGGTGAAGATTGCCGTGCAGGAGATGCCACACGCCGTTGTGAAGGTCATGAACCGCGCACTGGAGGAGGGGATCTTTCCTAGCAAGTGGAAGACGGCTCGCTTGGTTTTAATACCAAAGGGGGGAAAGCCGGGGCAAGTACGACCGCTCTGCCTACTCGATGCTGCCGGGAAGCTGCTAGAACAGATGATTCTATGCAGATTGAAAGGCAGCCTGGAAAGAAATGGTGGCCTCTCTGATAACCAACACGGTTTCCGAGAGGGGAGAGGTACCATTGAGGCAATCCAGACCGTGGTAGACGCCGGAAGGAAAGCGAGGACTGGCACCATGAAGACCCGGAGGCTATGCGCTCTTGTCACGTTGGATGTAAGGAACGCCTTTAATTCAGCGAGATGGAAGCGTATCGTGGCCGAGCTCCGTAAACGAGGAACGGAACCTTATTTAATAAGGATAATCTGTTCGTACCTGGACGACAGGTACATCGTTGCGGAGTCCTCAGAAGGAGGGGCATGCTCTTACCCAGTCACGAGTGGAGTTCCACAGGGCTCAGTCTTGGGCCCCACACTCTGGAACGTCATGTACGACGAAGTACTTCGCCTTGAGATGCCGCAAAGCATGAAGCTAGTGGGATACACCGATGACCTGGCTGTTGTAACAGTGGAGAGATCCGTTGAACAGCTACAGTCAGGCGTGAACGACGCGCTAAGTAGGATACACGAGTGGATGGAGGAAACGCAGCTGGACCTTGTACCAGAGAAGACCGAGGCAATCGTATTCTCTGGAAGAAGGCAGCTCCCGGAAATCGTTTTCGAACTATGTGGAAAGGTGATTAGGCCACAGGCTACTGTCAAATACCTTGGGGTAACGCTTGACAAAAGCCTTACCTTTGGACCACATATTAGGAATGTTTCGGATCGCGCAGCACGGACAGGGTCGGCATTAAGCAAATTAATGCCCAACGTTGGAGGACCCACATTTAGCAAGCGTAAACTACTTGCGAATGTAGTTCAGTCGGTGATGCTGTATGCGGCACCCGTATGGCACGAAGCCCTACGATTCGACAATCTCCGCACACTAGCTTCAAGAGTACAGAGGAGATCTGCATTACGTGTGATCAGCGCTTATTGCACCGTGTCGGAGCAGGCGGCACTGGTCATTGCGGACATGCCACCTCTTGATCTTCTAGCTCAGGAAAGGGCGGAAAGACCGGCAAAGGCGAAGGAAGGAGTACAGGAGGGTAAAGAGCTAGCAAGGAAGAGGACGTTGGATCGGTGGTAGGAAAGATGGGCAAATGAGGAGAAGGGAAGCTGGACGCGTAGATTGATCCCCGATCTACGGCCATGGCTGCAACGGAAGCATGGAGAGGTGGAATACCACCTCACGCAGATGCTAACAGGCCATGGGTGTTTCGCGGCCTACCTTCACAGAATGAGTAGGTACGAGAGCGATGTATGTATGTTTTGTCCCTCTGTTGTAGACACGCCAGAGCACACGCTTGTAGCGTGCGAGCGATGGAGGGTTCTCTTTATTCTCTGGTCAAATTATGACAAATGAGGCATTGCTAATGCAAACACAATTTGTTCTGGATTAGATGTCTGCCAGCGTGTCAACTAATTAAAAATTTACTTGCATATACGGAATATGGCTCATTATCTTTTGGTTTCTCTTGTAGTAATTTAATTAAGATGGATGAATCAGTCTCTATTTGATCAAATCGTAAGAGGAATAAACCTTTGAATTGTTCCCACGTCATTCCCTGAAACGATACTTGCGACAACCATGTAGATGCAGAACCAGGTCTTCCTCAGGAAACACCTTCGTCCTTGTAATCACGGATTGGTTTTCTAAATTTACTTTAACCTTTGCGCTACGCCAAGCCACAGCTATTAAAATCTGTTAAATTGTAGAGCGCGATGTGTTTCTTCTCTTCGGAGTTCCCGAGATTATTATGGTCGATAACGGCGTACAATTTCGAAGTACTTAATTCCAATCCCTGTTAAAGAATTACAAGTAAAAAATATCACGTTTAATTTACGAATTCATAGATTCTGAAGGAAACAACCTAGGAAGTGGCATGTAAAAGACCTTAAGGCCGTTCCATCTGACATATTTGTGTAGCGGCCATCACCAAAATTTCGCCTAAGTACCCTCCTGTATTCGTTAGTGCGAATTATTGCTACTAAAAGTTGTCGGTCAACGCGCGGAGAGACTGACCGGTGATCCCTTCTTGGCTAGCGGACATCTAGACAGTTAACTCGTCGTACTGCGCAGTCAGTTTCTATCTTGTCTAAATTTTCCCGATTTTGGTTGTTACCGCTTTGATTGTTGTCGTGGGAGTTTAGCTACTAAGTAATGTTTTTTTAATTCTGGCCTAGTTAAAGCCGTGTTTTTTTTGCTAGGTATTAAGCCTGCTACGCAGCCAACGTACTGGCGGTCTCGTGTCTGTTAGGAATTTTTTTGGCCACCACTAGCGTTCGCTAATCAAAATTTTTTATGCTTTGATTTACTCAATATTTTTGGCAATTTCGGTTTAACTTCAAAATTTATTTAGATTTTTGTAAACCAGTAATTTATTGTTTAACTTTCTTCCTTTTAGCGTACTTTACCTTGCCCGCTAGTTCTCCCGTGTTCCGTTTAAGGACACTTCATTTATTGTAATATTCTATATATTATTGTATTTCTGTTTAAACCTTTTATGTGGAGCACAACCTTTGCCCACTACGGATTTTAGTGCTGATGATAGTCACCTCAAATATTTTGTCTTTGCTATTACATTTAGTGAGAAATTAATTCTGTATAAATCCCCTTTTTGGACGAGCTTAACATTGTTCATCTGGTTCCTCGTGCCTGTAAAGACAGGCACATTCAATTTTGTAACCCTCCATTTTTAGTATTTCTGCTTAAATTTTAGTAGTGAAACCAACCTTCTTTCCTAAAGGTTTTTTTGTGTCCACGAGGACACTTCAAATTTTGCTTTGTAGTGTTATGAAGATATTTTAATGAGGTAGAGTAGCTAAAATAAAAGTCTGAAATAATTGCAATCAATATAATTAATTAAATAATTGTACACTATGATACGAAAATAACAATAAATATATAATACGCCAATCACGTCTTCTAATTTGGAACACCCTGAAAAGGAAAGTCAAAGAGTAAGCTAATGCTTAGTGAAACACATTGCACACAACTATATATCATTCGCACACACAACAACACTCACACTCAACAACAAACCAGGTAAGACGGGTAAAATTGAAAAGGATACTCCTCGAAAGGAGTGTCACATATCGAATCCACGATATGCCGGCTACCGAATCCACGGTAGCAGAAGAACACTCGAAATCCATCGAGCAACTTGACATCTCCCACAGTGAGTTATAACAAGGCTTCAGGAGTATGAGTGAAAGCCGAGTACAAACCCATACTCCACCTCCCCACCGAGATGCAAGCGAAACTAAGACACCTGTTCCAGCAGGGCACCGTTGGCACCAGGGTACCCTGGTGCGTCGCGCCTCGGCTTCACCCTCCTGTCAATGCAGTGTTAACGGGTTTACGCGCCGGGGATAAGGATAGGATAAAATCAAGATCACACTACAGTAAATATACTGTCTCACACTCAGTAACTCATAGGTATTGTGTCTCACCTATTAAACCAAACACCTCTGACACTTATCTCACGACTGCCAATAGAGTACTGATTCAAATAAACAATAACTGCATGTTATAAACTCTGTGTTATCAAACACATTGTAACTAATTAATTCAATTAAGAAAGATTGGGAGTGAAGTAAGTTGTTATCTAATGCTTGAAAATAATTACCCTTTAACAGTTGTTACATATAGATAGTAGTATTTCTGTTTATAATACATTTCCTATCAGTTTAGCTCAGGTCCTAAATTTTGCTAATCATTCATTTACTTAATCACTTATTCCACTCTCATATTTTTCTTAGGAATATTTGTAATACATTTTCTGGAATTCACATTCATGATCATGTTTCAGTTCATCTCTAGACACAAACACAACATCCTATAACTATCTCTCCCAGTGTGGGTGTGGTGCAAATGAAGTATGCATTAAAATAATTTTATCTACAATTATTGAAATATGGGTACATTATACGTGTGATACTACATATAATATTCTACTCATATTACACAAGTGTAATATGAAATGTTATATTACACGCTACACTTTTCTGTAATAAATAGAGTATATAATTTAACACATAACATTTTAATAAACTGTTAATTTATTAATAATATATTTTTTATTATAAATATCAATATAAATGATTATAAAAGTATAATAAATACAATTTGAATAGTTATTCTGACATTTAAGTGCTACTGTGGCGCCATCTGTTAAGCTATATATGAACTACTCACACCTAACTGAATATTTAACAAATAATATCAGATTTTTTATATGCCTGTTAGTTGTAGATAAAGTATAGTATTTGACTCGCATAATATGGCTACATTACACTCGGATAATTAAATATACTCGCTACCGCTCGTATTTTTAATTACATCCTCGTGTAATATAGCCTACATATTATGCTTGTTAAATAATATACTATTCTGCAGTTTGCTTTACAATCGCGTTCGCGAATTTTATTTAACTTTGTGTTAACAATTCTCCCAAAAGTATTTCTTGCTATTTCTTAGTTCTTTGTTTACTACAGATTTTTCTGGTTTCTTACTTTGTTCTGTTCTGTAGTGAACATTTTACTTTTGGTAAAATTGAGTAAGTTCTCTGCGTAGCCTTTTTCGCGCTATCAGCTGCTCCGTTTGCTACTGTCAGTTCCACTAGAGCTCACCATTCGTGCGTCGTAACTTTCATTCAACTTTGCAATCATTTCGACATCCAGATCTATTTTAGCTACTATTGTACTGGATAGAAAGTTTTGACTGCAGTTGCTTGTAAAACACCTCACTGCGTTGTATAAATCACTAATTGTAAGTACTTTGATTTATCTTGATTCATGTATATTCAATTATTGTCTGTTATTTTATTTACCGTGATGCTTTATTGAACTTTCGTTATTCTGTGCAGTTATTTTTTACTCTATAATATACTCTCTGTTCTCATTCAATCGTTTTTTTTTTGCCCTGTGAGGTTTTAGACTTTATTTTTGCTTAGCAGAGAATTTTGACGAGACAACAGTAAGTTTTTATTTTCAAACAAATACCTGCCTTCTACTTGATTTTGTAGATGTTGTACATTTGACCCTGGTCTGGAGTGACTTGACCTGCCTGGTACTTCGAGCTCCACACTTTTTGCTGTAAGCGAGCTTACCAACGTACAGGCTTGCTGTAGTCGGAGCAACAGCGAAATCTGACTAGCATTCTGAAAGTCGAGTCGACACTCGAGACATACCTCAATAGTCTCGATCAGCAAACCACCGATATTTCAAGACCACCAATCAGCCACAGACACCCTTCGGTGAAGCTCTAGGACGGTTGCTTACACGGCTTGCTACACACACTTTGGTGCCAGCTCACCAAGGCTACGACACGATTGTTCTGCACTCAATGCCGCACACCAGCCAGCTCGGACAAGGCGGGGAAACCTGCCCTGAACCCAACGGAAGCGTCCCTAGTTACGGTAAGTATACTCTGTTCAAAGATATTTCGTTATGGCTTTAACTTACTAAGCCTGTGGTTAACCGTACACAGCAAGACATTTTACCTGTTGGCACTCAGGGTAGGATTGCAAAATATTTAAATTCGGAAATCTCTAATCTAGTATGGCACTAATGTTTAATTGCAATATTTAATTAAATGACGAATTGTTATACAATGATATTTTTATGTAACATTTTTTTTTTGCTTCATTATCATTAATAATATTTGTACAAAATTCTCCGTTTCATTATTAAAATTGAATTAAAATGGAAAATATTGAATACATACCTGTCCTTGCACCCCTATAAATCAAGCTAAAATCCCTAACAACAGTCCCGCTGAGAGAGCCATAACGAAATATCTCTGAACAAGGTATAGTATTTTGTTAATTTTAAATTTTCCTTTTTTTTTCGTCGAAAATTCATTTTTGTTATTATTTACTCCATTTTTTGCTCATTGAAATTTCGACGACTATCATTCGAGCATCATCGGTGTTTCAGTGCACAACATTCATCACTATTCCTCTCAAAAGTGCTGATGGCGTCTAACACCTTTGTTTTCACTTCTGCTCACAATTCCCGACCACGTCCTATGACTTTTGCTCACGACTTATCAGCTCCGGGCACAGTTTTTGGTGCCCTAGTCGAACGTCTACCCAAGGTAGGTACCGATTACGTCACGATGTCAATACTCAAAACCAACAACTCAAAATTGTTAAACTTTGTCTTGAAGGAAAAACTGATCACAAAGACATTACCGAAACGATAAAAAGTATCAAAAAAAATATTATTGGCCTTATCGCCATAATTTAGTTCAAAATTATATTCGTGCGAAATTTGCCCTGAAAATAAATATGAAAGAAATCCTATAAATTTAAATTTTAGTTGTAATACCTACTAGCAAAAAACCTTCAGAAATCATTCATATGGATGTAATTTCATTTGACTTCGTTAGAAATTGTTAATAAATTACTCAAATTCCTTTCACAGTGTGCTATCCCCGATAAGATAGTTTGCCATATCGGAACAGAATATAATAATATGATAGTAAAAGCATTTCTGACTCTTCATAAAATTAACATTTATTTTGTAAGCAATTCGAATGAACAAATTGAACAGTTTAATTCTACTCTTATATATATATATATATATATATATATATATATATATATAACACATAAGACTTGTAAATCTGAAGTTTTTTACAAATAATTAATAAATGCTACTAATTTATGTAAATTTAAAATATAATAACATAGAAATTAATCTCAGCAACTAATTTAATTTTAATATTACTGAGAGGGATAAATGTCTTTGATTTTTGGTAAAATACTATCAAAAATATATCCTGTTTAGTACGAAATGAAAACACTCAGCTTTTATTTTTTTGCTAAAAATTGTCAGAAGTAAGTCGTGTTGACTATCAAATGAAAGCATTCTACTAGGGCTGGCATGCAGAAATAAAAAAATTTGCCATGTCGACCGCCATTTATTTTTTGTGAAAAGCTGTCAGAAGTATGTCGCGTTTGGTATTAAATGAAAAGGTTCGATGAGAGCTGGTGTATAGAAATGACAAAAATTTTGCATGTCGATTGCATTTTGTTTTTGCTAAAATATGTCAGAAGTAAGTCGTGTTTGGTATTAAATGTGAAAATACTCGACAAAGGCTGGTCTGTAACTGTAAATATGACAAAAATTTGCTGTCCACCGACTTCTGTTTTTGGCGAAAAGTTGTTAAAAGTATGTCGTGTTTAGTATTAAATGAAATAACTCGGCTGGCGTGTAGAAATGATGAAAATGTTCCATGTGGTTTACCTTTTGTTTTTTACAAAAATTTGTCAGAAATATGTCGCGTTTGGTATTAAATGAAAGCACTTGACAAGTGCTGGCATGAAAAAATGACAAAAGTTATAGTCTGACAATAGCTCTCGAGTTGACGTTTAAATTGTTTTGTGGTTGGGGTATCTATTCAAACTTTTCCCTGAGTGAAAGAATTTACAGAAATGTGACCTTTATGCATTCTGCTACGTGGTATAGAATTCTACAAAATCCATTGATACGAACTGTTTGTTCTAGGTACCTATATAAGCACAGGATTTGGAAATCCCACAGTAACATTAGCAGACTTAACTTAATGTAGATGGATGTAATGGAAATAACAAGACTGGAATGTATTTAAAATTTTAATACTGTTAATTTCCATGTCATACAGTTATTCATCTACATTAAGTTAGGCGTGTTAATGTTACTTTGGGATTTCCAAATTCAGTGCTTAGCTGGGTACCTGGAATAAATAGTGTATACTAATGGTTTCGTCAGGAAAAAACTTTGATTAGATACCACAACCATAAAACAATTTAAACGTCAACTCGAGAGCTTTTGTCAGACAATGCCCTGTCAATCGGCTTTTCTTTTTTTTGCAAAAAGTTGCCCAAAGTTTGTTGTGTTTGGTATAAATGAAAGGGTTCGATGAAAGCTGTCCTGTAAAAATTGACAATAATGTTCCATATCGATTGCCATTTATTTTTTTACTAAAGAATGTCAGAATGTCACTGAATAATTAAATTGCCCAGCAACCTCCACAACTTTGCTGATTACGGTGTTCTTCTATAGTATTTTATGCAATTCGATAGAGGTCGTCTTTAGTTCGAACAGAGATATTTGGAATTGACCTTCATAGCATGCATTTTTAAAGGCTCTGTGAAGCCTAAGTTTCTTGGGATAACCTTTAAGTCCGGATGGCTGAGCGTCAACTGCGCCGACAAAGCCACCGCCGAGTGGCTAATAGGCAAAGTCGACAGCTTAAAGCCTTGGGAAGGAGCCCATCTAAAAGCTGGATTTGCCGAAGTCCAGCATTGTAAATTCATATTTCCCTAACAGCAAAAATAATCCAACAGATCAGATATTGAATCTGATAGAGGGCCAAAACGAGGGCCTGGATACGCAGCAGTGGAGGGTTTTAAAGAGGACAGATGAGGGCTCGGCAGTGCTTCTTACACTGTCCATAGACTCGACGTCCTCAAGCACCCTTAAAAAAGCTGATTTCAAAATCAGCTACAAATTTGGCCAAACAACGATTAGGCTAAAGGGTAAAAAACCCAACAAAAAGCCTACCGACGTCACTGGCAAAAAAGCCACTACCAGCACTGCTACAGGTAAGCTTAACATAAAAAAGGAGGCAGGTAATAATGCCACCAATATTAACACTGGAAATTCCAGATTAAAAGTAGGTAAAGGTAAAGAGGCTGCTTTAAAGCCTCTACCCAATCCCATACCTAAACACTTCAAGACACCACGGGCCGTCGGAATCACGCACAAAGGGAAACAAGTTCCTAGCTGCGACGTGGCTCTGAACAAAACGTGATGTCCAGCAGTAATATAAAAATGCTGCAAGTGAATCTTCAACACTGCAAAACTGCCTCTGATGTGTTGAACAAAACATTCACCACCACTAACACCGATATAGTGCTAGTTCAAGAGCCTTATGTGTATGGAGGCGTAGTAAGGAAACTTACTACACCAGTAGGTAAGTTAACCTACTGTAACGAACCAGATGTCATTCCAAAAGCAGCACTGCTCATTAAGACATCGATTAAATTCGTAACATTAAATAAATTTATATCTAGGGATTTGGTAGCTGTAGAAGCTACACTGCCTATATCAGGAGGTACGCAAGAGGTAATCATTGCATCGGCGTATTTCCCGGGAGACACGATGGAAGCCCCACCTCCGCTGGTAAGGGACCTGATCTCCTACTGCAAACATAGAAACAGAAACCTCATCCTAGGATGTGATGCAAACGCACACCATACAGTTTGGGGTAGTACGGACATAAATACAAGGGGTGAGTACCTTTTCGAATTTATTTCTAGTACTAACATAGATATAATAAATAGTGGTAAAGAACCCACTTTTATAACTAAAACAGGCGAGAGGTATTGGACATTACGTTAGCCACTCCTCAAATTAGCTCTGAAATATATAATTGGCATGTCTCAAATGAAGCCTCAATATCGGATCATAGATATTTAAGGTTCGAGATAAAAGCTAATAAAGAACCTAAAACTCAAATTCGTATTCCGAAACTAACAGACTGGATCTTGTACGAAGGCCACTTAGTGTGAAGTGGAAGAACTTACGAAAATTAATATAAACACAATTGAGGAACTGGAAACAGCCTCTATTGACTTTCATAATGCGCTACACACAGCATATGAAAACAGCTGTACAGTAAATCTTCGACAAAGTACTAGGAAAGTACTTTGGTGGACCGAGGAGCTAAGTAAACAAAGAGTCACTGTTAGAAGATTATACAATAAAACCAAAACCAGTGGCAGCGATGAGAGCTGGGAGCAATATAGAAGTGCCCTAACCTCATATAATAAAGAAATTCGCAGATCTAAAAGGAATGCATGGCGTAGTTTTTGTGAGGGCTTATCAGAAACGCCCACGGTAGCTCGCCTTCAAAAAGTCCTATCAAAAGATCATACGAATGAAATAGGCCTACTAAAGAAACCAGACGGGGTCTTTACGACAGATTCAAGGGAAACATTGGAGCTTTTTTTAAGCACACACTTCCCAGGATCGTCGTGGCCAGTTGAGGAGGAGGACATTTCCTCCGGAGCTACAACTAAGCTAAGCTTAATTAACAATCTTAACACTGCTAATAATATTTTTACAGAAAACAGAGTTGAATGGGCGATAAATACTTTGAAACCCTACAAGACACCTGGTGGAGATGACATTTTTCCGGCACATGTAGTCTTTATACCTAAAGGCCGAGGGCGTCCAAGCGTCCAGCCTAAGTCATACAGACCCATTAGTTTATCATCATTTATACTGAAAGGTATGGAAAAGATCTTAGATCATTAGAGCATTAATAAATATAATGTCAGACAGCCAGGCAGCTTTAAAGGCATTGAATGCCTTCACATGTAAATCAAAGCTAGTCTGGAACTGCAGGGAGACCCTCCAATTGCTATCCGAAGCAAACCAAGTCACCCTACGGTGGGTACCAGGGCACGAGGGAATCCTAGAAAACGAGAAAGCTGATGACCTTGCAAAAAAAGGGGCTAAACTTTCATACCACGGGCCGGAACCTTCATGTGGTCTTCCACAAAGCCACTATAAGAAGGTGGTCAAAAACTGGGAGAAATCTGCCATATCCTCATACTGGAAAAATATTCCAGGCCTCAATCAAGCTCGGAAATTCATTTCCCCAGCTTCCACAAACGCCAAAGAGTTACTAGCTCTCAGCAAAAAGGATCTTAATATAATGACAGGAATTCTCACTGGCCACTATCCTTTAACCCGTTTTTTCCCATAGTTCCATTATTGGAACATGCAAGATTTTGCAAGTTAATACATACAAAGGGATTTGGTAGGTTTAGTTTCGTATCATTCCGTGTTCAGTGTGCTTTAAGTAAAGTACAGTTCTCGTTTCACTTAACGAAAAAGGGTAAAAACGTGATAAATACAATTTTAAATATTTCCTTTTTAACCAGAGGATAATGGCTCATAAAAAGTAAGTAATTTTTGAATAACTATTTTTTAAAAATCAATTATTATGTATTATAAATATTGTCAATATCTCTGTAATCAAATATTAATTATTCAATTATGAGTATTTCTTTTTGCAAATTTTTTATTACAATATAATTAATAATGTTCCAATTTTGGAACAATGGACACGGTAGGGTACAGGTGTTATTATTATTTGTAGACCTTTAACAACCGAAGATATAGCTCAATTATTAGAGGACGAAGATTTTTGGAAGGCGGACGTTTTCATAACACCACCAGAGGATGGTTGGGAGAGTGCAGAAGACAGTGGAGATGACGATGAGGATGCAGTTAACGTAAATAATCTGAATAGTCAGCAACTTCAAGCTCAAGCGATAGCAACAATTACTCATAGAGGGCAAACCTTGAATTTAGGAAATGAAAGCGACTCAAGTGATAACGACGATGAATATAATATACCTCTATCAGAACTACGTAAAAAAATTAAAACTCCTAAAGTCAGAAACTGGCAACATAATGCCGATCTCATAGCAAATACTTCTACGTTCGTTTCTAATATAAATACTATAGTTCCAGATGATGTTGTTTCTTGTTTCGAATTGTTTTTCGATGATACTATGTTTGAATATCTGACAGAGATGACGTTGTTATATAAAGCACAGAAAGGTGATCACAGCGTTGATATTACCACTAATGATATAAGGTGTTTTGTTGCAATTCTTTTATTGTCGGGTTATTCAGAAGTATCTAGATGGCGAATGTGGTGGGAAATAGGAACTGAAACATGTAATACATCCGTTGTAAATGCTATGAGACGAAATCATTTTGAAAAAATTAAAAAATATATTCATTGCGCTGACAATAACAATCTGCCACAAGGAGACAAATTCGGTAAAATGAGACCTTACTTTCAAAAATTGAATAACAAGTTTCGTGAATACTCAACATTACCTGAGAGATTGTCAATTGACGAAAGTATGGTTCCATATTTTGGGCGTCACGGTGCAAAACAATTTTTAAAGGGCAAGCCGATCAGATATGGATACAAAATGTGGTGTATGTGTGAACCATTGGGATATCTTATTCAATTTGAGCCATATCAAGGCAAAACAACAACTAAAACACATTTGGGTGTCGGTGGTTCTGTTATTATGAACTTGGTAGATACTCTTCCAGCAAATTTACCTTTCAAAATTTACGGTGATCGTTTTTTTTCGTCCTTAAAACTTGTTGATTATCTAAATAACAGAGGACTTGGATACACGGGTACCATAAAATATAATAGAATTGAGTCATGTCCTATTATGTCAGAAAAAGACATGAAGAAGAAGGAGCGAGGCTATTTCAATTATTGTACAGATACAAATAATAACTGTCTTATAACTTCGTGGAATGATAACAGAATTGTGTTGATGGTTAGTAATTGTGATGGCATAAATCCTACTCGACAAGCAAACCGTTGGATTTCGAAAGAAAAAAAGAAAATGCCAATTACTCAACCCTATGTTGTTTCACAATATAATCAATTCATGGGAGGTGTGGACAGAATGGACGAAAACATAGATAACTATAGAATATCCATAAGATCGAAAAAGTGGTGGTGGCCGCTCTTTGCATTTGGAATTGATACAGCTGTACACAATGCGTGGCAAATTTATAGAAAAAACTATGGCAGCAAATATGATCTTTTGTCATTCAGAAGAAAAATAGTACAGGTTTATCTAGCTAAATATGGCACTCCTTTATCTAGTGGAGGTCGACCAATTACACACAAAGAGATATCGTGCAGAGTTCCAGATCAAATTCGATTCGACAGACAAGATCACTGGATAATTTCAGCAGAGAAACAGAATAGATGTGCTCTTTGCAAAAAGAATTGTACAAAATCATGTGAAAAATGCAAAGTAAATTTACATGAAAATTGTTTTAAAAAATTTCATGTAGCTTAAATCAAGTTTTTTTAAATATTAATCTATTTTATAATTTAGTTTTGTTTTATATTTTACATTTAAATAAATGTTTGTCATGGCGGATATGTATAGAATACATGTACCCTACCATGCCCATCGTTCCATTATTGGAACACTAATTATAATCAAAATTAATAAAAAAAATACATAAAAAAGTATAACTTCCTTCTTAAAAGATCTTTCTAACACCGAAAAAAAGAAAAAAAAAGTTTAAATAAAAAAATTTAAAACCTGGGCAAAAACGGGTTAAAGTACTATTTGCACAAAATTGGTATAGCTGAAAATGAAACCTGTCGACTCTGTGAAGAGGACGAAGAATCGTCGGAACACATACTGTGCGAATGCCCAGCCGTAACTGTGCAGAGACTCAATAAACTAGGTAAGAGGTATCTTACGGCAGATGAGATCAAGAACTTGACTCCTGGAGCCATAATCGGCTTCATCAAAAATCTGGATCTACTTCCGGAAAACTAAGTAAGGGCTGTGTCACAATAGATCTTCTAGGTCGCGTTGACAAAAAGCGACAAAACGCTTAAACCCTCATATACATACATACATACATACATACAATCAGTCAAACGATCACTGAATAGTTATATTGCCCAGCAACCTCCACAACTTTGCTGATTACGGTGTTCTGCTATCGTATTTTATGCAATTCGATAGAGGTCGTCTTCAGTTCGAACAGAGATATTTGGAATTGACCTTCATAGCATGCATTTTCTATACAAATACCATAAAGTTTTGCAGGTATTTTTTTTATAGCTACATATATAACAATTATAATATCCTCAAAGTCATATACATACATATTAACAAATTAACATATTGTTATTATTCATCTATTCAAAATTATTCGATACAAAATGTCGTTATTCTACAATAATTTTGTCATTTTCACTGTCACTTTCATCACTTGATTCGTGAACATTAATAACAAAATCTCTGACATTACCACATAAAGTCCTATATTGTTGTTACATTTTAAATATGTTGTATATAATTCTACTAATTTTCCACAGATGTACTATTAACTTGTTCTTTAATTATCTCTATCACACGCTCTGAATTTGTTGGTGCACAGTTATTTTTTTCGTATTGTAGCAGGTATTCGCGTTAAAGGTCAAGAGAGAAGTTTATTGATAGCGGGTGTATAAGGGTCGCATCGTATCAGTCAGAGTGAGCAGAGTCATTGCAGAAAGTCAGTGTCGGTCAGTGCATGACAGTGACACGTAAAGTAGAAATAAATAAATAGTTGGTGATATAAATAAATAGTTGTTGATATAAATAAATAGCTGGTAATATAAAGGTCGTATAAATAAATACTGCGTAGTATTAAGTGTTTAAATTATTGTTCTTACTGTTTAAGTCTTTATTAACAATTATTATTCTTAAATTAGTGTATATATTTGTTTATTCATAGTGTTACTAAGTTTTATTATCTTTTTATAATTTATTATTCGTTTATTAAATTTAGATATATAAATAATCGTATTTTAATTATTTTAGTTACATATTACATATTAACAAATAAAATAATGTATTTATTTCCTACATTTTCCTTGATGGAAGCAAAACAATTTCACATTATATTTATTATAACAACGATATTTACCAATTTATTCCGCATACATGTATAATTTACAGAAGATTAATTGGACCTCCAATTGTTCGAATTATTTCTCTATTTTTTTTTTTGCAATTTGGGCGTCAATTTTATCTCATTTTTCTGCCATAATTTATTACTTCTTACTGACTAAGAAAATATAAATATAGGAAAGTACCGTAAAATAGATTCTTATTTACGACGAAATTCTGTCGGCTATACTTCCAAGAATCGAAAACTCGAACGCAAAAACAGGTACTGCGTAGAAACTAAATTATCTAAATGTTCGAACAACTGTTCTAATAATTGTAACATAACCGAAATTTATATGAACAAATAAATGTTATTTGAGTAGGTGTTAAGTGTTTTTTTTTGCTTATACTTCTTTCTTGCAATAAAATTTTGAAAAAGAATAAAAATTTCATCCGCAGGTTTCAGCCCTCTATACCTAATGTTTATTGTAATTATTTTGTAAATTTGTTGTAAAAGAAGTAAATAATATGATAATTTCATATATTTCATATACAGGGTGGCCCAATGAAAATTATCAGCGCAATTTTTGGCCAAAAAACGCTTGAACCCGTCATTTTTAGTATAAAGGGGGACACCTGAATGAATTAGTACCAACGGCATAACTTCAACCCTAAAGTGGGTGTGGACTGCACCTCAAAAATTTTAAATGGAAAAAGGTGTCAAACATGATACAGTTTGAAAGGCCTTTTAATTCTCTTTTCAACAGTTTTTTTATTTTTCAAATCCGATCATTAGCTCTAGAGAAATATCGTTTAAAACAAATTTTATCAGGTGTGCAAACCTGCAACCAAGTAGGCTTAAACAAATGACAGAAACACAATTATCAGTTTATTAGGTAGTAAAAATGACACCTTCAACTTCCATACAATAATAAAGATTTTGCTCAAAATTTTGGAGCTACGGTACGTTGCCGTAAACAGTGCCGCGCCAAGGGAAGTTGGCGCCGGGGTACTAAATTGAATATACATGAAAATAATAACAAAATCTATGAGTAAACTAACCTAATAACAATATGAGTTCTATATTTTTTATTGCAAATAAAAAAAACTAAATTATAAGCTATAATTACATTATAAAAAAATCATTTTTCCTGGCTTTTTTTGCCGTAAAATTCGTTAGCTAAATCAGTAGTATATCTAATTCTCTAGCAATTTTGTTTTCTATACTTATAATTGCTAAATTAGTTTACCGTTTCTGTGACATACTCGATCGTAAATATTTTTTTATCAAAGAAATTATAATATTTGGGAACATATCCGTAAGGTTAAATCTATTAATTGTAATGCATTCATATCTGTATTAATGTATGTTAACAGAATTTCAATTTCATCACATAAGTCTATTGCACTTATATCAGTATCAGATTCCTTCCGTTCGCTATCAGATAATTTGATTTGTAAATCCATGCAGTACTTCATTTTTGTCTCTCTACTTGTTTCTAATAAGGAATAAAAATGATTTAAAAATTGAAATTTTCATTATGTACTTTTAAGAGCTCAAATCGCTCTTCTATTTTAGATATTTCTGTGTCCAAAATGATAAAATAAAAATTAATTTTGTAATATTCAGTTGGTGAATCAGTTCAATTTTGTCCCGCTAAAAAATTAACTGCGTTTATAATTCTCTCAATTACTAATTACCATATTTTTTCTAATTTGGTAACATTTAAATTAAACGCATCAATTCTTTTATTATTTGACAACGAGTTACTTAAGTCAAAATACATTTTACAGTACATTTCTTAGTACATTTGTCGACAAATGGTTCCAGTCAGAATAGCCATTTTCGTTATTAAAAGCACTTTCATTATTTTTGAAAATTGTTACAGTCGAAACAATAAACTGAATTTTTTATTTCAAATATACAATCCAATTTCTATCTAATTTTCCACCATTACAAAGAGTTTTTTATAGTAATTTAATCGTCATTGCGACCACTGTATATTCGGTGTTTTTAAACAAAGAACAAGAAAATGTGTTGTAGCCGCCTGCCGCCTTTCTATATAAAGTGGCAGGAGGACAATGCGGCAATCGCTACCTTCAATAACGTAGCTGCGCTTCTTGTTAACTTATACTACAAAATGAAAATATGTATAAGTTTTAAATTTTTGTAGCCTTCAGTTTTTGCCGCCCTGGCGAAATTGTAAAAGTAGCAATTTATTTTTTTAGAAATTGTTTTGACGACTTGCCGCCCCCTAAATCCTGCCGTCGGGGTGTTGAGCACCCCTAACACCCCCGCTTGGCGCGGCCCTGGCCGTAAATTTTCTAAAGATTCGGGTGGCGAGGCATAAACTTTAGACTTTAAATAACCCCATAAAAAGAAATCTGACTTACAAATTACTTCTTTATTACAAACAACTTGTTTATTTAGTTTCTGTCATTTGTTTAAGCCTTCTTGATTGCAGTTTTGCACACCTGATAAAATTTGTTTTAAACAATATTTTTCTGGAACTAATGATCGAATTTGAAAAATAAAAAAACTGTTGAAAAGAGAATTGAAAGGCCTTTCGAGCTGTGTCATGTTTGATACCTTTTTCCATTTAAAATTTTTAAGGTGCAGTCCACACCCATTTTAGGGTTGAAGTTATGCCATTGGTACTAATCCATTCAGGTGACCCCCTTTATACTAAAATTGACGTGTTCGAGCGTTTTTTGCAAAATTAATGTTGTGGCCAAAAATTGCGCTGAAAATTTTCGCTGGCCATCCTACATATACAGGATGATCATGCGAGAATGAACCAGCTATTATCTCCGTTATTAAGGGAGATAGCGATTATCTTCTTATAAGCTAATTTACTATAGATAACATGGGCTATAAGATGCGGTAGTTAAAAGTGTTCTATTACTTCCGGTTCCGGAGTATCTGATATCAACTTTGAAATTTCAAATGACACATACTACTTTGTTTTATATTTTTGAAAAGTACACAAAATTTTGTTTACAATGGTGGTAAATAAGTAGTATGTTATGTTACTAAAAAATAAAATGGCGGGCGTTTAAAATATTTGATTAAATTAGTGTTTACTGTTTGAGATTTGGTTGTTTCTAGTTCATAGATGACGTGATATTTAAAATTAATTTCATTTATTTTATTTATTTCCTATTCTTATTTAACCAAGAATATCCATATTTAGAAGAATTTAACGCTAAATAAATGAAATTAATTTTAAATATCACATCATCCATCAGTGGCGGACTGGGAAATTTTGTCAGCCCGGGAAATTTGACAGTGACCGGCCTCTTAAAAGCTAATCTAACTTTTAGTTATTATGGCAAAAAAATACAATTACATAGCTACAAAAAAAAACAGAATTCTATATAAATATATTATCATTATAATATTCATTTAATACGGGAAAATTGATATTTATATTACAAGATTTAAATTATCGTTCTCATATATGTTTTTATATATCATAAATAATATATAAGTGCATTCTGTCAAATTTTAATAATTTAAAAACCCATTAGGTATATTTTCCTACAACTGTCAACAAAAACTTGACATTTCTTCATTGTTTTCGATATGCAAAACATGTCATTTCTAAACTACAGTAATGTTTCCATGGCAACCACGTGCGGTAATGTAGTTTCCCTAGCAACCACGTGCGGTAAAGTAGTTTCCCTAGCAACCACGTGCGGTAATGTATTTAGCAACCTAGGGTGGCAACTGGCAAACACTTTAGATTGCTTAAAAGTGGTATTTTGTAAATATAACACGCAACTGCAACTGATGTACTGTTGACAATTGCCATTAACTTTATATATAAATTAGTTTGAAGTCATAAAATTAGAATGATTAGAATATTACACTTATGTTATTAATTAATTTTTTTAAATTTTAAAACAGTTGTAGGAAAAATAATATGTGTACCATGAGTGCAAAATAGCATTGCCGCTCTAGCATATTTGAAGCTCTCAGCTGCGCTTCGAGCTTCAAACTTTATGCACGTGCGGCAATGTAGTATTTTGCACACTAGGTAAACAAATAACTATTTTTATTCCCGGAGCATTTTCGTTCACGGCATCAATAATGTGATCATTACTTAAATTTACAAGTATATCTTTTTCAATACTCATGAGCATTAAATCTTCTAAATTATTTTGAGACAACGTGGTTTTCAACTCGAAGTCGAAGATGATGAGGCCACTAATTCAGTAGCAACTCTAGCCACAGTTGACGCAAACATATCGTTTATTTTCAAATTTGTTGTTTCAGTTTGTTGCATATATTTTTGTTTTTTTCTCACTCCTTTTGAGCACCTCCTTTAAATTTTCTATTTTCCATATTTGTAGTTTTGGTTTTAATAATTTACCTTAAAATAAAATAAAGAAAGAATAAATATTTTTCAGTAATAAAATAGTATTTGTATAATATATGTATAAATATTATATTTCTAATAATAATGAATACAAATAAACACTTATCAAAAAACAAAATTCACAAATGTCGCAACAACAAACTACTTCCTATTCTGAATATCTGGAAATATGAGCTATGCGCTTCGTAATTCTAATTAGTCGCCGGTCGCCGGCCGCCAGGCTCTCTATCGTTCACGCACAGGTACAACATGTATATAAGACACATCATATTCGTCTTACTTCGACGATAATATTTCGTATTTTTATTCACTCATGCATAAATCTATTTGTTAAAAATTACATATAAAAAAATTCATTTATTATCATAATAAAAATATCTGATAATATTGACCGGCCTCTGTACCTCCGGCCTACCGGGAAAGTTCCCGGACTCCCGGCGGCCCAGTCCGCCACTGTCATCCATGAACTAGAAACAACCAAATCTCAAACAGTAAACACTTATTTAATAAAATATTTTAAACGCCCGCCATTTTATTTTTTAGTAACATAACATACTACTTATTTACCACCATTGTAAATAAAATTTTGTGTACTTTTCAAAAATATAAAACAAAGTAGTATGTGTCATTTGAAATTTCAAAGTTGATATCAGATACTCCGGAACCGGAAGTAATAGAACACTTTTAACTACCGCATCTTATAGCCCATGTTATCTATAGTAAATTAGCTTATAAGAAGATACTCGCTATCTCCCTTAATAACGGAGATAATAGCTGGTTCATTCTCGCATGATCACCCTGTATATATATACAGGGTGAATACTGAAAACCTTGACATAGGGAAATAACATGGGAAAACAGTTTTTTGCTGTTTCCATCTGTCCCGCTAAATAAAATCGGGTGTATATGGTATCGTTAGTTAGATTACTTAATTTTGCATCTAATAAAACCAAATGTTGTGTAATATGGCCTTTTCTAACTGAAATATTTGATAAAATAAATTGTATTTTGAAGGTTATCCTTCATATTTTCGAATAAGAAACGTCAAAAACAAAATGCGCCATAGCCGAGTGGATACGAGGGCTGCTTCATAATATAAATAATCTACAAGACCTGGTTCGAGACCACCTCGGCCCTATTTTTTTTTAAATTAAATTATACTTAAAATATCATGTTTCGAAACATGAAATACAAAATTATACACCAAAAACTAAATTCGAATTAATTGTTAAGTTTGACAGACAGCAAATAATAATTCTATTAAATATTTGGATTTTTTTTAGTTATAAAAATATAAATATTGCTATTTTATTAAAATAGTCTGATATAATAAAGATATTTTAAGCATAATTTAATTAAAAAAAAGAAGTCTGAGGTGGTCTCGAACCAGGTCTTGTAGATTATTTATGTTATGAAACAGACCTCGTATCCACTCGGCTATGGAGCATTTTATTTTTGACGTTTCTTATTCGAAAATATGAAGGATAACCTTCAAAATACAATTTATTTTATCAAATATTTCAGTTAGAAAAGGCCATATTACACAACATTTAGTTTTATTAGATGCAAAATTAAGTAATCTAACTAACGATACCATATACACCCGATTTTATTTAGCGGGACAGATGGAAACAGCAAAAAACTGTTTTCCCATGTTATTTCCCTATGTCAAGGTTTTCAGTATTCACCCTGTATATATATATATATATATTAAACAGATCAGGAATAAATTCTGAGAAAAATAGGACACCGTATGAGGAACAGAAGTGTCAGTTCATAAACCAAAAGAAATTAGACTTAAGTGCGATACGAAAATGTATTCGGAATATTCATAGGATATAGTAAAGATATGAAAGGATACTGAATATACATACCAGAAAAAATTAAAGTAGAGATTCATCGAGATGTAATATTTCTGCCCGATAAAACCATTGAAATAAATAAAGAAACAGAGAAAAATACGCAGAAAATAAATGAAGAGTATCAAAAGATAAATTGTATATAAATCAAATAATAGCAATGAAAGTGAAATGGAAGAAAGTCAAAGAGAAAGAGAGAGAAGTGATAAAAATTCTAAGAGTGACAGTAATGGTTACGAAGGTGAAGAATCAAATACAGATGAAGAAGAAAACCCAAGATATAACTTAAAAAGAAAGATAAGAAAACCTTTAAGATTACGAAATGGATGAAGAAACAAGTTTAACATAGATGATGACAAACCCCTAGCAAATGACGACGCAATGGCAAACAGTGATGGACGAAGATGAAAAGAATCCATAGAAGCAGAAATAAAGGCTCTGGAGTAAAATGAAACATGGACAGTTGTTAATAGCGACAGTGCAGCTGAGAATAAAATCATAGAGTGCAAATGGATTTTTAAGAAAAAAAGTAAATGACAATGGTAAAGTTATTAAGCATAAAGCACGGCTAATAGTAAGAGGCTTCCAACAAAATCGTGTATCCTTTACAGATATATACAGCCCAGTAGCAAAATTACCTTCTATAAGGATATTCTTAGCAGTTTGTAACAAGTTTGACATGAAAATACATCAATTGGATGTTTGTAATGCCTTTTTAAATGGCGATATGAAAGAGGATTTTACTTCTAAAGGTTTTAAAGAAAAAGAGGGTAGTATTTGCAAGCTAAGATAATTCTTATATGGTTTGAAAGCTTCTCCAAAATATTGGAATGATAAATTTCATGAATTAATGGTAGAATTGTCATTTGATAGACCTGAATATGAATATTATTTTTATACTAAAGTTACTGATAAGTACAAAATTTATATTTTAATTTATGTAGGTGATTTACTCTAAGCTGGAGCATATACAAAATGTAGTTTTTTACATTGTAAACAATCTAAAACTCCCATGGATAGGAATTTTCATCATTTAAAAAGAGAAAAATCTGAAACTTCAGATTTTGAAAAGTAATGCAGGGCAATATGTCGTAGTAGGATATTCAGACTTAGACTGGGCAGGTGACCGTACCGATAGAAAGTCCACTTCAAGTTACGTTTTTAAAGCGTGTTTAGTTGCACAGTTTCATGGGCTTCTCGAAAACAGTGTGCAAAAATCCTGACTTTCACAAAAGAATAAAACATATAGATATAAGATATCACTTTGTGAGAAATAAAATGAAAGAAAATGTAATCAAAATTAAATATATTAGCACAAATGAACAACAGGCTGACGTGTTCACAAACCGGCTAGGTTTTACCCAGTTTAACAAGCTTAGACTAGTTAGTTAGTTAAATTTAGAATAAGAAATTTGGTAATAAAAAATAGATTTTCCGTTGAGGGGGTATGTTGAATACTTATAATTTAGCAACGGCAAATCTAGGGAGTTTTTTTTCTACAATGGTATAAGCTTGGTATATAGTAAAAGACGCAGTAAACATTGTTTATGTGATATGTTTCTGATGTTAAGAAGTTGTAGTCGTACATATTTATAAGTAAAATAATCAACAATATAACATTTGTTCAAAGTTTATATTAAGCCACCGTGTACTCGAACAATAAAAGAGCGTCATTCTTACTAGTGCCAATGTATGGAATGAAAATAAATTATAATTAAAACAAATAATATTATATTCCATAAAAGAAATAGGGATTCACCTAGAAATAATTGTAAATTTCATTAAAATATACGTTTTTAAACACTACTATCCTTTTCTTCTAATATTAAAAATAAATAACACCCAACACTGTGCAATCGGACGATTGTAACTGATTTTCAATGATTGTTTAATTTTTTACAATTTTATATGCGACTGTAAGGACTGAATTACATTTTCTTAAGATTGTAAAGATTGTAACCTATAATTAATACAAGTAAATATTAAATTTTATTAGTCTTTATTCACAAAATTAAAATATAAAACACTAATCATATATCATTCATATTGTGGGATACATAATACCTATACAGGTATCTCAGATAACCTAATAAGCATGGGGATCTCGAAAACGGTAAGAGATACGAGGTCAGTTAAATTAGACCAAAGTTGCCACATTAAGGGACCACTTTAACGATGTCTTTGTTTTTCCTAAAAAAAATGCATAGGTTACTGGATATGAACGAAAATGAAAATTTTACTGTTTTTAATTTTTGCTCATAACCGAAATTAAAAGATTAAGCGATTTTGATACGCACCTTTTTCAGACGCTTTTTACCTCCCGCCTATCAATATATAGATAAGGGAGGTATTGTTTTTGGTCAGATTTCTCGGGTGTGAGTTTTCAACATATGAGCACGAATTAGTGTCCCTAGAATACGATTTTGCTATTATTACCGCGCGCGCGTGTGTGTCATATTGTTCATACAAATTTTATGAAAGGAAATTTAGGCATGAAATGAATTAAAAATATTCTGAAATACAAGAACAAACTAATTTTAAAACTACAAATTAAATGTATTGAAAAACTTATATATAATGTGTTACTACAGTGGCGGGAGGTATTGTGTTGGACACACCAGATTGTTTTATAATACATTTACGGGGATTCTGAAAAAAAATTATCGCGTACTGTTGTCAAGTTATAGGTGTCAAATTTAATTTTTCTAATGGAATTTATAGTATGTATAGCCATATAAAAAAGTCCTATTTTATTTTAATAAATAACATGAAAAATTAAGAAAAACGGTTTTTTGTCTATCAAAATAATCATAAGAACACAAATTAAAATTAGATCTTATTGTGCAATACTATTTTATTAGGCTAGAATAAAACAATGTGTTCAGGAAATTCGTCACTTCAAAGTATTTTCGAGAGGAAACGATTATTCATTGCACATTGGTTGATACCAACAGCAATATTCCAACCTTCGTTGATTATCACCTGGTCGAAGACCCTGGCATAAATGATATCTATAAGGGCGAAATTTTTGTTTCTTTAAAATTCGTTTAGCTGATGATTTTTACACTCCGTTATTATGCTCTATTTTTCTCATAGATATTCCTGGTTCCTCAAGGACTGCTTAAATAACTTCATTTTCTTTCTCTTTATTTACAACTTTTGAATTTCGTTTAAGTTTAGAAATGTAACCATATTCAAGTAAATTGTTTTTCATTCTTTGAAACATCATGTAACTTGGTTGAGGTCTTTCGAGATATAGCTTTAAATACATTTCTGACGCAACAACAACATTATGATAACAATGTATAAAACAACACATTATATCGTATTTTTCAATATTATCGAAAAGCATTGTCTCAATAATATTACCACACAACTGCTGATTGTAATATAACAATTGAGTATTTGACAAGTAATTTTAATTTTTGTTTTCATAGGTAACTATGATAAAGCGATTATTTTGTTAGTCAAAAACGTTTTTCTTAATTTTTCATTTTATTTATTAGAATAAAATAGGACTTTTTTATATGACTGAAGAGCAAAAAAAACCTGTATTCAAAATTACCACAACATATCATTAAAGTTGACACCTATAACTTTAAAATGGTAGGCGATAAAAGAATTTTGAAAACCCCTGTAAATGCATTGTAAAAAAGTTTTTTAGGAAGGATAGGGGGGAGGTAAAAAGCGTCTGAAAAAGGTGCGTATCAAAATCGCTTAATCTTTTAATTTCGGTTATGAGCAAAAATTAAAAACAGTAAAATTTTCATTTTCGTTCATATCCAGTAACCTATGCATTTTTTTTAGGAAAAACAAAGACATCGTTAAAGTGGTCCCTTAATGCGGCAACTTTGGTCTAATTTAACCGACCTCTTATCTCTTACCGTTCTCGAGATCCCCATGCTTAACAATTTATCTGGGACACCCTGTATATAGGGTGGAATCGAAACTTGGGCACGTGAGTACTTATTTATGACAGATACAAAAATATACTACATAACAAAGTTGTAGGAGGTAAATGGGGCCATTTGATTATTGAATAAAATATCTTTGTAAACTAGTGGTTCTCAAGTTACAGTATGAAGTTAATTTTTTTAATGGGATTATACAAATTTTTTATTCCTATTCGTTAGAGTACGTTTTCTGAATTCAACCATGCTATAGTTTTAATTTTATTTTTAATAGTACTTACATACCTACCTATACCCACAAAAGTTAAAAAAAAGCTATCCTTACATAATCAAAATATTGAAAAAAATTAAACACGAATTTAAATAATTTTTTATTTTTAAAATCTAGCTTCTCCTTAATTAATAAGCAGTCATTATTAAAATTAATAATGTAATTAGTAATTACTCAGCCAACACAAACTTTGTTGATAGATAGATAAGTAATATTAAAAATATAACTAGAACAGTAATATTCCTTACAGTCACTAGATTTTGTTATTGTTTTTCATCCATAGCC
Organism: Stenolophus ochropezus; assembly: GCA_035578165.1. Taxonomy (NCBI): domain Eukaryota; kingdom Metazoa; phylum Arthropoda; class Insecta; order Coleoptera; family Carabidae; genus Stenolophus; species Stenolophus ochropezus. The sequence goes on along the minus strand of JAQOWZ010000012.1, from coordinate 9,457,464 downwards.
TACTGTATATTAATTTTATGAATAAAAAATTATTTAAATTTCTATCGCATTTTTTTCAATATTTTTATTATAAGGAAATAAAACTATTATAGTAGAAGTAGAAGTATATTAAACTTACTTATAAGGATTTTACAATCTTTTATGAAGAAGTGGAAGCTTTGTGGTCAGGAGTTGTAAATTATCCCAACTCAAAGGTATCATTTGAAAAGTAAGAATAGGTCCGTATCATATTCTTTTCGTCATAGGATAGATATTTGCGATTCCTTTTTTTTTGACGTCAACGGCTAATCTTCTGCTAGATGTTGAACTATTTCACTTGAATGTTGTTTTCAGCGTGACTTACTCGTACACCCACAAAATTATATTCCCACTGTATTCACAAATTCGTATTTACTATTTTATATAAACACTACTAAAAACTGCAAGCACAGAAATAATGTTACGTTACGTACAGGCCGTGAACCTCTAAAGAAAATTTTTAATAACTAATAATGGAGTTCTTAGAATAATTGGAAATCCAAATGAAAAGAATAATCTTATGAATGAACAACTTGACTTAGTTAAATCTCTGTTGATCTATCCGCTTTAATCCCTTTTAGATTTTCCTACTATTGTAGAGTTGGTTAATACTTATTTTTTGCTGATTTATACTTATTTTCTGCCTATATTTTTCTATGTATAAATACCAAAAATTTTCTATAAAGTATATTCATTAATATTTTCTAATAATAGCCTTATAAACCAAAATACAGATATAAATAAAATAAAAATTTTAAACACCCAAACATTTCTTATATTCAGTCAATAACTGTTTGTATTTAAAATTTACGGTTGAATTTATTTTAATAAATTAATCTCTTTCCAATTTTCAAATTGAAAATAGAAGACGTGCATTTAAAATGCATTATTATTTATTATAATCTAGATTTAAAAGTACATAATTTGGAAACATTTTGAGAGAAAATTTTTGGTACGACCCATAACATCAAACGACAGAAGAAAGTATCTGCCTAAAAGAAGCATTACCGTAAGTCCCATAAAACTTTATAAGGGCCAATCGGATATCCGAAAGTGAATATCATATATATTGCACACGACAATACTACATGTATTCCTACATGTTATTTAATACAGATTACCTCATTTTAATGTCATAATTCAGTGTAATTTATAAAAAGGAATAACATTTCTTCGCCAGATGTTTTTATTGTTCTACATGGAAAATAACAGCTGTCAATTCATGGTCATGAGGTTAGAACAACGGTCTGCAGAATCAAAGGTCTTCAGTTTGATTCCGAATATGAGAGTTTCTTTATAATGCTATTTTGTATTTTTATGTTAGTACAGAATTTTTAATTTTTTATTAATATTTAATGATAAATTTAATTATGAATGAAATTATAGACATAAAGAAACAATGCAGTAAACAAATTTATTAACAAATAATGTGTCAACAAGATTAATAAAAAAGATATTAATAACAAATGTACTTATTAAATGCACAATTAAGAAAAAAAAATATTAAAGAGATTTTTACATTTTGAATCGAACTCAAGACCTTTGATTTTGTAGGTCGTTATTCTAACCCCATAACCACGATTTGACAGCTGTCATCCTCCAAAAAACTGCATTGATTAAATACCAAGTTTGTCGTTCAATAGGGAAGTTTAGCGTATTTTTTTTATTTTATCAAGATTGCCCTCAAAAGTGATATTCTACATTTTACCCAAAGATGCCTATATTTCTCAAAAAATTAAATTTTATACAAAAATGACGTCAGCTCGCGGAGAACGTATCGTCTATCTTAACAAGCGCGCGCTGGGTTCCCATGGCAATAGAGAAGCGTGTGGTGTAATGCCTACGTTGAAAAAGTCAGGTCTCACCATCCCTTCTGCGCAAGCGCATAACTCACTTGTGACGTCAGAGTGGCTCGAAGATAAATCATTAATTATAAATAATTGGCAACATAATTTTAACTTTCAATTACATTTTAAGTTACAATTATTCATATACTTACGACTAGGGGTGGGCAATATTGAAAAAAATATCGAAAATATCGATATTACAAAAAATATCGATATATTCGATATATCGAAGATTTGATATATCGAATATATCGATTTATTGGATTATCGAATTATCAATATATCGAATTATTGTCATAGAATTATCGATATATCGAATTATCGATATATCTAGATATCGATATATCGAATTTTCGATACCTACATTAGATTATCGATATATCGAATTACTCTTTCGACCGGGAGAGTACATGACGTTTGGAACAAATGAAAACCAAAAATCACAATATCTGCTGTCTCTAGCATAGCGCATATATTGAGTACGTCGGTTATTAGATCGCTCAAAGCACCATAAACATATTGTAGATAATAGCTCGTAATTTAAAATTGTAGCTTGTTAAGAAAAATCAAGGTATAATAGAGAAATTATTTGAGAAAGAAGAAATAGATGAAAATCAGTTTTTCACCATTTTCTCATAAGCTATGGGGAGTCTTGGGATAACAAGGACACCGTTAAAATCGCATTTCAGATGCGCACAATAAATCCCATTTAACCGTCGTAGCTTTTATAGTTTTCCTAATGGTGGCTGATGAAATCTGGAAAGACTGTATAATTATTCAATATATCGAATTTATAGAATATGCGATATATCGAATTATCAATTATACGACATATCGATTTATCGAATATGTGATATATTGAATTATCGAATATGCGATATATCGAATTATCGATATATTGATATATCGAATTATCGATATATCGATATATCGATAATTATTTTTTTTAAATATCGGTATTCGATATATCGACTATTCGATAAAGTAATCGATATATCGAAAAGAATACCCAGCCTACTTACGACTAAAACATATTTCACATGTAATTTCAACCACGCTAAACTTCCTCATTGTTTCTTATTTAAGAGATAGAAGCAAATGAAATATACAATTTAAGGCAATTATCAGAGTGCTACAATAAATAAAATAATAATTTAGTTTTGATGTTTCTGACATCGCTGACTGATTTATGCCCGGTTTCAAGAGAAGGTGTTAAATCCAGAGATATTAAACTCTGGATAATTTTAACCTAGGTCTGAAAGTTAAATGCGTTTCATGAAATAGTCTTCAAAATTTTGACCATGGCTTAGTAAACCCTTCAATAATTTGACAACATATTTAGGTTTGCAATTATTCTAAATTTGATGCATACTTCACGACATTGATTTTTACATCAAATTCAATTGTTTCAATGTTTATTTTGACAGTGACAGGACTTTTAAACGTTAATATGTAGGTATCACATTGTTTCCATTTAATATATAAAAAAATTATAAATAATATTTCTTGACCAATTATTTGATTTTATTTATTATAGTAAATATAATGTCGACCAGAAAATACGGGTAAAGTTATACGGACAATAAATAGTGTTATTAAATGCAATTGATAATTACAAAAATATAACTGAAAACAAATATAAAACAAACCCTATTACAATATTAAGACAGTGTGTAAAAAAATTGGAACATGGAATAAATTTTTTGTGTTCTTATTGAAAGATTGTATATTATCTTTAAAATAAAAAAAAATATATTTTTGACAAGCCTGAATCTATTTCTAAAGTCGTTATAAAATTCAAATATGTACCATTTTGTAATATGTCATTGTCATGAGTAAAATACACAATATTATTATTATCATAGACTTGAACTACAAATTTATCGATTAAAAGTTCCACAGTAGACATTATTAATTACAAAAATACTTACATTTGAAGCAAAAAATAATAATTATCAATTCTAACCTCTGCATATTAAAACAAATAAAAGTAGAAATGTCATTTTAACCCAAGGTTAAAATTTAACCCCATCTCCATAGACGGGTTATCTTAACTCCGCATTTAAGCCGAGGTTAAGTTTAACTCTTTCTTATGGAACCCATTTTCAAATTTAGTTAATAAATTTAACTCGGGTTAAAATTTAACTCGCTTTCATGAAGCCGGAAATTAATGTTTCTTTTGATAATTTGAATATTAGAATCTGTGATTAGGAAGGGTTTTTCTAGTTCCAAGAGGACGTATTTTAAAGAAATTTATTGCAAATTAAGATTTGAGTTAAATAGAGTGTAATGATAAATAAATTATTATAAAATGTTAAATATTTATGATAAATTAAAAAAATTAAAACAAGGGGCGAGCCACTATGTCTGTCTGTGATGTAAGAGGGATTCGAATTTTGGGGTTCGATTATGATTAACGGTTTTTACATTAATAAAAAAGTTTCGGTTATCGGTAACGGTTTTTTGAAAATGTATTGGTTTTCGTTTCAGGTAAAATAACATAAAAATTTCGGTTTCGTTACGGTTTTGGTTAAAATTGTAATCTGTTTTAAGTAAAATTATAGTAACTTTTATTTTAAGTTATGATCTAAAAATTAAAATTGTGTATCAAAACTAGTTAATCATTATTACATTAATTACATTAGAATTTTCAGTTTAGTACAATATTTATATTTATACTGGTATTAGTACCGTTTTCTTTCGGTTTGGTTGTTTTCGATGACAGAATAAATTTATTTTTCGTATTGCTTTTCGATCTCCATATTTGAAGAAATACAGTATAGGTTTCCGTGTTCGGTTACGGTTTCATAAAAAGTAAAATATCGGTGCGGTTTTCGGCTACTGTTTCGTCAGTCACATGAATGAAATGCTACTACCTCTATTTCTGCCTAGTTTCTATCTCACACAAAACACTAATTATCTTTCTCCAAGCTATCAGTAGTTAGAGTTAGTAGTTATGGTTAGTGGTTATGTTTAGTAGTTAGAGATTAGAAAATTGCATTCACAATCAAATGTTAAGAATTAGCGGTAGTGTCGATAAAATAGTAAAAATTATAACATTTACTACGATTTTTCTTTTTACTTCCTTGCTTAGCGCATACAAGTAATGAAGCGAATAATAGTTTACGTTTATCTAAAAAAATAAACACACTTCTGTAAATAAATATATTTTATATATTAAAAAAAACAGCAATAAAGAAATCTAGAATACGATTTACTATAAAGTCGAAAACAAATTAAATCACTGGAAAACGTAAATATTATCTATTTCTCTAACCACTAACCAAAACCACAGAATAGTTACATACAGAAGCGACTCGGAAGCGACACTCCGTGTCAGTATCTTTCATGTTCCCCTATTCAGTTTTATGACCTTGACGCATTGTGTAGACCTTTAAATTTGTACTCTTCCCCTATCTCTCACTACGATGTGAGGAAACTTTCCGATTTTAAACAATGAGCCCTTTAAATTTGTTAACACTCCCCATCTCTTTCTAATTTTCGTTTCTGTCTGTATAAACCTATTCTGTGCCAAAACTATGAACTTTGCAAACCTCTGCGCTAACGATCGTTAACGTAGGTTAGCGCTAGGCTGTTTTTATTCGAGGGGTTAACCACTTTGGAAGTTTGGTGTACAGCTCATGGAAGTTTAATGGAAGTCTTGGAAGTTTAATGGAAGTCTTGGAAGTTTAATGGAAGTCTTGGAAGTTTCTTGGAAGTCTTGGAAGTTTCATGGAAGTCTTGGAAGTTTAATGGAAATATTGGAAGTTTTGGAAGTTTTTGTGATTTGCAAGTTTGGTGTACAAGAATTTTGGAAGTGGTTAACCCCTCGTTTTTATTATTGTGAATGCTGACATAGAAACGCGCAGGTCATATTTTCTACGCTAACCATAACTACTAACCCTAACCAATGATTTCTTGTTGTGAATGAGGCTTTACTCTAGGCTATTGTCAAAGCTAGGTCGTGGGTTGAATTCAAAAATTTTAGGTTGAAGTATAATTCTGGCTACAAAGAGATGTCAATTTTTGTTTAATTCGTGGGCGTCATCTCTGGGAATAAATACAGTCTCGGCTCAGAGCAACCCTCAATCGAAAATAAAAGAAACAAATTGGTGACTTACGTGATTTATTAATTCCTTACTAGTAGTATAGACAGTACTACCAGGTGGGGCAAACTAGCTAGTTCTTCTTACGCTGCTGGGTTAGCAATTGCCTCCTTCAGGGTGACACTCGCCTTGACGGTGACAACCAAGAATCCTGACTCTTTTCCTTCCCTTGCGAAGTCTCAGGGGCTTCCCCTTGCATCAAGATGCTGAGCTGTCCGAAGCGAACAGCCTCAAGAGTTCCTGCTCGAGTGGTCGAACGTGACGGAGAGAGAGAGAACGATGCTGATCGTCTAGTGTTCACCCGTCAGAGAGTGCAACGCTACCCAGACAGTCGTCTTATATCCCTGTAACATTAACTAGGCAGACACAAGTTCCAAATGAAATTAAAAGAGGCCTGAAGGGCCGGTTAATACATAGGCCTAATAAAGGTAACATTTAAATTCCCCAGAGTAATACTTTTTTTTTGAAAATACGTCACCAAAATTTTAACAAAAGTATAATTAAAGGTACAATCTAAATGAATTAAAGCGCTTTAGAAAATACAATGAAGAGATATAGAAGAGACAGAAAGACAATAAGAATGAGCTAATCTAAACGCTTTGCGACTGAGCTCAACTAGACAAAATTTAATGGAGTCGCATGAAAATTTTGAAAAAGGTACACGTCAGGTTCCATAGACCTAAAATCGAGAGAAGCCAAAAATTCTAAGACTCACAATAGTCACGATACAAACCGTCGGTAGGATCGCAGTTCGAGTCCCAAATACTGTTCCGTCGAAAAAAACGCTGGCTCAACACTCGCACAGCACTCCTCACTTACTCGAGAAAAGAAGGGGTTCAATAGCACCCGGAATTTGGTATCCCCAATCATAAATTGAGTTTAAAGTTAAATTAAGATTTTCGACATAGGTGGGCAAGATTATAAATAACCCTGAGACAAAATTCTCATACAATCTATGCCGCCAAAATTAAAATTGAGCAATAGCGATTAATACAAAAAAAAAACAACATGGGCTGCGGTGAGCCTCGCCCGTGACGGTAATATGCCGACCTCGGCCTTGAGAATGGTTAGTGTACTGAAATATTAGTTTAAATAATAATTCAATTCAAGTTAAGTGGTCATAAATGCCTCTTGCTGAGACACCTGAACAGATGATGGCTTAATTGAACTCCAGTTCAATTATACAAAAAGGATAGAAAAATTGACCTCTTATGATATATACAATATAAATATTTAAAAAGGCGACGAGGTTAAAGAGCTCATTGCAATCGGCGGTGAGTAGGTGAAGCGGAAGGGTAAATCACAGAGGGAATTTTTGTACACCAAACTTTCCCTACCAAATACTTCCCCCATACTTCCCTCATACATCCATGTACTTATCCATACTTCCTTGTACTTCCTCATACTTCCCTGTACTTCCCCATACTTTCCTGTACTACCCCATACTTCCCCGTACTTCCCCATACTTCCCAGTACTTCCACCAAAATGTCTATTCATGATTTCTAATGATATGATTTTATAATTCATTACTAAAGAGCGGATTATATGCACTAAAAAAGTGTCAAAATATGCATGCAATATGCATTAAAAAATCACCAAAATATGGATGATATATGCAAAAAAGTTATAAATATGCACTTTACAATAAAAATATGCAAAAAAACGAATGTCATCAGGCTCGTTTTACTGATATCATTTTCTTATTTCTATTTTTACAAGCAGTGTTTTATTTGCAACATTTCATGAAATGCATAAAGACAATAAATATCACAGGTAATTCTAACAAAAATAAAAAAAATCTCGAATTCATATTCATATTGAAATTTAGAAAAGCTCTTTTTTGAAAACAAAAATCTAAAAAGTCATCTTTAACGAGAAAGTTGCTATATGCTCCTCATATTTTTAATACATTTTTTTCGGCATTACTAATTGTTGTTATAGTTCCAAACATACAAATTTCAGTGACAGATATTATTTACTTACCTTACTTACAAAATAAGAATTACAGTTCAAACACACTGACAGAATCACTTTTTTTTGTTCTGACGAGAAATTAAATATGATTGTAGTGGTTTCAATGAGTACATTTTATATAAATGCTCGCTTGTTAAAAATAAAATCAAAATTATATTTCTTGTAATATACTGTTTTCAAAAAAGTACAAAATTTGTCAAAAATTAATTTTTGTTTTTGAAAAAAGTCTTCAAATATGAACTAATATACAAAAAAAAAAAACAAAATATGCAATAAAGTATAATTAAATGCAAAATATGCATTATTTTTTTTTGATATTTGGCATAAATTTTTGATGAAACGTGAACATATGAAAACAGTTTGTTGATATGCCTAATATAAACAACACATGCAATTGCATATAATCCGCTCTTAATTCATTACTAACTAACAAAATCACAACCAAATAACACTACAAAATACAAGAAATATTCTCCGTAATATTTAAAGTTTGTAGCGAGCGTTTCATTATGCAGACTCACAACCTAACTCTGTCAAGTGAAAAACAACAGCCTAATGTAGCCTCGATACAGTGTTAACCTAGAAGCCTACTAACTGCAAGCAGTAATCTATGCTGCAGGTCTCCTATGTTTATTTTTTTCTCTTTTCAACTATATTAATATTGTTCTATTTTGATTCAGTTTTACAAAAAAAAATATAATAAATAATTTTTGGTACGAGAAAATTTCGCTTTTTGCATGAGAAATAGCATTATCCTTAAATAAACAAAACAAAATTATTATTTTAGAACTATAAATATTACAATTAAATGTAAATTATTAAAAATTAAAACATAAACTGAGTTAAATCTATACAACATGAGATGCAACTTATGACATAATATTTTACATTTTTAATTTATTAATTGTTCAAAATGAGATACATTAACTTCTATGCATTAGTTTATTCGAATTATTGTATTATTAATAACCTTTAACAAGTTATTAATTACATTTTTTTTGTAAAACTAAATCAAAATAGTACAATATTAATATACAACTACAAATAAAGGTTCCATTCAAAAAATCTTAAGTTTGTGTTATACCCGAGGTTATACCTCAAAATTGTCCCCCTGAAAAAAAATTGGGGTACGTCACTGATTAGACAATAAAAGTATTTCACTTTTTTATTTGAAACATTTTCCAGGTTATTCAACTGTTTAGAAATTATTTGTGGAAGAAGAAATGGGCCTAAATCAGTTTTCTGCCATTTTCTCATGACCTATAGGAAATTTCGGGATAACAAGGGCACGGTTAAAATCGCCCCCCAGATGCGCACAATAACTCCCATTTAACCGAAATCGTAACTCTTATAGTTTCCGAGATCCCAATGGTGGCCGATGAAATCTGGACACACTGTATAGTATTAAGGAGTACTTAAGGCGTATTGTACTAAAACCGACTAAAATTAAGTAAAAAGACATTTATTAAAATTACAGAATTATTGATTCGTTTTTGTTTTAATATTTGGCATGAACTCGAATTCGATTCTTATGTGTTTTAATTTTTGTCGTTATTGTTTATAGATTAATTTATCTGAAATAATTTGATTGTTTTTGTACTATTAACCACATTTATTGTTTAATAATATTCACAAACCCAAATATTAGAACAATGTCAAAACTACATTTCTGTCAAATTAAATTTTACTCCTATTTCATTTAATTTTTATTAAAATACGCTTTATTATAACGTATATTAATGTAATTTTATCCTCAATTTTATCCAAAAGGAAGAAAATGTATAAGTAATATGTCCATGTGTTTTTCCGGAAAAATACATGCGTCAATTTTTTATGTTACATACAAAACGAATATCTCAAAATTTTCATAAACCTTACGATAATTATATTTCAATAACACATTCCTTAAAATTATATAAAGATAATTCGTAAATTTAAACTATCCAAAATAACTTTAATTTTTTAAGTTTACTTATTTGATACCTCCCCCATATTTCCATGTACTTTCCTCTTACTTCCCCGTACTTCCTCATACTTCCCCGTACTTCCTCATACTTCCCCGTACTTCCCCATATTTCCCCGTATTTCCCCTGAACTTCCTTCTCCGGTACACCAAACTTCCCCAGTGATTTACCCCTCGGTGAAGCGAGACACAGGTTGCAGCGAAAACCCCGTGCACTAACATTTAAGCGATCTGGTTTAAAAAGTTTTAGACGAGTGGTGCAATAATATTTTACAACTAAAACCGTGTGTAAAAAAGAACATGCGGTGCTGGTGATTACCTTTTGAAAAGTATTTTAAAAGCAGGGAGAGCATTCCACAGTCACAATATTCTCAAGACTCATCACGGTCCGCATGAAATGGCGAAACTTTCTTGCAAGGAGCGGGAATAAAACTTTTAACTCAAATTTTAAAATAACAACAAACTCATTAAAACAAATACTATTGCATAAAACATGTACATAGCTGTCATTCCAATTATGTAACAAGAGTTCTAAGATATAGTTCCTTAAGTGAAAAATAACTCCAAGAAAATAATTGCAACAAAAATTACTCTAATTGTAAATGGTAGGTAACACACTCCCAATCAACATTCTACAAATATACATCCGTACTGTCTAGCAAAACGTGTTTTTTTTGCCTTCATCTTCAAAAAACTTACAACATTAAAAAAAAAATCATGTGTGGTAAGAAATTGTAAGAAATTTCGTGCTGAAAAGGAATATGATTTTGATTTTTAATAGTGAAATTAGGGGAAAAATTATGAGACAAATCTACATGACCCTGTATTTACACTTTAAATTATGCTGCATAATATTACACCTAAGCTGGGGCTGTGAGGATATATAATTTTGATTTTCTTTATTATTATTTGTTTCACATAAGTAATTTTTGTTTTCAATCAGAGGAATATCATCTTGCAATGTTTTCAGTTTCATATCATTTTTAATTTAACAGGACTGAAGTACAAAAATCGATATTCTGATAATAAAGAAAAGCAAAATTAGCCTCAAAGTATCAGGTATATAATTTAAGGTGTAAATATAGGGTCACGTAGGTATAATTTTTTCATCATTTTTTTTCCTACTTCATTTTTGTAAACATTTTACTTTTAAAAACAAATGTCATATTCTTTGTTACAGTGAAATATCCTGAATTTTGATTAGACATGATTTTATATAAGTAATTTTTTTTTCAAGATGGAGGTCAAAACAACACGTTTTGTGCGACAGTACGGATGTATATTTTCAGTATGTTGATAAGGAGCGTATTACCTATCATTTACAAAAATAATCATTTTTGTTGCAATAGATTTCTACTTTTACAATATTTCTACTGTACTAATAGACCGCACTGGCGCTGCGATCTTGAAATGAATATTTGATACTTTTATTTACAAAATGTATATTTTTCATTTTTGTTATTAATATTCTATAATACTATAATTACCAATCATATTTATACATCTAATTCATGTATATTTTGTTGACTTTTAACTTAAGTTAGTAACTTGCAGCATACTGTACTAGTAGTTTAATGATTATTATTCAAATAAAAATATTACTTCTAAAATGTATTATAAAATTTTAATTTTATATTTAATTCAAAATACCTGTACATTATTAAATAAGTCGTATGTGTAAAATATTTACTAAATACTTCCCAGCTACTTACAATGCGGTCGTCCATCATAACGGAAAATTAAATAGAATGTTAGTAATATTGAAAATAGATAAGAAAAAAATCATATTTAAAACGAAATAGTTTTAAAAATTATTTTTTGACATTTTTGAGATTGTGTGAATGTTTATTTACTATTTATATTTATCTACAGATAATAATTATTATATGTGTGTATTTGTTTTTATTTGTAGTTTGTAACAAACAATATTATATTTTTAGTTATTTAAAGTGTGTTTTGGGATGAAAAATATCATAGAACCATACAATATGTGATTGTTTCATTGGCATTACAAGTAAAATTTAAATCTACTTACAATTTCAGGGAGTAGATAGTTCACTTGGAACTCAATTTTTTTGTCCACAGGTACACAATTATTGTCCTTTATACATAAGAAACACAAATCCATTATAGAATCAATGTTGTACAACATCTGAGAGCACTATAATTTACACTTGAAAGAAATTCAACAACGTGATAAACAAAACCACATTCAAGTATTTGTAGCTGGCGCAAGCATGTCAAGAAATCCAGTGGTTCTTAAACTTTTTGCATTGTTACCAGAATTACGATAATTATCGTTTTTGTATGTTTATTTAAAAAATTATGGATAAAAATAATAAGAAAAGTACGAGGGAAAATACTATAATTTAATTTTCCATTTCTTACGAAAACTGTGATAAAATATATTAAGCAAGTGATATATAAGTTCGTGACTTACATGACTCTCAAATTTTATTCCGCGGAAATAAATATTGGCATTTGAGTTCATAGGCGTGTATTGTTATTATTTATTGTTGTGTCAATGTGCTGCGAATGCTTCTAATGTACACCATGTTCTTTATTTCTTTTTACTATCTTTATTATTAGCAGTCTTGTAATTTGTATAGTTATTATTCTGGATTATATTGTATATATATACAGGGTGATCATGCGAGAATGAACCAGCTATTATCTCCGTTATTAAGGGAGATAGCGAGTATCTTCTTATAAGTTATTTTACTATAGATAACATGGGCTATAAGATGCGGTAGTTAAAAGTGTTCTATTACTTCCGGTTCCGGAGTATCTGATATCAACTTTGAAATTTCAAATGGCACATACTACTTTGTTCTATATTTTTGAAAAGTACACAAAATTTTGTTTACAATGGTGGTAAATAAGTAGTTATGTTATATATATATATATATATATATATATATATATACAACAATTATGATCTTATCTGACATAGAATTTAATTTTGAATAACTTTATACTCTTGCAGTTTTGCTCTAAATCTATCAGGAGAGAGAGTATCCGCAATTTTTTGAAATCCCATGTTAAAGTCCTATGTTCCGCATTTCCTTGCACACACTGTATATATATATATATATATATATATATATAAATATATATATATATATATATATATATATATATATATATATATATATATATATATAGGACAGGCGAATGCCTATTACAAATGAATAAATATTTTTCTAGTAGAAGGCAAACGATTTTTCATTTCTTCCATTGTTTATGTGATCTTGAATTGTTTATAATAAATACTTTTTATTTTTTCTTTCATATGATATGAATTTATTATTGTATTATTACAGAAGTGATATCAAATAAACCTGAACCCATTTGCTATTTATTATAAAAATATAGTTATTGTTTCTGGATAAACAATATTGCTTAAAGTTACATGTACAATATATGGTACAGACATCTGGTGATCTACCAGAAAACTACATTAATACATAAATGAAGATACCTCTATTATTGGTTTGAAACCTGGGTTAATACTTTTTGTCCTATCCCATTTCAACCCACATTAGAGTATATTTTACATTTAGATTTACATTATTAAGAAGAGATAAATAGATGCAGTAATCATATATATTTCTGAATTATACTCATTTGACAAATGGTTAAATTAATTTCAGATAAAAATCATAATAAAATCAGCATTTTATTTCCCATCTTGTTATACATTGAATATCAGTGTTTTTTATCGTAATGTTTATATATCTTATATTTTTTATAGTAACTAATTAAGTAGTATACCCTTAGCTCATTAGCGTGAAACAATTGCTGCTAGCTTAGTACCATTGCAGTATTTCAACAATTTTCAATAATCATATGCTCAAAATGGAACCCTAATATAGTTTATAACAATAAATCTCTCGCTTCTACCTTTATAAACTATTTTATTATCCATAACCTTCTTACATAATATCAGTTGTTTGTATTATATTTAATGTTTCTAGTAAATGACGCTGACTCAAACTTCGCTATACTCATGCACACATATATCCAGACCGACGGGTCGACAGACTCGCTAAAAATAAATAAACCGTGGAATATGCTCATTTGCATGAACATTGAATAAATCATTTATAAATAATAATAATAATATAAAAAATAATATCAAAACAAAAGTTGACTTGCCTGCGGCTCGAACCAACGACCTGCTGACTGGTATTCCAATCAATCAATTAATGAAATAGTTTATTATCAATTTTTTCCTTTTGTACATTTTTACAAAATTTGTTCACTCATGGTGCACATTTACTAGGACAAGGGTGGCCATCACAATATGTAGAGAAAATCTCAATCCTTTGGATTTGCGGATTTCCTCAGGTATCTGTGCTGCGTACTCTTGCCTAGCTGCGCCAATGGTTTCACAATAAATATGTTTTTACATTGTTTCTTTACATATGAGTTTGCCTGGCCTCATTAGCCTTATAACTCATTTATGTTTCTTTGATTACATTTTCGGGTTTTGTCTATAAGTGGTTTATGTATGGATGATATGCTTATGCGGATGATAACGATAATGATAGTGATAGTGATAGTGATATGCAGGAAAAAATATTAAAAAAAAACCTGCTCTAAGAAATGACTTAACCTAATAATAAATGATAGTGATGGCTATTTACAGTGCGGTTATGATATTACATTTAATGCAAGTGGATCTGATGGGGTGATTTTAATGATTCTGTTTGGTGCTCTTACATACTACATGGACGATTGAATGGTACATAGTGCAGTTGTGATTATTTACATATTTATTGGTATAATGTAATTGTTAGTGTGAGTGCTGTGTGAGATATTTCCTGGAACAGTCTGTCATGTTCCTGGTCATGTCTGCTATGTAAAGATTGGTAGTGTCTGATAGGGTAGTTTATGTTTTAGTCTGAATGGTGTGTTGTGTGCACGAATGTGAGTGATGTTACGTGTGAATGGATTATGTTGAATGTGCATGGTGTAGAATTTTTGTAATATGTCTTTGATGTATTGATTTATATATGGAATTTGTGATTGTGCATGTAAATCTTCGATTCTAGTGTATCTGTCTGCACCAAGGATAAGGCGCAGACATTTGTTTTGGAATCGTTGTACTGGCAACATGGCTGTTTTGGATGCATTGCACCATACTGGAGCAGCATAGGTGATCATGGGGCGAATGATGGTAGTGTATAAAAGTTTTTTGTTTTGGGATGACATGTGGCTGTATCTGTTGAGTAATGGATATAGTGATCTGACTGATAGTGATGCTTTATGTATGACGTGCTTAATATGGTTTACGTGATGCAATCTTTTTTCCAGTACGTAGCCCAGATATTTCGATTTAAGTGATGGTGCAATGGAGTGATTATGAACTTTAATGGGGTGTATACTGTCGTCTGTGTAAATTTTCGGCTAAAGACTATGGTTTCTGTTTTTGTGTTATTTGTTTGTATTTTCCACAGTCTGTAGTACGGTGTTAGTATGTCCATGTGTATCTGTAGCTGTCGGTTCGTGACCTCTGCGCTATCTGCAGCCAGATGCTATCCGGTCGCTTGAGATAGTAACCAAAATACGTCATCGTATACGTCATACCTGACGTCACGCGCAAGTGCTCAAAAAATCCATTAGATGGCGGTAGTGAAAAAATAGCGACTGGCTATTTTAGCGACTCGCTATCTAAATTAGAATCCCGTCTTTAATTTAATTTTTTTTTTAATTTTCCTCATTTATTGTAAATATTTACAGAACATTCTGCCCTTTTTGGAAAAATAGTGAAAACTTATTATATAGTTATATACAATAACAAATATCTCGCTTATTACTGTAACGTTTATATCTTTAGGTAAAGTGTAAAATTGATTAAAACACTAATATTTATACAGGGTGTAACAGCTAAACGAGCTACCTCAAATAATTTCTATATTATTAAAGATACAATAAAATATTATAAGACAATTTTATAGAGGGCCTAGGGGGACATCCGATTAGGGAAGAAAATATTTTTTTAAACCAGTGGCTCTGAAGTTAAAACACAAAGTTATATTTTATTAAATGGGATAGTATATTTTTATAATGTCTATTCGATAGAGTATTTTTTCCTAAATTCAATCATGTATTCATTTTATACCCTAACATAACAAAAATATTGAGAAAAATGCATTTGAAATTTAAATAAATCTATTTTTTTATTTATTTTTCAGTAGGCTATGTATAAAAAACAAAAACTGCTATCTGTCAATTTCAATTATTTAGTACATAGTTTCTCAATATTTTTGTTATGTTAGGGTATAAAATAAATACATTATTGAATTCAGAAAAAAATACTCTATCGAATAGACATAAAAAAACATACTATCCCATTTAAGAAAATATAACTTTGTGTTGTAACTTGAGAGCCACTGGTTTAAAAAATATATTTTCTTCCCTAATCGGATGTCCCCCTTGGCCCTCTATAAAATTGTCTTATAGCATTTTATTGTATCTTTAATAATATAGAAATTATTAGAGGTAGGAATTTGCTAACATACATTTTAGTTTCAAAATTTTATGACTTCAAACTAATTTATACAGAATGTTCTATTTAAGTTTGCCACCATTGCTATCTCGAGAACTATAAGAGCTACGAGGTTGGTTAAATTAGCAAAGAACCACCATTTTACAAGACTAATAGGCTGTTTGCACATTAGTAGTCAGCGCCAACTAGCGGACAAAATTGCATTAACGTTATGGAAACAATCATGTATTAATCCTTTACCAACTGTCATAGAAGTGTAAATTGCTGTGTTAGTAGCATTAGTTACTGTAAGCAAATCATAATTATACTGTTAATACTTATTTTTAACAATATATTTGCAATGAATGGGAATGCTAGAACATCTAAAATTATGTGCTGTGTTAATACAGCCATACATATCTGAATTCGGGTGTAGTAAGCATGTTTCTTTTTTAATTTTAATTGCCCGTTTTCTTAATGTATAAATGAACAGTATTTAATTACTTCTACTGCTGTGTATGATTTACCTACAAGTTTGTCATATAAATAGTAAAAGTAAAAAATTAGGAGAAAGATTGTCCCCATCCATCTCAATTCCATCAGGAGACACTGCCGAGGACACTTTAGCAAACTAACCCTGTCTCCTTGACATGGTTTTTCCTTAAGAACAAAAGTTGTTATAAATTATAAAATGTAAATTTCTAGTATACAGAGAATAAGCAGCTCTAGCATGTCTTTCCCATTCAAAGCCATGCTCTGTATATTTACTTGTGAATTTTTTCGAAAAATAATAATTTTGACATTTGTTGCCCCAGTCTTTAGAATAGGTGAAAACAGAATAACATCTAGACGCTGTTATTCTGAATATACTTTCATTGGCCCATAAGCTTTTATCAAAAAAAGTTTTGAAACATGTATTAACAGAATTTCCAAAAATTATTGTATTAAAGGTATTTGCATTGGTTTCGTATATAATTCATTTAGAACTACTGATGATGTTTGTCGCGAAATAAAATATCATTTTTGAGCTACAATAAAGTAAAGCAGTAAAAAACTAAAATTTAAAAATTGTTAAATATCAAATCTGATATCACCTGACACTCTCAAGAATTATTTCTTTAGAATTTTCAGCATTTAATGTATCTCTAAGCATACATGGAATACTTGAAAGATCAGTTAAATTAAATTTATAAGGCTGATATTTTGTCAGATTTTTCCACCAAACACATCACATGTCCCGCGTTAAATAATTTCTTCCCTTTATCTATATTTCCCGATGTGTAATGTTCATATTTAACGGACAAAAATCAAAAATGTACTTCCTTTTCCATTCTAATTTTGATTACTTATGAGATGTCAAACACGAATCAGATTTCCGCGTTTCTCATGTTTCCATAATACTTTTGCCGAATGTGCCGCTAGAGGCGCTGAATTCCAAAATGTGCAAACTGCCTATACAATGAACAAAAAAATTATTTTTTTCGACCAGTGGTTCTCAAAATACGGGACACAACTTTCTTATTTTAAATGGGAACATGTATTTATTTTTAGGTTATTCGATAGAGTATTTTTTTCTAAATTTAACGATATAAACATATCATATACTAATATAACAAAATAACTGAGAAAAATGCATGTTAGATTTATATGTATTTTATTTATATCTGGCTGAAACAAGAGTGCTATGGATAAAAAACATAGACATATTGTTCTGTCTAACATTGTTTGATTATTTTTTGTTAAATTTTATGTTCTTAAACTGTCAGTTTTAAGAAGAAAATGATTTGTTTTCTATCCAAAGCACTCTTGTTTCAGCCAAATATAAATAAAATACATATAAATCTAACATGCATTTTTCTCAGTTATTTTATTATATTAGTATATGATATATTTATATCGTTGAATTCAGAAAAAAATACTCTATCGAATAACCTAAAAATTAATACATGTTCCCATTTAAAATAAGAAAGTTGTGTCCAGTATTTTGAGAACCACATGTCGAAAAAAAATTTTTTTTGCTCATTGTATTAGTCTTGTAAAATGGTGGTTCTTTGCTAATTTAACCAATCTCGTAGCTTTTATAGTTCTTGAAATAGCAATGATGGCACACTTAAATGGAACACCCTGTATATAAAGTTAATGGCGATTGTCAACAGTACACCAGTTACAGTTGTGTGTTATATTTACAAAATACCACTTTTAAGCAATCTAAAGTGTTTGCCAGTTGCCACCCTAGGTTGCTAAATACATTACCGCACGTGGTTGCTAGGGAAACTACATTACCGCACGTGGTTGCCATGGAAACATTAGTATAGTTTAGAAATGACATGTTTTGCACATCGAAAACAATGAAGAAATGTCAAGTTTTTTTGACAGTTGTTAGAAAAAGATAATTAAAATAAGTAACATGTATAATAATTGCTCAATTATTAATATTTAACAATAGCATATTGTACAACAAGTATGAAATGGACATTCCATGAGAGTTGTACACTATACTTTTTCTACTATCACGATATTATTTTCTAATTAATTAAATTTGGAACAATTTATTTTTGACAGAACTGTGAGATATGAATTTATACCTTAACGTTGTCGGTGGTTACCGTGGGAAATGAAAATGTGTTTACAATATACTATGTATCCGTAGCAATAACAAACATACAACAAGCAAATATCTTAACGGTCGTAGGAAATATAACTTTATTAAATCAAACTTTGCTTCTATATTGTACAATGTGTTTACATGTTCTCTATTTACCCAGCCATCTTGTTACTCTGTCTAACAGAGTTCTACCAACTTAACTTAACTCTCATTACAAAATATTTCTATTTATATTACGTAACACAATAAATAAATAAACACTATTTAAAGACTAACAATTATTAATAAAAATTTAAACAATAAGATTATTTATTTAAACACTTATAATTAAACAATATTTATTTCCACAATATTTATATCACCAACGGTCACTGTACGTAGACTGTCCTCGCGATCTCCTGCCCGGGGTATTTATAGTAAAACAATTAAGTTCTGAATTATTCGCCAACCCTCTGGAAATCAAAACAATGGAAAGCGAGCGAACCTGTCGTGACGCGACCTTGGGATCGTAACAATAGTGTCAAGTAGATCTAAATTGTTATAAAACTGTATTGGAAATTTTAAAAGTGTTTGAAGCTGTTCTAAGACGTTGCGGATTATTTATCAAATGCGTAAATATGTTGAATTAATTATTTAGAAAAACAAAAGAAATTTTTTGTTTTTTATTAGTAGTTTGCAGCAATTTTAGTTGGTACCCTCGTATAAAAGGGAAGGGAAGACTATACAAAATATGATAGCTTGAACACCTATACAGTACAAGTATTTGAAGCAAGCGAAACAGGGAAAAGAAAAAGAGGACGACCCAGTAAACCTGGCAGCTAGAAGTAAAACAAGCATCAGAGGTCAAAGAGAAAACTAGAAACACACAAGAAAAGTAGCAACAGATAGAAAAGCCTGTGAAAATTCTGGATATGAATGCCAGGATTAGTAAATAGTTTTAAAAACCATCAGATTGTGTCATTAAAAAAAAAGTTTTATTGATAAAGTTTATAAAATTTGACAAATATATTTTCATTTTCAAAAAACGGAAAATAATATACATCTTTGTTACATACAAATTAAACAAAATACAACTGAAGTTGAACGTAGTAGAAGCTATAACTGTTTTTGTGCTTTTTTGATAAAATACAAACATAATTTTCATATAACAATTTACGACTGTAAAGTAACTTCAATACGGAAGTCTGATAAAATAATTTGCATGTTACAGATACGGCTGTACAATCAATGTGCATCTGTCTGATACCAGCTTTAGTCTTTCTTATTATGGCCTACAAATTCTCACCAGGATTCTTATTAGAATAAAAAATAAATGCCACATAAAGTGTTAAAATTATGGTTTGATAATTCTTAATATAACTTACATTTAAAGTACTAATATATTAAATGCCAAAGAAGGTCGAAATGTTTATTAAGGCGAGGGAAGGGCAATAAAAATAATATGAATATTGTTAAATAATAAATGTACCCGTTACTCACATTAATTTGCACAGGAGGTAGATTCCCGGTGCTGTAACCAGTAAGCGGGCAACCTGGTTCCTTTCTGGGTATTTCTCTGCTTTAAAATTAACCATAAGACTTTTCTGTTAACATTAAATTATGTAACATATTCAGTTTTAAAATGAGTTTTCAGGTGAGCAATTAATCAAGACTTATATTTGTATGATTTACTTTTTTTAGAATGAATTTTCATGTGACGTCATAAATGATGTTTGTGTCTGAACGATTTATTACAGACATCACAATGTGCGTCTTTTATACCGGAATGAATTTTCATGTGAGCATTTAAATGCCCCTTCATCGTAAATGATTTAAAACAGACATTGCATTTATGTTCTTTTATTTTCAAATGGATTTTCATATGGTCGCGTAAATAAGATTTATGTGTGAAGGATTTATAACAGACATCACAATGTTCGTCTTTTATATTGGAATGAATTTTCAGATGGAGGCGTAAATTATTTTTTCGTGTGAACGATTTACTGCAGATATCACATTGATGTTCTTTTATAGCGGAATGTGTTTTCATGTAATTATTGAAAACATTCTTGTACATAAATGATTTAAAACAAACATTGCATTTATGTTCTCTTATTCCCAAATGGATTTTCATGTGAGCATTTAAATGCTCCTTCAGCGTAAATGATTCACTGCAGACTTCACACTGATACTTTTTAAATGCAGAATGAATTTTTATATGCCGTTCCAAATGATTTCTAAATTTAAATATCTTATGACAACCAGAGCACGGCCACGCTTTGTTTACTCGGATGCTCTCTTGTTCTGTACTGCGGCTTTTTAACTCAGTTTCCGCCGTAAATGTTTTAGTGCTTGTATTACCGCGGAAGTCTTTTTGTCCATTATGAGTATAAATATGTTGTCTCAAATTGTGCTTTTTTAAAAATCTCTTTTTACAAATAAAACATTGAAAATTTTTAATTCCATTATGCAACTCTATATGTCTATTCAAATCGTATTTATGGATAAATATTTGTTTGCATAAAATACACGGTGATACGGAGGTGTTACCGTAGGGAGGTGGATTAGGTCGAAAGAAGTAATTTCTGTTCACTTGTAATTTAATTGAGCAAAAAATGTAACACAAAACACGAATATATTGTAAAAGTGACACACAAAACAATGAATAAAGTAATACAAACACATTTACGTATAAAACTAAATAACTGAATGTAACGCAAAACTTGGAATAAAACAAAAGACACAATTGGTTTCTTGGCCTGGCGGACGCGAGCACTCGTGAAGAATGTGGTCAGCTTGTGACAAAGGTCCACCGGTAACTGCCGAAGGGATGGAATTTTCCACCCTCGGCTGGCGTGGGGGTGGGAGATATTGCCAAAATGTCCTCTCTAGGAGAGTGACTGAACTAATTTGTAACAACGGTAAATATTTTATTCGCCTATATACTTGTTTCTTACGAAGCGATAAATTAATCTTACGTATAAATAATTTCTTACTAATATTTCTGCGATGTTCACTTTTATGCATTTTCTTGAAGTTTTTCTTACAGAGGGTACTTTTCGTTTTTTCCAATTTGGTTATTTTTGCTACAATTCTTGTCATTGTCTTTAACAAGTATTTCTTCGGGCTCAGCGGAACTCTTCTCCCACACTTCCTCCTGTGTGTCCGCCCTTGAATTCTTCTCCTCTGTCTTGTGTTCTCTTTTATCTTTATCATCATTTGTTGTATTACTTTCATCATATTCTTCCTTGCATATATTTTCCTTTACATAATTATGAAGTCGTCGGTTTTGTGGCGTTTCTTCCAGTTGTTCTTCCTTAATGGAGATGTCTGTGTGCAATGCAATGTTTAGAGATATTTTGCTATTATGCAATTTATTCTTTGGCAACACACTTTCTAAGAGAACGAATGGATTGGGAAGAGCCCTGTATGTGTCTGGAGATGTCCTGTCTACCCGCAAGGCAGGGTTTAGGGATGCGCTGTTTATGTGCGGGTGACACTCCGGCCATGTTTCCTTCATAGGTTCTTCTTTAATAGATATCTCTTCTATTTTCTCGGGTTGGGTATCAGGTGTGTCATTGTGGCCCACAACGGGGGCCCTGCCTGTGTGTAGCGGGGGCCCCGGGGCCCCGCGGGCCCTGATGCTGCTCTCTAGGCGCCGGCTGCTCTCCACACTGGAATGTTTGAATTTGCTGAAGGCGTCGAGGGCCCCCTCACACACGGAACAGATGCGCAGTGGAATACCCAACTTGGCAATTGTCTGAAATACAAACCACATTCTTACAATATACATATATTGCTGTTGGTTATACATTATAAAGAATATATTTTTAAACAAAATAATTTTTCAAAACGAAACAATAATGTAATCACAGTGAATGTAGAACGCAAAAAAATAGTAATGGAGAGAAAATCCAATTTATTGAAAACTGTATTACGGTCCTGAACCATTATCGAAATATTACCATTTTGCAGAAGAATATGAAAATATACAACAATCAATAGTTATTGGTGAAAAAATTTCATTTAAATATTATTTTATTCACGAGTTATAACAGATTAAATTTTGTTGCGATGTCCTAACCTGTCATCTGTTTTTTGCAATTTCATTAGTTGCCTGATTTAAAAAAGACAATCGCACGTCTGCATTTCTTAAAACTTGCGGAAAGAAGACATGCATGCTGCCTGGCAGTGTCAAAATGTTACTGTATGTTTTTAATTTTGTTACGAAGAATAAATTTTATTTTTGCCTAATAATATTATTTTTATACATATATATACAAGTTTGTATATAAACATATTTTTGCTATACGAATATGAAAATAAGCAATACCCTGTACAACTAACAATTTGTTCATCACTGGCGAAGACAGATGACGTCAGAGGCCAAAATTTTCACTTTAAAAATTGATATCTAGCTTACTACGACATATTTTTCAGTCGCGTTTTCATTGCTATGCTTATTTCACTTTGTTCTTTCATGAAAAAAAATAAATAATTGAAAAATGGTTCAAGATCCCTTTAGCAATAATAGAGCACTTGCTCCAACGTCACACAAGATGGCGGTGAACAGCTGATTCTGGACAACCTAGCTTTATTTTAACATTGAATCATACGTAGAAACATCGTCCCGTGAACTTTTATAATTTTTTACAGCACTTATTGTTTTCGTTTGGGAAAAATGTTTAGAGTATGTAAAGGTGAGTATATAAGCAGTGTTTTCCGTAAAAATATTTATTGATATTGTTAGTATTTAGCGAATTACAGGTATTCGCAATAAGTAAAGTTTAATTAGACTTACAATTTCAGGAATAAGATACTCCACTTCGGACAGGTACTTTTAAAAAAAATAATAACACAAGCAGCAAAGAATATATGTGGAAGTAGTAAAAAGAAAGCTAATAAAAAATGACGTCCTGGTGGAATGAGGAAATAAAAGAGGAAGTAAAAAAGAAAAAGAAAACATGGGGAAAATATCTTAGTAATAGAACAAATGAAAACTACGATCAATACAAACAACAAAGACGGAAGGTTAAAGAATTAGTAGCACAAGCGAAAGAAAAAAGCTGGGAACAATTTGGAAAACAAATGGAAGACAACAGTAAAGAAAGTCAAAAATTATTTTATTTTCAACAAAATCTGTAATGGAGATAAAATACCAAACGATTGGGAATTAGCAATAATTGATTTGATACACAAGAAAGAAGACACCAAAGAGTGCAACAACTACAGAGGCATATCGTTATTGAGTACACTGAAAGTATTTGAAAGAATATTAGAAAAAAGATTAAGTAACAAAATAGAATCAACAATGTCCGAAGTACAAAGTGGATTTAGGAAAGGACGCAGTAGCCAAGACCATATATTCACAGTTACGAACTTAATACATACGACTAACATCACTAATACAAAAACATATATGACAATCATAGATTTAGAAAAAGCGTTCGACAGAGTACAAAGAGAGATAATGTGGAAAATCCTGAAAAGAAAAGGTATAAGCACCAACCTTCTAAATGCTATAAAAGGACTGTATAACAAAAACACGAACTACGTAATTAGCCAAAATAGGAAAAGCGAGCTCTTCGAATCAAAGAACGGTTTGAGACAAGGAGTAGTAATGAGCCCAGACTTATTTACGATATTTATGGATGAGATAATAAAGGAGTGTGATCAAAAATTTAATAAGACACATGTAGGGGTAGAGAAATCTACAACCAGTAAAAATATCAATATGTGCTTACGCCGATGACATAGTAATTATGGCAAACAGCGAGGAAAAAATGCAACAAAATGTTAACACCTGAAACGAAATTATAAAGAAATACAATATGAAAATAAATGCGATTAAAACCAAAATAATGGTAATCTCTAACGAACCAACAACTGCTAATATAACAGTAAATAGTGAAACAATTGAACAAGTTAATTAATTTCAATATATAGACATAACAATAGATAGTAACGGCACATAAGATGCTGACATAAACGAAAGAATAATTAAAACGACAAAAATATATCGCGCAATGAAACACAATTTTATAGGAAAAAAAAAGAAAATAACGGTATTTAACACAATATATAGAGCAATATTGACGTACAGGTGTGAATCATGGATATTGTCAAATAGAACGAAAAGTAAAATACAGGCGATAGAGATGAAATATCTAAGAAGAGTTAAAGGAGTAACAATGTTAGATAGAGTAAGGAATGAAGCCATCAGGGAAGAACTGCAATGCAAATAAATACGAGATTTCACAGAAACAAGACAACTAGCCTGGTGAGGACACATGATACGAATGAACGAAAGTAGACCGGTACGCCAAGTGTGAATGACCAACGTTACACCGAAAAGGAGAAGGGGAAGACCAAAGGACACATGGGATAACGTAATAAAGAAGATACTGACGAAAAGAAACATCCCGATGCAAGAAGCAAGAAGAATAGTAAAGGACAAGAAACAATGGGCAACATTAGTGCACATGTGAAAGGATGACTGTCTGACTATATATATATATATATATATATATATATATATATATATATATATATATATATATATATATATATATATATAGTTCTAAGAATGCGTACGTATATATCGAGGTTTATAATATTAATAAAATGAAATACAAGAACTAAACAAAACTACGGTATAATATTGTCGATCAAGCGATTGAACGACATGGTCATATTCATTCTTAACCTAACCTCAATTATGCACTGTTTAATAACATACAACCAAAAAATATACAACTCAGATTTGTATAATTATTTCGTATTCATAATAAGTAAAGTTTAATTTCACTTACAATTTCAGGAATAAGATACTCCACTTCGGACACTATTCTGTCGTCCACAGGGTCGCAGTGGTCCATTGGTAGTCCTTCGTGCACATAAAACACACATCCATTATACTATGCATGTTTTATGATTTTGTGCGAACAATAAATATATAGAACTAATAAAAATTAACAGTGTGATGTTTTAAAACACTAACAAAAATAGATACACATGTCAACACAGAAAACTATTCTAAATATCTTTGCCTGGTAAATTTGTAACGAATCTATCCGCGAGAGCCAATTCCTAGAGATGGCAGCACTTCTGACTCACTTCTAGGGAAAACATTGTATTTTACATAAGTGCTGTGATTCTAATACTTTGTTTTAAGTATATTTTGTTATTTTTAATTTGATTGACATTTGTTTATCGCAGTTCCAGATATATACATTTATTTAAATGATGCTGTGCGGTCTATGGTCGAAGTAGAAGCATATTATAAAAGGAAAATAAGATTCACAATTACAGATATCTGCGTGTTAACTACTTATTTAATTATTTTTAGCTGAACATATCATTTTCTGCGATTACAAGGCAGATAACGGAATAATATAGAAACAATTGGGCTGTGTCTTCAAATATCTAATTTGAATCAATCATAATAACATTAAATACAATTGTCACTTCGGGGAAATGTGTATGCATCGGTAAAGCAAATGGAGAGTACTTCAAGCAATCGTTGCTTTGTTATTATATTTATTTATTTTTTATATAAATACATCATAAAAAAGTCAAAAAAATAGGTTTTATAATACCGATAAATTCCTTTTTTTTAATGTTACAGATTTTATTCGATAGGTACATAAATATAGACATGTACATAATGTTCTTTGTTTTGCACGTATTTCTCCTGATGTGGCTTAATTTCTGGTAATTTTATCGTTTCATCTTCTCTATGTTTCCTACAAACAATTCAAATTATGTTAAAGAATAATCATAGCTACTTACATGTAACGTCTCTCTATTTTTTTTCTCTGTACAGAGGTTCTGTCGAATTTTCTTTGTAGTAATTTATGGCTTTCTTTTAATGACTACAAAACAATCTAATAATGTTTTGAAGCATAAATTATTATAAATACTTACATGGAATAAAATCTGTAGGTAAAAAATATTGTGTATAAATGTCCTTGAACGGTGATATGTGCTTTCCGATTTTTAATGCGATTTTCCACTTATTTTTTAATAACTCTCTTTTTGTTTACTTATAACTTACAAATATAATGTGAAAGTACAATATTTTCCCTACGTCTTATATGTTTTATTTTTCCACCAGATGTCACATACTTTGTTGGCTCTTGCCAATATATAAATTAAATCAATGAAATATGATTTAATGTTTTTAAAAAGTTTTTATTTTACATACAAGATACAACAAGAATAATACCAAGTTAATTATTCTACAGACTTACATAATCTAACGGATTCTAGTGGAGTTGGTCTATTTATTACCTTTGTGTCGTATGATGTTTATGCTGTGTAGGGTTTAATGTTACAGAGTGGAAACTTACATAAAATGATGCAATAAGGGATGGGCGTCTACATAATTCCTCCCCCCTAAGATGAAAGAATACCTGTTGGATGTTCAATAGGTATTGTTTCAATGGTTGATTTATTCTTATTTGATTTGTTTAAATTTCTTTTCTTAATTATTACATAAATTTTATAAAATAATAACATGATTACAACTATGGTTACAACACACAAAATTATATTGAAAAATATTGAATGTGACTCAAAGTTATTAATTTCATTTAAGTGTGTTATTTGTTGACTTGGAATTTTAACTGGTTCTAGATTTTTTATATTCAATGTTTTATTAAGAATTATTTTATTTTTATTTTGCCCGATATTTATATTAATAATTTTATCATACTTAATATTTTTAAACATTTTTTGTTTGTTTATTAAACAGTCTTTTATAGAGTAAATTCCGGAAATTTCTTTATCTTGAATTTCGTGATCACATTCGATATTTATTACTTCTTTATTTGGTAAAAAGAGATATACAATATTTGAGTTAGGTATTGGAATGATTTCATTGTGGTTAATTACTTTAATATATTCACAGTTATTACTATTTCTATTAAAATACAAATTTTCTACACATTTATTTGGTAGGGAATTTTCATTGTTACAAATATAAAGCTTATCTTCTACTAAAGTACATTTATTTAAATTATTAATATGTGTATTAGATTTAGTGTAATAGCCAGGGGTTATGTCTAATGTAACATAAGTGTTGTCGTGTAAAGTAGGAATGGGGGTGATTTGTAGAAGTTCGTTTTGTACAAGAGGAATAGGGATGTCTATTATTATGTCCAAAGTGAATTTTTCATATTTACAATATGTTTTAACTAATTGTTGGTTTTGCCAATTTTTGATTACAAGGTGTTTTAGACTGTTTGGTAATAATTTGTTAATTTCTCTTTTAACGTCGTCTCTCGATAAAATACCAAAATATAAAGTGTTTGTTTCGCAAAAAGCGAAGGTAGTTTCAATTTCGTTAAGAATACTTATCAAATTTGTGGCTGCAAATGTTAGTTGTGTTATTATATTTTCTATATAAAGTTTATCGTTCGTATCTATTATTTTTCCTAAAACAATATGCATTTCATTAATTTTATTTTGAATAATTTTGTTATTAACGTTAATTTTCTCTACTTGTTTATTGAAATATTCCGAAATATTTTTATTAAAAGTAATTACTTGATTTAGATTGTCTTTCAGGATATTTTCATTTTCTTGAATTAATCTTAAGGCGTTATCATATTTTTCTTGATCAGTGGCGTCTAAATTGCCAGTGATACTTTTTATTATAGAACCTATTCCGTTTATAAGTCCACGTTTCTCTTTGTTGTCATATAAGAGAATTTGAATTTTACTATTTACAATGTCCAAGAAGTTTTCTAACATAATAAAGCTATTACTTAAGTCTTCTACATATTTCTTATATTTATTATTTAATTCTAATTTTAATTGGTTATAATAATATGTAAGGTTATTATACGTTTCTTTAATTCTATCTAAATTAAGCTTAACATAAATGTACTTATTATTAGTTGAAATCAGGGCATTTCCTAGTTTCAGGACGTTAATTCCGGGGTTGTGTGTTTCGTCTTTGAGGTTGATGGTTGTTGCTGTTCGTATGAGTCTGTAAAGTGACGGTGAGGTTTTATTTTGTCAATTTTTATTTTTTTGTTCTTGTCAGTTATTATTTGAGCTTTGTCTTTTACATATGTTTTGATATTTTGTTTCTTATAGCGGGGTTTCTCGACTTTACCGGTGTTTCTTTTGGCTTGTTCTTCGAATGCTTTATCAGGTAATTTAATACTATCTACTTGTGACGTAGCGTACTTCCTTTTACTTTACTAGTAACAATTTAGTTTCATCGTAAATTTTCTTCATAATTTCTTTGTGAGTCTGAACATAATTGTCAGTAACAATTTCAGGAGAAATTTCTTCTTTTAATTCATTATAATGGCCGAAAAGTATTTCATTCGGTGTACGTTTTGTAACTGAGTGAATAGTCTGGTTATACGCTTGAAGAGCATAACGGGCTTTATTACTAATTGTTAAATCGTTAAAATCTTTATTTTGTTCTAATATTCTAACATGTTCTATTATTGTTGAATGGAACCTTTCAATATTTCCATTACTTTTTGGATTATTGACACTAATAAGATGAATACGAATATTTTTAGTTGATAAAAAGTTATATATCAATTGGTTATTAAATTGTAAACCATTATCTGATATTATTAATTTAGGAGTGCCGAAAATGGAGAAATATTTTATTAATTTTTGTATAATAGTTACGGTGTTGGTTTCTGACAAATGATAAATTTGTGCATGTTTGGAGAAACTGTCGATTATTGTTAAGAATTTTTCTTTCTTTAATGATAAAATATCAATATGAATAATTTCGAGGGGCTTGTTCGCTGTTTGTGTTTTTATAATAGGTAGTTTTATGGGATTTCTTTCATATTTGTTTTCCTGACATACATCACAGTTGTTTATGAATTTAGAAACAGTTTGCTGCATGTTTGGCCAATAATACTGTTGTTTTAGTTTCTGATAGGTTTCAATTATGCCACGATGGTTCGTTTTGCCTAAATGATAATTTTTTACTAAATCAATTTGTTCGTCTGATAATTCTACGTCTTGTAATTGATTTTTACAACTAGTTAAAATATAAGTGCCTGGTTAGAAATAAATTTGTAAAATTGAATTTAACATTTTTTGAAATTGTACCGGAACAATGCAATAATAATGTATTCCAGGTATGAGGTACTCTTTTATGAATTTTAATAGGGTATTTTTAAAATTAGTTTTGTTTAGGTAAATATAAATTCTTTGTTTTTCGTGTCCAAACATTTTTTTAATTTCTACAGAGCTTTTCGAATTTGTTTCTTTAAAAATAATTTGATTTTTACCAAAGTTTATTGAAGTGTCTTTGTAATGAAGGCCGTTGATAGGAGATTCGTCATCAGAATGCTGAGTACAGCTGTCCGTGTCTTTTTCAGCGATAACGGAGTTTGCGTAGTTCTCGATTTTGTTTGAAGCAAAAACATTAATTTGAATATTCGTATTTTCAAAAATTTGTCTTAGTAAATTTTCTATATCTAACCAATTTTGCTTATCTAAACCACATGCAATTTTTGGCATGTTAATTGAATTAATATTATTTTCGATTAGGTAATGTCTTAATTGTTTTAAACTATTTTCGATGTTTTTTAAAGTTGGTTTATTAAAATAATTTTCTTTTGTAATCAAATGTATGATTAATCGAGGTGATGTTTGTATGGCAATATTATTTACTATTTTTATTTTATCTAAATCGTTCTTAGTATGATACTTTTCATTGATCTGTTTTGCGAAGCCTTGACCCATTTCAAAATCTTTGGAAATGCAATGTATTATGGGTTCTTTGTCGTCGAAAATATTTGAAGTTTTATAATTTATCTCGAAAGGTTTCGGAATTCTGGATAGATAATCTGCAACGTAATTTTGTTTGCCTTTTTGATATTCTATGTCATAATTATATTGTGATAATTTTAATTTCCAACGTACAAGTTTTAAATTTGGTTCTTTTAAACTGTTTAGCCAAATAAGGGGTTTGTGATCTGTAATTAATTTAAATTTGTGACCGTATAAATAGGGATGAAAATGTTTCGTAGCCCAGATAATAGCAAGTAGTTCTTTTTCGGTTGTCGAATAATTTATTTCATGATCATTGAGTGTCCGGCTTGCGTAAGCTATAGGTAGATCTTTTCCATCTATATTTTGGGATAGGAATGCACCCAAAGCATAATTTGAGGCGTCGGTCGTTAGACGGAATTGTTTTGAAAAGTCAGGATACTGTAATATTGGTGCGTTCGAAAGTAATAATTTACATTTTTCAAAACTTGAAATGTATTCCTTGTCTTCAATATTAATTTTGGCATTTTTCTTTAAACATTTGGTAAACGGTTTAGTTAATTTGGAAAAATCTTTTATAAATCTGCGGTAATAACCAAGAAAGCCTAAAAATGATTTGATTTCCTTTTGAGTCTTTGGAAGAGTAAATTTTTTAATAGTTTCAATTTTATCTGGATTCGGTTTAATGCCTTCGGTGGTAATCATGTGTCCGAGATACGCGACTTCTTTTCTAAGAAATTCGCTCTTATCGAGTTGTAATTTAAGATTTGCCTCTCTTAGTCTTTGGAAAACAATTTTGATATTTTGAATGTGTTCTTGTAATGATTTGCCTAATATTATTATATCATCTAAATAAACGAAACATATTTTATTAATGAGGTCTTTTAAAACAAAATTCATTAGTCTCTGAAATGTACTTGGTGCGTTTTTGAGACCAAAAGGCATTCTAAGAAATTCAAAATGTCCTTGATCAGTTGAAAAGGCAGTTTTTTCTATTGAGTCAGAATCCATTTCAATTTGGTGAAAGCCGCTTTTTAAATCAATTGTAGTGAAATAATTACATTTACCAAGTTGGTCCAAAATATCCGCGATGTCGGGTATCGGAAATTTGTCATCAATCGTTTTAGAATTTAATTTACGGTAATCTATAACCATACGAAATTTGTTTTCACCCGAAGCATCCTGTTTTTTCGGAACAATCCATATTGGACTACTCCAAGGAGAGTATGAATGTCTAATTATTTCTTGATCTAATAATTTATTAATTTGTTTGTCAACTTCTTCCTTGTAAATAATTGGATATTTGTATGATCTTTGATAAACTGGATTTTCGTCGCTTGTCTTAATTTTGTGTTTTATAACATTAGTAAAAGTTAAATTTTTGTCGTCGTCAATAATCAAATCTTCGAATTCTTTAATAACTTTATTTAATTCTTTGATTTCTATGTTATTTAAATGATCAGTTCTTAAATTTAATTTTTCTGAAATTTCTTGACAATTCATTTCTAATTTGTTTTTGTGAAAATAGCTAAATTTAAATTTATGTTTTTCTAGTAAAATAGATTCATCTGAATAATTAATTTTCGCATTTAATAATTTTAAGCCAGAATTTCCTATTACAATATCAAAATCTTTATGAAATTCAAAAATGAAACATTTTAAATTTTTCTTAAGTAGTTCAACAAATGTAAATTGAGTACCGTTTGAAACAGCGTTTGCGGTTTGTATCTCAAAATATTCATCAAAAATTTTAAATTTGTTCTTATTTTTGTTAACGAAACTTTGACTAATAAAATTTTCGGAGGAGCCAGTATCTATTAAAACACGGCAATTTTTAAATTGAATAAATGGTAGACGTGAAGTGTAGGTTGCTAGGGTTTCGAATCTTCTAAAAGCGCTATGGGAAAATTTTCAGTTTGTGACTCTAGTTCGTTGTTTACTTCAATGTTTTGTTCATCGTGTGTTTGGTCATAGTCATAATATTCAAATAATTCGTTATCATTGTTGGGTTCAACAAAGGGTTCGACATTACTCTCTAGCATTTGTAAGTCCTGTCTCTGTCTTTTTTGTTGTGGTCTAAAAGTGTTTGTTCTGATGGACATAGGCTGAGGATAATTATTTATTCTCGGTTTTGGATGTATTGATTGATTCGGGAAGTTTCGTTGTTGTTGAGGATAGCGGAACATTGGTGATCGATGTTGGAATTGATTTGGATTTAAATTTGGATTTTGGTTTTGTGTTGCAGGTTTGTAAACAGGTGTTGGAACGTTTATCTTCGGTTTGATAGTGTTCTGCTTGTGTATGTTTGTGTGAATGTACTGGAAGTCATTTTTGATTAAATTCTGAATATCACTTAAAGATTTTGGATTTCGAGCAACCAACTGACTTCTATATGGCTCTCTACAGTTTATTATGAAATTGTGTGAAGCATATGAAGACATGAATATTATAATATTTTCTGAATTGTTGCTAAAGTTCAATTTTAATAAGCTGATAAGTCTATTGTAAATATCTTCATATTTATCAAAATAGCTAAAAATATCTTCATTGTGTTTCTGTTCTAAGTGTGATAATTCTGTGAGGAAGTGTACTTCGTTTCGCTTGTCTTCGTACTCCTCAATTAAAAGGTCTTTTAAGGATTTCCAATCTAGATATGTTTTTGTCGCTAGTTTTATGTTTGCGTCTTTAATAATTTTCTTTCTAATAGTGTGTAAGATAATTCGTTTTACAATGATTGATAAATTTTGTTTGTCGATTATTTCGAGAATTTCATCGCACATATTTATGAAATGAGGTAATGTGCCCGTACTTCCATCGTACTCGGGTATTATTTCTATTAATTCCTTGATTTCTGAAGGAATTTTGGGTAAGGGGTTAAGTGTAACGGGTTGTACAATTGTGTTGTTTGGCATTGTTATATGTGTTTTGTTTTATAATAATTATAACAGTAAGATTATTTCGAGAATTTCATCGCACATATTTATGAAATGAGGTAATGTGCCCGTACTTCCATCGTACTCGGGTATTATTTCTATTAATTCCTTGATTTCTGAAGGAATTTTGGGTAAGGGGTTAAGTGTAACGGGTTGTACAATTGTGTTGTTTGGCATTGTTATATGTGTTTTGTTTTATAATAATTATAACAGTAAGTTTCTTAATAATATTGGGTTATGCAAATTACAATTGATGCTACGTTAATTTGTTAGTCAGTGATTCGTACAGCAATTCAAAAATAGTAATAATAAAGTTTTGAATAATAACTCACAGTAACACTAGGATTGAGTTGATGAAGGCCAACTTCATGGTCCAGGTGTCCAGGAGACGAAAGTTTGGTTGTCACTGATGTTCACTCAGTGGGTGAAGGAGCTGGAGGTGCCGTTTGCAGCTGATGTACTCTCGGTGGTCAGGCCTCTCGGAACTCACGGAATTAACGACGATATGTTGAGCCTTTCTTCGTCGGAGGTTATGCAGTTTTTGTAGATGTCTGTTGCACTTGCGTTTGTGTTTTGAGTGTAAAATCTGTTTTTACATCAGATTTTTATAACACTCTGGAGAACGATGATTCGGACGCCGAATAAACACTTAAAAGTGACGACTTCACTTTTAAACGAATTGGACACTAATTTATTAGGTCTTCGAAGTAAAAGTCTTTCAGCAATCCTACCGACTGCGCCAATTAAATCAATGGAATATGATTTAATGTTTTTAAAAAGTTTTTATTTTACATACAAGATACAACAAGAATAATACGAAGTTAATTATTCTACAGACTTACATAATCTAACGGATTCTAGTAGAGTTGGTCTATTTATTATCTTTGTGTCGTATGATGTTTATGCTGTGTAGGGTTTAATGTTACGGAGTGGAAATTTACATAAAATGATGCAATAAGGGATGGGCGTCTACATAATTTATATATGTGGATTTTGATATTTCCACGAGTGTTGTTGATGATACTTGGATTTTTCTTCCGGGTTTCTTCTCGTGTTGGTCTGGTCTTCTCTTCTCCTTCGTTTACTTGACGACGTTTCGGCAAGTTCTCACTTGCCATCTTCAGGTCTTTGAAAAGTTTCTTGTTCTCGATCTGGTATTCGGTCTCGAACTATATATTAATATTCTCCGATAAGTATACAAAATTTCAAGTTAATATCTTGCACTGGGGAGATACTATTCATAATTAACTGATTTCCCATGTAAAACTACCATGTGTCGGTCGAGCTGGGACACCCGGTATATATATATATATATATATATATATATATATATATATATATATATATATATATTCATTAAGACGATTCAATCACATGTCATATGTATATCAATACTTTTATTGTTATTATTCTTTACATTATATTGTTTTTTTATCACTTGATTTTTATATATTAAATTAACAATCTTGATCTATAACACTTCTCCCCTCTTAGAAAAATAATCAATGGTAATTGAGTCGATCGGGTTGTTTCTTTATTCTAGTAGATCGTCGTAGGTCATTCTCTGCTGAAGTCGTCGTTGAATCTTGGATCTCTGGTAGTGGTGTTGCTGCTGTTGTCTCTGATAGTTGTGTTTAGATCATCTGTTCTAAAGATTTTGCTTCACAATCTAAATTGGTAGAAGTTAGCATTATTGTATTTTTCGATTTTGCATTGAGTGACATTTCAGCATCATTGCAACATCTTGGCCTAATATGATCAGCATGAACGAAACGTGTCTTTAAGCCCATTTGAACAATATAGGTAACTCTTGATTTTATTTTGGTAATAGTTCCAGGATACCACTTTATATCTTCATTTCTTATTGATTTTATATATACTTTATCTTCCACGACGTACTGTTTAACTAATTCATTTTCATTTATTTTTGTTTTCTTCTTTTCTTTCTTTTTCTCTAATTTACGATTAAGCGTATTTAATTTTGTACGGACCTTACGTTTTAAAAATAGTTCAGAAGGGGCAAAGGTTGTCGAAATTAAAGTTGTATTCCGGTAACTGAATAAAAAGTTGTCTATGTGATGCTGCAGACTTCTGTTCTTGTTGGTATTTTTATCTTCCAAAATACTTTTTAACAATGCCCGATTTGAACTGTTCGTTCTGCAGCGCCATTAGATTGAGGATGGTAAGGTGGTGTTTTGATATGTTTTATAGAATTTGATTTTAAAAATATTGTAAATTCATTTGAGACAAACTGCGGCACATTATCCGAAACTAAAGTTTCAGGTAGACCATATGTAGAAAAGAGTGTTCTTAATTTATTTATTGTTGCCTCAAAAGATATACAATTCATAATATAAACTTCTACCCACTTTGAATAAGTGTCAACTACGATGAGGTAATTGGTTTTATTTTTTTCAGCAAAATCCACATGTATTCTTTCCCACACACGAGTTGTTAGCTCCCATGGTTGCAATGATGAACCATGTGGATTATTATTTTGAACCGTTTGACATACCTGGCATTTTGAAATTTTATTTTCAATGGCATCATCCAGTTTAGGCCACCATATAACACTTCGAGCTAGAGCTTTCATTCTGGTAATACCTGGATGAGATTAGTGCAGTAACTCTAGAACTTGATTTTGTAGGGATTGAGGAACAATTATGCGATGTCCCCATAAAACGCAATCTTTAACAATAGTTAATTCATATCTTCGTTTGAAATACGGTTCCAGTTCAGGTCTCTTTAGATTACATTCCGGCCATCCTTTTAGTGTTACTTCGAATACTTGTTTGAGGGTTGCATCTTCCTTAATATGGTTTGCAATGTCATTGAAGAGCAAGGGACTTTCTTCAACAGCGGAAAAATAATTAATCTCGCAACTTACCTGTTCTTTTTTTGTTTAATGGGAGTCGAGATAATGCATCTGCATGTTGAATTCATACTAATTTTTAATTTTCATATTAAGTTCAAAGTCTTTAGTACAGTTGAATTTTATTTTTCTCTTTCCAATGATATAAAACACATGCATATTAAAATGAAGATAAACTAATAAATTCTATTTTTTTTTATTTTATTTATTTCGGTCGAGTGTGCTTTGGAAATAAAATCGAAAATCTTTTGTTTCAAACAAAATTTTGACTAAATAATTCAATTAGTTACAATTTCAATATGCTGCTCATCAAAGTGATGTATTAGTTGCCCATTTTAATCATGTTTTTGTTTTCCCAAAAAATACCTTTAATAAATTTCATCCAGGTCCAAGTACTTCAAATTTATTTCAACGAATAGAAATAATAAATTAATACTCTTACTAATTACACATGTTGTCATTTAATTTTTTGTTTATATTTTTAAAATTTGCTGTTAAACTACCGTAATGTAAATTATTGGATCGGCGGTTGGAATAATACCTTGTCTTAAAATTGATTTTCTATTTGAAATACTTGCTATAAATTTTATTTAATATTAAAAAAATATAAGAAACTTTACTTCATATTTACAACTGACAATCTGAAGACAAGAAATGAGCAGAACAAATGTAAATACTGGTGTCATCTTTTTACCTATGTATAATGCAATTTTCCATTTACTTAGTAACTCAATATACCTGGAGAAATAATGTATTGATATTTTTGCAATAATTACTACATTGCGGTATTAAACAATATATTTTTAATTTACTAGATATTTTACTTCACGAAAACTAGTTCCTCGATTCAAATACCAATAAACGCGTGAATGTTTTTCCTAGTGCTCTTATTTCAAATTTCACCAACAGATGTCACCTACTTTGTTGGTTCATGTTAGTAAACACTTGGAAAAAAATATTTTTCCTACGACCACTGTTAAAAATAGTATTTTTAACGGTTGCTTAGCAAGTTAAAAATAACAGTTTATAACACAGTAAATACTTTTAAAACGTTGTCGTTGACAACGAATTAAAAGTAAAAAACAAATTTACTTTTAACACTTCTTATGTTCAGTTGTTCATAACAAATACATCATGACCTGAAATTCGTTCGCGGGGTTTGTTACACTCGGCTTCGCCTCGTTTCATAAACTTCCCTACTCACTCATAAAATTACTATTAAAATGTGTTTTTTATCTCAATCGATATTTAAGAAAACATATTTTAAGTGTAAATTTTATAACTTTTTCAGCGCAGCCCCTACTTACCATTATTTTGAAATTATTTTAAAAAAGAATTGGTTTTTAACTGCAAATTTCAATTGTTTATTAAGAGTACGTATATAAATATCGTGGTAAATATAATATGAATATTATGATATACAAGAACTTGAAAAAACTACGCTAAAAATATTGTCGATCAAAACACTTGTCGATTGTACGACATAGTCATATTTTCTCTTAACCTAACCTCATTTATGCACTGTTTACTAACATCAAATCAGATAATACGTAAGTAAAATATGGATAATTGCTTCATATATGTAAAGTAAAGATTAATTAGACTTACAATTTCAGGAATAATATACTCCACTTCGGACACTATTCTGTCGTCCACAGCGACGCAGTGATAGTCCTTCGTGCACATAAAACACAAATCCATTGTACTGTTTATATTTACAATTTGTGCGAACTATATATTTAAAACTTTGTACTAAAATTAACAGCGCGAGGATAAGATATCACCAACAGGAATATACACTCATATGTCAAAACAGTAACTATTCTGAATAGTTTTGCCTGGTTGGGGTTGTCATTACACAAATAGTACTATAGATGGCAATCGCATCATTTACAAAATGAATAACGAATCAGAACAATGTACATTCGTAAAAAAAATTAGATTTATTTGTCTTACTACGATATTTACTTTATGTAAACGGTTAACTATATGATGGAAAGATTTAGAAGAATATAGAATAATTCATTATATATTTTAATAAAAACGAAACTATAATAAATATATCAAAGAAGTTCAAGATATTGATAAAATATCCGTATTTATCCGTATTATAAAAAATCCTAGTTAATTGTGTTGTTAAAAAAGAGGTATGGGATCGTGCAAAACGTTATATATTCGTTTTATAATAAATAAGTTAATTTTTTATGATGATGTTACACGGATACTTAAAGTCTATCAAACAGAACAGAAAATTTAAATTTAGGTATTCTGTTTTGCTGAAAAGAGATGATTAGATTTTGATTATAATTGGTCAATCAATAGTGCAGCTTTCAACAATATTTTATGCAAAAGAATAACTAAATATAAATTTTCCTTCAACTTTTCATAGGCATTTAATATAGGAAACATTTTTTGATAAATAAAAACTATCGGGCTAACAACTGAGTCATCATATTGTACAGGACAATACTACATGTATTCCTACATCTTACTTAATACAGATTTCTTCATTTTAATAGCATTTGTCAATTAGTGGTTATGCATTTTAATTCTTTGTTGTAAATATTACTAAATTATGCTGTTAAAATGAAGGAAATATTAAATAACATGTAGTATTGTCCTGTACAATATGGTGACTTAGTATTATTTACCAAAAACTGTTTCGTCTTGTTAAATGCCTATGAAAACAGTTTTTTGGATATATACCGGGTGTTTATTTTAAGCAAAAATGCGTCAAATCAAAGTTAGGGCATAAAATTCTGCATCTAAATGAATAAATAGAATTATTTTGTTTTGCTTTATAACAAGAAAAATTAAATATGAAAATGTCGAAAATTACTTTGAGTGCTATAGAATTTAACAAAAAATAAATAAATGATTAAAGTTTTATGTTTTATCTGTCAAATAAGTTATTTCACGTTTCTGACAATTTGATTTTGTCTCTGTTTTTTTTGTCTGATATTACTAAAATATAAATATTTATACGAATGAAGAACTTCTTTTTTTAATAAGATGATTTTATGGCGGTAATAGTTCCCACAAAGTGCGTGATTTATTTTTCTTTAAGTTTATGGATCAACCGATTCCCAATGCAACTACATTTGCTAAATTGGTGCATACATAATATTAAAAATAAATCGTATTATTATTATAAAATACAGTGTTACCAAGAGGTTTGGTTTCATGAACAGTTCGTCTCATTTGGAAATAAACTGGCGCGAAAGACGCATTTTCCTACATGTGTTGAGCAACCTATATGGAATGTGCGGCGAAAGAGTCGGCCTCTGGCGGAAAATATACAAACTAATACTAATGAGTATAAGTTTGTTCTTAGTACAGTAGAAGTAGATGTATATAAAACCGACTTATGCGGATTTTACAACCTTTTATGGAAGGTTGGGAAGCTTTCTTCTCGTCATAGGATAGATATTTGCGATTCCGTTTTTTCGACGTCCACGGCTGATCTTCTGCTAGATGTTGAAGTATTTCTTCCGAATGTTGTTTTCAGCATGACTTACGTCCACAAAATTATATTCCCAGGATCTCCAAATGTGGACGTATTTTATTTATTTAAAAAATAAGTAAATGTTTCTTTTTACTTACCTCTGAAGCAGTGGCTTCTCAGCAACAGCAACTACACTTACACTTAGCGGGAAGAGGAATTATACGAGTTAAAGATATAAGTTTTATAATTTAATAAACAAAGATATGTATGTATTAATAAAAATAACGATAAAAATTACGAAAAGTAATATGACATATAAAATACAATGGAAATCTAAAATAAATGTTCCTCCCGCTACGATAGCTAAGTTCTCAAATAAAATAACAATAAAATTTAAAAAAAAAAAAACAAAGATTCTAACGACGCGAATTCGTAATGCTTCTTCTAGCTTCCCCGACCGAAATCAGACTAATTGGTGTCTAATGATAAATTTCCACTGCTGTGTATCCATGGCACATCAGTAATTTTGATATTATGAATGTATTTATTATTTAAACTCAAAATACTATTGCTCAACCAATAATCTAACCTCTCTTTCCCGTAGGGGTCTCAACCTATTTCCAATGTACTTGAAAATATTTCCCAAATTCACAGTCATTTCAAAAAACTAATTGAACTACAGTATAATAAAAATAAAAATAATAAAATATTGTGAAAACATCAAAATAAGTAAATAAAATAAAATGAAGTAATGCATGGCGTAACAGAATATACAATGTATATTCTATCACCATTCTAACCACCATTTTGAATAATTCGGTGAGCTCGCTCGCTCCACATAGGGCACGAGCGCACTGGTCCAGAAAAGAGCGGGAACTTTAATTAGACGTCATGAACAGGTATAGCGATAAATTTAACGAAGGAAAAGATGAATTGGCACTAGTATGGTGTTTTAAAATAATTTTAGACTTGTTTGATTAAAAATCTAAAAACTCTTAATAGGTGTGTTATCAGAATTACGATTATTAATTTCCGCTACCCAAAACATGTAAAGGTTCACACAGATTTTTAGAAATGATCAATTATTATCACAGATTTATTCCCTATTTTGCACCAATACTTTCACTACTTTATGAAATGATATTACACAAGAAACAAAATGACATCTTACACTGGACAGAATCAACACTACACATTTTTAATTTAGACAACTAGATTACATTGCGCAATTTACATCTGATATTCGATAAATTAAAGGCAAAGAAAATATAGTGGCTGACACACATTTACGTATCAAAACTATTTCTTTACAAGAAATCACACCAGAAAAAAAATTATCAAGCACAAATTTCTGATACCGAGCTAAAGAATTTACTCGTAAAAACTGAGAATTCAAAAGTTTCTCTCAAAGAAGTGTGTTTACCATTTCTCGACATCAAACTTTTTTGTGAGATAAGGAAAGGTTCACCAAGACCTTACTTACCTCCGAAATTCCGTCGAGTCATTTTTGATAAATTTCATAATTTGTCACATTCCTCTTACAGAGCCTCAAACAAACTTATCTTTTCTAAATATTGTTTGCCACACATGGCGAAAAATATTTATAAGTGGTGCAAACAATGTATCAACTGTCAAAAATGTAAAATTACGAGGCACACTCGATCACAACTTCAACCATTTAAAAACCCAACACGTCGCTTTTAACATATTCACATGGATATTATAGGACCACTTCCAAAAATACATAACTTGCGATACATTTTTACTATAGTTGATAGATTCTCTAAATGGTTGGAAGCATATCCTTTAAAAGAAGCTTCAGCAATTAAAATAGCAAAAACTGTTTACGAACAATACATACCTAGATTCGGCATACCTCTCACTATTACAACAGACTAAGGAACACCTTTCGAATCCAAACGTTTTAAAGAACTAACAAATCTTTTAGCATCTACCAGGATTAGAACCACTTCTTATCACCCTCAAAGCAATGGCGCAGTTGAAATACTTAATAAACAGATTAAAACAGCCATAGTAGCTAAGTTAACAACCAACAATTGGTTACAACACTTACCTTTAATTTGATTAGGGTTCAGAACCGCAATCAAAGAACCAATACAATGTTCACCTGCAGAACTTGTATACGGAGAAAATTTACGTGTTCCTTGAGAAATTTTTATCCAAACTACATTTCCACAACTCAATGAACACAAACTACTTAGCAATCTAACAAATACCTTTTCAAACACAACTTACAAAAATCCTCGCGAACGTCAAATCACCCATTTCATACACGCAGACCTTAATACTTGTGTTATATATTTTTCATAATAAATACACAATTTCATGCGATAAAATGGCTGATAATCCTACTGGGCTAACATCTGTTGATAAAATTAGAGGAAAATCTGGGTTGTATCTGACTAAAACCGTATCACTTGTAATTGCTTCTTTAATTTTTGCAAATGCAGCTTCACATTCAGGAGTCCATTTAACAGGATGATTTTTCTTTAGAAGATTGTATATTGGAAACATTATGGTAGATACATTTGCTATAAATTTTGAGTAATACGAGACATATCCGAGAAGAGTTCGAACCTCTTCTATGTTTCTGGGTCTTGGAGCATTTCTTACAGCTTCAACTTTTTCTGGGGATTTTCGAATTCCGTTTTCATTAACTATATGGCCCAAATATTTAATATCAGGGACAAAAAATGTACTTTTGGATTTGTTGACATGAAGTTCAAATTGTTTTAGTCGTGATAGACATGATTCTAATCTTGAATGACTTGTATAATTGAACCCCAAATTACTATGTCATCAAAATATGCTAATGTTCCTTGTAGGCCCTGAAGAACTGAATCCATAAATTTGTGAAATTCGCTTGGTGCTGTCTTGATTCCAAAAGATAATCTTTTCATGAGGTAAGTTCGGCGATGTGTGGAGATGGCTTGAAGTTTCTGTCCTTCTTCATCAACTGGTATGTGAAGATATGCCTTATGTATATCTAAAACACAAAAAAAATTGCCTCCTCTAATGTTATTTAAAACATCATCAATTAATGGAATAGGATATCTTGAATCTTCTAAATATTGATTTACAGTGACTTTGTAGTCAACGCATAATGGCTTCCCCATTGAGCATAATCGACTTTTTCAATTATACCATCTGCTTCCAGTGTCGCATTTACGTTACCGGAGGCCTGAGGCGCAACATCTACATGAGGCCCATATATATATATATATATATATATATATATATATATATATATATATATATATATATATATATATATATATATACAGGGTGTTCCATTTAAGCGTGCCACCATTGCTATCTCGAGAACTATAAGAGCTACGAGGTTGGTTAGATTAGCAAAGAACCACCATTTTACAACACTAATACAATGAGCAAAAAAATTTTTATAATAATAATTTAATAAATATTAAATAGCAATCTGTACTCACCCAGTATATGAATGGAAATAACATTAAGAAAAATCCACTTTCTCGTACAAAAACCGAAAAATGTAAAAATTGTCGCATTATACAAAGAATAGAACAATAAGGGCCGGTTTTTCAATCTCTGGTTAAAGTGCTGGTTACCTTAACCATCGGTTAACAGAAAAATATCGCATCGAAATAGTAAATAATGTGTATTTTTGACAACTTACATCAGATTTTCGATGCGATATTTTTCTGTTAACCGATGGTTAAGGTAACCGGTACTTTAACCAGAGATTGAAAAACCCTAAGAAACATTTACTATAGTTATATTATCGGATTACCATCATCAGGAAATACAGTGAGTACAGTATGAGTATATATACGTAGAATGAAATAGACGGAAACAGACCGTATAATTGTAGGAAAAACTAAAAGGGATTAAAGCGAAGGAAAAAATCAATTAAGTTCGACGAAATCAAGTTGTTCGTTCGTAGAATTTTTTTACATTGATTTTCTTTGGATTTAAAATGATTCTAATAGATCCACCTTTAATCTCTTTTTGCCCAAATGGTTTATATTTAAATTATTAATATCAACAGAATTGGTATGAACAATAGTTAAACAGTCTAGCAACGTTAGATTGATATTTATCTAAACCCAGAGGCTCGTGTATTCTTTAAATCTAAATCAAAGCTACGACCTGTTTTGTCCGACATATGAATGGCTTCGCAATTGGAACATTTAATTTAATAAATTTCACTTTTATCGAAATTGAAATTATCTTTCTGTTTTAGTTTATTATTTATAGTACACTGCACATATAAGAGTTCTAAATTATTCCAACTTCAAGAGTAAGAAATCGGCCATATTAAAGAAATTAATTTTCAATAACTGTTCGTATTTAAAATTTACTAATGAATTTATATTTATCTCTATAATAATACATATAATCTATTTTCTAGTTACAAATTGAAATTAGAAAAAGTACATTTAAAATGCATTATTTGTATACTTTAATCTAGATTTAAAAGTTCATAGTTAGGAAACAACTTGAAAGCAAGTTTCTGGTACGGACTATAATATTATATGACAGAAG
This sequence comes from Stenolophus ochropezus, assembly GCA_035578165.1. Classification (NCBI taxonomy): domain Eukaryota; kingdom Metazoa; phylum Arthropoda; class Insecta; order Coleoptera; family Carabidae; genus Stenolophus; species Stenolophus ochropezus. Next base: position 9,412,926 of record JAQOWZ010000012.1, on the reverse strand, counting down.
AAACTACCTGCATAAAGGAACTTTTACCGCTAGACCCGAAAAACTTTATAACGGGGATGGCCAATCAGATTATTCTGTAATGAGATTCAAATATTTGTGCGGCCTAGGGCCTATTATATAAGCGTGTATTTAATAAAAATAAACTATTTTTTACAGTATAAAATAGTTGAATGTTTATACAATGGGGCAATATTTTTTTTCTATTATTTTCTTTGTACTCAAGGGTGGAAGCTGGAGCCCCCCCACAAAGCGAGGCCCCCAGCATGCGCCTCATGCGCCTAATGGTAAATGCGACCCTGTCTGCTTCTAATTTGTTCAGTTCTTCATTCACTTTATTTTGCAATGCGTACGGTACAGGACGGAATTTCAAAAAGATTGGTTTTGTATTTTCATTTTTTAATTTCAGTGAACAAGTATAGTTTGGAATTTTGCCTACTTTTTCTTTAAATATTTCCGCGTATTTTTCTATAATTTGTTTTCTTAGTTCTTGGATTTGTTCATTTGAAATTTGGTGCACACGCTTTTGATTATTTGAATAAATATTGATTTTAAAACTATGTAGCCATGCTCGACCAAGTAATGGAGATGCCGAATTGGATACTATGTATAACTCTTCTTCTGATTTCATGTTCTGATATTCAACTGGAACTTTAGCTACACCAAGTGGGGAGAATCGTTCTCCCCTGTACGTTCGGAATATTACTGACGTTGGGTTTATGGGAATTTGAGGACATAACTTTTCGAAATCGGTTTTGCTAATTAGTGACACTGGACTTCCTGTATCAGCTTCGAATTCTTGTATTTTTGAGCCAATTTTTATTGAGATCATAAATTTTTCATCATTTGATGTCAGTGTGCATTTGTTAATTCTTATTACTTGATTTATACAAAAGAGGTCTTGATTAATGTTGGATTGTAAATCTTCAATTTGATTTTCAGAATCTTCAGCATCAATGTTCTTAACTTTATTAGGGTTTGAATTTCTGAAATTTGATTTGTTTTTATTTAGGGTGAATATACAGACCTTTGCGACATGTCCAATTTTTTTGCAGGATAAACAACTTAGAGTATTTCTATTTCTGTGACAATCTTGCGTAGCATGATTATTATAACCACATCTCAGGCATAATCCATTTATTCCAAGTTCATAATAATTTAAACGTGTGCGTGGCATTGAATTTCGTTGTGAAAAATTAGATTTACTTGCTGGATGAGACTGGGAAGCACGTATTTTGTTGACAGATGAATCTGCTGATAAGACTATGTTTCCTTTTTTTGATGTTTCTAGAGCAAGAGCAATATCTGTAGCACGATCAAATGTGAGATTTTCTTCTTGTAATAATTTTTCACGAATTTCTCCATCCGATATTCCTCTTATAAATTGTGCACGTAGAAATATATGAGCAATGGACTTTTTACATTCTTCAGATGTACATATAAAATCACATGATGTTAATTTGCGTAAAGCTACAATATATTGAGATATGCTTTCATTTGGCGATTGCGTTCTAGAGAGAAAATTATGCTGTTCAATATAAACGTTTGGTTTCGGGCATAGATGCTTCTCTATTAGCTTAATTAATTCTGAATACTTTTTATCGGTTGGAGATTCAGGAGAGAGCAAATTTACACGAAGTTGATATTATTTGGATCCAATACAATTTATGAGGATACGTGCTTTTGTCTTTTCTGTTTCGACTGTCGTGCCTGTTATTAATTTTAATGCGAATAGATTCTCAAGACGTTGACGGTAACTAGTAAATTCTTCTTTGGTTTCGTCGAAACTTTCAAAAGATAAAGTTTGTATTGCTGCTCTTCCAGTTATGTCAGGTTCAGTAGAGTTTACAAGGGAAGCACTTGATTCTAGACGTTCTAGTAATTTACTTTGCTGCTGAATGAATTGAGACAATAATTGAGATAGATCTGCCATTTTGACATGTGTCACTTTTTATGTTTATGTATTTTGAGACTTTATAATTCTTTCTTTTACCAATTTAATCCTCGTCGCCAATTTGTTATATATTTTTCATAATAAATACACAATTTAGTTTTACTAAATTAACATTTATTTTTTTTCATAATAAATACACAATTTAGTTTTACTAAATTAACATTTATTTTTTTATTTTCATAATAATTAACACTTTTCATTTATTTATTTATATATATTACAAAAACATTCCCAAAGCCCACCAATATATAATAACTTGTCAATTCGTTTTCCTACGCGCAGATGGTGCAAGACACAAACCTTCACACACTTACATTGGACCATTTCGTGTGATAGAGCGCCGAGACAAATGTTTCATTATTGAAAACAATAATTCCCTTCAAACAGTCTCCACTGACAGACTGAAGCCGGCGTACATGGCTCCGGTGGAGTACGAAACAAGGCAGGAAGCACACCAAAAGTTTCTGGTGGTAGAACCCGCGCTCACACAGAGCCTACGTTTATTTACAGTTATATTTTATTTTGTTCAAATTTATCTGTAGTAATCTTTGTATTTATATTTATATTTTGTTATGTTATGTTGTTATGTATTTATGAATCGCCAGTTGTTATTTGTATTTTGAAGAGAACAGTCATTAAATAATTTGCTCTTCAATCATAATGTTTTCATTTCCTCTTCGACCTTTTGAAATCTGTAAATGATAATGAAGTGTTTTCATTTAAAACCCTACTATTGTGTCAACCCTGTATATGTGAAAATAATTTTACGTTATGCTCCTTGAAAGGAAGAATAAATTATTTTAATAGACTTATGCTTTATTTCTAACGCCAACAGAGATACTGAAGACGGGCGTTTCGATGACTCACCATGTATAAGAATAAAATTAAAAATGAGCGTAAATATAGTTCAAATCCGAGCCAAAAAACTTTTGGGCCTTAGGCTATTGCCTCTTTAGCCTAAGCCAAAGTTCGCCCTTGCCCTTAGAGTTCGAGGGAAAAGAAATCGGAAAAAGAAAAAGAGAACAACCCGGTAAACCTGGAAGCAAGAAGTCGAGGAGAAAACTAGGAAGACTCAAGAAAAGTAGCAACAAATACAGAAAGCAGGATAAAATTTTAGATAAGAACACCAGGATTAAGTCAGTAGTTTTAAAAGCTACCAGGTTGTGTAATTAAAAAAATGATTTATTCATAGGTTTATAAAATTTGACAAATATATTTTCATTTTCAAGTGACAGACTCGCTAGTCAATTCCTCTTATCTTGCTAATAATGTAAAATAATATACACCTTTGTTACATACAAAATAAAAAAAATACAACTGAAGTACCTCCCGTATGCCTTTGATAAATGTAGTAGCAGATATAACTTTTTTGTGCATTTTCGAAAAATACAAATATTATTCCCATATAACAATTTATGACTGTAAAGTAACTTGAATCAAATTTAAAATTTACTAAACTTACGGACGTCTGATAACATAAGTTGCATGTTAGAGAAACGGCTGTCAAATTATTTACAGACATGTGCATCTGTCTGATACCAGCTTTAGTCTTTCTTATAATGGATTACAAATTTTCAACAGGATTCTCATTAGAATAAAAATGCCACATAAAATTATTAAAATATGGTTTGATAATTCCTAATATTAATGACATGTAAAATACTAAAATATTTAATGTCAAAGAAGGTTGAAATGTTTATTAAGGCATGGCAAGGGCAATAAAAGTAATAATTAATATGAATATAGTTAAAAAATAAATGTACCCGTTACTCACTTTGATTTGCACAAGAGGTAGATTCCCGGTGCTGTAACCAATAAGCGGGCAACCTGGTTCCTTTCTGGGTGTTTCTCTGCTTTAACATTAACCAGAAGACTTTTCTGTTAAACATTAAATTATGTAACATATTCAGTTTTAAAATGCGTTTTCATGTGAGCAATTAATCAAGACTGATATTTATATGATTTACTTTTTTTTAGAATGAATTTTCATGTGACGCCGTAAATCATTTTTTTCTCTGAACGATTTATTACAGACATTACAATGTTGGTCTTTTATATCGGAATGAATTTTTATGTGACGTTTTAAATGAGGTTTCTGTGTGAACGATTTATTACAGACATTACAATGGTGCTCTTTTATATCGGAATGAATTTTCATGTGACGTTTTAAAGTAGTTTTCTGTGTGAACGACTTATTACAGACATTACAATGGTGCTCTTTTATATCGGAGTGTATTTTCATGTGACGTTGTAAATAATTTTTCCTTCTGAACGATTTATTACAGACATTACAATGTTGATCTTTTATATTCGAATGAACTTTCATGTGTTGCCGTAAATCACATTTGTGTCTGAATGATTTATTACAGACATCACAATGTTGGTCTTTTATGTCGGAATGAATTTTCACGTGACGTTGTAAATGACATTTATGTCTGAACGATTTACTGCAGACTTCACATTGATGTTCTTTTATAGCGGAATGAGTTTTCATGTGCCTATTTAAATTCGTCTTCAGTGTAAATGATTTACTACAGACGTTGCACTTATAGTCTTTCTTTAAGGAATGTATTTTTGTATGCTGATCCAAACGACTTCTAAATCTAAATATCTTATGACACACAGAGCACGGCCACGCTTTGTTTACTCGGATGCTCTCTTGTTCTGTACTGCGGCTTTTTAATTCAGTTTCCGACGTAAATGTTTTAGTGCTTGTATTACCGCGGAAGTCTTTTTGTCCATTATGAGTATATAAATGTTGTCTCAAATTACGCTTTTTAGAAAATCTTTTTTTACAAATAAAACATTGCAAATTTTTAATTCCATTATGCAACACTACATGGCTATTCAAATCGTATTTATGGATAAATATTTGCTTGCATAGAACACACGGTAACTGTTTTATTCGCCTATGTACTTCTTTTTTATGACGCGATAAATTAGTTTTACGTATGAATAATTTCTTACTGATATTACTTCCATGTTCTTTTTTATGTATTTTGTTGAAATTTTTATTACAGAGGGTACTTTTCTTTGTTTCAATTTGATTATTTTTGCTATAATCTTTATCATTTTCTTTTACAATTATTTCTTCGGGCTCACCGGAACTCTTCTCCCACACTTCCTCCCGTGTGTCCGCCCTTGAATTATCCTCTGTCTTGTGTTCTCTTTTATCTCTATCATAACTCATTGTATTACTTTCAGCATATTCTTCCTTGCAGATATTTTCCTTTATAATATTATAAAATTCACGGTCTTGTGGTGTTTGTTCCAGTTGATCTTCCTTAATAGAGATGTCTGTGTGCAATGCAAACAGCTGCACGTGTGGGGACGTCCTGTCTACCCGCAAGGCATGGTTTAGGGATGCGCTGTTTATGTGCGGGTGTTACTCCAGCCATGTTTCCTCTACAGGTTCTTCCTTAATAGACATCTCTTCTATTTCCTCGGGTTGAGTATCAGATGTGTCATTGTGGCCCACAACGGGGGCCCTGCCTGTGTGTAGCGGGGGCTCCGGGGCCCCGCGGGCCCTGATGCTGTTCTCTAGGCGCCGGCTGCTCTCCACACTGGAATGTTTGAATTTGCTGAAGGCGTCGAGGGCCCCCTCACACACGGAACAGATGCGCAGTGGAATACCCAACTTGATAATTGTCTAGAATGTAAAATAAATTCTCATAACATGTTCATAAAAAGAAGCAAGAAGCAAATTTTATTCTTGTATTTGGAATAGTAGTAGTGATATATATATATATATATATATATATATATATATATATATATATATATATATATATTACAACACTATTAACATGATACAAACAAAAATTTTTAATACCAGTGGTTCTCAAAATAAGGATCCCAACTTTTTTATTTTAAATGTGAACCTGTTTTTTTATTTGCTTATTTAATATAGAATTTTATTCTGAATTCAATTATATAATATTATCATACCCTAACATAACTATTTTTTTGAGAAAAGTGCATCTGAAGTTTTATATTAATTTGATTAAAATATGACAATAATAAAAGTGCCATGACTGAAAAAACGGAATACAAGTCATTTGCATTTTTTTGAGAAAAACAAAAGCATATAGAAAATGACCTCCAAATGGGGCAACTTTAGTCTAATTTAACCGACTTTGTATTTCTTATAGTTCTCGAAATCCCCATGCTTAAACAGTGTTATTGGTCATTTGTATAAATCTATATATAAATATTAATTTTTTTATAATGGTTCAATAAATTTTATTCGCTAATATTATAAGTCCAATTCGTCATCAATTATTTTTCTGTTTAGTAAAAATATAGTCGATCAAACGACTTGTCGATTGTAGAACATCGTTATGTTCTCTCTTAACCTAACCTCACCTTTGCATCATTTAATCAACGACAAAATATAAATAGACAAAACATTCCCTATCCTTCCGTACTGAATGTTTTGTTTTCGGTAAGCCAGAAAGAGAAAATACAGATAGATATATAATGAAAGTATTGTTCGAGCATCGCTCGCTAGAAGCATCGGTGTAAATGCCATTATTTTCTGTTATTTATCATTATTTACGTTTTTCTTTTACCAGTGACGCGTTACATTTGATTATATTTGATACATATAAATTTAAAACTTCCAATTCTAATGTCAATTTTAAGAGCACGGGCGCCTCTAGTGAGCAGTATTCAAACTATACTAGTAGACATAATGTGTGTATCTCTATTTTCTCTGTGTGACTTGTCTAAAACAACAAACCACGTTAAGTTTTGTCTAGTTATATTTTGTCGTTGCATTTAATAAGAAATATACAAAATTTATGTTAGATATATTTAAATAGACTTACAATTTCAGGAATAAGATACTCCACTTCGGATACTATTCTGTCGTCCACAGGGACGCAGTGGTAGTCCTTCGTGCACATAAAACACAAATTCATTACACTATTTAAATTTACTATTTGTCCGAACTATATATTTAAAACTTTGTAATAAAATTAGTAGCGTGATGTAATACCACCAACAAATAAATATAGTCTGATGTGTCTACACAGAACTATTAGAATAGGCGAATAAAGTGAACTACTTGTCAACATGTCACTGGAATATAGTAATACTGGAACGCCAACTTGTATGCAAGCGAGAAACGAGCCTGAAAAAGATAGATGTCTAACACTTCTGCGCATGCGTATTATCCCGAAAGCCTCATTTCGTACAGTCTGGTCCAGAAGTGCATATTTTATAATTATCTGTTTTAATTATCAAATTTATTTAAAAATGTTATTTCTTTGTCTATTTTTAATTATTATTGCGTGATCTGCGCCTTATTATTAGTTTGTTGTTTTTCTACGACCACTAATATAAGTAGCCATTATTGTACAACTTAAAGGTTATGTAAGCATCCAATTACGGAAGGCCATGTGTTAAGTACGCCATCGCACACTTAGGGAATTTTTGATTTATCCAAATTTTGTTAGCCGTGTAAATAAGTCAAAACTAATTACAATTGATTTAATACACTACGACTAATGACGAAATAAACTTTGAATATAAAATCTCAGGAAGGAGGGTTTCAATCTAGTGGCTAGATGAGAAACTTCGAACGAAGTCGCCATTTTGATAGCATTAGAATAAGTTGCATGTGCTTGCACTACATTCTAATTTAGCAGCGCGTTCTTCACTCTATAAAAATAAAATTAAACTCTATCACAATTTATTAACTTTCTTTCCTTTTGAATAATGGTAAATATTAAGGTAATTATTTATTACATTTGTAGTAAAATAAATAACATACAAAATTTCGTTGCAGGTGAATTTGAATTGTAACACATTCCTGTATAGTAATAATTATGGTCAGTTGTGTTGCATGTGGTTGTTCCCAAACCATGAACAACAAAAGTTTAGGAATTTAATGTCATCAGTATTTTGCATCGTACAACTATTATAATGAATAATGAAACTACACATTGATATACATATTATGAATTATAATGCATATTGCCAAATGAGAATGAACCCCTTCCTGTAATTTAAATGTCAAGAAATAATTTCATTGCCGTATTTTAGTAATTTTAAATAAAGGGTAAGAATATACATTTCTACTATTCATAAACCTTATTTTATTTAAAAATTATTAAATTAAAGATCATAAATGTTTTCGAAATTGGTCGGGGACAAGTGCTGCTATGGAAAGCGATATTATCGTTGAAGGATTCAATAGCAGCATTCCAATGCATAATCTGCGTTACAAAGAATTTGTCGCTGATGGGAACTCGAGCGTATTTGCGCAAATTAGAGAAAAAGTGCCATACGAACATGAAGTCAAAAAACTAATATATAAACCACGCCATAAAAAAGTACGGAAAGGCTTTGCTTAAAATAAAAGGAGACACCAAAATACCTCTTCACGGTAGAAAATATATAACTGTTCCTACTATAAAAAAAATACAAAATGAAGCAAAGAGAGTAATTTATAAGTGGAAAATTGACGAAAAAAATGTGTCTGTTTTCCAAGAAACATTAAAAAATACTATTCTGAATGTGTTTTCAGAAAAACACATAGCTGACATGAAAAAATGTACTGTTTTTCATCATTTAATTGGTATTTTTTTTTATTTACGTATATTTGATACTAAATTTATGTTCTGAAATTTTAGCAGCTATAGAAAGTTTAATTAGAAAAGCACCACGTTTAATAAAAAGTGGAACAAATAACAGTGCCGAATGCTACATTAATATTTTAGCGAGATTTACAGCTGGAAAACGATTAAATTTGATACAGAGAGGCTCATTCCAAATGAGAAGCTATTTAGCTGGTATGCGATACAATAAAGGAGTACTGTGGCATATATCCCCTTGGAAAAAATTTATGAATTAAAGTCCCGGAACACATTTTAAGAAATATATACAATTAACAAAAAAAGCATTCAACATAAACGTACCACTAAAAGATGCGTAAAAAAATTCTACAAGATAATTACAAAAACAAAGATTATGGGGCATGTGATAAAGAGCCGGAATTAAAGATGAGTATACAGCAGAATCTAATCGGATAATTAATAGTTTACAGGTATAAATCTAACATTGTGTTGTTGTTGATGTTGTATGAATTATATTATGAAATAAGTTTAGGTTAACAGGGAACAACAAATAGAAATGGAAGTAAACACGAAGGGTCAATTTCAAAATGAATTATATTTGAATAAAAAACGATTTCGTTTAACAGCATCTCATTTTGGATCTGTTGTAAAGCGGAAAACAACAACACCGTGCCATAATTTGGTTAAAACTATTTTGTATCCAAAACCATTTTACGGAGCAGCAGTGGAATATGGTAAAATAAAAGAGAGCATCGTAAAAGAAAGATTCCAAAGAGAAATGAATTTAAAAGTAGAACAAAGTGGACTATTTATTGACACAGAATATGGTTTTTTGGGTGCTTGTCCTAATGGTAAATATATGAGCACTACATTATTCTATATTCAATAAAACAGTATATTACCTAATAAAAATTGTAAAAAGCAGATACTTACATTATTTATTTCTATAGAGCAACGATTTGTTATTTAGGCATAGTCGTGTGATTTTACACTCTGTTGAAATAAAATTTAAATATCAGAATTTAAAAATAGGTTGGTAATAACAAAATGTCACTGTTTTGATCTGTCAGAAGAAAAAAAGTTTTAGGTTATGAGGTTATTCAGACTGGTTGATAAAAACGTTCTGTTTTGTACTAGATGTTTATTTTGTCCTTTGTAATTTGGTGAATGCAATAAATGCAAACTAAATAAATTGTGTTATACTAAACCCAAAAAAACTAAAATCAACAGGTTATGGGCCCAGGCAGTAAGCCTGAAACCGAAAATAAAAGCAATAAAAATTAAACTGTGTAAATTCAGTGTGAAAAAAAAATGGCGTCGCAAGCAGATGAAATTTCACATATACAAAAACTGAAAGATGTAGACTCTTATCCTATGTGGTCATTCCAAATAAAAATATTAATGCGAGCTAAAGAATTGATGGAAATCGTAGACGGCACAGAGTTATTGGAAGAAGTAGGTAAAGATACCGACAAAATAAAAAAATGGAAAACACGTGATGCAAGAGCACAACATTATATTGTAACAACAATGGACAAATCAGTTGTTCCACACATTTTAACCTGTAAGAATTCCAAGGACATGTTCGACACACTTAAGAATATATACGAAAAAGACACAGATCAGCAAAAATGTCTTTTATTACAAGAATTTTACAATTTCCGTTTTGATGCAACTAAAACCATGATGGAAAATATAAGTCGTATACAAAATATAGCCTTCAAGCTAAACAGTCTAAACCAATCCATTGATGACACAATGATCATGACGAAAATCATGACAGTTCTACCAGAAGAATACAAGCACTTTGGCAGTGCTTGGGACTCTGTCAGCAAAGCAGATAAGACTATGGAGAATTTGTGTGCGAGATTACAAGGAGAAGAAAGTAAACTCAAGCCAGATGGAGCAGAAAACGAAAATACTGGAGAAAATGTATCCTTTAATGCTGAAACTAGATATAAGGGTAAAAATGTAGTTAAGTGTTTTTCATGTAATGAGAAAGGTCACGTTAAAAATAATTGTCCTAAAAGAAAATGTACTATATGTAAGAAAACAAACCATGTTGAAAAAGACTGTTATCTTAAAAACAAAAAGTGGTGTTCTATATGTAAGAAAACAAATCATGTTGACCAGAATTGCTATTTTAGAGACAAAACTAAAAATAAAAGTGAAACAAAGGCATCATTTTTGACTGAAAACCACGTAACACAAATGAATAATAATAATAGTTGTGATTTTGTTGTAGACAGTGGCTCGTCAAGTCACATGATAAATAAAAAACATTTAATAACTGATATGGAAACATGTGATGATAAAATTAAAGTAGCTAAGAAAAATCAAACCATGTCAGCGTTAGGCGTTGGAACAGTTCAGTTTGACAACGTTGAATTGAAGAAGGTGTATTGCGTTCCAGATCTAACCAGAAATCTACTATCAGTGAATGCGATTACTGAAAATGATGGTACAGTCATATTTACTAAGGATAGCGTAAAAATATTAAAAGAAGAAACTACAGTGTTAGAAGGTAAGAAAACAGAAAACGGATTGTATGTTGTCAATTTACGAAATGAAAAAGAAGTCTTACTAACACAACAAGATGAATGGCATAGAAAAATGGGTCATTTAAGTTTAAACAATCTAAAGAAACTAACAACTATGTGTACTGGCATGTCACAAGAAGAAAATATGTGGAAAGAAAATAATACATGTTCAGTATGCATGCATGCAAAACAAGTGAGAGGACCGTTCAAAACCGAAAGAAGCAGGGCTACCCGACCGCTTCAAATAATTCACACAGATGTGTGCGGACCAATCGATCCAGAAACCCACGATGGTAAGAAATATTTTCTCACATTCACGGATGACTATACACATTTTTGTATGGTATATTTATTAAGATATAAAAGTGAAGTAGAAACAATCTTAAAACAATATGTGAATGAAGTAGAAGGCCATTTTGAACAAAAGGTACATAAAATCAGATGTGATAACGGAGGAGAGTATCGAAGTAATAGCCTAAAAAATTGGTGTAAAATGAAAGGTATTGTGATGGAATATACAATACCGCATTCGCCTCAGTTAAATGGAACTGCAGAACGAATCAACCGAACTCTGATGGAAAAGGCCAGATCTCTTTTGTTTGACTCTATATTAAACAAAGAAATGTGGGGAGAGGCAGTGTTAACATCAGCCTTTTTGTTAAATAGAAGTCCTACCGTAACAATCGACACAACACCAGCAGAAAAATGGTTTTCAAAAAAACCGGATTTATCAAAATTACAAATTTTTGGTTGTACAACGTATGCCAAAATCTTAGGGCCATTGAAGAAATTAGATAGCCGAAGTAGAAAAAGCATATTTGTGGGGTATTCAATGAATGGATATCGACTTTGGGATCCAGATACCAGAAAAATTTTTGTGTCAAAAGATGTAGTATTTGAAAAACTGGAAAAAGAAGGTGAGCAACAAAATATTCAAATAAAAGTAATAGAAAATGAAGAAAACCTAGAAGAAATAAACCAAGATTTAAGCAACCAAAACCAAGAAGTAAGGAATAAAAATCAAAATGAGACTGATCAAGATACAGATCAAGAAGATGACGAAAATGATCAGAGACGTGGTGCTTATAATTTAAGACCGAAAAGAAAAATAAAAAGACCACAAAAGTTCGATGATTATGAAATAAATGAAGAAGTTTTGTTAACTTACAGTGAATCAATAAACGGAGAAGATAAAGAAAAATGGAAACAAGCCATAAAAGAGGAAAAACAATCATTAAAGAAGAACAAAACGTGAGAATTTGTAAATCCAGAAGTTGCAACAGGAAAAGAAATACTAACAAGCAGATGGATATTTAAAATTAAAGAGGATGGCAGATATAAAGCCAGACTGGTTGTAAGAGGTTGTCAACAGAAACATGGAAATATAGATTTTAAAGAAATTTTCAGTCCTGTCGTGGAAAGTAGCTCATTAAGAATTCTGTTCGCTATAGCAGCACAAAATAATCTGCACATAAAAATTTTTGATGTAAAAACAGCGTTTTTGCATGGTCAGTTGGAGGAAGAAATCTTTATGAAGGTACCTGAAGGGTATAAAGAGAAAAACAAAATATGTGTTTTAAGAAAGGCACTGTACGGCTTGAAACAAGCTCCTTTAATGTGGAATAAACGATTAACAACATTCTTGAAGAATGAAGGTATGATACAACTTAAATCTGATCAGTGCATATTCAGAGATGATAAAAATAGTTTGTATCTCGCCATACATGTAGATGATGGAATTCTAATAGGAGAAGAAATCTCGAAGATGAATGAACTACTGCATAAATTAGCAAAAGAATTTGAAATATCAATCATAGACAAACCTGACGTTTATTTAGGAATGGAAATAACAAGAACAAAAGATGGTCTGTTTTTATCTCAAGCAAAATACGCAAAACAAATACTTGAAAGATTCAACATACCAGAAGAATGTAAAGATAAGCCAACCCCTATAACACCAGAAAATAAAAATAGAAAGGAAGAAAGGGAAGAAAAACCAACATTTCCATACAGAGAAGCTATAGGAAGCTTATTGTACATATCGTGTAAAACTAGACCAGATATGGCATATTGTGTAAATTTTGAAAGCCGATCTATGGAAAATCCAATGAATCACGATGTACAAAATGTGAAAAGAACACTGAGATACCTGAAAGCAACTCAGAAGATGGGAATCCAATATTCTTCATCAAGAAATAAAGACAATTCAATAGAATTGGAAGCATTCTGCGATTCAGACTATGCAGGTGATGAGAAAGACAGGAAAAGTACTACCGGGTACGTAATAATTTTTGCAGGTGGCCCAATTTCGTGGTGCTCACGCAAACAGAGTATTGTCGCGTTATCTACAACTGAAGCAGAGTACATCGCTGCTGCTGAATGTTGTAAAGAAATTAAATACTTAAAAACACTAATAGAAGAATTGACTGATAAACAAGTGTCTGTGATACTGAACGTAGACAATCAAAGTGCAATTAAACTTATAAAGTCTGGTCAAATGAACAGAAAAAGTAAACATATAGACGTAAGATATCATTTTATAAGTGAACAGTTAAATGAGGGTTTGTTTAGTGTTAAATATTGTCCTTCAGAAGAACAGTTGGCTGATATTTTCACTAAGCCACTTTTGTCAATAAAATTTGAAAAATTTAGGAACATGTTGTTAAAAAAATGAATCTTGTAAGTAATGTTTAAGGAAAATATTATTGTTTAAAATTTAAAATTATTTTTTTTTAATATATTTATGTGTATAATGACAGCTCAATTAACAGTGAAACATATTGTTATTAAGAGAGGATGTTGAAATAAAATTTAAATATCAGAATTTAAAAATAGGTTGGTAATAACAAAATGTCACTGTTTTGATCTGTCAGAAGAAAAAAAGTTTTAGGTTATGAGGTTATTCAGACTGGTTGATAAAAACGTTCTGTTTTGTACTAGATGTTTATTTTGTCCTTTGTAATTTGGTGAATGCAATAAATGCAAACTAAATAAATTGTGTTATACTAAACCCAAAAAAACTAAAATCAACACGTAATACTGCGCCTACGAATAAGCTTACAGATTGTGTGCTACTACAGCACACAATAATGCTTATTTACAATAGTGAAAAAAAAAACTTTAAAACTTTCAGGACTAATTGGAAATGATGCCATAATTGAAATTAAATGCTTGTATAGTTTAGCTAATAATTTTGATCCCTGGGAAGAATTACTACAAAAAACTAAAAAAAAAACATATGTCTTCATAAATATAATAACGAAATTAAATTACGTAGAACCCATAATTATTGCTACCAAGTACGTAAATATTTTACTAATAAAAGATACTATACTTATATTTCAAATTTTTTATTTTTGTAGATACAGTGACAACTCCACATTTCAAGAAGGGAGAAATGTTATTTTATTGTATACAAAAACGATGATTCAGAATTGTTTGTTGAATTAATACAAAAAAATAACAATTTTTGGAAGCAACAAATGCAAGAAAAATTAGTTAATTTTTATAACAAATGTATTCTTCCTGAAATTATACAAAAACGTATAACCAAAGGAATGAAATGCATAACTAAATGATTACAAAAAAATAATACATTTAGAACTCATATTTATTATGAGTGTTTTAATATTGAAAATAAATTACTGTCAGTTCACTTTGAACGTGAATATATTCTATAACAAGTCATATAAACAATTGCGGTAAACTATAAAATGATTATCATTAATTTCTTGGTAGATATGAAAGACAAGGATTTTTTAAGTATAGCCATTTAAAAAATAATATAATAAATATATAAAACGACAGCATTTTTTGATACGAATTCGAATATGAGGAAGTTTAACTACTAATTACTAATAATCAGGGCATGTAACAGGTTAAAGAAACCGGTTAATAAAAACCGGTAACCGATATTTTGAACGAAAATTGCGAACTTTTTAAATTAAATTTGTATAATAATTATTTTTTAATTAATTTTTTTAACCGATATATTAACCGGTTTAAACTGGTTTTCGAACTAAAACCGTTATTATAACGTTCTCTATAAGGGTTAACCGGTAACCAGAATTTTTTTCAGTTACATGCACGCTAATAATGAACATGTACTATTATTTTCAAATTTTTGAATTTTATAAATACATCTTCTTAAAAAAGGAATGTACAAACAGAAAGTAAAAACGTGTCACAGAATTGTTTGTATAATAATAAAAACAAAAAGACAGTATTTCATTTCTTGTTAGTAATATTGCTTTTAAACATAAATGTTTAAATAATATGCACGTTTTTATTTATACTTAAACATAAAATATGAAAAAATATACATGACTTACATGTAGGTACATGTCATATAATAATATAAAGGTGTAAATTATTAATATTTTTTAAACAGTTTCGTTTTCTTTTTTTCTTACATTTGATGTTTTATATAACATATTTTAATTTCAAGTAAAACTGATCAGTAGTTTCCCGAATAGTTATTATTTATAATTATGTGACATAAACAATTATTATGATAAAATATACAATTATAAATGTATGGTCTTAAATTATAATATATTAAGAATAATATAGGTAATTTTTTTGACCAATATTAAGTTCAATATGCATGAAGAAAAAAACTGTATAAAATGCTGATCATTTTGAATATTTATTTGCATTACTAAAAATTGCAATTTATTACATACCTTTGTTTTTACGTATGTTAAAAAGGAATGAATGTTCAGGCTTTAATGTGATATATGTATTTTAAAAATCTATAATTATTTCTCCGATAGTAATCAACATATTAAAATCTTTATTTGTAGTTTCAGCCAAAGATTATCTAACTCGCTTGTATATTTAGAGTAGAAAATTTAACAATATAGATAAATAAAAATTATTATATGTTCTATCGATTGTTATATTTTTAATCATCGTTAAATTTATAAATGTATTTATTTATTTTGAATTGTTTATAGGAAGGATAGAGAAGAAGAAACGATAAAAATACCAGAAATTGAGCCACATCAGGAGAAAGACGTGCAAAACAAAGAACATGATGTACATGTTTATATTTATGTAGCTATCGAATAAAATCTGTTACATTAAAAAAATAATGAATTTATAGGTATTATGAAATATTTAAAAAAAAAATTATGATGTTTTTATATAGAAAAATAAATAAATATAATAACAAATCAATGATTGCTTGAACTACTCTCCATCTGCTGTACAGATGCATACACATTTCTCTAAAGTGACAATTGTATTTATTAGTCAGTCAATAGTGCTGCCATCTCATGCCAATAAATTTCACTTGCAAAAAAACACTATTTTTTATCTTAATCGTTATTTAATAACACATATTTTAAGTGTACATTTCATAATTTTTTGTTATGGTGTAGGCCCATTCACCATTATTTTGAAATTACTTCGAGAGAAGGATTGGTTATAACTGTAAATTTCAATTATTTATTAAAAGTGAGTGTGTAAATATTGTGGTAAATATAATATAAATATAATGAAACACAAGAACTTCACAAAAACTCCTTAAAAATATAGTCGATCAAACGACTTATCGATTGTACGACATGGTCGTATTCTCTCTTAACCCAACCTCATTTTATACACTATTTAATAACATCAAATCAGATACTATATGTGAGCTATGTATATATTTTATTTAATAATATTTGATTTTTACTTAGTTACTTTATAATTTGGCAACACTGTTTGTATTAAATAATAGTAGTTCATTTTTACATTTATAAATTAATATTGTCAACCCTACTACAACTGTCACCGTCTTCATTGAAGTTAGTTTAGGAATATTTGGTTTTAATTTAGTTACTTCATCACACATTTGGCAACATTGACTTTTGACATTGACTTTGAATTGGAAACGTCAAAATTTATATTAATTAAATACGTTATGTTTTAAACTTCAATTAGTTGTAACACCTTTGCTCAAGTCTATTATTCATGAAATTGTTTTTAAATCTTTGATATCAATGTTATATTAAAAGATATAATCATTTAAAGTTCATAGACAGATTGTCAAAAGTGACGGATGACGGCGTGATTCTTCTTAAATGTAGACATGGCCTCTGGGATCCATTGTTTCAATGTACCAATTTTACGCAGTTTTTATTTTTTAAACAAAAACCACTCACAGTAAAAATATGAGACCCCCAAAAGGCACTCCGGCACAATGGACACTACAACTTGGAAAAAAAATTACAGCAATTACTCGAATGGTCTAGGAGTTTGAGCTGGACAAACGATGCCTGATCGTCGTGATGAATCCAAATATAGATAGATAGATAGATAGATAGATAGATAGATATATAGATAGTGAATCAATCAAAATAGTATATGACTAGCGAATTCTCGGCTACGCCGAGCATTCCCTAGAGCTCCGCTGTCAGTGCAAAAAACAAATGCCGATCGACATGAAACAATTATTTCATATTTGCACTTCAGGCCTCTCCAGGATCTTTCATTAGATTGAAAAACACGATATACTTCCAATATTTTTTTGCAAAAAACAAAAGCCGGTCGGCAATAATCATTTTTATCATTTATGTACCCCAGCCCTCACCGAGACTTTTCATTTGATACCAAACACGATATACTTCTGACAACTTTCTACATAAAACAAAAGTCGATCGACGTAAAACCTTTTTATCATATCTGCACGCTAGCCCACACCAAGACTTTTCATTTGATACCAAACACTATATACTTGTGACAACCTTTTGCAAAAAACAAAAGCCGATCGACATTGACATTTTTTGTTAATTCTGTACACCAGCCCTCATTGAAACCTTTCATTTGATACCATACACCATACATTTCTGACAACTTTTTGCAAAAAACAAAAACCGATCGACATAGCACATTTTTGTCAATTCTGCACGCTAGCCCTCTCCGAGACCTTTCATTTGATACCAAACACGACATACTTCTGACAACTTTTAGCTTAAAACAAAAGCCGATCAACATTGAACTTTTTTGTTAATTCTACACGCCAGCCCTTATCGAGGCTTTTCATTTGATACCAAACACCATATATTTCTCACAACTTTTTGCAAAAAACAAAAACCGATCGACATACCACATTTTTGTCAATTCTGCACGCTAGCCCTCAACAAGACGTTTCATTTGAGACCAAACTCGACATACCTTTGAGAACTTTTTGCAGAAAACAAAAACCGATCGGAATGGAACATTTTTGTCAATTCTGCACGCTAGCCCTCAAATAGACCTTTCATTAGAGACCAAACTCGACATACTTTTGAGAAATTTTTGCAAAAAACTAAAGCCGGTCGACATGAAACATTTTTGTCATTTATGTACCCCAACTCTCACCGAGACCTTTCATTTGATACCAAACACGACATACTTCTGACAACTTTCTTCATAAAACAAAAGTCAATCGACATGAAACATTTTTGTCATTTATGTACCCCAACTCTCACCGAGACCTTTCATTTGATACCAAACACGACATACTTCTGACAACTTTCTTCATAAAACAAAAGTCGATCGACATGAAACACTTTTATCATATCTACACGCTAGCCCACACCTAGACTTTGCATTTGATACCAAACACTATATATTTATGACAACCTTTTGCAAAAAACAAAAGCCGATCGACATTGACCATTTTCGTTAATTCTGCACAGCAGCCTTTATTGAAACCTTTGATTTGATACCAAACACCACACACTTCTGACAACTTTTTGCAAAAAACAAATACCGATCGACATAGCACATTTTTGTCAATTCTGCACGCTAGCCCTTTCCGAGATCTTTTATTTGATACCAAACACGACATACTTCTGACAACTTTTTGCATAAAACAAAAGCCGATCGACATGGAACATTTTTGTCAATTCTGCACGCTAGCCCTCAACGAGACCATTCATTTGAGACCAAACTCAACATACCTTTGTATAATTATTGCAAAAAACAAAAGCCGATCAACATTGAACTTTTTTGTTAATTCTGCACGCCAGGCCTTATCGAGCCTTTTCATTTGATACCAAACACCACATACTTCTCACAACTTTTTCCAAAAAACAAAAGCCGTTCGATACAGAACATTTTTGTTCATTTTGCACCTTAGCCCTTATCGTGACCTAGCCTAATATAACATTCACTGACTTCAGTAACGTTCATTTGGGAATATTTGTTCTATGTTTAGTTACTTTATTAAACATTTGGCAATATTGACATGTAATTCGAAAATACCCAAACACGACATTTTTCTGACAACATTTTGCAAAAAACAAATTCTAATCTACGTAGAACATTTTTGTCATTTGGGCACACCAGTCCGTATTGTGTCGTTTCCTTGAAACCCAATTACGACCTACTTCTACCAACTTTTTACGAAAAACAAAAGCAGATCGACATGACACATTTTTTTTGTCATTTTAAAACTGGCCCTTACGGTTTCCTTTCTTTTGATAACAAACACAGCAAAGTATTCAATTTATTTTATTTAATAATATTTGATTTTTACTTAGTTACTTTATAATTTGGCAACACTGTTTGTATTAAATAATAGTAGTTCATTTTTACATTTATAAATTAATATTGTCAACCCTACTACAACTGTCACCGTCTTCATTGAAGTTAGTTTAGGAATATTTGGTTTTAATTTAGTTACTTCATCACACATTTGGCAACATTGACTTTTGACATTGACTTTGAATTGGAAACGTCAAAATTTATATTAATTAAATACGTTATGTTTTAAACTTCAATTAGTTGTAACACCTTTGCTCAAGTCTATTATTCATGAAATTGTTTTTAAATCTTTGATATCAATGTTATATTAAAAGATATAATCATTTAAAGTTCATAGACAGATTGTCAAAAGTGACGGATGACGGCGTGATTCTTCTTAAATGTAGACATGGCCTCTGGGATCCATTGTTTCAATGTACCAATTTTACGCAGTTTTTATTTTTTAAACAAAAACCACTCACAGTAAAAATATGAGACCCCCAAAAGGCACTCCGGCACAATGGACACTACAACTTGGAAAAAAAATTACAGCAATTACTCGAATGGTCTAGGAGTTTGAGCTGGACAAACGATGCCTGATCGTCGTGATGAATCCAAATATAGATAGATAGATAGATAGATAGATAGATAGATATATAGATAGTGAATCAATCAAAATAGTATATGACTAGCGAATTCTCGGCTACGCCGAGCATTCCCTAGAGCTCCGCTGTCAGTGCAAAAAACAAATGCCGATCGACATGAAACAATTATTTCATATTTGCACTTCAGGCCTCTCCAGGATCTTTCATTAGATTGAAAAACACGATATACTTCCAATATTTTTTTGCAAAAAACAAAAGCCGGTCGGCAATAATCATTTTTATCATTTATGTACCCCAGCCCTCACCGAGACTTTTCATTTGATACCAAACACGATATACTTCTGACAACTTTCTACATAAAACAAAAGTCGATCGACGTAAAACCTTTTTATCATATCTGCACGCTAGCCCACACCAAGACTTTTCATTTGATACCAAACACTATATACTTGTGACAACCTTTTGCAAAAAACAAAAGCCGATCGACATTGACATTTTTTGTTAATTCTGTACACCAGCCCTCATTGAAACCTTTCATTTGATACCATACACCATACATTTCTGACAACTTTTTGCAAAAAACAAAAACCGATCGACATAGCACATTTTTGTCAATTCTGCACGCTAGCCCTCTCCGAGACCTTTCATTTGATACCAAACACGACATACTTCTGACAACTTTTAGCTTAAAACAAAAGCCGATCAACATTGAACTTTTTTGTTAATTCTACACGCCAGCCCTTATCGAGGCTTTTCATTTGATACCAAACACCATATATTTCTCACAACTTTTTGCAAAAAACAAAAACCGATCGACATACCACATTTTTGTCAATTCTGCACGCTAGCCCTCAACAAGACGTTTCATTTGAGACCAAACTCGACATACCTTTGAGAACTTTTTGCAGAAAACAAAAACCGATCGGAATGGAACATTTTTGTCAATTCTGCACGCTAGCCCTCAAATAGACCTTTCATTAGAGACCAAACTCGACATACTTTTGAGAAATTTTTGCAAAAAACTAAAGCCGGTCGACATGAAACATTTTTGTCATTTATGTACCCCAACTCTCACCGAGACCTTTCATTTGATACCAAACACGACATACTTCTGACAACTTTCTTCATAAAACAAAAGTCAATCGACATGAAACATTTTTGTCATTTATGTACCCCAACTCTCACCGAGACCTTTCATTTGATACCAAACACGACATACTTCTGACAACTTTCTTCATAAAACAAAAGTCGATCGACATGAAACACTTTTATCATATCTACACGCTAGCCCACACCTAGACTTTGCATTTGATACCAAACACTATATATTTATGACAACCTTTTGCAAAAAACAAAAGCCGATCGACATTGACCATTTTCGTTAATTCTGCACAGCAGCCTTTATTGAAACCTTTGATTTGATACCAAACACCACACACTTCTGACAACTTTTTGCAAAAAACAAATACCGATCGACATAGCACATTTTTGTCAATTCTGCACGCTAGCCCTTTCCGAGACCTTTTATTTGATACCAAACACGACATACTTCTGACAACTTTTTGCATAAAACAAAAGCCGATCGACATGGAACATTTTTGTCAATTCTGCACGCTAGCCCTCAACGAGACCATTCATTTGAGACCAAACTCAACATACCTTTGTATAATTATTGCAAAAAACAAAAGCCGATCAACATTGAACTTTTTTGTTAATTCTGCACGCCAGGCCTTATCGAGCCTTTTCATTTGATACCAAACACCACATACTTCTCACAACTTTTTCCAAAAAACAAAAGCCGTTCGATACAGAACATTTTTGTTCATTTTGCACCTTAGCCCTTATCGTGACCTAGCCTAATATAACATTCACTGACTTCAGTAACGTTCATTTGGGAATATTTGTTCTATGTTTAGTTACTTTATTAAACATTTGGCAATATTGACATGTAATTCGAAAATACCCAAACACGACATTTTTCTGACAACATTTTGCAAAAAACAAATTCTAATCTACGTAGAACATTTTTGTCATTTGGGCACACCAGTCCGTATTGTGTCGTTTCCTTGAAACCCAATTACGACCTACTTCTACCAACTTTTTACGAAAAACAAAAGCAGATCGACATGACACATTTTTTTTGTCATTTTAAAACTGGCCCTTACGGTTTCCTTTCTTTTGATAACAAACACAGCAAAGTATTCAATTTATTTTATTTAATAATATTTGATTTTTACTTAGTTACTTTATAATTTGGCAACACTGTTTGTATTAAATAATAGTAGTTCATTTTTACATTTATAAATTAATATTGTCAACCCTACTACAACTGTCACCGTCTTCATTGAAGTTAGTTTAGGAATATTTGGTTTTAATTTAGTTACTTCATCACACATTTGGCAACATTGACTTTTGACATTGACTTTGAATTGGAAACGTCAAAATTTATATTAATTAAATACGTTATGTTTTAAACTTCAATTAGTTGTAACACCTTTGCTCAAGTCTATTATTCATGAAATTGTTTTTAAATCTTTGATATCAATGTTATATTAAAAGATATAATCATTTAAAGTTCATAGACAGATTGTCAAAAGTGACGGATGACGGCGTGATTCTTCTTAAATGTAGACATGGCCTCTGGGATCCATTGTTTCAATGTACCAATTTTACGCAGTTTTTATTTTTTAAACAAAAACCACTCACAGTAAAAATATGAGACCCCCAAAAGGCACTCCGGCACAATGGACACTACAACTTGGAAAAAAAATTACAGCAATTACTCGAATGGTCTAGGAGTTTGAGCTGGACAAACGATGCCTGATCGTCGTGATGAATCCAAATATAGATAGATAGATAGATAGATAGATAGATAGATATATAGATAGTGAATCAATCAAAATAGTATATGACTAGCGAAGGCTCAGCTACGCTGAGCTTCACTAGGCCTCCGGCATCAATGAAGTATTTACAGTTGACGTCTAATTTATTCCTGTTCACCAGCTCTCGATGAGACCTTTCATATGATACCAAACACGACATACTTCTGACAAATTTTGCAAAAAAACAAAAGCCGATCGACCTGGCAAATTTTTGTTATTTCATTATGGCTGCCCTACTCGAGTGCTTTCATTTGATACCAAACACGGCATACTTCTGACAGTTTTTCACAAAAAAAAAAACAAAAGCCGATCGAAAATTTTGTGATTTCTGCAAGCCAACTCTTATCGACTCCTTTCATATGATACCAAAACAACATACTTCTGACAACTTTTCGCTAAAAACAAAAGCCGATTGACATAGAACTATTTTATCATTTTTGCAAGCTAAACCCTTGTCAAGTGCTTTCAATTAATAACAAACACGGTATACCTCAGACAAATTTTTCATTGCTATAATCAAATTTTTAGTCTGTAAACCTTAATTACAAGTTCATTTTTGGATAAAAAAGGATTAATTAAAATACGCCTTATGGTTGATATAATCAAAATTAAATTTTTTATAAAATTTGATTACATTTTCTTTTATTATCTTACTCGAAGTTTTCACTTCGTTTTAGACTATTGCATTTAACGAACAAACCTTTTGAATGGATCATTTTGGGGAACAAATTATAATAATTTGAAGAAGAATTTGTAATATTTACCGACATACCTTCTTAATAAAACAGTTATTATTAAACAAAGTACATTACTTGCTTCACTTGAAAGTAATTTTGGTTACATTTGAGGAAGTTACTATAAGTTTTTGAGTTGATTTAACCAAATGTGTTGTTTGTAAACCTTAATGGGATATATGATCTAATTTATTTTCTTCCATTTTATTGTTCTGTACAAAAAATAAAATACCCGTATTTTTTTAAATCGCTCTATTATTGATAATTTCGGAGAAAAACAATAATAAAGTTTTGGAGAGGGGATATGTGACGTCACGTAGAAAACTTTGAGGATTTGAATTCATTCGATAAAATTCATTTATTATAGAATAATGTACATTTGGCAAATTACCCCGGTTTCATTTTCAAAACAATGTACATATGTAAACACTAAACAGCATTTGAAAATCATATGACATTGACAATGTTAACAGATGAGTACAGACATTTCAATGTCAACCAAATTTGATTCCATGTTTTCTAGCCGTTTTAAATAAAAGTTGAATCCACAAAACATTAACATAAGGAGAAGCGTAACCCAATGGATCAACTGTGCAGCACGGAACTGCTGCCATCTGATGTTCTCGGGGTTGAGTTACTCTAAGCCTACTTGATCATTAAATTTTGTATATTCCACATAAACGTCAAATGCAGCTGTCAATTTTCATTTGTTCATTTATTACTACTGGATATTTTAATTTTAAATAAAATATATACATTTGATATCATTATATTTATTGTTTATTTATTCATTTAAAATAAAAATATATGATGAAAGATGTTCTCTTGGTGCCATTTGTCGAAGCGATGTTCTCTCATCAAAAGTTTTGGAGAGATGTTCTCTCGGTGTCATTTGTGGAAGATGTACTCTCGGTGAGATTTGTCGAAATGATGTTCACTCAGCAAAAGTATTGGAGAAATGTTCTCTCGGTGCCATTTGTGGAAGAGACGTTCTCTTGGTGAAATTTCTCGAAGCGATATTCTTTCAGCAAAACTTTTGGAGAGATATTCTCTCAGTGCCATTTGTGGAAGAGATATTTTCTCGATGAAATTTTTGGAGCAATGTTCTCTCAGCAAAAGTTTTGGAGAGATGTTTTTAACTGTGATTTAAATTAACCCGTTTTATAATATTTTCTACCAATTGATTAGATACTATTTGACTTATATATTTCTTAGCATAATTCATTTTTGAAAGCTTGTTCTTCAATTTTATAACTTTTATTTTCTCTTGTCTATAATATTTATATAATATTCTTTCTTTTCCAGATAAATTTGTAACACACAAACCTCTATTTTTATTTCTAGAATCACATGCCGAAACTGTAGTATTAGAAGGAATTTGTTTTAAATTATTTTGACGTATAACGTTACACCTAGATCCTAATTCGGTTCTGGAAAACTCTATCCTATCATTGTCCTATAAAGTCAAATTACTTTCATAAATATTCATATTGGACGATATATTAGTTAAATAAAATTTAAGGTTTTTTAGAAAATAAATTAACATTGCCTTGATAAATAAAACAAATTTTTGGATAAATTATCTATCAACACTTTTGACTCATCGATAAATTATTATTTTATTTAAAATTATTGTATTCTTGTATTAAAAATTACTATAACCTTGTTTATAAATTTAATTACTATATAATAATATTTTTGTATTAATAAATCTATATTTTTAAATAATATATAAACATAATTTTTATAGGTTTAACTATACCGTTTAAACCAGTCTTTGTAAAATTTGTTTCTGTGTATATCATAGAAAATCAATATTTTTAAGTTTAAAAAAATCACATAGATGCCACTAATTATGAATTTTATTACATCTTCTAAGGAAGGAATCGATATAATTATTCAACAATGAAATATTTTTATATTTAATTTTATATAGTGAGGTTAAGAATTACATTTGGCGCGAAACCCTAATTCAAATCTGAGTGCATGCATTTCTTATGGGAGTATATTTTCAATTCCGATATTATAGCATTTTGGCGATTCTTAATTATAACAGAGATTTTTTATGTTCCAAAACATTACTCTTTGCTGTCCTTACAGAAAAAGTACAAATAAAATAATAAATTAAGAAAAATTTCATTTTAAAGAAAGTAGTATCGCAAATAGTAACATATGTCGTTACTTGGTGCAGCAGGTGAAAAACGCCGCGTTAAAGTGGCAGGTTCAACTTAATACTAAGACAGCTACGACATAAGTTTTCATAAATTTGCACCTACTGTTTAAATTGAAGTTTATTAAATAATATTATGTTTTTTGGGTGTGTTTATTACATTAGAAGATAGATAAAAGAGATTAGTAGTTATAAGATTTAATAATTAAGATTTGCATTTTATAATACTTTCCAGCAGCTTAAAGACAGCATATATTTATTCACATAAGAATAACATGGGAGTATAAATCGGCGGAGGCGAGTTAGGGTTTCAGTTTGAATTTGGCGCCACAAAAGGACCGGTACACTAATGCAGTCTATTAAAACTTAATAAGAACAAACTGAATGAAATATTTCAAATAAAAGTCTTGAATTTTTAGAATTAATGTAGATAGAAACTTCTCATCTCTTTCTACGAATAATGAAATGGCAAACGGTAATATAAAGTAGGTGCTTTGAAAAGTGGTCTTGTGTGTAATATTTGTCGGACTTCTTGAGTTTAACGTTACTATTTTCATCGAATTCTAAATCATTTTTAGCTGACTTCTTATTTGGTAAATCTACAATTAATTTGTTTTGACAGGAATAAGGACATTTTATTTCCAGAAGTTCATATCCGTTTTCTGTTTTGATAAAACCATCATCACTACATGCTAAGTATGGTTTGTTAGATAATATTACAACACAACAAGTTCAATTTCATGTATAATATATTAGTTGAAGCTTGAAATACTGATCTCACTTCACTTTCGGTTTCCAAGCCATAACGCATAGCTTGATTACAATAAAAATTATAGCCATTGATTCCTGTCAACAACATTTTCACAGCAACATGATTATCTAGTCTTATTGATTTTAAATGCATAATACAGTCTAATACTTATATTTTCAGCAATGTCAAAATGACAAGATAATTTGACAACTTTTATTTTGGATGCGTTCAAACATGTGTTGTACAGTCGGATTACTGAATGTGACCATTAAGCTTAAATTTTAAAATTCAAGGACACTTTTAAATAAATTTAATTAGAACACAATATTTTTTTAATAAAAATATTAAAAATATACCATAACAATTAACAATGGGTCTTTAGGGTCCCGAAAATTAACAAAAAGAGCAGCTAACAATCAAAGCTGGTCGTTTTCTTTTAAATTTTCGGAAATATAAAGGCTCACTGTTAAATGTTAAATATTTTTTGTCTCTAAATAAATCCTTTAAAATATACCTTATTATTTTAATAGGTACACTTCGTTTATGAAAATGAATTTTAGATGTCAGATTAACAAATTTGAATTGAATAAAATAAGTAAAATATATGAAATATTAATGTTAATAAAATAATTTATATTTACTATCCAATGAATATAAAAGTATAATAATATATAGTAAAATGACATATGTTTATAACTACAGAATAATAACTAAAACTAAGTGTGGGAACTTGCAAACCTTGCTCGCAACTTTCATCATCACAAATTTTGGCAAAAATAATCCATTTTTTAAAACTTTATGGTTGTATATGAAAGAATATATTATATTTTCTCTTTTTATAGCATTATTTATGATAAAAATAACTTCATTTAATTTCATTTGATTATACTTTGAGCCAGTAACCTAATATGACATCTGTAAGTGATAAAAATTAAAAATGTACTTAAAAATATCTATATCATACCTCAAACCAATATATAACAATTTTCAAACCTTCTCTTGCATTATTTCGTAGTAAAAATATGAATTTTTATGCAATCCATTCACAGTCACATTCGACTAAGAGCATATGTCATCAAACGCATATCTCGATTAATATTTGGTTTCAGAAAATGTTTATTGCTCGAAATATCAATGATAAATGAATAATTGGATAGATACTTTGTTTTTGTAAACGTTTTCATCTAAAAAATCATCTCGTTCCATAACAATATACAATAGAATTTTTAAAAATCTAATCCTTGTTGTAATCAACTAATTTCATCTGAAATTTGATGAAAGAATACATAAAGAATGTATAAAATTGCAGTTACTTCCAGTTTAATATAATGCAGATACATAATTCAAAATAATTATTGTACAATAAATTGTGAAACATTTCTTCCAAGAGAGTATGAAGGAAAGGTTTGTCAGTATTTTTAAATAAATGTGTTTATGACTGAATTCGACGCGCCTTGTTTGATTTCCAGAATTTATTTTTTAGCCAATAGTGTTATTATCCGTAATTTTATGAAATTTTTTTTCTATAAATATATTCTTGTTTGAATAACTTACCATTTAAAAACTAGAACTGAAATGAAAACACATCTAAATACAGCCAAGGAAATATAAAATTACATACTTACATCACAAAATGTAGTGTAGTTTTACTTTTAAACTTATTTTACTATATATTTCTCCAAGCAAATACAAGACTTGCATTATGATTGTTTCATTGATTATAACTGACGTTTTGATAAACGTCATATTTCATGAAAATTTAAATATATTGCAAATAAGGTTTGCCGTAAATTATTATGTACAATGCACTTTTATGATAATCAGTTTCATTTCAGTAGTGTTATTATCAATAATTTTATGTTATTTCTTTTCTATAAATGTACTCTTGTTTGGGTAACCAATTAAAAATTGTAACTAAAATGAAAATACATATTTAAATACATTGAAACAAATTTAAAATGATATACTTACATCACAAAGTGTATTGTACATATTCTTTTAAACATAGTTTACTTTTATTTCTGTATATTTGTCTTTGAAAATATAAAACTTGTACCACGAATTTTTGACGGCTCTAACGTATGATAAACGTCGAATGTCAAAAAAGAAATATTTTAAATACACCACATTTAACATTCAGTATATTTGTATATATTTCGCTCACTATTATAATGTATAAAAATATATTTATATTTACAATATCCCTTTTCATTTTCAAAATAAATCAAATAAAAGTTTCATATTGAATTGTCAAATTTGACGTATGACAACCGTGATTCTTCTCACATTTGACATGGCTTCTGGGATTTTTTGTTTCAAGGTACCAATTTTGCACAGTTTTTAATTTTTTAAACAAAAACCACTCACAGTAAAAATATGAGACCCCCAAAAGGCACTCCAGCACATTAGACCCTACAACTTGAAAAAAAAATTACAGCAATTACTTGAATGGTCTAAAAGTTTGCGCTGGACAAACGATGCCCGATCGTCGTGATGAATCCAAATATAGATAGATAGATAGATAGATAGATAGATAGATATATAGATAGTGAATCTATCAAAATAGTATATGATGTAATATCACCAACAAAACGTATTCTGGTGTCAACACAAAACTATTAGAATAGGCGAATAAAGTTGCATCACTGCGTTAGTAGCGAACTACTCGTCAACATGTCACTGAAATACAGTAATACTGGAACGCTAACTTGTAGGCTTTTATGCAAGCGAGAAACGAGCCTAAGAGAGATAGATGTCTAACACTTCTGCGCATGCGTATTTCCCCAAAGCCTCATGTACAGTCTGGCCCAGAAGTATATATTTTATAATTATCTGTTTTAATTATCAAATGTATTTAAAAAATGTTATTTATTTGTTTATTTTTAATTATTATTGCATTATCTGCGCCTTATTATTAATTAAAAGCTCCAGTATCTTTACATAAGTAATTTTTATTTTTTTATCTTTTTCTACGACTACTAATATAAGTAGAGGAGAGTGGGGTAACTGTGCGCACCGGGTAAGTGTGCGCAACATGAAATCTGAAAACCTAGCAAGGTTAAAATTTTAAAAATAGCACTGCCATTTAGTATCAACGGGAAGAACTAAATGTCCCTTATGAAGATTTTTTGTGGTTTGTTTCTTAGCTGTGTTATTCAGTGTCAAATGTACAGCGTTCATTCGTTAATTTTTTTATGCCTAGCAACATAAGATGTAAGTACCCTTTATTTTTTTATTTTACTAAACTGCCCTATTTCATAAGTGTTTATTACAAGGTATACTGTGATACTCTTTAAGTCGGTTGCTCGTTTGCATGCATTTCGATAATAATATACCGATGACTATTTGGGTTATCAAAGTAAGGAAAGTGTGCGCCATTCATATGGGGTAACTATACGCGCGCACACTTACCCCGGTGGCAGTAATGATAATGTCTTAACAATTTCAGTAGCTACTACTAGTACTAGTTACTACAATAACACTACTAGAAGCATCACATAATAATATTGAAACAATTGTGTCTGAAGTCAATGAAAGATTTCAACGTCAACATAACATTATAATATCTGGCATTCCGGAAAACTTATCAACTGACTTATCTCAATTTGTGAATAATATCACTAACAAAATTCTGCCATCCGCCAACACTTCTCTCTCTCGAGTATTCAGAATAGGGAAATCAAGTAATACTTCTCGTCCTCGCTTGGTCAAAGTCCATTATGACAATTCCAGCGACTCGCAAAAAATTATTCGCCATGCAGCACATCTCCGTAAATTTCCTGAGTTTAATAATATTTATATTAATGCTGACAGAACGCCACTCGAATTATCCTATTACAAATCATTAAAATCTGAGCTTGATACTAGGAAACAAAACGGAGAAACTAATATTACCATCGTTTATCGAAATGGTCGATATAAAATTGCATCAAAAAACTATCTACATCAAACAATATCGAATTCTCAAAATTGAACATCTATTACCACAACGTCCAAGACCTCAACTCTAAACTACACGAACTTTATCCAGTTTTACCTGCCTTGGATTATGACATCATAGCCCTAACTGAAACCTGGCTCACTGAAAGTGTCAATAATGCTGAAATTTCTGGTGACTGTTATTCAGTATTTCGCAGTGATAGAAATTTTAATTTATACAATCTCTCTCGTGGTGGTGGTGTTCTTTTGTTAGTAAAATCATCAATCAGCGCTTCTTTAGTACCGCTTAATGATCTATATGATTTTGTTGCTCCAAATATCGACTTAATATGTATTAAAATATCTCTGCGTAATAACAATTTATACATTTTTAATTTATATATACCACCTAGTACCAGCATTCAAGGTTACAATGATTTTTTTGATTATATCGAGTCTCTCCCATTTGTTTTATCAAACAATTTTCTTATTCTTGGTGATTTTAACATTTCGGAATATGCTTCTAATATTTCATCAGATAAAACAATTTATCTAAATAACTTTTTAAATTTCACGGATTCTTTTCAATTTAATCATGTGTTTAACACAAATGGCAGAATTCTCGACTTAGTTATATGTAATAGTACTTGCTGTGTAAATATTGATGATAGTGAACTATTTCGAAAATCTTATGCACATCATAAACCATTAAACATCACTCTTGAATTAAATTATAAAAACTGTTATTACATGCCTACTATTTGTTCTCAGAAGTTCGATTTTCGAAAAGCTAACTATCCTGTACTCTATCAATTAATTTCTGAATATGATTGGCCTGTTCTCAATTCATACAATGATGTTAATTCTCAATGTTATTTCTTTTATAATACTTTATATGATATGTTTTCGCAATGTGTTCCTGTTAAATCCTCCATCAAAACAACTTACCCTCCTTGGTTCACCCCCGAGATTAGACTTGCTCTTAAAAAGAAAAATTACTTCTATAAGCTTCATAAAAAACATCCTACTGTATCAGTATATTTAGAACAATATAAAATACTGAGATCTAGAATTAAGCGCACTATTAAAACTTCGTACAGGTCGTACGTTACTTCTTGTGAAAACTCTATGTCTTCTGACCCTAATAAATTTTGGAATTACATCAGATCGAAACAAAATCACTCATCATACCCAACTACAATGACTTTCAATGACATTCAGCTTACATCTCCACAAGAAATAGCTGAAGGCTTCGCGTCTTACTTTCACACTGTTTTCACGCAGCCCTCAAATGACCCTCTGCCTGGTCTCCATATGTTTAACAATATTCCTATAACTCTGGATTTCATTTCTAGTGATATAATTTTTTCAGCACTCAGAAAAATAAAACCAACATTAAATTGTGGTCCAGATCTAATACCCAACACCTCATAATAAAAGACTGTGCAGCTCCTTTATCTATTGCCCTATCCTATATTTACAATCTTTGCTTGAAGACTTGTGTCTTCCCTTCTATTTGGAAAATAGCTCGCATTACACCTATCCTTAAATCTGGTGCTGCCTCTATTATCAATAATTATAGGCCTATTGCTGTCCTATCTACATTTAGTAAAATTCTAGAATCTATAATTTACTCTACTATCTACAATAGAATTCATAACGTCATTTCTTTCTCTCAGCACGGTTTTGTAAAGCGTAGATCAACAGCAACAAATCTCAGTTTCTTCACTCATTTCGTAGCTAAAGCACTTGACTCCAATTACCAGGTTGATGTTATCTATACCGACTTCGCTAAAGCGTTTGACCGTATAGATCACAATATTATTATGCACAAACTTGTTGCCTACTGTTTATCAGATCCTTTAATAACTTTAATCTCCTCTTATCTTCATAACAGATTTTTTTTTGTAAATGTATTAGGTCACTCTTCCCGAAATTATCATGTTTCTTCTGGTGTGCCTCAGGGCTCAAACCTTGGACCTTTGCTTTTTTCACTCTTTATTAATGACATTACTAAATCTATTTCCAGTTTTCACCTACTTTTCGCTGATGACCTAAAAATTTTTCGCATTATTCACAGCTCTACTGACTGTTCTTCCCTCCAACAAGATATCGATAATGTCCAAAACTGGTGTACTACCAACAAACTACATCTAAATATAGCAAAGTGCAAAATAATGACCTTTACACGTAAGCTTTGTCCCATCCAATTTAATTACAATATTTCTAATTCCTTTTTAGAGCGTAGTTCAGAAATTACTGATCTTGGTATAATATTTGACTCTCATCTTTCTTTTAACCCACATATACAGAATCTTACTATGTCATGTGTCAGATTTCTAGGATTTATAATAAGGAATACGCGCGATTTTACAGATTTTTCTCCAATATTTTCTTTATATTTTGCGTTTGTTCGATCTAAACTTGAATATTGTGCTCTTGTATGGAATCCTATTTACACATCCCAAATCAATCAGTTAGAAAATGTACAAAAAAAGTTTTTGAAATATATCTACCTGAAAATTATGGGTTCATATCCACCACCAACTGTTACATATGAGATCTTATTACAAATTTTTTCTTTTAAGAAGCTCTCTGATCGTCGGCTAGATTCCTGTACTTCTTTTCTACTGAAACTTCTTGATAACCAGATAAATGATCCCCTTTTACTTTCTCAACTCAATTGCAGAGTTCCCTCCTTTAATTCACGAAATAAACAATTATTCCTCTTACCTACTCCACGCACCAATATTTTGCAGAAGTCTCCCATTTACCGCATGTGTTATAATTATAATGTCAATAATTCATAAAGAAACTTGTGTCACTTATAAACTAAGTTTATTATTGCTTATATATATATATATATATATATATATATATATATATATATATTTCCTTTTGTAACTGACTGTACTACTATTTTGATTTTGTTTTTCTGTTTACCTGCCCTTTAAATGGATTGTTATCTGTTGGGTAGTTCATTGTAAATAAATAAATAAATAAATAAATAAAAGTCGAAATATGTATAAAAATGAAATTAATTTTTTTTAAACAACCAAGTATTTCTTAATAACTGTTTGGATTTAAATTCTACGGTTGATTTTTTTTTTAATAATTTAATCTCTTCTCAATTTACAAATTGAAATTAGAAGACGGCATTTAAACTGCATTATTATATGTATATTTTACTCTAGATATAAAAAATATAATTAGGAAACATTTTGAAAGAAAATTTTTGGTACGGCCCTGAACATCATACAACAGAAAAAACTATCTGCCTAAAAGTACCAATACCGCAAGTCCAATAAAACTTTATAAGGGGCAATCGGCTTATTCGAAAGTGAATTTCGTATACCTAAACTTCTACTACACAATCCTACTGAAATATCATATATTTATACTTTTAGTTTGAAATTTTTTTGTTCTGTGTGTGTTATGGTAGCAGAGCAGAAAGGGACAAATTATCTTTTTTCAGATTTTCAGCTTTAATAAAAAATTATTGAAAAATTAAGCATTTTTGCCATTGTTGTTGTCGTAGATAGAACAGGGTACTTAGCAAGTAAGTCTGTACATGATTTTTCAAATGTTAATTTCCTCAAATGCAACGCAAATAGTACAGTAGTTACATGACTACATTTTTTGCCTAAACCAACAACACAAGTGCACAATATATGGTACAATCTTCTAAAATGATCACACACACTTTTTAATTTTTCTCAGAAAACCTCTGACAGTGTTTAATCTACAAAAAACTATCACGTTGAAATTTTTTAAAAAATGTTATACGAGTAGTTTTAATGTACATGCGCAAAAACTACGAATTTTTCGTTTTCGGTTTTCTTATACTCAATACTCTGTAGTAAAGCTGCCTTATAGTATTTACAAGCTTCTACGCTTTTTAAAGCTTTTATTTGTTGCCCTCGTTGTTGACTGATGTAATAATGGGTAAATATTTTTTAAATTGGAGAAATCGAAATTTAAATCTATGAAACAATAAGGATCACAGTGATTTAGATATTTTTTTCTTGTAACGTTCTTTCTTTCTCACCACTTAAATTAGAAAAATATTCATTTTTAAGATTCTTATTTAAGGTATATAACTAAATATACGCAAAAATTCTGATAGAAAAGTACAAAACTCTTAAGAACACAACGCTTTCAAACAAGTGATATAAGGCGAATGATACCAGTATGCCCCTCAACAAACATGGCGGCCGTTCTGTCTATACTCTTAACAAAACCAACATAATCCCAATATCAAAGGCTGACTAAACTTAAACTCTAAACCCAACTTAAACACAAACGAAAGCTAAAATAATGAACCGACGACAGACAACTTACTCTTTCCTACGCTCATTCATTCAGGATAGGGAAAGAGAATGATAATGAGTGATTTGTGACGTGATAACAAGAAATTTTAAAACAGAAATTACTTTAAACTAATCGATCAAAATCCAAAATTAATTATACAGAAATTACAAAAAAAAGAGTTTAACAAAGTGGTGATGGCACGGAAATTCGGACGTGATACTAAAGTTAAAAAAATCTGATTCTGGTCGAATCTAATTAAATTTTATAAGATGTGTTACGTTTATTTATTTAGGTGAAGTGTAAAAAAATGATTGAAACACGAATATTTTTATAACTAGATTTAATAAACGAATAATAAATTATAAAAAGGTAATAAAAGTAAGTAGCAATATAAATAGACAAATATAAACACTAATTTAGAAGTAATTATTATTAATAAAGACTTACACACTACGAACATTTATTTAAACACTTGAAACTACGCAAAATTTATTTATAAGATATTTATATCACCAACTATTTATTTATATCTCCAAGTATGCATTTATATCACCAAGTATTAATTTATTTATACTTAACATATACTAATCGACAATGACTTATTTCAGTGACTCTCTGCACACATTGACCGAGAACATTTCAGAACCTTCTAGACTCTATAAAAATTCCGAACAAACAGGTCAGCCGTGATGATTCATCTGAGTTGAGTCTCGCTCGTTACAGATGTTTAATTTGCTATTATAGCTTGACGTATAGATTTAGTTTATTTTTTCAAAATTACAAAATAAGATATACTCTAGTTAGACAAAAAAAGGTATTTAATTGAATATTGAAAATTACATTTTCGCAGATCGTAATGTATGAACAATATTTTGTCTGCAGTAATTGAAGTCAATCTTAGAACAGCTTCAAACTCATTTAACATCGGCCAGGCCGTCTTAAAACTATTTAGAATTGCTTAAAACTGCTTTAAATACCCCGCAACGTCTTAAAACAGCTTCAAATTCTTTTAACGGTGTCCAGACAGTCTTAAAACTATTTGGAACTGCTTGAAACTGTTTTAAATACCGTACAACGTCTTAAAACAGCTTCAAACACTTTTAACAGTGACCAGACAGTCTTAAAACTGTTATTCGTGTGTTGTTTATAAATTTACAATCTCGGAATTCTCCAAATTATAATTTTTATAATGTATAAATATGTTGTGTTCTAATTCGAAATTTTGTTAAAAATATGCTCACAAACTTCACATTTGTGTATTTTTAAACTATTATTTAACAAGTAGAACTTTGAATGAGCTAGTATTATTGTATACATGGACGTCGAAAAAGCGTGGAAAGCTGATACAGCTTCTTCTATTTTAGAGTATGTGAAATATAATAATTTATTCTTGATAATTGTTTTTCCTAATCTTTATCAAAGTGATAACATATTTTTTGCTTGTAAGAAATCGATTTCTGTATTTTCATATTTTTATTAATGTCCCCTTATTGAAAATAAAAAACGTTTCGATTTGAAACGATGAGCCCTTTAAATTTGTTGGCTTTTCCCATCTCTATCTAATTTTCGTTTTCCTGTCTTACTGTCGCTTCTGTGATATAACTATTCTGTGTTGTAGCAATGACTAGTATTTATGGCACTTACTGGTCATGTTTGAACAAAAAAATGAGGAATATACTATACCGTGGGTATTTTTTAACATGGGGATTTATTATATCCATGGTTACGACTTGATATTTGATTGACAGCAATGTATACTTGCTTGTCTCATTTTAAATTAAACATATGGAATAAATTTGACAGAAGTATTAAATTTTAATATTGTAAGAAATTACAAAATAAAGAAATGATAAACCAACTAACAAACTAGTAAGTATAATAATAAACAATTAAACAATAATTACAATAAATTTTCAAAAGTCCATCCATTATCTGGTAGGTAATGAATCAATCTGCTATAAAACTTTTGAATTGTAATATATTGAAACATGATTTGAATTTTAACTTTTAATTGATGTTATGTTTGAAGATTTTCCCCGGTAGTAACTTCTTATTTTAAAGATCACCAATAAAAAGAATCTAGATGTGTAAGATCGAGTGATCTACCAGGCCTTTTTACTATACTACTATTTTCTCTGAAGTTATTAAAGATTCTTAAAATTGTTATTGCACTTGAGGTAAGCCTGTCAGAAAATTTTATAACCCAAAAATCAAATGTCATATTCGTTCCCTATGTTTCATGAGACAAGCAAGTATACATTGCTGTCAATCAAATACCAAGTCGTAACCATGGATACAATAACTCCTATGTTTCGTGTTAAAAAATATTTACGGTATACGTGTTATTACTAAGCTGTAACACCCGAAAACGGCAGTTAGAACTCATTGAAACAAGTAACTTTTTTTAGATCAAATTTTTGATTTGGAGCCCCATTCATAGTTATTGGCCTTCTTTTGTTTTTCGAAAAATCGTCATTACTCCCTTATTTTAAGGAATATTTAAAAAATACAAAAACTTTCAGCATTTGCTTTCGGTTCCCTAAAACATTTGTATTTATTATAATCAGATCAAAAATTTCATTACAAGATATTTTTAAAACTATTTTGAAATGGTTAAAGTAAAACAATGATATTTTGGTATCATTGTAGAGCTAATTTTATGTACATTCCGAAAAAAAATATAATAATACCGATTCCCTATGCTAGAATCAAAGTTGTACACACTTCCGCTGAAACCGAAAGTGACACAAAAATCTTACTAAAATCATTTTATGAGTCCCTTTGACTAGTTTAATTTTGTTCCGTAACATTTTTCTGTATCTCTCATAATAAACGAAATATTCTGGGTGCCGGCCTTTCGCCGAGCACCCTGTATATATATATACAGACTGTCTACTGAACTCGGGCCACTTAAAGGAATTCCTAAACTAGAAGAGGTACGACTTCGGTTAAATTAGACAAAAGTTGCCTTATCAGGGGGCTATTCCTGTGATGTATTTGTTTTTCCAAAAATATGCATAGGTCACTAGACAGAAGAAAAAATATGAAATTAGTGAAAATTAATAAATCGTTTTTATTCTTAAACGATGACAAATAGAGAAAAATGTTCCAGATAAAACTTTTAGAAGACAAAGTGCGCCATAAAGAGAAATAATAATAAAAAAATTTTAGCCAACTGTTTGCGAGATATGGCAAGAAAAAATATTTTTTTAAATGGTAATCCTAGGTGGCTATGGCATCGTTAAAAGTAGTATTTTTATCTCTTTTCAACAGTATGTATTTTTGTATTATTCATTTTATAAATTATTGTTTTATTTACATAAATCATAAAACATTTCTTTCTAATGGCATTTTTAAAGTAGGCTTTGGTATAAACAATTTAAAACAACTGATTTTATCATATTTCTGTGTTTCATATAATTTTATAATAAACCATTGCTACCAACTATACTGGAAAAAAATAAACAACAAACAAACAATAAATAAAACAAAAAAAATATATCGCTACCATAAAGGATATTTAAAAATTGCTGAATAAGGAACTCGAACCAATCAAACAACAAAATATTGATATTGTTAAAAAATGTGAAAACTTGCAACAGTCAATTAGTACATTTCAATTACAAAATGTCAAATATGAGCTAAGAATTCAAGAACTTGAAAAATATCTTGGTGCAAAAGAAGCGGATATAGCAAAATTAGAAATGAAATCACGCGAAAGAAATATAATAATATTCGGAATTCAAGAAAAACCTAAAGAGGACATTGAACAAATAGTAATACAAACTTTAAAAGATGATCAAAAGTAGATTACATTTCAATAAATAACAAGAGGCCCTTCAAAAAGACTTAGCGTAACAAGAGCAAAGCACAAACTACAACAAAAAACTATTAAACTATCAACACTCAAACACTAAGACACACATTATCTTCTGAAATATACTAATTCATGCTTTTCGCTTAACAACTATTTTCGTTTTATCAGATTTATTGCACAAGCGGACCTTCCTTTCATTTTTTTTTTCGGAAACAAAATTGAAACGAATATCAGCTTTTTGTTGTCTTTAGAGTGGTAGCCATAAACAGCAATTTCTGTTTTGATACTTTATTTTCACTTTGCTCGTCATAATAACTGATAATAATTCTGAAATGGGATTCCATAACTTCGGTTGCTATCATTTGGACTTGTTATAGCGATGTGCAGACTAGTAGTCAGCGCCGCCAACGGACGAAACTTGCGTAACTGTTATTAAAACAAAGGATCAGTTCTTATTAGTACTTGCGTTACAGAAGATAATTTTCTGCTTTTTTCAACATTGTTGTTTAAATTCATATAAAAACATGCAGGCTGGTGTAAGAAGATCCAATATTATATGTTCTGTTGTGGGTGCCACAATACGTACAGTAACAGTGATCCATCGATTAAATTTTATAGTTTCCCAGGAAGATGGTACGAGATAGAAAGGAGGAAAGTGTGGATTCAGAAAATACGACGAATTACGTAAGTATAAGTTTAATAATTGTCATTTTAATACTTTTATAATAATGACTCTACTTAAATATTAAATATTGTTGCTAGGTATGATAAAAAGCCCTGGGAACCAAAGAAATACAACAAAGTGTGCAGTACGCATTTCGTAGGAAATGAAAAATCGGACGATTCTAGGAGTCCTTCGTACTATCCTATTATTTTTCCAAAAGTAAGTTTGTCTAAAAACAATAACAAAATATTCTACTAATGTACTTTTTGTTATTTTAGCGATATCGTACAGTAGATTTAAGCAATCTTAGCTTAAAATCACAGAGATTCGTACGGAATGCGAACAGATCCATCAAAAAAGCTGCTGCATCTTTATCAACTTTAAATAAGGAATCTTCGAAAAGAGAAGAGGCAACTTTACTCAATTTAGAACAGGAACTGCCGGAAATGTTATTTGCTGATTTTAGTCAGCAGCTAAACTTTGATAATAATTGCGAACATTTTATTTTTGAATCTGTTTTTAACAAAGATAGTAAAGAAATATCAACACAAGCCAATATCCCTATATTTTCGACATTGAAATCTACTAATGATAAATGTGTTGGGAATAGTGATGAAATAAATTGTGAAGGATTTCATGGATATGAATCATTGAAAGGCGACCAGATTAATAGCATTTGTGGTGTAACAATGGCAATTTTTGCTTTACTTTTATCTAGCATAAAGTTCCGACACAGAAACTGCAAAGTTTCGATACATAATCAACTTCTTTTATTTTAAAAGGAATTAGATATTGGAGTCATATGATACTGAAATTCGTGGATAAACATTACACCTAACGTAAATTGAAGAACATTTAGTTCTGTGGAAGAAGTAATTTAATGTCAGAATATTTTCATTCTTTACCAAAGATGGCTCTGCCATCAAACTCATGTCTCTTCCTGTATGAAGTTATGTGCAATGTTTATCAACAAATTTCAGTAACATATGACTCTCCAACATGTCGACATGTTGGATTAAATTTTAACTTTAAACTTATAACTTTACATTAACTTCAATAATATCAATGTTAACAAAGGTGAGAAATATTTTGTAAATCTTATGTAAAATTCACTTATTGTAAAAATTTGTAATTCTGATGTAATTGTAAACCTGAAGATGGTTCCGATCAGAACCGAAACGTCGTCTTTTCAATAAATTTTTTTTTTTAATTTTTTTATTTTAAACAAAGCCATAGTCTTCAATATCTAATTCCTTTCAAAATATCCAATTGTTGGCTTAATATTATAAAATTTAAATTTATTTTATTTTAAATGAAATTAAAATTAGGTCTATCATATAGTGCCATAGGTATATCATTTAGTATACATAGATCATCAGCGTCCAGAATTTTTTTGAATTTATTAAATCAGTTAACAGAAAAAATTAAAACTGCGGTGTTTTGGCCAGAAAGTAAAGCTATTGATGTACTTTTGCCTTCTTCTTTTAAAATTCATTACCCCAAATGCAGAGTCATTATAGACTGCACCGAAATTAGAATTCAGTGTCCTGATAAAATAGACGATAGAATTTTTATTTACTCAAATTATAAAGGAACTTTTACAGCTAAATTTCTAATTGGAATTGCACCCCACGGATTTATTTCATTTATTTCAAAATCATATGGAGGCAGAACAACTGATTCGTTTATAACAAATGATTGTGGAATTTTAGACTTGTTACAGCCGGAAGACATAGTTCTTGCGGACAAGGGATTTCCAGGAATTAAATGTAAAGAAAATACAGTTGTTGTTATGCCTCCATTTGTTCACAAGGGTATTCTTACGGTTGAAGAAGTCGAAGATACTTACAATGTGGCTAGTGTCCGGATTCATGTAGAAAGATCGATACAAAGAATAAAAATTTACAAGATTCTTGATAAAATACCCAAAGAATTATTTCCTTATCTTGACGAAGTAATTTTAATATGTTGTATATTAACAAATTTGCAACCAAAAATAATAAATGAATGTGAAGATGATTGAATAAATATTTGTGTTAAAAAATGTATATATTGTATGTATGTATTGTATTAAAGTTGTGTTTGCAAATTTACAATGTTTAATTAATGATTTAAAATTTCCTTGTTTGCATTGTTTTTTCTTTATTTCTAAAATAATATACATAAGTACATATATATTTATATATATATAAAAAATAAATAAAAATTCTTTGCAACATTAACAAAAAAAAGACAAGTTATTTATAAATATAAATTTCTTTATAACAGTAACAATAAAAAAGTTATTCTTAAATATATGTACATTTCTTTTAACAAGTAGTAAACATATTTGTCAAATTAATTTCTTTTACATAGGAAATGTAACATGTTTTCCAAATAAATCTTTTTTAATTTAAATAATAATTCCTTGGTCCATTCAAAATTATAAGGGACTTTTACTGTAACAAATGTATTATCTTTTGACGAAAATATTAACGAGTCACAAGTATAGAGATTTAACACAGCCATGCCAACTTGGACTTGAGCATAATAAATACGCTTCTTTTTCAATTTCATTTCTCCATCTTCCTCGTAGAGATAGTGGCAATGCGGAATGATATCTTTAGCTGTTTTCATTTTGCCTGAAAGTATATTATTTGGTAATATCAAAATAAGTAAAATTAAAATTTAGATCGAACATACCTACAAATGGACATTTAATTTCCAATAATTTAAAAGGTTTGCCTTCTTTTGAAATTACACCATCAGGGGATACAGCTAGCCAAGTATCTCCTTGGCAAACTACTAGTCCAACCTCCTGAACTGTGCATTTATTTTTTCTAAAATTATTATTAGAAAGTACATTAAAAATTTGTTTTTCTTTGTTTTTTAATATTTGCAAATACCTTGAATAGGTTAATCTCGCCTGTTTCTCTCACTTTATCCCATGTTCTGTATATTTGCTGGTGAATTCTCTCGCAAAAAAATATTTTTCACATTTCTTCTCCCAATCGCCTTTAAATATGAAAAGAGAATAACAGCGAGATGCTGTTATTCGGTATTTCCTCTCTTTCTTCCACACTTCTCTGCTGTTGTAAGTTTTCACACATATTTCAAAAGAATTACAAAAAATCATTTTATTGTAAGTTTCGGCACAACTTCTCTCCAAAAGCAATGGTTTTGCATGTAATTCTTCTAATACTGTTGAATATTCTTGTTGAGAAATAATATTCCGAAAAAAGTCTTCATTCAATTTTCGTTCGTTTTCTGATCTGCAAATAATAAAAATCTGATGTGTCCAACACAATACCTCCCGCCACTGTAGTAATATATTCTATATAAGTTTTTCAATACATTTAATTTGTAGTTTTAAAATTAGTTTGTTAATGCAGTTCAGAATATTTTTAATTCATTTCATACCTAAAATTTCCTTCATAAATTTTGTATGACCAATATGACATCTATTTTTGACGTTATTAAAACCGGAACTGAACTTACTTTGATTCACGCATGCAAAAACATTCCTAATATATTTCTTCCATCTTTTTAAATTTTACAATAAAATTACTTCATTTTTTACTTATTTTATCTTTTACACTTACTTACATCAAATTTGACATCATATGTCAAATTTTGTGAACATATGAATAACTCATCTGTTTTATCGAAATTCCTCAGCCTAAACGATATGTAAAATTATTATAATTTATATATTTTTTTTTCTATCTAGCTAGAAGTCATATATAAACGTAATTATGCAGATTGGTAGAAAATCAAAAAATCTTTATATATAATAATAACGTAATTTGTGAAAAAATGGTTTTAGAGGTATTTTTTAGGAAAAACGGTTCAAAGCTTCAAGTAAAGTACTACTTCCGTTTAACCAATTGTAGTCAAAATCTAATCAGTTCATCATATTTGAATATAAGTCTTAAATACCAACTATTATATTTTTTACATGTCTCGTATTGGAGTTATCGTGGACGAAAAATCGTCACAGACACACACACACACGCACACACGGACATACAGACATCACGTTAAAAATAGTAAAATCGTATTGTAGGGACCCTAATTCGTACTCATATGTTGAAAACTCATACTCGAGAAATCTGACCAAAAACAATACCTCCTTTATCTATATATTGATAGTCGGGAGGTAAAAAAGGCAGAAAAACTGGAAATTCCAAAATAACATAGATACAACAAATATTTTGGCTCTAAGTAAAGACTCAGGACCCCTTTTTCAAACACTTTCAAGCAAGTAATTTTGTGCTCACTCATTTTATGTAGGTACTTATAAAATGAAAGAACACACTCGTTTATTTAATATGCTTCTATTACATCACCTCACACTCTTCGAAGGACCAATTCCAGCATTTATTATATCCCTAAGCATACAATTAATGCCAGCAAGATTCTCTGTTGAAAATTGGAATAATTCATAATTTTTCTTTCGTTTAGAAGGAAACATCTCTTCAACTTTTTTCCCTTTGGAATATTTTCCTTTTACTGCTTCCTTTATTACCGGTTGTTTCCACTGGCAAGTATCATTCGTCTTTGATGATGAATCTTCTTCATTCACTGCAAAAACAACGGCCGATATGTGCTTACAACGTCCCGAAATACCGGCGATGCAGCTACATAATGCTTGCACGACACGTCTCGATTCATCTAGCTAAAATTACAACAAATAATTTAAAAGCAATTTAAGAAAAGTGTCTAAGAAATACTTACCGATAATGTGACATCATACGGCTTTTTATTTACTGACGTCTGTCTCATCACTTTTGATAGAACTTTGCCGGCTTTTTCAACTACATCAGTTACATGTCTCACTTTTTGCAATCTTTTTCCTTTTTCTATATTACCAGTTGAATAATGTTCATAATGAATTGGTAAAAAACCAAAATTAATTTCTTTTATCATTTTAAAACAATAAAAATA
This sequence comes from Stenolophus ochropezus, assembly GCA_035578165.1. Classification (NCBI taxonomy): domain Eukaryota; kingdom Metazoa; phylum Arthropoda; class Insecta; order Coleoptera; family Carabidae; genus Stenolophus; species Stenolophus ochropezus. The sequence continues at coordinate 9,368,577 of JAQOWZ010000012.1, read as the reverse complement.
CACCACTTTGCCCTTCACTACCATTGAAATCACCATTCATTTTAAGTTTGTTTTAATAACACTTACGCCAATTTTGTCGCTAGAGGCGTTGATGCTAGAAATGTACACGTCGTCTATATCACTTGCAAATATCAACTACAAATTTTACTTGCTATTCTATGAAAATAATTGTTATTTATGGTTGATACCTAACTGCACATATAAAGAACACTCTATCTATTCTTCAACACTGATGTGTGAATGTTTTATAGTTATTTACATGACCAGCGGTGTAAGTTAATCTTTACAGGGCGAGATGGAAATTTGTGAGGCGAGCGACGAAAGAGGAAGCTCCCATAATCCAATGAGCCCAGTATAGATTACTTGCACGCGTGTCGCCTACAAAATTTTATTTCTACCTTCATAGCGTTTTTATTATTAAGTTACTTTATTGTTTCAAAAAAAGATTAATTCTATTTTAGAATTAAAGGTAGTTGACGGTGGTAGAACAATTTATAGCTAGACGTTGTCAAATGAGTTTCGCCAGTGAATCAAAATGTACTATAAATGTGTATAATTACTCACATAAACCTAATTAAATTAAGTTTATAATATATATAATAAAATGCATAAAAAACTTTCATTATTTTCTATTATTTTTTATGAGCATTGTAAAATTTTACAAGCCTAGCCTTGTAAATTTTTACAGGTTAGTTACTGTAATTGTTTATTTATTTCGCTACCAGGAAGCCTGTAAAGTGACAATTATATAGAAGGTAGAAATAAAATTAATTGTAAATTTGAATTTTTTTTTAACAAGGGTAGTTGTTACGGGTTATAGAATACCACCCCAGGAAGATAAAATTGTAGAAAAATTCTATAAGTAATCTTCATAAAGATTGATTTTTAGATAAGGTTTATGTTAGAATTTTTGTAAAAATGTGGATAAAATACAGAAAGAAACGGAATAATGAAAAATGACGATAGTAGACGTATATAAATTGATTTTTTAACGGTAGAGGTATAAAAAGATAGTAACTAGGACAATAATTATGAGGAGTCCGTTATACAAAGCGGTAAAAACACTATGCGGCTATCAGATGACAGAGTACTACTTTACCGGTTTCCAGATTTTGTCGCTAGGTGGCTACGAGTTAATGTTCCTCGCGAATAGGCGAAATCTCGAGTTTGTATTTTAAATTTATTTATTTTTGTAAAGTGATTAAAGGAAAAGAAATTCTCGTCTCTATAGGCGAAATCTGCACTTATTTAAATGGTGCTATAAGACCAGTAGTTACAAAAGAAGCTGTACAGATTTTTAGAGATTATTCTAAAGTTGACAACAATTATCGTTCCTTTCACTACTAAAAAATATTAATTCCGTTCACTTACTTTAAGTAGAAATACATTTAATTTACGTGAAAATTTCGTTCGGGTTTTGGTTTTGTGGCGTTCGATTTTTAACTTACCAATTAATTCTAACTTTTCGTTTGAATGTACACTAGAAATTCTTTAAAATAAAATTCTGATTGCCATCTATAGTAAACTTTGAGTATTAAGAAATTGAACCAGGGAAAGCTATTCAGAATAGTTTTACTTGTTGCACGTGAATATTATTTGTTGGTTATTTAAAAATCACACTGTTACTTATTATTACAAATTTCTACATATATCTTGCGTACAAGTTATAAAATACACATAGTACAATGGATTTGTGTTTTATGTGCACGAAGGACTACCACTGCGTCCCTGTGGACGACAGGATAGTGTCCGAAGTGGAGTATCTTATACCAGAAATAGTAAGTGAAATTAAACTTTACTTATTGTGAATAAAGAAATAATTGTACATATCTCCGTTGTGTATTTTCTGTTTTTATGTTATTAAAAAGTTGCATAAGTGAGGTTAGGTTAAGAGCCGATATGCCCATGTCATACAATCGACAAGTCGCTTGATCGATAATATTATACAGTAGTTTTTGTCGAATTCTCGTGTTTAATTTTATTAATATTATTTACCTCTATATTTACGTACGTATTCTTAATGAACAATTGAAATTCTAAATTATTTTATCATACAATATTCTTAAAATCAATATGTATTTAATTTTGTTAAGTTCTATCTAAATACAGTTTTCTCTCCATTTATATTTTTTTTGAGTTCTGCTTTCACTGGGATTACATTATTTTCTTTCGTTTTGAGATATTATTTTTGTCTTTCGTATAAAATATTATCAACCAGTCTTAAAATACTATTTTCTTTATTATATATACCGAACATCGTTATATCCAGTGCTCGTACATTACTAATATTATCACTGTTACAGCAATTATTCTTCAGAACCAAAGATATAATTTTTATTTTTCTATTTTCCATATTAATAACAAAAGGTTGATTTACTGTCTGAAATTTGGTGAAAATCCAATTATGAAATTTAGGCCTCTGAACTTGAAATTTGTGTGCTAGTTCCATCTATGTTTCAAGACATGAAACTTTCATCAGTTGTTAATTGTTTATATATGTTTGATGGGTTAAATTTGTATATGTTTGGTTTATTGTATTTCCCGCTCGATTTTGACGTCATACTTTCGGAGTCTAACCGGGACAGCCACTTCCTAGAGATGGCAGCACTACTGACTGACTTCTAGGGAAAACATTGTATTTTAAATAAGTGCTAGTGTTATTTTGATTCTTTGTTTTAAAGATATTTTGTTATTTTTAATTCGAATTAAATTTGTTTATCGCAATTTCAGATATATACGTTTATTTAGATGATGCTTTGCGGTCTATGGTCGAAGTAGAAGCAGATTATAAAAGGAAAATAAGATTCACAATTGCGATTATCTGTTTGTTAACTACTTATTTAATTCTTTTTAGCTGTACATATTATTTTATGCGATTACAAGGCAGATAAATGGAATAATATAAAAATAATTGATCTGTGTCTTCAAATATCTAATTTGAATTAATCGTAATAACATTAAATACAATTGACACTTTGGAGAAATGTGTATGCATCTGTAAAGCAGATGGAGAGTAGTGCAAGCAATCGTTGTTTTGTTATTATATTTATTTATTTTTTATATAAATTCACCATAAAAAATAAAAAATATATATATTTCATAATACATGTAAATTCCTTATTTTTTTAATGTTACAAATTTTATTCGATAGGTTCATAAATATAAACATGTACATAATGTTCTTTCATTTGCACGTCTTTCTCCTGATATAGCTTAATGTCTGCTATTTTTATCGTTTCTTTTTCTCTAACTTTCCTACAAACAATTCACAATAAATATATAATGTTAAAGAATACTAATTATTACTTACATGTAACGTCTCTCTATTTTTTTTTCTCTGTACAGAGGTTCCGTCTGAATTTTCTTTGCGGTAATTTAAGGCTGATATGTGCTTTCTGATATTTAATGCGATATTCCACTTATTTTTTAATGTTTCTCTTTTTGGGAAATAATGAACAATATCTCTTAGACCTGCTGGTCATTTTTGGTTGTTGTTTACTTATAACCCTATGTAACAGTACTTTGTTGGCTCTTGCCAATATAAAAAATTGATTTTAAAGCGATAGTAAATAATCAAACACAAAGTAAAAACTGAAAAAGGCTTATCTGGAGTTTGTGGAATCCGAAGAAACAGAACGGCTGAACAGATTGGCGTTCCCGTAACTCAAGAAACGAACGTCGGAGGCTCTCGGCCAGACAGCGGCCAGGTCAGTAGCGTCACACGTGCTGCTTGACTTGGGATCGGAATTTCCGTTATCTCCGGTTCCTTTGGAGAATAATTGTCTCCACAATTATATTCCAGTATTTTGTAGTTACTATAAAGAGCATACAACCCAAATTAACAAGCCTACAAAAGGTTGTGGTTGAGTATTGGTGGTAAGGGTATGCACGCCACTGATTAATATGAAGATGGAAAATTACGAAGTATTTCTTTAAACTGATATGAAAACAACAACAATGAAACAGAAAATTGTATACACAATTACCAAGATAACTCACTGTATACATCTTTCAATATAAAATCTCAGGAAGGAGGATTTAAGAAATGCGACCGAGATGGGTTTTGCATATGGCGGATAGTGTTTCGTGATATTCATCTTAAAAAAATATGGGATACAACAAACTTAAAAATGCTCTAAATTATGTAGTCATAATTTACAATATGATAAATATAATTGTCAACTACAACAAGTAAGAGGTAAAATATTTACATTACAGAAAATAAAGTAAATACAAAATTGAAATAAGGATAATACATAATAAGGACGTATAACAGTTTCCATTGATTTTTATTTAAATAAAATAAGGTTTATGAACATTAGAAATGTATATTCTGACCCTTTATTTAAAATTACTATGATACGGCAATGAAATTATTTCTTGACATTTACGTTACACGACGGGGTTCATTCTCATTTGACAATATGCAATATAATTCATATGTATGTACATCAATGTGTTGTTTCATTTTTCATAAGTAATATAATAAGAGCCAAGAATTTATTGGAAAAAAATACGAATAATTGGTGCGTAGTAACAGACAAACGAGTTTCAAAAATGACATTTAGACCACGACAGTGAAGCTGGAATGATTTAGAGTCATTTTTGACCCGAATTGTCGTTACTTCGCAAGAATTACAAGTAAATTTTACCTATTAAATTCTTAGCTCGAATTATATTTGCTTGATTATTTCACGAATGACAAAAAAAAAGATTCCAAATAGACATTCTTGTTCTTTTTGTATTCTCTGGAACACTTTGATCAATATTTTCATATCAATAAAATGTGACCATGACGACGCTAGTGTGATCAAATTACTTCACTAAAATACGGCCTACCCCCCCCCCCCCCATCAAATGAAGTATTCTGATTGGGTGAAAATGACATGTGTGAAATAATCTTTATAATAGTTGTACGATGCAAAATACTTACTAATGTAATTAAATACCTAAACTTTTGTTGTTCATGGTTTCGGAACAACCACATGCGACACAACTTACCTTAATTATTACTATACTGGAATGCTGAATATGCAAAGAATGTTAAATTATTGCGATACAGTTATTTCTATAGACTGAAGAACAAAACAACAAATTAATAATAAGGTGCAGATCATGCAATAATAATTAATATTTGTCAAATATTGCATGCGCAGAAGTGTTAGACATCTATCTCTCTCAGGCTCGTTTCTCGCTTGCATAAAAGCCTACAAGTTAGCGTTCCAGTATTACTATATTCCAGTGACATGTTGACGAGTAGTTCACGGAATGTCCGCTACTGGCGCAGCGATGCAACTTTATTCGCCTATTCAGAATAATTCTTTGTTGACATCAGACTATAATTTCTTGTTGGTGGCATGACATCACGCTATTAATTTTATTACAAAGTTTTAATATATATGAAAGGAAGATGTTATTTGGAGTTGCAGTCATTTAATAAAATCCACAGTTATCAACCAACTCCAGTTGGTTGATAACTGTTAAGTAACATGGTTGTGTGTATGTTTTATCTATGTTTGACGAAAGATTTCTGTAAAATAATTTACATGATTTACTTGATAAGATTTTAATACCATTTATCACCCTGATGAAGACTGATTTACAGTCGAAACGTTGGTGTATTAGTGGATTTTATTAAATGACTGCAACTCCAAATAACATCTTCCTTTCATCAATATCCAGTCGATAAAACCAATCCTGCTTTTAATATATAGTTCGCACAAATAGTAAAATATAAACAGTACAATGGAGTTTTGTTTTATGTGCACGGAGGACTACCACTGCGTCCCTGTGGACGACAGAATAGTGTCCGAATTGGAGTATCTTATTCCTGAAATTGTAAGTCTAGTTATAAATATGTTACGCGATAGACTTGTTCAACTACCCATCGAAATAACTATCAAAGGTTCTTTCATACTGGTTGATACACAGTTAAATAACAATTCGAAAACACAAAGTATATTAAACGAAAAATCATTACATTTTTGATTATATTATCTTATATTGTTTTTTTTCTTAACAACTGCCCACTACTGACAAGTAATTTAATTTTTAATATTTAATACCTTCCATTAGATATTAGCATTGGTCGCAACATACTCCCACCTAGGGAAACGAAGTAAACTTACTGAGAGACTCAAACTAATTTAAGACATATGCGGATATCTAATGGGTTTTTTTTACTCTACGCCCACTTCGAGTGATTTGAACATTTTCGCGCAGATCACTTTCACAAACACTAATTTCAGAGTGTTTTTCATGAACAGTGATGTGCTGGTTATCATTAGAAGTTCTGGCGATCGATTTCTTGCTTAAGTTGACATCACTAGTACTCTCTAAAGGGTAGATTCGTTTTATGGGACGCAACAGTTGCCCACTGGATGTCTTCAGCAGGATGAAACGAACTTCTCCATCCTTACCTGGAATCAGTTCTTCAATTCGACGTAGCGGCCAATCGATTCGCTTGTGATTGTCGCTTCCAATCAATACAACTTCACCAATAGCTAGTGAATGTTTAGTTTTCTTTCGCGAACCAGTTTGACGTAATTGCCCCAAGTAGAGCTGCGAGCAATCTCTACCGGTATCTCAATCTTTTATTGGGATCGGAGTCATTGACAGCGTCGCAGTCTGGAATCCCAATTTTTTGTTGTTCCCTAAGAAACATAGACGGAGTTAACGGAACTAAATCAGAAGAGTCATTAGAAATATATGATGTAGGTCGAGCATTAACAACAGCTTCACAGTCACACAAGGTAGTTGTGAATTCTTCGTAGTTGAGGCAGAGAGCTGCTTTTTGCAATTCTTGTTTAGACTTTTCTTCTATAGAATCTTTTATCCCAAGTACATCTAACTGCCATAATTCAGCAATGGTAGTATCTTTTGAGAACAAGGAAACAACATTCATCGTTGTGCTATATCTAGAGGATTCTGGAACTTTCCCTTGCAGTGTCCAGCCTAACAATGTTTGTGTGGCTACAAGACCACATTCCAAATCTCTTTTTGCACGTGTTAATAATTTTCCAGAAACATCTGCACCTAATAACAGTTCTATTCGTCCTGGCTTCTTTATATCAGTTATTTCAATGTTCATATCTTGAAGTTCAGTAGACCAACTGCCTCTGTGTACAGTAGGAACGTTGTTACAGATATATACCTGGTGTAGTACCTCCATCTGACACGTAAATTTTCTGTCGAGAGTGTCTAATTGAATCTCATAACAACCGTGCAGTTGTTCTGCTGTATTTACGCCGCCAAAAAGGGAATGAACGATTTTCTCTTTCCTCTTTTCCTGTAATTGCAATTCCTCGGCGGTTGACTTGAGAATATAGGATCCACTATCAATAAGAGCGCGAACCTCTTTCGTTCGTTTCTCGCCGATCACCAGGACTCTCAGCGTCTGCAAAAAAACTTGTGTGTCTGAGCGGTTTGCTAAAGAATGTTCTGCTTTACTTGATACTGCTTGTTTCTCTTCAGTACTCTGTTTTCCTGCCGTATTCATATCAACCTTTGGGTCTGTATCTTTTTTATTAATTGCTATTTTAGGACACATAAGCACCATACATTTAATTCTTTCACGACATTTCCTGCTTATATGACCGTATCTAAAACACAAAAAACATACCTTTTTATTTGTTAATATTTCACGTTTCTTATATAATGATAATTTCTGTGCTTTAAAACAATCACGGCTATTGTGCGATCCTTTGCAAAATACGCTATGTGTAGAACTATTATTGATCAATGTAGCAGCAGTAGGAACATTATTTTCCATCTGTTTCTTGTTTCCTTTCAGTTTGTCTGCGCTTTTTAGCAAACCAAAACTTTCTGTAGCAAGAGAAATTCTTTCTTCGTTTTCTACTTTCAACTTCAGAAACTCCATCAAGCCACTTAATCGATTGTTTACTATACTAATATCAGACCCTTCAGAAAATCTCATCGATCGCTGTCAGACTCGTAGTAATTCTTCTGGAAGGCAGGATTCAAGTAGCGGGTATAACATTGACGCACATTTATCTGTTGTCACCCCCAAAGTATCCAATGCATTTAACTGTGTTTCTATTTGATCGCGCAGCGTAGAAATTTCCATCTTCTTAGAGTTATTTAATACCAGTTTCAGCAGTTCACGAACATAGACTTCTCCCAATAAGTCTTCACGATCAAACCTAGCGTGTAAGTTGTCGATGACTTTCTAATAATTTTTCTTACTTGGTGGGAAACTGTCTACTATTTGTCGTGCTCGTGTACCAGGTATGAGGGTAAGCATTAAGTATTGAAATTTATCTTCTTCATCTAAGGTAAATCCTTATCTTCGTGTATCTTTTTAAATTGTGCCCAAAATAACAGCCACTCCCGTATATCTCCTCCAAACTTCTTTAATTCTATGTTTGGTAACTTGTATCTACGTTCTATGTTGGCATTTTGGAAATTATTACTACGAACGCTGACACTGGAATTTGCGTCATTAGTTAACAATGTTTCACATTGAAGTTTTAATTTTAGAAAACGACTGGTATACTCATCTGCATCTTGTAGTTCTTTGGTAAGATCTTCCGGGCACTGTTCAACATCAGAATATATAACTCTTTGTCAGCTTCTAACAGAGAATCTTGTTTTAACATAAGATCATTTAGCTTGTCTGCTGCCATTGTAAACACTGCTCTCAAATCCGATCTCGATCGTTTTGCTGTATGCATTTTAATTTCACAAAATACAAATCGGATTTAAGTTTACGCACTTATTATACCACAGAACTAGGAACCAACCAGTCCTGTCACGGTCGCCACAATGTTACGCGATAGACTAATTCAACTACCCGTCAAAATAACTACCAAAGGTTCTTTAATACTGGTTGATTCACACAGTTAAATAACAATTCGGAAACACAAAGTATATTAAACGAAAAATCACTACATATTTGATTATATTATCTTATATTGTTTTTTTTCTTGACAACTGCCCACTACTGACAAGTAATTTAATTTTTAAAATTTAATAACTTCCATTAGATATTAGCATTGGTCGCAACAACATATCTAACATTTACTTTGTATATTTGTTATTAAATGTAGCAAAAGTGAGGTTAGGCTAAGAGAGAATATAACCATGCATACAGGCGATTTGAAAAAAATAATATACAATTAAACTCATCTATAAATGATCCAAAGTCGGTTAAATTAGACAAAAGTTGCCTCATTTGGGGGTCATTTTATATGTTTTTGCTTTTCCCAAAAATGCATAGCTGCCTATGATCAAAAATGTAAATTTATCAATTTTCTTTTTTTGCTTATAACTTCTTTATTTCAATACAAAAAAAAATACTTTGGACATTATTTAAACACTTTTTTACTACGAATTCACTGCAGTATTCCAAATTTTTATTTCTCATACCGATTTCGAGAAATTGATACCAACTTTCAATTTTCATACGGACCTCAAAGTAGGCTGTGAGACCGTAAGAGAAGTCAAGAAGATTGATATTTTACTCTATATTTCTATATCCATTTAGTTATCACTATCCGAAATACAAGAATAAAATAATAATTCCTGCTTGCTGCATTTTATGAGTATATTATGAGAATTGATTTTATATTTCAGACAATTATCAAATTGGGTATTCCACTGCGCATCTGTTCCGTGTGTGAGGGGGCCCTCGACGCCTTCAGCAAATTCAAACATTCCAGTGTGGAGAGCAGCCGGCGCCTAGAGAGCAGCATCAGGGCCCGCGGGGCCCCGGGGCCCCCGCTACACACAGGCAGGGCCCCCGTTGTGGGCCACAATGTCACATCTGGTACCCAACCCGACAAAATAGAAGAAATGTCTATTAAAGAAGAACCTGTAGAGGAAACATGGCCGGAGTGTCACCCGCACATAAACAGCGCATCCTTAAACCCTGCCTTGCGGGTAGACAGGACATCTCCAGACACATACAGGGCTCTTCCCAATCCATTCGTTTTGTTAGAAAGTGTATTGCCACAGAATAAATTGCATAACAGCAGAATGTCTCTAAACACTGCATTGCACACAGATATCTCCATTAAGGAAGAACAACTGGAAGAAACGCCACAAGACCGACGACTTTATAATTATATAAAAGAAAACATATGCAAGGAAGAATATGCAGAAAGTAATAAAATGAATGATGATAAAGATAATGAAAGAGAACATAAGACAGAGGAGGAGAATTCAAGGGCGGACACACGGGAGAAAGTGTGGGAGAAGAGTACCGCTGAGCCCGAAGAAATAGTTGTAAAAAATAATGACAAATGCAGCAAAAATAATCAAATTGACACAGAGAAAACTTTCCTCTGTAATAAAAACTTTAAGAAAATACATAAAAGAGAACATCGAAGTAATATTAGTAACAAATTATTCATACGTAAAAATAATTTATCGCGTCGTAAGAAACAAGTACATAGGCGAATAAAATATTTACCGTGTATTCTATGTACAAAAACATTTATTTATAAATACGATTTGAATAGGCATATAATGTTGCATAACGGAATTAAAAATATTCAGTGTTTTATTTGTAAAAAAAGATTCTCTAAAAAGCATAATTTGAGACAACATTTAAATACTCATAATGGACAAAAAGACTTCCGGGGTAATACAAGCACTAAAACATTTACGTCGGAAACTGAGTTAAAATGCCGCAGTACAGAACAAGAGAGCATCCGAGTAAACAAAGCGTGGCCGTGCTCTGTGTGTCATAAGATACTTAGATTTAAAAGACAATTGGGTCAGCATATGAAAAATCATTCTAAAAAGCATCGGTGTGAAATCTGCAGTAAATCGTTTACGCGGAAACGTGTACTATTGAAGCACGTGAAAATACATTCTGGAGTAAGACCCTTTTATTGTAATGTCTGTTGTAAGTCATTTAAATATAAATGGTATTTACGCGTCCATATCAGACTTCATTCCGGAATAAAAGACTATCAGTGCAATGTTTGTAGTAAATCATTTACGGTGAAGTGGAATTTAAATGCTCACATGAAAATCCATTTGAAAATAAAAGAACATAAATGCAACGTCTGTTTTAAAACATTTACGAGGAAGTCGAATTTAAATATTCACATGAAAATTCATTTGGGAATAAAAGAACATAAATGCAACGTCTGTTTTAAAACATTTACGAGGAAGTCGGAATTAAATATTCACATGAAAATCCATTTGGGAATAAAAGAACATAAATGCAATGTCTGTAGTAAATCATTTACGCAGAAGTCGACTTTAAATACTCACATGAAAATCCATTTGAGAACGAAAGACTATCAGTGCAATGTCTGTAATAAATCATTTACGCATAAATGGAATTTAAATACTCACATGAAAATTCATTTAGGAATAAAAGAACATAAATGCAATGTCTGCTTTAAAACATTTACGAAGAAGTCGCAATTAAATAGTCACATGAAAATTCATTCCTCTGTAAAAGACCAATATTGTAATGTCTGTAATAAATCGTTCAGACATAAAGTTAGTTTACAACGTCACATGAAAGTTCATTCTGAAATAAAGGTAAATCATACAAATATAAGTCTCGATTAATTTACTCACATGAAAACTCATTTTAAAACTGAATGTGTTATATAATTTAATGTTTAACAGAAAAGTCTAGTGGTTAATGTTAAAGCAGAGAAACGCCCAGAAAGGAATCAAGTTGCCCTGTGAAATTTGAGTAACGGGTACATTTATTATTTAACAATATTCATATTAATTATATTCCCCTTTCCTCGCTTAATAATCAGTTCGAACTCCTTTGGCATTAAATATATTAGCAGATTAAATGTAAGTTATGTTAAGAATTAATAATACTTTCATGCTTTATGTGGCATTTATTTTTTATTCTAATAAGAATGCTGTTGAGAATTTGTAGGTCATAATAAGAAAAACTAAAGCTGGTATCACACAGATGCACATGTCTAACTGTTAATGAAAATGGTATTTGTTTTTTTTTATCGAAAATGTGCTTTATTTGTATATTTTTTGTAATTTGTATGAAACAATAAATGTATATTATTTTACATTTTATAAGATAAAACAGTTTTTAATGCTGATAAGAGGAATTGACTGGCGAACCTATCACCGTGAAAATGAAAATATGTTAAACAAATTTTATAACCTTAATAAATAACTCATTTTTTTAATTGCACAACCTGGTGGTTTTGACTTATTTAATCCTGGCGTTCTTATCTAGAATTTCTCCGGCTTTTTCTATCTGTTGCTACTTCCTAGTTTTCTCCTCGACTTCTGACGCTTGTGGTACTTCTAGCTGTCAGGTTTACTGGGTCATCCTCTTTTTCTTTTTCCTGTGTCTCTTGCTTTAAACACTTGTACTGTATAGGTGTTCAAGCCATCTTATTTTGTCTAGTCTTCCATGCTCTTCTATACGAGGGTACCACTAAAAATTGCTGCAAACTACTATTAAAAAACATCCTTTAATTTAGGAAATAGGAAGGAATGACAAGGTGCAAGGTCAGGACTGTACGGCGGGTGCTCCAGTAATTCCAGCTTGGACTCTGTTAAATAGGCTTTAGTTTGCGCAGCAGTAGGTGGGGATGCATTGTCCTGGTGCAAGACTAGCTTACTTCCAGGCCGATTTTTACTCCCTTGACAAATACCTGTGACAAACAAATTGTTGTATACCAATTAGCAGTTACTGTTTTTCTATCCTCTAATGCAATATTGACAATAGGACCGTATTTTGAGAAAAAGGAGGCAAAATTTTTTTTACCAATATTTCGAACTCGTTTTCTTTGACAGGATTGGATTATTATAGAAAATATTCACGTTGAAAGTGAACTAAGTATAATGATTTCTCTGACAGTAGGTGGGCTGGTATCTCGTAGAGCAGCTGAGATGGGTGTCGAACTTTGGCGGAATCGTTAAAAGCTCTCGGGTACGTTGATGCTCTGTGAGTCCACGGCTGAAGCAAAAGTAAAAGGAAGCACACACAAAAGTGTTAAACTGGAAAAGTCAATTACTCAATAAACTAAATCTCAATAAACTATAAAATACAAAAATCTTTATAAAGATTGAATTGACGCAAGCAATGACAAGAAAAATAAGAAAACGTAAGAAGAAATTAAAGGATGATATCGCAAGTTGTTACAACGCTACAAGTCGAAAACCGACATTCGTTTTGGGTTCGATGTAAAAATTCACTCAATTCAGTCTCTGAATACTCTCAACAAAACCAACATAACCCCAATATCAAAGGCTGACTAAACTTAAACTCTAAACTCTAAATTACTTCTATTTCTGAATATGTGTGTTTACTTTAAAATGAACTTTTAACAGTGTCCAAGCCGTCCTAAAAGTATTTGGAACTATTTTAAATACCCTGCAACGTCTTAAAACAGCTTCAAACTCTTTTAACAGTGCCCAGACAGTCTTAAAACTATTTGGAACTACTTGAAACAGTTTTGAATAGCCCGCGACGTCTTACAACAGCTTCAACCACTTTTAAAAGTGGCCAGACAGTCTTAAAATTGTTATTCGTGTATTGTTTATAAATTTACAATCTCGGAATTCTTCAAATTATGGTTTTTGTAAAGTATAAATATGTTCTTGTCTAATTCGAAATTTTGTTGAAAATACGTCTCACAAACTTCACATTTGTGTATTTTTAATAGTGATGTGAAGAATAGCAGTTCAACCGAATAGCCGAATAACGAATATTCGGTGAAATTTTAACCGAATATTCGGCGTTGCAGAATAATATGTTTCTCTACAATCTGAAAGCGTGATTGGTGGTTCTCGTTGGGGACTGGAGTGTGTTTATTCTCGCTCTACGTGTTCAATCTCGTTTATTCGTTATAGTAAACTTATATATAAGCAAAAATATTTGTCGCGTGTTTCATAAAATGAACAAATTAAAAAAATCAAAGGTGTGGATGATTTTCAAGACACCGAGGATAACAAAAAAGCTCATTGTGTATTGTGCAACGCATTAATTTCGAGAGGCGGTGCAGGAAAAGCCGCAACGACAACTTCGCTTACAAATCATATTAAAGGTAATTTGAATTCATTTTGTTTACATATATCATAAAATAAAATTTTATGTGAGAATGTGATTATTAAATTTGTACTAACTTTTTTTTAGGAAAGAACCCTGAATCGTACAAAGAGTTGAGTGGCCCAATACATAACCTCAAAAGTGAACTAATTGAACGCTCCGAAAGTCCACCTATGGTCCAACAAAATATTAAAGATTTTTTATATATATATATATATATATATATATATATATATATATATATTTATATATAGAAGGTTGGTAATACTGCAGCCAGTGTGAATGTGTCAGTGTGATTTGTGAATAAACAATTCTATTCAAGGTCTTGTACACCTTCAGACTTACGTCATATCCAACAAAGTTGACTTGGCGCGCAAGTGTTTGATTTAAATTTTATAATAAACTAGTGCTCCCAACTATATTGGAAAAAATAAACAACAAACAAACAATAAATAAAACAAAAAAAATATGGCTACCATAAAGGATATTAAAAAATTGCAGAATGAGGAACTCGAACCAATCAAACAACAAAATTAATGGTTACTTACATTAGTGATCGTAGGAACAGACAAAAAATAAATAAAAAATACTTATGTAAAGATACTGGAGCTTTTGCTTCACGCAAACAACAAATTAATAATAAGGTGCAAATCATGCAATAATAATTAATATTTGTCAATACATTTGATAATTAAAATATATAATTATAAAATATTCACTTCTGGACCAGACTGTACGACATAAGGCTTTGGGGATAATACGCATGCGCAGAAGTGTTAAACATCTATCTCTCTCAGGCTCGTTTCTCGCTTGCATAAAAGCCTACAAGTTAGCGTTCCAGTATTACTATATTCCAGTGACATGTTCACGAGTAGTTCGCGGAACTTTATTCGCCTATTCTAGTAGTTCTGTGGTGACACCAGAGTATATTTTCCTGTTGGTGGTATTACATTACTCTATTAATTTAAGTTTTAAATATATAGTTCGCACAAAGAGTTAAATATAAACAGTATAATGGATGTGTGTTTTATGTGCACGAAGGGCTACCACTGCGTCCCTGTGGACAACAGAATAGTGTCCGAAGTGGAGTATCTTATTCCTGAAATAGTAAGTCCATTTATACATATCTACCATATACTTTGTATATTTGTTATTAAATGGTGCAAAAGTGAGGTTAGGCTAAGAGAGAATATGAACATATCGTCCAATCGACAAGTCGTTTGATCGACTATATTTTTTTCATACAGGCGATTTGAAACTCCGAAATATACAGGAAAAAGAGAAAAACAATTGATGTACAATGGGGAAGTTTAGCGTATTTTTTTATTTTATCAAGATTGCCTTCAAAAGTGATATACTATATTTTATTTCACCCAAAGATGCCTAGATTTCTTAAAAAATGAAATTTTATACAAAAATGACGTCAGAGTGGCTCGCGGAGAACGTATCGTCTATCTTAACCAGCGCACGCTGGGTTCCCATGGCAACAGAGAGGCGTGTAGTGTAATGCCGCAAGATACAACCTACGTTCAAAAAGACAGGTCTCACCATCCCATCTGCGCAAGCGTATAATTCACCTGTGACGTCAGAGTGGCTTGAAGATAAATCATTAATTAAAAATAATTGGCAACGTAATTTTAATTTTCAATTACAGTTTAAGTTATAATTATTCATATACTTACGACTAAAAGATATTTCACATCTAATATTAACCACGCTAAACTTCCCCATTGGACTCATCTATTAGCGAATAATATTTGTAGAAATATTATAAAATATGATATTATTTCCAATTTTCTTATATTTATATCTCGCTATATATAGGCTGACCAATGTTTTAAGCATGGAGATTTGGAGAACTATAAGAGATACAAAGTCGGTTAAATTAGACAAAAATTGCCTTATTTAGGGGTCATTTTATATGTTTTTGCTTTACCCAAATTGCATAGGTGGCTAGATATGATCAAAAAATGTAAATTTATCAATTTTCTGTTTTTGCTTATAACTTTTTTCTTTTACTACGAATTCACTGCAGTCCTCCAAAGTTTTATTTCTCATACCGATTTCGATGAATTGATACCAACTTTAAATTTTTATATGGACCTCAAAGCAGGCTGTGAGACCGTAAGAGAAGTCAAGAAGATTGATATTTTAATCTATATTTCTATATCCATTTAGCTATCACTATCCGAAATACTAGAATAAAATTATTTTCTTGCTTGCTACATTTCATGAGTATATTATGAGAATAAATTTTACATTTCAGACAATCATCAAGTTGGGTATTCCACTGCGCATCTGTTCCGTGTGTGAGGGGGCCCTCGACGCCTTCAGCAAATTCAAACATTCCAGTGTGGAGAGCAGCCGGCGCCTAGAGAGCAGCATCAGGGCCCGCGGGGCCCCGGAGCCCCCGCTTCACACAGGCAGGGCCCCCGTTGTGGGCCAATATGACACATCTGGTACCCAACCCGAGAAGATAGAAGAGAAGTCTATTAAAGAAGAACCTGTAGAGGAAACATGGCCGGAGTGTCACTTGCACATAAACAGCGCATCCCCAAACCCTGCTTTGCGGGTAGACAGGACATCTCCAGACACATACAGAGTTCTTCCCAATCCATTCGTTCTGTTAGAAAGTGTATTGCCAAAGAAGAAATTGCATAAAAGCAGAATGTCTCTAAACACTGCATTGCACACAGATATCTCCATTAAGGAAGAACAACTGGAAGAAACGCCACAAGACCGACGACTTTATAATTATATAAAGGAAAACATATGCAAGGAAGAATATGCAGAAAATAATAAAATGAATGATGATAAAGATAAGGAAAGAGAACACAAGACAGATGAGATGAATCCAAGGGCGGACACACGGGAGGAAGTGTGGGAGAAGAGTTCCGCTGAGTCCGAAGAAATAATTGTAAAGGAAAATGACAAGAATTGTAGCAAAAATAATGAAATTGACACAAAGGAAAGTCCCCTCTGTAATAAAAACTTAAAGATAATGCATAAAAAAGAAAATCAAAATAATATTAGTAACAAATTATTTATACGTAAAAATAATTTATCGCGTTGTAAGAAACAAGTACAGAGGCGAATAAAATATTTACCATGTAATCTATGTACAAAAACATTTATTTATAAATACGATTTGAATAGACATATAAAGTTGCATAATGGAATTAAAAATATTCAGTGTTTTATTTGTAAAAAAAGATTTTCTAAAAAGCATAATTTGAGACAACATTTAAATACTCATAATGGACAAAAAGACTTCCGCGGTAACACAAGCACTAAAATATTTACGTCAGAAACTGAGTTAAACAGCCTCAGTACAGAACAAGAGAGCATCCGAGTGAACAAAGCGTGGCCGTGCTCTGTGTGTCATAAGATATTTAGATTTAAAAGTCAATTGGATCAGCATGTGAAAGTTCATTATAAAAAGTATCTGTGTGAAATCTGCAGTAAATCGTTCAGGCGGAAACGTGGTTTATTGAAGCACGTGAAAGTACATTCTGGAATAAAGAACTTTCATTGTAATGTCTGTAGTAAGTCATTCAAACGTAAATGTTATTTACGCGCCCATATTAGACTTCATTCCGGAATGAAAGACTATCAGTGCAATGTCTGTAGTAAATCATTTACGCAGAAGTCGGATTTAAATATTCACATGAAAATCCATTTGGGAATAAAAGAACATAAATGCAATGTCTGTTTTAAAACATTTATGTTGAAGTCGACTTTAAATATTCACATGAAAATCCATTTGGGAATAAAAGAACATAAATGCAATGTCTGTAGTAAATCATTTATGCAGAAGTCGCATTTAAATTCTCATATGAAAATCCATTTGGGAATAAAAGAACATAAATGCAATGTCTGTTTTAAAACATTTATGTTGAAGTCGCATTTAAATAGTCACATGAAAATTCATTCCGCTGTAAAAGACCAACATTGTGATGTCTGTAATAAATCGTTCAGACACAAAACTAGTTTACAACGTCACATGAAAGTTCATTCTGAAATACAGGTAAATCATACTAATATAAATCTCGATTAATTACTCACACGAAAACTCATTTTAAAACTGAATATGTTACATAATTTAATACTTAACAGAAAAGTCTGTGGTTAATGTTAAAGTAGAGAAACACCCAGAAAGGAACCAGGTTGTTCTCTTACTAGCTACAGCACCGGGAATCTACCTCTTGTGCGAATCATTGTGAGTAACGGGTACATTTATTATTTAACAATATTCATATTATTAATTATTATTTGTATTGCCCTTTCCTCGCTTAATAATTATTTTGAACTCCTTTGGCATTAAATATACTAGTTGATTAAATATAAGTTATGTTAGGAATTATCAATCTATACTTTTATCACTTTATGTGGCATTTATTTTTTATTCTGATAAGAATCCTGTTGAGCATTTGTAGACCATAATAAGAAAGACTAAAGCTGGTATCAGACAGATGCACATGTCTAAATGTTAATAAAAATGATATTTGTTTTTTTTTTTTGAAAATGTACTTTACTTGTATTTTTTTGTAACTTGTATGAAACAATCAATGTATATTATTTTACATTTTACAAGATAAAAATGTTTTTAATGCTGATAAGAGGAATTGACTGGCGAATCTATCACCGTGAAAATAAAAATAAGTTTATCAAATTTTATAAACTTAATAAATAACTCATATTTTTTAATTGCACAATCTGGTGTTTTTTACTTACTTAATCCTGGCGTTCTTATCTAGAATTTTCTCCAGTCTTTTCTATCTGTTGATACTTTTCTTGTGTGTTCCTAATTTTATCCTCGACCTCTGACGCTTGTTGTACTTCAAGCTGTCAGGTTTACTGGGTCGTCCTCTTTTTCTTTTTTCCTGTGTCTCTTACTTTAAACATTTGTACTGTATAGATGTTCAAGCCATCTTATTTTGTCTAGTCTTCCATGCCCTTCTATACATGAGTTCTACCGAAAATTACTGCAAACTACTAATAAAAATCTGATGTGTCCAACACAATACCTCCCGCTACTGTAGTAATGTAATCTATATAAGTTTTTCAATACATTTAATTTGTGGTTTTAAAATTAGTTTGTAATTGCAATTCAGAATATTTTTAATTCATTTCATACCTAAAACTTCCTTCATAAAATCTGTATGACCAATATGACAGCTGTTTTTGACGTTACTAAAACCGGAACTGAGCTTACCTTGATTCACACATGCAATATATTCCTTATATATGTTAAATTTTGTGAACATATGAATAAATAATCTGTTTTATCGAAATTCCTCAGCCTAAACGATATGTAAAATTATTATAATTTTTTTTTTCTATCTAGCTAGAAGTTATATATAAACGTAATCATGCATATCGGTAGAAAATTAAAAAATCTTTATATTTAATAATAACGTAATTTGCGAAAAAATGGTATTAGAGGTATTTTTTTGGAAAAACTGTTTAAAGCTTCAAGTAAAGTACTACTTTCGGTTAACCAATTGTAGTCAAAATATAATCAGTTCATCATATTTGAATATAAGTCTTAAGTACCAAATATTATATTTTTTACATGTATCTTATTGGAGTTGTCGTGGACGAAAAATCGTCGCATGCAAATACATTCCTAATATATTTCTTCCATCTTTTTAATTTTTAAAATAAAATTACTTCATTTTTTACTTATTTTATCTTTTACACTTACTTATATCAAATTTGACATCATATGTCAAATTTTGTGAACATATGAATATCTCATCTGTTTTATCGAAATTCCTCAACTTAAACGATATGTAAAATTATTAAAATTTATATATATATTTTTTCTATCTAGCTAGAAGTCATATATAAACGTAATTATGCAGATCGGTAGAAAATTAAAAAATCTTTGTATTTATAATAACGAAATTTGCGAAAATATGGTATTTAGAGGTAGTTTTTAGGAAAAACTGTTTAAAGCTTCAAGTAAAGTACTACTTTCGGTTAACCAATTGTAGTCAAAATCTAATCAGTTCATCATATTTGAATATAAGTCTTAAGTACCAAATATTATATTTTTTTACATGTATCTTATTGGAGTTGTCGTGGACGAAAAATCGTCACAGACACACAGACACACACACACACACACACACACACGACGAACATACAGACATTACGGTAAAAATAGCGAAATCGTATTGTAAGGACCCTAAGTCGTGCTCATATGTTGAAAACTCACATTCGAGAAATCTGACCAAAAACAATACCTCCCTTATCTATATATCGATACGCGGGAGATAAAAATAAAAATTTTCGAAACAATTTTTTTTATTGTTTTTTTATATACTCTCCTTTTAACTCAACACATTTAAGTATTTGATAAAACCAATCGTTGAAGCAATAAATCCATTCTTTTGGAGACACCTGAGAGACCAAGTTTCCGTAGGATGCAACCGCATCATTTGCACTTGTATATCGGAAACCACGTATGTTATCCTTTAATTTAGGAAATAGGAAGTAATAACAAGGACAATGACTTGGACTCTGTTAAATAGGCTTTAGTTTCCGCAGCAGTATGTGGGGATGCATTGTCCTGGTGCAAGACTAGCTTACTTCCAGACCCTTGACAAATACCTGTGGCAAACAAATTGTTGTATACCAATTAGCAGTTACTGTTTTCCTATCTTTTAATGTAATATTGACAATAGGACCGAACTAATTATAATGATTTCGTGTCGTCTCGAACTAGTATCTCGTAGACCAGCTGAGATGGGTGTCGAACTGCGGCGGAAGTGTTAAAAGTTCTCGGCTAAGTTGATGCTCTGTGAGTCCACGGCTGAATCGGATATACGAGTCTATTTCTCCAGCAGGAACTAATTCCCTAGCAGGACACAAGCCGACACCAAGCAAAACTAAAGAAATCACACACAAAATTGTTAAACTGGAAAAGTCAATTACTCAACAAACTAAATCTCAGTAAACTATAAAATACCAAAATCTTTTCAAAGATTGAACTCAAACAAAAAGTTATACAATGATGAATTGACGCAAGCAGTGGCAAGAAAGATATGAAAGGGTAAGAAAAAATTAAAGGATGATATCGCAAGTTGTCACAACACGACGAGTCGAAAACCGACACTCGTTCCGGGTTCGATTTAAAAATTCACTCGATTCAACCTCTGAATACTCTCAACAAAACCAACATAACCCCAATATCAAAGGCTGACTAAACTTAAACTCTAAACCCAACTTAAACACAAACGAAAGCTAAAATAATGAACCGACGACAGACAATTTACTCTTTCCTACGCTCATTCACTCAGGATAGGGAAAGGGAATGATAATGAATGATTTGTGAAGTGATAACAAGAATTTTTAAAACAGAAATTACTTTAAACTAATCGATCAAAATCCAAAATTTGAGTGTCCATCTGGACACTAAAAATACGGCCAACTTGAATTTATTGCTCTAATTATACAGAAATTACAAAAAAATAAGTTAAACAAAATTTAAACACTTAAAACTACGCAATATTTATTTATACGATATTTATATTACCAACTATTTATTTTGACATGCACTGACCGACACTGACTTCTTTCAGTGACTAACTGCACACTCTGACCGAGACTAACTTCTTTACTTGTGATTGCTGTTTCTGTAACTGGTTCAATATCGGTAGCTTGTTTGGCTGCGATGGCAGCTGTTTCATTACTAGCTATTCCGACATGGAAAGGGATCCAGAGGAAGACTCTGTTGTTGTTGTGTTGAGTCGCTGGGATTTGGAGTTCTGTTTATCGGGTTATTTAGGTATATGTTTTGGATACTGTGTATAGAATTTTGGGAGTCAGTACAGTGGCGCTGACTTTTATTTCTGTCGGGTGCTCAAAAACCTAAAGGATATATTCTACATATATACCCCAAAGAATCAGAAATGTAATTAAATGTAAATGGAGCAATAAAACAAATGAAAAAAATAAATGTATTTATTAAATTTTAGGTAAAGAATAAAATCCCTGTATTAGCAATAAGTTTGTATACTGTTACGTGAAAATAGCAGTTGCTATGAAAAAATAAATATGAAACGTCAAAATCTGCGTTAGAATGAAAGTAACGTAGCTTTTGATGTTTGATTTTTATTTCTTCCTGGCAATTGCTATTGTCAGGTAAAAGTTTTTCAAACTTAATGTCAATATAGAGTATGTATTTTTAGTTTAACAATTAACTTCAACATATTGGATTTGTATTTTTATGTAGATTCCAAATATATCAAAATGTGTAGGGTGTTCCATTTAAAATAAAATAAAAATGGATCCCAAATCTTGAGAACCATTGGTTGAAATAAAATTTTGATTCGGTCATTTTAATAGTCTTGTAATATAGAAAT
This sequence comes from Stenolophus ochropezus, assembly GCA_035578165.1. Classification (NCBI taxonomy): domain Eukaryota; kingdom Metazoa; phylum Arthropoda; class Insecta; order Coleoptera; family Carabidae; genus Stenolophus; species Stenolophus ochropezus. The sequence continues at coordinate 9,346,185 of JAQOWZ010000012.1, read as the reverse complement.
TGTTTGCTTTAAATGACGAAAGAAAATAACTAATACAAAATTACGTAGGATTCCAAAGAAAGAAACAAAACTTATAATTTCTTGAGGTAAATTTAAAATATTTTAGAACAGAAAATAACTTCATTGTGTAATCCTGTCGCTGAAGAAAATTGAATGCGGTAATTGAATAGTTTTTGTTTCGTCAAATGGCTTTCCTTTACATATTTTATTCTCATTTATGTTTATTAATCTATAACATATTAAAGTTACAATAATAATAGTTAGTAATACATACAATATAGTGAAATGTGTTTCATGTTTAGTATCTAATTATTTCAGTGGTCTTATAGTAGGAATAGTTTTTGTAAATTCTTCTATATTTTGCAAAATCTTATATTTATTTGATTTTATTTCCAACATCATTGATAATGAAAACTGAATATTTATTTCTTTGTATTCATTTACAAAAGGTTTAAAAACATTAATTTTACATTGACTTGTACTAGAAATTTGAAATATTTCTTGTGTGCTTTTTGTTTCTTTAATATTTTTGCAAACAATTTCAACATTCTCTTTATCAGGGCTAAATATAATTAATTCATTAGAATTTGGTATACGAATTATACTATTATGGGATGTTATTTGTTAATTTCACATTTATTATTATTGCTGTACAACAACTGGTTAGTACTTATTATTATAACAAGTATAAATCAGCACATTATAGTTTGTATTTAGATGTTAGCTATGGCACGGTTTGCACATAATGAAGGTCGATTATTTATTCAACTAACCTACTACTTTTTAGTGCGATATGCCATCTGGTGGCGAATTTTAGAAACCCTCCGAGAGACATTCGTAGTTTATAACCTATGTTTACAACGTACGTTTGACGACATTTCATTTATAACTTTTGTTTAATTTTAAGTTTTTGTGCTGCATTTTCGTATTTTTATATTGTTTTATTATTATATCAGTTTGATATATACCAAACAGTCTTTTTAAAGACTAATTTTCGTGTGGTTATCGTTTCTTTCTTTGATTCTTTTGCGTCTTTATTTCTTTTGCAATATATCAAATATACATTGTTGTGTACCAATGTGCAATTCATGGAAAAAACGTAACTCAGATTTACACTTTTTTTCGATTTCCTAGTGATAATTCTCAAGTACATATGAAAAATAATTTTAACAAGTACGAATTGATCAATAGGAAAAAGGTGTGGATAAACGTTTTAAAAATTTGAAAAAAGTAAGCCCTTTCATGAAAGTGTGCTCCTTACATTTTGACGAAGGAAGCGCCTTATATAAATTGATAACATAATACACCTGGGTGCCTATTCTGCAACTTATAACACTAGTGATACGCGTTTAAAAGTGTTATAATCTGACTGCCATCTAGCGGTTTTTGAGTGCAACAGGGCAATATGACGTCACTCATTTTGTAAATGATACACTAGAGGAAAGAGTAGTGTTATATTCATTTCACTAGTGTTATACTGACGTTTGGTTTGTGCGCTTGGCGGTATTGAAAGAAAAAATTAGGAAATAACAAACAAATTACTAAAGAGAATCTTGAAATTATGCAAATGTACGCAATTGACAATAAACACAATTTTGCACAATTTGAAATTTGTGCCAGGGAGTAGTGCCAACTTAAAAATTATTTTACTAAAACTTTCAAATACAAAAGATCCTAAGATTACAACATTGTACATTTGACATGAGACGTCAATCAATATAACACTTCAAATCGTTGAAAAGTTGCAGAATAGGCACCCTGGTATATCCTAACAAAACACTGATAATTTCTTATTTGAAATGTTCCTTCTGTAATATGCGGTGATGGATGCAAAGCCGATGATTGTAAACATAATCCATATAGATTGACCTCTTCATTTGTAGACGCCAAAATACCGCATAAAATTATATGACCGGCATTATAAACTTCTTACCCTTCATACACAGTTCTGGAATTTTTGTTTCCTTTATAAAATTAAAGTATTCCATTAAAGGAAACCTTAAATCTTGTTCAGCATTAAACTGATTCATAACCTAAAACCTCGAAAAATAAAGGAATAATTTGAATAATAGCGTGACACAGATAAAACTATATTGCTTTTTTACAAAAAAAAAATAGGTCAAATTACAATAATTTGTAATTTACAAGTATTATTATTTAATTAGCAATTATATCTAAATTCTTTTTAACTTTACGTGCTAATTAGTTCACTCTACTGTCAGCAATGTCTCTTGGAGGGTTTCAAATTTAATTCACAGTGGCGCTGGGATCTAAACTTTAAAAGCCTGTACTTGTTACACTGTATAAATAGTGTATGGTAAATGTAGCCCGTCGGCATGACGGTGAAGTTGGCAGACGATTCGTAGCAGACGATTCGAAAAAATGCCAGTGTGTTGCAGCCTTACGCTGGGCTCTACTGCGTTGCACGGTACAAGCATTATGTGTAATATTTCTAGAACTTTAACAAATATACATACTTAAACCTTGTTAATGATAAAAAGTATGGAATATTATTCTTTGTAATTCAGTAGTAATTGCTATACGAGTATTTACATATGTGATGTACATTCATTAATAAATTCGAGAAAAGCTATAAATTATTAATTTATACTACTCTTAATATAAAATGTTCCTTTAATTTTTATACATTAATATTATACTGACACCCCATTCGATTGGAATCAATGACTTTACTCATTATCCTGGCGTCAGGATTGCAGAATTTGAAACAGAACTTATATTATATTCATATACTAGACCTTCTTACTTAGTATTGTACTTATTAAAAGATGTCCGTTGAATTTTTTTACAAGAATATTATCCTTACACCTCATTTCAATTAAATCAATGTCTCTGCTCATTGTCCTGCCGTAAGGATCGCAGAATTATAAAGAAAACTTAAATAATATTGCTGGACTTGAACTAATTAATTAATATTACAGTTATTAAAGGATGTCCGTTGAATTTTTTTACAGAAATATTATCCTTACACCTCGTATCAATTGAATCAATGTCTATACTTATTGTCCTGCCGTAAGGATCGCAGAATTATAAAGAAAACTTAAATTATGTTACTGGACTTGAACCAATTAATTAATATTACACTTATTAAAGGATGTCCGTTGAATTTTTATACAGGAATATTATCCTTACACCTCGTATCAATTGAATCAATGTCTTTACTTATTGTCCTGCCGCAAGGATCGCAGAATTATAAAGAAAACTTAAATTTTGTTGCTGTACTTGAACCAATTAATTAATATTACACTTATTAAAGGATGTCCGTTGAATTTTTTTAAAGGGATATTATCCTTACACCTCTTATCAATTAAATCAATGTCTATACTTATTGTCCTGCCGTAAGGATAGCAGAATTATAAAGAAAACTTAAATTATGTTACTGGACTTGAACCAATTAATTAATATTACACTTATTAAAGGATGTCCGTTGAATTTTTATACAGGAATATTATCCTTACACCTCGTATCAATTGAATCAATGTCTATACTTATTGTCCTGCCGTAAGGATCGCAGAATTATAAAGAAAACTTAAATTTTGTTGCTGTACTTGAACCAATTAATTAATATTACACTTATTAAAGGATGTCCGTTGAATTTTTATACAGGAATATTATCCTTACACCTCATTTCAATTAATTTAGTGTCTTTACTTATTGTCCTGCCGTAAGGATAGCAGAATTATAAAGAAAACTTAAATTTTGTTGCTGTACTTGAACCAATTAATTAATATAACACTTATTAAAGAATGTCCGTTGAATTTTTTTACAGGGATATTATCCTTACACCTCATTTCAATTCATTTAGTGTCTTTACTTATTGTTCTGTCGTAAGGATCGTAGAATTATAAAGAAAACTTAAATTATGTTGCTGGAATTGAACTAATTAATTAATATTACACTTATTAAAGAATGTCCGTTGAATTTTTTTACAGGAATATTATCCTTACACCTCGTATTAATTAAATCAATGTCTATACTTATTGTCCTGCCGTAAGGATAGCAGAATTATAAAGAAAACTTAAATTATGTTACTGGACTTGAACCAATTAATTAATATTACACTTATTAAAGGATGTCCGTTGAATTTTTTTACAGAAATATTATCCTTACACCTCGTATCAATTGAATCAATGTCTATACTTATTGTCCTGCCGTAAGGATCGCAGAATTATAAAGAAAACTTAAATTTTGTTGCTGTACTTGAACCAATTAATTAATATTACACTTATTAAAGGATGTCCGTTGAATTTTTATACAGGAATATTATCCTTACACCTCATTTCAATTAATTTAGTGTCTTTACTTATTGTCCTGCCGTAAGGATAGCAGAATTATAAAGAAAACTTAAATTTTGTTGCTGTACTTGAACCAATTAATTAATATAACACTTATTAAAGAATGTCCGTTGAATTTTTTTACAGGGATATTATCCTTACACCTCATTTCAATTCATTTAGTGTCTTTACTTATTGTTCTGTCGTAAGGATCGTAGAATTATAAAGAAAACTTAAATTATGTTGCTGGAATTGAACTAATTAATTAATATTACACTTATTAAAGAATGTCCGTTGAATTTTTTTACAGGAATATTATCCTTACACCTCGTATCAATTAAGTCAATGTCTTTACTTATAGTTCTGCCGTAAGGATCGCAGAATTATAAAGAAAACTTAAATTATGTTCCTGTGCATGAACTAATTAATTAATATTACACTTATTAAAGGATGTCCGTTAAATTTTTTTTATAGGAATATTATCCTTACGCCTAATTTCAATTAATATAGTGTCTTTACTTATTGTCCTGTCGTAAGGATCGTAGAATTATAAAAAAAACTTAAATTATGTTGCTGGAATTGAACTAATTAATTAATATTACACTTATTAAAGGATGTCCGTTAAATTTTTTTACAGAAATATTATCCTTTTACCTCGTATCAATTAAATCAATGTCTTTACTTATTGTCCTGCCGTAAGGATTGCAGAATTATAAAGAAAACTTAAATTTTGTTGCTGTACTTGAACCAATTAATTAATTTTAGACTTATTAAAGGATGTCCGTTAAATTTTTTTACAGGAATATTATCCTTACACTTTATTTCAATTAATTTAGTTTCCTTACTTATTGTCCTGTCGTAAGGATCGCAGAATTATAAAGAAAACTTAAATTATGTTCCTGTACATGAACTAATTAATTAATTTTACACTTTTTAAAGAAAGTCCGTTAAATTTTTTTTTGATATTTGGCTTCCTCCAATTAACTTAAATTCTTCTCATTGAACTTTATTTATGGTTGCTTTCAAATATAAATATATATTATACTTTGACTCGCTACATGGTTCAGCACCGTTACCTATTTTGAAAAAAGTTTTTTATTTTATTTGCAAGCAATATTATTTCAAATTTAATGACCACATTGACGAAACTCCCATCTCAGATTTTAAAAAAGAATATTGCTTCTAACTGTGGTGTACATATTTGTACTTGGGGTTATATAATATGTTCCGCAAAAAGGTATGATTTTGAAGAAAAAGATATGAAGTATATCAGAATGTGGTTAATGAAGGTACAAATTGAACTGGATAGTAAAGAACAATCAGGTTTTGAAGACAGCCAAAATTATCGCTTGTTGTTTGACGATGAATCTTATTGTATGAATTCTTCTTTTAAAATACCAAAAATTTAAACTGGTCCACCGCAAGGTTTTATCTCAACAATAAATTTTGTTCACAATCTATGAATTTATAATTTTATATTTATTTTATTTCACTGCTTCCTTTCTTGCACTCTTACGACTGAAATTTTGTTAGAATTATCAAAAGTTTCATTTTACTACACCATAATTGTTTGTTTCGTATTTAAGTTAATAATAAACAGTCCATACTACAACAGTTTTAATAAGAGAACAAAATTATTAATTTTTAAAATAAATAAAAAAGCTTTCTCTCAGATATATATAATTAAGTATTCACAGTGTTAACTTAACATTTTCTTGAATCATAAAATATGTCTTACTAACTTTAATGTTAATTAAACAGTTCAAGTACATCAAACTAGGCTCAAGATTTCTTCACAAACCTGCTATCCTTACGTCAGGACAATAACTATGGCCACTGGTTTAAATGAAATGGGGTGTCTGGATAATATTTCAGTATAAAAATTCAACAGTCATACTTTTATAGGTGTAATATTAATTAATAACTATGACAATACGTCATTTGGTTTAAGTTTTCTCTATAATCCTATTATCCTTACGGTAGGCCAATGAGTAAGGACAGTGATTTATATGAAATAAGATGTCAATATAATATTTCTGTACAAAAATTTAGCGGACACCTTTAATAGATGTAATATTAATTAATTAGTTCAAGTACAGCAACATAATTTAAGTTTTCTTTATAATTCTGCTATCTTTACGGCAGGATAATAAGTAAAGACACTAAATTAATTGAAATGAGGTGTAAGGATAATATTCCTGTAAAAAATTCAACAGACATCCTTTAATAAGTGTAATATTAATTAATTAGTTCAAGAACAGCAACAAAATTTAAGTTTTCTTTATAATTCTGCAATCCTTACGGCAGGATAATAAGTAAAGACACTAAATTAATGGAAATAAGGTGCAAGGATAAAATTCCTGTAAAAAAAATTCAACGGACATCCTTTAATAAGTGTAATATTAATTAATTGGTTCAAGTACAGCAACAAAATTTAAGTTTTCTTTATAATTCTGCGATCCTTACGGCAGGACAATAAGTATAGACATTGATTCAATTGATACGAGGTGTAAGGATAATATTTCTGTACAAAAATTCAACGGACATCCTTTAATAAGTGTAATATTAATTAATTAGTTCAAGTCCAGCAACATAATTTAAGTTTTCTTTATAATTCTGCTATCCTTACGGCAGGACAATAAGTAAAGACACTAAATTAATTGAAATGAGGTGTAAGGATAATATCTCTGTAAAAAAATTCAACGGCATACTTTAATAAGTATAATATTAATTAATTGGTTCAAGTACAGCAACAAAATTTAAGTTTTCTTTATAATTCTGCGATCCTTACGGCAGGACAATAAGTAAAGACATTGATTTAATTTATACGAGGTGTAAGAATAATATTCCTCTAAAAAATTCAACAGACATCCTTTAATAAGTGTAATATGAATTAATTAGTTCAAGTCCAGCAACATAATTATAGTTTTCTTTATAATTCTGCTATCCTTACGGCAGAACAATAAGTAAAGACACTAAATTAATTGATATGAGGTGTAAGGATGATATTCCTGTAAAAAAATTCAACGGACCTCTTTTAATAAGTACAATACTATAGCTCGTCCAAAATAGAAAAGGACCTGTCAATCATTCTCGCGCATATAATGCAACAAACAAGTTGAAGGAGATGGCAACATAAATATACTTTTTTTCTAATGGTGTTCAATGTGCCGCATAGTACATACTAAACGTATCGTAGACCCATGCCTGGCCTACCAGTTGCCCTGTGCAGTTCTGGATTATAGTAGCTATACCTACCCCATGTCAACCAAGTTCAAAACTGCACTGATCCAATAAACTAGGGGCGTAAACCATAAATGGGAAAGCTATCTACCATTGGCGTGGGATTATTTCAATAACAAATTGAATTTTTGTAAATATTTATATTTTAAAATGCATAATGAATAACAAAAGAAAATATCACATTTATGAACATCATAAAAAAATTCTAATTAAGTAGAGGCATCGGTTTGGTCACTGACAATATTTTCCTTTGAAATAACAGCTTCTTTAATCTCTAGATTTTCAAGCCAAATTATAGTTAATACTTTTTCTGCTACATGTAAGATTATGAATCACCCTTTCCATAAATGATTATTACCTGCTAATATAATCCTCGGCAAATCCTGTGCTGTTTTCTGTTCATTGCAATTATATGTTCTTTAAATCTTAATTTCGAATTTCCTTAATATTATATAATAATTTCCTAATATAGTTTCCCCATATGAACTAAGAACTAAGTACGCCACTAGTAAAAACCGCAATGGGGGGTACCTTCTCCCATTGGTTGCTCAAAATATGAACGAAAATGCGTCTTTCGCGCAGGTTCATTTCTATATTGGACGAGCTATAAGTAAGAAGGTCTAGTATATGATAATAATTTAAGTTCTGTTTCAAATCCTGCAATCCTGACGCCAGGATAATGAGTAAAGTCATTGATTCAAATCGACTGGGGTGTCAGTATAATATTAATGTATAAAAATTAAAGGAACATTTTGTATTAAGAGTAGTATAAATTAATAATTTATAGCTTTTCTCGAATTTATTAATGAATATACATCACATATGTAAATACTCGTATAGCAATTACTACTGAATTACAAAGAATAGTATTCCATACTTTTTATCATTAACAAGGTTTAAGTATGTATATTTGTTAAAGTTCTAGAAATATTACACATAATGCTTGTACCGTACGACGCAGTAGAGCCCAGCGTAAGACTGCAACACACTGGCATTTTTTCGAATCGTCTGCTACGAATCGTCTGCCAACTTCACCGTCATTTTACTATGCCTTAATAGAACATAAAAACACAAATAGTAGTTTCTCAAATCTCAACCAATTCACATAATAAATGGCCATTTCGAAACAAATTCACCTCTGTATATAGGACTCGAAAAACTAATCACACAAGATTATATTCAAAATCATCGCGTAAAACAAAATTAGCATGAAAAATATTAATTCAAAATTACAACTCGATACAGCAAATATCGTTGAAAAACTTAACGAATAACACGAAAATTTGCATAAAATTTCGGAAACAGTATACATGCGCAACAAGCAAAAAGTAAATGAGACAAAATATACAAAATTCAAAACAGAACAAATGTTAAATTTATAAACTGCACAATGTGTCACTATGACATATTAGTATAACTATAAATATTTGAAATGTCATTCTGTATTCTGTATTTGTTTATTGTAAGTAGTTAGCTATGTTCAAGTTAGTTGTTTTTTTATTATTATTATGTTCACTAAACGTCATTTTTCTCATTAGTCTGAATTTAATTTCCAGAATCAATAAATCATAACAGGTTATGGGCCCAGTCGCACGCGTTAGAGATTCGGAAATTTCGAGCAAAGAAGTACAATACGAAAATAAAAAAAAATAGTAATATGGAAGTGAACCATTCAGACGATAGCAGTCGTATTGTGGCTAGCATTAGAAAACTAGCAAATGATGAACAGTGGGAAACTTGGAAGTGGCAAATTGAATTATGTTTAAAAGAACAGTGTCTTTATTCCATTGTCGACGGTACGCGGCTGTGTCCAGCGGCGCCAGACAACGATGCGGAAGCATCCGCGGCATACCGAAGCTGGCAACGAGATAATGCGCATGCAGCCCGTATCCTTGACAGCTCTTGACGAAGAAGCTGCCATCTATGTTCGCAGGAAAACCGACGCAAGGGAAATCTGGGAGACACTGTTATCAGTTTTTCAACAATCGTCTCTACAGCGGTTGTACACGCTGTTCGATAGATTTTTTGAGATTTCGAAAGATGAGGCCACTCCCATCTTAAAGCATACTTCCCAATTAGCTAATGTGTTTGATGACATACTTACAGAATTGCAGAAGAGCAACCCAAATGCCAATCTTCCATTGTCGCTACTTCACCATCGTATCTTCAAAACACTTGGTCCTGAGTATCAATATTACCGTTCAACATGGTATCGTGTTCCAGAAGCCGAACAAACTACAAAACTCCTCGTTGGGAATCTGCGTTTGATAGAAAACTCATTGTCACAAGGAACATTGCAGACGTCTGGCGCTTTCTACGCAAAATCCAGACATCAGAAGTCACAGAAGAATCAGTATCATCAAAAATCAACACCAAGCAATTCTTCCGCTAATACCAAAGGGAAAGAAAACCGAGCGAGTTTATACTGCAAGAAAATCGGGCACCTCATTGCTGAATGCCGAAAACGCACGGCTGCAGAACAGAAAAAATTAAGTCTAAATACCAGCAACTATAATTCGGAATCAAATTCGAAAAACAGCAAACCAAGTTTGTTCCTCGCTACAAGCCTGACAGTTAACGCAGGCTTCACTCCTGCCGATTCTTGGATTTCAGATTCCGGTACAATGCACCATATGTCAGCGAACAAACAACTTTTCGCTACTTTTGAAAAATTTCTGATTCCACAACGTGTCTAGACAGCTAGCAAGGACGTTATTTTTGCATACGGATCCGGAAAAATAAACATCGAGATGCGCGTAGGTGGAAAATGGTCACCTGCATTCTTGAACGATGTTTGGTACGTTCCTAAAATTTGCCATCAACTTTTCTCCATTAGACAGACTGTCAAGCACGGATATAACACTATTTTTGATCAAGATGGAGTTAAAATTCGACGTGACGGTGAACTAATCGCGACTGGAAAGCTCCTCGGTCCTGTGTACTTCATGGATATGCGAGTTTGTGTTCCTGATTCACCGGTGGAATGTAACCTCGTTACAAGTGAAGAAGTGCTCCAGGGATGGCATGAACGCTTAGGCCATCAAGACAAAAAACATGTACGCGATGTGTTATCCCGTGTCGGTATATCTGTCAAGTGTTCTGACACTTCGTCATTTTGTGATGGTTGTGTTCTTGGTACATCACACCGAAAACCGTTCCATTCACGTCAAGATCGTCCGCAAGCTGTTGGTGAACTAATTAATGCCGATGTAAATGGTCCAATGTCAAAAGATTCGATCAATGGTTTTCGATACTACGTGGCCTTCAAAGATGACTACTCTCGTTACGTTCGCATATTTTTCATGAAAGAAAAATCAGAAGTAGCTTCACATTTCGAAACGTTTTTAAACGAGTGCGATACCACAGGCCATAAAGTAAAAATTTTCCGTTCAGACTGTGGCACCGAATTTGACTGTGCTGCTGTGTTGACGCTACTACAGAAACGAGGCATCGAGTTTCGTTCGTTATGTCCTTACACTCCTGAACAAAATGGCGTGACGGAACAAGCAAATAGTCACGTAGTTGAACTGGCTCGTTCAATGCTCTCAGTCAGCCAAATGTCAAAATCATTTTGGGCTCATGCGTGTGACATGGCACTATTTTTAATTAATCGCACAGGAAAGTCGAGTATTTTACGATAAGCTCCGCTCAAACTGTGGACCGGCAAGGCATTTCAACAGCTTTGACTACTTACGAATTTTTGGATCAGAATGCTATGTAAACATCCCAAAGAAATTTCGTTCAAAATTTGACGACAAGGCAGTTCTCGGTTATCTTGTCGGATATGTAAATGACAAAGATGGCTAAAGAGTTTGGGTGCCTTCAAAACGTCGAGTGGTAAAGCCGCTTGACGTTGACTTTCGTCCAGAGAAGTTATGCACAACAAATGCCACCATTAACCTAGAACTTCAGAATTACTGTGAAGAGGCCAATCAAGACGGGGAAGTAGACCATATCTTCGAAGACGTCGCCGAAGACGTCGAAAGCAACAGCAGATCAACTAGCAGCGAAACTGAGCGTCCGTTACGAGCGATTCGACAGCCGGTAAGATTTGATGATTATGAAATGGGCTACAAATCTCATCGTTCCCAGACGAACAGTACTATGGCATGTCTGACAGAAGCAATTCTAGAGGAATTAGAGCCAACTAACTTTGGCAAGGCCATAAAAAGTCGCCATTCGGACAAGTGGTTGAGTGCAATGAGAGAAGAACTCAATGCCTTTGAGGAAAATGACACGTGGGATTTGATACAGTTGCCGCCAGGTAAGCGCGCTATGAACAATCGTTGGGTACTTCGCATAAAATACAAACCTGATGGTTCGATCGATCGATATATGTGCACGTTTAGTTATTCGCGGTGTATTCCAACGACCAGGGCTTGACTACGATGAGACTTTTAGCCCTGTTGTCCAGTACGATGCGATTCGAATCCTCATCGCAACTGCAGCTGAAGAGAAACTTGTGCTTAGCCAATTTGATGTAAGAACCGCGTTCTTATATGGCGAAATCGACACTGAAATATACATGACTTAACCACAGGGTTTTGATGATGGGTCAGGTCTGTCGTCTGAAGAAATCTTTGTACAATGTTAAGCAATCGCCTCGATGCTGGAATAACAAGTTTCATTCATTTATGGAAAACAACGGATTTACTCGATCAACGGCAGAGCCGTGCATTTACATCCGACAAAATGAGACAGAAAACTTTTAGTTGCAATATACGTTGATGACGGTCTAATTGCAGGATCGACACAAGATACAGTCAACTCGTTCCTGAAATTGCTGACTTCAGAATTTAAAATCACGGTGGGTACACTTGATTCGTTTTTAGGAATGCAAATATAACTATGCCAATCTGGTGTGCACGTCTCACAGCGAAAATACACTGAAATAGTTTTGCAACGTTTCGGCATGTAAAATTGAAAATCAGTGAAAACACCTGCTGAAAATCAACGTTTAGAAGAATCGTCCAATGATCCTCTCGACAGCACTATTCCATACCGATCAGCGGTGGGTTCTCTATTGTATTTAGCTTGCGTCACTCGCCCAGAGCTAGCATACGCCGTCTCAAAAGTAGCTAGATCCATGGCGAAACCTACCGTATCCGATTGGGCTTTCATTAAACGCATATTCCGGTACTTGCGTGGTACCGCTCACGTGGGACTCCTTTACTTCTCAACAGGCGATGGACTACGTGCCTACTCTGATGCAGACTTCGCGGGAGACGACAAAACTCGAAGATCTACAAATGGTTTTGTCTCTCTCATAAATGAGACTGGACTTCCCAACTACAGAAATCAGTCGCACTCTCAACAACAGAGGCAGAATTTGTAGCTGCCAGTGAAGGTGCAAAGGAACTTGTGTGGCTCAAACGGCTATTGTCCGTCATGAGTGGAAGCAAAAGTGTACCTGTGCTATATATCGATAACGCAAGTGCAATTAAACTCATTAAGAACCACGAATTTCACAAAAGGTCAAAGCACATAGAAGTGCGTTATTACTTTGTGCGAGAGCTTTATCAAAAAGGTGACATTGATGTGGAATTCGTGCGTTCGGAAAATCAACTAGGTGATATATTTACAAAACCATTAAATTCAGTTAAATTTAAGAATATGTGTTCCAAAATTGGTCTTTGCAACTAATTTTGTTATTATGTTAATCTAATAATCACTTCTTGTTCAGTTTACGGGGAAGTGTTAAATTTATAAACTGCACACTGTGTCACTATGACCTATTAGTATAACCATATATATTTGAAATGTCATTCTGTATTCTGTATTTGTTTATTGTAAGTAGTTAGCTATGTTCAAGTTAGTTGTTTTTTTCTATTATTATGTTCAATAAACGTCATTTTTCTCATTAGTCTGAATTTAATTTCCGAAATCAATAAACCATAACAACAAATTAAAAACATATACAGGATGAGTCATCGAACTGCCCGTGTTCGATATCTCCCTTGTCGTTAGAAATACAGCATAAACTTATGAACAGAATTTATACGTCCTCTCAAGGAGCATGACGTAAAATTATTTTCACATATACAGGGTGTTACATTATGCTCCATTAATGGACGAATAAATTCTGTTAATAAATTTATGCTGTATTTCTAACTACAACGGAGACGGGCGTTTCGATGACTCATCCTGTATAAAGAACTAAAAACCGCCACTATAAAAACAGATTCTAAAGATAACAACGAACAACCGAAAATTCATCTTTCAAACATAAAGAGACCTATAAAAATCAGTAGTAACACTAATGACTATGAATCAAAATAAAACACGTAATACTAGGCTACTAACTATTGACTAAGAACCAGCAAGACTACAAAAGAACTAGCAATCGATAACGACTGCTAGATCACCTCGTTAGGTAGTTATGATATGTTTTAGTTGTTATTTATTAATTGATTAATCAATCGATATTAATTTTGATAAACATACATTTTAAATCTTAAAGTTATAGTTTAGTTAATTATTACATTTATTTACTGGTTTTTCTATATACAAGTGTAGAGTAGATTATATACCCTACACACCTATCTTCTTACATTACTACGACCTGCAACCTATATTTGACCACTAAAAAAACCTAAAAATAAATAAATACCATTGCAATAAGCCATTCACACCAATAAAGTTCAAAGAGATAACACTACATATTACGTTCGATGCAAACCAAGCAACTACTATGTCGACTAACATCAACAAGATTCAAGATCTGTAACTACCCCTAAATACTGTCGATAACTTCGAAGAAGATGACATCTTGAACAGCACCAAGTAATCTATAATAACACTGTACGTCATCGTAATCATTATTGGTAGTATCATCTTAGCAGTGTTTGTCCAGAAAAGACTCTAGCAGCAATAAACCCTATCCTCGAGGACCAAAACGCAGAATTTCAACAGTTTGCCACATCTTCAACCTTCAGCTGATACTCAGGAGGAGCTCATTCTTACGCGGGGGGAGTTAGATCATCCATTCCTTCAAGAACTGCTGGTCCAAACAAGATCCCTTTACAGTATTTTTCCACTAATATGTTATGAAGATATTTTAATGAAGTAGAGTAGCTAAAATAAAAGTCTGAAATAATTGCAATCAATATAATTAATTAAATAATTGTACACTCTGATACGAAAATAACAATAAATATATAATACGCCAATCACGTCTTCTAATTTGGAACACCCTGAAAAGGAAAGTCAAAGAGTAAGCTAATGCTTAGTGAAACACATTGCACACAACTATATATCATTCGCACACACAACAACACTCACACTCAACAACAAACCAGGTAAGACGGGTAAAATTGAAAAGGATACTCCTCGAAAGGAGTGTCACATATCGAATCCACGATATGCCGGCTACCGAATCCACGGTAGCAGAAGAACACTCGAAATCCATCGAGCAACTTGACATCTCCCACAGTGAGTTATAACAAGGCTTCAGGAGTATGAGTGAAAGCCGAGTACAAACCCATACTCCACCTCCCCACCGAGATGCAAGCGAAACTAAGGCACCTGTTCCAGCAGGGCACCGTTGGCACCAGGGTACCCTGGTGCGTCGCGCCTCGGCTTCACCCTCCTGTCAATGCAGTGTTAACGGGTTTACGCGCCGGGGATAGGGGTAGGATAAAATCAAGATTACACTACAGTAAATATACTGTCTCACACTCAGTAACTCATAGGTATTGTGGCTCACCTATTGAATCAAACACCTCCGACACTTATCTCACGACTGCCAATAGAGTACTGATTCAAATAAACAATAACTGCATGTTATAAACTCTGTGTTATCAAACACATTATAACTAATTAATTCAATTAAGAAAGATTGGGAGTGAAGTAAGTTGTTATCTAATGCTTGTAAATAATTACCCTCTAACAGTTCGGCCATTCTGAAAAACCCTCGCCCTCGAGAAGTTAATTTTCAATTCCATGAACATCATCATCTGACGCAGTCTGTCACTTTCTGAATTATTCATCTAATCTTTTACTAGTACCCATCGTTTCATGTTGTCCTCTGCTATTACGTTTTTAAATCCGCATCTCATGCTCTTATTTGATCCATTCATTTCCACAACTAGATATCTTCGTTTGAATAAACCTTCTCTATTTTAAATGGTCCAGCATAATGTAGTAATATTTTTTTTTACTGTTTCCCTCTATCACTGTATATTATTTCTTTACAAAAACAAGATCTCCGCAACTGAATTTTTGTGGAGCTTTTGTTTTTATGTGAAATCAAACTGCTTGTTTTTGTTGATCGTTTTCTATTTTCTTAGCAACCTCTTGTAGCGTTTCTGCTATATCGATAATTACTGCTCTGAATTTTGTTCGTCAACCTTGAGTCATTTGGTGCTCTTGGACGGTAACTGTACAATAATTCGCTAGATGTTTTTCCAGTTTCTGCGCAATTAGTATTGTTAACTGAGAATTGAACTCCTGATACTCTCTTATCCCAATGTTTGTCATCGGTCCTGGAAGTTGCTAAGGCAGCTAAAGCTGTTCCGTTGAACCTCTCACCACTGGTCCATAATGTTTGCAAAGTTGTTCACATTCTTTAGATGTAAAGCTGATCCAAGTCATTAATTGATCTTGTCGGTACACCAAACATATCGATTATGTATTGTAAGAAATTTAGAACCGGTTTTGTTTTCGTTGTTTTTTTTTTACTGCTCGTAGCAAAGTGAATTTTGTAAATTCTTCTACGATAACAATTACATACTTGTTGCCCGAATCCGCTCTTGTTGAATGGTCCTAAGTGGTCCATGTGAATGGTATGAAAAGGCACAACTACTTTTCGTATTGGGTGAAGAAATCCTTCTCGTTTTCCTTTTGGTACTTTATGATACAGACCTGCTTTGCAGCAGTTTATATATTGCCTCACATATTCTCGCATTTTAGGAAACCATTATGTTTCAGTTAGCTTGTTCAACATTTTCTCCACCCCGAAGTGACCGAAATCATCATGAGGATTCTTCACTATCTCTCGTGTTAGACTCCGGGGTACAACCCATTGCAGTCCTTTACAAGTAATGCGATATATTCGACCGTTTTTTTTTAAGCAATAATCTTTATAAATTGATTTTGTCGTAGTCAGTTTCAGTTGTTTTACTAAGAACCTGTGATATTTAGTTTTTTTTTTTGTCATACGAGTCCGTTGTGTCTTGGCCTTCTATCGACTTAACGCATCTACATGACTCATCCTCGTACCCTGTCAGTATTCCACGGAAAACGTAAATTCTGGAGTTGTAACCTACAGCGAATGCATTAATGCATTTCCTAAAAAAAGGTTTGCTAGTCCGATAAAGTGCCGAATTTGAAGTACGTTTTCTGGTGTTTGGAAGTCACTTAAAGCACGGATCTTTTCTTTACCGGGAAGTATTCCGTCAGCGTCAATATCAAAACCTAAGTAACTCACCTATGTTCTCTAGAAACTTCCAATATAATTTTCAATCTTCGAAATCCTTCTTCGAAGTCTGGGACTGAACAAAGTATGTCATCTAGATATGCTAGTACTATCGAATCTCGTAATCGTCCCAATATTTTATTCACCATACGTTGAAATACACTTGGAGCATTTGTTAAACCGAAGAGCATCCTAGTAAATTCAAACTGGCCATCTGGAGTGACAAACGATGTTCGATGTCGTGATTTTCAGTTACAGGTACCTGATAGTATCCTGAGGTCATATCTAGACTGTCTTCCTTGCATATGGTTCCGCGCGCAACTTCTTTTTCTTTTTTATAAGATCATTATTTGATAAATTTCAAACGGGTAATATGCGAGTCCCTTCTTCATCCGTCGAAAATACGCATCATGGTAAGTAGTGTTCTTGATTTTCCTTAGAACATACGCTACGGTCAATGAACCTATCTCCCGTAGAGTTCACAAGACATATTATATTCCCAGCATAACCTGGAGGTATAACTACAGC
The DNA here is from genome assembly GCA_035578165.1 of Stenolophus ochropezus. NCBI lineage: Eukaryota > Metazoa > Arthropoda > Insecta > Coleoptera > Carabidae > Stenolophus > Stenolophus ochropezus. The sequence goes on along the minus strand of JAQOWZ010000012.1, from coordinate 9,328,704 downwards.
TTCCATTGTCCATAACGTTTTGTTTTTTTTTTTACTGGTAACGCACCGATCTGCGGTAAACTAACTTCATCAGCTATAAATAAAAGCAACGTCTTGTCATCTTTAAAAATTCGTATGTGTAGCAATTCTGTCAGTGATTGTCCTACAATCATATCAATAACTTGTATCGAATTCAGTTCAATTGAAATGTCTCAAGAGGCTACATCCGCGACGGATTCAAACGCACCGGTAACCCCGCGACACACTCAAGAGGCTCCGTATATCAGGCAACCCCGCGACACACTCAAGAGGCTCCGTATATCAGGCAACCCCGAGACACACTCAAGAGGCTCCATCCGCGCCAAACGTATCAGACACTATATCGCTCTACGAATTGACCGTCGAATAAAGCATCTCAAACCAAGCGTTAACCCACAAATATACTATCTCCCTTTATACGTTAACTATCAAATAAACTATTCCATACGACGCATTAACCATTAAATAAAATATCTCACAATACGCTTTAAACATAAAATAAAACCGCTCACACTACGCGTTAAGTATAAGATAAAAACCCTCTCACCTGTTGTCACAACACGCTCTCTTAATAAGAATTCGCAATGAAATCATTTCACGTTCTTTACTACTAGAGTATCAAAACGGAACTATTTAAAATTAACTTACGGAGTTGAAGTAATAGTGTACCGTAACCATTTACGTAAGACAATAGAAAAAGGAATAGTAAATACATTCCTAAATTAATAAGGGAATTAAATTAAATAAAAGTGGTTATAACATTCGACTATCCTGACTTAGTCCTTGTCCTCGAGGACATCTTGTACTCCTAACGTATCTTCATCCTGTGCTGTGGTGTCGCTTTCCGAACTATCCGACAAATCTTAGTATAACAAAAGGTTGCTTATCGTCATTCGATGAGGATGGTTGTGTGCGGTTGTTTAGTAGCGGTGGTCGGATATGCGTAGTTAATCTGAAAGCGTTGCTAGAAGTAGATGCTTGTCTAACTGCACGACAATCTCTTTTAACATGTCCGGTTTTACCGGCCTGTTCTTTCGTTGATACTGTTTTCCGCCATTCGTATCAAAAGGTTGATTTTAGGAGACGCGTTCCCAATTCCAGTAGATTCGTTATCCTGATGATGTGACATGTTAAAACAATTAAAGAATCCTAATCCAGGTTCCGATCCCACTTCTGAATTGTTATGAAGATATTTTAATGAGGTAGAGTAGCTAAAATAAAAGTCTGAAATAATTGCAATCAATATCATTAATTAAATAATTGTACACTCTGATACGAAAATAACAATAAATATATAATACGCCAATCACGTCTTCTAATTTGGAACACCCTGAAAAGGAAAGTCAAAGAGTAAGCTAATGCTTAGTGAAACACATTGCACACAACTATATATCATTCGCACACACAACAACACTCACACTCAACAACAAACCAGGTAAGACGGGTAAAATTGAAAAGGATACTCCTCGAAAGGAGTGTCACATATCGAATCCACGATATGCCGGCTACCGAATCCACGGTAGCAGAAGAACACTCGAAATCCATCGAGCAACTTGACATCTCCCACAGTGAGTTATAACAAGGCTTCAGGAGTATGAGTGAAAGCCGAGTACAAACCCATACTCCACCTCCCCACCGAGATACAAGCGAAACTAAGGCACATGTTCCAGCAGGGCACCGTTGGCACCAGGGTACCCTGGTGCGTCGCGCCTCGGCTTCACCCTCCTGTCAATGCAGTGTTAACGGGTTTACGCGCCGGGGATAGGGGTAGGATAAAATCAAGATTACACTACAGTAAATATACTGTCTCACACTCAGTAACTCATAGGTATTGTGGCTCACCTATTGAATCAAACACCTCCGACACTTATCTCACGACTGCCAATAGAGTACTGATTCAAATAAACAATAACTGCATGTTATAAACTCTGTGTTATCAAACACATTATAACTAATTAATTCAATTAAGAAAGATTGGGAGTGAAGTAAGTTGTTATCTAATGCTTGTAAATAATTACCCTCTAACAGTTCGGCCATCCTGAAAAACTCTCGCCCTCGAGAAGTTAATTTTCAATTCCATGAACATCATCATCTGACGCAGTCTGTCACTTTCTGAATTATTCATCTAATCTTTTACTAGTACCCATCGTTTCATGTTGTCCTCTGCTATTACGTTTTTAAATCCGCATCTCATGCTCCTATTTGATCCATTCATTTCCACAACTAGATATCTTCGTTTGAATAAACCTTCTCTATTTTAAATGATCCAGCATAATGTAGTAATATTTTTTTTTACTGTTTCCCTCTATCACTGTATATTATTTCTTTACAAAAACAAGATCTCCGCAACTGAATTTTTGTGGAGCTTTTGTTTTTATGTGAAATCAAACTGCTTGTTTTTGTTGATCGTTTTCTATTTTCTTAGCAACCTCTTGTAGCGTTTCTGCTATATCGATAATTACTGCTCTGAATTTTGTTCGTCAACCTTGAGTCATTTGGTGCTCTTGGACGGTAACTGTACAATAATTCGCTAGATGTTTTTCCAGTTTCTGCGCAATTAGTATTGTTAACTGAGAATTGAACTCCTGATACTCTCTTATCCCAATGTTTGTCATCGGTCCTGGAAGTTGCTAAGGCAGCTAAAGCTGTTCCGTTGAACCTCTCACCACTGGTCCATAATGTTTGCAAAGTTGTTCACATTCTTTAGATGTAAAGCTGATCCAAGTCATTAATTGATCTTGTCGGTACACCAAACATATCGATTATGTATTGTAAGAAATTTAGAACCGGTTTTGTTTTCGTTGTTTTTTTTTTACTGCTCGTAGCAAAGTGAATTTTGTAAATTCTTCTACGATAACAATTACATACTTGTTGCCCGAATCCGCTCTTGTTGAATGGTCCTAAGTGGTCCATGTGAATGGTATGAAAAGGCACAACTACTTTTCGTATTGGGTGAAGAAATCCTTCTCGTTTTCCTTTTGGTGCTTTATGATACAGACCTGCTTTGCAGCAGTTTATATATTGCCTCACATATTCTCGCATTTTAGGAAACCATTATGTTTCAGTTAGCTTGTTCAACATTTTCTCCACCCCGAAGTGACCGAAATCATCATGAGGATTCTTCACCATATCTCGTGTTAGACTCCGGGGTACAACCCATTGCAGTCCTTTACAAGTAATGCGATATATTCGACCGTTTTTTTTTAAGCAATAATCTTTATAAATTGATTTTGTCGTAGTCAGTTTCAGTTGTTTTACTAAGAACCTGTGATATTTAGTTTTTTTTTTTGTCATACGAGTCCGTTGTGTCTTGGCCTTCTATCGACTTAACGCATCTACATGACTCATCCTCGTACCCTGTCAGTATTCCACGGAAAACGTAAATTCTGGAGTTGTAACCTACAGCGAATGCATTAATGCATTTCCTAAAAAAAGGTTTGCTAGTCCGATAAAGTGCCGAATTTGAAGTACGTTTTCTGGTGTTTGGAAGTCACTTAAAGCACGGATCTTTTCTTTACCGGGAAGTATTCCGTCAGCGTCAATATCAAAACCTAAGTAACTCACCTATGTTCTCTAGAAACTTCCAATATAATTTTCAATCTTCGAAATCCTTCTTCGAAGTCTGGGACTGAACAAAGTATGTCATCTAGATATGCTAGTACTATCGAATCTCGTAATCGTCCCAATATTTTATTCACCATACGTTGAAATACACTTGGAGCATTTGTTAAACCGAAGAGCATCCTAGTAAATTCAAACTGGCCATCTGGAGTGACAAACGATGTTCGATGTCGTGATTTTCAGTTACAGGTACCTGATAGTATCCTGAGGTCATATCTAGACTGTCTTCCTTGCATATGGTTCCGCGCGCAACTTCTTTTTCTTTTTTATAAGATCATTATTTGATAAATTTCAAACGGGTAATATGCGAGTCCCTTCTTCATCCGTCGAAAATACGCATCATGGTAAGTAGTGTTCTTGATTTTCCTTAGAACATACGCTACGGTCAATGAACCTATCTCCCGTAGAGTTCACAAGACATATTATATTCCCAGCATAACCTGGAGGTATAACTACAGCTTCCATTGTCCATAACGTTTTGTTTTTTTTTTACTGGTAACGCACCGATCTGCGGTAAACTAACTTCATCAGCTATAAATAAAAGCAACGTCTTGTCATCTTTAAAAATTCGTATGTGTAGCAATTCTGTCAGTGATTGTCCTACAATCATATCAATAACTTGTATCGAATTCAGTTCAATTGAAATGTCTCAAGAGGCTACATCCGCGACGGATTCAAACGCACCGGTAACCCCGCGACACACTCAAGAGGCTCCGTATATCAGGCAACCCCGCGACACACTCAAGAGGCTCCGTATATCAGGCAACCCCGAGACACACTCAAGAGGTTCCATCCGCGCCAAACGTATCAGACACTATATCGCTCTACGAATTGACCGTCGAATAAAGCATCTCAAACCAAGCGTTAACCCACAAATATACTATCTCCCTTTATACGTTAACTATCAAATAAACTATTCCATACGACGCATTAACCATTAAATAAAATATCTCACAATACGCTTTAAACATAAAATAAAACCGCTCACACTACGCGTTAAGTATAAGATAAAAACCCTCTCACCTGTTGTCACAACACGCTCTCTTAATAAGAATTCGCAATGAAATCATTTCACGTTCTTTACTACTAGAGTATCAAAACGGAACTATTTAAAATTAACTTACGGAGTTGAAGTAATAGTGTACCGTAACCATTTACGTAAGACAATAGAAAAAGGAATAGTAAATACATTCCTAAATTAATAAGGGAATTAAATTAAATAAAAGTGGTTATAACATTCGACTATCCTGACTTAGTCCTTGTCCTCGAGGACATCTTGTACTCCTAACGTATCTTCATCCTGTGCTGTGGTGTCGCTTTCCGAACTATCCGACAAATCTTAGTATAACAAAAGGTTGCTTATCGTCATTCGATGAGGATGGTTGTGTGCGGTTGTTTAGTAGCGGTGGTCGGATATGCGTAGTTAATCTGAAAGCGTTGCTAGAAGTAGATGCTTGTCTAACTGCACGACAATCTCTTTTAACATGTCCGGTTTTACCGGCCTGTTCTTTCGTTGATACTGTTTTCCGCCATTCGTATCAAAAGGTTGATTTTAGGAGACGCGTTCCCAATTCCAGTAGATTCGTTATCCTGATGATGTGACATGTTAAAACAATTAAAGAATCCTAATCCAGGTTCCGATCCCACTTCTGAATTGTTATGAAGATATTTTAATGAGGTAGAGTAGCTAAAATAAAAGTCTGAAATAATTGCAATCAATATAATTAATTAAATAATTGTACACTCTGATACGAAAATAACAATAAATATATAATACGCCAATCACGTCTTCTAATTTGGAACACCCTGAAAAGGAAAGTCAAAGAGTAAGCTAATGCTTAGTGAAACACATTGCACACAACTATATATCATTCGCACACACAACAACACTCACACTCAACAACAAACCAGGTAAGACGGGTAAAATTGAAAAGGATACTCCTCGAAAGGAGTGTCACATATCGAATCCACGATATGCCGGCTACCGAATCCACGGTAGCAGAAGAACACTCGAAATCCATCGAGCAACTTGACATCTCCCACAGTGAGTTATAACAAGGCTTCAGGAGTATGAGTGAAAGCCGAGTACAAACCCATACTCCACCTCCCCACCGAGATGCAAGCGAAACTAAGGCACCTGTTCCAGCAGGGCACCGTTGGCACCAGGGTACCCTGGTGCGTCGCGCCTCGGCTTCACCCTCCTGTCAATGCAGTGTTAACGGGTTTACGCGCCGGGGATAGGGGTAGGATAAAATCAAGATTACACTACAGTAAATATACTGTCTCACACTCAGTAACTCATAGGTATTGTGGCTCACCTATTGAATCAAACACCTCCGACACTTATCTCACGACTGCCAATAGAGTACTGATTCAAATAAACAATAACTGCATGTTATAAACTCTGTGTTATCAAACACATTATAACTAATTAATTCAATTAAGAAAGATTGGGAGTGAAGTAAGTTGTTATCTAATGCTTGTAAATAATTACCCTCTAACAAATATTACATTCCGCCATTATAAGCATTTTTACTTATATCATTTTTTGAATTATTTTAGCTGGTATTTCTATTTTTGATTACCGAGGGTTGCTAACGCTTATTTTGCTGTTGACTGCGTATGGTATTCGGTTGTTTTTTAGAGTAAACTGTTTGCTGTGAGGCAGTGCGGGGAAGTAGCGACCCTCCAGACGGATGGTTGCTTCCTGGTGGCTGATGGGGGCAAATGTCCAGGCGTTCAGCCTTTGACTCTGTAGGCCCTTACTTTAACCTTATAACCACGATTTAACAAGTGTCATATTACGTGTAAAGCAATAAAAATATGAGGTGAAAATTTTGAATTTATTTTTGTAAACTATTTAAATGAACTAATCTGTATTAAATAAGATGTAGAAATACATGTAGTATTGTCTTGCACAATATAGTGACTTAATTGTTAGCCGGACAGCATTTTTTTGGAACACTCTAGGGTGAGTATTAGAAACCTTAATAATAAGGCGATGTATCGTTGGTTCGATTATTTAATTTTTAATCCCTTTCTTCTGCTCGCCATACATGAGCAAGCCATCTCATTTCATGATTCATCTTATTCTGTATTCATTTTCTTATATCTTGAATGATCCTAATCTTGTTCGTATTATTTTGCGTTTCATTATTTTCAGATCTTCTTTGTCTTTTTTGTCATTGTTATCCTGATTGTAACATAGTTCTAATATTCCAGATGCTAATTCTAATCTTATTATTAATTTTTGTTTTTTTTCTGTTTATTTTTCTACTTTGAGTTATAGATGCGGGTGTGTATGTTGGTGCCATCTCGTTTTATTATTTTCTGATTTGCCGTTGTAGTTACCGTGTTTCCTGTTAGTACACTTATATTTGGTTGCTATATTTGCCTTGACGGATTTCCTTTTATTGGACTGGCGTAGCTTTTTGTTCTAAATCTATTTATGAATTGAGATATCGATCGGATGCTTGAATGTGCTGGTATATATGCCTTATTGAGTTGTAGTTTCTGTGTATTTGCATCATGTTTTTCTTTGTGTTTTGTCATCTTCCTATATATTTTTGACTTTGTTCGGAATGCATTTCTTTTCTATCGCTTTTTTCGTTTATTAATTTTCACGCTTTATTTTAATTTTTATTCCATCAACGTACAAATTATTGTACTTCAAAATGGTATGTTTACCTTATATACTTATGACTTCCATTAGCGGTATCAATGTTTTTCTTTCTACTGCAATGTTTTTTAAATAATCTTCTCATATTATTGTTCTCGTTCCTTTGAAATAATTTTGGTTTGCCAAAATTTTTATTAATTTCCTTCTTGTTGTTAATATAATAAAGGTCGGTCTTGTTTTATTTGCCTTTACTCCTAATCTATACACAAGGTGAGTAAATTAAGTATTGAAATTGGTAACGTAGCATTCCATCTTGTAAAACTTCAGTTGCGGGACTTAGAGGTAAGGCAAATATTCACTAGAGTCATTTGGTTGTCCGTCGCAATTTTTTTTTAAGAAACAATTATTTCTAAAGCGTTCTAAAAATGAGTAATGTCAATTTCAAACAACGATGTTCTATCAGGTTTTGCTACAGACTTGGGCACAATGCAATAGCAACTCTTACAAAACTTAAGCAGACCTACGGAGACAGTGTTATTTCAAGGTTTTTCGATGGTTTTAGGCATTTTAAGACATTTTGGACACTACTAAACATTTAGACGGCTGTAACCGACTAACTGAACGTGATTCCAGTATACGAATTCTAGCACTGCCATGAGGATAGGAAAAACGTCTCCAACACTGTGTGGCTTCCCAAGTAATTTATTTTGAGGGAGACAATATTGAATTGTAATTCTATTCTAACAATTCTTTTTTATATCAGTCTCATTACTTTATTTTGCACATCTTGTATATTATCAGTATGTCTGTTTTTTTTATATTAGTTCAGAATGGATCCTTTATTAAATCTAAATAAGAATTTTCTAGCACAAATTTATTTTTTCTTCTTTTATTACGCCAAAAATTAGAATATTTTTTTTTGCTGTTTATTTTTTTTTTCTTTCCAATTTTTTCTATTTTCAATATTTTATGGGTATGTTCTTGTAAACCATATGCTGTGACATTTAATTTAGTATTTATTTCTTTTTGCTAACATCTGTTATGAATTGACCAGTTTAGAAGATCTTAAAGCCGCAATAAGAAATTAATGCAGCTTTATTTTAAATCGACATATCAATAAAAAAAATGAAACATTAATAATAAAATGATTGTGAAAGGTAAAAAATAAAAAAATAAACTTCGCTCACGACTGGGTCTCAACCCAAATATTTCAAGTTAATATATTGTACTGCGGAGATACTATTCACAATTAACTAATTTCCTAAGTTACTATACGAGGAAAGACATCCGGTAGAGTTGCCTTTGTTTTGTTACGTTGTTATAGTATAGTATATTATTTAATAAGTAAGAAAAGTAATATATTCTTGGACGCCAGTAAATAATTGTAAAATGAAACGCTAGACGAATCTAGCAAACACAGGAATCCGGGAAATTCACTATTTCTACAAATTACAAATTTAATTTTTTCTCTAATCGAAGGATTCATAATTTTTTATTTACTTATATGAATGGGTTGACATATCTAACTTTGACAAAAAAAAACAGCTACCACTCGCGTAACTATAGATTCTATGGTTATTTCTAGTTACATAGTAACAACGTAATATACCGAACTAACGTATTTTTCGAAATAAAAGCATCAAAAAAATGTTAATTTTCTTACGATCGGAGAAAAAATAAATTATTTATTGACAGTTGTTCTTTGTACGTATCGTAGACCTACCTGTATTACTGAATTTGGTAGGAGAAGCACTGGAAGATATAATGTCATCCGCACGATAGCGGCTACCTAGCTCCATGTCCACCGGTACTGAATTGCCGCATAGTCCCCGGTACTTGTCGTCACAAGCGCTGGCTACGCAACGCGAACAAGGCTTACCCTGGCTGTATATTGGGTAACCTAGCGTGCATATACTACCAGACCAGGGTTTCGGTGCCCCAGAAAACAAGCATACTACGTACATAGAATCTGATCTAGAAACAAAAAGTAAACGTTAATGCCGGTTTGCACCATCCTAAAATAGTGACAGTTAAAGCATTTATTATTTTGAAGAAGTAAGGCATGCATTGCTGCAAAAAAATATTTTGATTAATATTATAAAAAAAAGAAATTTTTGAATGTGATTGTTTTAAAATTTTTGATTAACAAGTAAGATTTATTTAGTCAAACAATAAGGTACAACAGAGCTAGTTTTACTCTACATTACCGACGACGAAAGTTGCAATTAAAAAGTAAAATGGATATGAGTAAAAGTAAATTAAGACAAATGAAACTAATGAAATTTCTGAAAGCTAAATTACAGGGATTAGTAAAGTATTTACCAAATCGGTAACGTATGATTCTGTCACAATTAATCTTTAGTAAACTCTGCTTAGAAGCTCTGTGCTTTTTCTCACACATAACACAACTAAATTCAATCATAAGAATTGATTATACATAAATGGCCAACGTCTTCTAATATCATTGCATTACACCCAGTCCGTTGACAATTTAATTTCCGCGTCTAACGGTTTTAGTTCGACCTAATGTCAGTTGTTGCGCTAAGCAGGCTGTGTTGTTTGTGGTTGGCTTATCTCGTTCGACTTTAACTTTTGCTATTAAGAATTTGTTTTATTAAACGTAAATGAATGATGTAGATCATTTGATCTAGATCTTTAATCTTTATCAGTTACTTAATCTTCTGAGCGGATCTAGATAATTTAATATTTTCAAATCTTGATCTTGATCTAGATCAAATAAATAAGGTCTGTGATCTTAAAAAAATATTTCATCAAGATTAGGCAAGATATAATTTGTTTGTTACGTCATATGGAGTATTAGCATCGAGCAAAGTAAAGCCAGTAGCAGAGAAATCCTTTTGTCTACACTAGTATATCACTAACTTACGCAGGGTGTATCTGTGAATACGAACCCTTCCTTTAACTTTTCTATTAAAAGAAATAGAATAACTGTATATTTATTATGTATTATGATTTATTAATATTTGGGAAGCCAACAGCTTCCACGATTTATACACAAAAAAATATTGACAATAAACAATTGCAGATAACAGTTATAGTACTTCTAAAGCATTCTTAAACTGATTAACTGAGAGACTAAAGAGATTTAAATCTACTCATCGGAAAGTATTTAAATTATTTGAGTTATATTTTTCGTCATAAAATAAACATTTACTCTGAGTGTCTTTTAATAGAGCATGAAAGAGTAGTTGTCTAATTTGGTTTTAAATTATAATTTTACAAATTTCCTACATAAGTTGTGTTAAGCGAGACCTTGTAAATTTATAATGAAATACATTTATTTTGTACAAATTCGACTGAAACAATATTTCTCTACCACCACTATATTAAGAAACACTTTTCTCACACAATAAAATGGTTCAAAGTTGTATATTTCCCACAATCGTGGGTGTAAATGTAAGAAATAATTTCTCAGTTAAATAGGACAAACGTGACATATACACAGAAACTAGATCGAAATATTTCGAAGACAGAATAAAATAAGCGACAAAAAAGCATGCGGTTCAAAAAAAGTTGGAAATAGTAGAATAAATGGAACTAAACAAAAACAATTGAAAGTTGGCGAAACTAGTCGCGAGTGCGAAATATCGATACCAAGAGAATCGAAGACAAGATAAAACGAGTAATTTCTGAAATTCTTGCTGAAAGAGAGACACCCCGTTACTGGAACTGGAACAGGACATCTTCATCTATTCTTGTTATTAATCATCTGTGCACGAGACAACAGGGCAGACACCAGCTAACATCTTATTTGGGAATTGCGCTTACCATGCGACCTGATATTTAGCAGTAAACCCAACCCAGTAAAGATTTAGCTGGGAAGGACTATGTAACGGACTTAAGGAGAAGAATGAATGACACCATATAAGTGTAACTGTACCTAATAAAACTATGGAAAAAAACGAATCAAATTTAAATACATATGCGCATATGGTAACAAAACCTGCTATTATTTTTAAACCTAAAATTACTATTAAATTAAGCAAGTAAGAAAACTAAAGAAGATATTACAGCTAAAATTAATGTAACGCAACTAAAAGTGGGTATTTTATCCGTGAATAATATTAAAAATGGTGGTGTTGTAGTTAAATGCAATAATAAGCATAATCTTACAAAAATAGAAAATGAGGCTAAAATACATTTAGGAGAAGATTATGATGTAATAAAACCAACATTGAGAGATCCAGAAATAAAAATAATGAATATAAGAGAAAATCTAACAAACGATGAAATTCAAAAATGTATTGAACAACAAAATGATTTAATAATAACTGTCACTACTAAAATTCAGGTTCTGTTCGTTAAGCAATTAAATAATAGTACTTATATGTGTATAGTTAGACTGGACCCTTATACGTACAATAGAATTATGAAAAAAAAAAAAATATAGGTTGGTGGATACTTTCACAAAGCCAAAGATTGCAAAAATAAATTAGCATGCGCTAATTGTGGTGATGAACATGAAACCAAAAATTGTACAAACTCTATAAAGAAATGCGTGAATTGTACTGTCACAAACACTATTCTTAATAAAAAATTAGGCACTAACCACCAAGCAACTGACTCTTCTTGTTCTGTGTATATAAATAAATTGAATATTTATAAAAATAAAATAAATTACATATAGCAATTACAGCATGACAATATAAGAAAAGATAAGGTTATCTTTCACCTTAATATTCAAAGTCTTGTAATGCATATGAATGATATTCTCCAACTTATTAATAATAGTAAACAAATTGTACTGTGTCTTTCCGAAACATGTGTAACTGAAGATATCTTTGAATTTGAAACCCGGATACCGTCCTACAATGCCGTACGTTGTGATTCTTATAGCCGTCACACAGGAGGAATTATATTCTTCATTCATAAAAACTATACGTACTCTGTATTACAGAATTTTAACTTTAATAAACAAATATGGTACGCTTCTATAAAATTAAAAATTAACAACGAAAATATCATTCTATGTGGTTTATACAGATCTCTGAGTTCGAGTAAAAAAGAGTTTTTAGACTGATTTCGAAATTGGCTAAATGATAATTCTGACATTAATGATATCATTATTTTAATTGGAGATTTTAATATAGATTGGAAAGATAGCAATACTTACTCAGAGCAATTAAAGAGATCTGTTAACGAACCAGGAATGAAACAATTAGGTAACAACTATACCAGAACCACAAATTTATCTAGAACTTTAATTGATTTAGTAATTTCCAGTGATCCGTATATTCCAACTGAAGTATGGTGTCAGCCTAAGTTAAGTGATCATGACATTTGTGCTCTTTACATATCATCTGATAACTCTAATCTTCAAGTTTCTAATAATTGTATTAGACAATACGTCGACGAAAATAAAATGAGTGACACTTTTAAACTGTAAATGGCAATACAACTCCAGTGACGTTAATAAAGTATGTGATATTTTTATTGATAATTTAAAACGCACAAAAGATCAATGCACTACAATCAAAGTCAATAACAGTAAATTACTCAAACCATGGTTAAATAAAAAAAAACGTAAATGCCGCAAGAGAAGAACGAGATAAAAGTTACCGCCAATTTAAATTAAGTAAACTGACTGAAGACTGGATTTCATACAAACAACTCCGTAATAAGTATGTGTCCACAGTAAGGAAATATGAAAAAACATTTTATGAAAATAAAATAGACAAAATGAAATCTAATCCAAGCGCTATGTGGAATTCGTTGAAAGAAATATTAGGGAAAAACAAAAATATCCCAAATACAAAATTAAAATTGGGAAATAATATTTTGTCTAATAAACAGGAGATCCCACATATTTTCAACACCTACTACATTGATAGTATAAATGACATAATAGAATCTATACCAAAACCTATTACACCAGACACTGACGAAATTAAACAATCGGATTGTACATTTAGTATGTTTCAACCAGTGATCATAGCTGAATTAAAGAATATAGTATGGGAACAAAATAACAACAAATCAAGTTGGGATGGAGTAGACTTTAAATTACTCAAAAATAATTTTCATATTATTGGTTATCCACTATTGAATGTTATAAATATGTCACTAGAACAAGGAATATTCCCAGACAAACTGAAGGAATCACTAATTGTCCCCATACCAAAAATACATGGGACTAATAATGTAGAGGAATTCAGGCCAATAAATATGCTTGTGGCAACAGAGAAAATACTTGAACTTGCAGTATACAAACAAACTACAAAATATATAACAAAAAACAAACTGCTACTTAATATACAACCGGGATTCCGTAAAAAACACTCTTGCGAAACAGCGATTCAATTAGTGTTGCACAACTGGACAAGTTTCGCGAAAATGATAAAAACATTTGTGCGGTATTTCTGGACTTTAAACGTGCCTTTGAAACAGTTCACCGTGACAGACTTTTATTAAAACTCATAAACTTGGTTTTAAATATACCGTTCATAAGTGTTTTCACTCCTATCTAAACGATCGCAAACAACGGACCAAATATTCAAGTGGGACATCAAATAAAAAAAACTGCGTCTATGGTGTACCTCAGGGAAACGTTCTTGGTCCCCTCCTATTTATACTATATATAAATGATATTTCTAAATGTTTAAAAGTTTAAATAAATGTAAAATTAAGTTGTTTGCAGATGATACTCTCATATATTTCGATTGTACTGACATACAAGAATTAATAGGTACTGTAAATGAAGAATTAAAAAGAATAGAAGATTGGTTAGGTCTAAATTATTTAAAAATAAACATAAATAAGACCAAATGTATTGTTATATGCAACAGAAATTGTAAAAATATCATTGCTGACCAACAGCTAAAAATTTCTGTATTTAACTTAGAAATTGAATTTGTAACTGAAATAAAATATCTAGGTGTAATTATCGATGAGGATTTAAAATTAAAGAAACATGTAGATTTATTAACTAAAAAAATTGCAAAAAAAAATAATTTCCTTAACAGGCTTCGCTTGAAACTTTCTCTTCAAACTAAATTGACAATATACAATAGCTTAATACTACCTCATCTTAATTTCTGTGGAACTATATTACTGTCTTGCAACAAAACTCAATAACACACACTATAAAACTTACAAAATAAAGCAATGAGTAGTATATTAAATTATAACAGATATAACAAAATTGCAGACATGCTCCAAATCTTAAACTGGCTAAATGTTGTACAACTTATTAAATTTAATGCACTGGTCTTCGCTTACAAAATTGTTAATAAGCAAGTACCTGAATACTTATATGAAACATTGCAGCATACAAAAGAAATTCATAACTACAATACCAGACAAAAAGAACTTATATATTTATGTAACATAAAATAAAAGTCTATTTATTATAAATGTATTGAATTATATAATGACTTACATTCTAATCTGAAAAGTCTTAAAAACATTAAAGATTTTAAAAGAAAAATAAAATTATATTTAAAAAATATATTGTAAAATAATGTATATGTTATATTGCCTATAATATTTATTGTAATCTTGTTACCTTTTTATATTATTATGTATGTTATTTGATTCTACTTCTACTTTTGTCAATTTTCTGTATTTTGTAAAGAACTAGTTTAATACTAAATAAATAAACAAATATTATTATTAGTATTGTCCATGAACAAGTCCGCGTAAGCATTCAAGGTGCCAGCAATCGGATGAAGAATCAGTAAGATATCAAAGCTGAAAAAGGTGGATACCAACCTGGAAATTTAGTATGGCTTTACAATCCACAAAGTCGTCGTGGCTTATCACCGAAACTGAAAAGAATTGGGAAGGCCCCTACGAGATCGCAAAGAGGATAAATGATGTGGCCTATAGAATTAGGAAGACACCTAATGGAAAGCCGAGAGTAGTCCACTTCAATCGGTTAGCCCATTTAGCTGATGATAACTATGACGATCATCGCGGAGCGACGGTTCGCCGGATTGTAGTTAAGGAACTTACATTTGAAGACTTCATGGAAAGCCATTCTACTAGTCACAAGGCACGGTATGGCGTGACAAGAGAAGAACAACGAGATCTATTCACCGTGTCTCTAAATTATTACCTCGCTCATTGTGTAGCGAAAGACATTAGGATGTTCCATGGCATTGCTTCAGTTTTTAAAAGACAATTTGGACGAGTACAAAAACTGGACAACCAACGTTCATCCGCCGGAAAAATGTTACAATTGAAGGACAATAACGTAAAACACAAGCGGTACATCTACTACTGGTTATAAAACAATACACATATCAGAAGCCGTCATACCGCAGCTTAGGGGACTCGTTGTGCGATCTAACGATCATCTACTGCAGAACGACATCATGAAGCTGGCAGTACCGATGATAGGAGGATTGTTAGAAGTATATTAGATATGTCTTTCGCTTTACCGGAGTGGAAATTCTAGTCTGCAGCTTCAACCCTAACGGCCAAGAAGAGCTCAAACGGACCGTCGACTGTTACTTCTTCAAAACCTCCAGATGAACCGGAGGTGATGCGTGCAGATTTCGTATGTAGGAATCCTAAGGTCACGTCGCGGACGATGTCCGCTAGCAGACTTGTCAGGACCGGCTGGCCGCGCTTCTATTGTACTAACCCTCGAAGATACGAGAACATTCCCGAACTTAATCGCTCTACTATTTAAACCGAGCAGGGAAGACTGCGAAGACAGTCTGATATTAATACATGTAGTGAAGATAAATAGTTGGCGATATAAATAAATAGGTGTTTAAGTCTTTATTAATAATTATTAATCTTAAATTAGTGGTTATGTTTGTTTATTCATATTGTTAATTATTTTTATTATAGTTTTATAATTTATTATTCGTTTATTAAACTTAGGCATATAAATACTCGTGTTTCAATTATTTTTACTCTTCACCGAAATAAATAAAAATTTACAATATTTAAAATATTGAAAAATAACGTTACATAATATTGTTCTACGTTTTGTTATTGTGAAAAACATTTAATGTCTTTATTTTTGCATCTTTAAAAGGAGCATTTGCACATCTTTTACTTTTATTTATTATTTCATTGGAAACATCTTGACAAATTAAACATTTATTAACATTTATTTCTGAATATTATTCGGATTTCAAAATATAGTATGAAATATACGTACATATTTATCATATTTTTCAATGTTCTAATTTATATTTCAAATTGAAATTTTAGTTATGTGGAGGCTAATAATGTAAAAATGATTTTAAAATATTTTATATTTACAAGAAAAATTAAAAAATTAATAAAAGAAGACGTCCCTCTGTGAACTCCTGTGACGTAGTAACCCGAACGGACCATAGTGTCTAACTGCACTGAGATGCTACCACCTCTACTTTCTGTCTCAAACAAAACACTACTTTCTCTATGTCGTCACGATAAATCTTTATTAATTTATTATTATTTGAAAATTAATATATAATTTTTTTAATATGATGCTCCATTGTAGGCATATGTTGTTGTTGTATTTATATGTTTAGCTAAATAAAGCTCTTCATGTGATATCGAAAGATCAAAGTTTGACAACCTAAGATACTATATAAAATAAATGATGAAATACGACGAACTATCACTCATACACCTGCGATTCGATAATATTGAATCGTTATTTAATTTAAGAATATCCTCTCAGAAGCAGAGATAGAACAATTTAGAGTAAGACAAATGTTATATTACATGCATGTAAAGCAAGATGGTAATTGGTATATACACAAAATAACTTACTTATCTTTACTCACTCCACATCCCATTCTATCCAGTCTGTGGCAGCCTATTAGCCTCATACTATAACTGAAACAGATCATACAAAAATTAGTATGGCATAAAATTACATAATCTTTTTGTATTCTATAGGTATAAATATTTTTTAAATTTATGTGTAGGTCTACAGCACAGATTGAGAAATGTAATTTATCAGGCTACAGGACCTAATGTGGACAAATATCGTTTGTTTGTCTTATATTTTTACTGCAAATGGGTTTTTTACAAATAAATAAAAACAGCATTATTGATTGCTGTTGTTTTTGAGACGTCTGTTAAATTTAAACATTCAAAACTTTTCAACGAAACTAGGAAACCAAGCTAATAAATCGTGCTTCAAATTAATTGAAATATATGTCGTTGAAAAGAGAAAAAAAACTTTATTTAATGGTCTCACAGCCTACTTTGAGGCCCATATGAAAATTGAATATTGTTATCAAATTCTCAAAAATAGTATGAGAAATAAAAAAATTGAGTATCTACTGAAGTAAATTCGTCGTTAAAAAGTGGCTCAAATATGCAAGTTAAAATATTTTTTGTATTAAAATCTAAACGTTATACGCAAAAAATGAAAATTCACAAGTATACATTTATATTTATATGTAATCACATATGCATTTTTAAAAAAAACAAAACATGTAAAAAATGACACCCACATGTTGACAACGTTTGTCTAATTTAACCGACTTTGTATCTTTTATAGTTCACGAGATCCCAATGCTTAAATATTTTCATTGGTCACCCATAGAACAGTCACCTAGTATGCAAAGAAAGTACAAATGAAAACAATTTTTATTAGAAATAATTAAAGCTTTAGTTACATATACATTTTCTAAATGACACGTAAATATAACAATAACCAAATTGCTAGAAAACTATTATACCTAATTACATCATACTATCGAGTTCTTTTTTGACTTCATTCCTAAGGTAAGGTACCCTTCTATCTGGACAAATATGTAAATCAGATGCATCTGTTAGATCAATCTCATATCCATATCCTTTCAGGCAGCCTATTCCATCGAATATGTCATAGCTGTTTCGACTCTTGTGACTAATTCTAACTTTACACAAGTGTCTTTACATAATTGGGTGTACCATTTTCTTAACTACTAGGAATTTCACATTAGTTCTTTCATTTTTAACGTTATTTCCGCTGAGCATTCTTTATTGAGTGATTTGTAAATTATACAATTCTCTCAGTCTTCGTTGGTTGTAGTTTTAAATATGATTTGTCTGTTATTGCTTTTAGTATGGCGTTGCATTGAGCTCCTGTATCTAATTTAAACTTAATTTTTTGATGGTTTGGTAAAGTTATTATTTGAAACCAGTCACTTGTTTCTATATTTAGATTTTCTATGGAGCTTATCACCAGTGTGTGAATTTCACTATCATTTTTTTTTATTACTTCATTAACCTGTTTACTTCTGCACATTTTTGCATAATGTCCCTTTTTCTGACATTTATTGCATAAATTTTTATAACCTGGCATTCTTTTTATTTCCTCGCAACGACCACAATTAAAGGTATTGCAATTTTTCTTGTCTTCATTCTGTAAATTTATTATTAACTCTTTGTTTTTTATGTATTTTGTTTACTTGAGGTTCCTCTTTGTTTGTTTTGGCATTTAACTGTCTCCTAGCTTGTTCTCTCGCTTTGCGTATGTATGTTGATGAGGATAATGTTAGGTTGGGTTCAGCTAAAAGTCGTTCTCGGACTTGATCCCTTTGTGAACCAACTACGATTCTATCACATAAAAGACTGTGTTCTAGCTTTCCAAATGCACATTTTTTCGTTCTGATTCTCAACTCTGTGAGGAATTTATCAAATGTTTGACTAGGTTTTTGCTCGATATTGTTAAATATATAACGTTCATACGTAATGTTGGTTCTAGGTATGAAATACTTTTCATACTTTTTGATTATCTTGTCAACACTGTTTTCGTCTGTTTCTGTTAGTTTAAAATTATTATATATTTTAGCGGCGTCTGCTCCTATGATTGACATCAGTGTAGCCACTTGCACTTGAGGTTCTTTGTTTTTTAGATTCGTCGCTGTTTCTTACGAAGAATATTGTTGAAGCCATGATTTCCAAACTACTGACATATCCTGATCGCTAGTTATTTGCAATTATTGTAGTTTTAAACCTGCTACGCTGTCTGCCATTTTTTACTTTTTTAGTTTCGGCACCATGTAATATTTGTATTTAACAATTAAAACAACTGATATTTTAATTATTTATTCCAAATATCTTAAATTAATCATAACAAAATTATACATAGTATAGATATTGAAAATAACTAACTCATGACAGATTCCTGTCACAAATCTATATATTGTGGTTATGTATATATATTGTTTAAATAATAATTGAAATGAATCCAAAACTGTTTAACGTTTATTTATTTTAATTAATAATTTAATGAAAGTACATGACATGGATATTTTAATGAATACTTGGTGGAATATATTTGAATATAGGTAAACAAAAGAAAACCTTTGGTTATTCTACAAATGATAGTGACGAACGTTTTATCCTCTTGGACATCATTAGATTACATAATAGAGTAACTCTTGTTTATATATACAATTACATGTTAAATAAAGGTGAATTGGTTAGTTTAATCTTCTCATTGTCAATATTTTTCTGAATTAATAATTTCTCCCACTTTTACTAATGTAAATAGCATTGCATTCGGTACATTCTATCTGATAAATTCCGGTTCGATTTTTTATTTCTGTTTTTTCTTTATTGCTGCTTAATAATTTCCCTATTTTTACCTCCCGCCTATCAATATATAGATAAGGGAGGTATTGTTTTTGGTCAGATTTCTCTAGTGTGAGTTTTCAACATATGAGCACGAATTAGGGTCCCTAGAATACAATTTTACTATTTTTAGCGTGATGTCTGTATGTGTGTGTGTCTGTGTGTGTGTGTGTGTGTGTGTGTGTGTGTGTGTGTCTGTGACGATTTTTCGTCCACGATAACTCCAATACGATACATGTAAAAAATATAATATTTGGTATTTAAGAGTTCTATTCTAATATGATGAACTGATTAGATTTTGACTACAATTGGTTAACCGGAAGTAGTACTTTACTTGAAGCTTTAAATCGCCTTTCCCAAAAAAATACCTCTTAATACCATATTTTCGCAAATTGCGTTATTATATATTCAAAGATTTTTTAATTTTCTACCGATCTGCATAATTACGTTTATATATGACTTCCAGCTAGATAGAAAAAAAATATATAAATTATAATAATTTTACATATCGTTTAGGCCGAGGAATTTCGATAAAACAGAAGAGTTATTCATATGTTCACAAAATTTGACATATGATGTCAAATTTGATGTAAGTAAGTGTAAAAGATAAAATAAGTAAAAAATGAAGTAATTTTATTGTAAAATTTAAAAAGATGGAAGAAATATATTAGGAATGTATTTGCTTGTGTGAATCAAAGTAAGTTCATTTCCGGTTTTAGTAACGTCAAAAATAGCTGTCATATTGGTCATACAAAATTTATGAAGGAAATTTTAGGTATGAAATGAATTAAAAATATTCTGAACTGCAATAACACTCTAATTTTAAAACTACAAATTAAATGTATTGAAAAACTTATATAGAATATTGTGTTGGACACACCAGATTTTTTTTATTAAAGTTAATTTTCCTATTATTATGTTTCTTTAAATTTTTTGCTACTATATCAAAAATACCTTCATTGTAGTTAATATAGTACCAAATGGGAATTAACTGTTCCGTTTTACAATAAATTTGTCTAAACAAACTTTTCTTATTTATGGAAGTCCAAGATATCATTAATAAAGAACTCAACCTAACTATTACTATAAAAACGAGTTACATTATATAAAAACAGAAAAAAACAATATTTGCGGAAATAAACACATAGAATGAAAAACTAGAAATACTGAAAAATAAACAAAAACTAAATGAAAAAAGTGTTTACATTAAGAACGATTAAACTGAGGAAGAAAGAAAAATACAAAAAGAAATAGGAAGAGTTAGCGCAAATAATATAAGAATCAGTGGAAAATAATATGAATCGAATAGCAAAAAATAACTGTAAACGAACAAGTATATTTATGGAATAAGAGAGAGAATACAATAGTTCCAGAAAACTAACTAGAAAACGGGATAGGAAAAAGCGAAGAAGATAAACGACAATAGGGTTGTTTATGCTTTTCTGATTTTTTTATATGTTAATCTATATTTAAAAATATGACATACGTATTTTTTTATTTCGCAAAAAAATACTGCATATAGCCACAAAAAATTCACAAAGTTCCAAAAATATACTCTCGCGAGAAACAGTAGTATAAAGTGACGTCACGCTCACTGCTTAGAAAGAGAAGTCTGGAATGAGTGAAACAGGCGTAGTGATAATTCCTGGCGTATTTCGTTTCTTTCTGAATACACAATAACTTCTTCAAAATTAGCGGCGTCAAACACAAACATTCGAATGATGTATGAAAAGACAAACGTTCTTCACAACTACTTGTTTACGACTGTTGTGCGCATGCGTTAGTCGTACGGCTTTCGTCAGCAAAATAGCGTTCGTTTTGAACACAGTGAATTTTTAATTGATAATTAGTAATATTAAAATGTCAATAATTTAACATTTTTCTATTTTATTATATTCTATTCGCAACTAAAATTAAGATGCAACATGTTTTTTTCAAAAAGCAGGATAGTGAAACAGGCCTATACTTAAGGGCGAGGAAATTTATACAAGTACAAGTAAATATATTGGCTTTTGGAATGTACGCACTTTATTGGAACAAGGAAAAAGTAATTAAATATTTAATGAAATGGAACGTTATCAAATTGATATCTTAGGATTGCTCATAATAACTTCATTATTGGAAGAAGCTTCTTCAAACATAAACCAATACACAAGGTCACAAGGCTATTCGGATATCACCAGATAAAAAAAATAGAAATCAAATCAACCCTATTTATTGCTCGACAAAAATGAAGAAGCCTCCTAGAAGATGTAAGAGATATGAGAAGAGCAGATGGAAACACTGACCACATTCTGGCCAGAGTATAAATAACATAAAACTCACGGCATATAAAACAATAAAAACAAGAAGAGAAAAATATAAAGTTTAGTGGTTCGAAAATGAAGAGATAAGATAAAAGTTTGAAAACTGTTTACGAGGGAAGATAAAAACAATTGTACTGAAGATATAGAACGACTATGGAAAACATACAAAAACACATTTAAAGAAACAGCTACTGAGGTAACAAGAACGAACACGAAAAATCCTAAAAGTTGGATGACAAGAAATACATGGGAACAAATCGAGTACAGAAGAAAAATTAGACGGAAAATTTTATCCTGTATAAATGACAATGAAAAACACTTTTGGAACAACAATATAACAATAAAGATAAGGAAATATACAGACGCAAACAAATTGAAAACCTCTTAATACAAGCGGAAGAAGCAGGAAACAAAAATGACATCAAAACACTATATCATATAACGAAAGCTTTCACAAGAGAGAAGAAAATGGTAGAAAACATATTAAGGACAAAGAAGGAAGAAAAATTGTAACAGTTGGGGGGTGTTGACGGTGATGAAGGGCGGTGACGGTTGACTTTTTACTTGGATGGAGGACATAATGATAACCGATGATGACGGTTGAACCAATATAACGACAAAATGGCACACACATATTTGCTTTATATAAACTTTAAACTTTATTTACAACAAAAAACTATAACAAAACCAAAGCAATGAAACTTTCAGAGCTAGCAGCGCTGGACTAAAGTCAGTCTGAACCATGTCAGATGACTGCTATCGAGTCGTTAAATATATTACGACAATCAGCTTACCACTATCGACTATCTTAATATTCTACCCTCTAACTGAACTAAATTAAATCCTATTTATATTTTAAAATGTGCAAGGGATGGCAATGTAACTATTACGCACATCGGACGTGGATAAGTTACAAAACGTTAGTAGGGTAACAAACTTTACGAAATACGAGTATATCTTGTCCACGGTGCATTTTTGTTAACCTGGAATTTACATTATGAAATTGATTAAACAATAATAATTTAGAATAATTCTTCAATTATTGTTACATTACCACCCCTTAAAGACTTCTTCTTCTTCACAGAAGATATAAAAATCCATTTTTCTAAATTTATGACTCTTATTCTGACCGATATTATCATAGCCTGCTTAATCAGCAAAGACAGTCGTTGCTATTTACTGAAGTCAGCGTTTAACTGTTCTACAAACACCAGAGTCGTAGACCTCAGAAAATATGACAAGCCGTAACAAGATGGAAAGCCATATAGTTTTCCATCTTGTTACAAAATATTGAAAAAAAAAGCAGAAATAGAAAGATGGATATAATTTTCGAAGATATACACAAAAGCAAAGAATCTAATAATATAGAACACGAAATAGAGATACCGAAAGAAAATTAGATAGAAGAAAGTGAAATGACTAAAGAGAAAGTCGCAGATGCTATATCTAATCTAAGAAACAGGAAAACAGAGGGAATTGACGGATTACAATATGAAATCCTAAAAGCGAGAGGAGAAACAACAATTGAAATTATGCACAAGTTAATTAATAAAATATGGAACCAAGAACAAATTTCTAGAGTATGGAATAAAGGAATCATTATAACAAGTAAACTTCTAATTAGAATTATCCTAGAAAGAATCAGAAACGGTGTATTACAAAATCTAAGAACAAATAAAGCCGTATTTAGACCTAGGCGCTCCTGTACTGACAATATTTGCGTAATAAAAATTATTCTAAAAAATACTATAGAATGGTAATGAACAATAAATATAAACTTTATCGATTTTGAAAAGGTATTTGACAAAATTGATAGAAGAATGTGGAAAATTTCGGAACGATGTGGACTACCAATTATCAAAATGGTTTAAATATATAAAAAAAATTCTGCAAAGATTAAAGCAAATGGAGAATTGTCTACAGGTATAGAAACTGAAAGTAGAGTAAGGCCAAAGTGCATATTACCGCCAATGCTCTTTCTCATAATTACAGACTATATTATGGAAGAGTGACAGACAACAAAAGCGGAATAAGTTGGACATTCTGAAAACAACTGGAAGATTTAGAATTTGCCGACATCAGAAGCTTAAAGGATGAAAATATTAATAATCTACTAAACAAAATAATAAAACTAAAAGATATTGTAATTATTCCAAAAAGCATTAACATTTACGCACTAGGAAGTGCAGCAGTTCTAGCTCGAAAAAAAGAAGATAGAAATTATGTTACTTAGCCAGTTTTCGAATTAGGACACAGTTCCTATTGATATAAATTTTAAAAGTAAAAATTTCTACGCAGTTTCTGCATATTTCGAGATAACACATGGAATCACAAATAATATTAAGTAGCTGGAAGAAATCATTGAATTCGCAGGAAACAGAGCTGCAAAAGTAGCAGTGGACAGAAATTCGAGATCCACAACATGGAATAGCGTATTAGTGAATTCAAGAGGAATTGCATTGGAAACTTTCTTAATATCACAAGAGATATATGTTATCAACGAGCAAAGTGAGCTTACGTCATTTGATAACGGAAGAGGAAAAAGTAATATAGACCTAACGATAACAAAATCCAAAATTACTACCCAAGTAATAAACTGGAAAATAGAGGAAGAAGAAAGCTGTTCGGACCACAGAATTATATCATATGAGGTAAAATTTTCAAATATAATTCAAACAAGAATACAACATAATTGATGTTAATTCATTGTTAGGCAAGAAAATTGAGAGAACGTCGATAAACATATTTACAACAATTTCTCAAAACTGACTAAATGTTCAAATCACAATGTTAAAAAGACAGTTGGAATGCAAAACAAACTTTAAACTATTCCTAGAAAAATATTATGCAGCATTAAATAACGCATTTATGAATAAAAACCAGTATGGTTTCATGCCAAAAATAGCTACAACGGAAGCAATAATAGAACATAATAGAAATATACAATACTGCTTCCAACATAAGAAAGTAATAATACTTATTAGTCTTTTTTTAGACAGGAAAGAAAAGGTACAACTGAAGCAGTATGGAACTGAAAAAAATTATAGAGCAGAGTTTCAAGGAAAGAAGTGGTAGTGGTGTCTTGACGTCAAAGACGCATTCAACGCTGAATGGTAGCCAGAGATAATAAAAACACTAAAGAATTTTAATTGCCCCAGAAACCTGCTTAATCTAGTGAAAAACTTCTTTAGTGACCGAACAGCCGAATTGACATCTAAAGGTATTAAAATTGTAATTATACGATATTTAAAAGTTTTTGCGGACTTTGTAAACTTAATAGATTTTGATAAACTTTGAAAACAAAAACTGCTTTCTTTTTTCTTTTTTTTCTTTTCTATCTTACAAATAAAAGGAAAAAAATAAAATAAAACAAATATAAAAATAATAATAAGTAAAAATTATTCATGAATATTATAAATATTTTATTGTATGTAAATATTTATGTGTACAACAAGTTATTCGTATAAAGTTAATAACTACAAATGTAGTAATCCAAAACCTGAGAGCAAATTTGTTTGTAAAATTAATGGAATTACATTAAACCATAAAAAGGCTCAAAAACGAAACCAAAACATTTACATATTATAAGCGAATAATTATTAAGGAAGACAATATGAATTTATGAATACAGTACCGTACGATTATTAGTATAATTAGGACAATTTAAGCACAAGGACCAACAGGACAATTTGAAACAAATAATATTCGTATTTGAATGTTTAGGTTTTTAAACAATTCCATTTGTATTTTGCAAAAAGAAAAACACATAAAATCAAACATTAAAATATATATAAAACTATATAAATATTTAAATATACAGGATGAGTTATCGAAATACCCGTCTTCGATATCTCAGTTGTTGTTAAAAATACAGTATAATTTTTTTTAGAAAATTTATTCGTTTACTCAAGGAGCATAATGAAAAATTATTTTTTAAATAGCCTTGCCAAATTATTCCATTTATTCTCTAAAAAACACCAAATACACACAATGCTTTATAAAATGCGTGCTGAAGTTAGTTTAATAGTAAAAATAAAGATTTTTTTTCTGTAGAACTGTAACTATATTCTATGTTCTGATATATTTTTTTTAAAGATAATTATACAGTGTATTCAATAATGTGAAAATTTACTTAATTTCAAATGATGATATTTTTTTATTATCTTCACATGTTATTCACTGTATCCTATGCCTAAAATCTATAATTTCAAAAATTTTTACCATATTAAATTTATTTTTAAAGATTAAATTACAAAATATTTTTAATTTCGCCATTTTCACGGAAACATGTTTGCAGATGGATTATAAATGAATCATTCATTTTCCGCACATATTTGCGTAAACAGTTTTAATAAAGTTACGAATTCTACTCTAATTTTGTAAGATCTGGAGACCTAGCGGACCAATTTCTTGGACCACCTCTTCCGGTCAATCTATTACGAAATTTTTCAATTAAATAATTCCTAACCCAAAGACTGTTGTGAGCTGGTGCACCATCATGATGGAACCACAATCTGCGGATAATAACCATGGTGAACTAGATGTAATTTTAAATTGAATAAATAATTTTGGAAAAAAATGGTGAAAATCTTCGAAATAATTGGTTTTAAGCATAGGATACCCTTAATAAAATTTGAAGATATTACAAAAAGACACACAACTCAATTATAAAGTATACGGTGTTCCATTTAAAAATGATGAGTTATAGTGATTTGAGTAAATTTGATTCGCTTTATTGAACACCCTATATAATTACATAAATATATAAATGTGTAAATACATATACATATTATATTTATATTAATTATATATATATATATATATATATATATATATATATATAATTAATATAAATAAAAATAAAATATTTTTAATACTTACTTTGGATCACGCAAGTCATTGTCCTTCAAAAGTCGTAACGGATATTTATCCGTATCTTTCATAGTATCAAACCAATTAGTGAAAAAATCTTTCATGTGTTCCTTAGTTATGTCTTCACCGTAGTCTCGCTTGGTTATAATTTTTTGTGTCGCGTAATTTCCTGAACAGACAAAATTTATATTTGATACATAAGTAACTGTAAGGTTTGAACACTGAGTGACTGAGTTATGCGAAGGCCACAATATAGTTTATACTCCAAGTGAATAACATTTACTGTATTTTGGAGTTTATCAACTGTACTTGTACTAATCCATTAAAGTTTTATAATTTTTTAATATAAATATTTCCTTTGAACGAGTTTAAAATAGAGTAATGACTTCTGCTTTACCTCCTACTCGGAGCTGATACTCCGTAATGTAGTAATTTGAGCAACGGCACCTCGTTAGGATCATTGATAATAGAAATGAGAGGTATAGCTATTCCAATCGTGGATTACGCGGAAAGCCCGCAAGCCTACCTTAAAGAACATCGACGTTCTCAAACTATCGTGCTGAACTGTTTAAAAACGGTTAAACATGGCCTTGCAAGTTGACTATTAAGATTCCCTATATCATTTTTTAGGTGAATTGAAAACAACCTATTATCTATAATGAACTTTAAAAAAATTAACGTAGAATATTTTCGAAATAAGATACAACTGACTTCGCAGTTTTTGCAGATATTGCGTTCTCTAGGTCTAGTCGGAGAACTTTGCCTCCGTATCTCGCTTATTTTAAGTCGCACCCAATAATTTCCCGCCACAGTTTAAATTTACTTAATCTTATATGAAATATTCCCACCGATTTGTTGGTGCTAGTCTCAATGTTCTATCTTATGACGAAAATTGGAAAATCCACATTTTTTTCAAGCAAATGTTTCATTTCAAATTAAAACTATTTTTTCACTTTAACTTCTCAAATCTTCTTTATTAAATACGATATTAATACCGTTCCTCTGGTAAGTAATTTATTCACTTATTCTGCGAGTACTGATTAAAATATATATTGTTTAAACAAATAGTTTAAATAAATAAAATATGCATAATAAACACTCCGTTTTTTAATTGTGTACCTAATAGAAATTTTACAGAGTTACAAACTTTTCGTCCTTAAGAGCTATCTCTTAAGGACGAAAAGTTTGTAACACCAACATGCAGTGGAGAATATTTAGAGAAAGGACCAAAGAAGTTTTTCTGTGTTGAAAATGTTTTTTGTACAATGCACCACTTTTGTAATATTTATTTTTAAAATTTGCAACTTTGCACGGTTTCACAATAAATTTATGTATTTGAAGAGTTATTATTTTTTGCAATGACCGGTAAAAACTTTATTGATAACCTATTATTTATTAAATAAGATTTTTGTCTTTCCTTGCACTATATTTACATGGAAATCAAAATATGATTTTTAAATTAACTGGAAGAACATGACGAATAAAATAATACTACATTTCTAAAATTAACCCCTTTAAAATAAGCAATGAAGTATTAATAAATATATCTATCAACAGAATTGTACAAATATTAAAAATAATTTAAATAAAATCACAATAAAGCCTGTTAAATGAACTACACAATACACGTAAACTACAATCTGGTTTACTTACTATTGCAAGAAAACTAACGTTGGCTGTTAAATTTCACTTATTATATCTAATTTATGTAAATCAGTTTTGAATTTGTTTATTTTTTTTAAATTTTAATTTTACTCTCAATTCAAAATTACAAAATTACTAGAAGTGACAAGACCAATCATCCTTATTATTTAAAACTCTATTTTTTTCTCAATGTTACCTAGTTACATTTTAATGTAACTTTACCCAACGTTTTTCATTTTGCACCAATTTTGTTTTCTTTCTCTGCATTTATTAAGTTGAACTCTATAATAATCTATATTGTTTATTTCCTGTCTTAGGCTCATGTTAGAATTATACTGAGAAACAATTTTAATTTTTCTTTTTTTTAAATATGACAGTTTGATGATTTTGACAACTATGCCCTATGTCCAGTTCTAAAAAAAAAAAACGGGATAATACATTGCTGTCAATCACTTTAAATGTAACTATGGTAATGACATAAGCCTATACGAGTAGTCCCATTCACATAGAGCTTAGTGCAGTTGTATTGCTTTTGTATTGTAGTGCAGAATTCTTGCCTAATGAAAGTGAATGTAACTGTTTACATTCAGAATTAGTGGTATTGCTGTTATATTGCAGTGGTACAACCTCGCAAGCTCCAAGGTTTCTGCACTACCACTACACCGCTGATGCAACATCCAATCAGAACAAGGCATTTCATTTGAAACTGTTGGTAATGTAAAAATGTGAAATGTCATAATCAAAATATTATCATTGTCGCTGGTTAATAATATACAGTATTTAAACCATTGAAATATGATCGAAATAGATGTAAAGTTACTCCAATTGTTAGAAAAATTTAATTGAAAAATGTGCTATATTTAAAGGCAGCGGAAAAAATAAATTTATAGTAAATAGTACAAGTTAGATTTATTTTGGTACATACACAATACTAATGCTATACAAGCTAGTATATTTCCTACTTATATTTGACAAAATATAGCTATTTGACTGGTTACCTAGTTGAAAATTCTATACGCAATGTCACTACAATAATTTTCTATGTGAACGATACTTGTACATTGCAATAACACTGCTCTACACACTACAATACCACTGCACTAAGCTCTATGTGAATGGGCCATATGTCCATTGATAAAAAAAACTGTCGATATATATACCATTGATATATATTTCTACATCTTATTTAATACAGATTACTTCATTTTAATAGTATAATTCAATGAAATTTGCATAAAACAGACACTTTTTTACGTGACGTTTTTATTATTAATAGGCAAAGTGACATTTCTGTCATTTCTTGTTCAAGGGGGTTAGAATAATGGCCTATAGAATCGTAGGTCTTCGATTCAATTGAAATTGTTGAAATTCCTTTTTAATATTTTTTTCGTAATTGTGCATTCAATAAATACATTTGTTAATAATATTTCTTCATTTAACCTGTTAAGAAGTTATTTCTTTATTTCTTGATTCATTAATTATTTCTCATTAAATATTTTTTACAAAACATATTCATAATTTTGTATTAACATCAAAAAACAGAAAACATAAAAAATATATTTCTATAATCGAAATCGACTTGAGCATTGTCGATTCCGTAGGTAATTGTCCTAACCTCATAACCATGAATTGACAGATGTCGTTTTGCATAACAAAAGCATCACGTGAAAGAATTAATACTTTTTATTTTTTTCGTTGAATTGTGCTATAAAAATTAAGTAATCTGTATTAGATAACATGTAGGAATACATTAAGAATTGTCTTGAGCAATATGGTGACTTAGTTCTTAACCGGATAGCTTTTATTTATTAAAAACTGTTTTCCCAATGTGACAAACAGACATCAGATCCGCAAGTGTAAAATTTGTTTGAAAATCCCCTAAATCTCTTTTATTTGCTTCTATTTAGTCTTACATCTTTTTCAAATATCATTGTTTTCATTTTCACAGTAATTTTCAAATTCTTGTGAAGTAAAAGTAGTTCCTCTGTCGGTGATAAATCTCGTTGGGTTGCCAAATATTTGTTGAACCACTTGTAATTTTTGTATTGCTTCTTGGGTACTCGTTGTTTTTGTTGGAAAAATCCATGCGAATTTTGTAAAGCCATCGACAATTACAAAGACTTTTTGCAATTTTTACTACTAGAAGGCAGTGGATCAAGATGGTCCAAGTGAAGTGTATGTAAAGGTCCTTCTCCTTTTCCAATAGGATTCAAAAACCCTTCTTTCTTACCAAGCTTAGATTTCGCTAATATACGCGGTACACAATTTTTTATAACATATCTAATTTTCTTTTCTAACTTTGGTATCTAATAGTCTTTTTCAATAACTTCTTTCGTCTTCTGGCTCCAAAGTGGCCTAAGTCATGTGCGTTTTTTATTATTTCTATTTCCAAACTTTTTGGAATTACTAATAAATCAATCCCGTGTTGGTATTGTAACAATGGGACACGAGAAAAATTGAACTATTGAATTTTGGTGTTTAATTTAATAACAAGTTATTTATTTAATTTGGAATAAAAATGTCAAAATTGGTAGAGTTTATGATTGCTGCCACCAGATTATTTTTAATTAGAATAATCAAACTAATTTTAGGAAAAGGAAAAGAATAATTGGGATAAAAAAAGCGATAATAAGAAAACTTAACAATAAATTATATTAAAATTAAATTGAGTTTACAAATATGATGATAGAAATTAAAGGTTACAAACTACTAATGAATAATTACAAGTGACATGTGAGGATAAAACTTAAACTTACTTACAAAATAATATTTTCAAAACGAGTCATGATCGACTCCTTTTCTTTACTCGCTTACTATCTGTCTGTGTCTCCCCAACTTGCTAATTTCCAAAAGTCTACCTCCGACGGCCACCCCTTCTTGTTACAGAATTTCTCCTTGTTTTCTGATTCTCGCAATTTAACTGGTTATCTTCTCCAGGGGCGTGTAAATATGTTACAGTTCAACGACTCTAACCGGGCACAATCTCAACACCCTGAGATGCGCAAAAAATTAGAAAGTTAGCTTCTTCCGAGAATCAAAAAAGGGTTCTGTTCAGAGTTGATGGTTTATGGCCGCCCGAAGCAAATCTTTGAAAGCTATATAACAATAAACTTAAAAGCCAAATGAAATTTCGGATCTCTTTACAAATCTTTGAACTATTTATTACCAGAACGAATTTTTAAACTAGTCAAAAGCAAGATAAATAACAAAACGAGTATTTCTTTAACTGGATCAGAGGTTTTGTTACAGTATTTATAAATCATTCCGTTAACTTCGTGGTATGCTGAATTTTTTCGACTTTTAATTTGTTTTTTAATTTCGAGTAAATATTCGTCTTTTTCTTGGGCATTCTTTATTTGAGCGATAAGTCCATCAGTCCTAATATGTACTATTAATGCTCTAGACAAAGCATCTACGTGTTCTAATTTTAAATTTCACTCCTATGAAATACACTCTGAATTTATAATGTTATAATGGCTAATGTCAGCCAGTACGGTTGTGTGGTCGTGGCGTGTCTTGTCTGATCGTGTAGATAAGCAACATAGCCCGCCCTGTCCATTTGGATGGGTTGCCGCACAACGGCTCGGTGTGTGCTGGCCTTGCAGAGACTGCAGGCTGACAACCTGCATCGCTAAAATGCAAGTAAAACATGTCACGAAACAAGTACTTCAGGTACTTGAGGCCTTGTTCCATATAGGAATGTTGTGCCACTGATGATGAATAATGGCTAATACCTCTAACTCATATCTAGTGTAGTTTTGTTCTGAAGATGAGGTCTTTTTGCTGTAGTAGAAGACAGGATAAAAGCATTGGTCTTTATCATCTTTTTGCATTAAAATGGCATCCAGTCCGAATTTCGATGCGTCTGTGTGTAATTCTATATCACTTCCTTGCTTATAAATTTTTGATACTGGCTGTTTTGAGAGACAGTCTTTGAGTACTTTGAATGCTTTTCTTCTACACCAAATTGGAACTTAACATTTTTCTCTAAAAGATCGCTAAGTGATTTAACTATAGTGCTGTAATCTCGAACAAACTTTCAGGTTCCGGATAATTTCTTACTGCATTTGTTTTCTCTAGACTTGGTCGGATTTGTCCATTCTTCATTTCATATCCTAAATATGTAACATTAGATTTTAAGAACTGACATTTGGTCCAGTTTATTTGTAGTTCACAATCTTCTGATGTGTCAAGAACGTGCTTGAGTCTTATTATAGCTTCGCCTTCGTTTTTAGGTAGCATTATTACATCATCCATATATACATCTACTATATTTTGCAGTACTAGATCATGAAAAATATGGTTAATAAATCGCTGAAACGACGCAGGAGAATTATAGAATCTAAAAGAGGTATTCTTGAATTCATAATGTCCGAATGGAGTAACAAAAGCTGTATATTTCTGGCTCTCTGGAGCTACAGGTACGTGGTAAAATCCATTTTTTAAATCGATGGTAGTGAAAAAACGAGCTTCTTGCAATTTATCTAGTTGATCTTCAATTAATGGTAACGGATATTGGTCTCAGATTATTTTGGAGTTGAGTTTTCGATAATCTATGCACATTCTTATGCTTCCGTTTTTCTTCTTTTACTAAGAAAATCGGACTGCTGTACTCAGAGTTGCTATGACAAATAATATCTTTCTCAAGTAACTCTTCTATTTGTCTATTAACTTCTTTCATTTCTTGGGGAGCTAATCTCCTTGGTACTTCTTTTATTGGTTCTTCAGTCTTCATAATAACCTTTGTTACTATCGATGTTTTTTTCCTAGGTAGTGGATTGTAATTTGTAATGAACTCTTCTATTTTCTCTTTTGTATTTTTCTTAAGATGACTTGAGTCTATCTCTGTACACTTACTTCCATTTGTAATATTTATTAAAAAAATGTTCATTACATTTCTTTTTAATATGGACTTAATTGTTTTTTACTTCTATATCAGCTTGATCTAAAATGTTGTTACATATAATACCATTATACTTAATGGCTTCCGATGGAACCACATGAAATTTAAAGATATACTCTTCATTTTCAATATTTGTCTTCGTAGTGAACGAGCCTTTCATATTGACGCTACTTTCCCCAATTCCGCTCAGAGTGATTTGATCACAATTTAAGATGGGAGCACCAATCTTCTTGAATATATCCTCTCGTAATAAGCTAACTTCAGCCCCAGTATCTACCAAAGCTAAGAAATCTATTTCATTTATTTTTTTAGAAATTTGATTTAGACTTGCGGAATTTCTTATGTTATTGACTTTTGTGGTTTCTTTGCCAATCAGAGCATTTTTTCGCAATATTTCCGAAAGAGTTACATTTAAAACATTTCAATCCTTTTTCCTTTAATGGACAAACATTGGATTTGTGACCTATTTCTCCACATCCAAAACATCGTGGATTCGATTTATCTTCTTTCGGAACATTCGACATTGTACTTTTAACATATTTCTTCTCAGGTGTAATGTCTCTTATAGTCTTTTCTCTTATTGTTGAATATAACTTCATTTTCTCCTTGAATGCTTCGAAGGTTTTGGCGCCGTATAAAATTATTTTGTTGACTGGATCATCGATTAATCCATCTATGATGTATTGAAAATAACTTCTGGTTTAATTTCTACTATATTTCCAAACTCTCTCATAATTAGTACATATTCTTGAATCGGTTCATTGGGTTTTCTAATTTGATTAATTAGTAGTCGATGCACTTCAGCACTATTTATTTGTTCTTCGAATTCCTCTTTTAGTACCCTTATTAACTTAACCCATGTTGTCAGACCTCTCTCGGCTTGAATCAATGTCTTCGCTAAACCATCTAGTGATTGCTTTGCACATATCAATTTTTCAAAATCCGTCCACCCTGCTAAGCTTCGAATTCTTCCAACCATTTTTGATAGGATATCCATCTTTTCCGTTGAATCTTCTAATTGTTTCTTCCACATCTCTAAAGGATATTGAGAACATACCTTTTATCATTGTATTCTTCTTTGTCATATTTCACGTTTCGTCTGAGGTAGACGTATCTCTTTTGTGCGGTGTACATCTTCGTGTCGCGTCATATTTACCACATCTTCTATTTTGGCTTCTTCCGCTATATTGGGATAACGAGTCGTAGTCTGGATAATTAATAGTGGTTACCGAGGGTGTCTTTGTTTTTGAAAAACCTTCGTCATTCTTGTTGTGCGTCTTTATTCTTCGAACATCTTCGTTTTTCGTCTTTCTTCGTAAGTCATCTTTAGTTTGTCAAACTCTAATTGTATTTATTTACGTCCTTCTTCTTCATTGCTTTCTTCTTCTTTATCTTCTTCTTCTTCATTTTGTATTTCTTTAGCATCTTCAATATGACATAAATATTATAACACTCATTTACTTACTTCGTCTTCATTTCCGGTGTAATCAATATTCAAAATGTGACAAACAGACACCAGATCCGTAAGTGTAAAATTTGTTTGAATTTATTCTAATTTAGCTTTGAACTCTTTTGACTCTTCATTAAATAAAAATCCAATAAATATCTTTTGCTTCTATTTAGTCTTACATCTTTTCCAAATATCATTGTGTAAAAGACTTTTAAGGATATTTCATTACCGTTTTTTATGTTCCATTCTATTACACTGATATCTGCTAGTGTAGGCATTTTAAACAATTCTTATTCTTCACCTGCACACTACATCTTTTATCTTTAATTCACTAATTACTTGACACTATCGCTGCTTGCTGTTCCAATCGTTCCAATCGTTCCAATCCCGGACGAGCCCCCAATTCGTAGGATGATTTTATTAAAAAGGTGTACTTTTTATTACTAATAATCAGTTCATGTTACTTGTTTTTATTAACCGGTTATTAAAAAACGGTAACCGATATTTTCAACGAAAATTGCGAACTTTAACCGATAATTTTCAGGCCGAAAATACTGGTAACCGTAAATAAAAAAAAACCGGTTTTAGCGAACATTAACCTTTATTTTAATATCATTTAGCGAGAAAAAAATTTAATATTTTTTTTATATCTATGTGTTTTCTATTTGTATTTGAACATAAATCATGACAATTTTACAATTAACATTTTACTAGAGAGTCATAAATGTAGGTAGTCTCTTTGGCCATCAAGGTTACTTAAAAAGTCCCAAATAAATACGGCCTTTGTCAACACAGGCAAGTTTAAAATTGAAAAGTGACCTGCGTTTTTTTGAAGATACTATAGAAATTTTTGTAAATATTCATTAAGTAAATTGCTTTTTTTTGTATTTGTTATATTTTCCTCAGATGGTAATTTTTCATTTTTTTTTTTAATTAATTATTCTGTAATTTTTTTAATCAAATTTTTAATATTTTTTTTTTTAATTAATTTTATTTCTTTTTTTAACCGATATATATATACACCTACCTAACCTGATTCACAATATCATTCATTAGAAAACTTAAAGGATTTAAAAAATAAACAAGGAAAAGGAATATGTTAATTGGAACGATATTAAAGAACTAGAAAAACGATTAGAATATTTTAGAGCTGAACAAGCAGCAGGTAACGACAATGTTGAAAATGAAATATTGAATATAGTAGAATAATTGGAAGAATAAACACATTAAAAGAAAACAAAACATTTTAATGTAATAATAAAATATTTTGAAGAGTGATAAAAGGAGATCCCCGTATAGGTTTTAAATTAACAAATAGTGGTATCTATGATATGTAAAATAAGAAATTATGCAACACGCAAGATCCTGAAGAAGATACAGATGTTGCTACAATAAATTATGTATTAGAAACAAATAAAGAAATTAAAAATAAAATGAATAACCAAATTCAAGAAGTAGATAACAAATATAATTCAGCGACAAGTGAGATAATCGCACTAATAACAACTAAATCTATTGAAAATAATGAACAGATAAAGAAATTTTATGATATCACTGGAAAATTATAAATTTAAAGTATACTACACTTAATAAAGAATTAGAAAAACACAATGAAACCTTCAAAAAATTAAAGTTTTGCATGTTTAAAGATTTATATTATAACGAGTGTACTACCGATGGTTACTACATTTTAGCCTTTACAAAACCGCTAAACGTAATAGAATATACAGTGTGTTCATCGAAATTCAGAACAAGGGATTTACCATGGGAAAACAGTTTTTTAATGCGCGTTACTTCCCATTTTAATTTATAGCAACATTTTATACACCAAAATTTAAATTATTAAACCTTGCTTTTTCCGGTATAAAAAATTATTATTTTGTATCCTTGGAAAACGATTAAACTTAATTTGAATATTTATTAAACAAGAAACCAGTAAGTGCAAATTTGGAAATATGACAGTGTCATATACTACTTCCCAAAAATTATTTGTGTATTATTATTTGCTATAATACGAGTATGTAACATATATAAAACAGAATTTTCCACATTTATTACAATATAATATTAATTTTGACAATAAATGATTAAATTTATAAAGGATATTCGAAAGTTTTACCATTATCTATTTAAACAGTAACTTAGTCTATCATAAAAATTTTGCCAAACATTTTTTAACATTTTGGATGTAATTTTTCTACATTCAAGAGTAATTTTATTTTTTAAGTCTTCTAAATCAGTAATTTGTTGTTCGTAAATTTCATTTTTTAAATAACCCTATAAAAAGTAGTCACATGGCCTTAAATCGGGTGAGCGTATTGACTAGTGAATACGTCCACCAGTAGCAATTCAAAAATCCGAAAAATTTAAATTTAAAAAATCTTGTTGAAACTCTACAAATTCTCTGTTTAAGTTTTCTAATTCTGGTCCTACCTTTTCTGTTATAAATTCAAATATGACATTCCATTTAAATTTTCAATGAAATATGGATCAATTAATTTAGAACCGAGAATTCCCGCCCAGATATTTACTTTATGTAAATATTGCGTCCGAGAAGGCAATATAGTGTGGGGATTACTTGGCGAACAAATTCTAAAATTCTGTTTATTTGGTTCACCTTTTAATATAAATGTGTACTCGTACTTAAATTTAGATTGTGTTCTACCAATCCCAGAACCAATTCTTCATCTGAACCATTTACAGTTCGACGTAGATTTGTTGTTATATTGTTAAATGTACCCGTCTGCTCAAATTTAGAAATATAATGATATATAACAGATACACTGGGAATTTGATGGTGTTGCCAGAGTACACTAATTAAATCCCTAATTTTTCTAAAACTTTGTTCAGAAAAGTACCATTTAATAATTTGGAGTTTCTCTTCCTGACTATAATTATTCATGATGATAATAAACGTATTATATTTTATAGAAACTTGGGTTTTGAACTCAATTCAAAATAAGTTTAACTGACACATACGCTAAAGTGTCATAATGACAGCTTATCTGATATTCTTATTTTCAAATTTACACACAGTTTACTATTAATGGAAATTACAAGTGGTTAGATATGTTACCACAATTAGTAAACAAATACAATAATAGTAAACACAGAACAATAAACATGTCACCAGTTGAAGCGTCAAAGGAAAAGAATGAAGAAAAGTTAAAACCATTGTTTCAAGAAGATATTCCAAATTATAAACCTAAGTAAACAGTTTTCGAAAAAGGCTACACACCTAATTAGACAAATGAAATAATTACAGTTTCCAAAATAATTTATTCAAATCCTGTAACACATCACTTGAAAGATTATAGAGATCTAGAATTAAAAGGTTGTTTTTATAATGAAGAGTTAAGTCATATAAAACAAGATGAAGTATATTTAGTTGAAAAAATCAATTAACGTAAAGGTAATCAAGCATATGTAAAATGGTTAGAGCAAATATAATAAAGTAATAATTTTACATAACTTAAAAAATACATACTTATATAAACTAAGTGGTAAAATGTATTTGCAAACTATGAATCATTTTAATAGTTTAAAATATTAACAAATTTATTTTTTAATAAATGGAGTCAATAGTAGATATTATAAACAATAACATTATGTTTAATAATAATAAAATCAATTATATGTTCCTGAGATCTTGTGATATTCAAATTCTAATAAAGCAATTAAAGATCATAAAAGAGATTTATTTATTTGTAGTTGATTATATAACAAGCGACTCAGATTCTTAATCCAACAATAATGATTCGTGTTTTTATTTATAATGTATAACAAGTATATATTCCTATTACAGAAATCCTTATTCTTGTGATATAATGGGTAAAATGTTTCATTTTCAGAACTAAACAATGTAATATAAATTTTATCATGAGATTCAAATTTAGGAATATATTTGGTTTTAATAGGGAAATTTATTCCTTCAAAATTTAATTCATTTATATATTCCGGCTTATTATATTTAGAAACTCTATATGCACAATACATAAAACATTTACTATCAATGTTTTTAACATTTACACATGCTTTTTTATTTTTAATCTATTCTGGTAGTTCAATGTATAAATTCCCACTCAATTCCAATCATTCTAATATTTAGATAAATCATCCGCTTGCATTAATATT
This sequence comes from Stenolophus ochropezus, assembly GCA_035578165.1. Taxonomy (NCBI): domain Eukaryota; kingdom Metazoa; phylum Arthropoda; class Insecta; order Coleoptera; family Carabidae; genus Stenolophus; species Stenolophus ochropezus. Next base: position 9,289,597 of record JAQOWZ010000012.1, on the reverse strand, counting down.
ACATTTTGCAACTGAAATTTATGAGTCATTGTTAAATTTGCATTCTCTATTTTATGAAATTTATATTCTAATTCTAAAATAATTTTAATATTTAGATGAATATTAAAATCTTTTCTAATTACATTAAGAACTTTATTTTAATTTATACATATATGTGTATATATCCACAATTCCGTCTTGATTATTATGTTGGTATGTTGTTAATCTATCCTTAAAGGCTGATTGAACAAAAATAAAATCAGGTTCTCGATTATATCGTACTTTATGCAACTGCATTCGAGATACTTTAATGTATTTTTCATACTCGTCACATTTTACTCTTTTTACCCTTTCTTTCCAACAGTACATCATCAAAAGGAAATAACTGTAAAATTTCATTGCTTTCTTTTTCTCTTCTAATTTTTTTAATTTCACTTATCAATTCTACTTTCTTGTAATTTTTAATATATTTGATTCCCATTTCCTTATATATATATATATATATATATATATATATATATATATATATATATATTTGTTTTTTGATAAAAATAATAATTTATATTAATATTTTTTTTCCAATTAAATGAAACTCAATAATCTTCTATTATCTGGAATATATATATATATATATATATATATATATATATATATATATATATATTCCAGATAATAGAAGATTATTGAGTTCCATTTAATTGGAAAAAAAATATTAATATTAATTATTATTTTTATCAAAAAACAAATATCACTAATTTAATTTAAACAAAGGGATTTCGTGAATAACTGCATAAACTAAAATCGATGGTTTGTATTATGTGCATTGTTGGCATTAGTAGTGTCATCTGTTTAAATTTATATGATCCTTTTAATAGTTTACTAATATCATCGAGGCGTATACATTTTATTCTCCACTCATATTATATTGCTCGACTTTGTATCTTTCAAACATTCAATCTTGCACTCCATTTATACTCTACACTTTTAATATGTGGCAAAAGTTATCTTATACACATTTTATCGTGCGCACATTTTATCATCCACATATTTTATCTTCCATTCATTCTATGTTCCATACATTTCATCTTCGCCAACGTTTCATCTTTAAAACATTGTTATTATACCTTTTATTCATTTTATTGCCCATGCAATTGACATACTTTTAATTAGATAATATATTCATTTAAATGTTTTGGAAGATAAAATGTATAAAATATAAAATATGTGGAACATAAAATGAGTGGAAGATAAAATGCTTTAGTAGATAAAATATGTGTAAGATAACTTTTTTCGCGGATTAAAAGTGTGTACGATAAAAGGTGTACTAAATTGAATGTGTGCAAAATACAATGTCGAGCAATATAACATGTGTAGAAGATAAAATGTATAGTCCATTGACTCCATTATTATTAGATTTTAAATCAAAAATAAATTTTACAAGTAGGTTAGCATCTAAAGTATATAAAATTATAGAAGATAAATTGTTTGAAGGTGGTTGTTATAGAGAAACATGCTAAACCAGCTGGAGAACATTTTTATTGTTTAAAATCTGAATTAATTCATATCCGTATTGAAAATTTATTTTACTATGTCAGTAATGGAACACTTGTAAATGAAAATTGGTACATAATAAAATCATATTTCTTTGCAGAATTTTTCATCCATTTGTAAACGGAAATCGTAGAACCGCAAGAGTATTATTATCTCATTTATTATTTTTTTAGTGTAATACCTATATCATTATACAGGTGGCCCAGTGAAAATTATCACCGCAGTTTTTGGCCACTTAACATTAATTTTGCAAGAAACGCTCGAACACTTCAATTTTAATATAAAGGGGGACACCTAAATGGATTAGTACCAATGGCGTAACTTCAACCCTAAAATGGGTGTGAACTGCAACTCAAAAATTTTAAATGGAAAAGGGTGTCAAATATGTCACAGTTCGAACGGCCTTTCAATTCTCTTTTCAACAGTTTTTTTATTTTTCAAATCGGATCATTAGTTCCAGAGAAATATCGTTTAAAACAAATTTTATCAGTGCAATCAAGTAGGCTTAAACAAATGACAAACACGAGAATTTACCGTATAGGGCTCCTGTAGTAGGGCTACCCCAATACGTTCTGCCAACAACCCTTGACTCGCGTCAGACATGATTTCTCTTCCCCGACCACAATTCAATTGGATGATGCGCATGCAACCCATCAATCAATTGTTACACGCGACCTCGTTCTTACAACCGCCTTCTTGTATTCCGGACATTCGCTACTAATCACACTGTGTTTAACATGCTCCCTCTTCGCTGACCTACAATTCATGCACACCTCATCATTCTTACAATCTACGTAAGAGTGCCCACTCTTACCACACCTACGGCATAAATTCTCTTTCTCCTTACATTCCTTCGCCACGTGCCCATACGCGAAACAACGGTAGCACCTTAGCACGATGTCAATCTCGCGGACCCGGCAGCAGTGCCATCCCAGGTACAGTTTACCCTCCTGAAGCATAGCGTCCCTCATCTTAAGTGATACCTCTAAGACATATGTACCCTTCGGAGAAACCGACACAACCCGCATGCGCGCTTTATACTCCTCCTCCCCAATCTTTCCTACCAAATTCTTCTCAAATATATCCCTCATGACCTCTTCCCGACTTAAGGTAGACGGAACGTCGTAAATGGCTACCTTTGGTCCGACCTTACGGGGATCCTCCAACTTCAGTCCCTTCTCCCTAAATGTCGCACATTTACGAATATCGTCGAGGTCTCCCTGAGACGCTGCCTCAATAGCTACCCCATTCCTAACCCTCCTTACCGCGCTAACTTTGACGTGTGCCACCGCCTTCGCCACACATTCCACTCGGCTCTTTACCTCGTCGGCTGCCAGTGGCTCATCAGAGCTAGACCGCACGATAACAGAATAGCTCGTATTCTTAGGTCTCGTGTCCTTGACCATCGGGGGGCTCACCGTCTTTTTTGCCGAACTTTTGCCCGGTTGGCTCAAAGCTGGCCACTCACGCCCGTCTAACCCACTAGCCTCCCGCTCATACGACCTAACCACATCCTTCAGCCTATCCTGCTCAACCAGCCTGCCTCTGATGTGTTCCGATTCCATCACCATAGACATAAATACTGTCTCTACTAAGCGCGACCGTCTTTGTAGCTCTAGAATGCTCTCCTTGCTTACTTGTTTCGAAATACTTCCTAGGAAGTCATAGAAACCGTCCCATGCTGTCCGGAACTCAGCAACATAGTCCGCCGTTGTAGCGCTATCCACCCTCTTCCTCTTACTTGGCTGACCGGAGCTTCCGTCGCCATACTCACGACCTCAACGTCACCTGTCAGCGACATCCCAACTACTAGCCCTAGCGGGCACTTACTAAACGATTGACTATCAGCGCCACCTGTCGGTAAGTCGTTAAAATAGCCACCTACTGAAACTAGGCGCAACTAACGCCACCTATCGGGCAGTAGCCTAACCAAAGCCACCTATCGGAGGTTTACGAACTACCGGCTTAGACCGGCTTATGCCGGCGAGCGAACCTCATGGAAGGCAAATACAAAAACTAGATACGTAGAGAGGCTACCAGAAAATATATATCATGTATAAATCCCCCAAAAAAGACTAATAAAAAAAGACTCTACCAAGTCAAAGACAAGGCAGAGTCTAATTACAAAAGAAAAAAACCTAAAAACAAACTTACCCCGGTTTCCCGGCGATCCGGCGGGACACAGACACACATCCACTCAGCAACACTCACCACGTGTAAAAATGTCACTTCACCACTCCAGAAAACCCGGAAGAGTCTTGAAAAAGACTTTTTTTAAAAACGTGAAACTCGACCTTGAGGCAAAAGAAACGTACAAGTACACAGCAGCGCGCTAGCACGTCCGTTCAGCTCGACAGTCACGACACGAATCCACACGGCCTGGACAATGAAAACTCAGCCACCCTATATATAAGTTACATCACCATCCAAAGCCGAATCCTGCATAGGTTGCAGATCTCACGCCGCAACCCTACACTCCTTTATACAAATGTTATATAAGCATGTTAAACTTAGTTTTTAGTTAGTCTTGTTGTATTCACTTAGAATTGTAGCATCTAACAGATGCATTTGTAATAAATAAATTTTTTAAAAACTCAACGGCAATCTTTGAAATTATAAGTGGCGCAGTCGGTAGGATTGCCGTTACGATATTAGCGAATATAATATCGGTTCACTTCGTGATTTATTCGGCAAAACCATCATTTTCGTCGTTGAACAATTGTGCCAGCCCGAGCCCAGCTGAGAGGACATCAGCAGTCGTTCCAGCCGCTGAACGGACATCAGCAGCACCAGGACCAGACGAGAGGGCAGAGCGATCCTCACGACAACAACTTGCTACAGAGGACCAATGTACTGGATTCTACTGTAAGTACATGTCGCTGAGAGGCACTATTATTTATTCTAGTAACGAAAGTTCTGGAAATTCAAGTGATTCTGACTCCGATCTTGAAATTCAAGGTCGTATTCCAAAGTTTACCCCAACACAAAATATTTTAAGACAACCAGTCTTAAACACACAAAGACCAAAAATGGCAGAACTACGTAAAGAATATTTAGACATGGTACCAGAGTTTCACGGCCAACGTGAACTCCTACCACGATTTATTGAAATAGCAGAAAAATTAGTCACTAAATTCTTTAATCAACAAAATCCAAATGATTTTCAGAATGAATATCTGATGCTTAGTATCTATTCAAAAATAAAAGGCGAAGCCGCCATTAACGTTGCTGCATGTTCAATAAGAACTTGGAGTGACTTAAAAAATGCGCTCATCAATACATACGCAGATAAGCGCGATCTTTGTACACTAAATATAGAACTCACCGAGACCAAACAGAGACAAAACGAATCAGTTTTCGATTATCATAATAGAGTGTTACACCTACTAAATCACATTAATTCCTATATTGTTACTCAAAAACCCGAAGCCGAACAGGCAGCATTAACAAAATATTTTAAAGACTATGCTCTCAGGATTTTATTAAGAGGATTACGAGAACCCATAGGCCAGTTAATGCGTACAAAAGATCCTAAAGATCTAAATATGGCTTTGAATATGCTCACCAACGATTTCCAACATGAGAAACCAATTTTTTCGCCCAAAACACAGACAGTGACTAAACCAAATAATAATATTCAAAATTTTGCACAAAAACAACAACCTCACCACAATACTAATAATTATCAAAGAAACTTAACACCTAATTCATTCCCTAAAATAACCTATCAATCACGACCGCAACCAAATTTTAATCAGTCACTTAACAGACCCACATATTCGCAAAATAAACCCGTAAATAATCAAAGATACGAACCAACGCCTATGAGTATAAGTACCAGGAACTCAAGCCAGTTTCGACCAGGGCCGTCTCATAATTTTTCTAAAACCACCGCAAGAAACGAATTATTTAATATCGACGACAACGAACCCGAAATCTATCAAGAACCTAACGAACAAAATTATGATTACTCGGAAGAAGCCCCTGAACAAAATTTTGAAAATAATTTTTTAGAAGACAGAGCCTCGGAGACGGAACAAGATATTTACGAAATCTCGAGCTAATGAATTTAACAAACCAAAGTAAACTGCCATATATTGTACTACCCGAACACAACCTTAAAGTATTAATAGATACCGGGAGTACAAGATCCTTTATTAATCCCAACATTGCATACAAATATTATAAAAACTCGATTATCACAGACCCATTTAAAATATCCACCGCACATGGTACATCTATCGAAAAACACAGCACATATGTGCCAATTTCAAAATTATTTAATGTTCCTAAAAATGTTAGTTTAAAATATCACATTTTTAATTTCCATAAAGAATTCGACTTGTTACTCGGCCTAGACAATCTCAAAATACTAAAAGTAATAATCGACCTAAATCAAAATTTAATTATAACTCCGACATGCAAAATCAAAATGTATCATAAACATATTGCCAATAAAATTAATGCAAATAATATTTCATCAGATAACGCTATAATAATTGCACCAAAATCAGAAAAAATTGTTAAACTACGAGTTTCACAAAAACACGGGACTATCGTGATACCTGAACACCACACCGATAAAATTATCATTCCAGAATGCGTAACGTCAGCAGAAAACTATCAAGCGTTCTGTACTATCACTAACGTTACAAATAAAGAAATCACTTTTAAACAAAATAAACCATTTATAGTAGAAAAAATCGAAAACTACGAAATGAATACTTGTCCAAATTTGAATTTTATTAATTCGGAAAAAATTAAATTCGATATTTCAAAAATACGTACAGAACATATGAATGATGAAGAGAGATCAGAAATTTCCAAATTAATTCAAAATTATTCACAAATATTTCATCTAGATAACACGCCACTAACTTTCACAAATCAGATCAAACACGATATAAAAACAAAAGATGAAGTTCCCATTTATACCAAGTCGTATAAATATCCGGAGATTCATAAAGCTGAAGTTCGCATTCAAACACAAAAAATGCTGGATCAAGGTATTATCAGACCATCTTGCTCGCCTTGGTCATCACCCATTTGGATTGTACCCAAAAAAATTGATGCCTCGGGACAAAAAAAATGGCGAATAGTTATCGACTACAGAAAGCTCAATGACAAAACTATAGATGACAAATACCCCCTACCAAATATCAGTGACCTACTTGACAAACTCGGACGTTGCCACTATTTTTCAACACTAGATTTGGCTTCCGGTTTTCACCAAATAGAAATGGACGAAAACGACATACAGAAAACCGCGTTTAACACCGAGGACGGACATTACGAGTTTACCCGTATGCCATTCGGACTCAAAAACGCCCCCGCGACATTCCAACGCGTGATGGACAACGTTTTACGAGGACTAAACAATGACAAATGCTTGGTATATCTGGACGACATAATCATTTTTAGCACTAGCCTTCAGGAACACATTAATAATTTGCAATTAGTATTCGACAGATTAGAAAAATCTAATTTCAAAATTCAATTGGATAAATGCGAATTTTTGCGGAAAGAAGTATCCTATTTAGGCCATATAGTAACTGCGGACGGTGTTAAACCAAACCCAGACAAAATTACCGCGATTCAAAATTACCCTATTCCAAAAACTACAAAACAAATAAAAGGATTTTTAGGATTATTGGGATACTATAGAAAATTCATTCAGGACTTTGCCAAAATTACTAAACCATTCACAAAATGTTTGAAAAAAGATGCTCTTATAGACATAAACGATCCAGAATATATTAAATGCTTTGAGACCTGTAAAAACTTGTTAACTAACGAGCCACTCTTACAATACCCGGACTTTACTAAACCATTTAATCTTACTTGTGATGCCAGCGACCTAGCGATAGGTGCTGTCCTATCTCAAGGCAGCATAGGCAACGACCTGCCCGTTGCTTACGCCAGCAGAACTCTCAATGACACGGAATGCAACTATTCTACTATAGAAAAAGAGTTGTTATCCATTATATGGGCAACTCAATATTTTCGACCCTACTTATTTGGCCGCAAATTTAAAATATACACAGACCATAAACCCCTGCAATGGTTATTTTCCCTAAAACAGTGCAGCCAAAAGTTAATTAGATGGAGACTGAAGCTTGAAGAATTCGATTATGAAATCATATACAAAAAGGGCAAATTGAATACCAATGCCGACGCCTTAAGCCGCATTCCCCAAAATCAAAGTGACAAAATTATTATAGAAAACCTCACAGATCCTTTAGCATTGTATCAAAATTATTTGAACACCAAAATTAATAAAGATAACCAAAATAACAATTACAATAATAATATTTTTGAAGTAGAAGGCGATTTATTCGACGCACCGCGCACAAGCAGCCTAGCACATTGCGTTAGTCGAGATTTGCATATGTCAGTAGGTATTGCAAGAGAATTCAAAAATAAGTTTAATCATGTCGAGAATTTACGTAAACAAAATCCCAAGCTTCACTCTTTAGTCTATTTAAAAGATAAATTTCGTTATATTATATACCTCATAACTAAAGAACGTTACTTTAATACTCCCACAGAACAAGACTTATTCTACACACTTCTAAATTTTAAAAATTTTTGTTTGAAAAATAACATAAAAGATTTGAGTATACCCAAAATTGCATGCGGATTAGACAGACAAGACTGGACAGTCGTCAAAAATATGTTACAATTCATTTTTAACGATACAGATATACTTATTACAGTTTTTAAACATGCAAATAAACCACCTACCCTCGACCTAAACATAAACGACTCAAACAAAATAGACGATCTTACAAAATATATTGAGCAATTCCATAAAGATCTAGACAACCGTATAAAAGAAATCAATAGCCAATCTCTCATAGTAGAAATCGGCGACAGAGAAAACGATAATCACAGCGAAAGCGATGTCACGGTACACACTAGTCACGAAAATCCTATCATAGGCATCCCCATCGTCGATTATCCAGTTAATTACGGTCAGAACCAAATATTTATATCAGAAGTAGAACATAGTCCTACTAGTCCCAAACTAACAAAAATTCACGATAAAAAGCAAAAAATCTTTATACAATTTTCAAAAAACAATTACGAAAAAGAAATGATAAACTTCATAAAAGAATTCATCGTCCCCAATGTGAAATATCACATATATTTCGAAAACGACCTCTACATAAAACTCACTAACGTTTTACAAAATTACTTTAAAAATTCGAAAATAAATATGATAAAATGTACTAAAAAATTAATCGACGTAGTCAATGAAGACGAAATTATCCAGCTGATTACTAACTACCACGAGAGTAAAACCAATCACCGTGGAATAGATGACACTTTAGCTCGAATCAAAGTAAAATATTACTGGCCTAACCAGGAAAAATCTGTACAATCCTTTATAAATCGCTGTGAAATCTGCCAAGTGACCAAGTACGACCGAAATCCGTTAAATTTAAAATTTAATATAACTCCTACTGCCACAAAACCATTCGAAATTTTGCATGTGGACAGTATTACATTAGAAAGCGCAAAATTCTTAACAATAGTAGACTCCTTCTCTAAATACGCCCAAGCATATAAGTTAAATTCAGCTCAAGGTATCGAAATTGTTAACAATCTAATAAAATTCTTTACACACCATGGTATTCCAAATTCTATCATTTCGGACAACGGATTAGAATTCAAAAACTCTTTAGTGCAAGAACTTTTGGATACACAAAATTAAAATACATTACATTAGTTCACAACATCCGGAATCAAACGGTATCGTTGAAAGATTCCATTCAACCTTAATAGAGCATATAAGACTATTTAATAACCAAGAAAATTATAAAAAAGATCCCATCGAATCTAAAGTCAATTATGCGTTATTGGCATACAATAACACGATTCATACGTCCACTAAATTAAAACCATGCGATATAATTACCGGTCACTTAGAAACCGACTCCCCATTCACTTTGGATATAGAAAAACAAATATTAAATGATTACATTTCGAATCACAAAACCAAAATGAAATTATTGTATCAAAATTTAAACGAAAAATTACAACAAACAAAAGACAAAGTTATTAGCAAAATGAACGATTCGCGAGAAGACCTACCCCATATCCCTGAACAGATTTATATTAAAAACCGGCAGAAACAACAAAAAACCAGAAATAAGTACAAAAACGAAACGGTCAAATCAACTAACCCTAACTTGAAAACCGCAAAAATTAAAACAAGACACGGTAATACTGCGGAAAATATACAGTTGTCTAATATCAAAAGACCAAGAAAAATATCTTACAAATTTAAAACAATTCCAGGTTGTTCGGGATCTGCTATGGATCCGAAATAATAGATCTAACTCAAAATCAAGGAATCATGCCGATTAATTTAGGAGCAGCCAAATTGCAAAAATCCCAACATACATTTGTGCACTTTTATAACCTAAATCCGATCTTCAATGAACTAGAAAATTTAGACAATCAGTACAAATTATTGAAATTAAACATTGCCAATAAAACAAAATTCCACATTGACCTCGAAAATAACGATAAAATCTTGGAGCACGTGCGAAAGAACATCGCTGAGAAATTAAATCACATAATAACCTATTCAAAGGTGCGATCTAAACGTGGCTTAGTTGATGGATTGGGAAGTATATTCAAACAAATTACTGGAGTTTTGGACGCAGAAGATGGTAAAAGATTTAATAAAATACTAAAGCATGTCCAGGAAAATCAACAATCCTTCCAAAATCAGTTAAAATTGCAATACTCTATTAATATCGAAATGATTAAGAAATTTAACAAAACAGTTGAAAATATTAGACACAATGAAGAAGTACTAAAATCCAAAATTGAAAACTTGAATAAACTATTGAAATTATCAACAAGCAATGAAATTTTACTCGTAAAAGACCTATACAATCAATTAAGTATTCTTTACAGTTCACTTTTAAGCACCTTACAAGACATTGAGAACTCGATAACATTCTGTAAAACAAAAACCATGCACCCATCAATTATGAACCCAAGTCAACTTATACAAGAGTTACAAAAAATTTCCAATCATTATGGAAAGCAATTGCCTTTCGAACCGAAATTAGAAAATCTTTTGGATTTTGAAGAAGTATTAACTATAAATTGCAAAGTCGAGCAAAATCAAATAAGCTGTTTCATTTCAATACCCATAAATTTCGAAAAGGATTACGAGTTATATTACTTACAATCATTGCCCACCAAACAAGGATCAGATTATTTTACTATAATACCAAACACGAAATATTTTCTAAAATCTTCCGATGAAATTAAGCCTCTGAGCGACGTGTGCTCAAAAAGTAGAGTATACCAATGTAAAAACCAGTACCATCCGCACTTCAACCCCTCGTGCGAGGAAGAAATCCTCTTACAAAGAAACCTAAGCCGATGCCGTTACACCAAGCTGCAAGTTACCAACCACGTAGAACTCATCCCAGAAATCAACCAATATTTGGCAATATTCCCAGTGGAAGAACAAATTAATCTAAAGTGCCCCGATAAAACGAATCTCAAAGCCCTCACAGGTGTCTACCTCATTAAAGAAAACAATTGTGAAATATTGTTCAAAAACAAAAGACTAACATATTTAGACCAAACCTACGGACAACCTGTATTACTACCAAAATTAAACCTCAGTCTTCGTGAACGTGAAATACCCAACTTAACAATAAAACTAAAGACTATAAAGCTCGAAGACATTCCAATCAAACCACCAGTAGAAATATTTCAAGTACCAGTAATTAATCACGTGCCAAGTGTATGGACTGTAATATTGTATTGTGCTATAATAATGACAATAATTTACTTTGTTTGGACTAAGTTAAAACCAAGGTGTGTCAGAACAACCCTAGAGAACCAGCCAGGCCAACCCCAAGAACTTCGACTTCCAGGGGGAGCTTCATTCTGAGGATGGAGGAGTTACATCACCATCCAAAGCCGAATCCTGCATAGGTTGCAGATCTCACGCCGCAACCCTACACTACTTTATACAAATGTTATATAAGCATGTTAAACTTAGTTTTTAGTTAGTCTTGTTGTATTCACTTAGAATTGTAGCACCTAACAGATGCATTTGTAATAAATAAATTTTTAAAAAACTCAACGGCAATCTTTGAAATTATAAGTTATATATATATATATATATATATATATATATATATATATATATATATATATATATATATATATATATACAGGGTGAATAGTGAAAACCTTGACATATGGAAATAACATGGGAAAACAGTTTTTTGCTGTTTCCATCTGTCCCGCTAAATAAAATCGGATGTATATGGTATCGTTAGTTAGATTACTTAATTTTGCATCTAATAAAACCAAATGTTGTGTAATATGGCCTTTTCTAACTGAAATATATGATAAAATAAATTGTATTTTGAAGGTTATTCTTCTTATTTTCGAATAAGAAACGTCAAAAACAAAATGTTCCATAGCCGAGTGGACACGAGGGCTGATCCATAACATAAATAATCTACAAGACTTGGTATATGTATATATATATATATATATATATATATATATATATATATATATATATATATATAGGTGTACTGGAAATATTGACGGGCTGGAGCTAACTGACTTGACTTGAGATTGACTTGGAGACTGGGGTTTGTTATAAACATATCTACAAGGACAGGAGAGACCTAAACTATCACAAATATATATTATTATTAGGAAAAATACTTATAACTAGATAATATACACATCATTCTCTTTACCCAGGTTTCAAATTGTGCAAAATTTTATTCCTTCTACGTATGGTTTCTGTGCTTTGTTTTATCTCAATTCTTGTAAGAAATAAATATTACTGTTTAATTAAAAATATAATATTTTCTCATTCATTTAATAAATTATTAATACATTGAAAATTTATTTTACTAAACATGAAACATTTTATACCTATTTTAGCAATGTACTTAAATTATATAAGACAAGGATTTAAAGTAATTTACTTTATTTATAATATTATTTTATTGATTTTGAATTATCTACATTAAAGTTTAATATTTTATTAATTACAAATTTAAAATGTTTAAATTTGACGTTTCTTTGCTCTTCAGCGTCATCTATTAACAGCAATAAGAACTATTTAATGCCAATATAAAATTAAAAATAACTAAACCAACAAATTAATGTAGAAGTGAACAAACATTCCCTGTATTCAAGACTTAGATCAAAAATTGTTAGCAAAATGCATAAGATTGTATACGAGCAAGATTACAGGCGCGTAAGGAACTTCTATTTGAAGGCTACATATGCGGTGTTGAAAAATACAGAAGTCAATGTTTGAAGAAGTTCATATAATATTATATTGTATTTTGAAGATTCGACCAGTGCATAATTCAATGCCTAAGCAGGGCAGTGTAAAATTATTTGAATGTTTCATGCACTCCCCTAAAAAATATTAATTCCGTTCACTTTACTTTAAATAGAAGTGAATTGAAAATAATGTCCAAAAAATACATTTAATTTACGCGAAAATTTTGTTCGGATTTTGGTTTTGTGGCGTTTGATTTCCAACTTACCAATTAATTCTAACTTTTCGTTTGAATGTACACTAGAAATTCACTCTTTAAAATAAAATTCTGATTGCCATCTATAGTAAACTTTGAGTATTAAGTAATTGAACCAGGCAAAGCTATTCAGAATAGTTTTACTTGTTGCACGTGAATATTATTTGTTGGTTATTTAAAAATCACACTGTTACTATTATTACAAATTTCTACATATATCTTGCGTACAAATTATAAAATACACATAGTATAATGGATTTGTGTTTTATGTGCACGGAGGACTACCACTGCGTCCCTGTGGACGACAGAATAGTGTCCGAAGTGGAGTATCTTATACCAGAAATAGTAAGTGAAATTAAACTTTACTTATTGTGAATAAGAAATAATTGTACATATCGCCGTTGTGTATTGTTTTTATGTTATTAATAAGTGAGGTTAGGTTAAGAGCCGATATGACCATGTCATACAATCGACAAGTCGCTTGACCGACAATATTATACAGTAGTTTTTGACGAGTTCTCTTATTTAATTTTATTAATATTATTTATCTCTGTATTTACGTACGTATTCTTAATGAACAATTGAAATTCTAAATTATTTTATAATACAATATTCTTAAAATTAATATGTATTTACTTTTGTTAAGTTCTTCCTAAATACAGTTTTCTCTCCATTTATATTATTTTTTGAGTTCTGCTTCCACTGTGATTACATTATTTGCTTTCGTTTTGAAATATTATTTTTGTCTTTCGTATAAAAAATTATCAACCAGTCTTAAAATACTATTTTCTTTATTGTATATACCGAACAATGTTATATCCAGTGCTCGTACATTACTATTACCACTGTTACAGCAATTATTCTTCAGAACGAGAGATATAATTTTTATTTTTCTATTTTCCATATTAATAACAAAAGGTTGATTTACAGTCTGAAATTTGGTGAAAATCCAGTTATGAAATTTAGGCCTCTGAACTTGAAATTTATGTGCTAGTTCCATCTATGTTTCAAGGCATGAAACTTTCATCAGCTGTTAATTGTTAAAATATGTTTGATGGGTTAAATTTGTATATGTTTGGTTTATTGTATTTCCCGCTCGATTTTGACGTCATACTTTCGGAGTCTATCCGGGAGAGCCACTTCCTAGAGATGGCAGCACTACTGACTGACTGATAGGGAAAAAATTGTATTTTACATAAGTGCTAGTGTTATTTTGATTCTTTGTTTTAAAGATATTTTCTTATTTTTAATTCGAATTAAATTTGTTTATCGCAATTTCAGATATATACGCTTATTTAGATGATTTATTTTGCGGTCTATGGTCGAAGTAGAAGCAGATTATAAAAATAAAATAAGATTCACAATTGCGGTTATCTGTTTGTTAACTACTTATTTAATTATTTTTAACTGTACATATTATTTTATGCGATTACAAGGCAGATAAATGGAATAATATAGAAATAATTGAGCTGTGTCTTCAAATATCTAATTTGAATCAATCGTAATAACATTAAATACAATTGTCACTTCCGAGAAATGTGTATGCATCTGTAAAGCAGATGGAGAGTAGTGCAAGCAATCGTTGTTTTGTTATTACCTATATTTATTTATTTTTTATATAAATTCAACATGACAAATAAAAAAAATATATATTTCATAATACATGTAAATTACTTATTTTTTTTAATGTTACAAATTTTATTCGATAGGTTCATAAATATAAACAAGTACATAATGTTCTTTGTTTTGCACGTCTTTCTCCTGATGTGGCTCAATGTCTGCTATTTTTACCGTTTCTTCTTCTCTAACTTTCCTACAAACAATTCATAATAAATGTATAATATTAAAGAATACTAATTATTACTTACATGTAACGTCTCTCTATTTTTTTCTCTGTACAGAGGTTCCGTCTGAATTTTCTTTGCGGTAATTTATGGCTGATATGTGCTTTCCGATATTTAATGCGATATTCCACTTATTTTTTAATGTTTCTCTTTTTGGGAAATAATGAACAATATCTCTTGGACTTGCTGGTCATTTTTGGTTGTTGTTTACTTATAACCCTATGTAACAGTACAATGTTTTCCCTACGTCTTAGATGTTTTATTTTGCCACCAGATGTCAGACACTTTGTTGGCTCTTGCCAATATAAAAAATTGATTTTAAAGCGATAGTAAATAATCAAACACAAAGTAATAACTTAAAAAGGCTTATCTGGAGTTGGTGGAATCCGAAGAAACAGAACGTCGGAGGCTCTCGGCCAGACAGCGGCCAGATCAGTAGCGTCACACGCGCTGCTTGACTTGGGATCGGAACTTCCGTTATCTTCGGTTCCGTTGGAGAATAATTGTCCCCACAATTATATTCTCGTATTTTGTTGTTACTATAAAGGGCAAACAACCCAAAGTAATAAGCCTACAAAAGGTTGTAGTTGAGTATTGGTGGTGAGGGTATGCACGCCACTAATTAATATGAAGATGGAAAATTACGAAGTATTTCTTTAAACTGATATGAAAACAACAACAATGAAACAGAAAATTGTATGCACAATTACCGAGATAACTCACTGTGTATATCTTTCAATATAAAATCTCAGGAAGGAGGATTTAAGAAATGCGACCGAGATGGGTTTTGCATATGGCGGATAGTGATTCGTCATTTCCGTCCAAAAAAAATATGGGATACAACAAACTTAAAAATGCTCTAAATTGTGTAGTCATAATTTACAATATGATAAATATAATTGTGAAACACAAAAAGTAAGAAGTAAAATATTTACATACAGAAAATAAAGTAAAAACAAAAATTGAATATTTTATTGTCTTTTAAACAATATAATTATAATTGTTGAAATAATTATAATACGTAATAAGTACATATAACAGTTTCCATTGACTTTTATTTAAATAAAATAAGGTTTATGAACAGTAGAAATGTAAATTCTGACCCATTATTTAAAACTACTATGATATGACAATGAAATTATCTCTTGACATTTAAGTTACACGACGGGGTTCATTCTCATTTGGCAATATGTAATATAATTCATAATATGTATATCAACGTGAAGAAGACACAAGTGGTGTCGAAACGTTGGCTTTATAGAATCGGTTTGTTTTATTTTCATACAGGCTATTTGAAACTCCGAAATATACAGGAAAAAGAGAAAAACAATTGATGTACAATTGGACGCATCTATTAGCGAATAATATTTGTAGAAATATTATAAAATATGATATTATTTCTAATTTTCTTATATTTATATCTCGCTATATACAGTATGACCAATGATTTAAGCATGGAGATTTGAAGAACTATGAGAGTAACAAAGTCGGTTAAATTAGACAAAATTTGCCTTATTTAGGGGTCATTTTATATGTTTTTGCTTTACCCAAATTGCATAGGGGACTAGATATGATCAAAAAATGTAAATTTATCAATTTTCTGTTTTGGCTTATAACTTTTTTATTTTAATACGAATTCACTGCAGTCCTCCAAAGTTTTATTTCTCATACAGATTTCGATAAATTGATACCAACTTTCAATTTTCATATGTACCTAAAAGTAGGCTGTGAGACCGTAAGAGAAGTCAAGAATATTGATATTTTACTCTATATTTCTATATCCATTTAGCTATCACTATCCGAAATACTAGAATAAAATTATCTTCTTGCTTGCTACATTTTATGAGTATATTATGAGAATAGATTTTACATTTCAGACAATCATCAAGTTGGGTATTCCACTGCGCATCTGTTCCGTGTGTGAGGGGGCCCTCGACGCCTTCAGCAAATTCAAACATTCCAGTCTGGAGAGCAGCCGGCGCCTAGAGAGCAGCATCAGGGCCCGCGGGGCCCCGGGGCCCCCGCTACACACAGGCAGGGCCCCCGTTGTGGGCCACAATGACACATCTGGTACCCAACCCGATAAGATAGGAGAGATGTCTATTATGGAAGAACCTGTAGAGGAAACATGGCCGGAGTGTCACCCGCACATAAACAGCGCATCTCTAAACCCTGTCCTGCGGGTACACAGGACATCTCCAGACACATACAGGGCTCTTCCCAATCCATTCGTTCTGCTGGAAAGTATATTGCCAAAGAATAAATTGCATAAAAGCAGAATGTCTGTAAACTATTTCAAGCTGTCTTACAAGTTGATCATAAAACATATCACGAGGCTATCAAATCTGGTCATCTTTTTGTCGGATATGATCACTGTTCAGTATATGATGCTATCGACTTACGTCGGTGTTACAATTGTTGTGGTTTTCATCATTTAGCTTCCCAATGCACCAAAAAAAGCCCCACCTGCCCTAAATGTGCGGAATCTCATACCCTAGACAAATGTACTTCAACATCTTTGAAATGTGTAAATTGTTCACAAATTATAGGTAATCAAAATATCAGTATATCTGTTGATCACGCAGTATGGGACAATAATTGTCATGTGTATAATCAAAATCTCAACAAATTCAAACAATCTATACTGGGAGATTTGTAGCAATCACAGTATTCTAGCAGCAATTCTTCAACTTCCAACAAAACCAATGATTTCTTCAAGTGCTATTACCAAAATGTTAGAGGACTTAATACTAAATGTACCGACCTTTTTCTAGGATCCCTTACTCTGCCACAGTACCAGCTTTTTGCTCTCACTGAAACCTGGTGTCACGATGGCATACAAAATTCCGAATTATTCGATCCTAATTATTTCAATGTTCTTAGGACTGACCGTAATTTCGATCAATCACATAGAACTAGGGGAGGAGGCGTTCTTATTGCATTGAGAAATAATCTCATAGCTTCTAAGGTTCATGTAATATCTCAATGTAGTAAACTTAACGACATCCCAAGCATTGATATTCTTTTGATTAAGGTTAACTTTGACCATTCCGTGTTGTATTTTATGAACGTTTATATACCACCATCCTGTACAATACACGACTACGAAATTCTCTTCGAATCAATCTCGGCTCTACATTTTCTTCATAACGCGAACCTAATTATCTTTGGTGATTTCAACATTCCAAATTATATTAAGTGTCATAACAATACCTCTGTCTGTCCATTTTATACTTCTATTACCAACTTCATGAATTTTTTAAACTTGAAACAATTTAATTTTGTATGCAATAAGGATGGTAGAACCTTGGATCTCGTCCTTAGCAATATTGACTGTCTTGTTTCACATAATGTGGATTGTATTCTTAAAGAAGATATATATCATCCTCCCTTGTCAATTCAAATTGCTACGAGAATCAAATCAGATAAATTCAAGGCTATCAGTAACACAGGTTACAATTTCAGAAAGGCAAATTTTCCTCTACTATACAATGATCTCTCTAAAATCAACTGGGATTCCTTATTGGATTTCGATGACATAAGTTCTGCTTTAGAAGTATTCTACACTACTTTGTACGAAGTTTTTAACAAAAGCATTCCACAGAAACGTAAATGTACTAATTCATATCCAGCCTGGTATACAGGTTCTATTATCCATAAAGTGAAGCAAAAGTATAAGGCCTGGCAAAAATATAAACGGACACAAAATACATCAGACAAACTCCATTTCATTGCTTTGCGAAACGATATCAAACATGATGTTAAGGTGGCCTATTTTGAATATTGTTCTAAAATGCAGCTTAAACTCAACTCTGATCCTAAAGCATTCTGGTCATTCGTTAATAACAAACGCAATACATCTTCTTTACCATCTATATTTTCTTATAACAACATCAATATTACTGATCCTCAGATTATTGTTGATAGTTTTGCTGAATATTTTGCTAGTTCGTTTGATGATGACGTACACAACACTAATGATTTAGCCAATATAGTTAGTACCTGTACTTCTTTGATAATTAACTCTATCTCGGAATGTGACGTTAAACAAGCTATCTTAAAATTAAAGAACAAATGTACAATGGGCCCTGATATGATTCCTTCGTTCCTCATAAAAGACTGTTTTTTAATTTTCCTTAAGCCTCTAACTATATTATTTAACCTCATACTAAAAAATTCTACTTTCCCAGAAACATGGAAAATATCCCGGGTTACTCCAGTACACAAGAAAGGTGATAAAAAAGATATTACAAATTATAGACCTATAACATTAATATCTAATTTTTCTAAAATTTTTGAGATCGTACTGCATTCTAAAATCTATGACCACGTCAGTAATTTAATATCTATCCAGCAACATGGATTTATGAAAAGTAGGTCTACAGTTACTAATCTTATGTGTAAGACTCAATTCATAACCGAATCCTTAGATCATCAAGGCCAAGTAGATGTTGTATATACAGATTTCTCTAAGGCCTTTGATAAATTAAATCATTCTATTCTACTTCAAAAACTGGAAATATTTGGTCTATCTACATCGTTAATAAAACTTATTTCATCTTATTTAAACAACAGATACCAGTATGTTAACATCCAAGGATATAATTCTAACTATTTCATGCAAAAATCAGGAGTGCCCCAAGGCTCTGTACTGGGACCTTTACTATTTAATATCTTTATCAACGATGTCACTTCACACATTGATGTTGAATATCTGTAATATGCAGACGATCTTAAACTTTATTGTACAATTTGCTCTCTCAATGATT
Source organism: Stenolophus ochropezus (assembly GCA_035578165.1). NCBI lineage: Eukaryota > Metazoa > Arthropoda > Insecta > Coleoptera > Carabidae > Stenolophus > Stenolophus ochropezus. Next base: position 9,269,902 of record JAQOWZ010000012.1, on the reverse strand, counting down.
GCGCAAATCTTCAGCTAAATTTAGAACGTCTTTTTAAATGGTGTATAAACAATAAACTACACTTAAATATATCTAAATGTCAAGTAATGTCATACACTAGAAAATTAGCACCGATCACCTACGCTTATTCTATTCATAATATCATCTTAGACAGACCATCGTTTATCACTGATCTGGGAGTCACTTTTGATCCGAAATTGAGCTTCACTAAACATATAGATCTAAAAACGTCAACAGCGTATAAAGTATTAGGATTTATTATACGCAATTCCGAAATGTTCAATAATTTAAATATCTTCAAGCTTTTGTTCGTATCTTTAGTTCGACCACATCTTGAATATTGTTCTGTAATTTGGAGTCCTCTATATCAAAACAACAAAGACTCAATTGAAAAAATTCAAAGAGTGTTTTTAAAATCAGCTACTTTTAGGTTGTCTGGTTCGTATCCGGTTAGAGGAGTTTCACAAAGTTTTCTTCTTCAGTCTTTTGACTTATGTTCCCTAGAGCATCGGCGTCATACTCATGCCATAATTTTATTATATAAAATAATTAATAATCACATAGATTGTCCATCAATTCTTAATAAAATATATTTTCATGTGCCAAGGCCCTCATCTAGGTATACTTGTACATTCTATACCGAAACTCCGAGATCCAACATGTTGCTGAAATCACCGGTCCATCAGATGATCAAGTCATTTACCATGGTTGACGACAAAGTCGATATCTTTCATAGTACCCTCAGAGAAATTCTAAATTTGTTAAATCTATGCTAAAGTATGTTTTCCCCTTACCCTGTAATTGGGCTTCGGCCTGTTGGGTACTGTACTAAATAATAATAATAATAATAATAATAATAATAATAACACTGCATTGCACACAGATATCTCCATTAAGGAAGAACAACTGGAAGAAACACCACAAGACCGACGACTTTATAATTATATAAAGGAAAACATATGCAAGGAAGAATATTCAGAAAGTAATAAAATTAATGATGATAAAATTAATGAAGGAGAACACAAGACAGAGGAGGAGAATTCAAGGGCGGACACACGGGAGGAAGTGTGGGAGAAGAGTTCCGCTGAGCCCGAAGAAATAGTTGTAAAAGAAAATGACAAAAATAATCAAATTGACACAAAGAAAAGTACCCTCTGTAATAAAAACTTTAAGAAAATACATAAAAGAGAACATCCAAGTAATATTAGTAACAAATTATTCATACGTAAAAATAATTTATCGCGTCGTAAGAAACAAGTACATAGGCGAATAAAATATTTACCGTGCATTCTATGTACAAAAACATTTATTTACATATACGATTTGAATAGACATATAGAGTTGCATAATGGAATTAAAAATATTCAGTGTTTTATTTGTAAAAAAAGGTTTTCTAAAAAGAATAATTTGAGACAACATTTAAATACTCATAATGGACAAAAAGACTTCTGCGGTAATACAAGCACTAAAAAATTTACGTCGGAAACTGAGTTAAAAAGCCACAGTACAGAACAAGAGAGCATCCGAGTAAACAAAGCGTGGCCGTGCTCTGTGTGTCATAAGATATTTAGATTTAAAAGACAATTGGATAGGCACATGAAAGTTCATTCTAAAAAGTATCGGTGTGAAATCTGCAGAAAATCGTTCACGCGGAAACGTGGTTTATTGAAGCACGTGAAAATACATTCTCGAATAAAGAACTTTCATTGTAATGTCTGTAGTAAGTCATTCAAACGTAAATGGTATTTACACGCCCATATCAGACTTCATTCCGGAATAAAAGACTATCAGTGCAATGTCTGTAGTAAATCATTTATGCAGAAGTGGGGTTTAAATATTCACATGAAAATCCATTTGGGAATAAAAGAACATAAATGCAATGTCTGTAGTAAATCATTTACGCAGAAGTCGCATTTAAATGCTCACATGAAAATCCATTTGGGAATAAGAGAACATAAATGCAATGTATGTTTTAAATCATATATGACGAATTCGAATTTAAAAACTCATATGAAAGTCCATTTGGGAATAAAAGAACATAAATGCAATGTCTGTTTTAAAACATTTACGAGGAAGACGCATTTAAATAGTCACATGAAAATTCATTTCGATGTAAAAGACCAACATTGTGATGTCTGTAATAAATCGTTCAAACACAAACATCATTTACAACGTCACATGAAAATTCATTTTAAAAAAAATCAAATCATAAAAACATAAGTATCGATTAATTACTCACATGAAACCTCATTCGATAAGTGAATATGTTACATAATTTAATGTTTAACAGAAAAGTCTTGTGGTTAATGTTAAAGCAGAGAAACACCCAGAAAGGAACCAGGGTGCCCGCTTACTGGTTACAGCACCGGGAATCTACCTCTTGTGTAAATCAATGTGAATAACAGGTACATTTATTTTTTATTTAACAATATTCATATTGATTATTATTTGTATTCTCCTTTCCTCGCTTAATAATCAGTTCGAACTCCTTTGGCATTAAATATATTAGTAGATTAAATATAAGTTATGTTAGGAATTATCAACCCATACTTTTATCACTTTATGTGGCATTTATTTTTTATTCTGATAAGAAACCTGTTGAGAATTTGTAGTAGTAGATTAAATTAAACAGCTTTTTATTTTATTTTTTTTTTATTTATTTATATATTTAGGAAGCCAACAGATTACCCAATTAAAGGCTTCCAAGAACTAACAAAACAATTTACATAGAGTATACCATCAAAGTGTTACAAATACAATTAGAAAATAATAAAAAAACATTCAAAGTTAAAGCACAGAAAGAATTACATAAAGAGAGATTTACAAATTTTTTTTTTTTTTAGTGCACCCTTAAATTGAATTAATGTTGAATTGAAGATGTCAATTTGACTGTATGAGTTGTTATATGTTGACATAATTCTATTTAAGGGTGAGTTTTTATAACTGTTTGTGTTACATTTAATGACATAAAACAGGTTCTTGTTTCGTATATTAACACAGGGAACATGGAAATTAATATAATCTACAATTCTAAAATTATCAATATGATTATTTAATACCTTGAACAAAAAAGTCATATCGTGATTGGTTCTTCTTTGCTCAAGTGATTCTAGATTAAAACGTAGTGTTAATTGATCATAGTTAAGTTCATTCAAAGAAAATTTATATTTTAATAAAGAAATAAATTTTCGTTGCACAGACTCTATTAGAGTTGTATTTGTATTGTATACTGGATTCCACACAAGAGAGGCATATTCAACTAATGGTCGAACTAAACAGTTATATAAAAGGATAAGAGACTCTTTATGGTTATATAATTTAGAGATTCTAAAAATGTAGCCTAAAGTTCTATAAGCTATTTTGACTATATTTAAAATATGTTCATTGAACAATAATTTGGAGTCATATAGCACACCTAAATCTCTAGTGTTTAACTTGCATTCCAAATGAATACCATTTAAACTATACGGGTAAGTGATGACATTTGTGTTTCTGGTGAATCTTATGAAATGACATTTATTAATGTTTAATGTTAAGTCGTTCAAGTCACAATAGTCCTGCAACCGTTCCAAATCTTCTTGAAGTTTTATGCAGTCGATAATTGAAGTTATAGGTTTCAAGATTTTTAGATCGTCAGCATATAGAAAATATTCGCAGTATTTAAAGCACTCCCCAATGGAATTAATGTATAAAATAAATAAAAGAGGGCCTAAATGTGATCCTTGGGGAACGCCTGAAGTTACTGCAATTTTTCTCGATTTAAAACCTTTGCAAGAAACTATTTGTGACCGATTTTTTATGTAAGATTCAACCCACCGTAATAAAGTGCCGTGAATACCACTGCTGTATAACTTTTTTAATAATTTTATGTGATTAACACGATCAAAAGCTTTCATAAAATCTGTATACACTACGTCAACCTGTATTCTTTTTTCCATTTGCCCACTAATAAATTCGGTGAATGGGACTAGATTATTAAGTACAGATTTTCTACTACAGAAACCTGCCTGTTGCGGTATTGTTAAGTTTTGTAGTTCAAATTTTATTTTGCTAGTCACTATTGATTCAAAAATTTTCCCAAACACCGAAAGTATTGATATTGTGCGATAGTTCTTGACGTCACTTTTGTCGCCGGATTTATGGATAGGAGTAACATATGAACATTTCCATAAATCAGGGAAAACTCCGCTATTTAGAGATTTGTTAAATATCAAGTGTAGAGAGACTAAATAATGAGCACAGGATTTTATAAATAATGGATGTATTAAGTCTGGACCACAACCTTTTTTGATATCTAAATTCAGTAGTGTATTTAAAATGTCATTCTCAGAAATAGCTACACAACTTATTGAAACGGTAGAATTATCAATAAAGTTTATATCGTTTGTGTCTGAACTTGCAGCGTCAGACGTAGTGTATACAGATTCGAAATATTGTGCGAAAAGGTTACAAATGTCGTCACCAGTATAAGCATTGTTTTTGTTAAAATGCATTGAATTTGGAATGCTGTTATCATTTCTAAGTTTTCTGGTGTGATTCCAGAAGTACATTACATTTGATTTAAGATTTGCCTCTAAGTAAGTAATATAATTTTTATAATCACTAGCTAACTTATTTTTAACTCTTTGTCGCAACATAGAAAATGTGTTGTAGGCAGAAATGTCACCGTATGCTTTCCACTTTTTATGAAATTTATTTTTTTCTCTTATGATTTTAAGTAAAGATTTTGAGAACCAGATGGGATATTTATTATTATATTTTTTGTAAGTGGGACAATAACAATCTAACAAGTAATATAAAATTTCATAAAATAATTTTACATTGTGATTAACGTCAGTATTTTTAAATTTTAAGTCCCAGTTAATAGCTGATAATTTATAAATCAAGTTCTCGTAATCACATTTCTTAAAGTTGTATTTAGGTTCATACTTGGTGTGAAGTGCCTTAAAATCATTAAGGAGAACATCAATTTCAAGAGCAGGGTGATAAGTGTCTAGAGTGCTAATTGGTAGTGTACAATGTGTTACTGTAATATCTGATATTCAAAAAATTAAATCAAGGATTTTGTTGAGGTGATTCCGAACGTTATTAAACTGTTTTAGGTTACACAAAGATACATTGTTTATAAAATTAATGTATAAGTCCGATCTACCCACATATTGAGCTTGTAGGCTACTATTATCAGTAGGTACCCAATCAAAATCGGGAAGATTGTAGTCTCCAACCACTAAAACGGTATTGTTGTCAGCCAAATGGAGGGAGATATCACTAATTTTATTAAAATGACTGTTGTAGATGTCTATATCAGATTTTGGGGGAATATAAACACAGCATAGATGTATTTTTTTGAAATTGGAGCTGGTTATGGTCACCCAAATGTCCTCTGCTGATGAGCACCACTCTAAATGAACCTGGGAGTAAAATTTCTTGGACACCAACACTAATACACCACCACCTTGTTTTGTTAGAGGATTGTCACGATCGCGTCTATATATACAGTAATTATTCAAATCACAAATTTCACTGTCAGACACGGTGTTGTTAAGCCAAGTCTCAGTTAGACACACCACATCGTAATCTCTAGAAGATAAGTTGTTGTACACGTTAGTTAGTTTGGTTTTTAAACCTCGGACATTTTGGTAATATACGCTTATCATTCAAGAACAGTGAACTTAGTAGGTATAGTGTACTGTGTTTAATTTATTTCATCTTGACAAAATCATTTTCGGAATTTATTAAAATGATTGGTGAATTATCCTGCTTACGTGCAAAAATTTTGCTATTGCGTACCCAAATGTATTTGAACTTTTTCTCACGTGCACATTCTTTAGTTCTAAAAAGAAGTGATTTGTTTTTAGGGCTAAGATGGTCATTCACAAAAATTTTGGATGTTTCTGCAAAATCAAGATGGCTTGAATTTAAATCTTTGTTTTGACGAGCCAATGCAATAAAATTATCACGTTTCAAGCGTGACACGAATCGTACGATGATTTGTTTTGGTTTATTCGCAATATGTTGGAAAGGTGAGACCCTGTGGATAGCATCAATATCGTTTTGGTAAGCGGACATTGAATGACGTTACCAAGATTGCAAATTATATCGATTAGATTTTCATTAGGTTTTTCGGGGACACCAGCTATCTCTAAATTGTTAGCCCTTGATCGTTGCTCCAGATCATCCACTTTAGCTCTTAAAGCTTCACATTCTGCTTGCAGAGGCTCAATCATTTTAATTTTTTCGGAGCAACTATCAATTTTCAATTGGAAGTCGTCGATTTTACTGCAGCAGTAATCCACCGATTTTTTGAGAGCAGCTAAGGTGTTGACCACATCAGACATAGTCGCATTGTCAAGAATCGGACCATCGGGGTTGGAAAGTTTTAAAGGTGAGCGAGCTTGACTTTTGCAATTATCGCAGATCCAGCATAGAAATTTACTGGTTGTCAAAAAATTTCTTTCTGCAACCGGAATTGAGAGACAGTTGATATGGTAGCCTTGTTGACAGGCGCCAGCACATGTTATAAACGACTCGTTCCTTTTTAGTTTATTTTTGCAAGTATTGCACGACCCTGCCATATTTAAGTAAATTTCTAACCTTGGAGAAACTAATTAACTTGTTGAGAGTTGATAAGTTCTTGTAAATATCAGAAAGAAATGAAACACTGAATATGTTACACTTTTTCGACTATAATTGCTCTAGATTATTAGATAATATAAAATAAACTTCACTGTACTCTGCGCGTAACATAAACACACAATTTGGTATAAAGTTCACTTTTTACCAATAAATTTTAACGAAAATTTTATTAAAAAATACGGGATGATAAAAAACACTTCTGCACTTTGAAAGCACTTTGAAATAATTAATAATAATTTTAATGCTGATAAGAGGAATTGACTGGCGAGCCTGTCACCGTGGAGATGAAAATATGTTTATCAAATTTTATAAACTTATAAATAAATCATATTTTTTACCTGGTGGTTTTTACTTACTTAATCCTTATCTACAATTTTCTCCGGCTTTTTCTATCTGTTGCTACTTTTCTTGTGTGTTCCTAATTTTCTCCTCGACCTCTGACGCTTGTTGTACTAACTAACTGTCAGGTTTACTGGGTCATCCTCTTTTTTTTCCTGTGTCTCTTGCTTCAATCACTTGTACTGTATAGGTGTTCAAGCCATCCTATTTTATCTAGTCTTCCATGCCCTTCTATACGAGGGTACCACCAAAAATTGCTGCAAACTACTAATAAAAAACAAAATTTTTCAAAACAATTTTTTTATTGTTTTTCTCAATACTCTCCTTTTAATTCAACATATTTACGCATTCGATAAAACCAATCTCTGAAACAATAAATATATTCGTTTGGGGACACCTGACAGATCAACTTTCCGTAGGATGCAACCGCATTATTTGCACTTTTATATCAAAAACCACGTATGTTATCCTTTAATTTAGGAAATGGCAAGCAATTACAAGATGCAAGGTCAGGACTGTACGGCGGGTGCTCTAGTAATTCCAGCTTAGACTCTGTTAAATAGGCTTTAGTTTGCGCAGCAGTATGTGGGGATGCATTGTCCTGGTGCAAGACTAGCTTACTTCCAGGCCCTTGTCAAATACCTGTGGCAAACAAATTGTTGTATACCAATTAGCAGTTACTGTTTTCCTATCTTCTAATGCAATATTGACAATAGCACCGGATTTTGAGAAAAAGAAGGCAATCATTTTTTACCAGTATTTCGAACACTTTTTACTTTGACAGGATTGGATTATTATAGAAAATATTCACGTGGAAAGTGAACTGAGTATAATTATTTCTCCGACAGTAGGTGGACTGGTATCTCGTAGAGCAGCTGAGATGGGTGTGGAACTGCGGCGGAAGTGTTAAAAGCTCTCGGCTACGTTGATGCTCTGTGAGTCCACGGCTGAATCGGATGTACGAGTCTTTTTCTCCAGCAGGAACTAATTCCCTAGCAGGACACAAGCCAGCACCAAGCAAAACAAAATCCAAGCAAAAGTAAAAGAAAGCACACACAAAATTGTTAAACTGGAAAAATCAATTAGTCAACAAACTAAATCTCAATATACTATAAAATACAAAAATCTTTACAAAGATTGAATTGACGTAAGCAGTGACAAGAAAAATAAGAAAAGGTAAGAAGAAATTAAAGGATGATATCGACGAGTCGAAAACCGACACTCGTTCCGGGTTCGGTGTAAAAATTCACTAAATTCAGTCTGGATACTCTCAACAAAACCAACATAACCTCAATATCAAAGGCTGACTAAACTTATGGTGCTATTCTGTATGTCCCTACAAGCACTGTAAGCTCTATAACCTTGATTTGTTATAGACTATAGACGAAATGCGATTCTGTATGCGTCTGTAACTGCTATAGTGTTATAGAATTTCTATAAGTCTTACGGCGACAAAATTCTGGCCATAACTCGTTATAGAGTTCTGTAATTCTAACCTAGAAAATATGAATATGAATAATCCCATACCTTTATTTATATATTTATTGATGGAAGAAAATGACCGAAGGCATGGTTTTAGTTATTAGTGTAAAATATTATATTTCTTATAAAAATTATTTTATGATAGGAATTACATGCGAATAGAACGAAGATTATTAAGGGATCAACAAAATCCTTTTGACATACCTGAAGATATTTTTTTAAATTATTATCGTTTAAGTAAACCATTAGTAACAGGGTTAATAAATAATTTGCAACGACATGTCTTTCCTCCATCGAGAATTACTGCTGTCCCGTTTCACTTGAAGGTAATATTTTAAAATCTCCGTAGAAATATACACTTGTTTCTAAGAAAATTTTAATAATTATTTTATTATAGTTTTTGGCAACGTTAAATTTTTTGGGTAATGGCTCTTATCAAACGTCAGTTGGAAATTCTTGTTGGGCTTGTTTAAGCCAACCCGTTATTAGTAGGGCTGTAAATGAAATATGTGTACTAATATCATCACATCTAATGCAAGAATGGATCGAATTCCCCACAACAATAATTACAAAAAATGCTGTGAAACATGGGTAAATATGAGAAAAAAATGTCATATATTTGGTAATGCAACATCGCTTTTCTAAGATTTTATAATAAATGGGGTTTTCGAGGAGTACTAGGAGCGATCGACGGAACTCATGTTGATATTATAGCTCCGCCAGTTACGGACGAAGATCATCCCCCGTTCGTGTATATAAACAGGAAAGGGAAACACTCGATTAATGTGATGCTTGTAATTTAAATAATTTAGTAAATATTAACGGTACAATATGCATATATTTTTAATTAGATTTCAGACTCTAATTGTCGCATCCTAGCTGTAAATGCCAGGTACCCAGGATCGGTACATGATTCCGCTATTTTTCAGATGTCTGATATTAGAAATTATTTAAGAACTGAATATGAAAACGGTGACAGAACTTCTCATTTAATTGGTATTTATAAAATACTCATTTTCTACATTTTGCTATAAATAATATTATTTACATAGGTGACAGCGGATATGCATTAGAACCATGGTTATTCACTCCATTTTTAAATTATGAAGACGAAAGTAATGAAGCATTATTTAATAATATGTTAAAATCTGCTAGAAATGTAATAGAGAGAACGAACGGAATATTAAAAGGAAGGTTTAGATGCCTTTCGCGACACAGGGTTTTAAACTACCACCCTGCTACCGCTGCCTACATTATTTACTCATGCTGTGTCTTACATAATATAGCTATTAAAGCAAAATTACAATGGAATGAAGAACTGAACGAATTAGATATAGAGGAAGAAATTATTAATGATGACAATGGAGAACCTGCAGGACTAGGTAAATTAAAATTACATCTACCACTGTCCCTATTACAGTACAATTTTACTTTATAGGCCGAAATATGAATCAAAATTTATTGACTCTGGGACGCCAAGCTAGAGCAGAGTTCATTGCTTCAAATTTTTAATTAGGCAAAAAACTTTTTTCATTCTTATTGAATCAGTGTAATTGTATGTAAAACATGCAAAAAAAAATATTCAGAGAAATATGTTTTATTTTTTTAACTCAGTTATAATATAATATCAATAATCCTAAAGTATACCTACTGATGCATAAGAACTTATTATGGCACAAAACAAAACTTATTACTTAAATACATAAGTAAATATTAAAAAAAAACTTTATGACAATATAAATAAAATAAATTAATTTTAACTTATAGTTTTGTTATTATTTAAATTAATTAAATACGAAATCTTTGTTTTCATATTTATATTTTGCTATATCGAATTCCAGTCGTTTAGATTGAAGCATTATTTTTTGTTCTTCAATTTCTTTGTACAAATCTCCGTATCGTGTCAAATTATTGTTCAATTCTTTATTGATAAGGACATTATCTTTGTAAACAGTGAGTAAAGATTCTGCTACGTCATTTAGTGGTTTATTTTGTCTTGGATATCTGGTCTTCTGTGGAGTTTTTTTTTTGTGCGGAGTTTTTATAAATGTAGATGATTCTTGCTGTTCATTTGAAGATATAGAGCCGTTCTCATTTTCAAAAAAAAATACTGTTGGGGTGGGTGCGAGACAGGACAAGGAAGTTGATGTCATTTGGTCTTGATTAACTCTATCATTTGCATTTAATTTTGGTATACCCATATCCATATCTGTTCTACACGAACTTGGAAGTCCACCCGTTGCCAAAACTTGACATGATCCTGTGACTGCCACTTTTCCCCACACATTTATGCCTCTTTCTTCTAACGGTGTCAATTTGATAATAGTTTCTGGTCCACCTCCTGTTTTGTATCTATGTTCTTGTATTCTCCTTTGCTTACTTCTTGTGGCATTTTTCCAATCATTGAAACGCTGAAAAATTATTAGAACTTATAAATACGAAAATAGCAATGTATACATCCTATAAAATAATTTGAAACAATTATTCATTACCTTTTTCCAAACTTCTGTAGACAAAGTTGGTCCATTTCCTAGACTGTTTAACTTACTGGCTAATTCTTTCCATTTGTTTGCAACATAATCATCTCCTAAAGTAGGATTTACGATCCCACTACGAAAAACGAAATCATTTTCCATTAGAGTTAAATACTCTTCATACTGTTCATCCGTCGTATTTGCCAAGCGTTTTCTTTTTACATTACAATCACTCATGTTTCTAAAATTAAATAATTTATATATGTATTTGTTTTGTATGATTTCATAAAGTCATTGAAAAATAAAGCAATGGACAAATATAATAGGAAATTTTTCATATATTATTTAAATTATCTTATTATATAATATAACTTTCTTAATTACCTTATTTAAAATAAATGTTGAGAGGAAGAAGTGTTAAATTAATTTTGAGGTTAACCTGTCACAATATACTTGAAGTTAGCCATTCTATAAAGTTCTTGCTATAGAAAGGTCGGTTATAGAATGAGTTACAGAATACGAAAAATGACATTCTATACGAACCCAAGTTATAGAGCTCTATAGCTTACAGTGTCTATAAGGTTACAGTGCTATAGAGGAAAAATACAGAATAGCACCATTAAACTCTAAACCCAACTTAAACACAAACGAAAGCTAAAATAATGAACCGACGACAGATAATTTTCTCTTTCCTACGCTCATTCACTCAGGATAGGGAAAGGGAATGATAATGAATGATTTGTGAAGTGATAACAAGAATTTTTAAAACAGAAATTACTTTAAACTAATCGATCAAAATCCAAAATTTGAGTGTCCATTTGGACACTAAAAATACGGCCAACTTGAATTAAGGAGATTGCTCTAATTATACAGAAATTACAAAAAAAATGAGTTAAACAAAATTTGAAGTAGTGATGGCACAGAAATTCGGCCGTGATACTAAATCCGGTTCCTGCCGAATCTTAATTAAATTTTATAACAAATTATAAAAAGATAATAAAAGTAAGTAACAATATAAATAAACGAATATAAACACTAATTTAGAAGTAATTACTATTAATACAGACTTAATTACTACGTACATTTATTTAAACACTTAAAACTACGCAATATTTTTATACAATATTTATATCACCAACTATTTATTTATTTCTACTTTACATGTCGCTGACATGCACTGACCGACACTGACTTCTTCCAGTGACTCTTTGCACACTCTGATCGAGACTAACTTCTTTACTTGTGATTGCTGTTTCTATAACTGGTTCAATATCGGTAGCTTGTTTGGCTGCGATGTCAGCTGTTTCATTACCAGCTGTTCCGATATGGGATAAGATCCAGAGGAAGACTCTGTTGTTGTTGTGTTGAGTTGCTAGGATTTGGAGTTCTGTTTATTGGGTTATTTAGGGATATGTTTTGGATACTGTGTATAGAATTTTGGAAGTATGTACAGTGGCGTTGACTTTTTATATTTCTATCGGGTGCTCAGAAACCTAAAGGATATATTCTATATATGTATATAAATATATATATATATATATATATATATATATATATATAAATATATATATATATATAAATATATATATATATAAATATATATATATATATATATATATATATATATATACCCCAAAAAATCAGAAATGTAATTAAATGTAAATGGAGCAATAAAACAAATGGAAAAATTAAATGTATTTATTAAATTTTAGTTAAATAATAAAATGCCTGTATTATCAATAAGTTTGTATACTGTTACGTGAAAATAGCAGTTGCTATGAAAAAATAAATATCAAACGTCAAAATCTGCGTTATAGTGAAAAAAAACATAGCTTTTGAAGTTTGATTTTTATTTCTTCCTGGCAATTGTTATTTTCAGGTAAAAGTTTTTCAAACTTAATGTCAATATAGAGTGTGTCTTTTTAATTTAACAATTAACTTCAACATATTGGATTTGTATTTTTGTGTAGATTCCAAATATATCAAAATGTGTAGGGTGTTCCATTTAAAATTTAAAAAATTGGATCCCAAATCTTGAGAATCATTGGCTGAAATAAAATTTTGATTCGGTCATTTTAATAGTCTTGTAATACAGAAATTGTTTGCTTTAAATGACGGAAGAAAATAACTTATACAAAATTACGTAGGATTCCAAAGAAAGAAACAAAACTTATAATTTCTTGAGGTAAATTTAAAATATTTTAGAACAGAAAATAACTGCATTGTAATTGAATAGTTATTGTTTCGTCAAATGACTTTCCTTTACATATTTTATTCTCATTTATATTTATTAATCTATAACATATTACAGTTACAACAATAATAGTTAGTAATACATACAATATAGTAAAATGTGTTTCATGTTTAGTATCTAATTCTTTCAGTGGTCTTATAGTAGGAATAGCTTTTGTAAATTCTTCTATATTTTGCAAAATCTTTATTTATTTGTTTTTATTTCCAGTATCAATGATTGTGAAAACTGAAATTTTATTTCTTTGCATTCATTTACAAAAGGTTTAAAAACATTAATTTTACATTGACTTGTACTAGATATTTCAAATATTTCTTGTGTGCTTTTTGTTTCTTTAATATTTTTGCAATGAAATTCAACATTCTGTTTATCAGGGCTAAATATAATTAATTCATTAGAATTTGGTATACGAATTATATTATTATGGGATGTCATTTGTCAATTTGGTTAGTGTTTATTATTGTAACAAGTATAAATCAGCACATTATAGCCGGTGTTTAGATGTTAGCACAGGTTGCACATAATGAAGGTCAATTATTTATTCTACTAACCTACTCCTTTTTGCTGATCTATACTTATTATAATGTATAACTAGTGTATGGTAAGAGGTTGCCCGGCAGATTGTGCCTTTGTGACTTTTAAGTAAAGGGCGTTTTAGACGATCATATGTTTACATCAATTTCTACAACTTCGTATTGTTCAATGTGATTCTGACACTTTACACGTTCAAAGAAATTTGACTGTTCATAGTTCATATGCTATGACATAGAAATTCTCACTTAGAGCATGTCCTAAATTTCAAGGTCGTTTACTTCAAATTTTAGTTAATTCTAGGGATTATGTTGTTATCAAATGTCAAAAGCGAAAAATAAACAAATGTGAAGTCATATATCATTTTGATCAACCTATATTTTTCTTTTCTTTATTGATACCCCTACTTTACAAGGGAAAATAGTTCAAAAATTTTGAACATGTAAAGCGGAGCCACTATATCAAAGAATATGATGTAAAAATATGACATAAAATAGTTCAAATTGTTTGATAGTGTAAAGCCACCTTAAAGCAATAAAACTATTATACATTTCCGCAACCCGTGGTAATAACTCGTGTGCCAAACATCGACCAAGATGAGTACTTTATAATTATCTTCAGTCTCCAAACTGGTAACAACCCTTTTATATTGTTTCCCCGAACGGGAATAATCTTATAATTCATATGATTTGGTAAGGCAAACCACCAACAACAGATCGATCAACTAGGGCAACATTTCTGTCGCGGCGTAGTACATTATAATTTAAAGCCAAGTTTCCCTAATCATTAAAATGTCGAACGATTCAGCACAACAATTAAATATTTTATTAAATGAGTTTTGGAATTGAGTCCCCTAGTAAATTGATAAAAACAATTAAGTGTAAAAGGATATCTGTTGGACGAATTTAGTTTCCCGTTTTGATTATTTTAGGAACACCATTTGAATATTTTATTTTATTATTAGTTTCACCTTGGGCTACACGATTATTTAACTCGTTACGAACAAATTTATATTTGGGATTGATAAGTTTGACCAGGACCTGTTTGATTTTACTTTGTTTATGTTTCTAAGAGCTTTATTTACATCTTCAGTAGTGGATAATTAAACTTTTATAGGACGTGAACGGGTGAGTGTAGCATCATATTTACCAACGAATTGTTAACATCCATCCCTAGCAAAAGACCATTAGCCAACTTATTATAGCATTCTACTTGTTTATGTTTAGAAAGTGTATGTATTTCAGCTGAATCAAAGATCATTTCATTGTAAGAACGTTTATCCCTTTCAGCAATTTCACTTATAATAGTACCCGTGACTATGGGAGGCAGGGTGTTTATGGATGCATTATTAAGATTTTTTAGATCAAGAATTTAATTTTGTTTTTTTAATATAACTGCCTTTAAACTATCTAAATCACTTCCAATATTTACGCAGTTAGTTCAATTTCATTTCTGTCCAGTTTTGAAATTTCGAATTCTGCGTGCCTCAGACGCAGAAATATCAACGCAGTCTTTATTAGAACCTAATTTACAAACTGATCAAGAAATAAACCTATAATCTTCAACACGAGTTTTGCAGCAACTGCAAGTATTCATTATTAATAACTTATTTTACAAAGGAGAAATACCGGAACAACAAAGCAAGAGCAATGAGAAAAAAAAACTTAAATAATAAGACAAACACCCCGTATATTTATTTTTACAAAACATCCAGTATATAACTTGTCAACCGACAATAAAGAGTGAATGAACCTGCACTAAAATGACAGGTATAAACAAAGAACTATAACCACATTTTTAATAAAAGTAAGGTATACTAAAAAAGTGAAGATAACGTACCCCACGAAATATAATTTGTAAAAACAAAAACACACATAAACCGTCTTATATAAAATATAAGCCTAAAACACAAAAAAAAAAACAATAAAGATTTGAAAAATTCACAGTGTTAAGAAAACAACGTTTGTTATCTAATGCTTACCAATAATATTTTAGATGTGTTCGTACACTGTTCTTACCCTCGTGGCTGTATGTCTCTTAGTTTACAAATTATAAGTACATTTGCATCATAGTTATATAAACTCACTGTGAGCGTATTCATTACTCTCTAGGTGTTTCAGGTGTGTTTATATAATGTTCTTCAACTCTAAATTCGAAATTTTGTACCCTCGAGACTGTATGTCTTTTATATTTTAGATACATTAAAATACTTTTTGAAGATTACGAAACGAAATTTTTGTATTTTTTTTTTAGGAAACATTGATTTTTTAGTAATAAGAGCCATTCCTTCTACTATTATGTCGCTATAATCTTTTGGGTTATGGAGATATTTCGCGTCAATCAACACGCACTCCCAACTCTTAACTTTACAATTTGTTTACTTCTGTACTATACAATTTATAGACTTCATTCTTTCACTAATAATAATTTTGAACCTTTCTACGCATTTCGTCAACTGACAGTTTTCTGCAATCTAAATAAAACGTAATGTAGTCCACTGGTCATATTTTTCACTACACGTGTATAGCGCAGTGTAATTATTTATTTATTTACTCTATTGTAATAAACAAATTGTTTAATTTTGTACAATCTGTATATTCCCCATACATTCAGCTACGAAACAAAAAAAGAATTATGTTGATTTGTTCTGTAGTTTCCAAGATATGACGAGATAAATATAAAAAAGGAAAAAAAATATTATCTAAACAAAAATGAAAAATTACAATTCTCAGTACTTTCGCAATTCCAAATCGACTTGCAAATATCATAGATCGATAGATTATTCCAGCAATCGGTCGCATTTTCTCGGGTAAAAATTTTTTTGACAACTTTTGCGAGCGTAGATCTCCTTCTATATGGAAGATTTTGATATTTAAATGTTTTTCCTCGAAATACTGCAACGCGGGTGGGTCTCACAGGTCAGGGGGCCTCACTTCGGTTCTACGTTATTAAAGCACAATAAATAGGTAAATTAGTAGTAGCGACAATATATCGGCACCAATGACTTTTCATTAAACTGTTCTTCATACATATGTCGGAGACATGTAATTTTTTGGCACCTTTGACACCAACTGTCATTAATTTGTCATTTCTTTTAATTCCCTTTTTTTCTAAGGTGGCCATGATTAGTTTTGTATATTTGATGGTGGCCATGATTAGTTTGGTATTTTTGATTAAAATAAATAATCTGGATTGTATATAAAAAAATTTGGTGTGTCCAACACAATACCTCCCGCCACTGTACTAATATATTCTATACATTTAATTTGTAGTTTTAAAATTAGTTTGTTATTGCAGAATATTTTTAATTCATTTCATACGTAAAATTTCCTTCATAAATTTTGTATGACCAATATGACAGCTATTTTTGACGTTACTAAAACCGGAACTGAACTTACTTTGATTTACGCATGCAAATACATTCCTAATATATTTCTTCCATCTTTTTAAATTTTACAATAAAATTACTTCATTTTTACTTATTTTATCTTTTACACTTACTTACATCAAATTTGACATCATATGTCAAATTTTATGAACATATGAATAATAACTCATCTGTTTTATCTAAATTTCTCAGCCTAAACGATAAGTAAAATTATTTAAATTTATATATTTTTTTCTATCTAGGTAGAAGTTATATATATATAAACGTAATTATGCAGATCGGTAGAAAATTAAAAAATCTTTGTACACACACACACACACACACACACACACATACAAACACACATACATACACACACATACACACACATACACACACACATACACACACACATACACACACACATACACACACACATACACACACACATACACACACACATACACACACACATACACACACACATACACACACATACACACACACATACACACACACATACACACACACACACACACACACACACACACACACACACATACAGTCCGCGCAGCGAGAGTTGAGCTCAGGGGAATCGGTAAGGGGGGTGCGCTTACGTCAAAATCCATGGGCGCCGTGTGCCTCATTTTCTATGTGTTGAGTACGTATTAAGTATGTATACGTAAAAATAATTTCAGCGAGTTATCCGTCACTTGATGAGATTCGGAAGCAACTGTCAAAATTTCCGGTTATACAAAACTTTGTAATTTAAAGTGTTTTAATTGAAAAGAAAACATATAGATAAATTAAGTTTTATAGTAATACACCTATTAATACAAATATTACCTTGTAATTCGACGTATTTCTCAAGATTTCTCGTTTTAAAATGTACCTGTAACGGCCGAATGCAGTTCTCAAACAACTGTCAAAATATAAATTGTTCTGTGCGACAGTTTTATCTTGCGTTACACGCCAATGTTTAAAACGTCACTGACCAATCAACCAAAAAATTAATACTCATGTGTAAGTGACTTTCATGTCATTATTCACTTGTGCAACTGTACTAACAGAGCGGCACATTATTTACATGGACGACAACAATGACAGTAGTGCATATTTTTTCTTACGCTCTCGTGTCATAGTGTATTGTTATTACATTCCATTGGTAGCTCATCTTTCGCTGCGCGCACTGTACACACACACATACACACACACACATACACACACACATACACACACACATACACACACACACATACACACACACATACACACACACATACACACACACATACACACACACATACACACACACATACACCCACATACACGTACACATACACATACACATACACATACACACACACACATACACGGACATACAGACATCACGGTACAAATAGCGAAATCGTATTGTAAGGACCCTAATTCGTGCTTATACGTTGAAAACTCACATTCGAGAAATCTGACCAAAAACAATACCTCCCTTATCTATATATTGATAGGCGGGAGGTAAAAATAAAAATTTTCAAAGCAATTTTTTTATTGTTTTTTATATACTCTCCTTTTAACTCAACACATTTACGCATTTGATAAAACCAATCGTTGAAGCAATAAATCCATTCTTTTGGTGACACCTGAGAGACCAAGTTTCCGTAGGATGCAACCGCATCATTTGCACTTGTATATCCTCTAATTTAGGAAATAGGAAGGAATGGCAAGGTGCAAAGTCAGGACTGTACGGCGGGTGCTCCAGTAATTCCAGCTTGGACTGGCTTTAGTTTGCGCAGCAGTATGTGGGGATGCATTGTCCTGGTGCAAGACTAGCTTACTTCCACGCCCTTGTCAAATACCTGTGGTAAACAAATTGTTGTATACCAATTAGCAGTTACTGTTTTTCTATCCTCTAATGCAATATTGACAATAGGACCGTATTTTGAGAAAAACGAGGCAATTATTTCTTTACTAATATTTCGAACTGGTTTTACTTTGACAGGATTGGATTATTATAAAAAATATTCACGTGGAAAGTGAACTGAGTATAATGATTTCTCCGACAGTAGGTGGGCTGGTATCTCGTAGAGCAGCTGAGATGGGTGTGGAACTGCGGCGGAAGTGTTAAAAGCTCTCGGCTACGTTGATGCTCTGTGAGTCCACGGTTGAATCGGATATACGAGTCTATTTCTCCAGCAGGAACTAATTTCCTACCAGGACACAAGCCAGCACCAAGCAAAACAAAATCCAAGCAAAAGTAAAAGAAAGCACACACAAAATTGTTAAACTGGAAGTCACTCTACAAACTAAATCTCAATAAACTATAAAATACAAAATCTTTACAAAGATTGAATTGACGTAAGCAGTGACAAGAAAAATAAGAAAAGGTAAGAAGAAATTAAAGGATGATATCGACGAGTCGAAAACCGACACTCGTTCCGGGTTCGGTGTAAAAATTGACTCAATCCAGTCTCTGAATACTCTCAACAAAACCAACATAACCCCAATATCAAAGGCTGACTAAATTTAAAACTCTAAACCCAACTTAAACACAAATAAAATAATGAACCGACGACAGACAATTTACTCTTTCCTACGCTCATTCCACTCAGGATAGGGAAAGGGAATGATAATGAATGATTTGTAAAGTGATAACAAGAATTTTTAAAACAGAAATTACTCTAAACTAATCGACCAAAATTTGAGTGTCCATCTGGACACTAAAAATACGGCCAACTTGAATTAAGGAGATTGCTCTAATTATACAGAAATTACAAAAAAATGAGTTATACAAAATTTGAAGTAATGGCACGGAAATTCGGCCGTGATACTAAATCCGGTTCCTGCCGAATCTTAATTCAATTTTATAATAAATTATAAAAAGGTAATAAAAGTAAGTAACAATATAAATAAACGAATATAAACACTAATTTAGAAGTAATTATTATTAATAAAGAGTTAAACACTACGCACATTTATTTAAACACTTAAAACTACGCAATATTTATTTATAAGATATTTATATTACCAACTATTTATTTATTCCTACTTTACATGTCGCTGACATGCACTGACCGACACTGACTTCTTTCAGTGACTCTCTGCACACTCTGACCGAGACTAACTTCTTTACTTGTGATTGCTGTTTCTGTAACTGGTTCAATATCGGTAGCTTGTTTGGCTGCGATGTCAGCTGTTTCATTACCAGCTGTTCCGATATGGGATAAGATCCAGAGGAAGACTCTGTTGTTGTTGTGTTGAGTTGCTAGGATTTGGAGTTCTGTTTATCGGGTTATTTAGGGATATGTTTTGGATACTGTGTATAGAATTTTGGAAGTATGTACAGTGGCGTTGACTTTTTATATTTCTATCGGGTGCTCAAAAACCTAAAGGATATATTCTATATATATATATATATATATATATATATATATATATATACCCCAAGAAATCAGAAATGTAATTAAATGTAAATGGAGCAATAAAACAAATGGAAAAATTAAATGTGTTTATTAAATTTTAGTTAAATAATAAAATCCCTGTATTATCAATAAGTTTGTATACTGTTACGTGAAAATAGCAGTTGCTATGAAAAAATAAATATCAAACGTCAAAATCTGCGTTATAGTGAAAAAAAAGGAAGCTTTTGAAGTTTGATTTTTATTTCTTCCTGGCAATTGTTATTTTCAGGTAAAAGTTTTTCAAACTTAATGTCAATATAGAGTGTGTCTTTTTAATTTAACAATTAACTTCAACATATTGGATTTGTATTTTTGTGTAGATTCCAAATATATCAAAATGTGTAGGGTGTTCCATTTAAAATTTAAAAAATTGGATCCCAAATCTTGAGAACCATTGGTTGAAATAAAATTTTGATTCGGTCATCTTGTAATACAGAAATTGTTTGCTTTAAATGACGGAAGAAAATAACTTATACAAAATTACGTAGGATTCCAAAGAAAGAAACAAAACTTATAATTTCTTGAGGTAAATTTAAAATATTTTAGAACAGAAAATAACTGCATTGTAATTGAATAGTTTTTGTTTCGTCTAATGACTTTCCTTTACATATTTTATTCTCATTTATATTTATTAATCTATAACATATTAAAGTTACAACAATAATAGTTAGTAATACATACAATATAGTAAAATGTGTTTCATGTTTAGTATCTAATTCTTGTGGTCTTATAGTAGGAATAGCTTTTGTAAATTCTTCTATATTTTGCAAAATCTTTATTTATTTGTTTTTATTTCCAGCATCAATGATTGTGAAAACTGAAATTTTATTTCTTTGCATTCATTTACAAAAGGTTTAAAAACATTAATTTTACATTGACTTGTACTAGAAATTTCAAATATTTCTTATGTGCTTTTTGTTTCTTTAATATTTTTGCAATGAAATTCAACATTCTGTTTATCAGGGCTAAATATAATTAATTCATTAGAATTTGGTATACGAATTATATTATTATGGGATGTTATTTGTCAATTTTATATTTACTATTATTGCTGTACAACAATTGGTTAGTGTTTATTATTGTAACAAGTATAAATCAGCACATTATAGCCGGTGTTTAGATGTTAGCACAGGTTGCACATAATGAAGGTCAATTATTTATTCTACTAACCTACTCCTTTTTGCTGATCTATACTTATTATAATGTATAACTAGTGTATGGTAAGAGGTTGCCCGGCAGATTGTGCCTTTGTGACTTTTAAGTAAAGGGCGTTTTAGACGATCATAAGTTTACATCAATTTCTACAACTTCGTATTGTTCAATGTGATTCTGACACTTTACACGTTCAAAGAAATTTGACTGTTCATAGTTTATATGCTATGACATAGAAATTCTCACTTACAGCATGTCCTAAATTTCAAGGTCGTTTACTTCAAATTTTAGTTAATTCTAGGGATTATGTTGTTATCAAATGTCAAAAGTGAAAAATAAACAAATGTGAAGTCATATATCATTTTGATCAACCTATATTTTTCTTTTCTTTATTGATACCCCTACTTTATAAGGGAAAATAGTTCAAAAATTTTGAACATGTAAAGCGGAGCCACTATATCAAAGAATATGATGTAAAAATATGACATAAAATAGTTCAAATTCTTTGATAGTGTAAAGCCACCTTAAAGCAATAAAACTATTATACATTTCCGCAACCCGTGGTAATAACTCGTGTGCCAAACATCAACTAAGATGAGTACTTTATAATTATCTTCAGTCTCCAAACTGGTAACAACCCTTTTATATTGTTTCCCCGAACGGGAGTAACAATATTATAATTTATATGATTTGCTAAGGCTATTAATGCACCATCAACAACAGATCGATCAACTAGGGCAACATTTCTGTCGCGGCGTAGTACATTATAATTTAAAGGAAATAATTCTTCATTATTACAAGAGCTAGTAAGCCAAGTTTCCCTAATCATTAAAATGTCGAACGATTCAGCACAACAATTAAATATTTTATTAAATGAGTTTTGGAATTGAGTCCCCTAGTAAATTGATAAAAACAATTAAGTATAAAAGGATATCTGTTGGACGAATTTAGTTTCCCGTTTTAATTATTTTAGGAACACCATTTGAATATTTTATTTTATTATTAGTTTCACCTTGGGCTACACGATTATTTAACTCGTTACGAACAGATTTATATTTGGGATTGATAAGTTTGACCAGGACCTGTTTGATTTTACTTTGTTTATGTTTCTAAGAGCTTTATTTACATCTTCAGTAGTGGATAATTAATCTTTTATAGGGCGTGCACGGGTGGATGTAGCATCATATTTACCAACGAAGTGTTAACATCCATCCCTAGCAGAAGACCATTAGCCAACTTATTATCGCATTCTACTTGTTTATGTTTAGAAAGTGTATGTATTTCAGCTGAATCAAAGATCATTTCATTGTAAGAACGTTTATCCCTTTCAGCAATTTCACTTATAATAGTACCCGTGACTATGGGAGACAGGGTGTTTATTATTAAGATTTTTTAGATCAAGAATTTAATTTTGCTGTTTTAATATAACTGCCTTTAAACTATCTAAATCACTTCCAATATTTACGCAGTTAGTTCAATTTCATTTCTGTCCAGTTTTGAAATTTCGAATTCTGCGTGCCTCAGAGGCAGAAATATCAACGCAGTCTTTATTAGAACCTAATTTACAAACTGATCAAGAAATAAATCTATAATCTTCAACACGAGTTTTGCAGCAACTGCAAGTATTCATTATTAATAACTTATTTTACAAAGGAGAAATACCGGAACAACAAAGCAAGAGCAATGAGAAAAAAAACTTAAATAATAAGACAAACATCCCGTATATTTATTTTTACAAAATATCCAGTATATAACTTGTCAACCGAGAATAAAGAGTGAATGAACCTGCACTAAAATGACAGGTATAAACAAAGAACTATAACCACATTTTTAATAAAACTAAGGTATACTAAAAAAGTGAAGATAACGAACCCCACGAAATTTAATTTGTAAAAACAAAAACACACATAAACCGTCTTATATAAAATATAAGCCAAAAACACAAAAAAAAAAAAATTCACAGAGTTAAGAACACAACGTTTGTTATCTAATGCTTACTAATAATATTTTAGATGTGTTCGTACATTGTTCTTACCCTCGTGGCTGTATGTCTCTTAGTTTACAAATTATAAGTACATTTGCATCATAGTTATATAAACTCTTTGTGAGCGTATACATTACTCTCCAGGTGTTTCAGGTGTGTTTATATAATGTTCTTCAACTCCAGATTCGAAATTTTCTACCCTCGAGACTGTATGTTTATTATATTTCTAGTTATCAGAACTTTTGCATTATATTTTAGAAACATTAAAATACTTTTTGAAGATTACGAAACGAAATTTTTGTATTTTTTATTTAGGAAACTCTGATTTTTTTTTAGTAATAAGAGCCATTCCTTTTGCTATGATGTCCCTGTAATCTTTCGGATTATGGAGGTATTGCGCGACGATCAACGTGCACTCCCAACTCTTAACTTTACAATTTGTTTACTTCTGTACTATACAATTTATAGACTTCATTCTTTCACTAATAATAATTTTGAACCTTTCTACGCATTTCGTCAACTAACAGTTTTCTGCAATCTAAATAAAACGTAATGTAGTCCACTGGTCATATTTTTCACTACACGTGTATCGCGCAGTGTAATTATTTATTTATTTACTCTATTGTAATAAACAAATTGTTTAATTTTGTACAATCTGTATATTCCCCATACATTCAGCTACGAAACAAAAAAAGAATTATGTTGATTTGTTCTGTAGTTTCCAAGATATGACGAGATAAATATAAAAACGAAAAAAAAAATATTATCTAAACAAAAATGAAAAATTACAATTCTCAGTACTTTCGGAATTCCAAATCGATTTGCAAATATCATAGATCGATAGATTTTTCCAGCAATCGGTCGCATTTTCTCAGGTAATAATTTTTTTGACAACTTTTGCGATCGTAGATCTCTTACTATATGGAAGATTTTGATATCTAAATGTTTTTCCTCGAAATACTGCAACGCGGGTGGGTCTCACAGGTCAGGGGGCCTCACTTCGGTTCTACGTTATCAAAGCACAATAAATAGGTAAATTAGTAGTAGCGACAATATATTGGCACCATTGACTTTTTATTAAACTGATGACAATGGGGTATGTGACCATAGTCGAAGTTCTTCATACATATGTCGGAGACATGTCATTTTTTGGCACCTTTGACACCAACTGTCATTAATTTGTCATTTCTTTTAATTCCCTTTTTTCTAAGGTGGCCATGATTAGTTTTGTATATTTGATGGTGGCCATGATTAGTTTGGTATTTTTGATTAAAATAAATAATCTGGATTGTATATAAAAAAAGATTGATCCGTTGAATTTGTGTGACAAATAGAAAAATATTTATATTGAAAATTCTTGACAAAATATAGCGTTTTGAACTTATATTTTGTGTTTGTGTATTTTGTCTGTGTTTGACACACTTGTGAATAAGAGTGGCTAAGACTTTCACAGGTAGTGAATTTACTTAGTACACAAAAACATATGTCATAAAATATAAAAGCTAACCACTTTGCAATAATATAGACATTAACAACTTAATGTTTCGGAGAAAGGACATGTGATGTCAACATGTTAGGATCGTGGTAGGTAGCCTGTCTCTTACTATCCAATGCTATCTTTTTTTTTCACGGTACTGCCATGCTGACGTTACAATATCTCTTCCCGAAGATTTTATTAATTATTTTCTTGTAAACTATAAATGATGAATCCTATTAAAAATTACGAGCATTTATTTTTTGTATCTACTGTGTCTGTAACTACCACTGAGCGATCTTTCAAGATATGTAAAATAATTAAAAATCAAATACTTATCATTGTTAGATATTAAACGTGCCCATACATTTGATTTGAAAGTGTTAACTGTTGATTTTGCGAAGATGAAAGCACGGAAAATTAATATTCAATTTGGATTTTTATAAAAATGGTATTAGCAGTGTCACAAACAATTTAATTATTAAATACAAATATGCTTTAAAAATTATTAAATTTCAAATCAAGGATTATTTTATTTCTTCGAACAGAGGGGGGACCTCCAGTATAATTTTGCGGTGGGGCTAATGAATTCTAGTTACGCCACTGTATCTATTCTTCAGCAGTCTCGTTGGCAAAGTGCGAGTTATTTATGATGTATTTCTAATGGAGTAGATTGGTTTTGGGGTCGGAAAATACAGGCACTCAACAAGAAAAATGCATCTATAATGTAAAAAATTTAACATTTTGTATTTATCATATATTCTAAAAAATGAATTTACCTTCGTTAAATAATAATAATCAAAAATTCACAAATTACACACAGTATTGCAATAATGTGGAAGTAGAAAGGAAATAATATTTTTATTTCTCTACAACAATTTTGTTCTTCATCAATAAGCTTTTCTGTTAGTTTTATTTATATCCAAATACGTAGAATTTATGCTTATTGGGTAAGAATAAACACAAGTTACGTTGTAACTCGAATGCCATCTTCCACGATATTTTTAATTAAAATTGTGTAATCGTGTGCACACAGATGTTGGTAGCTATGCTCCAAAATCATCTCAAGTGAATCCCGATACTCCTTGGTTTAGTAGGCTTGTTGTTTAAACCTTCGAATACAAAATCTCAGGAAGGAGGGTTGCCATCTAGTGGCTAGATGAAAAACTGAGACGGAAGTCGCCATTTTCAAAACCCAAGTATGACTCATTTCTTATTAGGCATTTGAATAAGTTGCATGTGCTTGCATTACATTCTAATTTAGCAGCGCCTTCTTCACTTTATAAAAATAAAATTTAACTGCATCGCAATAATTTAACTTTCTTTGCATATTCACCATTCTAGTATAGTAATAATTATGGTCAGTTGTGTTGCCTGTGGTTGTTCCCAAACCATGAAGAACAAAAGTTTAGGAATTTAATTTCATCACTAAGTATTTTTCATCGTACAACTATTATAATGAAAAATGAAACTACACATTGATTATACGTCTTATGAATTATATTACATCCTGTCAAATGAGAATGAACCATGTCGTGTAATTTAAATGCCAAGAAATAATTTGATTGCCGTATCATAGTAGTTTTAAATAAAGGGTCAGGATATACATTTCTACTGTTCATAAAGTTCTTTATATTAATGAAATAGAAGTCAATGAAAACTATGATACATACTTATTATGTATTATTAGGACAATAAATACTTCAATTTATGTATTTACTTTATTTTATGTATGTAAAGATTTTACCTCTTACTTCTTGTATTTAAAAATTATATTTATTAAATTCTAAATTATGACTACACAATTTGGAGCATTTTAAAGTTTTTTGTAGCCCATATTGTTTGTAGGATGGCGCGCCACTTTTGAACGGAAATGACGAATAACTATCCGCCATATATAAAACCAATCCCGACCGCAAGGTTATTTCTTAAACCCGCCTTTCTGAGGTTTTATATTCAAAGGTTTACACAAACAAACTTTAAAAAAAAATTCACTAAAATAAAAAAAATGTTTTTTTTTAACTTTTAATATGGTGCGGGCTCTGCATAAAAGACGTGAACGTTCGACTGAGTTATTTTATGTGGGCTAATTTGGTTGAACCTTTCAGTAGTTGGGACAGACAGGTTTAACGTTCTGGTTTTATTTTTCTATAAATTAAAATATCTCAGAAACTACTGTGTTTATCAAATCTTATCAAGAGTACCTTTTTTGTGCATTTTTGTATTGTATGTAATAATTTACAGGCAAAAATTTAAAAAAAATGTTAATAGGTCAAAAATCAGGATAAAAAAATCTTGACTCCTTCATATAGGACCCCCTCTGGTTGAGATACAGACACAAAAGAAAGTATAAATACGAATGTAAATAATTAGTATTCTCATATCAAGTTTCAAAAGTTTAGTGCAACTAGTTGCACAGTTATTAATAATATGTATCTGATGAGGTGCACTTTGAAAGGGCTGGAGTGGAGTTTTACAGGCGCTCAGCATATTAGACAATATTAAATTTAAATGGTAAAAAAATTTAAGTGCTTTTAGTGTGCAACAAACAATAAATTAAGATTACATATTTGTTAAATAGCTTTGATTCTATAAAAACGAAAACACATTTTAAGATCAAATGTCAAAAAAAAATAATAATAATTGAACAACAAACTAAATTTAATAAAAAAATAGCTTTAACAAATGTTATGGATAATAATACGATATGGCTTAATTGATTTCTACTTTTCGATTCATTAATAAAATTATTCATTTTATAATTCGTGGCAAAGTTTTAGCTACTTCATATGCTATTTTAAGAAAAACGAATGAAGCAAATTATTTATCTCTGGTAGAACACCTTAGATATGATTTAATTCGTTTCGATCATGTATTGATACAATGTTTACCTAAATCTGATACGACAGAAATGTATAAAACATATTTATTTTTCTTACAGCGTTTTTAGTTTTGGTTGCACAATGTTCTAATTTTTAGTAGGAATGACGATGGGTACCCGGGTACCTGGAACCTACCCGATAATAATGTGCCCGGGTATCAAAAATAGTACCCGCTTACCCGAAATGTACCCGTTACCCGTTTATTACCCGTTACCCGAAATGTACCCTTTACCTAAAATCTGTTGTTGTCAGTTAAAGACAATTTTCAGCTGCCGGAAACATTATAGCAAAACGAAGATGAAGACTGAGTGCAGATACATCATCCATGCTGATATTTGCGAATAGAAATATGAGATATTCCTAAGTAGTTAAATCAAATGTACCGTAATTAATTTAATTTTGTAATTTTATACTGCTGATATACTCGTATATTATATAAAATAAAAATTATTTTTTTTACTTCCGTACCAGAAAATAATATTTTTTGTTCATTTAATAAATTTATAGGCAAATAGCAAAAATTTGTATTAAAAAGATGAATATGAAAGAATAACGGATATTTTAAGGGTGTCAGGTAATTATCGGGTATCAGATTAGTATCGGGTATCGGTTAATTATCGGGTAACGGGTAATTATCGAGTATCCGGTACTACCCGGGTATTTATATCGGGTACCCGGGTACCAAAATTTTCAGGTTTCGTCATTCCTAATTTTTAGTCTCCATATTTTTGCAGGCGCTCAAGGAATTTTGGGGGCGGTCGAGCGCCTCCAAAAAAGGTTCTAGGTTCTAGCTACGCCACTGCTCGCACTGAATCACCTGTACTGTGTAAATAAATGAAAATCGTAGTGCCAACTTAGTTATAAAATAAAGAACAAGAAGCAATGTATTTCTTTAATTTCAACAATAACAAAAAAAATCGACAATAAAGATGATATATACTTTATTATTATTATTTTTTTAATACTTTGTATATATTGTTTATACATATTTAATTTTGTGACAATAGAAAATAAAATTAATTTATAATATTTGTTAATAAATAATACATACGAGTACATTTATGAATACAATATAGTCTTCTCACTCATCTACTTTTGGAATGGGTGTTTCAGAACCTCTATGGAGAAGGTATAAATTCTACATCAAGCTTCTGAAAAAAAAAATATCCATTATAAATTTAAATTAATATTATAATTAAATTATTTAAATAATTAATAACTTTTATTTTATTTTACTTCTCTACCAAGTGCTTCTGAACACACAATGTTGTCCTGAGATTTTTCATATTTGAGATAATATTTAACACTGTGTGCTTTTATAGAACATGATAAGATTTTATCAGTTTGATTAGAGACTTGTTGTTGTGGTTATGTATACAGAGTGTGCAAAGAAACGCGGAACATAGGACTTTAACATGGGATTTCATAAATTGCGGATACTCTGTCTCCTGATAGATTTAGAGCAAAACTACAACAGTCAAACTGTTAAAATTTATATTCTACAACACGTCTGCATTACGAGATTTTTCGTTAAAAATCAGATAGCCTTGGAAATAAAAGAAAATATATTTCTGTCAATTGTGATAAATAATGACATGCTACTATAGCTAATGTAATTTGATATTAATTATTAATCTTTGTTATAGTCTAAAATTAGTTTAAAAATGGATGTTTCGTTCGTATATGTAATAAATATTTGTTTTATTTGATGTACCTATCCTACTTTTTATTAGTGCTAACGATTTGCGTAAAATATTATTCGAAATTTCATTGCAAAAATATTTGAAATTCGGAAATTTCAACTTCTAATTAAAGTTCTAAATTTCGAATTCGAAATTTAAAAGAAAGTAAGTAATAAAATATAAAAAAGATAAATAAATGAAATAGAAAAGTTTTTTAATTGTAAGAACTATAAAGAGTGGAATAATAAAGAAACTATAGAATGTGATGTGTGTCATTAATGAAATCGTGTGTAAAACAAACCAAATAGTGTGTAAAAGAACAATGTAAATTAAATGGCACTTTCATTATTAAACGATTTCTGTTAACAAATGAAAACTATGTTTTGACATAATGGTCTTCTACAACATCCGTTAGTACAACCAAAGATACAGTATCTTAAAAAAAATATACTACAAATTATCGTGCATTTAGATTTTGTACAATATATTTTTTAAACGTGAGAAATTTGTACGATAGTTTTATTTTTCAAATTGGTAATATTGTACCGCTGTCAGCATTGAGGAATACTGAACGCAACCCAATATATTGTTTGCCTGTGTCGCTGTGTGCGTTCGGTATTTTTTCGGTAAAAAAAAATGAATTACGTACTTCATTGTAGATTTAAGGATATTTTATCATTTAGGTTTCGTTATTTTAGACTGAATTGATTTTATAACGGATGAAAAAGAAATTTGTTTACCTCCCAGAAGTAGCTCATATAACAAACAATATAACCTCAAATTTACTGCCTATTTAAATTTTTATATTTCTGTTTATTTTTTCTGATTGGTACATAGATAAAATATTGTATGACATTTATGCATAAAAGTACTTCTTCACACACTGGTATCATAAATAACAATTATTATGTATTTATTTTAGTAATTTATGATTTTGTATGAAGAACATTATTATCATGTTCCCCAAAGAAACAATTTCTTTTTGCACGAATTATATTTAAACAAACAAGCAAAAGCAAATACATCGTAAATAAAATTCAAAATATAAAATTCGTTCATCAATTTAAAATTCGAAAATTTGAATACCATCAACAGCATTTCTTTTTATTTAATATTTTTTTAATTTATGTTTTTGTAATATTCGTACATTATTTAAGAAAAAGAATTTAAATTTAAGTTAAATAATATTAAAATACAGGTAATAAGAATTATAATCAGTGACACTTTACTGAACTGTCAGATTTTTCCTATTTCCTTAGCTCTCTTGATTTTTTACGAAAGTGTTACATTTTATATTTAATAAATCTCGTCCTATAGACGTTGCATCAATTATGATCTTATCTGATGTATAACTTAATTTAGAATAACTTTGTACTGTTGTAGTTTTGCTCTAAATCTATCATGAGAGAGAAAATCCACAATATTTTTAAATCCCATGGTAACGTACTATGTTCTGCGTATACTTGAAACTTTTAATACAAATACACAAGATAAAGCTAAAAACAGACGGGAAGTGGACAGGATGTAACAGAAAGTACCGCTAATGTTTGAATTTATTTAAATATATTTAAAATTAATTAATGAATTGTACAGATATCAATGGCATATATGTAGGACAAAGCAAAAAATACTTAAATTGATTTTATTCAATTTCGGTCAAGTGAGCTTTGGAAACGAACTTGAAAATCTCTTGTTTCAAACAAATTTTTTACATTTCAATTCAATATTCGCGTAAATTTCTACAAAACAGAAGCAAATACGTCGGGTGCGGTTGTAGCCTTTCTGGATAAAGCTGAAGTTATGTTTCTACAGTAATCTGCTTATTTCGGTGAGCAGCATGTTAAATTACTAACTAATTGAATTGATTTTGTTTGAAACAAAAGATTTTGGACTTTGTTTTCAAAGCACACTTGACCAAAATAAATAAAATCAATAATTATCTTATTTCTTAGTTTATTTTCATTTTAATATGCATATGTTTTATATCATTGCTAAGAGAAAAAAAGTCTCTATTTAACAGTACTAAAACATTTAAAATATCTGAATGTCCGAAGTTCATTGTCACAATATTTAAAAACAAAATTGTTCCTTTCAAGAACTCGTCAATGAGGATCGTATCCGATGCAGTATACAATATAAGGTTTAATGCAAAGATCGTTGTAAAATAAGATTCAATGTAATAAACCAAATATGACACTGAGCGGAATACAATACTCGGCACTGTTTGTGTCACTACGCGTTTCGATCTTTCGATCATCATCAGGTAACTGAAATTAGGGAGTTTGGGATCTAGGTTTTATAGGGTCATGGTTATGGAGTAATTTTATTGGGCGGAAGATTATATCTGATTGACTGTTAATTTGGACGTTTATAATTGGTTTGTATGATTTTTCTTTGTAGATTTCTAAGTTTTCGATAATGTTAAGTCTGTTACTTTTATTTTGTATTTTACAAATTGACATTATGTCCTCGATTTTACCCGCTGCGTGTTTATTATCTATTAGATGAGTCGCGTAATTTGAGTCAGTTTTAAAGTTTTTAAATGAATTTATATGTTCTTTATATCTGTCTTTAAATTTTCGTCCGGTTTGACCGATGTAATTTAAATTGCAAGTTACGCATTTTAATTTATAGATGCCGCTATTATTATATTTATTTTTATTTTCGATGTTATTATTAATTTGGTTTTTAAGGTTATCTTCGGTCTTATATGCTATTTTTATGTTACTGTTCTTAAATAATTTAGTTATGGTGTGGGTGAATTTACCGATATAAGTAAATTTAGACCATTGTTGTTTAATGTCCGTGTTTGATGTAATTTGATTTTTGTTTTTGTTTTATAAAACACAAGATTAAAAACAAAAACAAAAATCAAATTACATCAAACACGGACATTAAACAACAATGGTCTAAATTTACTTATATCGGTAAATTCACCCAGACGTAGAGAAAACATTGTACTGTCACATAGGATTATAAGTAAACAACAACCAAAAATGACCAGCAAGTCGAAGAGATATTATTCTGTATTTATTTGAAAGTGTTGACATATCCGTTCATTATTTCCCAAAAAGAGAAAAATTAAAAAATAAGTGGAAAATCGCATTAAAAATCAGAAAGCACATATCACCATTCATGGACATTTATACACAATATTTTTTACCTACAGATTTTATTTCATGTAAGTATTTATAATTTATTCCAGTTTTATTTATAATAATTTATGCTTCAAAACATTATTAGATTATTTTTTAGTCATTAAAAGAAAGCCATAAATTACCGCAAAGAAAATTCGACAGAACCTCTTTACAGAGAAAAAAATAGAGACACGTTACATGTAAATAGCAATAATTATTCTTTAACATATTTTGAATTGTTTATAGGACAAATAGAGAAGATGAAACGATAAAAATACCAGAAATTGAGCCACATCAGGAGAAAGACGTGCAAAACAAAGACCATGATGTACATTGTACATATTTATATTTACATTCCTATTGAATAAAATTTGTAACATTAAAAAAAAAATAAGAATTTATAGGTATTATGAAATCTATTTCTTTGACTTTTTATGGTGTATTTATATAAAAAAATAAATAAATATAATAACAAAGCAACGATTGCTTGCACTACTCTCCATCTGCTTTACAGATGCATACACATTTCTCCGAAGTGACAATTGTATTTGATGTTATTTCGATTGATTCAAATTAGATATTTGAAGACACAGCCCAATTATTTCTATATTATTCCGTTTATCTGCCTTGTAATCGCATAAAATAATATGTCCAGCTAAAAATAATTAAATAAGTAGTTAACAAGCAGATAACCGTAAATGTGAATTTAATTTTCCTTTTATAATCTGCTTCTACTTCGATCATAGACCGCACTGCATCATTTAAATAAATGTATATATCTGAAACTGCGTAAACAAATGTCAATCGAATTAAAAATAATAAAATATACTCAAAACAAAATATTAAAATCACGCTAGTACTTATGTAAAATACAATGTTCTCCCTTTAAGTCAGTTAGAAGTGCTGCCATCTCTAGGAAGTGGCTTTCGCGAATAGGCTATGTAAACATTTGTGTTTTGCGAACTCAATGCCATCTGGTGTCATGCGCTATAAGTTTTTCCGGGAGACTGCCAAACTCAATATTCAGAGTTTCATACAGAAAACATTAAATTTATCCTTTCATAATGTCGCTTATTATATACTGTCGATTCCAAAGTGTCGACTAAACTATATTTTGTAAGAAAAGTATATGGAAAGGTCGCAAACTGTTTAGCAACAATCGTGTAGGGCACATCAACGAACAAAATATAGTTTCGGGAAAAATTTCGCGAGGCACAGTTACGTAAGAAACTCGGACGGTATTAGTTCTACCTACCAATTATACATACTTTTATAAACCCGCTATTAAAGGATGAATAAAAAAATCATAAATAAATTAAATCGAATGTTGCTTCTTCTCTAAAGAATTATTACAATCAAAATAGTTGAGCTAAGCAAGAAAAATATGACTAAATTTGTTGTAATCAAAATATAATTTGATTACTTTTAGCAGTTTTTTTTCAGAGTAATAATAAAATAAAATATTGTTGACTTTGTAATAGTCAACTGCAATTATTGCGGAAATAGTTTTCATGGCGCGACTGTCGGAAAAAATGCAGCGAAACACCGCAAGATGGCACTAGTATCAATGCTTACATAGCGTATTGTTTGACACTTATTCATTAATCCACAGTTTTAACATGTTTGAGTAATTATTGCTTAAAAACTTATACGCCTTTGAGCGATAAAAGCCAGATTTCGCCCGCATTTCGCTTATAATCAAGTTTATGTTTCCAAAATGAAGTAAATTATTCGAATGGCGCTGTGCGGCCTATTGTTGAATTTATTCTACAACTTCAACAAATTACATTTTTGCAGATCAATTATTGTACAATCTAAAATTAGTTATTGGTTTCCATTTTTGAAAAACGTTTTGGAATATTTAATATTTGCTGCTGCTGTTCTCCATTTCAAATAAAAATAATTTATTTTGTTAATATAAATAAAGTTTGCAACGTTTAATAAGCATAAGGACTGAAGCTCGAAGCGCATATGAAAGCTTCATTTATGCTCGTGCGACAATGTAGCATTCTGCTCTCTTGGTAAACACATTATTTTTGTTACAACTACATTCAGTATAAAAATAAAAGGATGATATAACTAACATATTATAATATGTTTTATTTGCCAACAATGACATGTTACTAAGTGACAAAATCAATCATTACATTTTAGTTTATAAGTATTCAACTTTAATTTTGTAATAAATAAATAAACAAGGCTAACATAATTTTAATAAATCAAAAATTCTCTAAATACGCGATGGCGTACTTAACATACGGCCTTCCATAATGTGATGCTTACATAACCTAAAAGATGTGCAATAATGACTAGTTACATTAGTGATCGTAGAAAAAGATAAAAAAATAAAAACTACTTATGTAAAGATACTGGAGCTTCACGCTAACAACAAATTAATAATAAAGTGCAGATCATGCAATAATAATTAATATTCGTCAATACATTTAATAATTAAAATATATAATTATATAATATTCACTTCTGGACCAGACTGTACGACATGAGGCTTTGGGGATAATACGCATGCGCAGAAGTGTTAGACATCTATCTCTCTCAAGCTCGTTTCTCGCTTGCTTAAAAGCCTACAAGTTAACCCAGCTATTCAGAATAGTTCTGTTTTGACATATGAGTGTATATTTCTGTTGGTGATATCGTAAGCTCGCGCTGTTAATTTTAGTACAAAGTTTTAAATATATTGTTCACACAATTAGTAAATATAAACACTACAATGGATTTGTGTTTTATGTGCACGAAGGACTACCACTGCGTCCCTGTGGACGACAGAATAGTGTCCGAAGTGGAGTATCTTATTCCTGAAATAGTAAGTCAAATTAAACGTTACTTTACATATATGAAGCAATTATACATATCTTACTTACGTATTATCTGATTTGATGTTAGTAAACAGTGCATAAATGAGGTTAGGTTAAGAGAGAATATGACCATGTCGTACAATCGACAAGTCGTTTGATCGACAATATTTTTAGCATAGTTTTTTTAAGTTCTTGTGTTTCATTATATTCATATTATATTTACCACGATATTTATATACGTACTCTTAATAAACAATTGAAATTTGCAGTTAAAAACCAATCCTTTTTTGAAATAATTTCAAAATAATGGTAAGTAGGGACTGCGCCATAACAAAAAGTTTTAAAAGATAAAAAACACATTTTTTAAATATTTTTTTCTAAGCGTTTACTAACATGAGCCAACAAAATAGGTGACATCTGTTGGCAAAATTTGAAATAAGAGCACTAGGAAAAACATTCACGCGTTTATTGGTATTTGAATCGGGGAACTAGTTTTCATGAAGTAAAATATGTAGTAAATTAAAAATATATTGTTCAATACCGCAATGTAGTAATTATATTATTGCAAAAATATCAATACATTATTTCTTCAGGGATATTGAGTTACTAAGTAAATGGAAAACTGTATTATAAATAGGGAAAATCATGACTCTAGTATCAACATTTGTTCTACTCGTTTCTTGTCTTCAGATTGTGATCTGGAAATATTATGTTACTCATATTTTTTAAATATTAAATAATATTTATAGCAAGTATTTCAAATAGAAAATCAATTTTAAGACAAGGTATTATTCCAACCGCCGATCCAAAAATTTCCATTACGGTAGTTTAGCAGCAAATGTTAAAAAATATAAACGAAAAATTAAATGAAAACATGTGTAATTAGTAAAAGTATTATTTTTTTTATTCGTTGTAATATATTTGAAGTACTTGGACCTGAATGAAATTTATTAAACGCATTTTTTTGGAAAACAAAAACATGATTAAAATGGGCAACTAATGCGGCAACTTTGCCCCAATTTAACCGACTTCGTGTCTCTTACGATTTTCGAGATCCCAATGGTTAGTCTGTTAAAACGAACACCTGTATATGTTATCCACACTGAAATTTAAAATAATTTCTGTTAGCAAACAGTAAATATTTGTATTCTGCGTAATATATTTAAATAAAATAAAATTTAACTTTAATTATTTCACCACAACAAGATAATTGTTAATATTCTGTAATATGTTGTAAAATTATATGTATAAATAAGATACTTTCCAGAATACTCTGTATTATTTTTCCGAGGCTGGTTTAATATTAACAGAAAGGTTAACAAACATCTTGAGTTTTCTTCGATGTACAACCTTAACATGAACACAGAATTTACAACGCACTGCAGAAGTTCAGCTGTCTTCTTTCAAATGAAACAATAAGACTATGATAATTGTTTGGAGTTTGCAAACTTTTTTTTATTGTGCGCAATGATAAAGGCTACCACTATTGGCAAGAGCCAACAAAGTGGCTGACATCTGGTGGCAAAATAAAACATGTAAGACGTAGGGAAACCGTTGTACTGTCACATAGGGTTAT
Source organism: Stenolophus ochropezus (assembly GCA_035578165.1). NCBI lineage: Eukaryota > Metazoa > Arthropoda > Insecta > Coleoptera > Carabidae > Stenolophus > Stenolophus ochropezus. Next base: position 9,232,667 of record JAQOWZ010000012.1, on the reverse strand, counting down.
AAGTAAACAACAACCAAAAAATGACCAGCAAGTGGAAGAGATATTGTTCTGTATATGTTTGCAAATTTTGACATATCCGTTCATTATTTCTCAAGAAAAGAAATAATAAAAAATAAGTGGAAAATCGCATTAAAAAGCGGAAAGCACATATCACCGTTCATTGTCATTTATATACAATATTTTATACCTAGTGTTTTTATTCCGTAAGTATTTATAATAATTTATGCTTCAAAACATTATTAGATTGTTTTGTAGTCATTAAATTAAAATTATTCGACAGAACCTCTGTGAAGAAAAAAAATGTAAGAAATAATTATTATTCGTTGACATTATATATTTATTTTGAATCGTTAATAGGAAAGATAGAGAAAAAGAAACTATAAAAATACCAGAAATTGAGCCACATCAGCAGAAAGACGTGCAAAACAAAGAATATTGTAGCGAACCCAGGGCCGCGGCGCGGGCGGCGACCGCTAGCGAACAGGTCAAAACACGTTCGTCCGCTCCCCATTGTTCTGATTCACAGAATCGTCGAATATTCTACACAGAAGTATTTTTAATATAAATACCCCGAGCAAAAGATCGCGAGGACAGTCTTGTATCGATACGTGTAGTGAACAGATGGTGATATAAATAAAAAGATAGTGATATAAATAAAGAGTGATATAAATATTGTTGAAATAAATATTGCGTAGTTCTAATTATTTAAATAAATTATCTTAGTGTTTAAGTCCTAATTGATATATGTTAATTTTAAATTAGTGTTTATATTTGTTAATTCTTAGTGTTAGTTATTTTTAATTATTCTTTATAATTCATATTTCTTTAATTAAACTTAGTTATATAAATATTAGTGTTTTAATCAATTTTACACTTCACCTAAATAAATAAAACGTTACAATTGGTGTCAGGTGTGAGGGTTATTAAAAACTGTGAAGTGTAAAATAAAAATAAATAAAATGGCGAGTAAACAAGTAAAATTAAGTGAATTAAAAGTAACCGATCTCAAGAGGGAGCTGGAAGACCGAGAGTTAGAGATATCGGGATCCAAGGCTGTTCTGCAACTTCGTCTACGGCAAGCTTTGGTAGAAGCTGGTGAAAATCCAGATGAGTTTGTATTCGAAATTGCGGGTGGTTTCACCGATTTTGTTAAAATTCTAAAAGAAACTTCTATAACATTAAAAGATGAAATGAAAGAAAATTCTCGAATATTGGAACAAAAATTAGAGGAAAATTGTAGAAAACTAGATGAAACTTCTATGACTTTAGAACAAAAATTAGAAGAAAATTCTAGAAAACTAGCTCAAACTTCTAGAACTTTAGAAGACAAATTAATAGAAAATTCCAGAAGTTTAGAACAAAAATTGGAAGAAAAATTAACAGAAAATTCGAGAACTTTAAAAGAAGAATTAACAGAAAAGTCTAGAATGTTGGAAGAGAGAATAGAAATTTACGAGAAGAAAGTTGAAGAGTTACAGCAAAATTTCTCTAAAATTACGCCAGCGGTGTCAAATTCTAATGTGGCAGATATAATTCAAGAAAACAAAATAGTAAAAGTGGAACATAATTCAAAACAGCACATTAAAACACCCGAATTCGACGGCAAGTCATCATGGCCGAATTATGTAAAACAATTTGAAGCCGCTGCTAAAGCAAATGGTTGGACATCTAAGGAGAAGGCTACAGCGCTGACAGTTTCGCTGCGTGGAGAAGCCATCGATATCCTACAAACGATAAAAGAAGATGAACAGGAAGACTACGAACAACTTGTCAAGCGATTGGATATGCGATATGGGAATGCGCATCTGGAGCAGGTGTACCAGACGCAACTGAGGAACCGATATCAGAGTTCAAAAGAGAACCTTCAAGAATTTGAAGCGGATATAGCTCGTTTGGTTCGTCTCGCACATCCTACAGCCCCTGACAGCGTTTTTGGAATGCCTAGCTACATAAGCATTTATTTATGGGGTCCGAGACAATGAAACTCAACAAGCACTGCGATAATCTAATAAGACGTATTACATCCGAAATTCATGCTTCTGGAAGAAAGAAACTCCGCTGTTGGAATTGCGGTGAAGTAGGTCACCCGCAAAGGCTCTGCAGAAAACAACAGAGGAAAGCAGAACCAAGAAAGGAAGAAAGGGAGTCGGAAAACTAAGTCGGGTTGATGCGAAGGGGCAATCGTCGACCCGTAATCCAGTAGCCCCAGAATCTATTACTTATGTCGCATCCCTTCATCATCAAGCTAACAGCATCTATGTAGACGGTTCTATCAACAGAAGGCCGCTTAAAATATTGCTAGATACGGGTGCGACAAAAACAATAATCAGACCCGACTTAGCAAGAAAAATATTCGGAAAACATCTACTTCCAACAAAGTGGCAGATACGCACAGCCACCGGAGAACAAGCTACCGCATCGGGAGAAATAGATTTGAGCATCACTGTTGAAAAAACATGCATTAAACATCGTGTGCTGGTAGCTGACGTAGAAGATGAATTCATTCTCGGCATGGACATGATGAAAAAGCATGGATTTAAACTTGACTTGAAGAATGGAGTGATGTTGGTCAATGATGACGAACTGGTATTAAATCCACGAGACGACAATGCCATGCGAATATTAATAACGGAAGATGTCACCCTCCCAGAACGGAGTGAATCAATCGTGGAAGCACAGATAGAGGGTAGCTTCTGTGAGGGCTCCAGCCGAAAAATGATGATGCTAAAACTGGGACTGGAGTTGTAATTGGAAAAGCCTTGCTCAAAACCGACAAGATAATCCCAGTTCGAGTAATGAACATAAATTTTTATCCCGTTATACTGAAAAAAGGGACCGTAGTTGGTAAATGTTCAGCGGTATCATCAATTATTCGAACTGTAAAGGCCAAAGACAACACATCCTGTGAAGTTCCAGATATACTAATCAAGGAGCTATCATCATCGTTCGAGGACTTGACCGCCGACCAGAATACCAAGGCTAAGGGTTTAATTGGCAACTTTCAAGATGTGTTCCAATTGGATAAGAAGGACAAAGGAAGAACCAATGTAGTCCATCATAAAATAGACACCGGAGACGCAAGACCCATCCGCCAAACAGCAAGAAGATTACCACTGGCGAAGCGGGAAGAAGCAGAAGAAATCATTGAGGACATGAGGATGGAAGGTGTGATTGAACCTTCAAGCAGTCCATGGGCTTCACCAGTAGTGCTAGTGAAGAAGAAGGATGGCTCTACGAGATTTTGCGTCGAGTATCGTCAACTTAACAACGTGACGAAGAAGGATAGCTACCCGCTACCCCGAATAGACGATACTCTGGACACATTGGCAGGATCAAAGATTTTCTTTACTCTTGATTTAAAGAGCGGATACTGGCAAGTGGATTTAGATCCAAAAGACAAAGAAAAGACAGCTTTTACCATCGGTACCGGTCTGTGGCAATTTACTGTTATGCCATTTGGGCTCTGCAATGCCCCAGCAACGTTTGAACGACTTATGGAAACCGTGTTGGCTGGACTGTCGTGGAAAACATGTTTGGTTTACCTCGACGATATTATTGTGGTAGGAAAAACGTTCGAGGACCACATGAAGAACTTGGAAGAGGTTTTCCAATGATTGAGGAAGGCTAACCTGAAACTCAGTCCAAAGAAGTGTCACTTATTTCAAAAAGAAGTTCATTATCTTGGACACGTAGTTTCTGGTAAGGGAATTGCAGTTGACCCTGAGAAAATAAGGGCTGTGAGTGACTGGCCAGTACCGAGAGATAAACATGAATTGAGAAGTTTCCTTGGTCTCTGTACATACTACCGACGTTATGTACCTGGATTTGCCAACATAGCGAAGCCATTGACAAGGCTTACTGAAGAAGGCAGAAGATTTATCTGGGAGATGGACTGTCAAGCCGCGTTCAAACAACTTAAATATTTCCTGACAAGCGCACCTGTTCTAAGTTATCCTTTACCAGATGGAGAATTTGTTCTTGATACAGATGCCAGCAACGTTGGAATTGGTGGCGTTCTTTCCCAGATACAAGACGGACAAGAGAAGGTTATTGCTTATTTTAGTAAGACCTTGTCAAAACCAGAGAGGAATTATTGCGTCACCAGGAAAGAACTTTTGGCTGTCGTGAAATCCGTGGAGCACTTCTACAAATATTTGTACGGTAGAAGATTTCTTATAAGAACTGACCACGCTGCTCTCAAATGGCTGCTACAATTTAAGAATCCTGAAGGTCAGGCAGCTAGATGGATTGAAAGATTGCAAGAATATAACTTCGTTATTGAGCATCGAGCAGGTACAAGCCATCGTAATGCTGACGCATTATCAAGAAGACCTTGCCAGGACGAATGCAAGCATTGCAGTCGTCTAGAAGAAAAACTCTCTACCATCGCCAGAACAACAGTAGTGAATGATAGTTGGCAAACGGAAGACCTTCGCAAGGACCAAGAGAATGACTCGGACTTGAAAATCATACGAGATTGGAAACGTGGCGATAGCAGAGCAGTTTGGGAAGATGTTGCACGACACTCACAAAGTGTAAAATCTTACTGGGCGCAGTGGGACTCTATTGTGGTTGAAGAGGGCCTCCTGAAACGTGTCATAGAGAATACTGAAGGTACTGTGAGTAGGACCCAGCTGATAATTCCTAGGAATAGAGTACCGGAAGTATTGGAGGAGATCCACGACGGATCTGGACATTTTGGAGTGAAAAAAACCCTTGAGAGAGTGCGCCAACGATTTTACTGGGTAAATTGCAAAAGAAGATGTTAAAGAGTGGTGCAAGAAATGTGTGGTCTGCGCGGAAAGTAACGGACCACATAGGAAAAGATGAGCTCCAATGCGCCAATATAACGTTGGAAGTCCCTTTGAACGCATTGCGATTGACGTGGCTGGACCATTCCCAGAAACTGACGAGGGAAATAAATACATAGTGGTAGTAATGGACTACTTCACTAAGTGGGTTGAGGCCTACCCATTACCCAACCAGGAAGCCGTAACGGTCGCTGAAGTTTTGGTGAAAGAATGCATCTGCCGATTTGGAGTACCGCGAGAGATACATTCCGACCAAGGAAGGAATTTTGAGTCTGCTCTGTTCCAAAATATCTGCAAGATATTAGGAATAAAGAAAACCAGAACTACTGCATTACACCCGCAGTCTGATGGCATGGTTGAACGGATGAATAGAACAATAAATCGGTATTTGTCAAAGGTAGTCTCTAACCATCAACGGGACTGGGACCGACATCTTCATCTGTTCTTGTTGGCTTACCGTTCATCCGTGCATGAGACAACAGGGCAGACACCAGCAAACATCTTATTCGGGCGAGAGTTGCGCTTACCATGCGATCTGGTATTTGGCAGTAAACCCGGTGAAGATCTAGCCGGGGAGGACTATGTAACGGTCTTACGGAGAAGAATGAATGACATTCATGAACAAGTCCGTACAAACATTCAAGGTGCCAGCGATCGAATGAAAGACCAGTACGATGTCAAGGCTGAAAAAGGTGGTTATCAACCTGGGAATTTGGTATGGCTGTACAATCCACAAAGACGTCGTGGCTTATCACCGAAGCTGCAAAAGAATTGGAAAGGTCCCTACGAGATCGTAAAAAGAATAAATGATGTGGTCTACAGAATTAGGAAAACACCTAATGGAAAGCCGAGAGTAGTCCACTTCAATCGGTTAGCCCCTTTCGCTGGTGATAATTTTGACGATCATCGTGGAGCGACGGTACGCCGGGTTGTAGCTGAGGAACCTACATTTGAAGACTTCATGGAAAGTCATTCTACTGGTCTTAAGGCTCGGTATGGCGTGACACGAGAAGAACAACGAGATCTGTTCACCGTGTCCCCAGAGTATTCCCTCGCACATTGTGTATCGAAAGATATTAAAATGTCCCGCGGCATCGCTTCAGTTTTTAAAAGAAAATTTGGACGAGTACAAGAACTGACCAACCAACGTCCAACTGTCGGAAAAACGGTACAACTGAAGGATGAGAACGAGGAACGCAAGCGGTACATTTACTATCTCGTTACGAAACAATACTCATATCAGAAGCCGTCATACCGCAGTTTATGGGACTCGTTGTGCGATATGACGGACCATATTTTGAAGAACGACATCATGAAGCTGGCAGTACCGAAGATAAGCTGTGGAATGGAGGATTGTTAGAAGCATGTTAGAAACAATCTTCCGCTTTACCGGAGTGGAAATTCTAGTCAGCAGCTTCAACTCTACCGGTCAAGAAGAGTTCAAACGGACCGTCGACTGTTATTTCTTCAAGACTTCCAGATGCACCAAGGGTGATGCATGCAGATTTCGTCATAACGAACTGTTCCGGGACGAAACAGTCTTAAGGAGGGGGCAATGTAGCGAACCCAGGGCCGCGGCGCGGGCGGCGACCGCTAGCGAACAGGTCAAAACACGTTCGTCCGCTCCCCATTGTTCTGATTCACAGAATCGTCGAATATTCTACACAGAAGTATTTTTAATATAAATACCCCGAGCAAAAGATCGCGAGGACAGTCTTGTATCGATACGTGTAGTGAACAGATGGTGATATAAATAAAAAGATAGTGATATAAATAAAGAGTGATATAAATATTGTTGAAATAAATATTGCGTAGTTCTAGTTATTTAAATAAATTATCTTAGTGTTTAAGTCCTAATTGATATATGTTAGTTTTAAATTAGTGTTTATATTTGTTAATTCTTAGTGTAAGTTATTTTTAATTATTCTTTATAATTCATATTTCTTTAATTAAACTTAGTTATATAAATATTAGTGTTTTAATCAATTTTACACTTCACCTAAATAAATAAAACGTTACAATATGATGTACATGTTTATATTTATGTAGCAATCGAATAAAATCTATACCATTAAAAATAAGGAATTTATAGGTATTATGAAATATATATTTTAATTTTTTTGTTGATATAAAAGTTGTACTTGATCCTAGGTAGTAGTATATGTTGTTTTGTTTTTCTATGAGTTGATATATACATATATGATTGATGTGTGTAAAACTGTCATCCATGTTTATTATTTGTATTTATATCTTTAATATAAACTGAATTGAAAACAATTCACAGTTTTATTTGTGTCTAATAACAACAGGTTATGGTCCCAGGCACAAATCATAAAGTATAAATATTATTTGCGAATGATTGTTTCATGTGAATCGGCACGAGTTCTTCTGATACGTTTTTCTGCACTTTGTCTACCTTTTGTCAAAATACAATGGATGGAGACAGAGTGAAAATCGAGAAAATTGTAGATTCAAGTAATTGGATGCAGTGGAAATTTCAGGTTCGAGTAATTTTAGATGCTCGGGATGCCTTGGAATTAATTGACGGAACTTTCGTCAAGCCTGAAGAAAAAGATGCAGTTGAACTAGAACGATGGAAAAAGGCTAATAAAGTGGCCAAAGAAATATTAGTGACAACGCTGGATAAGAAACCATTGTCATTAATAATGAACTGTGATACAGCATATGATATGTGGATAAAGCTATTAAATGTATATGAACAGAAATCGACAGATGCGATATATTTGCTGCAATCACAATTCCGTGAATATAAATACACCCCAGGGGATGATATTACAACACATATTAGCAAATTGGAAACATTAGCCAGACGTTTAAAAGAATTAAATGAACCCGTATCTGATAGAATGTTAATGACAACTGTTTTGAATACATTGCCATCCGAATTCAGACATTTCCATAGTGCATGGGATTCGACACCTGCTTCTGAACAAACTTTAAATAAGTTAATATCCCGTTTGTTGGTTGAAGAGACAAGGTTGAGAATCTGTGATTTGACCACGAATAAAGAATCGGCACTGGTAGCAAGAAAACAGATAAATAAAAACTTCAATTCAAAATGGGCTTCAGAAACTGAAGTTATGACAGGAAAAACAGACACATTTAAAAGGAAAATAAATATATGATGTTGGATTTGTGGAGGACCCCATCTTCGTCGAAATTGCTCTAAGAAAAAATCTAATGACAATTACAAGAACGAAAATGTCCAACGTTATGCTACGATAACAAAAAAAGGTTTTACAGAACATGTTTGTTGGCAATTAGAATATTTTACAAAGTTCAAGGAATTGGAAGAGAAAATTACATTTGAATTAGGCGATGGTCGAAAAGTTGAAGCAAAAGGTTCTGGACAGATTGTAATAAGATCACCTTTGAATGGAGGAGTACATTATCTCAATAATGTCATGTATGTTCCTGAAATGAAAGTTAATTTATTCTCGGTCCGATTAGTAGCAGAAAAAGGTTTCAAGCAAACCATTTTGGGAAACAAATGGATATTTGCAAAGAACAACACTGTTGTTGTGGAAGGCTACTTACAAAAAGATATATATATATATATATATATATATATATATATATTTTGAATATAGATGTTATTAAAGATAACCACTTTTGTTTTGTAGCTCGAAATACTAAAGAAAATTCTTTGCAAGTATGGCATGAAAGAATGGGACACCAAAACAAATCGCATGTACTAAAATTTCTAAAACTAAAAGGAATTTATGTTTCAGACCCAAATGAAACAGATTTTTGTAATGGCTGTGCATTTGGGAAATTTCAGCGAACTAATTTCCGAGAAATACCAAAAACGAATAAGCCAGGAGAATTGGTTGTAACTAATGTTTGTGGACCAATGAAAGAAACTTCATTCAGTGGCTGCAGATACTTTGTGACCTTTAAAGATGACTATTCACAGTATCGAAAGGTTTTCGTAATTCGTCATAAGGATGAAGTAGCAAATCGTTTTGAAGATTACCTAGCATATGTCAAAAACCAAACAGGAAATTCTGTGAAAGCCATTATGTTAGATAACGGCACGGAGTATATAAATCAAAGATTTGTCGAGATAGCATAGAAAAATGGTATTGAGTTAGGCCGATCAGCAATTTATACACCTCAGCAGCATTAAGCGAGCATAACGTGAGAACCGCACTTTAATTGAAATGTCAAGAACAATGCTGCTAACTCATGGAATGTCGAGACAATTTTGGGCAGAAGCAGTAAATTGTGCTGCATATATTCTAAATAGGACAGGAAACAGTCGGGAAAAGAAAAAAACTCCTTACGAAGTTTGGTATGGTCAAGAATATTCATTAAACCATTTAAGAATTTTTGGAAGTGAGTACATACTCCGAATTTTAAAAGAAAAAAGGAATGACAAAAAAATTGACGCAACAAGTAAACGAGGAATATTTGTGGGATATCAAGAGATTACTGGAAACTACAGAGTTTGGATACCACAAGAAAGTCAAATTGAAATAAGTCGTGATGTTGAATTTCATGAAATTTCTGTTCTAGATGTCTTAGTGGATCTATGTCAGGGAGAAACAGAAAAAGAAATGCCACGAGATCTGCAAGACAATAAAAATCAAATAGAAAATCAAGAACAAAGTTTATAGGAAAGTTATTCAGATCATGATCTACAAGATATAAAGAAAAGCGAAAGATATGAATTAAGGGATAGAAATAAACTGAAAGCACCACAGCGATTTTCATATTTATGTCAAATGTCAATTGACGAGCCAAATTCGTATGAAGATGCAATGAAAGTACATGAAAAAGAAGACTGAATAAAAGCAATGGATGGTGAAATGGATTCTCACCGGAAAAATGGGACATGGGAACTTGTTAAACCTGAAAGTAAAATAAAGCTATTGTCAGTAAAGTGTTTTTATCGGGTGAAAACTAAAAGTAACTGAGAGGTCGATCGGTTCAAAGCCCGCTTAGTAGTCAGAGGATTTAAACAAGAATTCGGAGTGGACTATAGGGAAATGTTTAGCCCAGTTGTTCGACATGACACCGTTCGACTATTGTAATGGCTAAAAGTTACTAAAAAATTAGAAATTGGGCAATTTGATTGTAAGACAGCCTTTTTAAATGGTTTTCTGGAAGAATAAATTTACATTATTCAACCAGAAGGCTACAACGATGGTTCTGGACGAATTTGCAAACTAATTAGAAGTTTGTATGGGCTTAAACAAGCACCTAGGTGCTGGAATTAAAGATTAACTAAATTTTTAAATTCTTTAGATTTTGTGACAAATATTTATGACCCATGTGTATTTATTAAAGAAACTAGCAATGTATTTTTTTCTTATAATATTATATAAAAGTACAATTTTTAGGGAGAGTGTTGATATAAAAGTTGTACTTGATCCTAGGTAGTAGTATATGTTGTTTTGTTTTTCTATGAGTTGATATATACATATATGATTGATGTGTGTAAAACTGTCATCCATGTTTATTATTTGTATATATATTATCTTTAATATAAACTGAATTGAAACCAATTCACAGTTTTATTAGTGTCTAATAACAACATTTTTTATGGTATATTTATATAAAAAAAATAAATATAATAACAAAGCAACGATTGCTTGCACTACTCTCCATCTGCTTTACAAATGCATACACATTTCTCCGAAGTGACAATTGTATTTAATGTTATTACGATTGATTTAAATGAGATATTTGAAGACACAGCCCAATTATATCTATATTATTCCGTTAATCTGCCTTGTAATTTTATAAAATATGTCTAGCTAAAAATAATTAAATAAGTAGTTAAGAAGCAGATAACCGCAATTGTGAATCTTATTTTCCTTTTATAATCTGCTTCTACTTCGATCATAGACCACACAGCATCATATAAATAAATGTATATATCTAAAATTGCGATAAACAAATTTGAATCAAATGAAAAATACTAAATTTCCTGAAAATAACACCAGCACTTATGTACAATACAATTATTTCTCTATAAGTCAGTCAGTAGTGCTGCCATCTCTAGGAAGTGGCTCTCCCGGATATCTAAAATGTAGGTGGAAACGTTCAACCGCATTCACGTGTGTCAGACATGTTAAGGTTTGTCTTAAAAATAAACTGTGATTATGTTAAAAGGTGGACAGGTAGCTTGATGAGTATATTATTAAAACGAAGTTTACATTTCAGACAATTATCAAGTTGGGTATTCCACTGCGCATCTGTTCCGTGTGTGAGGGGGCCCTCGACGCCTTCAGCAAATTCAAATATTCCAGTGTGGAGAGCAGCCGGCGCCTAGAGAGTAGCATCAGGGCCCGCGGGGCCCCAGGACCCCGCTACTCACAGGCAGGGCCCCCGTTTTGGGCCACAATGACACATCTGATACCCAATTCGAGAAGATAGAAGAGTCTATTAAGGAAGAACCTATAGGGGAAACATGGCCGGAGTGTCACCCGCACATAAACAGCGCATCCCTAAACCCTTCTTTGCGGGTAGAAAGGACATCCTCAAACACATACAGGGTTCTTCCCAATCCATTCGTTCTGTTAGAAAGTGTAATGCCACAGAATAAGTTGCATAAAAGCGAAATGTCTCTAAACACTGCATTGCACACAGATATTTCCATTAAGGAAGAACAACTGGAACAAACTCCACAAGACCAGAAATTTTATAATAAAATAAAGGAAAATATATGCAAGGCTGAATATGCTGAAAGTAATACAATGAGTGATGATAAAGGTAAAAGAGAACATAAGACAGAGGAGGAGAATTCAAGGGCAGAGACACGGGAGGAAGTATGGGACAAGAGTTCCGCTGAGCCCGAAGAAATAGTTATAAAAGGAAACGAGAAAAATTGTCGCAAAAATAAGCAAATTGAACCAAAGAAAAATACCCTCTGTAATAAAAACTTTAAGAAAATGCATAAAAAAGAACATCGAAGTAATATTAGTCAGAAATTATTCATACGGAAAACTAATTTATTGCGTCATAAAAAAGAAGTATATAGGCAAATAAAACAGTTACAGTGTGTTCTATGCAAACAAAAATTTATCCATAAATATGATTTGAACAGACATGTAGTGTTGCATAATGGAATTAAAAATTATCAATGTTTCATTTGTAAAAAAAGATTTTTAAAAAAACATAATTTGAGACATCATTTAAATACTCATAATGGACAAAAAGACTTCCGCAGTAATACAAGCACTAAAACATTTACGTCGGAAACTCAGTTAAAAAGTCACAGTACAGAACAAGAGAGCATCCGAGTAAACAAAGCGTGGCCGTGCTCTGTGTGTCATAACACAAGATATTTAGATTTCAAAGACAATTGGATCGGCACATGAAAGTTCATTCTAAAAAGTATCGGTGTGAAATCTGCAGAAAATCGTTCAAGCGGAAACGTGGTTTATTGAAGCACGTGAAAGTACATTCTGGAATAAAGAACTTTTATTGTAATGTCTGTAGTAAGTCATTCAAACGTAAATGGTATTTACGCGCCCATATCAGACTTCATTCCGGAATAAAAGCCTATCAGTGCAATGTCTGTTGTAAATCATTTACGCAGAAGTCGGATTTAAATATTCACATGAAAATCCATTTGGGAATAAAAGAACATAAATGCAATGTCTGTAGTATATCATTTACGCAGAAGTCGAATTTAAGTGCTCATATGAAAATCCATTTGGGAATAAAAGTTTATAAATGCAATGTCTGTAGTAAATCATTTACGCATAAATCGAATTTAAATGCTCACATGAAAATTCATTTAGGAATAAAAGAACATAAATGCAATGTCTGCTTTGAATCATTTGCACAAAAGCATGTTTTAAATAATCACATGAAAATTCATTTCGATATAAAAGACCAACATTGTAATGTCTAATAAATCGTCCAGACGGAAATATTATTTACGTCACATGAAAATTCATTCCTATATAAAAGACCACCATTGTAATGTCTGTAATAAATCGTTCACACAAAAAACTAATTTACAACGTCACATAAAAATTCATTCCGATATAAGAGAGCACCATTGTAATGTTTGTAATAAATCGTTCACACAGAAAACTAATTTACAACGTCACATAAAAATTCATTCTGATATAAGAGAGCACCATTGTAATGTCTGTAATAAATCGTTCACAGAGAAACATAATTTAAAACGTCACATGAAAATTAATTCCGGTATAAAAAACCATCATTGTGATGTCTGTAGTAAATCGTTTAGAGAGAAACCTCATTTAAAATATCATATGAAAATTCACTCTAGAAAAAAGTAAATTATATAAATGTAAGTCTCAATTAATTGCTCACACGAAAATTCATTTTTAAACCGAGTATATTACATAATTTAATGTTTAACAGGAAAGTCTTGTGGTTAATGTTAAAACAAACACCCAGAAAGGAACCAGGTTGCCCGCTTACTGGTTACAGCATCGGAAATCTACCTCTTGTGCAAATCAATGTGAGTAACGGGTACATTTATTAATTAACAATATTCATATTAATTATTATTTTTATTGCCCTTTTCTCGGCTTAATAAACATTTCAACCTTCTTTGACATTAAATATATTAGTATTTTACTTGTAATTAATATTAGGAATTATCAAAGCATATTTTAATAATTTTGTGTGGCATTAAATTTTTATTCTAATGAGAATCCTGTTGAGAATTTGTAGGCCATAATAAGAAAGACTAAAGCTGGTATCAGACAGATGCACATGTCTAACTAGTTTGACAGCCGTTTTTCTAACATGCAACTTATGTTATCAGACGTTCGTAAGTTTACTAAATTTTTAATTTTAAATTTGATTCAAGTTACTTTACAGTCATAAGTTGTTATATAGAAATGGTATTTGTATTTTATCGAAAATGACCAAAAAAGTTATAGCTGCTACTATAAAAGGCGTACGGGAAGTACTTCAGCTGTATTTTTTTTAATTTGCATGTAATAAAGATGTATATTATTTTACATTATTAGCAAGATAAGAGGAATTGACTAGTGATTCTGTCACCTTCTTGAAAATGAAAATATATTTGTCACATTTTATAAACTTATGAATAATTTTTTTTAATTACACAACCTTATAATTTTAAAAACTTCTTACTTTATCCTGGCGTTTTTATCCTAAATTGTATCCTGCTTTTTGTATCTGTTGCTACTTTTCTTATGCTTTTCTAGTTTTCTCCTCGACTTCTTGCTTCCAGGTTTACTGGGTCGGCCTCTTTTTTCCAATTTCTTTTACTTCGAACTCTATGGGCAGGGGCGAACTTTGGCTTATGCTAAATAGGCAATAGCCTAAGGCTCAAAAGTTTTAGGGCTCGGATTCGAACTTTTATATTTACGCTAATTTTTAATTTTATTCTTATACAGGTGAGTCATCGAATCAACGTCTTCGGTATCTCCGTTTTCGTTAGAAATACAGCATAAATTTATTAACATAGTTTATTCGTCCATTCAAGGAGCATGACGTAAAATTATTTACACATATACAGGGTGTTGCATTATCGCTCGTCGAGAATTGTTTGCCTTTTTTTAAATGGAATATCCTATATATTTTTACATTTTTTTAATTGTATTTTATTCTCCTATACGGACATATGAATTTTATTTTAGTTTTCCGCGGCGTTGCTAATTTATTCCGTTTATTCACTAAAAAAGACCAAATACACGCAATGCTTTATAGAGACACAATGAAGTTATTTTAATAGTAAAAATTGAGAATTTTTTTCTGTACAACTGTAACTTTGCTCGATGTTCTCACTTTTTTTTGTGAAATTATACAGGGATTTTCAAAAAACGGAATCAAATCATTTTCAAATAGAAACCCTTATATTTTATAATTCAGTTGGGTGTGTTTTTGTATTATCTTCATATGTTATTAAGGGTATCCCCGTCTACAAATTAAATTACAAAAGATTTTTAACGTTACCGCCATTCTCACGAAAACATGCTTTGTAACAAGAGAAATTAAATATGAAAATGTCGAAAATTACGTTGAAAATATAAACATCCATGGAATTGAACAAAAAATAAATAAATGCTTAACGTTTCATCTGCCAAATAAGTTAATTGATGTTTCTGACAATTTGATTTTGTCTCTGGTTTTGTTGTTTACTAGTGAAGAACGGGTTTTCTTGATAAGATGTTTTTATGGAGGTAATAGTTACCGCAAAGTGCGTGATTTATTTTCCTTTAAGTAGGGCATTGCATAAAACTAATTTCCCATGTTAATCTCCTATGTACAGCTATATATATATATATATATATATATATATATATATATATATATATATATATATATATATACAGGGTGTTTGGCGAAAGGCCAATTATGAGAGATACAGAAAAATGTTACGGAACAAAATTAAACTAGTCAAAAAACTCATAAAATGATCTTAGTAAGAATTTTGTGTCACTTCCGGTTTTAGCGGAAGTGTGTACAACTTTGATTCTAGCATAGGGAATCGGTATTATTATATTTTTTTATAAAATGAATGAATTGAACTTTTGAGTTCCAAATATTTTGTTGAAACATTTATTCAGGCTTACATGTGGACGTTTCGGACAGTAAATCTGTCCATCATCAGCTATATAAAAAATATTACATTGTAAATTCATATAAAAAAAGTAAAATAATCATCACACATTTTTACAAAACTCACCAATAATAGTAATGCTAAGGAAGCAAGTTACATATCCGTGGGAAGAATCATACATCAATTGTGATACATGTTCTAAATCTGGGAGTGTAACATTTTATAATATATTACTGATATGAATAGAAGTCTGCAAGGAGTAAAAGAAAATATGAGGTTAAATCAAAAAATTAATTTGTATAGTTATCTGAATTTACCAGCAGTATAGTATATAATGTAATTAACATTGATAGTATAAAAAGTTTAAACAGTATTGTTATCATCCTCGGAATGCAAAATAAAATAAGAAACATCATTGATTGTTAAAAGTCAACTTTTCACCATGATGGTTGGCGAAAAACTGAAAGCAACGGAAGTTGAAACCAACAAAAACTCTATTTGACAGCAAGTGAGAAAAATTAAATATCAACTAGTAAATACCAGATAATAAGAAGAAGAAATGTATGTAAAGTTGAAGGTTAGAAGAGGAAAAATTTGTACGTTTGAAAAATATGTAAAATAAACTTGTGCTATGCTTATGTTTTATTATGAATTATTACAATTCGTATAGTAAGGGTTTAATGTGCTCGATATTGTTGTTGTAATCGGTATGTTGATTCACAACAATATCTTTATTTATGTTGATGTAACAGGTTTCATATAATAACCTGCTAAATCTGAGGGCAACGTTATCCAAGATTTTTAAATTGTTGAAGTCGAAAATATGACCAGTATCGCAATGATGTTTGCATAGGGCACTATGGTTTGCATTATACCTCTGACAATGGAACTTGTGCTGATAAAATCTTTTGCAAATGGGTTGTGAGGTTTCACCAATATAAATTCTATTACATTTACCACAATTGACTTGGTAAATCACATTTTTTTGTTTTTTATGATCAGTTTTATCTTTCAATTTTGAAAATAAATTTTTAGTGGTAGTATTATTGACATTAGCAATGGTTATATTAGTGTCTGTAAGGGCAAGACGGAGTGAGTGGTTTAAATCAGAATTATACGGTATTGTAGAATAAACTATAGCAGGATGGGGTGTATTATCCTCAGTGGTTTGTTTTAGAGATGCATTTGTAATCGCATGTATTCTTTTATTTATATTTTTAGTAATGAAATGCTGGGGGTAACCATTATTTTTTAACATATTGGAAATTTTATTGAAATTTAATTGATGAAATTGTGGACTAGATAGTTTTATAGCCCTATCAGTTAAATAATTAATTACACGAATTTTATATTTATGATTTGTGTTTGAGAAAAAATGCAAATATCTCTCCGAAGCTGTTGGTTTCTGATACTAGTTGGTAAGTATTTTATTGTTAGTTTTAATAAGAGTTACATTTAAGAAATTTATTTGATTGTCAGTTTCTACTTCTATCGTGAATTTAATTTTAGGGTGGTAGTCGTTAAATTTAGAAAAAATGTTTTGTACCTGCTCAGAAGGAGCGATTATAAGACAATCGTCAACGTATCGCTTGTAGTATAAGATTTGAAACTCGTCAAGATGAATAGCATTTTTCTCTAGGTTTGAACCGTTACTATTGAATTGAAATAATTAATAATAAAACATAAGTATAGCACAAATTTATTTTACATATTTTTCAAAAGTACAATTTTCCCTCTTCTAACCTTCAATTTTACATACATTTCTTCTTCTTATTATCTGGTATTTACTAGTTGATATTTAATTTTTCTTACTTGCTGTCAAATAGAGTTTTTGTTGGTTTCAACTTCCGTTGCTTTCAGTTTTTCGCCAGCCATCATGGTGAAAAGTTGACTTTTAACAATCAATGATGTTTCTTATCTTATGTTACATTCTGAGGATAATAACAATACTGCTTAAACTTTTTACATTATAAATATTAATTACATTATATACTATACTGCTGGTAAGTTCAGATAACTTCACAAATTAATTTTATAATTTAACCTCATATTTTATTTTACTCCTTGCAGACTTCTATTCATATCAGTAGTATATTATAAAATGTTACTCTACGAGATTTAAAACATGTATCACAATTGATGTATGATTCTTCCCATGGATATGTAACTTGCTTCCTTAGCATTGCTATTATTGGTGAGTGTTGTAAAAATGTGTGATGATCATTTTATTTTTATATGTAATTACAATGTAATATTTTTTATATAGCTGATGATGGACAGATTTACTGTCCGAAACGTCCACATGTAAGCCTGAATAAATGTTTCAACAAAATATTTGGAACTCAAAAGCCCAATTCATTCATTTTATATCCAATTTTAAAGTTCCCAAAATACTTCTAAATTAATTATATTTTAATTTACATATAATAACAGTATTTATTAAATTTTAAAAAACTTCAGTTAAGATTGAGTAGAAATATTTAATTTTATCTAGTTATTTATTAAACATTTGACAATACTGTTTCTAGGTACATTTTAAATTTTAAAATTATAATAGGCAACCTGCAAATTATTGCATGTACTTCATTTTACTTTATTTGGGAATATTTGTTTTTATTTAGTTACTTCCATGACACATTTGGCAACACTGATAGTATTGATATGGAAAACATCTAAAATTAAAATTTTAAATCGCCATGAAAAATACTACAATCCTTATTGATTAATTTGCTCACTTTTAATGTGTATTACAATGATTTTAGATATCGGATTTATGATTAAAGTTTATACACTGACTTGTCAAACATGACAGATGTCAGCGTGATTCTTCTAATGTAGAAATGTGCATTTCGATCCTTTATTTTAAGGTACCCATTTTATACGGTTTATATTTTTTTTCGTACTCACTACCTAGAAACTAATCTTTCCCGCAGCCAACTCACAATAAAAAATGCCACATTCCCGCTATAGTTTTACTTTCACGCACTAGTTTCTCAACGGAAACTACTTTCATCGAGTAGCTTAAAAGTGTTATTATGTTTTTTTTTTGCACATTACAACAAATTTAATATAAGAAAAAGATAATTGAGGACAATTAGTCAAAAGAATAAAAATTATCTAAATTAAATTAGAAATTTCATTGCTAATTTTGACATTTTAATACTACTAGCGCTATCTACTAGCAACAAAAACAAACAATAACAATGGTGAACAATGGCATACAGTCCATAGCAACGAATGTTTATTCGCTTTATTGACTATTTAATGATAATTTTACATTTTTATTAATTACGTTTTAAAATTAATTCGTTCGTTGCAAAAAATCTTGTACAATATTTATGCGGAAATACCTTCCGTGCATTCGCCTAAATGAAATACTTACTCGCATTGATCGCTCGTACTTTAAACAAAAGCTCATGCACGAAAGTTCTTGTTTCCGCATTTGTATTGTAAATAAATATTTTACATAAAATTCAGGAATGATAAAAATGAAACCCATCTAGAAAATTAAGTTGAATCAAAGTAAATGTATTTGGCAGAAATATCGGCGATCGTCATTGATTAAAGAAACTATAGAAGATTTAACCGTTTAGTACATAAGACATTAAGAGATGTTACGATGCATATAACGCACGGAGTGTAAAAGTTACACAAGAGTTTGTTATTCCGCAAATGCGTATTTGCATTTCAACGCGAATTATATATTATACTCTTTTTACGATCACCATTTGACTGTTTTTCGGTCACATGACGATCACACAATACACTGAAAGAATGGACACATTACTAGTAAATAGTGCCAACTACAGAACATAAAAACACTACGTCAACTGTCAACTTCTAAACAATGAATTTATACTATTTACAACCCAATACAACAGTACGACGTAGAATATTTCTTGTTTATTTCTTCATTAGTCCTAATGTTTTAAATTAAGTATAATTAATTTTACATTATTTACACGGCTAACATAATTTTTATAATTAATAATTCCCTAACTGTGCGATATCGTACTTAACACACGGCCTTCCGCAATGTGACACTTACATAATCTATAAAATGTACTTACATTAGTGGTAGTAAAAAAAGACATAATAATAAAAATAAAACTTACTTATGTAAAGCTACTAGAGCTTATATATCACAAAAAATAAAAATGAACTAATAATAGGTGCAGATCATAAAATAAAAATAAAAATTAGTCAAAGAAATAACATTGTTTAAATACATTTCATAATTAAAATAGGTAATTATATAATATTTACTTTTGGACCAGACTGTACGACATGAGGCTTTGGGAATAATACGCATGCGCAGAAGTGTTAGACATCTATCTCTCTCATGCTCGTTTCTCGCTTGCATAAAAGCCTACAAGTTAGCATTCCAGAATTACTATATTCCAGTGACATGTTGACGAGTAGTTCAGTTTATTCGTCTATTCTAACAGTTCTGTGTTGACACATCAGACTATATTTTCTTGCTGGTGATATTACATCGCGCAATTAATTTTATTACAAAGTTTTAAATATATAGTTCGCACAAATAGTAAATATAAATTGTGTAATGGATTTGTGTTTTATGTGCACGAAGGACTACCACTGCGTCCCTGTGGACGACAGAATAGTGTCCGAAGTGGAGTATCTTATTCCTGAAATTTTAAGTCTAATTATACATATCTAACAAAAATTTTGTATATTTTTTATTAAATGCGACGACAAAATATAACTAGACAAAACTTCACGTGTTTTGTTGTTTTAGACGAGTCACACAGAGAAAATTGAGTTAGACACATTATGTCTACTAGTATAGTTTCAATACTGCCCACTAGAGGTGCCCGTGCTCATAAAATTGACATTAGAATTGGAAGTTTTAAATTTATATGTTTCAAATATAATCAAACGTAACGCGTTATTGGCAAAACAAAAACGTAAATAATGTCAACTACACTGATGCCTCTAGCGAGCGATGCTCGAACAGTGATTTCATTATATATCTATCTTTATTTTCTCTTTCTGGTTTACCGAAAACAAAACATTCATTATAGAAGCATAGGGAATGCTTTGTCTATTTACATTTTGTCGTTGATTAAATGGTGCAAAAGTGAGATTAGGTTAAGGGAGAAAATGACGATGTTCTACAATCGACAAGTCGTTTGATCGACTATATGTTTACCATGCAGGGGATTTGAATCTTTGATACATACAGAGAAAACACAGAAAAAAATTGATGTCGAATTGGACTTTCCCTATTAGCGAATAATAATTATTGTATTATTATAAAAATTTAATATCTATATATCGATATATACAAGTGACCAATGACACTGTTTAAACATAGGGACCAAGACTACTTAAACATTTAGTTACATTTAAATATGAAAATTAATTTGCACCATAATATTCAGTAGCACTTTGTTTGTGTAAATGAATCTTAAACCCCCCATACACCTGCAAACAAATTGCGCAATCTAACGTTGCACACAAAATTTCTGTGCAAACAAGGTTTCCCATACACTATGCAATTTTTTTGCAAACTTCTTTTGCTTTTGTTGTGTACTTCCGGATACATGTCTAACGATGAAAGAATGGTTAAAGAAAATATCTCTTTTTAGCCACGAAAATCTCTGCAGAGAACTTCAGTTGAGTTGACCACTAGAATATAAAAATAATAAATATAAATAAATTCAATTAGAAATTCTTTATTGTTTATGAAGTTGGCCATTTTAATATTAAACGAACTGCCAAGTGTTAACTACTACTCAACGCGTTCTGCAGTTATTCCACAATGTGTCGCATAAAGCCCGTACATGATACAACAGTTGCGCAAAGCCACTCGTTGTACAATTAAATTCAAGCAATTTAGAATTTCTGCAACTAGTTGCGCAATACGTCAAACAACACCATACACTACAGTTTTTGTACAATAGCCCATGTTGCGCAATTTGTTTGCAAGTGTATGGGGGGCTTTACTGTAAGCCCTAGTACATCTACCTCTTATGGTACATAAATATCACTTATTAAAAAAATTAAGTTGTAAAAATTAATGTTTTTAATAACATTACTATTGATGCTTTGGAGAATGTTGATTTGGAAGAAATACAATTAATAATTAAAGGATTCCTAGATAAATTTATAACATATTTTATATTTTTGAAACTATATTAGATGACCTAGATTTTTTTCAACGTTTTCAGATGAAGTAAAATAGAACTTCACAATTATTAATTTTAATTGATGTCAAATTATATTACTTCACTGATAGGTATGAATTTGTGACTCACAAATAAAAAAATAAATTTTTAATTAGTATATATTTCGGAAATACTTGTGTCACCAATTAATCAATCATGGACTTACTTAATATTTTACGCTAAGTATAGATATTTATTCATTTCAGACAATCATCAAGTTGGGTATTCCACTGAGCATATGTGTAGCTTGTGAAGAGGCCCTCTACGCCTTTAGCAAATTCAAACATTCCAGTGTGGAGAGCAGCCGGCGCCTAGAGAGCAGCATCAGGGCCCGCGGGGCACCAGGGCCTCCGCTACACACAGGCAGGGCCCCCGTTGTGGGCCACAATGACACATCTGATACCAAACCCGACAAGATAGAAGAGATGTCTATTAAAGAAGAACCTATAGAGGAAACATGGCCGGAGTGTCACTCGTACATAAACAGCGCATCCCTAAACCCTGCCTTGCGGATTGAGAGGACATCCCCACAAGTGCAGTTGCGTGCATTGCACACAGACATCTCCATTAAGGAAGAACAACTGGAAGAAAGACCAGAAGATCGACGACTTTATAATGCTATAAAGGAAAATATATGCAAAGAGGAATATGCTGAAAGTAATAAAATGAGTGATGATAAAGATAAAAGAGAACTCAAGACAGAGGAGGGGAATTCAAGGGCGGACACACGGGAGGAAGTGTGGGAGAAGAGTTCCGCTGAGCTCGAAGAAATAGTTGTTAAAGGAAATGACAAAAATTGTAGCAAAAATAACCAAATTGAACCAAAGAAAAGTATCCTAGGTAATAAAAACTTTAAGAAAATGCATAAAAAAGAACATCAAAGTAATATTAGTAACAAATTATTCATACGTAAAGCTAATTTATCGCGTCATAAGATAAAATTATATCGACGGATCAAATATTTATCATGTATTCTATGCAAACAAATATTTATTCATAAACACGATTTGAACAGACATATAGTTTTGCATAATGGAATAAAAAGATTCCAATGCTGTATTTGTAAAAAAAGATTTTCAGCAAAGCGTAATTTGAGACAACATTTATTTACTCATAATAGACCAAAAGACTTCTGCAGTAATAGAAGCACTAAAACGTTTACGTCGGAAATTAAGTTAAAAAGCCGCAGTACAGAACAAGAGAGCATCCGAGTAAACAAAGCGTGGCCGTGCTCTGTGTGTCATAAGATATTTAGATTTAGAAGTCAATTGGATCAGCATACACAAATTCACGGAAAGAAAGACTATCAGTGCAACGTCTGTAGTAAATCATTTACGCTGAAGACTTATTTAAATAAGCACATGAAAATCCATTTAGGAAAAAGAGAGCATAAATGCAACGTCTGTTTTAAATCATTTTCACAAAAGGAGGTTTTAAATGTTCACATAAAAGTTCATTCCGCTATAAGAGACCACCATTGTGATGTCTGTAATAAATCGTTCAGGCATAAATGTAGTTTAAAACGTCACATGAAAATTCATTCCGACATAAAAGACCAACATTGTGATGTCTGTAATAAATTTTTCAGACACAAACATCATTTACGGCTTCACATGAAAATTCATTCTGATATAATAGTATATTATTTAACAAGCATAATATGTAGGCTATATTACACGAGGATGTAATTAAAAATACGAGCGGTAGCGAGTATTTTTAATCATCCGCGTGTAATGTAGCCATATTATGCGAGTCAAATACTATACTTTATCTACAACTATCAGCATATAACAAATCTGATATTATTTGTTAAATATTCAGTTAGGTGTGGGTAGTTCATATATAGCTTAACAGATGGCGCCACAGTAGCACTTAAATGTCAAAATCACTTTTCAAATTGTATTTATTATACTTTTATAAGCATATATATTGATATTTATAATAAAAAATATGTTATTAATAAATTAACAGTTTAATAAAATATTATGTGTTAAATTATATGCCCTATTTATTACAGAAAAGTGTAGCGTGTATCATGACATTTCATATTACACTTGTGTAATGTGAGTAGTATATTATATGTAGTATCACACGTATAATGTACCTATATTTCAATAGTTGTAGATAAAAGACTATCATTGTGATGTCTGTAGTAAATCGTTCAGACAGAAACCTCATTTAAAATATCACATGAAAATTCACTCTAAAAAAAGTAAATCATACAAATATAAGTCTCGAATAATTGCTCACATGAAAACTCATTTTAAAACTGAATATGTACATAATTTAATGTTTTACAGAAAAATCTTGTGGGTAATGTTAAAGCTGAGAAACACCCAGAAAGGAACCAGGTTGCCCGCCTACTGGTTACAGCACCGGGAATCTACCTCTTGTGCATATCAATGTGAGTAACGGGTACATTTATTATTTAACAATATTTATATTAATTCTTATTTCTATTGTCCTTACCTCGCCTTAATAATCATTTTGACATTAAATATTTTAGTATTTTACATGTAATTAATATTAAAAATTATCAAACCATATTTTAAAATTTTTATGTGGTATTCAATTTTTATTCTGATGAGAATCCTGTCTAAATTTGATTCAAGTTACTTTACAGTTATAGATTGTTATATGGAAATGGTATTTGTATTTTATCGAAAATGCACAAAAATAGTTATAGCTGCTATAACATTTATCAGAGGCCTACGGAAGGTACTTCAGTGGTATTTTTTTTTTCATGTAACAAAAATGTATATTATTTTACATTATTAGCAAAATAAGATGAATTGAGTAGCGAGTCTGTCACCTTCTTGAAAATGAAAATATATTTGTCACATTTATAAACTTATGAATATATTTTTTTAATTCCACACCTTATAGTTTTAAAAACTACTTACTTAATCCTAGCGTTCTTATCCTAAATTGTATCCTGCATTTTGTATCTGTTGCTATTTTTCTTGTGTCTTCCTAGTTTTCTCCTCGACTTCTTGTTTCCAGGTTTATTGGGTCGTCATCTTCTTCTTTTTTCAATTTTTTTTTCCTTCGAACTCTATGGGCAAAGGTAAACTTTGGCTTAGGCTAAATAAGCAATAGCCTAATGCTCAAAAGTTTTAGGGCTCGGATTCGAACTATATTTACGCTCATTTTTTATTTTATTCTTATACAGGGTGAGTCATCGAAACGCCCGTCTTCAGTATCTCCGTTGTCGTTAGAAATACAGCATAAATTTATTAACATAATTTATTCGTCTATTCAAGGAGCATAACATAATAGTATATTATTTAACAAGCATAATATGTAGGCTATATTACACGAGGATGTAATTAAAAATACGAGCGACAGCGAGTATTTTTAATCATCCGCGTGTAATGTAGCCATATTATGCGAGTCAAATACTATACTTTATCTACAACTATCAGGCATATAAAAAATCTGATATTATTTGTTAAATATTCAGTTAGGTGTGAGTAGTTCATATATAGCTTAACAGATGGCGCCACAGTAGCACTTAAATGTCAAAATAACTTTTCAAATTGTATTTATTATACTTTTATAAGCATATATATTGATATTTATAATAAAAATATATATTATTAATAAATTAACAGTTTAATAACCTATTATGTGTTAAATTATATGCCGTATTTATTACAGAAAAGTGTAGCGTGTATCATGACATTTCATATTACACTTGTGTAATATGAGTAATATATTATATGTAGTATCACTCGTATAATGTACCCATATTTTAATAGTTGTAGATAAAATTATTTTCACATATACAGGGTGTTGCATTATGGCTCGGCGAGAATTGTTTGCCTTTTTTTAAATAAAAATTTCTATATATTTTTACATTTTTTTAATTGTATTTAATTTTTGAGGTGCAGTCCACACCCATTTTAGGGTTGAAGTTATGCCGTTGATACTAATCCATTTAGGTGTCCCCCTTTATATTAAAATTGACGTGTTCGAGACTTTTTTGCAAAATTAATGTTAAATGGTCAAAAATTGCGCTGATAATTTTCACTGGGCCACCCTGTATATATATATATATATATATATATATATATATATATATATATATATATCAATTTATTTAAATTGTGCTGTGCGGCCTAAGGTTGAATTTATTCTATAACTTAAACTATTAGTTTTTGGGAGATCAATCACTGTACCATCTAAAATTACTGTAATGTTCTTAAAATTAAAAAAAATTGTATATTTAATATTTTCTGTTTTATTGGTTTTAATGTTAAAGATAGACTTTACAATGTTACATTAACATATGTATGATAGAGTGACCATTTAGTTTTTTGACAAAATCAGTAGGAAACCTATGTTCTATATGGTAGTATTAGGTCATATGTAAAGGCAAATAATATTGTATTTGCTATAGTTGCTAGTTCTTTTCAAAAACAAACCAAGTTACTAGTTAAACGTTAAATCAATTTTTTTATTACTGAAATCAATATACAGATTGCATAAATGTTATTTATTATTTAAATACCAATTTAAATTGTTTATTAGTACAAGGGTCTGAAAATCAGTACTGTACTGTCAAAGTTTTTAATTTAATATACATTTAAAATTATGAACAATATTTATAAATTGATTGTTTTAATTTAAATAACAAAAACATTAATTTTTGTCTTACTGAAGTTTTGGATGTATTTAAAATATCAAATATTTTTTGTTAGCACCCTTCTAGATATAAAAATATTTATTTTGTTTTATCGCTGAATGATATTAAATTATTATCTCCTCCTATTACCATATTCAAGAATATTGTTAATATTTTTAGTTATAAAATGCACTACAGAATACTTAGATCAACTAACATTATTCTAGGAAATGATGGAAACAAACGTTCATGAATGGCGAAATTTTCTTCACAATTAAATAACTTAAATATTTACTTTATAGTGGTACAAAAAAAGTATAGTAGTTAAATTTTGAAGAAAATATTTACTCGCCTATTCTTTTACTACGTGCATCGACCTTATACCGTAGTGTATAATGTCGATGAATATGCGACAACTATAATGTTTTCCCTGCTCCTTTTTTGCCACCAGATGTCAGCTACTTTATTGGCGACTCCCAAATCAATTAACCAGGAATTTATAATTTTCTAATTTCTTTGACATTTATTATAGTATCGTTTTTATTAAAAATATAATAAATTTTTCCTTATTCCTCTATATCTTTCAATCATATATCTATCCGTTTGAATAAAGTAATTATATTACTAAGGTAAATATATATATATATATATATATATATATATATATATATACCGGGTGTCCCAGCTCGACCGACACATGGGAGAAACATGGGAAATCAGTTAATTATGAATAGTATCTCCCCCGTGCAAGATATTAAGTTGAAATTTTGTATACTTGTAGGAGAATATTAATTCTAAGGATCACACTTATTTGAAATATGTAATTTCGTCTGCAGGGCGAGATTTATTAAATTTAAAATCTAATATTTTCGTTCAAAATCAGACAGCCATGGAAATAAAAGAAAATATTTATCTGACAGTTTAGTGAAATATCACTGATTTTAATACTTATTCCCTGTATTTTAATATTATTTAAATTGAATTTAGTTTCTTTTTGTTAAATAATATACCAATATTACAGAAATATAAATATCTCGATAAATATCTACAATAACATGTCATTAGCTGTCAGAACTGTCACATAGATATTTTCTTTTATTTCCATGGCTAACTGATTTTGAACGAAAATATTAGATTTTAAATAAATCTCGCCCTGCAGACGAAATTGCATATTTGAAATAAGTGTGATCCATAGAATTAATATTCTCCTGTAAGTATACAAAATTTCAACTTAATATCTTGCACGGGGGAGATACTATTCATAATTAACTGATTTCCCATGTAAAACTCCCATGTGTCGGTCGAGCTGGGACACCCGGTATATATATATATATATATATATATATATATATATATATATATATATAAGTTACATCACCATCCAAAGCCGAATCCTGCATAGGTTGCAGATCTCACGCCGCAACCCTACACTACTTTATACAAATGTTATATAAGCATGTTAAACTTAGTTTTTAGTTAGTCTTGTTGTATTCACTTAGAATTGTAGCATCTAACAGATGCATTTGTAATAAATAAATTTTTAAAAACTCAACGGCAATCTTTGAAATTATAAGTGGCGCAGTCGGTAGGATTGCCGTTACGATATTAGCGAATATAATATCGGTTCACTTCGTGATTTATTCGGCAAAACCATAATTTTCGTCGTTGAACAATTGTGCCAGCCCGAGCCCAGCTGAGAGGACATCAGCAGTCGTTCCAGCCGCTGAACGGACATCAGCAGCACCAGGACCAGACGAGAGGGCAGAGCGATCCTCACGACTCCAACCTACTACAGAGAACCAATGTACTGCATTCTACTGTAAGTACATGTCGCTGAGAGGCACTATTATTTATTCTAGTAACGAAAGTTCTAACAATTCAAGTGATTCTGACTCCGATCTTGAAATTCAAGGTCGTATTCCAAAGTTTACCCCAACACAAAATATTTTAAGACAACCAATCTTAAACCCACAAAGACCAAAAATGGCAGAACTACGTAAAGAATATTTAGACATGGTATCAGAGTTTCACGGCCAACGTGAACTCCTACCACGATTTATTGAAATAGCAGAAAAATTAGTCACTAAATTCTTTAATCAACAAAATCCAAATGATTTTCAGAACGAATATCTGATGCTTAGTATCTATTCAAAAATAAAAGGCGAAGCCGCCATTAACGTTGCTGCATGTTCAATAAGAACTTGGAGTGACTTAAAAAATGCGCTCATCAATACATACGCAGATAAGCGCGATCTTTGTATTCTAAATATAGAACTCACCGAGACCAAACAGAGACAAAACGAATCAGTTTTCAATTATCATAATAGAGTGTTACACCTACTAAATCACATTAATTCCTATATTGTTACTCAAAAACCCGAAGCCGAACAGGCAGCATTAACAAAATATTTTAAAGACTATGCTCTCAGGATTTTATTAAGAGGATTACGAGAACCCATAGGCCAGTTAATGCGTACAAAAGATCCTAAAGATCTAAATATGGCTTTGAATATGCTCACCAACGATTTCCAACATGAGAAACCAATTTTTTCGCCCAAAACACAGACAGTGACTAAACCAAATAATAATATTCAAAATTTTGCACAAAAACAACAACCTCACCACAATACTAATAATTATCAAAGAAACTTAACCCTAGACCGGTACACCCTCACAAAGTTACGATATTGGTACACCAGGGTCACTATGACCCTTTAATTAAATATCTTTAAAACAACGAGTATTTTTTCTTCTAAATATTATTGTTGTTTATTATGACACCTATAAATAATATATACGAAATACATTATATTTTTATTATATTATATCGTAAAAAATTAAATTACACACTGAAGTACACAGAACAAAATAGTTACAAAATAGAAAATAAAATATTTATTATATAGAATATATATTTGTATTGTGAAGTTTTACGGTCTATTTCCTCATTTGTATGAAGCAGAATTTTGTCGAATATTTCATCACTGAACAGCAACCTTCATGCTTCCAAAGAAGTTTTGAGATTTTTTGCCGCGCCTTTTACTTGTCGAGCCTCAGTAACATTGTTTCTGACTAAAGGACGTCCTCCCTTCGTTGGAATCCGAGTACTCCATTCGTAGCCATTTTTACCAAAAAGTTTTTGTGGAGCTTCGTCATCTTCAGAACAATATTCTTTGTCTGAAGAAATAACTATAGACACCTCACTCGCAATATCACTTGCTTCAGAGACATGATCAGAACCTTCATCCGACTCTGCACTATCATAAACCAGATCTTCATCTAGGAAGTTTCCAGCAATAACGTCTAAATCTTCATCCGATAAATATTTTTAGACATATTTTCTCCGTACAGTTCAAAAAAACTGAAAATAATAAATGTTAAATTTAATTTGCAATCTGGTACACCAGGGTCATACTGACCCTATAATAATAAAACAATTAATACTTACTTGATTTGAAAGAATCAAGGGGCGTCCGTGCAGTGTCTTGTCTTCGCGTACTCTGAAGCGAATTTACATGACAGTGCAAGCCGGTAGAGTTTTAAATGTGCGGACAATTAACGCACTAAAATTACGCGGGGTCAATTTGACCCTGGTGTACCGGTCTAGGGTTAACACCTAATTCATTCCCTAAAATAACCTATCAATCACGACCGCAACCAAATTTTAATCAGTCACTTAACAGACCCACATATTCGCAAAATAAACCCGTAAATAATCAAAGATACGAGCCAACGCCTATGAGTATAAGTACTAGGAACTCAAGCCAGTTTCGACCAGGGCCGTCTCATAATTTTTCTAAAACCACCATAAGAAACGAATTATTTAATATCGACGAGAACGAACCCGAAATCTATCAAGAACCTAACGAACAAAATTATGATCACTCAGAAGAAGCCCCTGAACAAAATTTTGAAAATAATTTTTTAGAAGACAGAGCCTCGAAGACGGAACAAGATATTTACGAAATCTCGAGCTAATGAATTTAACAAACCAAAGTAAACTGCCATATATTGTACTACCCGAACACAACGTTAAAGTATTAATAGATACCTGGAGTACAAGATCCTTTATTAATCCCAACATTGCATACAAATATTATAAAAACTCGATTATCACAGACCCATTTAAAATATCCACCGCACATGGTACATCTATCGAAAAACACAGCACATATGTGCCAATTTCAAAATTATTTAATGTTCCTAACAATGTTAGTTTAAAATATCACATTTTTA
Organism: Stenolophus ochropezus; assembly: GCA_035578165.1. NCBI lineage: Eukaryota > Metazoa > Arthropoda > Insecta > Coleoptera > Carabidae > Stenolophus > Stenolophus ochropezus. Next base: position 9,202,256 of record JAQOWZ010000012.1, on the reverse strand, counting down.
ATTTCCATAAAGAATTCGACTTGTTACTCGGCCTAGACAATCTCAAAATACTAAAAGTAATAATCGACCTAAATCAAAATTTAATTATAACTCCGACATGCAAAATCAAAATGTATCACAAACATATTGCCAATAAAATTAATGCAAATAATATTTCATCAGATAACGCTATAATAATTGCACCAAAATCAGAAAAAATTGTTAAACTACGAGTTTCACAAAAACACGGGACTATCGTGATACCCGAACACCACACCGATAAAATTATCATTCCAGAATGCGTAACGTCAGCAGAAAACTATCAAGCGTTCTGTACTATCACTAACGCTACAAATAAAGAAATCACTTTTAAACAAAATAAACCATTTATAGTAGAGAAAATTGAAAACTACGAAATGAATACTTGTCCAAATTTGAATTTTATTAATTCGGAAAAAATTAAATTCGATATTTCAAAAATACGTACAGAACATATGAATGATGAAGAGAGATCAGAAATTTCCAAATTAATTCAAAATTATTCACAAATATTTCATCTAGATAACACGCCACTAACTTTTACAAATCAGATCAAACACGATATAAAAACAAAAGATGAAGTTCCCATTTATACCAAGTCGTATAAATATCCGGAAATTCATAAAGCTGAAGTTCGCATTCAAACACAAAAAATGCTGGATCAAGGTATTATCAGACCATCTTGCTCGCCTTGGTCATCACCCATTTGGATTGTACCCAAAAAAATTGATGCCTCGGGACAAAAAAAATGGCGAATAGTTATCGACTACAGAAAGCTCAATGACAAAACTATAGATGACAAATACCCCCTACCAAATATCAGTGACCTACTTGACAAACTCGGACGTTGCCACTATTTTTCAACACTAGATTTGGCTTCCGGTTTTCACCAAATAGAAATGGACGAAAACGACATACAGAAAACCGCGTTTAACACCGAGGACGGACATTACGAGTTTACCCGTATGCTATTCGGACTCAAAAACGCCCCCGCGACATTTCAACGCGTGATGGACAACGTTTTACGAGGACTAAACAATGACAAATGCTTAGTATATCTGGACGACATAATCATTTTTAGCACTAGCCTTCAGGAACACATTAATAATTTGCAATTAGTATTCGACAGATTAGAAAAATCTAATTTCAAAATTCAATTGGATAAATGCGAATTTTTGCGGAAAGAAGTATCCTATTTAGGTCATATAGTAACTGCGGACGGTGTTAAACCAAACCCAGACAAAATTACCGCGATTCAAAATTACCCTATCCCAAAAACTACAAAACAAATAAAAGGATTTTTAGGACTGTTGGGATACTATAGAAAATTCATTCAGGACTTTGCCAAAATTACTAAACCATTCACAAAATGTTTGAAAAAAGATGCTCTTATACACATAAACGATCCAGAATATATTAAATGCTTTGAGACCTGTAAAAATTTATTAACTAACGAGCCACTCTTACAATACCCGGACTTTACTAAACCATTTAATCTTACTTGTGATGCCAGCGACCTAGCGATAGGTGCTGTCCTATCTCAAGGCAGTATAGGCAACGACCTGCCCGTTGCTTACGCTAGCAGAACTCTCAATGACACGGAATGCAACTATTCTACTATAGAAAAAGAGTTGTTATCCATTATATGGGCAACTCAATATTTTCGACCCTACTTATTTGGCCGCAAATTTAAAATATACACAGACCATAAACCCCTGCAATGGTTATTTTCCCTAAAACAGTGCAGCCAAAAGTTAATTAGATGGAGACTGAAGCTTGAAGAATTCGATTATGAAATCATATACAAAAAGGGCAAATTGAATACCAATGCCGACGCCTTAAGCCGCATTCCCCAAAATCAAAGTGACAAAATTATTATAGAAAACCTCACAGATCCTTTAGCATTGTATCAAAATTATTTGAACACCAAAATTAATAAAGATAACCAAAATAACAATTACAATAATAATATTTTTTAAGTAGAAGGCGATTTATTCGACGCACCGCGCACAAGCAGCCTAGCACATTGCGTTAGTCGAGATTTGCATATGTCAGCAGGTATTGCAAGAGAATTCAAAAATAAGTTTAATCATGTCGAGAATTTACGTAAACAAAATCCCAAGCTTCACTCTTTAGTCTATTTAAAAGATAAATTTCGTTATATTATATACCTCATAACTAAAGAACGTTACTTTAATACTCCCACAGAACAAGACTTATTCTACACACTTCTAAATTTTAAAAATTTTTGTTTGAAAAATAACATAAAAGATTTGAGTATACCCAAAATTGCATGCGGATTAGACAGACAAGACTGGACAGTCGTCAAAAATATGTTACAATTCATTTTTAACGATACAGATATACTTATTACAGTTTTTAAACATGCAAATAAACCACCTACCCTCGACCTAAACATAAACGACTCAAACAAAATAGACGATCTTACAAAATATATTGAGCAATTCCATAAAGATCTAGACAACCGTATAAAAGAAATCGATAGCCAATCTCTCATAGTAGAAATCGGCGACAGAGAAAACGATAATCACAGCGAAAGCGATGTCACGGTACACACTTGTCACGAAAATCCTATCATAGGCATCCCCATCGTCGATTATCCAGTTAATTACGGTCAGAACCAAATATTTATATCAGAAGTAGAACATAGTCCTACTAGTCCCAAACTAACAAAAATTCACGATAAAAAGCAAAAAATCTTTATACAATTTTCAAAAAACAATTACGAAAAAGAAATGATAAACTTCATAAAAGAATTCATCGTCCCCAATGTGAAATATCACATATATTTCGAAAACGACCTCTACATAAAACTCACTAACGTTTTACAAAATTACTTTAAAAATTCGAAAATAAATATGATAAAATGTACTAAAAAATTAATCGACGTAGTCAATGAAGACGAAATTATCCAGCTGATTACTAACTACCACGAGAGTAAAACCAATCACCGTGGAATAGATGACACTTTAGCTCGAATCAAAGTAAAATATTACTGGCCTAACCAGGAAAAATCTGTACAATCCTTTATAAATCGCTGTGAAATCTGCCAAGTGACCAAGTACGACCGAAATCCGTTAAATTTAAAATTTAATATAACTCCTACTGCCACAAAACCATTCGAAATTTTGCATGTGGACAGTATTACATTAGAAAGCGCAAAATTCTTAACAATAGTAGACTCCTTCTCTAAATACGCCCAAGCATATAAGTTAAATTCAGCTCAAGGTATCGAAATTGTTAACAATCTAATAAAATTCTTTACACACCATGGTATTCCAAATTCTATCATTTCGGACAACGGATTAGAATTCAAAAACTCTTTAGTGCAAGAACTTTTGGAACTACACAAAATTAAAATACATTACATTAGTTCACAACATCCGGAATCAAACGGTATCGTTGAAAGATTCCATTCAACCTTAATAGAGCATATAAGACTATTTAATAACCAAGAAAATTATAAAAAAGATCCCATCGAATATAAAGTCAATTATGCGTTATTGGCATACAATAACACGATTCATACGTCCACTAAATTAAAACCATGCGATATAATTACCGGTCACTTAGAAACCGACTCCCCATTCACTTTGGATATAGAAAAACAAATATTAAATGATTACATTTCGAATCACAAAACCAAAATGAAATTATTGTATCAAAATTTAAACGAAAAATTACAACAAACAAAAGACAAAGTTATTAGCAAAATGAACGATTCGCGAGAAGACCTACCCCATATCCCTGAACAGATTTATATTAAAAACCGGCAGAAACAACAAAAAACCAGAAATAAGTACAAAAACGAAACGGTCAAATCAACTAACCCTAACTTGAAAACCGCAAAAATTAAAACAAGACACGGTAATACTGCGGAAAATATACAGTTGTCTAATATCAAAAGACCAAGAAAAATATCTTACAAATTTAAAACAATTCCAGGTTGTTCGGGATCTGCTATGGATCCGAAATAATAGATCTAACTCAAAATCAAGGAATCATGCCGATTAATTTAGGAGCAGCCAAATTGCAAAAATCCCAACATACATTTGTGCACTTTTATAACCTAAATCCGATCTTCAATGAACTAGAAAATTTAGACAATCAGTACAAATTATTGAAATTAAACATTGCCAATAAAACAAAATTCCACATTGACCTCGAAAATAACGATAAAATCTTGGAGCACGTGCGAAAGAACATCGCTGAGAAATTAAATCACATAATAACCTATTCAAAGGTGCGATCTAAACGTGGCTTAGTTGATGGATTGGGAAGTATATTCAAACAAATTACTGGAGTTTTGGACGCAGAAGATGGTAAAAGATTTAATAAAATACTAAAGCATGTCCAGGAAAATCAACAATCCTTCCAAAATCAGTTAAAATTGCAATACTCTATTAATATCGAAATGATTAAGAAATTTAACAAAACAGTTGAAAATATTAGACACAATGAAGAAGTACTAAAATCCAAAATTGAAAACTTGAATAAACTATTGAAATTATCAACAAGCAATGAAATTTTACTCGTAAAAGACCTATACAATCAATTAAGTATTCTTTACAGTTCACTTTTAAGCACCTTACAAGACATTGAGAACTCGATAACATTCTGTAAAACAAAAACCATGCACCCATCAATTATGAACCCAAGTCAACTTATACAAGAGTTACAAAAAATTTCCAATCATTATGGAAAGCAATTGCCTTTCGAACCGAAATTAGAAAATCTTTTGGATTTTGAAGAAGTATTAACTATAAATTGCAAAGTCGAGCAAAATCAAATAAGCTGTTTCATTTCAATACCCATAAATTTCGAAAAGGATTACGAGTTATATTACTTACAATCATTGTCCACCAAACAAGGATCAGATTATTTTACTATAATACCAAACACGAAATATTTTCTAAAATCTTCCGATGAAATTAAGCCTCTGAGCGACGTGTGCTCAAAAAGTAGAGTATACCAATGTAAAAACCAGTACCATCCGCACTTCAACCCCTCGTGCGAGGAAGAAATCCTCTTACAAAGAAACCTAAGCCGATGCCGTTACACCAAGCTGCAAGTTACCAACCACGTAGAACTCATCCCAGAAATCAACCAATATTTGGCAATATTCCCAGTGGAAGAACAAATTAATCTAAAGTGCCCCGATAAAACGAATCTCAAAGCCCTCACAGGTGTCTACCTCATTAAAGAAAACAATTGTGAAATATTGTTCAAAAACAAAAGACTAACATATTTAGACCAAACCTACGGACAACCTGTATTACTACCAAAATTAAACCTCAGTCTTCGTGAACGTGAAATACCCAACTTAACAATAAAACTAAAGACTATAAAGCTCGAAGACATTCCAATCAAACCACCAGTAGAAATATTTCAAGTACCAGCAATTAATCACGTGCCAAGTGTATGGACTGTAATATTGTATTGTGCTATAATAATGACAATAATTTACTTTGTTTGGACTAAGTTAAAACCAAGGTGTGTCAGAACAACCTTAGAGAACCAGCCAGGCCAACCCCAAGAACTTCGACTTCCAGGGGAGCTTCATTCTGAGGATGGAGGAGTTACATCACCATCCAAAGCCGAATCCTGCATAGGTTGCAGATCTCACGCCGCAGCCCTACACTTCTTTATACAAATGTTATATAAGCATGTTAAACTTAGTTTTTAGTCAGTCTTGTTGTATTCACTTAGAATTGTAGCATCTAACAGATGCATTTGTAATAAATCATTTTTTTTAAAAACTCAACGGCAATCTTTGAAATTATAAATTATATATATATATATATATATATATATATATATATATATATATATATATATATAAATTGTGACGTGTGCCAGAAATTTAAAAATAATGTTCAAAAAAATTACCGTGATTTCTCTTTGAGAAATCACGTGTCACACACTTACCTCGACAGCTCAGAATTGGTCGTGGTATCGCTAGGTCGTGGGTCACTAAGATATTTGTAATAACAATAATAGGGATGGGCGCCAGTTGTGCCGAAAGGAAAATGGTGGACACAACAACACCGAAAATAACAAATTGAAAATAAAACTAATTTTATTTACGGCTAGTAAATACAAAAGGGAAGTTAATGGGGACAATTATTGCCTATTACAAAAAAATTAAGAAAATACCTTTTGCGGGGTAACAAAATATCGATGGGTCTGGAATGGCTAGGTCGTTGGAGTGAGTCCCTGGACGTCTTGGTACCGAGGTTCGGCTTGTCGACGGAATGAGTACTGTTCGCGTTAGTATTAAGCGGCTCCGCAGGATGTCGGACACAAGCAGTGTAGTAGCGTAAAGCAGGATAGCAGGATAATGCGTGGTGTCACCGGACTAAGCGTGTCTGGCGGTTGCGTGAGTTGTTCGTGTGTAAATGCAAACTGCTGTTTTTTTGTGCGTGAAGCCTGAGTACTGTGTGTAAGTTGATACGGTGTACGTGTGCACGTGTCGCAGTACTATTCAGCTTGGATTGGAACTCCACACTCTACTACCAACAAACCTCGACCATCCAGGACCAGGAGGGAATATAAAATATAAAAAAATTTTTAGCAGATAATTGACCCAAAAAATAACTTGCCGTGGCAAAAATACAAAAATATCTTTATAATAAAAAATGAACAAATAATTTATTTAACAATAAAGAAATGCAAAAATTATTATTTACAAAAAATTTGTGCACAAAAAATACTCCAAATAATTTTACAAAAAAAAAAACTATCAGCTGGCCAGGCTGTAAAAGACTAGAAAATAGAGAAAGAAAGAATATAACAATACTGAAAAGGTTTTCAAAAACTAACGTTTTTACTGCGGGACTTGTAAAGTTTATTACTTACTTTTTGGCTGCCAAAAAAAATAATTAACGATAAAAATGTAACTAATGGCATCCAAAAACAAAGAGAAAAATAAAATTGGAACGATAAAACTTCTACTTACGACAGTAAATCAGCGTGAGCTCTGTCTAAATCCCACAGTATAAAAAAATAACCTAAATCGTATTCAAAAAAATATAAAGCAAAATAATAAAAAAAGGAATCTTTCCTGTGAGAGATACACGAGAAATTTTGAATATAAGATCAATCAAAGAAGAAAAAAAGTTGAGGAGGTTTCCTCGCAAGCTTTGACAACACGTGGTTATCTAAATATTTATTTAAAACAAAAGGTTCGAATAAAATAAAAAATATCACTTTACTCACCAAAATCAGTGAAATAAAAAATCCGGAATAAGAATATTTTAAATAAAATCTTGAAGATTTTAAAAATAATAAAAAATTTTAGAACAAACAAAATGCTATCAACATACCTCCGTTGTCTCAGCTTGCAGAAACTCAACTCCTCTACCGACCGCGCTCGCCTCTCAAACAGTCGGCCGCACTAGAGATGTCGTATGTTTAATTAAATATAAAAGATTTAAATAAAAAAACCGCGAAACGAATGAAATCGTTTCACTGCCCCCCCCCCCTCCAAAAAGGATGATGACGTAACGGAATCATCAAAAGTTGTGTCAGGATTATCGGGGACAGTAGGTGCAGGCTTAAGGTCCTTTATGTGGTAGATGCCAGCATCATTTCCGTCGGTATCGTGAAGGTGATAAGCGAGAGGAGATAGTTTTCGAAAAACCTTGCTTTCGACATAACGACGTGCTAGAGCCGAAGAGAAACATCTAGAACCAACAGATAAAACTCGATTTCTACGATAAACAAGATCACCTTTATCAAATTCGAGCTGACGACGATGTTTATTATAATATTTCGCGTTTCGCTCATAAGCTTGATGACTACGGTCTTGAACGACTAAGAAAAATTCAGACATCTCTGATAATGAGTTGCCATAATCAGCTGGGGAATCGGAACAGATATTGTCAGGTAAAGAACGGTAAAAGTTTCCTGAAACTGGAACATGCCTACCGAAAGTAAGGAAAGCTGGAGTAAATCGAGTAACTTCGTGCACACTCGTACGAATGGCCTGAGCGATGGCTTGAAGATTTTTATCCCAAGCACGATGATTATTGTCGAGATAAGATCTAATAGCTGTTTTAATTACTCGATTGGTACGCTCAACAAAATTCACCTGGGGGTGAAACTTGGCGTTATACCATAATTTAGGTATTTCATATTTAGCGATAAGATCTGTAAATAATTTAGAAACGAACTGAGTTCCATTATCGCACATGACAATTTGTGGTACACCAAATAAAAGAAAAACATTTTCTTCTAAAATTTTACAAATTTTTGGAGCGTTAGCTTCACGCATAGGGTGAACAATGACAAATTTGCAAAACCAATCGGTCACTACTAGAATATAGCGATTTCCAGCTGACGAAGGAGGTAATGGTCCCATAGATCAACCGAGATAGCTTGCCAAGGGAACTTTATAATCTTTTCCCTGCCCATTAAACCAGGCGGAGGGATTTGAGGAACTTTTTGAGACAAACAAGTCTTGCAACGTTTTACATAACCGGCAATAAAATGATGCATCTTAGGCCAGTAATATTCTGATGCAACACGGTGAAAAGTTTTAAAGATTCCAAAATGAGCGGCAGTTGCATCATTGTGACATCGTGAGACAATTTATTTACGAAACTCCTGGGGTACGACTAATTTCCATGTAGACAAATTAGAAGGAAGGGAATAGGGAGATAAGATGTTTTTGTACAAAAAATTATTTTCCACGCGCCAGTCCGGATAGTCGTTTGGCCTTAAAACTACCTTTTCACGCATTCCACAATACCAATTGTCCTGGGTATTTAAAAAAGTCTTATTGTCGATGACACAAACCTCAAGAGGACACCTAGATAGAGCATCAGGTAATTCATGGAGTTTACCAGGGCGGTGAGTGATGTTAAAGTCAAATTGTTGTGATTGTACCGACCAGCGAGCTAATCTTCCATGCGGATCCTGCATGCGAAGCAGCCACAAAAGAGAGTAGTGGTCAGTAATAACTTCGAAATGAAGCCCTTCGATAAAAGAACGAAATTTTAAGATACCGAAAATTACGGCAAGGCATTCTTTTTCCGTAACTGAATAATTTTTCTCAGCTTTATTCAAAGTACGACTTGCATATGAAATAGGATGTTCCTCATTATCATCGCCAATCTGTGTAAGCACAGCTCCAAGTCCATAATTGGAAGCATCAGTATAAATCTTAAAAGGTTTAATAGGTTTATTATAATCAGGGCTAGCAAGAGTTGGAGCAGATATTAGCGCATTTTTTAATAGATTAAAAGTTTCGTCAGCTGCTGACGTCCAAGAAATGGTGGACTTTTTACCTTTACCTTTAGTAAGGTCCGAAATAACAGCTGACATAGAGGCAAAGTTTGGTACAAATCTCCTGTACCACGAGAATAAACCTAAAGCCCTACGCACTTCGGTTACGGTATTAGGTCTAGGAAGATTTGCAATAGCAGATACCTTATCGGGATCAGTACGAAGACCGTGTTGATCGACAACAAAACCAAGGTATTTGAGAGAAGGTAAACAAAATTCGCATTTCTTGACATTTACAGTGAAACCGGCCGCTTTGAGGCGATCTAAGACTTTATAGAGAATAACGATATGTTCTTCAAAAGAAGAAGTAGCGATAATTAAATCGTCCAGGTAAACAAAAACGTTTGGGTCTAATTCTGGACCGAAAACTTCATCCATTAGTCTTTGAAGAGTTTGAGGGGCATTACAAAGACCGAATGGCATTCGAACGAACTCAAACAGACCGCGACCTGGCACAGAGAAAGCGGTTTTTTCTTTAGACGAAGCCGATAAAGGAATTTGCCAAAATGCACTCTTTAGATCAACAGAAGATAGAAACTTTGCATTACCCAGCTTACTTAAGATGTAATCTACGCGAGGCAAGGGATAGCTATCCTTACGCGTTACCGAATTAAGTTTCCGACCATCAAAACATAGCCGATATTCTCCCGATTTCTTTTTGACAAGTAATATTGGACTAGACCACGGACTAACAGATGGACGAACCACTCCCAATTCCAACATTTTGTCCAGTTCCTTATTAACGAACTCCATCATAACTGGAGAAAGAGGATATTGGCGCTGTTTTAAGGGAAGCGCGTCACCAGTATCAATAACATGTTGAATTTTATTGGTACAACCGAGTCCTAAAGATCCGAGCTTTTCAAAATCAGCAACAACGGAATTAAGAATTTCTTGCGGACGGGAAGATAAGTTTTCACGGCTAGAAACACCACTAAGAGAAGCAATTTCATTTTGGGCATGCCACGAATTCTTAGAAAAGTCTAACTTAAGACCAAAACAACGACAAAAGTCCACACCTAATATTACAGGATGTTTTACAGAAGGAACGACAGTAAAAGAAAAATGACTACTCGTTTTACCCAACGAGAAAGGTACAAAAACGTTGCCTAGGGTTGGATGAGATTTACCATCAGCAGTTGAAACGGTAGGAACAACACTAGGTTTTAGAGAAAATAGATGTTTTAGCATTAAATAGCCTCGACCACCTACAATAGAAATATTAGCACCCGAATCAACTAATGCTGTCATAGGTACTCCGTGAATGAAGATAGTAACGAAAGGTCGGTTATCATCACTTGATTTATTAAAAATAGGTGAAATGACATTATTCGTGAAAAAGTTAGAGACTTGGTTTAACCATTGAGACCACTCGTCTCTGTCGGTTTTTCTAACGACTTTACCAGCGTTGGGGTGACGTTTTTCTCGACAGCAAGACCGAGACGCCGCACACGTTTTTTGAACAATTAGGGCATTTAAGTTTGGTAACGTTTCTTTTACCACAAGAAAAGCAAAAGAGATTACGAGGCTTTGGACATTTTGGATAAAGATGTTCCGTACTATTACAGTTCCAGCAACTAAGAACACGCCCTTGACCTACAGCTGCAACGGCTGAACGAGAAAAATTTCTATCCAATTTACAGGATGATTTAGAACTACTTTGAAATGAAAGATCGGGTTCTAAAGTATGTGAGGAACGAGTTGGTGGATTTTTAAACTGCGAGACATTAAGTTCAGTGTCTTCAAGTCTCTTGCAAATAGTAATCAATTCTGAGAGAGAGTTAATATTTTGAAGTGAACAAAATCTTTGAAAATGCGGTTGTAAATTACGAATAATGTAACTAACCCTGGTTTGTTCGTCAGGAGTTTTAGTTAAACGACAGAATAAGTTTTCCATGATGGCAATAAAAATCTCTACCTTCTCACAAGGAGCTTGAGTTCGATTCCGAATCTCATCCATAAGAGCTAGATCATAATTAGAAGGTAAAAAGGTAGAACGAAGTTTAGAAACAAGTTCCGACCAAGAAGATATAGAGTTGCGTATCATGCGATACCAAACGAGAGCATGGCCGGTAAAGAGATCACCAGCTTGGCGAAATAATTGTTCGTGAGAGACGCCACGAGAATAAGCCGTGCTTTCGATATTTTCGAGAAAACTAATAAGGCTGGTATTTCCATCAAATGTAATATTCCATTTGGCAACTAAATTTTTATGATCGCAAGTCGCGGAACGAGGTAAAACAGTACTGCTTGGTAGATGATGTGGTAGCGGTGTCGGTGGAATTTCAGAATGTACATTAGATACCGTAGGGGTAATATTTACGTTACTAAATCTAATAGCATTCAATTTTTGCAAAAAGCTCTGGCAACTATCATCGAACGAACTTAGCATGGCAATAGGAATAGATAGAGTAGTTGGAAAAGAATTAGTGGAAGGTATTTCGTCAAAATCAATTAAATTTACTACCTGGTTAGTATCAACTACATGGGACATGGAAGAAAGGGCAGATTTTATCATAGAGAGCAATCTCAAAAGCTCGCCACTTAAATGTTGAGGCAAACGAGAAATACGAAGATACAAGGCAACTAAACGAGAATTTATTTCAACTTGAAATTGCTCCATATGAGAACGATTTCTACTATTAAAATTTTGAATCATACCTGACATCTCTTTAAGTGTTTCCAGACATGTCCGAGAGTCATTGATGGGATCAGGAAAATAATCAGCATTAACTGTAGTTTGCCCAATACTTTCCATCTCGATTAATCCACATAATATGTTTAAATTTTCCTCATTTGATCCGGGATAGAAACAATTTCGAATTTTGAGCTCGTAACTGATTTCCTCTCCTCGTAGATATTGGATGTGTTCCACGGTAAGTGACATTTTGAAAAAAATAATATTAGTGCCAAATAACAATATGTAGAGAAAAAGCAAAGAGAAAGATAGAAATAAAAGAGTAAAGAGAGATTTAGAAAAGACCAAGCAAAACCACGAAAAATAACTTTAAATGTAAAAATATGACCAACAAAATATTAACCACGGGCCCCACGTTGGGCGCCAAAATTATTTGTGTGACGTGTGCCAGAAATTTAAAAATAATGTTCAAAAAATTACCGTGATTTCTCAAAGAGAAATCACGCGTCACACACTTACCTCGACAGCTCAGAATTGGTCGTGGTATCGCTAGGTCGTGGGTCACTAAGATATTTGTAATAACAATAATAGGGATGGGCGCCAGTTGTGCCGAAAGGAAAATGGTGGACACAACAACACCGAAAATAACAAATTGAAAATAAAACTAATTTTATTTACGGCTAGTAAATACAATAGGGAAGTTAATGGGGACAATTATTGCCTATTACAAAAAAAATAAGAAAATACCTTTTACGGTGTAACAAAATATCGATGGGTCTGGAATGGCTAGGTCGTTGGAGTGAGTCCCTGGACGTCTTGGTACCGAGGTTCGGCTTGTCGACGGAATATGTACTGTTCGTGTTAGTATTAAGCAGCACCGCAGGATGTCGGACACAAGCAGTGTAGTAGCGTAAAGCAGGATAGCAGGATAATGCGTGGTGTCACCGGACTAAGCGTGTCTGGCGGTTGCGTGAGTTGTTCGTGTGTAAATGCAGACTGCTGTTTTTGTGCGTGATGCCTGAGTACTGTGTGTAAGTTGGTACGGTGTACGTGTGCACGTGTCGCAGTACTATTCAGCTTGGATTGGAACTCCACACTCCACTACCAACAAACCTCGACCATCCAGGACCAGGAGGGAATATAAAACATAAAATTTTTTTAGCAGATAATTGACCCCAAAAAAAATAACTTGCCGTGGCAAAAATACAAAAAATCTTTATAATAAAAAATGAACAAATAATTTAATTAACAATAAATAAATGCAAAAATTATTATTTACAAAAATTGTACACAAAAAATACTCCAAATAATTTTACAAAAAAAACTATCAGCTGGCCAGGCTGTAAAAGACTAGAAAATAGAAAAAGAAAGAATATAACAAGACTTGAAAGGTTTTCAAAAACTAACGTTTTTACTGCGGGACTTGTAAAAAATTATAACTTACTTTTTGGCTGCCAAAAAAAATAATTAACGATAAAAAGGTAACTAATGGCATCCAAAAACAAAGAGAAAAATAAAATTGGAACGATAAAAATTCTACTTACGACAGTAAATCAGCGTGAGCTCTGTCTAAATCCCACAGTATAAAAAATAACCTAAATCGTATTCAAAAAAAATATTAAGCAAACTAATAAAAAATGAATCTTTCCTATGAAAGATACACGAGAAATTTGGAAAATAATAATAACAAAAAAAGAAAAAAAGTTGAGGAGGTTTCCTCGCAAGCTTTGACAACACGTGGTTATCTAAATATTTATTTAAAACAAAAGTTTCGAATAAAATAAAAAATATCACTTTACTCACCAAAATCAGTGAAATAAAAAATCCGGAGTAAGAATATTTTAAATAAAATCTTGAAGATTTTAAAAATAACTTTAGATAAAAATTTTTAGAACAAACAAAATTGCTATCAAAATACGTCCGTTGTCTCAGCTTGCAGAAACTCAACTCCTCTACCGACCGCGCTCGCCTCTCAAGCAGTCAGCCGCACTAGAGATGTCGTATGTTTAATTAAATATAAAAGATTTAAATAAAAAAACCGCGAAACGAATGAAATCGTTTCAATATATATATATATATATATATATATATATATATATATATATATATATATATATATATATATTATACATGATAAATATTTTGTTTCTTCATATAATTACCTTACATAAACTTATTATGGGAATGTGTGAAAAAAAAAACAATTGAAAATTTAACATATCTCTTTTTCACATTTGTGTCTCTGGAACTTACATGGATTTTATAGAAAGAAAAGAGGTGAATAACAATTTGTATGCCGCAAAGTTTCTTCATGTCAAATTTTCAAGGTCACAAAGGTCATGACGATAGATTTCAAGCAAAATTTATCAATTCTGATATCAATATAAAGAGTTAATTCAAGGCTCCATGTACTGTTTTCTGTTTTCTATTTTATATGCAAAAACAATTAAACATCGACCATTTCTTTGTTGACCTCGTATGTAGAGCCTTACTAGGTAGAGATATTGAGAAAAGCTTCAAATACATAATATGCAGAATGTGATAACAAACAACAATGAACATAACTATGAACCTCAAAAAATTTACAGTATCGGCGATAAATAGAAAAATAATGTAAGAGTTGAGATAGCATTTCTTCAAAAAATCATAACTTCCTTATTTACTAATATTAAATATTAATATTTACATTATAGTAGAATATTATCAATGACTATCGAACAGCATAAAAAACAATATTTTCAATTGTTAGAATAGGGGTAAAATATAAATTTTTTATTTATATATTTCTTTCGTAAATCATTTTATAGAGCAATGTAAGGAGAATAACACATCCTTATACAATTTTTTAATCGAACCAATAGGATTCCAGTAAGAATATGTTTTTTACATTTATAAAAGTGTTTCAAATTTTAGAAAATCATATATTTCTTATTTATAATTATTAAATGCTGATATTCGTAATGCAATAGTGTATTATGAAGGACAATCCAACACCATAAAAATATCTCACTTTCAATTGATAGAAATAGCAGCAAAATAAGAAAAATAAATTTAGTCTATGTTGATATGTGTGTATGTGATAAAATATATATTATGCAGGTTGTGACAACAAACAACAATGAACATAACAAAAAACCACAACAGGCTTATAATTTCGGCGATAAATGGAAATAAAATATGAAGTCTACCGACCAACAAAAAAATATCTTTTATCAATTGTAACAAATGTAGGCAAAATTAAGAATATAAATTCAAACTATACTTTCACTGACCGTGTTGTAAAGCTCTGTATGGAGAATAAAACATCCTTAAACAGTTTTACAATCGGGCCAATAGAATTCCAATTAGTTTATTTTTCTTAAATTCGTCTTGCAATTAATATTGTATTGTCATTATGGCAAGGACTATATAATAATATATTTATTTCGAAAAATCTGAGCCAAATACAACAAAACATCGATCATTTATTTATGCTAGATATGGCAATAAACAACAATGAATATAACAGTAAACCACAAATAACGTATAGATTCGGTGATAAATGGAATAATGTTGTCAGATTTCAACTAAAATTTTCTCAAAAAATCATAAGTTCCTTATATACAAATATTATAAGCTGATACTATGAATTTTATAAAGCACAATCCAACACCATAAAAATATCTTACTTTCCAACTCTAGAAATAGGGGTAAAATATGAAATATAAATTTCATTCATTTTTCTTTAAACCATGTTGTAGAGTACAGTTGTTTCACTCCAATTCCAATAACAATTTTTATTTTATATCATATTTAAAAAAACATGTTTCTTATTTACTACTATTAAATGCTAATTTTCATTTTACAATAGAATATTATGAAGCACTGTCGAAGATTATAAAAATATCTCACATTCAATTGTTAGAAATGTGGGAAAATTATGAAAAATTTATTTAGAATGTTTTTAATTAACTAATGTTCGTAAGTGAGCCACTGTCTGAAAAATTTAATTTACAGATGAAATTCGGTTTCTAGCGAACCGCTGTCTAAGTACGGCACTTTAAGCCCCCTCGTCACAACATTAAGGTATGCTTTTTTAGCACTTAAGAAAATATAAGTATATAGTTCAGTATCATCACTATGTGAAGTATTCAATTTGATGCTAAAGTCGAGTTTCCAGTGAATTACTGTGTATGTATGGCGCTTTAACAGCCTTCGCCACAAAGGAAAACATGCATTTCTGGGACTTAGAAGAAAATGTATAAAGTTAAGTATGGTTTATAAACAATCCACTGTTTGATGTATTTCAATTTCAGTTAAAATTTAGCTTTCAGGAATCTCTGTCTATCTATGGTGGTTTAATTACATTATACAAAGTCAAAACTTGCATTACTGGGACTTAGTTGAAAATGTTTTTAGTTAAGTTTGGCTTTTCTGGCAGTTATTATCGAGTTTCCAGCGATTCCCTATATATGTATGGTACTTTAAGCGCCTTCGTCGCCAAATTACACAATATCCCAATTTGTATTACTGGGGCTTACAAAACAATGTTTTTAGCTAATAAAGAGTTTTAAGTAAGCCACTGTCTGATGTATTTCATTTTCCTATAAAATCAAGTTTCCAGCGAATCACTGTTTATATTCTTAGCTCTCAAGTTCCTAATACTCGAATTTTACTTTCTCGAATTCCCAGAATCTGAGTTCCCAGCGTTCCGAGTTCTGTCCATGCTTTACAACATTAATAGATGCTTATAATTATAGGTTTTATGTAAGCCATTCCATAATGTGATTTATTTTCAGCTGAAATCGAGTTTCCAGCAAATCATATATGGCGATTTAAGACTCTTTGTTATGCATGCATGCCTTTCTCGAACTTAGAAAAATTTCGTTAGCGAACTCTGAGTTTAAGGAAGCCACTGTTTCGTTTTCATTTCAAATATTCGCAGTGACCCACTTTCTATAATGCGAGTTCCCAGTGAACCACTGGCTACATCTTGAGTTCCCAGCACTTGAGTTCCCAGCGTTTTGAGTTCGGCCCACGCGTCTCTATTTCTAATTATTTTTGTCATTTAAAAGAATATACACCATGTAAAAACAAATTTTCAAGCTGCACAAATAGAATATGATCTCATATTGATTCTGTATTTTTATATACGGCATGTTAGTTCATATAAGGTTATTACTAATCTTGTACATTTTAAAGCTTTCTGCTAAGTAGAGAGTAGATATACACATGTTGTCTGTATTATAGAAGTAAAATTTATGTATATATTACGAGAGTAGAAAAACAAATATTTTAGTAGCTAGCGAATATCAAACATGTAGCATTATATATTGCTTCTATAGTCTATACTAATATGTAGATACATGAGAAGAAATTAATTTAGTTAATGATTTTGCTTTGTTATCATGGTATCACTTTCTTTAAAATATAAGCAGACAGCCATATATTTATTTATTTTGCTACCAGATTTCAAGAGCTATTTGTCATTGCTTCAAAAGAGAAGTTTTTCTGAAAAATAGTGTAAATTAATTTCTTGGCTACAAAGCTCTTACACTGTGCTACGGAAAAAAATTGTTCACGTTACTATATCATTTTAAATTAATAAAATTAAATTCTACACAACAGTAATCGCCTTTATTTACATTAAAACAACACACAAGCATATGCTAAACGTTCCCTATAATGGGGTGTTTGTTGTACCGTTGGTTAGATTATTTAATTTTGCATATACGATATTAAATCTTCTGTTTTATGAGATTTTCTTATGAAAATATTTAATAAATAAAATTGTATTTTGACAGTTGTCATTTATATTTATATATTAAGAAATTTGGATACTCGCAAAAATATGTTTTCTAATGTTAATTCCTTATGTAAGGTTTTCTAGTATTCACCATGTACACATACTGATACAAAACATGTTTTTTTTTTAGGAAATATAGAAGCGAATACAAGACTAGGCAACATGAGAAATATCACAATCAGAGAGCAACTAATTAAAGGCCGTAACACAAAAATACAACAAGCCCAATTGAGATGTCTCCCATATAGTACAAATGTTTGAAGCAAGAGAAACAGGAAAATAAAAGAGGACGTCCCAGTAAACCTGACAGCTAGAAGTACAACAAGCGTCAGATGTCGAGGAGAAAACTAGAAACACACAAAAAAAATCACAACAAATTAAAGAGCCGGACAAAATTCTGGATAAGAACACCAGGAATAAGTAAGTAGTTTTAAAAACCAACAGCTTGTGTAAATAAAAAAAAATATGTTTATTCATAAATATATAAAATTTGACAAAAATATTTTCATTTTGAAGAAAGTGACAGGCTTTCTAGTCAATTCCTCTTATCTTGCTAATAGTGTAAAATAATATACATCTTTGTTACATGCAAATAAAAAAAATACAAATAAAGTACCCTCCGTATGCCTTTGATAAACGTAATAGCAGCTATAACTTTTTTTGTGCATTTTTGATAAAATATAAATATCATTTTCATTTAATAATTTATGGCTGTAAAGACATGTGCAGCTGTCTGATACCAGCTTTATTCTTTCTTATTATGGTCTACAAATTCTCAAGAGAATTCTTATCAGTATAAATAAAAAGCCACGTTAATTGATACAAGTATGGTTCTATAATTCCTAATATTAATTACATTTAAAATACTAATATATTTAATGCCAAAGAAGGTCCAAATGATTATTCAGCGAGGAAAGGGCAATAAAATTTATAATTAATATGAATATTGTTAAATCATAAATGTACCCATTACTCACATTGATATGCACAAGAGGTAGATTCCCGGAGCTGTAACCAGTAGGCGGGCAACCTGGTTCCTTTCTGGGTGTTTTTCTGCTTTAACATTACCCACAAGATTTTTCTGTAAAACATTAAATTATGTACATATTCAGTTTTAAAATGAGTTTTCATGTGAGCATTTAATCGAGACTTATATTTGTATGATTTACTTTTTTTTAGAATGAATTTTAATGTGATCCCGTAAATGATGTTTGTGTCTGAATGATTTATTGCAGATATTACAATGTTGGTCTTTTATATCCAAATGAATTTTCATGTGACTCCGTAAATCATGCTTGTGCCTCCACGATTTATTACAGACATCACAATATTGGACTTTTATATTCGAATGAACTATCATGTGGCGCTGTAAATCACGTTTGTGTCTGAATGGTTTATTACAGACATCACAATGTTGGTCTTTTATGTCGGAATGAATTTTCATGTGACGTTTTAAACTAAATTTATGTCTGAACGATTTATTACAGACATCACAATGTTGGTCTTTTATAGTGGAATGAACTTTCATGTGAACATTTAAATCCCCCTTCTGTGTAAATGATTTAAAACAGACATTGCATTTATGTTCTCTTATTCCCAAATGGATTTTCATGTGAGTATTTAAATTCGACTTAAGCGTAAATGATTTACTACAGACGTTGCACTGATAGTCTTTCTTTCCGGAATGTATTTTTGTATGCTGATCCAAATGACTTCTAAATCTAAATATCTTAAGGCACACAGAGCACGGCCACGCTTTGTTTACTCGGATGCTCTCTTGTTCTGTACTGCGGCTTTTTAATTCAGTTTCCGACGTAAATGTTTTAGTGCTTCTATAACCGCGGAGGTCTTTTTGTCCATTATGAGTATATAAATGTTGTCTCAAATTATGCTTTTGAGAAAATCTTTTATTACAAATAAAACATTGAAAATTTTTAATTCCATTATGCAAAACTATATGCCTATTCAAATCGTATTTATGGATAAATATTTGTTTGCATAGAACACAGGGTAACTGTTTTATTTGACTATGTACTTTTTTCTTATAACGCAATAAATTAGTTTTACGTATGATTAATTTGTTACTAATATTATTTCCATGTTCTCTTTTATGAATCTTCTTAAAAAATTTATTACAGAGGGTACTTTTCTTTGGTTCAATTTGATCATTTTTGCTACAATTTTTGTCGTTGGCTACTATTTCTTGGGGCTCAGCGGAACTCTTCTCCCACACTTCCTCCCGTGTGTTCGCCCTTGAATTCTCCTCCTCTGTCTTGTGTCCTCTTTTATCTTCATCATCACTCATTTTATTACTTTTAGGATATTCTACCTTGCATATATTTTCCTTTATATTATTATATAATTCCCGGTCTTGTGGCGTTTCTTCCAGTTGTTCTTCCTTAATGGAGATATCTGTGTGCAATGCACGCAGCTGCATGTGTGGAGATGTCCTGTCTATCCGCAAGGAAGGGTTTAGGGATGCGCTGTTTATGTGCGGGTGACACTCCGGCCATGTTTCCTTCATAGGTTCTTCTTTAATAGACATCTCTTCTATCTTGTCGGGTTTGGTATCAGATGTGTCATTGTGGCCCACAACGGGGGCCCTGCCTGTGTGTAGCGGGGGCCCCGGGGCCCTGATGCTGCTCTCTAGGCGCCGGCTGCTCTCCACACTGGAATATTTGAATTTGCTGAAGGCGTAGAGGGTCTCTTCACAAGCTACACAGATGCGCAGTGGAATATCCAACTTGATGATTGTCTGAAATGAACAAATGTCTATACTTAGCGTAAAATATTAAGTAAGTCAATGACTGATTAATTGGTGACACAAGTATTTCCGAAATATATACTAATTTAAAATTTATTTTTTTATTTGTGAGTAACAAATTCATACCTATCACTGAAGTACTATAATTTGTCATCAATTAAAATTAATAATTGTGAAGTTGTATTTTACTTCAACTGAAAATGTTGAAAAAAATCTAGGTCATCTAATCATCATCATCAATGGCACAACATTCCTATGTGGAACAAGGCCTCAAGTACCTGAAGTACTTGTTTCGTGACATGTTTTACTTGCATTTTAGCGATGCAGGTTGTCAGCCTGCAGTCTCTGCAAGGCCAGCACACACCGAGCCGTTGTGTGACAACCCATCCAAATGGACAGGGCGGGCTATGTTGCTTATCTACACGATCAGACAAGATACGCCACGACCACATAACCGTACTGGCTGACAGGTCATCTAATATAGTTTCAAAAAAATAAACATTTTTTTTATAAGTTTATCTAGAAATCCTTTAATTATTAATTCTATTTCTTCCAAATCAACTTTCTCCAAAGCATCAATAGTAATGTTATTAAAAACATTAATTTTTACAACTTAAATTTTTTAATAAGTGATACTTATGTACCTTAAGAGGTATATACAAATTGCGCAACATGGGCTATTTTACAAAAACTGTAGTGTATGGTGTTGTTCGACGTGTTGCGCAACTAGTTGCAGAAATTGTTTAAATTTAATTGTCAAGTGGCTTCGCGCAACTGTTGTATCATGTACGGGCTTTATGCGACACATTGTGGAATAACTGCAGAACGCGTTGAGTAGTAGTTAACACTTGGCAGTTCGTTTAATATTCAATTTCATAAACTATAAAGAATTTCTAATTGAATTTATTTATATTAATTATTTTTATATTCTTGTGGTCAACTCAACTGAAGTTCTCTGAAGAGATTTTCGTGGCTAAAAAGAGATCTTTTCTTTAACCACTCTTTAATCGTTTGACATGTATACGCAAGTATGCAACAAAAGCAACAGAAGTTTGCATAAAAATTACATAGTGTATGGGTAACTTTGTTTGCACAGAAATTTTGTGTGCAACGTTAGATTGCGCAATTTGTTTGCAGGTGTATAGGGGGCTTTAGATTCATTTACACAAACAAAGTGCTACTGAATATTATGGTGCAAATTAATTTTCATATATAAATGTAACTTAATGTTTAAGTAGACGTGGTCCCTATGCTTAAACAGTGTCATTGGTCACTTGTATATATCGATATATAGATATTAAATTTTTATAATAGTTCAATAAATATTATTCGCTAATAGGGAAAGTCCAATTCGACATCAATTTTTTTCTGTGTTTTCCCTGTATGTATTGGAGATTCAAATCCCCTGCATGGTAAACATATAGTCGATCAAACGACTTGTCGATTGAAGAACATCGTCATATTCTTCCTTAACCTAACCTCACTTTTGCACCATTTAATCAACGACAAAATGTAATTAGACTAAGCATTCCCTATGCTTCCATAATGAATGTTTTGTTTTCGGTAAGCCAGAAAGAGAAAATAGAGATAGATATATAATAAAAGTATTCTTTGAGCATCGCTCGCTAGAGGCAAGAGTGTAGTTAACATTCATTATTTTCTGTTATTTACCATTATTTACGTTTTTGTTTTGCCAGTGACGCGTTACATTTAATTATATTTGAAACATATAAATTTAAAACTTCCAATTCTAATGTCAATTTTATGAGCACGGGCGCCTCTAGTGGGCAGTATTCAAACTATACTAGTAGACATAATGTGTCTAACTCTACTTTCTCTGTGTGACTTGTCTAAAACAACAAACCACGTGAAGTTTTGTCTAGTTATATTTTGTCGTTGCATTTAATAAGAAATATACAAAATTTATGTTAGATATGTATAATCAGACTTACAATTTCAGGAATAAGATACTCCACTTCGGACACTATTCTGTCGTCCACAGGGGCACAGTGGTAATCCTTCGTGCACATAAAACACAAATCCATTACAATTACACTATTTATATTTACTATTTGTGCGAACTATATATTTAAAACTTTGTAATAAAATTAATTGCGCGATGTAATATCACCAACAAGAAAATATAGTCTGATGTGTCAACACAGAACTATTAGAATAGACGAATAAAGTGAACTACTCATCAATATGTCACTGGAATATAATAATACTGGAACGCTAACTTGTAGGCTTTTATGCAAGCGAGAAACGAGCATGAGAGAGATAGATGTCTAACACTTCTGCGCATGCGTATTATCCCCAAAGCCTCATGTCGTACAGTCTGGTTCAGAAGTGAATATTATATAATTACCTATTTTAATTATGAAATGTATTTAAAAGATGTTATTTTTTTGACTAATTTTAATTTTTATTGTATGATCTGCACCTATTATTAGTTCTTTTTTTGTTTTTTATGATACATAAGCTCTAGTAGCTTTACATAAGTAAGTTTTATTTTTATTATTATGTCTTTTTTTACTACCACTAATGTAAGGACATTTTATAGATTATGTAAGTGTCACATTACGGAAGGCCGTGTGTTAAGTACAACATCGCACAATTAGGGAATTATTAATTATCAAAATTATGTTAGCCGTGTAAGTAAGGTAAAATTAATTATAATTAATTTAAAACATTACAACTAATGAGGAAATAAACAAGAAATATTCTACGTCGTACCATTTTATTGGGTTGTAAATAGTATAAATTCATTGTTTAGAAGTTGACAGTTGACGTAGTGTTTTTATGTTCTGTAGTTGGCACTATTTGCTAGTGATGTGTCCATTCTTTCAGTGTATTGTGTGATCGTCATGCGACCGAAAAACAGTCAAATGGTGATCGTAAAAAGAGTATAATATATAATTCGCGTTGAAATCCAATTACGTACTTGTGGAATAACAAACTCTTGTGTAACTTTTCCACTTCGTGCGTTATATGCATCGTTACAACTCTTAATGTCTTATGTACTAAAAGGTTAAATCTTCTATAGTTTCTTTAATCAATGACGATCGCCGATTTTTCTGCCAACCACATCTAGTTTGATTCAACTTAATTTTCTAGATGAGTTTCATTTTTATCATTCGTGAATTTTATGTAAAATATTTATTTACAATACAAATGCGGAAACAAGAACTTTCGTGCATGAGCTTTTGTATGAAGTACGAGCGATCAATGCGAGTAAGTATTTCATTTAGGTGAATGCACGGAAGGTATTTCCGCATAAATCTTGTACAAGATTTTTTGCAACGAACGAATTAATTATAAAACGTAATTAATAAAAATGTAAAACTGTCATTAAATAGTCAATAAAGCGAATAAACATTCGTTGCTATGGACTGCATGCCATTGTTCACCGTTGTTATTGTTTGTTTGTGTTGCTAGTAGATAGCGCTAGTAGTATTAAAATGTCAAAATTAGCAATAAAATTTCTAATTTAATTTAGATAATTTTTATTCTTTTGACTAATTGTCCTCAATTATCTTTTTCTTATATTAAATTTGTTGTAATGTGCAAAAAAAAAAAACATAATAACACTTTTAAGCTATTTGATGAAAGTAGTTTCCGTTGAGACACTAGTGCGTGAAAGTAAAACTATAGCGGGAATATGGCCTTTTTGATTGTGAGTTGGCTGCGGGAAAGATTAGTTTCTAGGTAGTGAGTACGAAAAAAATATAAACCGTATAAAATGGGTACCTTAAAATAAAGGATCGAAATGCACATTTCTACATTAAGAAGAATTACGCTGACATCTGTCATGTTTGACAAGTCAGTGTATAAACTTTAATCATAAATCCGATATCTAAAATCATTGTAATACACATTAAAAGTGAGAAAATTAATCAATAAGGATTGTAGTATTTTTCATGGCGATTTAAAATTTTAATTTTAGATGTTTTCCATTTCAATACTATCAGTGTTGCCAAATGTGTCGTAAAGTAACTAAATAAAAACAAATATTCCTAAATAAAATAAAATGAAGTACATGCAATAATTTGAAGGTTGCCAATTATAATTTTAAAATTTAAAATGTACCTAGAGACAGTATTGTCAAATGTTTAATAAATAACTAGATAAAATTAAATATTTCTACTCAATCTTAACTGAAGTTTTTTAAAATTTAATAAATACTGTTATTATATGTAAATTAAAATATAATTACATAGAAATGAATCACAACAACCAATTTAATTTTATTATTATTGAGAGGGATAAATGGCTTATCTTTTTGGTAAAATGCTATCAAACATATGCATTGTTTAATATGAAATGAAAACACTCAACAAGGCATCGGCTTTTGTTTTTTGCTAAAAGTTGTCAGAAGTAACTCGTGTTTGGTATCAAATGAAATCATTCGACAAGAGCTGGCTTGCAGAAATGAAAGTAGCCGTCAAATATATACTGGGTAGAAATGAACTTAATTTCATAAATTTAAGGGTGAGTAGTATGACATGTGTAGATTACGAAAGTGAAAGATTTTTTATAAAAAAAACGCATATTTAAGGGTAGTTTTCATTAAACTAATATTTTTGGTACCACTGGACCACTCACAACGCATTTGCATTCTTCTATAAATAAAAACATACCTTTATTACTTGAAATTAATTTACATAATGTTCCTGTATAATCAAATCTGAATTATTTTTAACGTATTTTATTTTGAAAGTTCAATAAACCATATCAAAGATTAAGAGGAATCCATACCCCTTATTCAATTTGGCAAATACATGTTTTCGTTGGGGCCACAAAATTGGCTCCATTTTTGACCCGATTTGCATAAACTTAATTCAATACTATTGTATTTAGCGTAGTAATAAATTGCACAATATTTATTGTTTATACCAATGTATAAGATAATTTTATAATAAAACAATGAGTTTCATATAGCAAGCGTAGAATATAATAAATCTAATTCTTTCATATGACATATTATATTTGCTGTAGCCATGAAGTTGATACTAATTTTGTTCCAGGTTGTATATTTTTTTAAAATTTTAAAAGATAACTTATTTTTCCATATTCATATTTTTCTAATTTTATAATATATTCATTTTCCGTTTACACCTATAATCTACTATTTTGCAATTTATGTGAAAATTAATTATTTTTTCTTGCATATTGTCACTCAAAAAGCGTCCTCTTGCTATTTTCATCTTCTGTTCATTAGAATACAGAATCCCATAGACAATAGAGCTAATACGCACAAAGTAACTGTTCTGTTTTGCCGAACTTTGAGGATTATAAAGGCACTTACATTCTATTACTGTATCAACATTTGATCTATCTGGAAATTTTTTATATTACCTGGAAGATAAGCACGGGCCTACGGTACAAATTACAAAACTCAGTTCACTTGGGGTGGTTTACCTTTGCGATAGTTTACCGTTTGAAACAAACACTCTTTGATTTTGCAAACATTTTATACAAAATTAACAAATTTAACATGTTTTCGTTGGGCCACAAAATTGGCTCTATTTTTCACCCGATTTGCATAAACTTTTTTATTATTTGTAGCTAAAGGATAACTCTAGGTCTGTGCCACTTTTTTGATTTTTTTCTATTAATAATTTTTATAGGACTCCAAGTTAAGGTACATTTAGTTTTAAATAAAAAATAAACATGTATGATATTCAAAAAACTAATACCGGACGAGCCTGGCATGGACCTTTACCTAAAGATACAGAATAAAATGTTTGGCCCCAACTAAAACTTTTTTGGTATAAAATGCTGTAAGTAGCTAGCGCCGCCAAATAGCAAAGAGGATGAAACTCTCTTAGTACATTCTGTACGGAACATATTCAGGTACTACAATAAAATCCCGTTAATCGTTTATGTCTGTATTATGTGGACTTTCCAAATCTCGTATGGAAAACATTCCAAGGCATAAAATATGTAATCAAACAATTATTATTCAAGTTATGAAATAGTAACAAATTAGTTTCAGTAAACATAATTAAATGAAAAACATAAATTATTTAGATCTAATAATTGCACAATTGCGATAATAAAAACTTTAATTTTACTAAGAAACCTATACCTAACCAATTTATGAATAATATTATGTTCCCTGTTAAGATTTGCAAAGAAAATAATATTAGAAATATAGTTTATAAAAGGAATTAAGTAACAATACCTAGAATCAACTTTATGGAAAGCAAATTAAATTGTTGACTTCTTGATTAATATCCCGGGTCCAACATACATATTGTTTTTAATTGGTAATAGGAGCTATGTTTAAAATAATTATGAACATATGATTCAATACATTGTTTTTTATTAGAAAATTTGTTAATTTTGTTCAAAATATTTGCAAAATCAAAGAGTCTTTGTTTCAAATGGTAAACTATCGCAAGGGTAAACCACCCCAAATGAACTGAGAATTGTAATTTGTACCATAGGCCAGTGCTTATCTTCCATGTAATATTAAAAATTTCCAGATAGATCATATGTTAATACAGTAATAGAATATAAGCGCCTTTATAATCCTCAAAGTTAAGTGAATTCGGCAAAATAAAACAGTTACTTTGTGAGTTCTAGCTCTATGGGATACTGTATTCTAATGAAAAGAAGATAATAACCAAAGAACGCTTTTTGGGTGACAAAATGCAACAAAAATTAATTAATTTTCACATAAATTGCAAAATAGTAGATTATAGGTGTAAACGGAAAATGAATATATTATAAAATTAGAAAAATATGAGTACTGACAAATAAGTTATCTTACTAAATTTATAAAATATTGGAATGAATTGTCGTTCGGACTGTACACAGGGTTCAATGTCATAAATAATCTCCGCCTACTGCTCATTTCCATTACACCCGATTCTTCCCACAAAATATAGGTATGGTATAGTATGGTCAGGATTGTCCTTAATAATTTCAGCACAGTTTTCAATCCGCACCCTCAATTCTTCAACAGTTTCAGGGGTTTTTTCCATCTCCGGTTAAAGTATCGGCAGGCCCGATTCTGTACTGTCGGCCGCCCTCGTGCGAGTAAAATTTTTGGCGCCCCTCAAATGCAGATGAAAGAGTAAATGAAATTGAACCGCATGAATTTTTTTCCATTTAACTAAGGTAAAATTACTTATTATTAAAAATTACATTTTCAAAGGGAAGGTTCTCGATTTTCTCTGTCATGCACAACAATAATGTGCGCATGAGCCTGACACACGAGTCGTAAAAAATAAAAATAAAACATAGAGCATTGTTATTTATTGCGTTGTTAAACCTTAAGTTATATGAAAAATAAGCTTATACTTTACTTACTATTCATTAAATCATTTGTGAAAAAATTAAATTAATTTCTGGCCGCCCCAAATTTTGGCCGCCCACGTGCAGGGGTACGCTCTGCACGTACGCCAGAATCGGCCCTGAGTATCGGTTACCTTAACCATCGATTAATAGAAAAATATCGCATGAAAATAGTAAACTACGTATATTTTTGACAATTTACATTAGATTTTCGATGCAATGGTTAATGTTACTGGCACTTTAACCAGAGATGTAAAAACCGGCCTTTAATCTATTGGGCAGTATGTATGGTCCAAGCAAATTCCCATTGAAGATACCAGCCCAAACATTTAATGAGAAACTATGTTGTAGACTACTTTCTTACTACAACATGTGGATTTTCTTGAGCCCAATAATGCATGTTGTGGAAATTATGGACACTGTCACGTGTGAAAATTGCTTCGTGACTAAATATTATAAGTAAAATTAAAATTAGCAGCAGGTTGTTGCAGAATCCACTGACAAAATATCGTTGTAGCTGGTGATCAGCAGGCATTAACCCTTGAACACGTTGCAAATGGAATAGATGATAATCTGTGTAAAATGTTCAAAACTCCCGTATGAGATATTTCTCCGCCAACAGGAGACGTTCCTTTGCTCCAATGTTGGCAGATTTGGCGACTTGTCGGCATTTGGGCGATATTTTATAGCATTCGGCGACAAAATTTTCAATTTGGCGATTAATTAGATAGACCAAGAGAAAATTCGTTTACCCTACATACCTGTTTGGCTGGTTGCATTTGGGTTAATATCAGGCGTGACAGTCAAATAGGGCACGAGAGCAGCACCGTCGACCTGTACCCACTCATCTCATCTCATTTCACACTATTGTATGATTGTCTCAATTCACACTATTCCAGGCGGAAGAGAAAAAGTGGCGGAAATTTAAATCGACATCATTGGTGGGTTTTGTATTCATTCCATTCTGCGATCTCTATGTGTGGTTTTTCCATTGCGCTCTTTTAGTGTTTTTCGTGTCAGTATTTGTTGTTGTTGATTTTGTTATTGTTGTTGAGTTGAGCCAATGCCGTCGATTTAAATTCCCGCCAGTTTTTCTCTTCCGCCTGGATTAGTGTGAAATAAGGCAATCATGGAATGGTGTGAAATGAGACAATCATAGAATGGTGTGAAATGAGATAAGATGAACAAGATCGACATTCGAAAACTAATTTTATTAGTAAATTTTATATGATTTATTAAACATAAAATAGTATAACAATGTGAATGAACATTAAATCTGGCTTTCAATGCACAAATTGTTTTTGCTGGAAGAGTATATTTTAACTTTTATTAAAGTTTCCGCCACTGGAATGATGTGAAATGAGATGAGAGAGAACCTCTGTACAGAGAAAAAAAAATAGAGAAACCTTACATGTAAATAGCAATGATTATTCTTTAACATATTTTGAATTGTTTATAGGAAAGATAGAGAAGATGAAACGATAAAAATACCAGAAATTAAGCCATATCAGAAAAAAGACTTGCAAAACAAAGAACATTATACAGGTGGCCCAGTGAAAATTATCAGCGTAATTTTTGGCCACTTAACATTAATTTGACAAAAAACGCTCGAACACGTCAATTTTAATATAAAGGAGGACACCTAAATGAATTAGTACCAATGGCATAACTTCAACCCTAAAATGGGTGTGGACTGCACCTCAAATATTTTAAATGAAAAACGGTGTCAAACATGATACAGTTCGAAAGGCCTTTCAATTCTCTTTTCAACAGTTTTTTTATTTTTCAAATCCGATCATTAGTTCCACAGAAATATCGTTTGAAATAAATTTTATCAGGTGTTCAAAATTGTCATCAAGTAGGCTAAAACAAATGACAGAAACTAAATTAACAATTCATTCAACAAGTTGTTTGTAATAAACAAGTAATTTGCAAGTTGGATTTTTTTGTGGGGTTATTTGAAGTCTAAAGTTTATGCCACGCTATCCGAATTTTTAGAAGATTTACGGCAACATGCCGTATCTCCAAAATTTTGAGAAAAATCTTTATTATTGTATGGAAGTTGGAAATAGTCATTTTGAACACCTAATAAACTGATATTTGAGTTTTTGTCATTTGTTTAAGCCTACTTGATTGCAGTTTTTCACACCTGATAAAATTTGTTTTAAACGATATTCTCTGGAACTAATAATCGGATTTGAAAAATAAAAAAACTGTTGAAAAGAGAATTGAAAGGCCTTTCGAACTGTGTCATATTTGACTCCCTTTTCCATTTAAAATTTTTGAGGTGCAGTCCACACCCATTTTAGGGTTGAAGTTAGGCCATTGGTACTAATCCATTTAGGTGTCCCCTTTTATATTAAAATTGACGTGTTCGAGCGTTTTTTGCAAAATCAATGTTAAGGGGCCAAAAATCGCGCTGATAATTTTCACTGGGCCACCCTGTATACATGTTTATATTTATGTAATATATACCTATCGAATAAAATCTGTAACATTAAAAAAAATAGGAATTTATAGGCATTATGAAATCTTTTTTCTTGACTTTTTATGGTGTATTCATATAAAAAAATAAATAAATATAATAACAAAGCAACGATTGCTTGCACTACTCTATATGCTTTACAGATGCATACATATTTCTCCGAAGTAACAATTGTATTTAATGTTATTACGATTGATTCAAATTAGATATTTGAAGGCACAGCCCGATTATTTCTATATTATTCCGTTTATCTGTCTTGTAATCGCATAAAATAATATGTCCAGCTAAAAATAAATAATAACTAGTTAACAAGCAGATAACCGTAATTGTGAATCTTATTTTTCTTTTATAATATGTTTCTACTTTGACCATAGACCGCATAGCATCATTTAAATAAATGTATATATCTGAAACTGTGATAAACAAATGTCACTCGAATTAATAATAACAAAATATCCTCAAAAGAATGTATTAAAATCACACTAGCCCTTATGTAAAATACAATGTTTTCCCTATAAGTCAGTCAGAAGTGCTGCCATCTCTAGGAAGTGGCTCTCGCGGATTGAGAAAACGAGTCATATAAGCTACTACACAGAACAGGAGCACATGAGCTGAATCGGCGAATACCCGAGACTACAACTAGAACGGAATAGTGTGAAATAAGCCACTCATAGAATGGAATGAAATGAGATTAGATTGACATTCGAAAAAAACTTATTGGTAAGTTCTAAATGATTTATTAAACGTAAAATAGTATAACAATATCTGTTGGGACCGCGTCAAGTTCTTTGTATTGTAAGGCTGTACGTAAGTCGGCTTTTAGGTAAGCCGGGGTAGCCACGCATGCTGGAAGTGTTTGCTCCGCTTGCTGTTTTGCAGTTTCTCTTTTTTTTTTCACGCTTTTGCTCTAACACAACTGTTTTATTTTATTTGATAAAACTCAGATTATTGTAGATCTAGTTTCACATTTAGTTTATTATACGCTACAATTTATTGTTTAAATTGTGTTTTGTGCATTTCACCACTTTTTAATTTTAAGTGTTAGCTTAACTCATGCACGCTGCATGGCATTTTAGTGATTAGTGTTTGTTAATTTATTGCTTTTCAGCTATTTTCAGCATTTATTGACATATGTATCAGCTCTTTTACTTTGTACAATTATTTGAAGGCAAGCTGTATCTAATATACATTGCATACTGCATGGATTTACACTGCCAAAAGTTTGTATAGCTTTACTAACGCTTTTTCGAAACGAGGTACCTTCTATTCGATAATTTATTCATCTGAGATGCAGTAAGTACGTTTTCCATTCTCTTTAGTCCTTCTTAGAAAATCTAGAACAAATATAATTTTCATTTTGTTTCACTTGTTTAAATAGAAGTTTTTTCTTAATTTCAGCTTAGTTTCAACGTTTGTTGAGTTTTATTTGAGTTCGCTTATTTTATTTTTGGCTATTGTAGTCTGTATTTTTATATAAGTTTAAGTCTTATTTTGCTTTAGAGTAAGTTATTTTTTTTGATTAAGACTTTATTTGTTCTGGATCGCTTTGTATTTTGTTATATTTATTTACGTTTATTTATTGCTTTTATGGTTGATTATTGTATTTTATTCGCTCTATTTTTTGGAAAATCTAATAATATTTTGCTTAGTATTTTGGTAACATTTATTGCACTAGTTCTGCACATATTGTACGCTTTTACACATAAGTTTTGCTCTCAGTTGTTGCTTATATACACTTTGCTGTCGTTAGAGTTCAAGTTTTTTAGCTTCGAATTCCTGTACATCATTTATGGACCAACCTTATTATAGACTGACATGTATTGTTTAGAATAATATTTTCCATAGATTCATCGGGTTCTACAACAATCGCATTAGTTCTTGCAAAATTTCTTCTTCCTTTTAAAAAAAAATTATATGTACAATACATATAGATTTTGTAATAAACACAATGTATTTCATGAGCAGAATGTGGAAGAGCATTTGAAAATTTATTTAATATATTAGTATCTGTTAATAGCAATACTGATGTTGGTACAGGTTTTTTAATTAAGCAAGGTATATTTTTATAGGTACTGCTTTACAATTTCCCCGTGTTGTATTTCTCTTGGCGCTCCACATACACTTAATGTCAGTTTTTGACATAAGTTCTAAATCGTAACAAATATTTCCAAAACAACCAAAAAAAGCAGAAAACGAAAAACAACTGAATAAGAAAAAGATCCATGGTCATGCAAACCAAAATAGCATTCTGCTTTTAAAACCTAGACATTAAAATACAGCTGATGCAAAAATACAATACTGCCGAAATGCCAATTTTCCCGGGTTTCCAGGAAGACAACATTGATTTTATAATTATTTCACTGTTATTTTTAAGAAATACTTCTGTAATTTTATACGGCTCAGAGGAAAGTGCACTGCTTTGCAAACAATGTGCAAATATATTAACTGTGTAGGTGTCGGTTGTCATTCTACCGCATAAAATGACATGAGCAGCGTCAAGTACTGCTTCCTTCCGACAAATCTGGAGTTCTCTCCAGCACTCAAATACTTAAAGTACTCGGTAAGTCCATGCTCCATATTTTCTAAAACAATATCTAAATTACATTCATTGTACAAATTCACTAGGTTGTAAATAAAACACTTACCTGTTATTATTGAGCAAAATAACTATGGCTTATGTAAACTATATAATATCAGTTTTCACTAAATTTCAGTAAAATTATTTATATAAACCAGTAACTAATATTAAAATCATAATCTTTAATCCACAGTGCATATGTCAAATAATGTACACTATACCTGGTATTAAACTTTCAATATTTGCCACTTACAGCGCTGACATCTATGTTGGCGTCGCCAATAATACAGACATGTGTATATCTGTACTTAGCATTACTTATATCGTAAATTACTATTAAATGACATAAATATACAAAAACAATGATTCCAATTGATGTCTAATGAGAAACTCCCACTGCTAGGTATCCTTGGAACATAAGTAAATTTTGATAGTATGAATTATTATTGAAACCCGGTGTCTGTATGATGTAATCGTGGATAGTATGTAAGTGTGTACTAGCCCGCACCGCAGGACGTGCTCAACCAAACATGTAGCTTCTCTTTCCCCTACCCGTCTCAACCTATTTTCAATGTACTTAAAAATATCTTCCAATTTCTCAGCCATATCGAAAAACTAAGAAGAAAACATATTGAACTAAAATTTAACAAAAATAA
The DNA here is from genome assembly GCA_035578165.1 of Stenolophus ochropezus. NCBI lineage: Eukaryota > Metazoa > Arthropoda > Insecta > Coleoptera > Carabidae > Stenolophus > Stenolophus ochropezus. The sequence goes on along the minus strand of JAQOWZ010000012.1, from coordinate 9,168,718 downwards.
AAATAATAAAATACTGCAAAAATATATGAAAACAAGTAAATATAACAAAATTAAGTGTAGCATGGCGTAACAACATAATATACAATGTATAATCTATCACCATTCTAACCTCCATTTTGAATAGTTCGGTGAGAGATCTAGTGAGCTCACTCGCTCCCTATTATAAATTTACGGAAGTCTTTAAAAAATTTTTATCGCGTACCGTTTTCAAGAACGACCCAGTAAACCTGGAAGCAAGAAGTTGAGAAGAAAACTAGGAAAACACAAGGAAAGTAGCAACAGATACAAAAAAACTACCAGGTAGTGTAATTAAAAAAAAATTATTCATAAGTTTATAAAATTTGACAAATATATTTTCATTTACAAGTGACAGGCTCACTAGTCAACTCCTCTTATCTTGTTAATAATTTAAAATAATATACATCTTTGTTACATGAAAAATACAAATACCATTACAATTTATGACTGTAAAGTAAATTACGTCAAATTTAAAATTAAAAATTTACTAAACTTACGGACGTCTAATAACATAAGTTGCATGTTAGAGAAGCGGCTGTCAAACCAGTTATAAATGTGACATATGCATCTGTCTGATACCAGCTTTAGTCTTTCTTATTATGGCCTACAAATTCTCAACAGGATTATCATCAGAATAAATATTTAATGCCACATAAAATTATTAAAATATGGTTTGATAATTCCTAATATTAATTACATGTAAAATACTAATATTTAACATTAATACACAAGAATTTTCTGTTTAACATCAAAATTTGTAACATATTCAGTTTTAGAATGAGTTTTCATGTGAGCAATTAATCAAGACTTATATTTGTATGATTTACTGTTTTTTAGAATGAATTTTCATGTGACGTTGTAAATAAATTTTCAGTATGAACGATTTATTACAGACATTACAATGGTGGTCCTTTATATCGAAATGAATTTTTATGTGACCTTGTAAATGACATTTCTGTCTGAACGATTTATTACAGACATTACAATGGTGGTCTTTTATATCGGAATGAATTTTCATGTGAAGGTGTAAATGATATTTCCGTCTGAACGATTTCTTACAGACATCACAATGTTGGTCTTTTATATCGGCATGAATTTTCATGTGATCTTTTAAAAAATGCTTACGTGTAAATGATTCAAAACAGACTATTCATTTATGTTCTTTTATTCCCAAATGGATTTTCATGTGAACATTTAAATTCCCTTTCTGCGTAAATGATTTACTGCAAAAGTTGCACTGATAGTCTTTTATTCCAGAATGAATTTTAATATGTTTGCGTAAGTTAACTCTATGTGTGAACAATTTACTACAGACGTCACACTGATACTTTCTTGTAGCTGAATGATCTTTCATATGTGAGCGTAAATAAGATTTCTGGGAGAATAATTTACTACAGACATGACAATCAAAACTTCGAGAATGTACTTTCATATGATTTGACAAATATAACTTCCGAGTAAACGATTTACTACAGATTTCACAGCGATACTCTTCTTTGTTTACAAGAATGTTCTCTGGTTCTATACTGCGGCTTTTTAACTCAGTTTCCGACGCAAATGTTTTAGTGCATGTATTACCGCGGAAGTCTTTTTGTCCATTATGAGTATATAAATGTTGTCTCAAATTATGCTTTTTAAAAAATCTGTTTTTACAAATATAACATTGAAAATTTTTAATTCCATTATGCAGCACTACATGTCTATTCAAATCGTATTTATAGATAAATATTTGTTTGCATAGAACACAGGGTAACTGTTTTATTCGCCTATGTAGGTTTTGCTTATGACGCAATAACTTAGTTTTACGTGTGATTAATTTGTTACTAATAATATTTCGATGTTCATTTTTATGCATTTTCTTAAAGTTTATCACAGAGAGTACTTTTCTTTGTTTCAATTTGATTATTTTTGCTACAATTTTGTCATTTTCTTTTAAAACTATTACTTCGGGCTCAATGGAACTCTTCTCCCACACTTCCTCCTGTGTGTCCGCCCTTGAATTCTCCTCTTCTGTCTTGTATCGTCTTTTATCTTTATCATCATTCATTATATTACTTTCAGAATATTCTTCCTTGCATATATTTTCTTTTATATTATTATAAAGTTCTTGGTCTTGTGGTGTTTGTTCCAGTTGATCTTCCTTAATGGAGATGTCTGTGTGCAATGCACGCAGCTGCACGTGTGGGGATGTCCTGTCTACCCGCAAGGCAGGGTTTAGGGATACGCTGTTTATGTGCGGGTGACACTCCGGCCATGTTTCCTCTACAGGTTCTTCCTTAATGTGAACTGCTTCTATCTTCTCGGGTTTGGTATCTGATGTGTCATTGTGGCCCACAACGGGGGCACTGCCTGTGTGTAGCGGGGGCCCCGGGGACTCGCGGGCCCTGATGCTGCTCTCTAGGCGCCGGCTGCTCTGTACACTGGAATGTTTGAATTTGCTGAAGGCGTCGAGGGCCCCCTCACACACGGAACAGATGCGCAGTGGAATACCCAACTTGATAATTGTCTAAAAAGTAAAATTTATTCTCAAAATAAACTCATAAAATATAGCAAGATGCTAATTTTATTCTCGTATTTAGAATAGTGATAGTCAAATAGATATATAGAGTAAAATTCCAATTTTTTATTTCTTTAACGGTTACACAGCCTACTTTGAGGTGCATATAAAAATTGAAAGTTTATATAAATTTCTCGAAAACGATATGAGAAATAAAAACTTGGAGTACTGCAGTGAATTCGTCCTTAAAAAGAGTAAAAATAATGTGCAAGTTAAAATATTTTTTGTATTGAAATAAAAAAGTTATAAGCAAAAAACGAAAATTATTTTTTTTTACATTTTTTGATCATATCTAGTCACCTATACATTTTTTTGGGAAAAACAAAAGCATATAGTAAATGACCTCCACATGGGGCAACTTTAGTCTAATTTAACCGACTTTGTATTTCTTATCTTTCTCGAAATTCCCATGCTTAAACAGTGTCATTGGTCACTGGTATAAATTAATATATAAATATTAAGTTTTTTATAATAGTTCAATAAATATTATTCGCTAGTATGATAAGTCCAATTCGACATAATTTTTTTTTTCTGTGTAGTAAAAATATAGTCGATCAAACGACTTGCCGATTGTTAAACATCGTCATGTTCTCTCTTAACCTAATCTGACTTTTGCATCATTTAATCAACGACAAAATATAAATAGATAAAACATTCCCTATTCTTCCGTACTAGATGTTTTGTTTTCGGTAAGCCAGAAAGAGAAAATACAGATAGATATATAATGAAAGTATTGTTCGAGCATCGCTCCATCAGTGTAGTTGTCATTATTTTCTGTTATTTATGATTATTTACGTTTTTCTTTTACCAGTGACGCGTTACATTTGATTATATTTGAAACATATAAATTTAAAACTTTCAATTCTATTGTCAATTTTAAGAGCACGGGCGCCTCTAGTGAGCAGTATTCAAACAATACTAGTAGACATAATGTGTCTATCTCTATTTTCTCTGTGTGACTTGTCTAAAACAACAAACCACGTGTAGTTTTGTCTAGTTATATTTTGTCGTTGCAACATTTAATACAGTGGCGGAACTATAGGTGGGCCAGGGTGGGCCGGTGCCCACCTTAAAAAGTGATGGCCCACCCTCGGGCCCACCCGTAAACAATGCAGGCATTAATAAAATTTATAATACCAATATTACAGTAATCTTTTTAAAAATTTGTATAAAGAAAAAGACTGCGTCATTTTTGTCTTGAAATATTTAATTTGTATTATTGTATCTGCACGGTGGTATTGCTTGTATAACCAAAGAATTGCGCTCTTTAACGTAGAAACTTGTGATAGTCATTGTCGCGCGCTTTTACAAAGCATGCCGATTTGATTTATAATTTATGTCAACTATGACCGTCTTCATATCTGCTACTACATCTACAACAGATCAGTGCACATGTAGTTTTCGTGTCTTTCAGAACATGCTGTTTATGTGAATTTTGATGATTAGTGGTAGTTAAAATGAGTAAACGTAACATAATAGATTGTTTCGCGCCAACTTCAAAAAAATTTAAACCTGTCGTTCAGTTTCCATGAAACCTACTAAAAAATGCTTGAATATTGTAAAAATAATTTATTATTTTTTAAATATATAAGGACATTTGGCCAATTCTTTTTGCCTCATTGGATGGAGTTTATAGTTCTAAACAAATACATATCTCACAATTTCTTCTAAAATTAATAGGTAATAAAGATATACATATATGGAAGTGAAAACAGTAACATTGAATTTCCTATGTTCAGAAATTAAAGTAGATACTCGGTATATAACAATAGCACGGCCCACCAAGATTTTCCGGTGCCCACCGCGTGGCCCATCTAACATTTTCCACCTAGTTCCGCTACTGATTTAATAAGAAATATACAAAATATGTGTTAGATATGTATAATTAGACTTACAATTTCAGGAATAAGATACTCCACTTCGGACACTATTCTGTCGTCCACAGGGACGCAGTGGTAGTCCTTCGTGCACATAAAACACAAATCCATTACACTATTTATATTTACTATTTGTTCGAACTATATATTTAAAACTTTGTAATAAAATTAGTAGCGTGATGTAATATCACGAACAAGAAAATATAGTCTGATGTGTCAACACAGAACTACTAGAATAGACGAATAAAGTGAACTACTCGTCAACATGTCACTGGAATATAGTAATACTGAAACGCTAACTTGTAGGCTTTTATGCAAGCGAGAAACGAGCCTGAGAGAGATAGATGTCTAACACTTCTGCGTATGCGTATTAATGTTGTACACTCTGGTGCAGAAGTACATTATTTATAATTATCTAATAATTAGTTAGAGTTAACGTGAAGGAAAAATATATGAAAAATTTTAAAAACACTTGTCCCTTTTCTGCAGAACAATTGTGAAGAAAAGGGACGAGTGTTTTTAAAATTTTTCTTATAATTATCTGTTTCAGTTATCAAATGTATTTAAAAAATGTTATTTCTTTGTCTATTTTTAATTATTATTGCATAATCTGCGCCTTATTATTAGTTTGTTGTTTGCGTGAAGCAAATGATCCAGTATCTTTACATAAGTAATTTTTATTTTTTTATCTTTTTCTACGACCACTAATATAAGTAGTAATAATATACAACTTAAAGGTTATGTAAGCATCACATTACGGAAGGCCGTGTGTTAAGTACGCCATCGCACAGTTACGGAATTTTTGATTTATCGAAATTATTTTAGCCGTGTAAATAAGTCAAAAGTAATTACAATGGTTTAAAACATTACGTCTAATGAAAAAATAAACTTTAAATATAAAATCTCAGGAAGGAGGGTTGCAATCTAGTGGCTAGATGAGAAACTAGGAAGGAAGTCGCCATTTTGATAACCCAAGTCTTGTTGAGCATTTGAATAAGTTGCATGTGCTTGCACTACATTCTAATTTAGCAGCGCGTTCTTCACTCTATAAAAATAACATTTAACTCTAACGAAATTAATTAACTTTCTTTGCATATTAAAAATTCCTGTATAGTAATTATTATGGTCAGTTGTGTTGCATGTGGTTGTTCCCAAACCATGAAGACCAAAAGTTTAGGAATTTAATTTCATCAGTATTTTGCATCGTACAAATTTATAATATATAATGAAACTACACATTGATATACATATTATGAATTATATTGCATATTGCTAAATGAGAATGAATCCCGTCGTGTAACTTAAATGTCAAGAAATAATTTCATTCCCGTATCATAGTAATTTTAAATAAAGGGTAAGAATATACAATTCTACTGTTTATAAACCTTATTTTATTTAAATAAAAGTCAATGGAAACTGTTATACGTACATATTATGTATTATACCTATTTTAACAATTTTAATTATATTGTTTAAAAGGACAATAAAAAAATCAATTTTTGTATTTACTTTATTTTCGATGGATACATATTTTACCTGTTACTATTTGTATTTTATAATTATTTTTATTAAAATCTAAATGTACTACATAGTACTATATTATTGGGTTGTAAATAGTATAAATTCATTGTTTAGAAGTTGACAGTTGACGTAGTTGTTTTTATGTTCTGTAGTTGGCCCTATTTACTAGTGATGTGTCCATTCTTTCACTGGATTGTGTGATCGTCATGTGACCGAAAAACAGTCAAATGGTGATCGTAGAGAAAGTATAATATATAATTCGAGTTGTAATGCAATTATGCACTTGTGGAATAACAAACTCTTGTGTAACTTTTCCACTTCGTTCGTTATATGCATCTTAACAACTCTTAATATCTTATGTACTAAAATGTTAAATCTTCTATAGTTTCTTTATCAACGACGATGGTCAAAATTTCTGCCAAGCACATCTAGTTTGATTCAACTTAATATCCTAGATGAGTTTTATGTTTATCATTTCTGAATTTTTTGTTAAAAAATATAAACCGTGTAAAATGGGTACCTAAAAATTGGCTGCCGCACATTTCTTGAACAATGAGGTGGAGCACCATCATGCTGTAACCATGAATTTTGACGAACGAGTAATGGAACATCTTTTAATAGTTTTGGTAGAACATTTCATAAAAATTCCAAATACTGGTCACCATTTAATCTATTGGCAAGAGCCAACAAAGTGTCTGACATCTAGTGGCAAAATAAAACATGTAAGACGTAGGGAAAACGTTGTACTGTCACATAGGGTTATAAGTAAACAACAACAAAAAGTGACCAGTAAGTCCAAGGGATATTGTTCTGTATTTGTTTGCAAGTATTGACATATCTGTTCATTATTTCCTAAAAAGAGAAATATTAAAAAATAAGAAGAAAATAGCACTAAAAATCGGAAAGAACATATCACCGTTCATAGACATTTATACACAATATTTATACCTACAGATTGTATTCCATGTAAGTGTTTATAATAATTAATGCTTCAAAACATTATTAGATTGTTTTGTAGTCATTAAATTAAAATAAATCGACAGAAACTCTGTAAAGAGAGAAAAAATAGAGAGTCGTTACATGTAAGTAGTATTTATTATTATTTAACATTATATATTTATTGTGAATTGTTTGTAGCAAAGATAGAGAAGAAAAAACGATAAGAATACCAGAAATTGAGCTATATCAGGAGAAAGACGTACAAAACAAAGAACATAATGAACAAGTTTATATTTATGTACCTATCGAATAAAATCTGTAAAATTAAAAAAGTAAGGAATTTATAGGTATTATGAAATATATATTTTTTAATTTTTATGGTGCATTTATATCAAAATAAATAAATAAAATAATAAAGCAACGATTGCTTGCACTACTCTCCATCTGCTTTACATATGCATACACATTTCTCCGAAGTGACAATTGTATTTAACGTAATTACGATAAATTCAAATTAGATATTTGAAGACACAGCCAAATTATTTCTGTATTATTCCGTTAATCTGCTTTGTAATCATAGAAAATAATATGTCCAGCTAAAAATAATTAAATAAGTAGTTAACAAGCAGATAACCGCAATTGTGAATCTTATTTTCCTCTTATAATCTGCTTCTACTTCGACCACAGACCGCACTGCATCATTTAAATAAATGTATATATCTGAAATTGCGATAAACAAATTTGAATCTAATTAAAAATTACAAAATATCCTGAAAACAAAGTATGAAAACAACACTAGCACTTCTGTAAAAAATCTGGTGTGTCCAACACAATACCTCCCGCCACTGTATTAATAATATATTCTATATAAGTTTTTCAATACATTTAATTTGTTGTTTTAAAATTAGTTTGTTATTGCAGTTCCGAATATTTTTAGTTCATTTCATACCTAAAATTTCATTCATAAATTTTGTATGACCAATATGACAGCTATTTTTGACGTTACTAAAACCGGAACTGAACTTACTTTGATTCATGCATGCAAATACATTCCTAATATATTTCTTCCATCTTTTTAAATTTTACAATAAAATTACTTCATTTTTTACTTATTTTATCTTTTACACTTGCTTACATCAAATTTGACATCATATGTCAAATTTTGTGAACATATGAATAACTCAACTGTTTTATCGAAATTCCTCAGCCTAAACGATATGTAAAATTATTATAATTTATATATTTTTTTTCTATTTAGCTAGACGTCATATATAAACGTAATTATGCAGATCGGTAGAAAATTAAAAAATCATTGTATTAATAATAACGAAATTTGCGCAAATATGGTATTTAGAGGTATTTTTTAGGAAAAACGGTTTAAAGCTTCAAGTAAAGTACTATTTCCGGTTAACCAATTGTAGTCAAAATCTAATCAGTTCATCATATTAGAATAGAACTCTTAAATACGAAATATTATATTTTTTACATGTATCGTATTGGAGTTATCGTGGACGAAAAATCGTCACAGACACACACACACACAGACACACACACAGACACACATACAGACATCACGCTAAAAATAGTAAAATCGTATTCTAGGGACCCTAATTCGTGCTCATATGTTGAAAACCCACACTCGAGAAATCTGACCAAAAACAATACCTCCCTTATCTATATATTGATAGGCGGGAGGTAAAAACAATGTTTTCCCTATAAGTCAGTCAGTAGTGCTGCCATCTCTAGGAAGTGGCTCTTCCGGATAAAGAATCTAAGTAAATACACATTAAAAGTGAGCAAATTAATCAATAAGGATTGTAGTATTTTTTGTAACAAGATGGAAAATACGGCCCTGTTTCCATCTTGTTGTGTAGACTGCATTTCTTCTGTGAACTGTGATTCTTTTTTCGGCATATAGATGTTGACATTTTTGGTAATAAAAATTAGAAATGGGGCCATATGCCGAAAAGATCATATTTCACAGACAACATTTATATTTAGATAAGAAGTTGAGAGGGTAGATTGCCTCTCAACAAAAATTTGTAGTCAGTCTTAGATAGAGTTAGTTGTAGATCGGACGCTGACAAAATGTAGTCCGTTAAGTTTAATTTGTTTAATTTTAATTTAGTTAAGTCTTTTGTAAATAAAATTAGTTTAAGTAAAATGAAAGTGAATATGTGCTCCCGTGTTTCCAACAAACGTGTTGTGTTCCTGTTATCATCGTCATCATCGTAAGTAAGAAGTCATCATCATCATCATCGCATCATTTGTTCAGCCACACTATCCCCCCCGTGTTACATTTTCATAGCGATTTAAAATTTTAATTTTAGACGTTTTCAATGTCAATACAATCAATGTTGCCAAATGTGTCACAAAGTAACAAAATAAAATGAAATATTTCTATATAAACTAAAATGAACTACGTGCAATAATTTTCAGGTTGCCAATTATAATTTTAAAATTTAAAATGTACCTAGAAACAGTATTGTCTATAATGTTTAATAAATAACTAGATAAATTTAAATATTTCTACTGAATTTTAACTGAAGTTCTATATAAATTTAATAAATGTTGTTATTATATGTAAATTTAAAATATAGTTACATAGAAATTAATCATAACAACCAATTTAATTATATTATTATTGAGAAAGATAAATGGCTTTTGTTTTTGGTAAACTGCCATCAAACATATTTTCTGTATAATATGAAATGAAAACACTCAACAAAGCGTCAGCTTTCGTTTTTTGCTAAAAGTTGTTAGAATTAAGTCGTCTTTGGTATCAAATAAAAGCACTTGACAAGTGTTGGTATGCAAAAATGACAAAAATTCACCATGTCAATCGGCTTTTTTTTGCAAAAAGTTGCTAGAAGTTTGTCATGTTTGGGATCAAATGAAATCATTCGACAAGAGCTGGCTTGCAGAAATGATATTAGCCGTCAAATATTGTCACGGTTCTAATCTGAGTTTATTAATAACATACCGGATGCGTGACGTCATCCACCTGATTTCGGGTCGTATCAAAATAAATGATAATGCTGAGTAGAAGTATGAAGACTCATACTCAGTGCAAGGGTGTAAAATAATACAAGTTGTACTGGTTAATAATAAGTTTTAATAATAAAAAGTATAAACACTTACAGCTCGCGTCGTAGCAGATCCATATCGACTGACAGCGTTGTAGTTGTACACTGGCTAGGCGGACAAACCGAAGAGATTTATCTCGTTGAACACACAGAGATAACTGCCTCGATTTGTCAGACTACCAGGCTTAAATACTATTTTAACATGTGGTTTTTACTGACGTCTATTCCAGATTTCCAGAACCCCTAGCCTGAATCCGTTATGACAACCTCCCGCGTTCAAAGGTTAATTTTGACAAACATTCCCAAATATGGGGATGTCTGGTGACCACACGTAGTCGTCACCCGATACTTTTACTCCGAAATAATATTTCACAAGACTATTTTCTTACCACTTGATTGACGTGGATTAGTGACCTCAGCAGGAGACGGATTTCCTATACTTGTTAGAAGAGTGAACGAGCGAAGGATAAAAATAATACTTCGTTGGTTACCCACTCTTCTTAACAAGGGTAGGAACACGTGGGGTCGGGTTGAGTGATGTCAGACGTCAGAGCATGCACCAGGCCGTAGGCTTACTGCCTTATAAATTTATAAACGTGTGTAATTATAATTTTGATTTATCAACTTAGCTTCCGGTTAGCAACCAAAAGATAAGCTGCGGCCTATGTCATTAGGAGTACATGTATTAGAAGAGCACATAAGGCACAATTCTAAGATGCATTTCTCTGGACGTGACACTTCCCCCCCCCTAGCCCATGGCGCCCCTGACATGGTTTTGGAAGTCTGGATTACACTATAACTTAACTAATATATATATAACTTAACTAATATACTGGGGGTTAAACTGCTGAAGGGCACCTATTGGGACGTAGACGGCTTCCGTGGGAGGCTGGGGTGATCTGGTGACCCTGGGCTCATCGTAGAGAGGCGGCGGTAGCGGTCTCATGTAGCCAGGGTCGGGGGATGAGGATCCGCTTGCGTGGGATCCTGGACGTGGAATGGGGGCTGGCAACCGTGCTGACTCTGAGCAGGTACTGGTTGCTGAACTGGACACTACTTCCAGCTGTATGTGCGTCGGGGTGCTTGGTAATGGCCTCCGGAATACCTGTTGTGCTGTACGGTGAAAATAGGTGTCCCTCCTAAATCTAACACACTTAAAAATATTCTTTCTACATACAAAGATTAATATTATTATAATAACCGGCCAAGGCGCGTAAATAAGGGCTCGCTGTAAAGAAACGTTACTGGTTGCCTGCTCTCCTATGAGAGTAGGATCCAGGCATTCTCGTAAATTACTAAAACGCGGATAGCTACCTTCATCAAACGGCGGGAGCCGTAATGTCTTCACCGTGGCCCAGGCTGCCGGAATAACCTGTTTATATTTAAATGTTACGTTACGATCTATACATGGAAATGCAGGTGTTACCCTAGCCCTCTCATCTATTTCTATAGAACAATTACACGGCAATTGGAGCCAAATTGCTCCGAAATTTGGTTCGAACGTAATGTTTCTCGGCGCACCGCACCGTACCTCCGTAATTTTGCTTACATGCGTTAATAAAAATTGATTTTGATTCACTGGAGTGACTATACGCGTGGTTTTGTCGGCGGGTTTACATGAAATTGGGCAAAATTGGGTGAATTCACTTACTGTTGCCCCCAAGAACAGCAATGCGGCGCAGGTAGCCGCAATTCCTGTTATGAAATTATTACAGTTCCTGCCCGTCCCGTTCCCTGAACAACATTGCTGTTGCCATGTGTCGTTCCGGGATTTGGTGAAGATGATTCGGTAGATCAATGGTAACGATGTCTCATATGTGATTGTTTCGGGCAAAATTTGGAAATACGCTCCTGTATTTACCTCGACTTGTCCTGCCTGGTTATTATTTACAATTATTGTTAAACATAACGCAAGTAGGTACGCTTGCGGTCCTTTAAAGCGATACATGTTGTGTTTTTCCTTTTTTCCTTACTTACTAAGAAACCTTTTTTATAAAAATTTACTATCCCTGCTAAATTGTCCTTGTTTTCCCCGATTTTATTAAATTTTTCTTCTACCTGAACCACCGAGCGGTGCTCACGCCCTGTGATCCCTAAAAGACTAAGCCGTCGCAGCTAAGCCCCGCCCAGTCCACAAAACTAAGGCGTTCTGGTACCCGTTTATAAAACAAACCCTGCCCAGCGGGGTCTCGCTCGGCCACTTACCGGCGGCAAATTTTCAAAACTGCACGTGCCTTTCCTAATAGATACAACCCTTTAGCCGTACAAGGCGTGAATCTGGTGATCAATCAGGCCGACGCCCCAGGCCAGCTGTATCTAGAGCACTCACCTGATGAGGAGGTCGATTCCGAGCGTCGCCCTCTACTGCAGACACGGGGTAGTCTGCAGATGTCTCGGAATCTTAAGCTTCGCACCTGCCGTCCCCTGTTTCTGACGGCCCTCCTGCGACTATATTTTCTTCTTCGATTCGAATGGGTACCTTCTGTCCACCAGGCAGCTTCAACGTACCTCTGGACCACTCAGTAACTTGAAGATCAGTCTCTTCTTGCCTCTTGCTCCGGCATAAGGGGCAACGCCCTATCTTCCACTTCTTTATCCCGTACCAACCAATTAGAATTGTTAACCCGATAGCAACTAATGCTATGGTGACGATGTACAGCAGGTATAATGCGATTATCTAGGTTCCAGTGGCGCCCTCGGCACTTACCAAGGGCATGAAGACCAATAGGACGGCTCTCTGTTGATGTAGTAATTTCAACACCAGGATTGTCAATATTAAATTCCAGATGTAAATTAATACATCCTTATGATGCGAGAACTCGTCGATTGTCCATGTGAGCGGAGGGAATGCGTTGGAGTACGGTAAATTTTTGTACGTGCCGCTAATAGCTGATAAATTCAAGTGCAGCACATGTAAAGTCCAGTTTTTGTTGAGACACTCCGACAAATTATTATATTCGGGATGAGTTTCTGGTGCTAGCGGATTAATCCTTAGCGACTTTAGAGTTGATCACGTAGCTGGAAGTACGTGTATAATTTGTAGATGACGGCTGTTTTCACCACACGGTACGCGGACTGGTATCGTGCGGGTCTGGTTGATGTACAGAGCACAGTTACACGGTAATTGAACTTGTAATGCTCCGGGTTGGCCTATATGTAGCGGGTTGACTTCCTGTATATCGCGGGGACAGTGGATTTTCATGTTGGGCTGCGGATGGGTAATCACGTATGTGTCAGGCCGAACTTCGGAAATTACCATTTGTTGGGATTGATAACAGCGGAAGGAGCAGTGCTTTGTAATGTCTTCCACCGTAGCTCCTTCATACATTTTAAATGCACATTGCGGTCCGTACACTGCATCTGACGAGAATCGTGGTAGATAACATAGACGGTCATGATAAGGCTGACACTGATGTAATCCAGCCCCGGATATTGGTCGCATGTTTTTTCCACTGACCGCTAGATACATTGTATCGTGCATTATCACACACGTGTCATTATTCCACCCAAACGGGGTTGTTAGTAGCTCCACTAGTTTCCATGACTGGCCGAGCTGCGTGACGGGCACCTTCACATGTATTACAATAGCTGATGGTCCGATCCCACAGTCGACAATAGGTAATTTGTAATATTGCGATAGTTGATTTCGCGGAATGGCCAATTGTAAGCCGTAACTCCTTAATTTTGATGCTAATCTGTCCAAATCAGCCGCCAGCACTCCTGGTGTCAATACTGCAGTGGGGATATTCCTGGCTTTACATGCGCTCAGAATTTCATTTTGTCGAATAATTCTTAACATGTTAATCGTACGTTTTAATGCGCTGACATCATGACGCATTAAATGATTAACTGTTCTCTGAAGATTTTCATTGGCTTTGATTTCTGTTTCTTCTACGTGTTCCAAAATTCGGACGCGTTCTTGTAGGTCTTTAAAAGCGGTTTGTACTTGTGTATCGTATCGTTTGAATTTTTCCGACACTAGGGTCAGATGTTTGTATTCCTCATGCATTCCCTGTTGGAGTATTTCTATTCGCTGTTCCAGAGCCTTTTCATTCATTACGAATGACTTCATCTTGGTCTCCGTCATGACGCCGCAACACCAGTTAAAGGCGTCGCCGATGAAATTAATAGCACGTCGGAAACGTGAGATGGCTCTGCCGGCGTCTGGTTCTGCGAATGGTGGTCCATCGAATCGTGATCGGCCCAGTGATCCATCGAGATATTGTCCTAATTGTTTTGGATCTAACTTCTCTAACTCGATGAAATACTCGGGATCCAGCGACGCTTCGATTTGGCGAAAAACTTCATCATAGATCCGAGTCATGTCTCGGATGTTGTCATGCATTGCGCATTCTTGTACTTTATTATCGCATCCACCTAATCCATCGTCAAACATATCCAACTTCTTAACCCATTCGGACTCGTAGGTGAGTGGAATCGTTGCTTCATATGTAATGGTATCGGGAAGTTCTTTCCAGTACGCCCCTGCTGAGATGCGTACCGGCACTTTTGCTGTACTATAGCCGAAGCTCAGAACACTTAATAAAATTCTGTAACAAAAAACAAAAACTGCGGCACCTACCTTCTGAGGGCGCCCTGAGGTTTCCTAGTAATATAAGGGTTAGAAACCACAAACCACACACACACAATTAATATTTGGTTAGGCGAGAAAGATTGGGATACGTGTTCAAATATATTTTATTTTATTTTCATTATGTAGGGTTAATTTATTAAAAAGAAAATATTAATCTGTTTTGACCCTTTATTTCGCCGATACTGTTTTACATTTTCTTAATCCAGTCCGAACATGTTCCCGGCCTCTTCCGAGTCATGTTCGGACTCGTTTAGTGAGACGGTATCGTCGTTGTACCTGGCCGGGGTTGAGGCGCGGGGAGGTACCCAGGTGTTCAGTGGCGGCACGTAGAGTGCCGTCTGGGTATTCCTAAAAATGGCCTCGTAGCCGTCATCAGGCGTAGGCGCGAAGACGGGCGACCACCCGTCCGCGTGCCCACGCCGGAGAGCGGCCTCGAGGTCGAAGCTCCCCGTCTCCCCACACATCTGCCGCACCTGGGGCTGGAACTCCCAAAGGAGTCCCCTTGCTTGGGGGGTGGCACACGTGGGGACCTCAACGGCGTCGATCAGGTCGCGGGCTAGGTCGAGGCGGGAGATAATCGATTCGTGGGCTCGTATGCGAGCCCACTGCTGAGTTTCATCCCCCGTCAACATGTCGAGGCATAAGATCCAATCCTCGACATAGGCTATGAGGGGCACAATTAGGAATCGGACAATAATGATTATCCGATTCGCATAGCCAGCCGCGCGTCCCGGCGCAAGGTGGTGCAGCGCCGGAGGATTTCCCCCTTCAGGGTCTCAAGAGAACTATCCAAAAAATTTTGTTTCTTAGCATAATTTTGTAAATTAATTATTATTTTTGGGCCCAATATACAGTCTCATGCTAGCTCAACATGCGTAGCTATTTACAAATATCTAATGTATTTTTACTAACTACTCTACTCATCGGATTCATGGGCACTACCTCCATCATCCGAATTAACACTACGCGTCCGACTACGGGTCACTGGCCTTGCAACATCTGGTTGCCACGGTTCGTGATAGGGCTTGAGCCGGGCCACATGTACGGTTTCTCGCTTCTGTTTCCTCCCTTTCCCTTTTACAATTACATAATTTACATCCGATAATTTTTCTACTATTTCGTAGGGGCCATACCATTTAAGTAGTAATTTATCGCTTTTACCTACAAAACGCTCCGGACTGTAAACTTTTACTTTCTGTCCCACCTGATACTCCACTTCTCGATGGCGGTCGTCGTATCGAGCTTTGTCTTTAATCTGTTTATTTTCTATGTTTTGTTTGGCCTGTAGCCGGATCTGTTGCACCTGTTCCCGTGTTTTGATTACGATGTCCGTATCTATGGGCGTTGTTAATTGAGCTTCTGTTGGTAATACGGGTTCACGGCCGTATAACAACAAAAACGGCGACATCTTAGTAGTATCCTGCCGGGCGGTATTGTACGCAAACGTCACATGAGGCAGGTACTCGTCCCAGTCGGTCTGGGCGGTGTTGGTGTAAATACTCAGCATGTCAGCCAATGTTTTGTTTAGCCGCTCGGTCAGACCGTTTGTCTGCGGGCGGTAGGCCGTTGTGAATTTATTCTCAATTCCCATAATCCGTAGTAATTCAGCCACGACTTGTGATTGAAATACCTTGCCTCTGTCGCTCAGTAATGTTCGTGGTGATCCGTGACGGCATATTATTTGTTCTAATATGAATTTCGCGACGGGCTCTGTTTTCCCGCTGGGTAGAGCGCGAGTCTCAGCCCAGCGAGTAGCGTAGTCCGTGGCCACTATTATGAAGGTTTTACCCTGTCGGCTTCGGCGAAATGGGCCGAGCAGGTCAATACCCACCCTATCAAAGGGCTGACCGACAGGTAAAGGGTGCAAGTGGCCGGCTGGCTTCAGATTACCAACACCTTTTCGGGCTTGGCAATCGTTGCATCCACGCACGTATTTTTCCACGTCGCGCCTCATATTTTCCCAATAATATCGGTCGCTGATGCGGTGAAATGTCTTCGCGAATCCCAAATGTCCCGAGAGTGGTTCATCGTGATTACTAAATAATATTTCACCGCGTAATTTTTGTGGGATTACCAAAAGACGCATGATTCCATTTGCTGAGGGATTCTTTTTGTATAATATTCCGTTGTCATCGAGTTCAAAATTTTTAGCGCGCCGCTGGAGTAATGCGCTTCCGAAATTAGGGTCGTTAATGGCTTTAATTAATTCCATGAGACTAGGATCATCGTGCTGTTGTGCTTGTATATCGACGGGCATAGCTAAGTACGTGATGATGTCCGTAGCGTCCTCCTCGTCGGCTTTTGTCGCAGTGCTCGTAGGATAGCGTGACAGGCAGTCGGCATCCGTGTGTGTTTTGCCGCTCTTGTGAAAGATTTCATATTGAAAATCTTGTAATTTGACACTCCATCGAGCGAGCCTGCCGACTGGATCTCTCACGGTCCGTAACCAGCACAGTGCATGATGGTCGGTAGCTACACGGAAGCGTCGTCCCCAAATGTAAGGGCGGAATTGTGTCAAAGCATATACAAAAGCTAAGCATTCCTTTTCCGTGATGGAATAATTTATCTCCGCTTATGTTAGTCGCCGAGATATGTACGCCACTGGGTGCCAACCGTCATCTTTGTTTTGTAACTGCGTTGCACGCGTCTACCCTAATCTCAATCTCCGCGGTCGGGTCGAAATGTGTCAGCATCGGTGCTGATGTTAATTTATTTTTAAGCGTATTGATAGCGTCTAATTCTTTCGCGGATAATTGGAATAATACATCTTTTTTAGTCATATAAAGGACGTGCTATTTTGGCAAAATCTTTAATAAATTTTCTGTAATAATTACACAAACCTAAAAAACTTTGTATGTCTTTTACTTTTTTAGGCAAGGGGAATTCTCTAATGGCTTTAAGTTTTTTATCGTCGGGTACAACTCCGTCTACTGTCACTCTAAATCCAAGTAAATTAATAGCGGTCTGTAAATAAGTACATTTACTAGGTTTAAGGGTTAGATTAGCTTCCCGTAATCGCTCGAATACATGTCGAAGTCTTATTAAATGTTCCTCAAATGTATTACTGAATACAACTACATCATCTAAATAAATCAATACTTCTTTCCATTTTAAATCTCTAAAAACAGTGTCGGCTAAATTTTGAAAGGTTGCAGGGGCGGAACACAGACCGAAACTGAGTACATTGAACACATAGTGGCCGTCAGGGGTTATGAAGGCAGTCTTGGCTCTGTCTTCTTCTTTTACAGGGATTTGCCAGTAACCACTAAATAAGTCGAGACTCAAATCTGTGATTTCTACTCCAAATTTAGATATTAAATCCGTCCTGAGCTGGATGTTATAAAATGGGTTAGTGAGTCCTTCTTTAATTAAAAAACATTCTGCGAGTTCGCCCGCACTTATCGTGGTGTCGGCTGCTAGTGTGAGTTTGTTTTTATCTCGCACCGGCGGCACACAGTCTAGCGCCGGCCAGCCGTCATGCTGATTAGAGACAGCTGTCAACTTTCCCAGCGGTTCCGAACCAGCGGTCCCGTCGGAGAAGTTGAATTTTATTCGCACAATTTCATCTGGCGCTATTGTCAGTGAAATCTCGTTTTTATTGAAGTCGATGACGACCCCATGGTTAATTAAAAATTGCATACCAAGAATGATGTCACACGGCAGATAAGGCACTACTAGAGTGGCTTATTCTGTAGTCCACGGGCCAATTGTTACAGTTACCATTGCATTTCCTACCACGGCAATGGATTTTCCATCCGCGGCGCGCAACGGTTACCGAGGAAGGCACGTATACATGGGCGTGGCTAGTTCCCACGACGTTATATGCGGCTCCTGTATCAACAATTATGCTCACGGGTTGATCGTTCAACCTACCTGCGATTGTGAGTATTCTAAAATTCGGGTTGTGTTTAGGTTTATTGTTAATGTGAGGCCCATTGTCAATCTGGTACACGACGCTGCGGACCTCGTTTAGCGTCGTGAAGTAGCGTTTCCCGGATTCGTTCCGGTTATCCTCTGCTGCTGTCCGTCTCCGGAGCGTTCATTAACAGGGCACATCCTGGAATAGTGTCCTGGCCGTTAGCAATTAAAGCATACGGGTCGGCCGTCGTGTGTTCGCGTATTGCGCGGCTTGAATCGTCCTTGTTCGCGGGGCGGTTTATAATTATCCCTCGGCTTGGAATTATTATATCCTGGGTTAGGGTTATTCCGCGGGAATTGTTTGGAGTACCCTGAGTCCGATCGGTTGTTGACAAAGTGTCTGGGCGGGGGTTGATTCTGTTTTTTGATCATATGTACGAGTCGTTCCTTCATACGCTGTAGCTCGTATTTATAATCGTTATTGGCGCTGGCGCCTCCCTCTGTCCGTTCTTTTACGCGGGCAATGCGATCCTCCGTGTCGCACATTAAATCAATCGCGTCTTTTAACTCTTTCAAAGTTTTAGGACGGCATAACGTGACTTTCTCTTGCAAAGATGGCAGAAGGCCATTTTCAATAGTGGCTTTAACTTGTTCATTCTGTAGCGGGGTGGATAATTTGTCATGGATGTCCAGCATGAAATAGTAATACGATCTGAGGTCTTCACCCTTCTGTTGCACACGTGTGCACCATTGATCCCATAGTTTTCTCTCGTAACCGACCGGGAAGAATTCGGCCTTGAATGCAGCGGTCAGTGTTTCCCAACTGACGTTGTGGTTACGATGACTGTATGCGCGGTGCCACACTTCCGCACGTCCGGCTAGATACATATCGAAATATGCTAACTGCAACGCGGTGCTCCATCGATTTGCCTTCTCTGCCCGTTCGTATTGTCGTAAAAATTCTACAGCCCCGATGCCTTGTTGTGGATCAAATTTCGGTGGTTCCATGAACCGAGGTTGAATCGGCCCGTTAGGAATTGCCTCTACATAAAAATCTCTCCGTTCTTCCGGTGAATTTTCTAATGACTCTTGCCTTTGTAAGTCAGCGTTGGGGTATCCGCCCCCTGATACGTCTCCTGCCCCGTTCTGCAGAAGTACATTCTCCACGGATTGATTAGCGTCGTTATTCATTTCGTTAGTTATCAGACTAGTTCTGGGTGGGGTTTCAAAAGTTACTTGAGCCGTGGGGTTTGTATTGCTCGTACTCGGTACCGGCGAGTGTACTACCATTCTTTGTCTACGCTCTACAGTTAATATCGGTGTCTGATTTATTCGTGACTGCAAATCGTATTTTCGCATACTTAATTATCAAGCATTGTTAGTAATTAGGCATGTACTCCCATGTGTAATTACCATCTATTTTGATTTTACCCGGCGCCTCCACCAAATGTCACGGTTCTAATCTGAATTTATTAATAACATACCGGATGCGTGACGTCATCCACCTGATTTCAGGTCGTATCAAAATAAATGATAATACTGAGTAGAAGTATGAAGACTCATACTCAGTGCAAGGGTGTAAAATAATACAAGTTGTACTGGTTAATAACAAATTTTAATAATAAAGAGAATAAAGACTTACAGTTCGCGTCTCAACAGATCCATGTCGACGATCAGAGTTGTAACTTCACACTGGTCAGGCGGACAAACCAAAGAGATTTATCTCGTTCAAAGCACAGAGATAACTGCCTCGATTTGTCAGACTACCAGGCTTAAATACTATTTTAACATGTGGTTTTTACATGACGTCTATTCCAGATTTCCAGAACCCCTAGCCTGAATCCGTTATGACAACCTCCCGCGTTCAAAGGTTAATTTTGACAAACATTCCCAAATATGGGGATGCCTGGTGACCACACGTAGTCGTCACCCGATACTTTTACTCCGAAATAACATTTCTCAACACTGTTTCTTACCACTTGATTGACGTGGATTAGTGACCTCAGCAGGAGACGGATTTCCTATACTTGTTAGAAGAGTGAACGAGCGAAGGATAAAAATAATACTTCGTTGGTTACCCACTCTTCTTAACAAGGGTAGGAACACGTGGGGTCGGGTTGAGTGATGTCAGACGTCAGAGCATGCACCAGGCCGTAGGCTTACTGCCTTATTAATTTATAAACGTATATAATTATAATTTTGATTTATCAACTTAGCTTCCGGTTAGCAACCAAAAGATAAGCTGCGGCCTATGTCATTAGGAGTACATGTATTAGAAGAGCACATAAGGCACAATTCTAAGATGCATTTCTCTGGACGTGACAATATTTTTTTAATAAGTTTGTTTTGAACTTAAAAATGCATATTTCACGATGTCTTGGAAAATTTTGATGTTTGTTACCGATTGTTGTGCATCTGCTTTGTAATATCGTAATTTAATTTTGTTAATGTACAAAAATATTTAGGATGTTGTCGTAACAAAAATTTTTAAATAAAGATACATTTAGTGCAATAATTATTGCTTTTTATAAACATTTATATATTTTTTTTATAAAAACCTGAAAATTCAATAAATTGTACAAATGCATATTTTCATTATTTTTTTTGCAAAAAATGATAACCAATGTTAATGTATAATTTTATAATATTTCTATGCATAAATCTATCAACTTTAGTTATTAGGTATTATTATTGTAATGTGATTAATAAACGAGGAGATAAAATCGATGAAGAAGGAAAACAAACAACACAAAGAAGAAACTCAAGAATTACGGACAGAAATACGAGAGGAAATTACATAAAGGTTTTCATGAAGTAATAAATACATTAAAACAAGAAGTCAAAGATTTAAAAACAAAAGAAAAATTGATGACAGAGGAAATAAAGGTTTTAAAAGGGAAAATAATAACTTTAGAAATAATGGAAGAGAAGAAAGAAAAAATTGAAAAACGTAACAATATCGTAATTAAGGGAGAACAGAATATAAACAACAATCAGGATATTGAAAAACTTATAAAAAACAAATTAGGAATAGATATCAGAGTTAAAGAAACCTATAAGAAAGGAAAAGAAGATAAAAAAGTTACCAATGCCAAAATAGAGAATTGGGAAGATAAAATAAAAATATTAAAAAATAAAAACAAACTTACAGGGATAAAAATTTACATAGAAAGCGAAATGACTAATAAAGAGATGCAAATACAAAAAGAAATCTTAAAATTGGCGAAAGATGAGAAAAATAAAGGAAATAGAATAAGAATAGGGTATAAAAAACTGAAAATAAATTAGACTTGGTATATATGGGATGAAGAGAAGATGAATATAGAAAAACAGGAAGATAAAGTTTCAAAAATCTTAAACAACTAACAATAGAGAACGAGGATGGCAATATTGAATACGGAAAGCGAGGAAAAGGATATAAAGATACGGGAAAGGCAATAAATACAATTAAAACAAAAAAAGTAAATAGAAAAAAGAACAAAATGTTAAAATTTAGTACATGGAATATAAGAACGATGCTCCAACCAGGAAAGATGGAAGAAGTAGCGCAAGAATTGAAAAGATATGATATTAATCTGGCAGCGATTCAGGAAACAAGATGGGGCGGTGAAGGTATAATCAAGAAGAATTGCTATACAACATTATATTCCGGAGATAAAGAGGGGAAATATGGGGTAGCATTCATAGTTTTAAAAAAATAAAAAAAAATAAAAATAGAATTTAAAGCAATTAATGAAAGGTTGGCATACATTAGAATAGAAGGATCACCTGCCAACATATCGATATTAAATGTGTATGCACCTACGGAGAATGCAACAAATGAAAGAAAATAAGATTTTTATGAGAATTTGGAAGAGGAAACTGAAAAAATACCGAAGGAAGACCTAAGCATTATAATGGGCGACTTTAATGCACAGATAGGAAGAGAGAACTACATACAACAAGTCGCAGGTACACACACAATACATGAAAGCACAAATGATAATAGGCAAAGATTATGTGAATTAGCAATAAAGACTAACATGATAATAAGTAGCACGAAGTATAAACACCCCAAAAAACATAAAGTAACATGGACAGCACCAGACAATAAGACTCAAACACAAATAGACCACGTACTAGTAACGAAAAGGAGGCAATCTTCGATACAAAACGTAAGGACATACAGAGAAGCATGTGCCGACTCGGATCACTACATGGTAACAACAAAGATACGAAACAAATTTAAAACAAGTGATAGAAAAGATATAACGAGAATTAAATGGAATATAGAAAATATGAACAATGAAAGCTCGAGAGAGAAATACGAAGAGAAGGTAGAAAAAAACATGAAAAAGGAAGAACGTGAAATGGAATATATAGAAAAAAAATGGTGCTGGATAAAAAGATGTATTAACGACGCTGCTCAAAAATGGATAGGACATGAAAATAAGAATACAAAAAATAAAAAAGCCTGGTTTAATGAAGAAATTAAAATAATACTAGATGAAAAGAGAAACGCAGGATTAACATATTTACGAACAAATAAAAAAGAGGACAAACAGAAGTATGAGAAAAAAAGAAAGGAATGTAATAAAATTATTAGGAAAAACAAAAGAATATCAATAGAAAATACAATAAAAAATATTGAGAATGAAAGAGCACACAGAAACACAAAAAGATTTTATAAGGAAATAAAAGAACAAACTAAAATATATAAGACCAAGACAAATGGGATAAAGGATAAAAATGGGCAACTAGCAGAATCTGAAGAACAATACAAAAAGGTATGGACAGATTATTTTAAGGAACTACTCACAGAAGAGGAACAGGAAATAAAAAGTGAATTACCAGAAGAAAACGAAAAACACATAGCAGAAACAACTCTAGAGGAAGTAAAAGAAATTATAAAAAATAGTCGCAACGGTAAAACACCTGGAAGAGACAATATTAATATGGAATTATTAAAGTACGGAGGCGAAGCAATACAGAAACACATCCATGAACTTATAGTAAAAATATGGAGGGAGGAAGAAATGCCGAAAGAATGGGAAACAGGACAAGTTGTAACAATACATAAGAAAGGAAGCCAACAAATATGCGAAAACTACAGAGGAATCACGTTACTGAACACTACCTATAAAATAATGTCAACAATAATACAAAGAAGAATAACAAATGAATCAGAAAAAATTATCGGAAATTATCAATGTGGTTTTATGAAAGGAAAATCTACCACGGATGCAATACATATTATTAAACAGATAATGGAAAAAACACTTGAGTATAACATAAACACCGAGATTCTGTTCATTGACTTCAGGCAAGCCTTTGACTCAATTAAAAGACAGCAACTAATGAAAGCTTTAAAAGAACTACAAATACCAAGCAAATTAAGAAGATTGATAGCAATGACTATGAAAACATCAAAAATACGAATTAAAACACAAAAAGGAGAAACGGAAGATATATTAACAAATAAAGATGTAAAACAAGGTGATGCCCTATCTGCCACATTATTTAATTTAGCACTGGAATATGTAATGGGAAAAGTAAAGAAAGGAACCCTCAGAACAGGGGGAAGTCAAATAATAGCATATGTAGACGACATAGTAATAATAACGAAAAACAGAAATGTAATGAGAAAAATGCTAGAGGAGATAGTAAAGGAAGGAAAGAAAATAGGACCAGAAATCAACCAAAAAAAGACTAAAATAATGGTAATGGGAAAAGAAGTGCAAGACAAGACTATTAAAATAGGAGAATCAGAGTTTGAACAAGTAAACAAATTCAAATACTTAGGTGTAATGTTAACAAATAGAGGCGAAAGAGAAGAAGAAATAAAAGAAAAAATAGCTGCTACAAATAGGGCTTTCCAAGCCAACAAAAAATTACTACGAAACGGAATTTTAAGCAAGACAACAAAAATGAGAGTATATAGAACAATACTTGACCGAAACATGGTGTAACCATGATAATATGAATGTTATAAACTTTGACCAATTTATTTGTGTATCCAATTTTTGCAGAACTACTTATAAGGGTGGGGGTGTCGGAATCTGGTGCCACAGTAGCATCTACACAGAAATTGAAGTAATAAACATATCAAGTTTTTGTGTTGAGAAACAGTTTGAAGCATGTGTTGCTCTATGGAAACCAGATTCTCCTAGTCCTCTTTTAATTTTAACTGTATACCGATCACCATGCTCTGATTATAGATTATTCTGTGAAAAAATTGCTTGTGTTTCAGATTTGTTTTATAAGTCTGATTTTAAGTTATTAATCTGCGGGGATTTTAACATAGACCCAAAACGTGATTGCTATGAGTATTTTTACGTTTCTCAACTATTAGCTACATATAATACAACTAATATTGTTAATATTGCTACGAGAGGAAATAATATTCTAGACCATTGTTACACAAATATTAATTCCTGTAATTTCACAGTGCGAAAGAACTTTATATCCGATCATAATATTGTGTTATTGAATTCCAATGTGACAAATTTGGTCTTTTCTAGTTCCGTCCAATACAGGAGAATATTTAACAGCGATAATTTGCATTATTTTTATTCAGAACTGGAAAAGGAATCATGGTCAGATGTCTTACCCAAATCGTCAGCCAATGAAGCCTTCGAATGTTTCTTTAATACTTTTATATATCTTTTTAATAAATATTTTCCGGTACAAAAAACTGTTTGTAAGAATACTAAAAAATGCTGGGTGAATGCTGAAGTAAAAAAATCAAGTCTAAATTTAAAAACCCTTTTCTTACTAAAAAGCAAATATCCAGAACTAACATCTATATACAAAAAGGCAAAACAAAGACATTCTCTTTTGGTAGCTAAGTGTAAAAAGAACTATTATCTAAATAAAATTATTTTATCTGATAATATGACGAAGACACGAAGAGTGCCTGGAGTGTTATTAATTCTAAAAATAAAGGTATGGTAAACGATAATATTAAAATATTACATAATAATATTCTGAATGATGATCTGGAAATAGTAGCTGATCTATTTAATAATTTCTTCAGAGATGCACCTGTTAATATTCGAAAACAAATAACACAGTCAAATAGTAATGTTGTAGGTTGCAGAAATATCGCTACAAGCAACTTTAATTTATTTTTATATCCTTTTTATGACGAGGAAGTTTACACTATTATAATATCTAAACTTAAAAACAAAAATTCAGCTGGTTCAGATGAAGTACCTAGTTTTTTGATTAAAAAGGTTGCAAACCTGATTACAGTGCCCTTAACTCATATCATTAACATATCCTTCATATCTGGAACCTTCCCTGAAAACTTAAAGTTAAATAAAGTAATTCCGGTGCATAAAAAGGGTGATAAATCAATATTAGATAATTACAGGCCTGTGGCTCTTACCTCTGGCTTCTCCAAAATTCTGGAATATTGTTATTTGAATAGAATCAGTTTGGCTTCAGACCAAAAAGATCAACCACTGATGCAATACACTGTTTATATAATAATATAATGAATTTTTTAGATAAAGGAAGGAATATTCGACTGTAGAGAATGATGAGGATTGTAATATTCGGGTATTCAGTCAAAAAAATCTTTATTTTCTATAAAGCCAACAACAAACAGATATCTGTTTTTCGGCTTGCCCAAGTAACATGTGCGAATTTTTTGGCGTGTTTCGAAATTTTAACAAATTTTTTGACGACTTTTCTGTAATAACAGAATTTATTTTACATTCATATACATTATACATCAACATTAACAATTAAAACAACATCTATTAGCCCTGAAGAAGACACAAGTGGTGTCGAAACGTTGGCTTTATAGAAAATAAAGATTTTTTTGACTGAATACCCGAATATTACAATCCTCATTTTTAGATAAAGGTGAATATCCAGTAGGTATTTTCTGTGACCTCAGCAAGGCGTTTGACTGTGTGGACCATTCTAGACTTTTATTCAAGCTCGAATGCATTGGTGTTCGTGGAGTAGCTCTTCAATGGATTTCCAGTTTTTTGCTCAGAGACGTCAGTTTGTTTCACTCAAATATACAGATGACTCTTCAGGGAGTAAAACAAGGAATTCATATTTAATTGATATAAATATTGGTCTACCACAAGGCACAGTCCTGGCCCCTATTTTATTTATAATATATATCAACGATTTAACATCTGCTTTAACGAAGGACTGTATTCCTATTATGTATGCCGACGACACTTTACTAATTATTTATAGCAATAAAATGACAATAAAACAAAAATTCTCCAATTCCATATGAACCAAAATATCAATTTTAATCAAATTGAAATTCTTTTTGGAGATAAATTGAAGCCCAGTGATGAAACAGCCAAAGTTTTAGGAGTGACTGTTCACGAAAACTTAAACTGGAATACACATTGCAAGGAACTAATAAGTAGATTAAGCTCTGTGTGTTACCAGATACGTCATTTAAATAATTATTTAAATATAAATCAATTATTAATGTTTTACCGTGCCTATGTGGAATCTAAACTCCGGTATGGAATTTGTTTCTGGGGTATCTCTCATTCTAGTCGTGATGTGTTCATAAGCCAAAAGAGAATTGTCCGCTGCTTGGCAGGAGTTGGACGCAACACTACATGTAGAGCACTTTTTAAAAAATATAATATTTTAACATTAACGGACATCTACATTTTAGAATCCTGCCTTTACATATTTATGAAAAAAAGTTCCTTTTCTCTAGTTTTGGATAAACATAAATATAATACAAGAAATAAAAATTAATTTTATATATCCAATTCAAGATTGAATATTGTTAAATATTGTCCTGATCGTTTTGGTCCGGTAATATTTAATAAACTACCTGCAGCAATCAAATCAGCTACAAGTGTTAATGTTTTTAAAAATAAGTTAAAAATGTTCCTACAGCAAAATAATTTTTATAATATTTCGGAATTTCTAAACTTATAAAATATTTGTAATTTATTTTTATTATGTTCTGACTTCTTCCATACACATACTTGTATTTGTGTCAACGGAAATAAAGATTTATTATTATTATTATTATTAATAAGACCAATAGCATTATACGCAGCCGAAACAATGACATTTACAAAGAAGGACGAAGAAAAATTAAGAATAATAGAAAGGAAAATAATAAGAACGATACTGGGACCTAAGAAGATAACCGATAATGAATACAGAGTAATAATGAACCATGAGATTGACAAAGAATTAAAAAGAGAAGATATAATAAAAATAATCAAGAAACAAAGAGTAAAATGGCTAGGACACGTAAGCAGAGCTGACGAAAAAGAACCAATAAAAGTAATAATGCAATGGAGCCCTGGAAGTAAGAAAAAAAGAGGAAGACCCAGATCAACATGGCTAGCAGAAGTAGAAGAAGATTTAAGAAGAGCGGGAATTAACAACTGGAAAAATAAAATAAGAGATAGGAAGAAATGGAACATCATAGCGAAGAATATTTAATAAATAACTGAAACGGAGTCCGATCCCCTCCAAAAAAGGATCTAGAAAGCTTAAGTAAAAGCGGTGCAACTCCACAACGGAGTGTTAAACCACTATATATATATATATATATATATATATATATATATATATATATATATATATATATATATATATATATATAAAAGACACACAGAACTTATTCTAGAAAATTGGTTAGAAGAGAATTAAATAAATTAATATTATTTTACCATCAATAGTTATTAGTTGAATTTGATAATTTTATGCAAATGCATATTTTTTCAATAAGTTTATTTTGAACTTAAAAATGCATATTTCACGATGTTTTGCAAAATTTAGATGTTTGTTACCGATTGTTGTGCGTCTGCTTTGTAATATCGTAATTTAATTTTGTTAATGTACAAAAATATTTAGGATGTTGTCGTAACAAAAATTTTTAAATAAAGATACATTTAGTACAATAATTATTGTTTTTTATAAACATTTATATATTTTTTTATAAAAACCTGAAAATTCAATAAATTGTACAAATGCATATTTTAATTATTTTTTTGCAAAAAATGATAACCAATGTTAATGTATAATTTTATAATATTTCTATACATAAATCTATCAACTTTAGTTATTAGGTATTATTATTGTTATGTGATTAATAGCGTCAAATTTTAAATAAAGTTTTGTACAAATTTATGTCATAATTATATTGTTTTGTAATTCTACATTTAAAATTGCCGCCTGTATGAACCTGCAAAATGGCGTCCTTCTATTCTTGTATACCCGCGCAGGGTGTACGATCATTCTCCCTACCTCTATTTCTCTGGTTAATGTTCCTCACGAATAGGCGAAATCACGAGTTTGTATTTTAAATTTATTTATTTGTGTAAAGTGATTAAAGGAAAAGAAATGCTCATGTCTATAGGCGATATCCGCGATATCTGCACTTATTTAAATGGTGCAATAAGACAAGTAGTTGCAGAAGAAGCTGTACAGATTTTTAGAGATTGTTCTAAAGTTGATAACAATTATCATTCCTTTCACTAATAAAAAATATTAATACCGTTTACTTTACTTTAAATAGTGGATTGAAAAGAATTTCCAAAAAATACATCTAATTTACGTGAAAATTTCGTTCGGATTTTGGTTTTGTGGCGTTCGATTTCCAACTTAACATTTAATTCGAACTTTCCTTTTGAATGTACATTAGAAATTCACTCTTTAAAATAAAATTCTGATTGCCATCTATAGTAAACTTTGAGTATTAAGTAATTGAACCAGGCAAAGCTATTCAGAATAGTTTTACTTGTTGCACGTGAATATTATTTGTTGGTTATTTAAAAATCACACTGTTACTTATTATTACAAATTTCTACATATATCTTGCGTACAAATTATAAAATACACATAGTACAATGGATTTGTGTTTTATGTGCACGAAGGACTACCACTGCGTCCCTGTGGACGACAGAATAGTGTCCGAAGTGGAGTATCTTATACCAGAAATAGTAAGTGAAATTAAACTTTACTTATTGTGAATAAGAAATAATTGTACATATCTCCGTTGTGTATTTTCTGTTTTTATGTTATTAAACAATTACATAAGTGAGGTTAGGTTAAGAGCCGATATGCCCATGTCATACAATCGACAAGTCGCTTGATCGATAATATTATACAGCAGTTTTTGTCGAATTCTCGTGTTTAATTTTATTAATATTATTTACCTCTATATTTACGAACGTATTCTTAATGAACAATTGAAATTCTAAATTATTTTATCATACAATATTCTTCAAATCAATATGAATTTACTTTTGTTAAGTTCTTTCTAAAGACAGTTTTCTCTCCATTTATATTTTTTTTTGAGTTCTGCTTTCACTGGGATTACATTATTTTCTTTCGTTTTGAGATATTATTTTTGTCTTTCGTATAAAATATTATCAACCAGTCTTAAAATACTATTTTCTTTATTATATATACCGAACATCGTTATATCCAGTGCTCGTACATTACTAATATTATCACTGTTACAGCAATTATTCTTCAGAACCAAAGATATAATTTTTATTTTTCTATTTTCCATATTAATAACAAAAGGTTGATTTACTGTCTGAAATTTGGTGAAAATCCAATTATGAAATTTAGGCCTCTGAACTTGAAATTTGTGTGCTAGTTGTGTCTATGTTTCAAGGCATGAAACTTTCATCAGCTGTTAATTGTTTATATATGTTTGATGGGTTAAATTTGTATATGTTTGGTTTATTGTATTTCCCGCTCGATTTTGACGTCATACTTTCGGAGTCTAACCGGGAGAGCCACTTCCTAGAGATGGCAGCACTACTGACTGACTTATAGGGAAAACATTGTATTTTAAATAAGTGCTAGTGTTATTTTGATTCTTTGTTTTAAAGATATTTTGTTATTTTTAATTCGAATTATATTTGTTTATCGCAATTTCAGATACATACGTTTATTTAGATGATGCTTTGCGGTCTATGGTCGAAGTAGAAGCAGTTTATAAAAAGAAAATAAGATTCACAATTGCGGTTATCTGTTTGTTAACTACTTATTTAATTATTTTTAGCTGTAGGTACATATTATTTTATGCGATTACAAGGCAGATAAATGGAATAATATAAAAATAATTGATCTGTGTCTTCAAATATCTAATTTGAATTAATCGTAATAACATTAAATACAATTGACACTTTGGAGAAATGTGTATGCATCTGTAAAGCAGATGGAGAGTAGTGCAAGCAATCGTTGTTTTGTTATTATATTTATTTATTTTTTATAAAATTCATCATAAAAAAAATAAAAAAATATATATTTCATAATACATGTAAATTCCTTATTTTTTTAATGTTACAAATTTTATTCGATAGGTTCATAAATATAAACATGTACATAATGTTCTTTGATTTGCACGTCTTTCTCCTGATATAGCTTAATGTCTGCTATTTTTATCGTTTCTTCTTCTCTAACTTTCCTACAAACAATTCACAATAAATATATAATGTTAAAGAATACTAATTATTACTTACATGTAACGTCTCTCTATTTTTTTTCTCTGTACAAAGGTTCCGTCTGAATTTTCTTTGCGGTAATATATGTGCTTTCCGATATTTAATGCGATATTCCACTTATTTTTTAATGTTTCTCTTTTTGGGAAATAATGAACAATATCTCTTAGACTTGCTGGTCATTTTTGGTTGTTGTTTACTTATAACCCTATGCAACAGTACTTTGTTGGCTCTTGCGAATATAAAAAATTGATTTTAAAGCGATAGTAAATAATCAAACACAAAGTAAAAACTGAAAAAGGCTTATCTGGAGTTTGTGGAATCCGAAGAAACAGAACGGCTGAACAGATTGGTGCTCCCGTAACTCAAGAAACGAACGTCGGAGGTTCTCGGCCAGACAGCGGCCAGATCAGTAGCGTCACACGTGCTGCTTGACTTGGGATCGGAATTTCCGTTATCTCCGGTTCCTTTGGAGAATAATTGTCCCCACAATTATATTCCTGTATTTTGTACTTACTATAAAGGGCATACAACCCAAATTAACAAGCCTACAAAAGGTTGTGGTTGAGTATTGGTGGTAAAGGTATGCACGCCACTGATTAATATGAAGATGGAAAATTACGAAGTATTTCTTTAAACTGATATGAAAACAACAACAATGAAACAGAAAATTGTATACACAATTACCAAGATAACTCACTGTATACATCTTTCAATATAAAATCTCAGGAAGGAGGATTTAAGAAATGCGACCGGGATGGGTTTTGCATATGGCGGATAGTGATTCGTCATTTCCGTCCAAAAAAAATATGGGATACAACAAACTTAAAAATGCTCTAAATTGTGTAGTCATAATTTACAATATGATAAATATAATTGTGAAATACAAAAAGTAAGAGGTAAAATATTAACATAACAGAAAACAAAGTAAATACAAAATTGAAATAAGGATAATACATAATAAGGACGTATAACAGTTTCCATAGACTTTTATTTAAATAAAATAAGGTTTATGAACATTAGAAATGTA
The DNA here is from genome assembly GCA_035578165.1 of Stenolophus ochropezus. Lineage (NCBI taxonomy): Eukaryota > Metazoa > Arthropoda > Insecta > Coleoptera > Carabidae > Stenolophus > Stenolophus ochropezus. Next base: position 9,136,789 of record JAQOWZ010000012.1, on the reverse strand, counting down.
TATCCTGACCCTTTATTTAAAATTACTATGATACGGCAATAAAATTATTTCTTGACATTTAAGGTACACGACGGGGTTCATTCTCATTTGACAATATGCAATATAATTCATATGTATGTATATCAATGTGTAGTTTCATTTTTCATAAGTAATATAATAAGAGCCAAGAATTTATTGGAAAAAAATACGAATAATTGGTGCGTAGTAACAGACAAACGAGTGTCAAAAATGACATTTAGACCACGACAGTGAAGCTGGAATGATTTAGAGTCATTTTTGACCCGAGTTGTCGTTACTTCGCAAGAATTACAAGTAAATTTTACCTATTAAATTCTTAGCTCGAATTATATTTGCTTGATTATTTCACGAATGACAAAAAAAAATTATTCCAAATAGACATTCTTGTTCTTTTTGTATTCTCTGGAACACTTTGATCAATATTTTCATATCAATAAAATGTAACCATGACGACGCTAGTGTGATCAAATTACTTCACTAAAATACGGCCTACATAGACCCCCCCCCCCCACCCCATCAGATGAAGCATTCTAATTGGGTGAAAATGACATGTGTGAAATAATCTTTATAATAGTTGTACGATGCAAAATACTTACTAATGTAATTGAATTTCTAAATTCAACCACAAGTGACACAACTTACCTTAATTATTACTATACTGGAATGCTGAATATGCAAAGAAAGTTAAATTATTGCGATACAGTTATTTCTATAGATTGAAGAACAAAACAACAAATTAATAATAAGGTGCAGATCATGCAATAATAACTAATATTTGTCACATATTGCATGCGCAGAAGTGTTAGACATCTATATCTCTCAGGCTCGTTTCTCGCTTGCATAAAAGCCTACAAGTTAGCGTTCCAGTATTACTATATTCCAGTGACATGTTGACGAGTAGTTCACGGAATGTCCGCTACTGGCGCAGCGATGCAACTTTATTCGCCTATTCAGAATAATTCTTTGTTGACATCAGACTATAATTTCCTGTTGGTGGCATGACATCACGCTATTAATTTTATTACAAAGTTTTAATATATAGTTCGCACAAATAGTAAAATATAAACAGTACAATGGAGTTTTGTTTTATGTGCACGGAGGACTACCACTGCGTCCCTGTGGACGACAGAATAGTGTCCGAAGTGGAGTATCTTATTCCTGAAATTGTAAGTCTAGTTATACATATGTTACGCGATAGACTTGTTCAACTACCCATCGAAATAACTATCAAAGGTTCTTTCATACTGGTTGATTCACACAGTTAAATAACAATTCGAAAACACAAAGTATATTAAACGAAAAATCATTACATTTTTGATTATATTATCTTATATTGTTTTTTTTCTTAACAACTGCCCACTACTGACAAGTAATTTAATTTTTAATATTTAATACCTTCCATTAGATATTAGCATTGGTCGCAACATACTCCCACCTAGGGAAACGAAGTAAACTTACTGAGAGACTCAAACTAATTTAAGACATATGCGGATATCTAATGGGTTTTTTTACTCTACGCCCACTTCGAGTGATTTGAACATTTTCGCGCAGATCACTTTCACAAACACTAATTTCAGAGTGTTTTTCATGAACAGTGATGTGCTGGTTATCATTAGAAGTTCTGGCGATCGATTTCTTGCTTAAGTTGACATCACTAGTACTCTCTAAAGGGTAGATTCGTTTTATGGGACGCAACAGTTGCCCACTGGATGTCTTCAGCAGGATGAAACGAACTTCTCCATCCTTACCTGGAATCAGTTCTTCAATTCGACGTAGCGGCCAATCGATTCGCTTGTGATTGTCGCTTCTAATCAATACAACTTCACCAATAGTTAGTGAATGTTTAGTTTTCTTTCGCGAACCAGTTTGACGTAATTGCCCCAAGTAGAGCTTCGAGCAATCTCTACCGGTATCTCAATCTTTTATTGGGATCAGAGTCATTGACAGCGTCGCAGTCTGGAATCCCAATTTTTTGTTGTTCCCTAAGAAACATAGACGGAGTTAACGGAACTAAATCAAAAGAGTCATTAGAAATATATGTTTTAGGTCGAGCATTAACAACTGCTTCACAGTCACACAAGGTAGTTGTGAATTCTTCGTAGTTGAGGCAGAGAGCTGCTTTTTGCAATTCTTGTTTGGACTTTTCTTCTATAGAATCTTTTATCCCAAGTACATCTAACTGCCATAATTCAGCAATGGTAATATCTTTTGAGAACAAGGAAACAACATTCATCGTTGTGCTATATCTAGAGGATTCTGGAACTTTCCCTTGCAGTGTCCAGCCTTACAATGTTTGTGTGGCTACAAGACCACATTCCGAATCTCTTTTTGCACCTGTTAACAATTTTCCAGAAACATCTGCACCTAATAACAGTTCTATTCTTCCTGGCTTCTTTATATCATTTATTTCAATGTTCATATCTTGAAGTTCAGTAGACCAACTGCCTCTGTGTACAGTAGGAACGTTGTTACAGATATATACCTGGTGTAGTACCTCCATCTGACACGTGAATTTTCTGTCGAGAGTGTCTAATTGAATCTCATAACAACCGTGCAGTTGTTCTGCTGTATTTACGCCGCCAAAAAGGGAATGGTCGATTTTCTCTTTTCTCTTTTCCGGTAGTTGAAATACCTCGGCGGTTGACTTGAGAATATAGGATCCACTATCAATAAGAGCACGAACCTCTTTCGTTCGTTTCTCGCCGATCACCAAGACTCTCAGCGTCTGCAAAAAAACTTGTGTGTCTGAGCGGTTTGCTAAAGAATGTTCTGCTTTACTTGATACTGCTTGTTTCTCTTCAGTAGTCTGTTTTCCTACCGTATTCTTTTCAACCTTTGGGTCTGTATCTTTTTTATTAATTGCTATTTTAGGACACATAAGTACCATATTTTAATTCTTTCACGACATTTCCTACTTATATGACCGTATCTAAAACACAAAAAACATACCTTTTTATTTGTTAATATTTCACGTTTCTCATATAATGATAATTTCTGTGCTTTAAAACAATCACGGCTATTGTGCGATCTTTTGCAAAATACGCAATGTGTAGAACTATTATTGATCAATGTAGCAGCAGTAGGAACATTATTTTCCATATATTTCTTGTTTCCTTTTAGTTTGTCTGCTCTTTTTAGCAAACCAAAACTTTCTGTAGCAAGAGAAATCCTTTTTCGTTTTCTACTTTCAACTTCAGAAACTCCATCAAGCCACTTAATCGATTGTTTACTATACTAATATCAGACCCTTCAGAAAATCTCATCGATCGCTGTCAGACTCGTAGTAATTCTTCTGGAAGGCAGGATTCAACTAGCGGGTATAACATTGACGCACATTTATCTGTTGTCACCCCCAAAGTATCCAATGAATTTAACTGTGTCTCTATTTGATCGCACAGCGTAGAAATTTCCATCTTCTTAGAGTTATTTAATACCAGTTTCAGCAGTTCACGAACATAGACTTCCCTCAATAAGTCTTCACGCCCAAATCTAGCGTGTAAGCTGTATGATGATAAGCATTAAGTATTGAAATTTATCTTCTTCATCTAAATCCTTATCTTCGTGGATCTTTTTAAATTGTGCCCAAAATAACAGCTACTCCCGTATATCTCCTCCAAACTTCTTGAATTCTATGTTTGGTAACTTGTATCTACGTTTTATGTTGGCATTTTGGAAATTAGTACTACGAACGCTGACACTGGAATTTGCGTCATTAGTTAACAAGCTTTCACATTGAAGTTTTAATTTTAGAAAACGACTGGTATACTCATCTGCATCTTGTAGTTCTTTGGTAAGATCTTCCGGGGCCTCACTGTTCAACATCAGAATATATAACTCTTTGTCAGCTTCTAACAGAGAATCTTGTTTTAACATAAGATCATTTAGCTTGTCTGCTGCCATTGTAAACACTGCTCTCAAAGCCGATCTCGACCGTTTTGCTGTATCCATTTTAATTTCACAAAATACAAATCGGATTTAAGTTTACGCATTTATTATACCACAGAACTAGGAACCAACCAGTCCTGTCACGGTCGCCACAATGTTACGCGATAGACTAATTCAACTACCCGTCGAAATAACTATCAAAGGTTCTTTAATACTGGTTGATTCACACAGTTAAATAACAATGCGGAAGCACAAAGTATATTAAACGAAAAATCATTACATTTTTGATTATATTATCTTATATTGTTTTTTTTCTTCACAACTGCCCACTACTGACAAGTAATTTAATTTTTAAAATTTAATAACTTCCATTAGTTATTAGCATTGGTCGCAACAACATATCTAACATTTACTTTGTATATTTGTTATTAAATGTAGCAAAAGTGAGGTTAGGCTAAGAGAGAATATAACCATGTCGTACAATCAACAAGTCGTTTCAACGACTATATTTTTTTCATACAGGCGATTTGAAAAAAAATAATTACAATTAAACGCATCTATAAGAGATCCAAAGTCGGTTAAATTAGACAAAAGTTGCGTCATTTGGGGGTCATTTTATATGTTTTTGCTTTTCCCAAAAATGCATAAGTGTCTATGATCAAAAAATATAAATTTACCAATTTTCTTTTTTTTTGCTTATAACTTCTTTATTTCAATACAAAAAAAATAATTTGGACATTATTCAAACACTTTTTTACTACGAATTCACTGCAGTACTCCAAATTTTTATTTCTCATACCGATTTCGAGAAATTGATATTAACTTTCAATTTTCATACGGACCTCAAAGTAGGTTGTGAGACCGTAAGAGAAGTCAAGAATATTGATATTTTACTCTATATTTCTATATCCATTTAGTTATCACTATCCGAAATACAAGAATAAAATTAGCTTCCTGCTTGCTGCATTTTATGAGTATATTATGAGAATTGATTTTACATTTCAGACAATTATCAAGTTGGGTATTCCACTGCGCATCTGTTCCGTGTGTGAGGGGGCCCTCGACGCCTTCAGCAAATTCAAACATTCCAGTGTGGAGAGCAGCCGGCGCTTAGAGAGCAACATTAGAGCCCGCGGGGCCCCGGGACCCCCGCTACACACAGGCAGGGCCCCCGTTGTAGGCCACAATGACACATCTGATACCCAACCCGAGAAAATAGAAGAAATGTCTATTAAAGAAGAACCTGTAGAGGAAACATCCCTAAACCCTGCCTTGCGGGTAGACAGGACATCTCCAGACACATACAGGGCTCTTCCCAATCCATTCGTTCTGTTAGAAAGTGTATTGCCACAGAATAAATTGCATAAAAGCAAAATGTCTCTAAACACTGCGTTGCACACAGATATCTCTATTAAGGAAGAACAACTGGAAGAAACGCCTCAAGACCGACGACTTTATAATTATATAAAAGAAAACATATGCAAGGAAGAATATGCAGAAAGTAATAAAATGAATGATGATAAAGATAATGAAAGAGAACACAAGACAGAGGAGGAGAATTCAAGGGCGGACACACGGGAGAAAGTGTGGGAGAAGAGTTCCGCTGAGCCCGAAGAAATAGTTGTAAAAGAAAATGACAAATATTGCAGCAAAGATAATCAAATTGACACAAAGAAAACTTTTTTCTGTAATAAAAACTTTAAGAAAATACATAAAAGAGAACATCGAAGTAATATTAGTTACAAATTATTCATACGTAAAAATAATTTATCGCGTCGTAAGAAACAAGTACATAGGCGAATAAAATATTTACCGTGTATTCTATGTACAAAAACATTTATTTATAAATACGATTTGAATAAACATATAATGTTGCATAATGGAATTAAAAATATTCAGTGTTTTATTTGTAAAAAAAGATTTTCTAAAAAGCATAATTTGAGACAACATTTAAATACTCATAATGGACAAAAAGATTTCCGCAGTAACACAAGCACTAAAACATTTACGTCGGAAACTGAGTTAAAAAGCCGCAGTAGAGAACAAAAGAGCATGCGAGTAAACAAAGCGTGGCCGTGCTCTGTGTGTCATAAGATATTTAGATTTAAAAGTCAATTGGATCAGCATATGAAAGTTCATTCTAAAAAGTATCGGTGTGAAATCTGCAGTAAATCGTTTACGCGGAAACGTGTTTTATTGAAGCACGTGAAAATACATTCTGGAGTAAGATACTTTTATTGTAATGTCTGTAGTAAGTCATTTAAATATAAATGTTATTTACGCGACCATATGAAAATTCATTCCGGAATAAAAGACTATCAGTGCAATGTTTGTAGTAAATCATTTACGCTGAAGTCGCATCTAAATGTTCACATGAAAATCCATTTGGGAATAAAAGAACATAAATGCAATGAGTGTAGTAAAACATTTACGCAGAAATCGTATTTAAGTTGTCACATGAAAATCCATTTGGGAATAAAAGAACATAAATGCAATGTCTGTTTTAAAACATTTATGTTGAAGTCGAATTTAAATGTTCACATGAAAATTCATTTGGGAATAAAAGACTATCAGTGCAATGTCTGTAGTAAATCATTTACGAGGAAGTCGACTTTAAATTCTCACATGAAAATCCATTTGGGAATAAAAGAACATAAATGCAATGTCTGTTTTAAAACATTTATGTTAAAGTCGAATTTAAATAAACACATGAAAATTCATTTGGGAATAAAAGACTATGAGTGCAATGTCTGTAGTAAATCATTTACGCTGAAGTCGCATTTAAATGCTCATATGAAAATCCATTTGGGAATAAAAGATCATAAATGCAATGTCTGTAGTAAATCATTTACGCAGAAGTCGACTTTAAATGCTCACATGAAAATCCATTTGGGAATAAAAGAACATAAATGAAATGTCTGTTTTAAATCATTTACAAAACAGTATATTTTAGATAGTCACATAAAAGTTCATTCTGCTATAAAAGACCAACATTGTAATGTTTGTAATAAATCATTAATACAGAAAACTGATTTACAACGTCACATGATAGTTCATTCTGAAATACAGGTAAATCATACTAATATAAACCTCGATTAATTACTCACACGAAAACTCATTTTAAAACTGAATATGTTACATAATTTAATACTTAACAGAAAAGTCTGTGGTTAATGTTAAAGCAGAGAAACACCCAGAAAGGAACCAGGTTGCCATCTTACTTGTTACAACACCGGGAATCTACCTCTTGTGCAAATCATTGTGAGTAACAGGTACATTTTTTATTTAACAATATTCATATTATTAATTATTATTTGTATTGCCCTTTCCTCGCTTAATAATTATTTTGAACTCCTTTAGCATTAAATATATTAGTAGATTAAATATAAGTTATGTTAGGAATTATCAATCTATACTTTTATCACTATATGTGGCATTTATTTTTTATTCTGATAAGAATTCTGTTGAGAATTTGTAGGCCATAATAAGAAAGACTAAAACTGGTATCAGACAGATGCACATGTCTAACTGTTAATAAAAATGATATTTGTTTTTTTTTTTGAAAATGTACTTTACTTGTATTTTTTTGTAACTTGTATGAAACAATCAATATATATTATTTTACATTTTACAAGATAAAACAGTTTTTAATGCTGATAATAGGAATTGACTGGTGAACCTATCACCGTGAAAATGAAAATATTTTTATCAACTTGTATAAAAATAATAAATAACTCATATTTTTTAATTGCACAATCTGGTGTTTTTTACTTACTTAATCCTGGCGTTCTAATCTAGCATTTTCTCCGGCCTTTTCTATCTGTTGCTACTTTTCTTGTGTGTTCTCTCTTACTTCAAACATTTGTACTGTATAGATGTTTAAGCCATCTTATTTTGTCTAGTCTTCCATGCCCTTTTAAACAAGGGTTCTACCTAAAATTACTGCAAACTACTAATAAAAAATTTGATGTGTCCAACACAATACCTCCCGCCACTGTAGTAATATAGTCTATATAAGTTATTTAATATATTTAATTTGTAGTTTTAAAATTAGTTTGTAATTGTAATTCAGAATATTTTTAATTCATTTCATACCTAAAATTTCCTTCATAGAATTTGTATGACCAATATGACAGTTTTTTTGACGTTACCAAAACCGGAACTGAACTTACCTTGATTCACGCATGCAAATACACATATTCCTTATATATTTCTTACATCTTTATTAATTTTACATTAAAATTACTTCTTTTTTACTTATTTTATCTTTTAAACTTACTTACATTAAATTTGACATCATATGTCATCTGTTTTATCGAAATTCCTCAGCCTAAACGATATGTAAAATTATTATAATTTATATATTTTTTTCTATCTAGCTAGTTATATATAAACGTAATTATGCAGATCCGTAGAAAATTAAAAAATCTTTATATTTATTAATAAAGTAGTTTGCGAAAAAAAGGTATTAGAGGTATATTTTTTGAAAATCTGTTTAAAGCTTCAAGTAAAGTACTATTTCCGGTTAACCAATTGTAGTCAAAATCTAATCAGTTCATCATATTTGAATATAAGTCTTAAATACCAAATATTATATTTTTTACATGTATCATATTGGAGTTATCGTGGACGAAAAATCGTCACAGACACACACACAGGCACACACACACACACACGGACATACAGACATCACGGTAAAAATAGCGAAATCGTATTGCAAGGACCCTAATTCGTGCTCATATGTTGAAAACTCACACTCAAGAAATCTGACCAAAAACAATACCTTCTTTATCTATATTTTATAGGCGGGAGGTAAAAATAAAAATTTTCAAAGCAATTTTTTTATTGTTTTTTATATACTCTCCTTTTAACTCAACACATTTACGCATTTGATAAAACCAATCGTTAAAGCAATAAATCCATTCTTTTGTAGACACCTGAGAGACCAAGTTTCCGTAGGATGCAACCGCATCATTTGCACTTGTATATCCTTTAATTTAGGAAATAGGAAGGAATGACAAGGTGCAAAGTCAGGACTGTACGACGGGTGCTCCAGTAATTCCAGCTTGGACTCTGTTAAATAGGCTTTAGTTTGCGCAGCAGTATGTGGGGACGCATTGTCCTGGTGCAAGACTAGCTTACTTCCAGGCCCTTGTCAAATACCTGTGGTAAACAAATTGTTGTATTCCAATTAGCAGTAACAGTTTTCCTATCTTCTAATGCAATATTGACAATAGCACCGGATTTTGAGAAAAACGAGGCAAACATTTTTTTTACCAATATTTCGAACTGGTTTTAAATTGACAGGATTGGATTATTATAGAAAATATTCACGTGGAATGTGAACTATGTATGATGATTTCTCCGACAGTAGGTGGGCTGGTATCTCGTAGACAGGGGTGGATTTACGCACAGGCACAACAGGCACGTGCCTGGAGCGGCAAATTTTTGGGGGCGGCAATTTTTTCGGGTCGCTATGTTTTTTCAAAAAAAAAATACAAAATCAATCAGATTATTTCAAAAATTAGGAAATTAAGAGTATTTTCTTTTTGTGAAAGAGTTTCATTTCGTATAATCTAATAATTATTATTTGTTGTTTCTATTTTAATGTATATAATAAAAATAATTTAATTTAGTTTACAAATTCAATAACCATATTTAATCTGTTTGCATTGATTTCAGATCTTCATATTAACATAAAAAAATAATTATAATTATACCAACTTAAAAAAAGTTTAATTTTAGTTTGCCTAAGGGCGGCAATTTCATTAATCCGCCCCTGCTCGTAGAGCAGCTGAGATGGGTGCCGAACTGCGGCGGAAGTGTTAAAAGCTCTCGGCTACGTTCATGCTCTGTGAGTCCACGGCTGAATCGGATATACGAGTCTATTTCTCCAGCAGGAACTAATTCCCTAGCAGGACACAAGCCAGCACCAAGCAGAACAAAATCCAAGCAAATGTAAAAGGAAGCACACACAAAATTGTTAAACTGGAAAAGTCACTCAACAAACTAAATCTCAATAAACTATAAAATACAAAAATCTTTACAAAGATTGAATTGACGTAAACAGTGACAAGAAAGATAAGAAAAGGTAAGAAGAAATTAAATGATGACGTCGCAAGTTGTATTTTTTTAAGCCTACTTGATTGCAATTTTGAACACCTGATAAAGTTTGTTTTAAACGATATTTCTCTGGAATTAATGATCCGATTTGAAAAATAAAAAAACTGTTGAAAAGAGAATTGAAAGGCCTTCGAAATGTTTCATGTTTGATACCCTTTTCCATTTAAAATTTTTGGGGTGCAGTCCACCGCCATTGGTACTAATCCATTCAGGTGTCCCCCTTTATACTAAAATTGACGTGTGCGAGCGTTTTTTTTTGCAAAATTGATGTTAAGTGGCCAAAAATTGCGCTGATAATTTTCATTGGGCCACCCTGTATATAAATTATACAATCGTGACAATGTGAGAGATTCCGTTAGAGATTGATCACTTATTTATTATGTCGTCATCTAATAGGGTAACTAATACCTCTCTTTACAAATGATGATGGCTAAGAACTGGTGGATAGAAAAGAAATCTGATGTTCTATTTTATTAGTTGAAAGTGGTAATTGAATAGTGTGTGTTTCGTCAAATGACTTTCATTTACATACTTTATTCTCATTTATATTTCTTAATCTATTACATATTGAAGTTACAACAATAATAGTTAGTAATACATACAATATAGTAAAATATGTTTAATGGTTAGTATCTAATTCTTTCAGTGGTCTTATAGTAGGAATAGCAAAGAAACACCCAGAAAGGAACCAGGTTGCCCGCTTACTGGTTACAGCACCGGGAATCTACCTCTTGTGCAAATCATTGTGAGTAATGGGTACATTTATTATTTAACAATATTCATATTAATTATTATTTGTATTGCCCTTTCCTCGCTTAATAATTATTTTGAACTCTTTTGGCATTAAATATATTAGTAGATTAAATAAGTTATGTTAGGAATTATCAACCTATACTTTTATCACTTTAAGTGGCATTTATTTTTTATTCTGATAAGAACCCTGGTGAGAATTTGTAGGCCATAATAAGAAAGACTAAAGCTGGTATCAGACAGATGCACATGTGTAACTGTTAATGAAAATGATATTTGTTTTTTTTTTATCGAAAATGTACTTTATTTGTTTTTTTTTTTGTAACTTGTATGAAACAATCAATGTATATTATTTTACATTCTACAAGATAAAACAGTTTTTAATGCTGATAAGAGGAATTGACTGGCGAATCTATCACCGTGAAAATGAAAATATGTTTATCAAATTTTATAAACTTAATAAATAACTCATTTTTTTAAATGCACAACCAGGTGGTTTTTACTTACTTAATCCTGGTGTTGTTTTCTCCGGCTTTTTGTATCTGTTGCTACTTTTGTTGTGTGTTCCTAGTTTTCTCCTCGACCTCTGACGCTTGTTGTACTTCTAGCTGTCAGGTTTACTGGGTCATCCTCTTTTTCTTTTTCCTGTGTCTCTTGCTTCAAACACTTGTACTGTTTAGGTATTCAAACCATCTTATTTTTTCTGGTATTCCATGCCCTTCTATACGAGGGTACCACCGAAAATTTCTGCAAACTACTAATAACAAACAAAAATTTTCAAAACAAATTATTTTATTTTTTTTCTAAATACTTTCCTTTTAACTCAACACATTTATGCATTCAATAAAACCAATCGTTGAGGCAATAAATCCATTCTTTTGAAGACACCTGAGAGACCAAGTTTCCGTAGGATGCAACCGCATCATTTGCACTTTTATATCGGAAACCTCGTATGTTATCCTTTAATTTAGGAAATCGGAAGGAATGACAAGGACAATGACTTGGACTCTGTTAAATAGGCTTTAGTTTGCGCAGCAGTATGTGGGGATGCATTGTCCTGGTGTAAGCTTACTTCCAGGCCCTTGTCAAATACCTGTGATAAACAAATTGTTGTATACCAAATAGCAGTTACTATTTTCCTATCTTCTAATGCAATATTGACAACAGGACCGTAGTAATTATAGTGCTTTCGAGTTGGGTGTCGAACTGCGGCGGAAATGTTAAAAGCGCAGGCCGTTTTAAAACTATTTGGAACTGCTTGAAACAGTTCTAAATAGCCCGCAACATCTTTAAACAGATTCAAACTCTTTTAACAGTGCCAAGACAGTCTTAAAACTATTTGGATCTCCTTGAAACTGTTTTAAATACCCTGCAACGTCTTAAAACAGATTCAAACTCTTTTAATAGTGGCCAGATAGTCTTAAAACTGTTATTCATGTGTTGTTTATAAATTTACAATCTCGGAATTCTCCAAATTATGATTTTTATAATGTATAAATATGTTGTCTAATTCGAAATTTTGTTGAAAATACATCTTAGAAACTTCACATTTGTTTATTATTGAGCTATTATTTAACAAGTAAAACTTTGAATGAGCCAGTATCATCGTATACATGGACGTCGAAAAAGCGAGGAAAGCTGATACATTTTCTTCTACTTTAGAGTTTGTGAAATATATTAATTTCTTTTTGATAATTATTTTTCCTAATCTTTATCAAAGTGATAAAATATTTATTGCTTGTAAGAAACCGATTTCTGTATTTTCATATTTTTATTATTGTCCCCTTATTGAAATTTTTGTAGACGCGTTAAAGATTGATAAACAGTGAAACTCGAGGCACGAAGATGTGACGAAACTTTCTGATTTAAAACGATGAACCCTTTAAATTTGTTGGCTTTCCCCATCTCTCTCTAATTTTCGTTTTTCTGTCTTACTGTCACTTCTGTGTATAACTATTCTGTGATATAATTATTCTGTGTTGTAGCAATGACTAGTATTTATGGCACTTACTGGCCATGTTTGAACAAAAAAATGAGGAATATACTATACTGTGAGTATTTTTAACGTGAAACATGGGTATTTATTATATCCATGGTTACGACTTGATATTGTAAATCAGACAAGCAAGTATACATTGCTGTCAATCAAATATTAACTCGTAACTATGGATATAATAACTCCCATGTTTCGTGTTAAAAATATTTACGGTATAGTACAGGACAAGATATTTGCTTAATCCCTTAAGCTTGGTAATGGATGTGGCTAACCCTCACAACGGGTGATGAGTCGTAAATATGTAGGAGTGGTATTAATAAAAATTTCATATTCTTATAACTGTGATGAGGATCAAAAATGGAAAAAAAATGAACCATTCCCTATTAGGCCGGATTAGTTTTTACATAAATAAAACAAAATTTGTTTGTTTTACTACGTATAAACCAAACATTTTTACCTGTATTATATATACTTATTTAAAAATTTGAAATCAGTCTCTGCATTTCTGTACCATAAATTTGGGGATAATCCCATGTTTACGGTATGCTGGTAGGGGGTTATGCAATCCAATTCTCAATTATGTTGTCCAGCACTATATACGTGTTAATTCTAAGCTGTAACACCCGAAAACGGCAATTAGAACTCATTGAAACAAGTAACTTTTCTTAAATCAAATTTTCGATTTGGAGCGCCAGTTCACAGTTATTGGTGTTCTTTTGTATTTCGAAAAATCGTCATTACTCCCTTATTTTAAGGAATATTTAAAAAATATAAAAACTTTCAGCATTTGCTTTCGGTTCTCTAAAACATTTGTATTTAGAATTATTTTTTATTTTGTCAAATAACAAAAAGGCGACCGATCAAAAATTTCAATACAAGATATTTTGAAAACCAGTTGATCGATTTTTGAAAATAAAACATTTATAATTTTTTTTAACTATATATTAATATATATATATATATATATATATATACATATATATATATATATATATATATATATATATATATATATATATATATATATATATAGAAGGTTGGTAATACTGCTGCCAGTGAATACGTGTGTTTAATATGTGCTAAATCTTTTTCAAATTTCTTAAATATTTTTCATTAACATTTAAAAACCAAATAACTACTAAAAACTTGAAAAAATCGCGCTCTAAATCATTTATACATCTTAAAACAATATTGTGCAGTGAAGTGTCAGTGTAATTTGTGAATAAACAATTTTATTCAAGGTCTTGTACAGTGCTCCCAACTATACTGGAAAAAAATAAATAACAAATAAACAATAAATAAAACAAAAAAAATATGGCTACCATAAAGGATATTGAAAAATTGCTGAATGAGGAACTCGAACCAATCAAACAACAAAATAATGATATTGTTAAAAAATGTGAAAACTTGTAAGAGTCAATTAATACATTTCAATTACAAAATGTCAAATATGAGCTAATAATTTAAGAACTTGAAAAAAATCTTGCTGCAAAAGAAGCGGATATAGCAAAATTAGAAATAAAATCACGCGAAAGAAATATAATAATATTCGGAATTCAAGAAAAACCTAAAGAGGACATTGAACAAATAGTAATACAAACTTTAAAAGACGATCTAAAAGTAGATTATATTTCAATAAATAACATTGAGGAGATTAGAAGAGTAGGAAAACCTAAAGAAAACAAAAAAATGAGACCAACCTTAGAGTTCAGTTCCAAAAAAAAAAATAAAAAAAAAATATTAACAAATTCAAGATACCGTAAAGGTAAAAATATATACATTGAACATGACTATCCCAAAGAAATTGTTAACACTAGAAAACAACTAATCCCACACATGAATAGAGCAAGAAAAGATGGCTACTAAGCTTTCCTCCGATACGATAAGTTAATTGTAAATGGTTCAACTTATACAGCAGCTGATTGTGAAAAAGATAATTCCCCGAAGATAACAGAAATGAAATCTACAACTGACACTTACAGATAGAAGACAATCCTGCTCTCTCCCATCAATGAATTAAATAGAAAATAATAACGTCGAAGAAAATAATACCAACAGCACAAACAATACTTCAATAAACAAATCCAACACTGGGACAAGCAATAAACTACAGCAAAGAGGCCCTTCAGACAGACATAGCGTAACAAGAGCAAAGCACAAACTACACCAAACAACTATTAAACTATCAACACTCAAACACTAAGACACACATTATCTTCTGGAATATATTAATTCGTGTTTTTCGTTTATCAACTAGTTCCGTTTCACCGGATTTATTGCACAAGCGGAACTTACTTTCATTTTTTTCGGAAACAAAATTGAAACTGAATATCAACTTTTTGCAGTTTTTAGACTGGCAGCCATAAACAGCAATTTCTGTTTTGATACTTTATTTTTACTTTGCTCGTCATAATAAAGGATAATAATTCTGAAGTGGGATTCCATAACTTCGGTTGCTATCATTTGGACTTGTTATATCAATTGCAAATATCAATTACAAATTTAACTTGCTATTCAATAAAAATAATTGTTATTTATGGTTGATTCGTAACTACATATATAAAGAACACTCTATTTATTCTTCAACACTGATGTGTGAATGTCTTAAATTCATTGTACATTTGAATTTCTGTCATGGTGAAATTTGACGTTTGTAATGGATATTTTAACAAGGGTAGTTGTTACGATTTATAGAATACCACCCCAGGAAGATAAAATTATAGAAAAATTCTATAAGTAATCTTTATAAAGATTGATTTTTAGATAAGGTTTATGTTAGAATTTTTGTAAAAATGTGGATAAAATACAGAAAGAAACGGAATAATGGAAAAATGACGATAGTAGACGTATATAAATTGATTTTTTAACGGTGGAGGTATAAAAAGATAGTAACTAGGACAATAATTATGAGGAGTCCGTTATACAAAGCGGTAAAAACACTATGCGGCTATCAGATGACAGAGTACTACTTTACCGGTTTCCAGATTTTGTCGCTAGGTGGCTACGAGTTAATGTTCCTCGCGAATTGACAAAATCTCGAGTATGTATTTTAAATTTATTTATTTGTGTAAAGTCATTAAAGGAAAAAAAAATCTTGTCTCTATAGGCGATATCTGCACTTATTTAAATGGTGCAATAAGACCAGTAGGTGCAGAAGCATCTGTACAGATTTTTAGAGATTATTCTAAAGTTGACAACAATTATCGTTTCTTTCACTACTAAAAAATATTAATTCCGTTTATTTTACTTTAAATAGAAGTGAACTGAAAAACATGTCCAAAAAATACATCTAATTTACGTGAAAATTTCGTTCGGATTTTGGTTTTGTGGCGTTCGATTTCCAACTTAACAATTAATTCTAACTTTTCTTTTCAATGTACACTAGAAATTCACTCTTTAAATTAAAATTCTGATTGCCATCTGTAGTAAACTTTGAGTATTAAGAAATTGAACCAGGCAAACCTATTCAGAATAGTTTTACTTGTTGCATGTGAATATTTTTTGTTGGTGATTTAAAAATCACACTGTTAATATTATTACAAAGTTCTACATATATTTTGCGTACAAATTATAAAATACACATAGTATAATGGATTTGTGTTTTATGTGCACGAAGGACTACCACTGCGTCCCTGTGGACGACAGAATAGTGTCCGAAGTGGAGTATCTTATACCAGAAATAGTAAGTGAAATTAAAACTTTACTTATCATGAATAGGAAATAATTGTATATACCTCCGTTGTGTATTGTTTTTATTTTATTAAACAGTTGCATAAATGAGGTTAGGTTAAGAGCCGATGTGACCATGTCATACAATCGACAAGTTGCTTGATCGACAATATTATACCGTAGTTTTTTGTCGAGTTCTCGTGTTTAATTTTATTAATATTATTTACCTTTATATTTACGTACGTATTCCTAATGAACAATTGAAATTCTAAATTATTTTATCGTACAATATTCTTAAAATCAATATGAATTTACTTTTGTTAACTTCTTCCTAAATACAGTTTTCTCTCCATTTATATTTTGTTTGAGTTCTGCTATCACTGTGATTACATTATTTTCTTTCGTTTTGAAATATTATTTTTGTTTTTCGTATAAAATATTATCAACTAATGTTAAAATACTATTTTCTTAATTGTATATACCGAACAACGTTATATCCAGTGCTCGTACATTACTAATATTATCTCTGTTACGGCATTTATTTTTTTCTTCAAAACCAAAGATATAATTGTTGTTTTTCTATTTTCCATATTAATAACAAAAGGTTGATTTACAGTTTGAAATGTTTATTTATGTTTATTTTGACGTCAGACTTTCGGAGTCTATCCGAGAGAGCCACTTCCTAGAGATGGCAGCACTCCTGACTGACTTATAGGGATAACATTGTATTTTAAATAAGTGTTAGCAGTGGCGGCTTGTGGCAAATTATTTACTTAAAACTATAAACTCTGCTTAATCAAAAAATCATGGAATATATTGCTAGCTAGTAGCTTCGCTGTTATTATTTCATAATTTATTGTCCAGCAAAAATAATCGAGTAGGCGTAGAGTATTTCTTGCCAGGATAGGATAGATTAGGAATTAAAAAAAGGTAGCTTTGATTAAACTAAAAAAAGAAAATAAACACACACTATATGTAATAAAAAAAAAAAAAAACTGCCTAAACTAACAAACTATGAAAATACATTACATAAATAAATTCTTAACAAAAAAATTAATATACTGAAAATTAAACATTTTAAAAAATTAGTAGAATGCCTCTATTTTCTTGAACCGCATTATAATCTATTACAGTTTTATAAAATTTATCTTCTTTTTTGATCGTTGCAATAAAATCTTTTTCGATTGAAATTAATGTAATATCGCTAAGTCGATTTTGATCCATAGAAATGCGCAGATAAGTTTTTATGTGCTTTGAAATTGTAAAACTCCTTTCTACTGATTGGAATAGTCACAATGATGTTCAAAAACTTATAAAATTCTGGCATGCAAAAATGTGAATCGTTTTTAAAGTTAACATATCAGTTGGTGCCTTGTTTCTATTAAATAATAATATGTAAGAATATTGTTCTAGCAAATTTTGAAACGAATTTTCAGGAAATTCTTTTAAATAATTTAGATATTTTTCGGTGGTCAAAAGATCAAAAAGGAGTAAGTTGTCTAAATCAGAAAATCTAACTTGAATTTGGCCAGTTATTGTCTCTAAAAAAAGTAGTTTTTCTTTTTTTAAGAATTGGATCTGTTTCAAAATTTATTTTTCTAAATATGTCATTAAAAAACTCTTGTCATTTCGAAACATTTCTAATATTTTTAGTATGGAACTTAAACCTTCTTTTGCTAATGTAATATCTGTATTTCTGCTTTGTAAAATGGATAGAATCACTTCAATTTGTTCAAAAATTAAATTATTATATATTATAGCCAGACCCCCATTCTAAACATTCCTAGAAGAGCCGCTGCACTGATACCGACATTTGCTAATGATCGGAGCTCATGCCTGCCTTGTCTATATTTTCTCTCTGTTCAACTCATATATTTTACCTTTTTTCTTGAATTGATTCAAGGTCAAAACTAGCCTTCTCTTCGCTTTAAAGGGATATAGGTGGAGACAAATTTTAAGTTTGTCTCCGGCTCTTTAAATAATATTTATTTCTCTCTTTAAATAACACATATAATTAAAAGAATGTCTACTAATATATTTTTCTAATATAATAAATAAGTCTTTATATATTCCATTTATTATTTGTAGAAAATATTAAAATATTTATTTAACGTGCACATTTTCTTTATCTGTTGAGAGGAGGCAGTGCCTCCCTTGCCTCCTCTGACGACCCGCTACTGAGTGCTAGTGATATTTTGATTCTTTGTTTTGAGGATATTTTGTTATTTTTAATTCGATTCAAATTTGTTTATCGAAATTTCCGATATATACATTTATTTTAACGATGCTGTGCGGTCTATGGTCGAAATAAAAGCAGATTATAAAAGGAACATAAGATTCACAATTGCAGTTATCTACTTGTTAACTAATTACTTAATTATTTTTAGCTGGACATATTATTTTATGCGATTACAAGGCAGATAAACGGAACAATTTATTTTTATATAGAAATAATTAGGCTGTGTCTTCAAATATCTAATTTGAATCAATCGTAATAACATTAAATACAATTGTCAGTAGTGCAAGCAATCGTTGCTTAGTTATTATATTTATGTATTTTTTATATAAATACACCACAAAAAAATTTAAAAAATATATCTTATAATACCTATTATTAAATACAGAACAATATCTCTTTGACTTGCTGGTCGTTGTTGGTTGTTGTTTAATTATAACCCTATGTGACAGTATAACGTTTTGCCTACGTCTTAGATGTTTTATTTTGCCACCAGATGTCAGACACTTTGTTGGTTCTTACCAATATAAAAAATTGATTTTAAAGCGATAGTAAATAATCAAACACAAAGTAATAACTGAAAAGGGCTTATCTGGAGTTGGTGGAATCCGAAGAAACAGAACGTCGGAGGCTCTCGGCCAGACAGCGGCCAGATCAGTAGCGTCACACGTGCTGCTTGACTTGGGATCGGAATTTCCGTTATCTCCGGTTCCGTTGGAGAATAATTGTCCCACAATTATATTCTCGTATTTTGTAGTTACTATAAAGGGCATACAACCCAAATTAACAAGCCTACAAAAGGTTGTGGTTGAGTATTGGTGGTAAGGGTATGCACGCCACTGATTAATATGAAGATGGAAAATTACGAAGTATTTCTTTAAACTGATATGAAAACAACAACAATGAAACAGAAAATTGTATACACAATTACTAAGATAACTCACTGTGTATATCTTTCAATATAAAATCTCAGGAATGAGGATTTAAGAAATGCGACCGGGATGGATTTTGCATATGGCGGATAGTGATTCGTCATTTCCGTCCAAAAAAAATATGGGATACAACAAACTTAAAAATGCTCTAAATTGTGTAATCATAATTTACAATATGATAAATATAATTGTGAAACACAAAAAAATGAAGTAAAATATTTACATACAGAAAATAAAGTAAATACAAAAATTGAATATTTTATTGTCCTTTAAACAATATAATTATAATTATTGAAATAATTATAATACGTAATAAGTACATATAACAGTTTCCATTGACTTTTATTTAAATAAAATAAGGTTTATGAACAGTAGAAATGTATATTCTGACCCGTTATTTAAAATTACTATGATACGGCAATGAAATAATCTATTGACATTTTAGTTACACGACGGGGTTCATTCTCATTTGGCAATATGTAATATAATTCATAATATGTATATCAATGTGTAGTTTCATTTTTCATTATAATAGTTGTACGTTGCAAAATACTTACTGATGAAATTAAATTCCTAAACTTTTGTTGTTTGGGAACACAACCTACCTTAATTATTATTATACTGGAATGCTGAATATGCAAAGAAAGTTAAATTATTGCGATACAGTTAAATTTTATTTCTGTAGGGTGAAGAACGCGCTGCTAAATTAGCATTTAGTGCAAGCACAAGCAACTTATTCAAATGCTTAACGATAAATGAGTCAATCTTGGGTTTTCAAAATGGAGACTTTCGTCTCAGTTTTTCATCTAGCCACTATATTGCAACCCTCCTTCCTGAGATTTTATATTCAAAGTTTATTTCTTCATTAGTCGTAATGTGTTGAATCAATTGTAATTAGTTTTGACTTATTTACACGGCTAACAAAATTTCAATAAATCAAAAATTCCCTAACTGTCCGATGGCGTACTGAACATATAGCCTTCCGTAATGTAATGCCTACATAACCTATAAGTTATACATTAATGGTTACTTACATTAGTGATCGTAGGAACCGACAAAAAATAAATAAAAAATACTTATGTAAAGATGCTAGAGCTTTTGCTTCACGCAAACAACAAATTAATAATAAGGTGCAGATCATGCAATAATAATTAATATTTGTCAATACATTTGATAATTAAAATATATAATTATATAATATTCACTTCTGGACCAGACTGTACGACATAAGGCTTTGGGGATAATACTCATGCGCAGAAGTGTTAAACATCTATCTCTCAGGCTCGTTTATCGCTTGCATAAAAGCCTACAAATTAGCGTTCCAGTATTACTATATTCCAGTGACATGTTGACGAGTAGTTCGCGGAACTTTATTCGCCTATTCTAGTAGTTCTGTGGTGACACCAGAGTATATTTTCCTGTTGGTGGTATTACATTACTCTATTAATTTAAGTTTTAAATATATAGTTCGCACAAAGAGTTAAATATAAACAGTATAATGGATGTGTGTTTTATGTGCACGACGGACTACCACTGCGTCCCTGTTGACGACAGAATAGTGTCCGAAGTGGAGTATCTTATTCCCGAAATAGTAAGTCTAGTTATACATATCTAAAATTTACTTTGTATATTTGTTATTAAATGGTGCAAAAGTGAGGTTAGGCTAAGAGAGAATATGACCATGTCGTACAATCGACAAGTCGTTTGATCGACTATATTTTTTTCATACAGGCGATTTGAAACTCCGTAATATACAGGAAAAAGAGAAAAATAATTGATGTACAATTGGACGCATCAATTAGCAAATAATATGTGTAGAAATATTATAAAAAATGATATTATTTCTAATTTTCTTATATTTATATCTCGCTATATACAGGCTGACCAATGTTTTAAGCATGGATATTTGGAGAACTATAAGAGATACAAAGTCAGTTAAATTAGACAAAATTTGCCTCATTTAGGGATCATTTTATATGTTTTTGCTTTACCAAAAAATGCATAAGTGACTAGATATGATCAAAAAATGTAAATTGATCAATTTTCTGTTTTTGCTTATAACTTTTTTATTTTACTACGAATTCACTGCAGTCCTCCAAAGTTTTATTTCTCATACCGATTTCGAGAAATTCATACCAACTTTCAATTTTCATATGGACCTCAAAGTAGGCTGTGAGAAGTCAAGAAGATTGATATTTTACTCTATATTTCTATATCCATTTAGCTATCACTATCCGAAATACAAGAATAAAATTAGCTTCTTGCTTGCTACATTTTATGAGTATATTATGAGAATAGATTTTACATTTCAGACAATTATCAAGTTGGGTATTCCACTGCGCATCTGTTCCATGTGTGAGGGGGCCCTCGACGCCTTCAGCAAATTCAAACATTCCAGTGTGGAGAGCAGCCGGCGCCTAGAGAGCAGCATCAGGGCCCGCGGGGCCCCGGGGCCCCCGCTACACACAGGCAGGGTCACCGTTGTGGGCCACAATGACACATCTGGTACCCAACCCGAGAGGATAGGAGAGATGTCTATTATGGAAGAACCTGTAGAGGAAACATGGCCGGAGTGTCACCCGCACATAAACAGCGCATCCCTAAACCCTGTCCTGCGGGTAGACAGGACATCTCCAGACACATACAGGGCTCTTCCCAATCCATTCGTTCTGCTGGAAAGTGTATTGTCAAAGAATAAATTGCATAAAAGCAGAATGTCTCTAAACACTGCATTGCACACAGATATCTCCATTAAGGAAGAACAACTGGAAGAAACGCCACAAGACCGACGACTTTATGATTATATAAAGGAAAACATATGCAAGGAAGAATATGCAGAAAGTAATGAAATTAATGATGATAAAATTAATGAAGGAGAACACAAGACAGAGGAGGAGAATTTAAGGGCGGACACACGGGAGGAAGTGTGGGAGAAGAGTTCCGCTGAGCCCGAAGAAATAGTTGTAAAAGAAAATGACAAAAATAATCAAATTGACAAAAAGAAGGGTACCCTCTGTAATAAAAACTTTAAGAAAATACATAAAAGAGAACATCGAAGTAATATTAGTAACAAATTATTCATACGTAAAAATAATTTATCGCGTCGTAAGAAACAAGTACATAGGCGAATAAAATATTTACCGTGCATTCTATGTACAAAAGCATTTATTTACATATACGATTTGAATAGACATATAGAGTTGCATAATGGAATTAAAAATATTCAGTGTTTTATTTGTAAAAAAAGATTTTTTAAAAAGCATAATTTGAGACAACATTTAAATACTCATAATGGACAAAAAAACTTCCGCGGTAATACAAGCACTAAAAAATTTACGTCGGAAACTGAGTTAAAAAGCCGCAGTACAGAACAAGAGAGCATCCAAGTAAACAAAGCGTGGCCGTGCTCTGTGTGTCATAAGATATTTAGATTTAAAAGACCATTGGATCAGCATATGAAAGGTCATTCTAAAAAGTATCGGTGTGAAATCTGCAGAAAATCGTTCACGCGGAAACGTGGTTTATTGAAGCACGTGAAAGTACATTCTGGAATAAAGAACTTTCATTGTAATGTCTGTAGTAAATCATTTACGCAGAAGTCGCATTTAAATGCTCATATGAAATTCTATTTGGGAATAAAGGATCATAAATGCAATGTCTGTAATAAACCATTTACGCAGAAGTCGCATTTAAATTCTCACATGAAAATCCCTTTGGGAATAAAGGAACATAAATGCAATGTCTGTTTTAAAACATTTATGTTGAAGTCGAATTTAAATATTCACATGAAAATTCATTTGGGAATAAAAGACTATCAGTGTAATGTCTGTAGTAAATCATTTACGCAGAAGTCGCATTTAAATGCTCATATGAAAATCCATTTGGGAATAAAAGATCATAAATGCAATGTCTGTAGTAAATCATTTACGCAGAAGTCGACTTTAAATGATCACATGAAAATCCATTTGGGAATAAAAGAACATAAATGCAATGTCTGTAGTAAATCATTTACGCAGAAGGCGACTTTAAATGCTCACATGAAAATCCATTCCGGAATAAAAGACTATCAGTGCAATGTCTGTAGTAAATCATTTACGCAGAAGTCGAGTTTAAATGCTCACAAGAAAATCCATTTGGGAATAAAAGAACATAAATGCAATGTCTGTTTTAAAACATTTTCGCAGAAGTCGAATTTAAATAGTCACATGAAAATTCATTTCGATGTAAAAGACCAACATTGTGATGTCTGTAATAAATCGTTCAAACACAAACATCATTTACAACGTCACATGAAAATTCATTTTAAAAAAAATCAAATCATAAAAATATAAGTATCGATTAATTACTCACATGAAACCTCATTCGATAAGTGAATATGTTACATAATTTAATGTTTAACAGAAAAGTCTTGTGGTTAATGTTAAAGCAGAGAAACACCCAGAAAGGAACCAGGGTGCCCGCTTACTGGTTACAGCACCGGGAATCTACCTCTTGTGTAAATCAATGTGAATAACGGATACATTTATTTTTTGTTTAACAATATTCATATTGATTATTATTTGTATTCTCCTTTCCTCGCTTAATAATCAGTTCGAACTCCTTTGGCATTAAAAATATTAGTAGATTAAATATAAGTTATGTTAGGAATTATCAACCCATACTTTTATCACTTTATGTGGCATTTATTTTTTATTCTGATAAGAAACCTGTTGAGAATTTGTAGTAGTAGATTAAATTAAACAGCTTTTAATGCTGATAAGAGGAATTGACTGGCGAGCCTGTCACCGTGGAGATGAAAATATGTTTATCAAATTTTATAAATAAATCATATTTTTTACCTGGTGGTTTTTACTTACTTAATCCTTATCTACAATTTTCTCCGGCTTTTTCTATCTGTTGCTACTTTTCTTGTGTGTTCCTAATTTTCTCCTCGACCTCTGACGCTTGTACTAACTAACTGTCAGGTTTACTAGGTCATCCTCTTTTTTTTTCCTGTGTCTCTTGCTTCAATCACTTGTACTGTATAGGTGTTCAAGCCATCCTATTTTATCTAGTCTTCCATGCCCTTCTATACGAGGGTACCACCAAAAATTGCTGCAAACTACTAATAAAAAACAAAATTTTTCAAAACAATTTTTTTATTGTTTTTCTCAATACTCTCCTTTTAATTCAACATATTTACGCATTTGATAAAACCAATCTCTGAAACAATAAATATATTCGTTTGGGGACACCTGAGAGATCAACTTTCCGTAGGATGCAACCGCATTATTTGCACTTGTATATCAAAAACGACGTATGTTATCCTTTAATTTAGGAAATGGCAAGGAATTACAAGGTCAGCACTGTACGGCGGGTGCTCTAGTAATTCCAGCTTAGACTCTGTTAAATAGGCTTTAGTTTGCGCAGCAGTATGTGGGGATGCATTGTCCTGGTGCAAGACTAGCTTACTTCCAGGCCCTTGTCAAATACCTGCGGCAAACAAATTGTTGTATACCAATTAGCAGTTACTGTTTTCCTATCTTCTAATGCAATATTGACAATAGCACCGGATTTTGAGAAAAAGAAGGCAATCATTTTTTACCAATATTTCGAACACTTTTTACTTTGACAGGATTGGATTATTATAGAAAATATTCACGTGGAAAGTGAACTGAGTATAATGATTTCTCCGACAGTAGGTGGGCTGGTATCTCGTAGAGCAGCTGAGTTGGGTGTGGAACTGCGGCGGAAGTGTTAAAAGCTCTCGGCTACGTTGATGCTCTGTGAGTCCACGGCTGAATCGGATATACGAGTCTATTTCTCCAGCAGGAACTAATTCCCTAGCAGGACACAAGCCAGCACCAAGCAAAACAAAATCCAAGCAAAAGTAAAAGAAAGCACACACAAAATTGTTAAACTGGAAAAATCAATTACTCAACAAACTAAATCTCAATATACTATAAAATACAAAAATCTTTACAAAGATTGAATTGACGTAAGCAGTGACAAGAAAAATAAGAAAAGGTAAGAAGAAATTAATGGGTGATATCGACGAGTCGAAAACCAACACTCGTTCCGGGTTCGGTGTAAAAATTCACTAAATTCAGTCTGAATACTCTCAACAAAACCAACATAACCTCAATATCAAAGGCTGGCTAAACTTAAACTCTAAACCCAACTTAAACACAAACGAAAGCTAAAATAATGAACCGACGACAGATAATTTACTCTTTCCTACGCTCATTCACTCAGGATAGGGAAAGGGAATGATAATGAATGATTTGTGAAGTGATAACAAGAATTTTTAAAACAGAAATTACTTTAAACTAATAGACCAAAATCCAAAATTTGAGTGTCCATCTGGACACTAAAAATACGGCCAACTTGAATTGATTGCTCTAATTATATAGAAATTACAAAAAAATGAGTTAAACAAAATTTAAACACTTAAAACTACGCAATATTTATACGATATATATATATATATATATATATATATATATATATATATATATATACCGGGTGTCCCAGCTTGACCGACACATGAGAGATTTACATAGGAAATCAGTTAATTATGAATAGTATCTCCCCAGTGCAAGATATTAACTTGAAATTTTGTATGGTTATTGGGGAATATTATTTCTATGGATAACAGTTATTTGAAATATGTAATTTATTAAATTATAAAATCTAACATTTTCGTTCAAAATTAGTCAACCATGGAAATAAAAGAAAATATCTATGTGACAGTTCTGACAGTTAATGACGTGCCATTGTGGATATTTATATTTTTGTAATATTGGTATATTATTTAACAAAAAGAAACGAAATTCAACTTAAATAATATTAAAATACAGGGAATAAGAATTATAATCCGTGATACTTCACTAAACTGTCAGATAAATATTTTCTTTTATTTCCATGGCTGTCTGATTTTGAACGAAAATATTAGATTTTAAATTTAATAAATCTCGCCCTGTAGACGAAATTGCATATTTCAAATAAGTGTCATCCATAGAATTAATATTCTCCGATAAGTATACAAAATTTCAAGTTAATATCTTGCACTTGGGAGATACTATTCACAATTAACTGATTTCCCATGTAAAACTCCCATGTGTCGATCGAGCTGGGACACCCGGTATATATATATATATATATATATATATATATATATATATATATATATATATATATATATCAAACATTTGTACTGTATAGATGTTCAAGCCATTTTATTTTGTCTAGTCTTCCATGCCCTTCCATACAAAGATTCTAAAATTACTGCAAATTAATAAATAATCTGATGTGTTCAACTCAATACCTCCCACCACTGTAGTAATATATTCTATATAAGTTTTTCAATACATTTAATTTGTAGTTTTAAAATTAGTTTGTAATTGTAATTCAGAATATTTTTAATTCATTTCATACCTAAAATTGCCTTCATAAAATTTATATGACCAATAAGACAGCTATTTTTGACGTTACTAAAACCGGAACTGAACTTACCTTGATTCACGCATGCAATATATTCTTTATATATTTCTTTCATCTTTTTTACAATAAAACTACTTCTTTTTTACTTATTTTATCACACTTAAAACTACGCAATATTTATTTATACGATATTTATATTACCAACTATTTATTTATTTCTAGTTTGCATGTCGCTGACATGCACTGACCGGCACTGACTTCTTTCAGTGACTCTCTGCACACTCTGACCGAGACTAACTTCTTTACTTGTGATTGCTGTTTCTGTAACTGATTCAATATCGGTAGCTTGTTTGGCTGCGATGGCAGCTGTTTCATTACCAGCTATTCCGATATGGGAAGGGATCCAGAGGAAGACTCTGTTGTTGTTGTGTTGAGTCGCTGGGATTTGGAGTTCTGTTTATCGGGTTATTTAGGTATATGTTTTGGATACTGTGTATAGAATTTTGGGAGTCATTACAGTGGCGCTGACTTTTATTTCTGTCGGGTGCTCAAAAACCTAAAGGATACATTCTACATATATACCCCAAAAAATCAGAAATGTAATTAAATGTAAATGAAGCAATAAAACAAATGACAAAATTAAATGTATATATTAAATTTTAGTTAAAGAATAAAATCCCTGTATTAGCAATAAGTTTGTATACTGTTACGTGAAAATAGCAGTTGCTATGAAAAAATAAATATCAAACGTCAAAATCTGCGTTAGAGTGAAAAAAACGTAGCTTTTGAAGTTTGATTTTTATTTCTTCCTGGCAATTGTTATTTTCAGGTAAAATTTTTTCAAACTAATGTTAATATAGAGTGTGTATTTTTAGTTTATTAATTAACTTCAACATATTGGATTTGTATTTTTATGTAGATTCCAAATATATCAAAATGTGTAGGGTGTTCTCTTTAAAATTTAAAAAATTGGAACCATTGGTTGAAATAAAATTTTGTAGTATAGAAATTGTTTGCTTTAAACGACGGAAGAAAATAACTAATTCAAAATTACGTAGGATTCTAAAGAAAGAAACAAAACTTATAATTTCTTGAGGTAAATTTAAAATATTTTAGAACAGAAAATAACTGCATTGTGTAATCCTGTCGCTGCAAAACGTTGAAAGCGGTAACTGAATAGTTTTTGTTTCGTCAAATGACTTTACATATTTTATTCTCATTTATATTTATTAATCTGTAACACATTAAAGTTACAACAATAATAGTTAGTAATACATACAATATAGTGAAATGTGTTTCATGTTTAGTATCTAATTCTTTCAGTGGTCTTATAGTAGGAATAGTTTTTGTAAATTCTTCTATATTTTGCAAAATCTTATATTTATTTGATTTTATTTCCAACATCATTGATAATGAAAACTGAAATTTTATTTCTTTGTATTCATTTACAAAAGGTTTAAAAACATTAATTTTACATTGACTTGTACTAGAAATTTGAAATATTCCTTGTGTGCTTTTTGTTTCTTTAATATTTTTGCAAACTATTTTAACATTCTGTTTATCAGGGCTAAATATATTTAATTCATTAGAATTTGGTATACGAATTATATTATTATGGGATGTTATTTGTTAATTTCACATTTATTATTATTGCTGTACAACAATTGGTTAGTACGTATTATTGGAACAAGTATAAATCAGCACATTATAGTTTGTGTTTAGATGTTAGCTATGGCACGCTTTGCACATAATGAAGATCGATTATTTATTCAACTAACCTACTACTTTTTAGTGCGATATGCCATCTGGTGGCGAATTTTAGAAACCCTCCGAAAGACATTCGTAGTTTATAACCTATGTTTACAACGTACGTTTGACGACATTTTATTTATAACTTTTGTTTAATTTTAAGTTTTTGCGCTGCATTTTCGTATTTTTATATTGTTTTATTATTATATCAGTTTGATATATACCAAACAGTCTTTTTAGAGACTAATTTTCGTAAGGTTATCGTTTCTTTCTTTGATTCTTTTGCATCTGTATTTCTTTTGCAATATATCAAATATACATTGTTGTGTACCAATGTGCAATTCATGGAAAAAACGTAACTCAGATTCACACTTTTTTTCGATTTCCTAGTGATAATTCTAAAGTACATATGTAAAAAAAAAAAGAACGAATTAGTCAATAGGAAAAAGGTGTGGATAAACGTTTTAAAAATTTGAAAAAGGTAAGCCCTTTCATGAAAGTGTGCTCCTTACATTTTGACGAAAGAAGCGCCTTATATAAATTGATAACATAATACACCTGGGTGTCTATTCTGCAACTTATAACACTAGTGATACGCGTGTATGTGTAGTGTTATAATCTGACTGCCATCTAGCGGTTTTTGAGTGCAACAGGGCAATATGACGTCACTCATTTTGTAAACGATTCACTAGAGGGAAGGGTAGTGTTATATTCATTTCACTAGTGTTATACTGACGTTTGGTTTGTGCGCTTGGCGGTATTGAAAGAACAAATTAGGAAATAACAAACAAATTACTAAAGAGAATCCTGAAATTATGCAAATGTACGCAATTGACAATAAACACAATTTTGCACAATTTGAAATTTGTGCCAGGGAGTACTGCCAACTTAAAAATTATTTTACTAAAACTTTCAAATACAAAAGATCCTAAGATTATAACATTGTACATTTGACATGAGACGTCAATCAATATAACACTTCAAATCGTTGAAAAGTTGCAGAATAGGCACCCTGGCATATTCTAACAAAACACTGATAATTTGTTATTTGAAATGTTCCTTCAATAATATGCGGTGATGAATGTAAAGCCGATGATTGTAAACATAATCCATATAGATTGACCTCTTCATTTGTAGACGCGAAAATACCGCATAAAATTATATGACCGGCATTAAAAACTTCTTACCCTTCATACACAGTTCTGGAATTTTTGTTTCCTTTTAAAATTAAAGTATTCCATCAAAGGAAACCTTAAATCTTGTTCAGCATTAAACTGATTCATAACCTGAAACCTCGAAAAATAAAGGAATAATTTGAATAATAGCATGACACAGATAAACCTATATTGCTTTTTTACAAAAAAAAGGTAGTGGAATATAGGTTATATTAGTTTATTATGAATGAATTGTATGTAAATACATTTATCTACTTTAATCATTTATTTATTGTATTGTTTACATGTACTTGTAATTTGTTTATACGGTAATAAAGTATTTTTAGATTAATAAAAAACGCATATACATCACATATTGTCTAACTTTTTATTTATAATAATATAGTACACATACATTGCATGTTAGTATATATTTATTAAACAATATATTGTAAATTTCATTTGCTGTTCCCCAGGTGCTTGTAATTTCTTTATGTATCACCACCTCCAGAATGCTATCTGTAACTTAAATATTAGCATGTACAATTATTGCTAAATTATCTTTTACACACATATCTTTCATTGGAATAAATAAACTACTTGTATATATCGTTTTACAACTACGAAACGTGATCTGCAACAAAACCTAAAAATCATAATACATTGTTTATTAACTTATTGTTGCATGACATATATTCACATATACACAAAATGCTTGCAATAATACGTAGTTTATTGTTATAACATTAAAAATCCTCGTAATTAATTAATAAGTGGAGTGCATGAAACATTCAAATAATTTTTCACTGCTCTGCTTAGGTATTGAATTATGCACTTGTCGAATCTTCAAATATACTATAATATTACATCAACTTCTTCAAACCTCGACTTTTGCATTTTTCAACTGTGCATATAATTTCTTTAACTAGAAGTTTCTTACGCGCCTGTAATCTTGCTCATGTGCTATCTTCTGCATTTTGCTAACAATTTTTGATCAAATTCAAAGATCAAAGTGGATACACGGAACGTTTGTTCACCACTACATTAATTTGATGGTTTTGTTACTTTTAGTTTTGTATTGGTATTAAACAGTTCTCAGTTATTTTAATAGATGTCGCTGAAGAGTACAGAAATGTCAAATTTAAAAATGTTTTTAATATCTAAATAAAAACATAGTAGCATTTGAATGTAATTGAAATCATTATTGTATTTTGTAAATAGATATAAAATTGTTTGTGTTAATAAGGTCAATTTTAAAAGTCTTATTATTTAATTTAATAAATAAGAAAATATGTAACTTTTAAGTAGTCATTAATGTAAATTTCTTGCATGACGTAAGATTAAAAAATAAAAATATTTTATGGTAAAACTACTGTATATAATATTACTTCTTGACCATTATTATTTGCATGCAATATTCTTTTCTTATCTTATGTCAACTAACACGCTTCACTCTGTGCAACACCAGGGTAAGAATTAATTTAAGGTCAATAAACAATAAACCCACAAAATCGAATACTGCTCTTCTGTGACGCTTTGTCATTTTTATTGTTGTTAATTTAACAAATACCATCGACCTTCTTTATATCTTATGAGATCGATGGCCTCTATACATCTTTGAGGAATTTTGTTTGAAACTCAGGGACTAGTCTGAGTTACGAACAGGTATCTGAAAGGGGTGCTGAAGCGAGCGTCTACGAAGAATCATCCCGGAAAAGGTTTTGTTTAAAAAACAATTCCTAAGGAAACTACTGAATGTGATTGAATAAATATAAATAATAATGAATAAAATGATTCACCCATTACATGGTTTTATTTTGGCACACTCTTGTATCACCTGTTCTCTAAACTAAATGAAAATCGTAGTGCCAACTTAGACATAAAATAAAGAACAAGAAGCAATGTATTTCTTTAATTTCAACAATAACAAAAATAAAACAGACAATTAAAAGATGATATAGGTATATTTTATTATTATAATTTTTTAATACTATGTGTATATTGATTATACATATTTAATATTGTGCATACAATAGAAAATAAAATAAATTTACAATATTTTTAAATAAATAATACATACGAGTACATTTATGAATACAATATAGTCTTCTCACTCATTTTCATTTGGAGTGGGTGTTCCACAACTTCTATGGAGGAGGCAGTTTATAAACGTATAAATTCTACATCACGCTTCTGAAAAAATATCCATTATAAATTTAAATTACTATTATATTTAAATTACTTAAATAATTAATAACTTTTATTTAATTTTTCTACCAGGTGTTTCTGGACACACAATGTTGTCCTGAGATTTTTCATATTTGAGATAATATTCAACACTGTGTGCTTTTATAGAACATGATAAGATTTTATCAGTTTGATTAGAAATTTGTGGTTGTGGTAATGTATACAGAGTGTGCAAAGAAACGCGGAACATAGGACTGTAACATGGGATTGCATAAATTGCGGATACTCTGTCTCCTGATAGATTTATGCCCGTATTCATAAAATGCATTATAACGATTCGTTACAGAACGAATTGTTAAAATTTAACGAACGTTAAATATTTAACCATATTTACAAACAATAAATGTCAAATATAACGATTTGTTTAAATATAATGATTGTTAAAATATCTAGTAACTTTTTGTGTTGAAAGCTAATTTCATGTTACAAATTTAACGTCAAAAAGAAATATATCAAATTGTCAATTATTAAGAAAAGGGTAAAAGTTAAAATTTTTACCGAAAATGGTATACAACTCTCCTTAAATATATTGGAAAACAAGAAATAGAAAATAAGAAGAACAATGTTAAAGAAAAAAATGGTGCGTGTGAAAAAATTACAACCGAATTTAATTGTGTTGCTGGTGGTACCCGATCTACATCACAATTAAGCACTTTTTATGACAATTTAAAAAGAAAAGATAATGCTGATGACATGGTAATAATCAAGATAAGAAAATCTGTATTTCTGCTTGAATTCTAAATTATCGAATATTTCTATTGGATTATTCCGATTTCTAAATAATCGTGGTTTGGGCATTGCCAACAATATGTTTTCTATAAGATTTTCGTCAGATTTGACGAAAATGATGATGAAAAAGATATTGACGTTTCGGAAGACGAAGACATTGCTAAAATTATATATTACGTTGATTACACCCACGTATTAATTATATTCATATAATATCAGAAAAAAAAAATTTACTATTATCATAAAACTTATGTGACTTGACAGATGACAACTATATAACGGTTTGTTATATTTTTAATGAAAGAAAATGCAGTCATTAAATATAACGAACAATTTAACGAACGTCATTGAAAACGAATGTTTATGAATATGAATATTCAATTTAATGATTCGTTTAAAGGATAACGAAGCGTTATAAATATAACGAACGTTTATGAATATGGGCATTAGAGCAAAACTACAACAGTTAAACTGTTAAAATTTATATTCTACAACACGTCTGCAGTACGAGATTTTTCGTTAAAAATCAGATAGCCTTGGAAATAAAAGAAAATATATTTCTGTCAATTGTGATAATAATAACATGCCACTATAGCTAATGTAATTTGATATTAATTATTAATCTTTGTTATAGTCTAAAATTAGTTTAAAAATGGATGTTTCGTTCGTATATGTAATAAATATTTGTTTTATTTGATGTACCTATCCTACTTTTTATTAGTGTTAACGATTTTCGGAAAAAAATTATTCGAAATTTCATTGCAAAAATATTTGAAATTCGGAAATTTCAACTTCTAATTAAAGTTCTAAATTTCGAATTCGAAATTTAAAAGAAAGTAAGTAATAAAATATAAAAAAGATAAATAAATGAAATAAAAAAGTTTTTTAATTGTAAGAACTATAAAGAGTGGAATAATAAAGAAACTATAGAATGTGATGTGTGTCATTAATAAAATCGTGTGTAAAACAAACCAAATACTGTGTAAAAGAACAATGTAAATTAAATGGCACTTTCAT
Organism: Stenolophus ochropezus; assembly: GCA_035578165.1. Classification (NCBI taxonomy): domain Eukaryota; kingdom Metazoa; phylum Arthropoda; class Insecta; order Coleoptera; family Carabidae; genus Stenolophus; species Stenolophus ochropezus. The sequence goes on along the minus strand of JAQOWZ010000012.1, from coordinate 9,102,862 downwards.
TTTTAAACGATTTCTGTTAACAAATGAAAACTATGTTTTGACATAATGGTCTTCTACAACACCCGTTAGTACAACCAAAGATACAGTATCTTAAAAAAAATATACTACAAATTATCGTACATTTAGATTTTGTACAATTTATTTTTTAAATATGAGAAATTTGTACGATAGTTTTATTTTTCAAATTGGTAATATTGTACCGCTGTCAGCATTGAGGAATACTGAACGCAACCCAGTATATTGTTTGCCTGTGTCGCTGTGTGCGTTGGGTATTTTTTCAATCATCGGTAAAAAAATGAATTACATACTTCATTGTAGATTTAAAGATATTTTATCATTAGGTTTCGTTATTTTAGACTGAATTGATTTTATAACGGATGAAGAAGAAATTTGTTCACCTCCCAGAAGTAGCTCATATAGCGAACAATATAGCCTCAAATTTACTGCCTATTTAAATTTTTATATTTCTGTTTATTTTTTCTAATTGGTACGTAGATAAAATATTGTATGACACTCATGCATAAAAGTACTTCTTCACACACTAGTATTATAAATAACAATTATTATGTGTTTATTTTAGTAATTTATGATTTTGTATGAAGAACATTATTATCATGTTTCCCAAAGAAACAATTTCTTCTTGCAGGAATTATATTTAAACAAACAAGCAAAAGCAAATACATCGTATATAAAATTCAAAATTTAAAATTCGTTCATCAATTTAAAATTCGAAAATTTGAATTTCATCAACAGCATTTCTTTTTATTTAATATTTTTTTAATTTATATTTTTTTGTAATAATCGTACATTATTTAAGAGAAAGAATTTAAATTTAAGTTAAATAACACAGAATTATAATCAGTGACACTTTACTGAACTGTCAGATTTTTCCTATTAGCTTATCTCTCTTGATTTTTCACGAAAGTGTTACATTTTATATTTAATAAATCTCGTCATATAGACGTTGCATCAATTATGATCTTATCTGATGTATAACTTAATTTAGAATAACTTTGTACTGTTGTAGTTTTGCTCTAAATCTATCATGAAAGAGAAAATCCACAATATTTTTAAATCCCATGGTAACGTCCTATGTTCTGCGTTTTGTTGCGCACCCTGTATACCTAAAACTTAATACAAATACAAAAGATAAAGCTAAAAATAGACGGGAAGTGGACAGGATGTAACAGAAAGTACCGCTAGTGTTTGGATTTATTTAAATATATTTAAAATTAATTAATGAATTGTACAGATAGCAATGGCATATATGTAGGACAAAGCAAACAATACTTAAATTGATTTTATTCAATTTCGGTCAAGTGAGCTTTGGAAACAAACTTGAAAATCTCTTGTTTCAAACAAATTTTTTACATTTCAATTCAATATTCGCGTAAATTTCTACAAAACAGAAGCAAATACGTCGGGTGCGGTTGTAGCCTTTCTGGATAAAGCTGAAGTTATGTTTCTACACTAATCTGCTTATTTCGGTGAGCAGCATGTTAAATTACTAACTAATTGAATTGATTTTGTTTGAAACAAAAGATTTTGGGCTTTGTTTTCAAAGCACACTTGACCAAAATAAATAAAATCAATAATTATCTTATTTCTTAGTTTACTTTCTTTTTAATATGCATGTGTTTTATATCATTGCAAAGAGAAAATAAAGTCTCTATTTAACAGTACTAAAGACACATTTCAGCCACATATGAAAATTTAAAGTTAGTTTGAATATCCCGAACCTACAAAAATTTTGAGGACAGCCAACATCAGTTTTTGCTCATATCTAGTGAACTTTGCATTTTTTCGGGAAATCGAAGACATGATTGAAATGGGCAACTAATGCGGCAACTTTGCCCCAATTTATCCTAGTTCTCTTACGGTTCTCAAAATCCCAATGGTTAGCCTCTTAAAACAAATACCTCTGTAAATATAAAATCCTGCACATGTTATTTATTGCAGTCAAGAAATATAAAAGATATTTACATTAGCAGTAATAGACATTGAAGTGAATGTTATAATTATATCAGATAGTGTAAAACTGACAACCCGGTATATATAATAGTTATTTATGTATTAAAGGCATAAACAAAAGATTATTGTACGAGGAAATGTTTTGGTATTTGAAATGAAAAAAAATTGTACATATATATTCCATGCTGTGGTTTCTTTACAGGTAGTTGGCATTATTACATTGTTTGTTCTTAAACATGTAACGTCAGCATCTTTATAGCACGAAGCTAACGTTGCTAACTGGCTGTCCGGCTAGTTTCGGAACACATCGGGTCGCGTCGGGCCCCGATCCCACTACTAGCGCTGTTCCCCACTCCGTAGCTGTGGCTATATAAGCACGGACACTAGTCCGGCGAGCACCTTTCCTTCCCATCCGCCTCCAGCCTAACTACCTAACATACGGCGTACTGAGCCGTTCCTAAGCCGTATTGAGGCGTTCTTACCTGAACCGCACTGAGCCGTTCCCGCTATACGGCGTACTGAGCCGTTCCTAAGCCGTCCTGAGGGGTTCTTACCTAAACCGCACTGAGCCGTTCCCGCTATACGGCGTACTGAGCCGTTCCTAAGCCGTATTGAGGCGTTCTTACCTGAACCGTACTGAGCCGTTCCCGCTATACGGCGTACTGAGCCGTTCCTAAGCCGTATTGAGGCGTTCTTACCTGAACCGTACTGAGCCGTTCCCGCTATACGGCGTACTGAGCCGTTTCTAAGCCGTATTGAGGCGTTCTTACCTGAACCGTATTGAGCCGTTTCCGCTATACGGCGTATTGAGCCGTTCCTAAGCCGTATTGAGGCGTTCTTACCTGAACCGTACTGAGCCGTTCCCGCTATACGGCGTACTGAGCCGTTCCCGCTATACGGCGTACTGAGCCGTTCCTAAGCCGTATTGAGTCGTTCTTACCTGAACCGTACCTAGCCGTTCCCGCTATACGGCGTACTGAGCCGTTCCTAAGCCGTACTGAGGCGTTCTTACCTAAACCGCACTGAGCCGATCCCGCTATACGGCTTACTGAGCCGTTCCTAAGCCGTATTGAGGCGTTCTTACCTGAACCGCACTGAGCCGTTCCCGCTATACGGCGTACTGAGCCGTTCCTAAGCCGTCCTGAGGGGTTCTTACCTAAACCGCACTGAGCCGTTCCCGCTATACGGCGTACTGAGCCGTTCCTAAGCCGTATTGAGGCGTTCTTACCTGAACCGTACTGAGCCGTTCCCGCTATACGGCGTACTGAGCCGTTCCTAAGCCGTATTGAGGCGTTCTTACCTGAACCGTACTGAGCCGTTCCCGCTATACGGCGTACTGAGCCGTTTCTAAGCCGTATTGAGGCGTTCTTACCTGAACCGTATTGAGCCGTTTCCGCTATACGGCGTACTGAGCCGTTCCTAAGCCGTATTGAGGCGTTCTTACCTGAACCGTACTGAGCCGTTCCCGCTATACGGCGTACTGAGCCGTTCCCGCTATACGGCGTACTGAGCCGTTCCTAAGCCGTATTGAGGCGTTCTTACCTGAACCGTACTGAGCCGTTCCTAAGCCGTATTGAGGCGTTCTTACCTGAACCGTACTGAGCCGTTCCCGCTATACGGCGTACTGAGCCATTCCTAAGCCGTATTGAGGCGTTCTTACCTGAACCGTACTGAGCCGTTCCCGCTATACGGCGTACTGAGCCGTTCCCGCTATACGGCGTACTGAGCCGTTCCTAAGCCGTATTGAGGCGTTTTTACCTGAACCGTACTGAGCCGTTCCCGCTATACGGCGTACTGAGCCGTTCCTAAGCCGTATTGAGGCGTTCTTACCTGAACCGTACTGAGCCGTTCCCGCTATACGGCGTACTGAGCCGTTCCTAAGCCGTATTGAGGCGTTCTTACCTAAACCGTACTGAGCCGTTCCCGCTATACGGCGTACTGAGCCGTTCCTAAGCCGTATTGAGTCGTTCTTACCTGAACCGTACCTAGCCGTTCCCGCTATACGGCGTACTGAGCCGTTCCTAAGCCGTATTGAGGCGTTTTTACCTGAACCGTACTGAGCCGTTCCCGCTATACGGCGTACTGAGCCGTTCCTAAGCCGTATTGAGGCGTTCTTACCTGAACCGTACTGAGCCGTTCCCGCTATACGGCGTACTGAGCCGTTCCTAAGCCGTATTGAGGCGTTCTTACCTAAACCGTACTGAGCCGTTCCCGCTATACGGCGTACTGAGCCGTTCCTAAGCCGTATTGAGGCGTTCTTACCTGAACCGTATTGAGCCGTTCCCGCTATACGGCGTACTGAGCCGTTCCTAAGCCGTATTGAGGCGTTCTTACCTGAACCGTACTGAGCCGTTCCCGCTATACGGCGTACTGAGCCGTTCCTAAGCCGTATTGAAGCGTTCTTACCTGAACCGTACTGAGCCGTTCCCGCTATACGGCGTACTGAGCTGTTCCTAAGCCGTATTGAGGCGTTCTTACCTGAACCGTACTGAGCCGTTCCCGCTATACGGCGTACTGAGCCGTTCCTAAGCTGTATTGAGGCGTTCTTACCTGAACCGTACTGAGCCGTTCCCGCTATACGGCGTACTGAGCCGTTCCTAAGTCGTACTGAGGCGTTCTTACCTGAACCGTACTGAGCCGTTCCCGCTATACGGCGTACTGAGCCGTTCCTAAGCCATACTGAGACGTTCTTACCTGAACCGTACTGAGCCGTTCCCGCTATACGGCGTACTGAGCCGTTCCTAAGCCGTATTGAGGCGTTCTTACCTGAACCGTACTGAGCCGTTCCCGCTATACGGCGTACTGAACCGTTCCTAAGCCGTATTGAGGCGTTCTTACCTGAACCGTACTGAGCCGTTCCCGCTATACGGCGTTCTGAGCCGTTCCTAAGCCGTATTGAGGCGTTCTTACCTGAACCGTACTGAGCCATTCCCGCTATACGGCGTACTGAGCCATTCCTAAGGCGTATTGAGCCGAACGTTCCCTCACTATCTACTCCACCGGCGATACCGCGTCGGCCCCGAGTCACCGCGTGGGAACCGTATCGCGTTCGTCAATACCCGAGTACAGCACGGCAAGGTGCGCCATTAGCTCTATCACGAACACGTACTATCGTATCCGGGACCGTAACCGCCGCCTCGCTGTATCACCGTGTCTGCTTTGTTACAGGTTGCCCCAGCCCGGAGAACTAGCTTCGGCAGCCGCCAACCACTAAACGGCCATCCTCATTTGTTATATTTCGTTATGCAATAAATTGTATTTATTTTCATTTATATATATATATATATATATATATATATATATATATAAATGAAAATAAATACAATTTATACATATATATATATATATATATATATATATATATATATATATATATATATTTGGGTACAAACAGAAGTGTTTGCTTATTCCTCTAGTACCAGTACGTCCTGACTTCCATCCTCGCTCCTGAACCCTGGTAACTACTGAGCACCCGACCGGCGAGGAATGAGAGACGTTACAATATAAAAATGCATAAATAACATATACTGCAAATTTTCAAATCAACAATTAATTTCAATGTACTTACTTGTAAAGTGTTAATTTTTTTAATGAATCATATTTTTTTCCCACAGTACATACACAAAACACCATTTTTTAACAAAAAAATATTTCTAAATTTCACACAAATACCGTCAATACACAAAAACTTTCATAAAATACACCTCAATTTTCGCCAATATGGCGGCTTTCAATTGGGAACGCACCCGTGTGGCTGATGCCCAATCCAGTGTTATATAGAGATCAGTGATATAAACACAAACATACAGAATGAACCACAGGAAGTAAAGACAGTAGATACAAATCAACAAACAATGGATTGTAAAGTCGGACAACAAGTAAAATTGCCAACAGATTCTGATGAGCAAGAACAATCAGAACCAAAAATTATTAAGTTAAACCAAAAACTGCGGATATGATCAACGTAGCAGAAGACATAACTCCAAACCAGAACAAAGACTTGCACGAAATAATTGTGAGTTTCGAGATTGCTTTGCATTAACTTTGCACAGATCTCACCGAGATGGACATAATTGACAACAATGTTCCAGTAAATCATACACTGTTTCAGCAGCAGACCGAGAAACCATCACTCAAATAGTAAGAGAATTAAAGGAATGTGGACTACTAATCCATACGCCTCTCCAGTACTTCTTATTAGAAAAAAGGTGATCCACGTCTTGTAGCGGATTTCAGAAGGCTGAATAAGCAGACCGTCCCTATGAATTTTCCCATTCCAGGACTAGATGAATAGTTTCAACAGCTTGCTGGTAACAAATTATTTGCAAGTTTAGATTTAGCAAATGGATACATGCAAGTACCTTTGACTGAATCACCTTGTCAAAAAACTGCCTTTATGACTCATGATACTACGGGTGAATTCAAGAGAATGAACTTTGGCCTGACAAATGCTCCAAAGAATTTGTAAGTTTAATGAATATCGTTTTAGGCCCTTTGAGAAATAAAATTTGTTGTTGTTACCTGAATGATATAATAATTCCAGCCAAAAATTGGAGAGAGTTATTATCACGAATTAGACTAGTAATGGAAACTGTGCGTGAAGCAAAACTAATATTAAATTTGAGAAAATGTTAATTTGGGAAGCCGGAAATTGACTATCTTGGATACAGAATTTGCGAAGATGGACTAAAGCCAGGGAAAGAAAATACCGAGCTATCGAAGAATTCTCAGAGCCAAAAACGGTACATGAAATCAGAAGATTTCTTGGTTTATCAGTTTTTTCCGCAGAATTATTGCTGGATATGCAGAAGTTTCCAGACCTCTGACAGAATTGATTAAAAACGACAAATTATTTCAATTTGACGAAAAATGTTGACAGTCGTTTGAAAATTAAAAGAATTATTTTTAAATTTGCCAATTTTAAAACTATACGACAATAAACATGAGACCAAACTACACACGGATGCCACTTCGATAGGAATAGCAGGAATGCTTCTACAGAAGGATGAGGATGGAAAGAAGAGACTTGTCTATTGTGTCTCTAAAAAGACTACAGAATCCGAAAGTAAATACCATTCGTCAAGGTAAGAATTGCTAGCTATTGTCTGGAGTGTTGAAAGACTCAGACCTCTGTTGATTGGAAATAAATTCAAGATAATCGCAGATTGTCAAGCTAATAATAAGAAGAATATTCACCCTCAAACTGCAAGATGGTTTAATATCCTTCAAGAATATAGTTTCGAAATTGAGTATCGGAACGGAAATCAAATGCCTCCTGTAGACTCCTTAAGTCGAGGACCAGTTGAAGATACTACATATACTCAAGATCACATCATCCAAAATAGAATAAAAATCTCATTGACAATGACAGAAAATGCTCAGATAGTCATGATACAAAGAAGTGACGAAAAACTACTTTGAATAATAAAAATATTAGAGCAGCCAAAAGCAGAGAGAGATAAAGACGAAGAAAATGTATTAAAAGAATATGAGTTAATAGAGGGCAAATTAATAATAAAAAAAATACAGGGACAAACTAGAAAACTAATTGTATGAGAAAAAGTGTCTTAGTTAAAAACCATGATTTAGCAGGACATTTCGCTGTCGAAAGAACCGTGAGGGTTATTCTAATTCAGATAGCGGTAGCGAAGCTTCGCTATTCGACTTGAAGCCATCTATTGGTCTTGAAAGGAACATAGCATATGACGTCATAGATTAGCGGGATGTCGCTAGGCATAGCGAAAGCGACAGAGCTCCCGCTACGAGCATAACGCTTCGCTATCGGCCATTTTTGTGATTTTATGTTATTATATGAAAGTGAGAGTATACGATTTAATTAATTTTAGAAATAATAGTGTAATGATAAGAATTGTTTATGATACTATATCTTTTATTTCATAATTATTTTAGATTATGGCTCATCATTTCGATGCTGTATTTGGCCGTATAGATGCTTGAAGAAGAAGAAAAACTAGAAGCAAATCGATAATAATCGATATTATCTATTTCCAAACGATATACAAACTATTCTTATCATTAAACTACTGTTTATAAAATTAATTAAATCGTATACTCTCACTTCCTTATAAATATAAAATTAAAAATTAGCTTCTGTCAAAACATGTTCAAAATAATATCATAAAATCACAAAAATGAACGATAGCGAAGCGTTATGCTCATAGCGGGACCTCTGTGACTTTCGCTATGCCTAGCGACATCCCGCTAATCTACGACGTCATATGCGATGTTCCTTTCAAGACCAATAGATGGCTTCAAGTCGAATAGCGAAGCTTCGCTACCGCTATCTGAATTAGAATAACCCCCTCAGAACAAAAGAAAAACATTGGTTTCCAAGACTAGGAAGATACGTCAGAAGACATATAAATGGATGTATGGAATGTCTCGTAAATAAAGTACCAGCCGGAAAACGAGGTGGATTTCTAAATCCTATACAGCTAACAAGAAAACCATTTCAGCGAATCCATATTGATCACGTTGAACCATTTGTGAAGCGTTCGTGAGCAAATGAATATGTTTTTGAAGTAATAGACTCATTTACCAGATTTGTGAATTTTTACCCAGTTAGGAGCACTAAGACAAGTGCCGTTATCCGAAGTTTGGATGATTTATTTCTAAAATTTGGAATACCACAGTCAATAGTATGTGATAGAGGAACTAGCTTCAAATCAAATAGTTTCCAAACATACTGCAGTTCAAAGGGAGTCCAATTTTTTTATAATTCTCCTAGATATCCGCAAGCAAATGGAATGATTGAAAGAGTAAACCGAACTCTTATTTCAATCTTGCACAAGCAGAGATAAAAACAGAAAGAGATTGGGACAAGAATTTGAAAAAAGTTCAGTGGGACTTGAACACGTCAATAAACAAAACGACTAGACAATCACCATATAAATTACTCTACGGGTATTTTCCGAACATTGATAACGCCTTACTAGAAGAAGCTACAAACTTAAATGAAACAGAGCATATAGAAGAACTAAGAAAGGAAAAAATCTAAGATGGAGAAATAACGAGAAAGATATAAAAAAACAATTTGATAAGAAAAGATTAATAGGTCATATCTATGAAGTAGGTGAGGTTGTGGTAGTGAAAGCACAAACTACAGCTACTGGACAAAGTACAAAATTACAGATGAAATATAAAGGACAGTATATAATAATCGAGTGTCTGCCTGCGGACACTTACAGAATCGAAAGAATAGAATCTGGAGATGGAGAATGTAAACATGTAACAACGGCACATGTATCACAATTAAAGGGATACTACAACACCTATGAAAGTGAAGAAGAATAAATTGAAGAGTCCGGAAATGAAGACGGAGAAGACGAAATTCTAAACGACGAGAGTGCAACAGAGTACCGAAAAATTAGCGAGGCAAGCGACGCAGATCCATGAAGGAAGATTCGGGTAGATGTACCTGAAGAAGTGACAACAGAACCGGTGAAACAAGAAACAGGAAGACTGAAAAGAGAACTACTACCACCAAAGAAACTTAAAGACTATATTTTACAATAACGTAATAAAAAAAGAAATTATTGTTTTGTTTAGAATTAACTCATAAATTTTGTTTGATATTGTATGATCATTTATGCTGAAAGTGCCAGGTCGCCCTTTTAGTCAGGTTGGCCGAATGTTAGAAATGTTTAAAATATCTATCTATTGCTATAAAAAATAAAGAAATACAAGGTTGACAACAAAAAGTAAGAGATACGATGGCGTCATGAGTAGTGAATGAAAATAAAGTCCTGACAAAATATTAACATTAGTTTTATTTAAACAAAATAACTGTGTGATTAAATTAAATAACAGAAAAGTGAAAAATTAATAACTTACAAATTAAACATATTTAATAAAAAACGTACTTTAAAATATTTAATTATAGTTACATTAGTATTCATGATATGTTTTCTTATACTCGAAAAACTTAACTCTGTCGAGTCTGGCAATAAAATAGTACATATCGCAACTATGATAGAGCGCCATATCCCTTAGTGTGCATTTATGTTGGAGCTGTGATAAACGATAAGAGCGACGATACTAGCGAAGCAATGCGAATAAATGTATAGTGTTATATGTGTGAAGCAGTGAGCAGAGCTACGCTTAGAAGCTAAGCAGCGATAAAAGCGACGAGAAAGAAATTATTGTATTTCTACCAGTGGCGGAACTATAGGTGGGCCAGGGTGGGCCGGTGCCCACCTTTAAAAGTGTTGGCCCACCCTCGTGCCCACCCGTAAACAATGAAGGCATCAATAAAATATATAATACCATTATTACAGTAATTTTTCTAAAAATTTGAAAAAGAAACAGACGGCGTAATCTTTGTCTTGAAATATTTAATTGGTATTATTGTGTCTGCACGGTGGTAGTGCTTGTATAACCAAAGAATTGCGCTAAGGGCTAAGCAGATTGATGAGGCCGCTCTTTTACGTAGAAACTTGTGATAGTCATTGCCCGCACTTTTACAAAGCATGCCGATTTGATTTATAATTGATGTCAACTGACCGTCTTCATATCTGCCACTACATCTACAATAGATCAGTGGACATGTAGTTTTCGTGTCTTTCAGAACATGCAGTTTATGTGAATTTTGATGATTAGTGCTAGTTAAAATGAGTAAAAGAAACATTAAAGATTATTTCGCGCCAACTTCAAAAAAATTTAAACCTGTCGTTCAGTTTCCATGACACCTACTGAAAATTGCTTGAATGTTGTAAAAATTATTTATTATTTTTTAAATATATAAGGGCATTTGGCCAATTCTTTTTGCCTCATTGGATGCAGTTTTTATTTCTAAACAAATACATATCTCACAGTTTGTTCTAAATTAATAGGTAATAAAGACATATTGAAAAATGAAAAAACTAACATTGAATTTCCTATGTTCAGAAATTAAAGTAGACACGGTATATAACAATGGCATGGCCCACCAAGATTTTCCGATGCCCACCGCGTGGCCCACCTAACATTTTCCCTCTAGTTCCGCCACTGATTTCTACGCTCTTGTCGAGGCTAGTTGCACGATGAACGTAGAAAAGTTAATCAGCGAAGTTTATTTAAGATCACCTTTGTGGGACCAAACAGATAAAAATCAACACAATAGGTACATACTAGATAAATTATGGGATCTTTTGAAATCTTATCCAAAATGTAATCAAACGATTTTAATGACATACGCATATATTCATAAAACTTTTCTGGATATTTTCGCAATTCGTTGTATAAATGATAAATTCTCCATATTTATAACGTTCTGTATTAATGGGGTGTGCAGCGTATCGACGGTTTCTACGTTCATAATTTGCAATATACCAATTAATATAATTTTGTTGATAATATTATTTCTTCTTCTGTATCACTCATTTTTCATCTCATTTGACACGTACAACGATACTATTCACAGCTCCACTATAAACACATGAAGAAAAGAAATATATGATTTGCTTTTATAGTCGCTCTTATAGCTTTTATCGCTGCTCCTACATAAACGTACCCTTACTTTCTGCGGTACAATACTGTTTAGCAACGGCCCATATTTGAGCCGCTCTATCCATGCATTGGATCTCTCGGCTACCTGCTATGTGTAGGAAAATAGTCTTACGGTCCTTCAACATAAATTCTATTTTTGTTTGAAAAAATGTCTTATGGGAATGAAAACTGCATTTCCAAAAATGTTTCCAAACTATTTGCAATACATGTTGTTAGGCAGATTTTTTTGTTTAAGCAAAATATTTATTAACAGTTTTATTTTAAAGAAATAAGAATCAAAAATAAGTGTATTCACTTTTTTTACAATTATATAACTATATGGTTTTGTTTAAAGTAATGAACTGTAAAGTTTTAACAAGTATTTATTATCAGTATTTGAGTATTATTTTAAAGAATATAAAAATAGGAAAATGCAGCACTAAAACTTGAAATTAAATAAGAGTAATAAATAAAATGTCGTCAAACCATATACCTTTTAGTAATATACCGCTGATCCCGTATCTCCCCAATGTACTAGAAACACGTTCAAGAAAGCGTAATAGAGATATATCTTGTATCGCACACAGCTGTTACAGCGCACTTGGTGCGCATACTCAACACGCAAGAAGATAGGGTTTCAAAGTCACATTTAGTATTTAAAATATAATAAATAAATATAGAAATTTGAAGAAAGTAATGAATTATTGTACATAACACTGTAATAATCATTTTATATTGTTTATTGATAATAAAATTACTATAGCGCGATATTTAAAATATTTTAAGCTATGTTTTGTATACTATGCACGATATGATAAGACGAAATTTATTTCCCTACTTAACAATATGTAACCCTTCAATTGACAATCGAAATGTTGATAACAATATAATTTGTGTCATTAATAAAATATGTTTGAATTTGTTCATTTAAAATAAATTTTAATAAATAAGAAAGTATTTTATTGAAATTGTTATTTTAACCTGTCATTATTAAATAAATAAAATAAAATTTCGATTGTCAATTAAAAAAATTATTAACTAGGAAAATAAATTTCGCTTTATCATATCGTGCATAGTATACAAAACATAGATTAAAATATTTTAAATATCGCGCTGTAGTAATTCTATTATCAATAAACAATATTAAATGATTATTACAGTGTTATGTACAATAATTCATTACTTTCTTCAAATTTCTATATTTATTTATTATGTTTCAAATATTAAATGTGCCATTGAAACCCTATCTTCTTGCGTGTTGAGCATGCGCACCAAGTGCACTGTAACAGCTGTCTGCGATACAAGATATATCTCTATTACGCTTTCTTGAACGTGTTTCTAGTACATTGGGGAGATACGGGATCAGCGGTATATTACTAATAGGTATATGCGTCAAACGTACGTTGTTAACATAGGTTATGAACTATGAATGTTTCTTGGAGGGTTTCTAAAATTCGGCACTAGATGGTATATCGCTGGGCTGGAAATCCCTATTCTGAATAGCTTTGCCTGGTTTAGGTATTCAATATACAAATTGTACTGTAGATGGTAATCGCATCATTTACAAAATGTATTAACGAATCAGAATTAAAAATTAAAGAATAGATTTATAATGTAATAAAAAAAATCTAATGTGGATAGTACATAAACTTTCGCTTGTCCTCTACACTTTTTATTAATATTTGTGTTATATTTATGAGTATCCGTACATTGACTATTGACACAGTAAAATAAATTATTAAAATAATTAGTACTTACAGTATAATAAAAACATAATATAAAACTTTTTTTTTCTATAGGTAAACAAGTTAACCGCAATTATAACAAATTTACCAAATCAATAATTAGGTACTTGTGTTATGTCCGAAGCAAGTTTTAAAAATTCTTTACATGTGAATGAACTTAGTTTTGCTTTGATTCACTTACTTTCAACATATTAAATTCATAGAAATTACGTGTTCTTATTGAAGTGGTTTTTATTACTTGCAGAAAGACTGTTTTAGTCACGTAATTAGTAGTAGGGGTATAAGAAATGCTGATCTTGTCACTGCATTTTGTATAAGATCCGTCTTTCTTACTCCTAATGTATGAATAGCTAGACGAATAGCTGATAGCACGAATAGCTATAGATTACGCTAGACTAGATAATATACTAGACTAGTAAGAATAGTAGAGAATAGAATTAGACGTAGTGTAAATAGTTATTAAACTATTCAATAAACATCTACATTTAAGTCAAGAGAAGTGTGTGAGTTTGATTTAAAACCCAAAGAATCTAAACTCCTTTAAGTGCGAACCTTTTTATTACGTTGTGATCCAAACCCAAAGGATCATAACACAAATTATTTTGGTGTCAGAAGTTACGGATTTGACACTTAAACACTTTAAATCTTGACAAAACCGGTGTGCAACGTGCGAAAAGTCCGTATACACCCATCAGACATCAGATATCCAGAGCCAAGCTATTTCCTAGTTCGAGAACTTCGCCATCGAGCCATTGTCCCGCCACCATACGGAGTGCTGCACAGCGAGCCCGTTCCGAGCCTGGTCAACTGCCGCCGCTGTGATAGCCCGCTTTCCGCCAAGCTGTATCTACGAGAGCCGAGAGTTCGTTGCCGCTGCGACATATCTAATCCTATGTCTTCTACGTTCTCAATAATATTGTAAGTATCAGCTATTATTTTGTTTGCATAATATCCCAAATCATAATTAAATAAATCATAAAAACATGACTACCGTGAAACTAGAAGTTGCAGAACGATTATTAATAAAATTTGACGGTGAAAGAAATAAGTTGAGAGAATTCATAGATAATTGTGACATTGCATTAAAATTAGTTAGTGAACAAGATGAAGCAATATTATTCGAAATTATTAAAACTAAAATCACAGGTAGAGCTAAACAATTAAGTCAGAATAGGGAATTCGATGATTGGCGTGCTTTAAAGACACATCTAGAAAACACATATTCCGAAAAACGTTCACAAAGACAATGGGAATTACAGTTACATTCTTGTAGACAAAACAAAAACGAAACAGTTACCGAATATTCTAACAGAGTTGAAAATTGTATGGTAAAATTATTAAATACACTTGATTCATCACTCACCCAAAATGAAATTGAAGCATGCGAGAAGTTAATTCGATGTCAAGCATTAAACGTCTTTATTTCCGGGTTAAATGATTCATTAGCTATTCTACTTAAAGCACAAAAGCCAGATTGTTTAGAAGATGCTTTCGATTTAGCAATCGCTGAAGAAGGAGAAATATTAAGCAAACATGAAACTCAAAAATTTTATAACGTCAATAATTCTAATGTATATTCAAAAAAATGTTTTAATTGTCATAAAGTAAGTCATACTGCTAACAACTGTAGAAATACTTTCAATCAAAATTTTCAAAAATTTAAAATTAAATCAGAACCAGTATTTTCAATAAATCAAAGTAATAGAAATTTTAATCAAACTAATAAAAATTACAATTTTAAATTATGCAAATATTGCAAAAAACCTGGACATGTTATCGAAGAATGTAGAAAGTTAGCTTACAAAAATCAAAATTCAATTCCAAATTCGAATTCAAATCAAAATCCAGTTCCGTCTACTTCAAAATCTAGCAATTCTTTAAACTTGAATGGAGCCACGAGCACGAACGCGACTCGTCGGCCGGTTCAAAACATGCGTTCAACTCAAAATTAAATAAATTTGAAGTTCTAACATTAGATCAAAACATTGTTAGTAATAATATAATTGTTGATATCCCTGAATGTTTCAGTAAATATACAAAATTAATAATTGACACTGGTGCTGATATTAATTTAATAAAGTTAAAATGTTTAAAAGACGATGTAATGGCTGACGAAAGCGAAATAATACACTTAAAGGGTATTTCTGGTCAAATTTCTTCTTCTACTTTGGGAACTTGTTTTATTACTGTACCAAATGGGTCTGAATCTAAACTACATAAATTTCATATCGTGAGAGATGATCTGCCAATCCAACAGGACGGATTATTAGGCAATGACTTCTTGAACGATGTAAATGCAAAAATTTGTTATGAAAATAAAAAGTTAATTCTTAGTAAAACAGAATATAGTATTTTAAATAAAAATGAATTTATTGTGCCTGCACGAAGTGAAATATTTCTTTCTATTCCGATTCTGGGAAACGTCACAGAAGGCATACTCCCTCATAAAGAAATGGATTCCGGTATTTATTTATGTAAAAGTTTTGTAAAAATTAAAGATAATTGTGCAATAAGTTCAGTAGTTAATATAAATGAATTTGAAAAGACAATTGTTATAAACGCTCAAAATATTGAAGAATGTAATTATAATTTTGTTGAGTCAGAAAATTCAGATAAGAGTAACAAGGATATCATGTTAGTAAATACAAGTGCTGATAGAATAAAAATGTTAGAAACACAGATCCGTACTAGCCATATGAACGATGAGGAAAAACAGTCAATATTAAATATTTGCAAAGATTTCAATGATTTATTTTATTTACCGGGTGACAAATTCCCAGGTACAGATACTATTAAACATTCAATAAGTGTTAGTGATGAAAAGCCAATTTCCGTAAAGCAATATCGATATCCAGAGGTTCACAAAGATGAAATTAATAGGCAAATGAATGAAATGTTAGATAAAAATATTATTCAAAATTCTGATTCTCCCTGGAATTCTCCACTTTGGGTTGTACCTAAAAAGTTAGATGCCTCTAATAAAATTAAATGGCGAATTGACATAAATTATAGACGATTGAATGACGTTACAATCGGTGACTCTTATCCTTTGCCCAATATTTCCGAAATTCTAGATCAATTAGGCAATAGTAAATATTTTACTACTTTAGATTTGGCTTCTGGTTTCCATCAGATCAAAATGAATGATAATGATCGCGCAAAAACTGCATTTAGTACACCTTTAGGCCATTATGAATATCTTAGAATGCCTTTCGGGTTGAAAAACGCACCCGCTACATTCCAAAGGTTAATGAATTCAGTTCTTTCTGGTTTACAAGGTATAAAATGTTTCGTATATTTAGATGACATCGTAGTTTATGCAAATTCTTTAGAAAATCACAATTCAAAATTAATCGAAATTTTTAAAAGACTTCGAAATCATAAATTGTTATTACACCCAGATAAGTGTGAATTTTTAAGACGCGAAGTAAATTATTTAGGCCACGTCATCACAGAAAATGGAGTCAAACCAGATCTCTAAAAGATTGATAGCGTTACAAAATTTCCAATACCCAAAAATCCTAGTGAAATAAAAAGCTTTCTTGGTTTAGTCGGTTATTACCGAAGATTTATTCAAAATTTTAGTCAAATTGCCAAACCTTTAACAAACCTATTGAAAAAAGATAATGAATTTATTTGGTCTAGTTTACAACAAGAATCATTCGAAACTTTGAAAAATAAATTAGTTAGTGATTCAATTTTAATATACCCAGATTATACTAAAGAATTTATACTCACGACTGACGCAAGTAATTTTGTCGTTGGTGCAGTGTTGTCTCAGGGCGAAATTGGAAAGGACAAACCAATAGCTTTCGGAAGTAAAAGTTTAACTCGGGCAGAACAAAATTATTCGACAATAGAGAAGGAATTATATGCGATTGTTTGAGCAACTAAACACTTTAGGCCGTATTTGTATGGAAGACGATTTAAAATATGTACCGATCATAGACCATTTAAATGGCTGTTTAACGTTAAAGACCCTGGATCAAAATTAATAAGATGGAGACTTAAGTTAGAGGAATTTGATTATGAAATATGCTATAAGCCTGGAAAACAGAACTGCAATGCTGATGCTTTAAGTCGAATACAATATGATAATAACGAATTAATTGAAATTAATAATTCAGATGCTTCAAGTTCAAATAATAATGACAAATTAAGTGTAATTAATAATAGGGAAGATATCAATTTATCGAAAATAAATGTTGGCAAAGATAAATCAAGTATAACAGTTTTAAACACAAACGTTAGTAATAATTATAACTATCAAGAGTTCTTAGATCATATTTCAAAACATATCATAGTAAATAACAATGTAGTAGAGACGGATGAGTCATTGTTCGACATAAAAGATAATTACGCGCATTGTGTCTCAGCAGATTTTGAAATGTCTTGTGGAATTGCAGAAAAATTTAAAGAAAAATTCAATAATATTGATAATTTACTAGCTCAAAATAAATCTATTACTGAAGTTGCTTACATTGATAATCCAAATAATTCAAATTTCAAAATATTTTATATTATTACAAAATTAAACTATTGGAATAAACCTACTTATGAAGATTTTTATAAAGCCTTAGTTAATTTAAAACAAATTTTGTTAAACTTAAATATAAAATCATTGGCTATTCCCAAATTAGGATGTGGACTTGATCATTTAAAATGGAATAAAGTTAGTACCATGATAAGATTTATATTTTTAAATACAAATATCAAAATTACAATTTGTCATAACAGAATTAAAATTTTAAATGACGATGAAATAAATAACGTAATAAATGAATACCATTCAACCCCTTCAGGAGGACATCAAGGCATATCTAGAACTATAAAGAAAATAAAGCAAAAATATAAATGGGCTAATATGAAAAATGATATTAAGAAATTTATACGAAATTGTGGTGAATGTCAAAAAAATAAATTAGTTCGAAATAAAACAAAATTACCTATGGAAATTACTACTACAGCTGAAGAACCTTTCGAAAAAATTATGTTAGACATTGTTGGTCCCTTACCAATTAGTGAATCAGGAAATCAATATATTTTGACATTACAAGATGATCTTTCTAAATTTTCTCAAGCCTATCCAATACCAAATCAAGAATCTGAAACAATATGTAATGAATTAACCACTAAATTTATTTGCAACTATGGTATTCCAAAAATAATACTTACTGATCAAGGTAAAAATTTCACAAGTTCATTAATTCATAATATTGCAAAATTATTTCAATTAAAGAAAATTCAAACAACAGCATATCATCCTCAAAGTAATGGTGCATTAGAGAGGTCACATCAAACATTAGCCGATTATTTAAAACATTTTATAAATTCTTCACAAACTGATTGGGATAAATGGTTACCTTTTGCTATGTTTTCGTATAATACAACTCCACATTCCACTACAAAATTTACTCCTTATGAATTAGTTTATGGGAAAAGAGCTGAAATTCCAACTGCATTATCTAAAGAACCAGAGTTTCATTATACTTACGATGATTATGTTACAAATTTAAAAATGAGAATTCAAACATCAAATAAAATTGCACGAGAAAACATTCAAAATTCTAAAGAAAACAGTAAGAGATTATATGATAGAAAAGTTAATATTCCAAATTTTAAAATAGGTGACTTCGTATATCTTTTAAATGAACAAACAAAATTAAATAAAAGTAAAAAGCTAACATCCAATTATACAGGACCGTATCAAATTATAAGTCAAGAATCACCAGTTAATTTCACAATAAAATTAAATCGTAAAAATGTCAAAGTTCATGCAAACCGATTAAAATTAGCAAATTAATAAATAATAAGAAATTATTTTCAAAGTCCTTAAACGCTCTAAATTTTGTTTCAGATGCCTTTCGTTTGGCATAGTTATTTTTACAACGTTTGCAGAATCTCAGTCGCAACATTTCAATATCACAAACTACGAATACCAGCCAGGTATACATTATGAAAGATTAGTTAAATTAAGAATTTATAACGATGAATGGAATTTAATTACATACCTTGATTTATCTATGCAAAACAAAAAGTTAAATTTAGCAAGTCGATATTTTGAAAGAACAGTTAGAATATGTAACTCAAAACAATTATTAAAATTTGTAAATTCTACTCTTTGTGCTACAGAACTCCCCTTAATTGATCAAAAATTAAGTCAATTATATTCCCAAAGAAACGTATTTTCACAGTTTTTGGGTCATGCTACAAATAAAGATGTAAATTCAAAACGTTTTAAAAGAGGTTGGTTTGATTTTATCGGGACAGGTGCTAAAATATTATTCGGAACATTAGATAATGATGACGCTCATTATTATAACAATAAAATAAATAAATTATCGCAAGACGAAAGAGATTTAATTAAATTATTACATAAACAATCTTATATTGTACAAACTACTATAAAGAATTTCAATTCAACAATTCAAAATTTAGATCAAAATGAAAGAATTTTAAGAAATAATACTTTTAAAATTGAGAGATATTTGAATAAAGTAATTGACGAAATCACTATTCAAAAATTAAATTCTGAAATCCAAGAACACTTCACTTTGTTACATTTCTTAATAAATTTATATTCAGAGGAAAATTCAAAATTAATCGAAGCCATTTTATTCGCAAAAAACGGTATTATACATCCATCAATAATAACTCCTCAACAATTTATTGCAAGTTTACAAGATATATCTCAGCATATACCAAGCGATCTCGAATTTCCTCTTCCTCCAAATTTTGATAATGGACATTTACTTTTAAATTTTGTAAAATTAAACGTAGCTTATGTAGATTCAAAATTAATCTATATTATTGAAATTCCTTTAATTCAATCATACGTTTTTAATTTGTTTCATCTTACTCCACTACCTGTTAACACGTTAACTGCCATGAGGTACATCGTATGTGCCGCACTAAAATATCCTCGTATGCTCTGAGATACATCGTTTGTGCCTCAGTGTTTGAATACACATTATGCTTCGTCTAACGTTTGTACCTCGCAACGCATATCTGTGAACGTACTTTAATTCTCGGTGGCCTGGCAGACCAAAACCTATTCTTAGCGCATGATTTTTTTTGTTTTTTAGTCTCTGAAGTGATAAAATACTGCAAATTTTGTGCCTCAATAAAATTCTTCAAATTTTAGAGCAATATTAAAAAAATTAATTCTGTTATCATACTTGTATTTTCTAATATGAAAACACCCTAAATCTGTAAAAAAGAAAAAATGGCCCCAGGGACACAACTTTTTTTTTAATGGTGGCAGTTAACGTGTTAAATAAGTAGATGACAAGTATCTATTTTTGAGACCTTCAGGTGAATATTTAGCTATCACTTTTAATAAACAATATTATTTTGTAGTAAATGACATTTCTAACAATATTTGTAAAAGTATTAACAAAGATTATTATATTTGTAAACAAACTCAACCTATTCATTTAACACATATAGGAGAAATTTGCGAAGTAAAATTATATTTGTTACCTCAACACATACCTGAGGATTGTGATGTAAGAATAATCAAAATTCAAAATTCTATTTGGAATCAATTACACAAATCTAATACTTGGATATATGTACTAAATAAACCCGAAACTTTAACTATAAATTGTAAAGATGATACTCAACCTCATGACGTCAAATTACATGGTACAGGATCAGTTACACTTGATAACAACTGCAAAGCATATTCCTCGTCTGCACTCTTAGTTTCGAAAAGATTATTCAGTTCAAATATTAGTAATGAATACTTACCGCCACTTAACCTCGTTTTAGACGATTGTATAGAAGAAAATAGTAGAAAAATTAATTTATCTGAAATAGTATTAGATCATATTTATAGACCTTCTACCTTGCACTTAGAAGAGATGAGTTCTGCTAGTCACAAATTGTCAAACATTATGCAAACGGCTGATAAAATATTAGACAGTAAAAATATTTCTTATAATTATTCCGTATTATATTATGTTATGTATGTATTATTTGTAATAGTTGTCATTTATATATGTTTAAAATTGTATTGTAAATTTATAAGGAAATCTTTACGACGTGATTGTGGTTGTCTTCCAAATCTTTGTATTACTTTTAATAATCATAATGAACCGAATGTTAGTCCTTCAACTAGTGTAAGTTATGCTCCGGACAGTGAAGAAGTTGATATTATTAATAGATCACAGCCACAACCTCGACGTTCAGATCGTATTAAGCATAGGAAGAACGAATTACAATAGGTAATTCATTCTTTCCCTAGGGGGATGGTGTTATGTCCGAAGCAAGTTTTAAAAATTCTTTACATGTGAATGAACTTAGTTTTGTTTTGATTCACTTACTTTCAACATATTAAATTCATAGAAATTACGTGTTCTTATTGAAGTGGTTTTTATTACTTGCAGAAAGACTGTTTTAGTCACGTAATTAGTAGTAGGGGTATAAGAAATGCTGATCTTGTCACTGCATTTTGTATAAGATCCGTCTTTCTTACTCCTAATGTACGAATAGCTAAACGAATAGCTGATAGCACGAATAGCTATAGACTACGCTAGACTAGATAATATACTAGACTAGTAAGAATAGTAGAGAATAGAATTAGACGTAGCGTAAATAGTTATTAAACTATTCAATAAACATCTACATTTAAGTCAAGAGAAGTGCGAGAGTTTGATTTAAAACCCAAAGAATCCAAACTCCTTGAAGTGCGAATCTTTTTATTACGTTGTGATCCAAACCCAAAGGATCATAACATGAATTTTATTTGAAAATGAAATAAAATTTTAGTTTCCGTTATATAAATTAATTCTCGCTGGTCAATTTGTTAAAATATGCAAGCCAACATTTCTAATCTTTCTAAATCTTCTTAAGGGTAGCTTCAATAAATAAATAAAATAAATATATCATCACGGCATATTACCCATTGCTGGGTGTGCCAATCTGCTTTGTACGCAGATATCGGTAAAGATGATGACATATATGTACCGTGCGGGCATTTACGAGGCGTCACCTCACGGGCACGCATTGCTGGCGTGGAGAGTGTACCACAGGTGTCATTTAAAATTCGAAATATGTGTAAACACATGCTGTATAACATGAGGTCAAGTATTTCGAGACGAGGCTTGCTGAGTCTCGAAAATTATTGACTGAATGTCATAAAGCTTGTTTACATTCGAGTTGTATAAAAGATTTTTTATACGACTTTAAATAAATAGTTATTTGTGCTGCTAGGTAGGAAAGTTGTTCTTTTCTGGTCCGAAGGATACGTATACGGCCGAGACGCAGTCGAGGCTGGATACTTCTTGATGAACAGAAAACAAATTTACTACCATGTAGCACACACTATTTTTTATGCTACACAACAAAACAACATAATAAAATAATATAAACATCTTACGAATACTGTATAATTTGACATTTAACTTAACCTCAATGAAATTTGTAAATTTGATTACCAACATTAGAAATAGAATAAGAACAAAAAACAAACATTTTATTTTGACATACATATAAATAAAGTTAGCAATTCGTTCTATTATTTACAGAATATATAATAAAAATACCTAGAATCTAATGTATTAAAATTATCTAAAGTTACAATATTTTAAAATCATGTTGACGTATTTTATTTTGGTTATTATTTCTAGCGCATCAAACGCCATCTGTTAGTCCGCGTACGAACTATTTACTTTGAAATTTTTGCAGGCCTGACCGGCAAATATCTACTTTCGTGCGCACAAACACGCAGGAAAATCTTATTTTCAATACGTGTAGGATAAAAACAATATTATTGAAACAGATTAGAAATTTGACATATTATGAGAAGACGACAATTTGTAACTATATTAAAAAGAAAGTACAATCTGATATTTATTGAAATTATTTAGTAATTATATGGTTCATTGTCCCTATAGTTTAATTATTCAAATTTACTTCTGGGGGTTTTAGTGTTATTTTACTCGCTTTACACATCGGAGTATGAAAAATACTTTTAAGGGGCTACTAGAAAGCAGTCTCCATAATATGTTGTTGGTCTTTCGATAAATTTCAGTTTTAATAATTTATGATGTAATGTCTTACTAATTCTTATTAATTTTACACCTAGTTGTGACATTTTACACTTTCTTTGTATTTTTTATCGTTACTTATATTATTTTGAGTAATTCTACATACAAACTATCTTATTTTATGTAGACAAAATAATACAAACTTGCAGCAAAATTAGTATCTATTAATTTTATATTATACATTCAAACTATCGTTATTAAGTGTTGGAATCAAATGGAATACAGGCATTCTAGCGCAAAGTTGGATTCATGATGTACACATAGATTCATGACGTCATTGTTTGGAAAAATTTTCATGGAGTAATAGATTTGCATTCGTCGCCAGAATTCGCTTCTTGTTTGAGATGCCAAGGAGACAGGATCAGGGATCATAACGTAAAAATAAAATAGACGTTAGTGATAATAAGTTTTTACTTTAGGTGTTCTACACAAAAGGAATCTATAACAGAATAAGAATATTGACAATACAGGATCATGCTCCAAAAGTAAGTTAGATGAGGATAAGCAATAACGCAAGTAAACAATTGTTGTCGATATTTAATATACAATGTTCAACTTCAACGGAAAAAAAGTTGTCGCTTAAAGAGAAAATAACTTTGGCATTGTCAATGTTTACGTAATGTTTATAGTGTTCATAAAATCAAATTGAATTGAATATCACAAGAGTAGAGTACCATAAATATGAAAAATTAGATTATAAACATTTATGTAAAAAATAATAAATTCTACAAAACAAGGGAAAACCACGCGTTATTTTTATTTAGAAAAACATTTCTTTATTATAAATAAATATTTTGTTATTGTACGTGTCCTCCAACATTGTAAATACATTTTTCAATTCTATTCCTAATATTATGTGTATTTTGGTTTTTATGCACAAATGTTTAAAATTTAAATTTGAATCAACTTTTCTTATTAAGTTTTATATATTTATATTTAGCGAACTAGCTCACTTTTATAATAATATCGTGATTTTAACTTTCAATTTTACATAAGATTATGATGTAAAAATGGGCGTTAAAATCGCGACTTTATTATAAAAGTGAGCTCGTAATACGAGCCATTATTTTTTACCTACCGGTTTCATTCCATTTAAATATTTATAATAATTTATGCTTGAAAACATTATTAGATTGTTTTGTAGTCATTAAAAGAAAACCATAAATTACCGTAAAAAAAATTCGAAAGAACCTCTGCAAAGAGAAGAACAATAGAGATACGTTACATTAAATAGTAATTATTATTCTTTAACATTATATATTTATTTTGAATTGTTTATATATAGGAAAGATAGAGAAGAAGAAACGATAAAAATATCAGAAATTGAGCCATATCATGAGAAAGACGTGCAAAACAAAGAACATGATGTACATGTTTATATTTATATACCTATAGAATAAAATCTGTAACATTAAAGAAATGAGGAATTTATATGTATTATTGAATATATATTTTTTATTTTTTTATGGTGTATTTATATAAAAGAATAAATAAATATAATAACAAAGCAACGATTGCTTGCACTACTCTCTATCTGTTTTAGAGATGCATAGACATTTCTCCGAAGTGACAATTGTATTTAATGTTATTACGATTGATTCAAATGAGATATTTGAAGACACAGCCCAATTATTTCTATATTATTCCGTTTATCTGTCTTGTAATCGCATAAAATAATATGTACAGATAAAAATAATTAAATAAGTAGTTAACAAGCAGATAACCGTAATTGTGAATCTTATTTTCCTTTTATAATATGTTTCTACTTCGATCATAGACCGGACAGCATCATTTAAATAAATGTATATATCTGAAACTGCGATAAACAAATGTGAATTGAATTAAAAATAACAAAATATCCTGAAAACAAAGTATTAAAATCACATTAGCCCTTATGTAAAATACAATGTTTTCCCTATAAGTCAGTCAGAAGTGCTGCCATCTCTCGGAAGTGGCTTTTGCGAATAGGTTGTAATTAGTAAACTTATTCACCTTTAACATTACATGTCGTAGTAAATTGTTATTCGGACTGTATTTTTAAATTTTTAAGCGCGCGAAGTAGGATTCGCGCCAACTATTGTTTACTTAACGTTCCCAGCTAGCTGAAACAGTTATTTACGTTATAAGGCCGGGAAGTGAGTTATTACGGTACGTATGAGAAGTTTACGGACGAGGCGACAAAGGAGCCGACTCAGGAATTTCGAAATGAGTACCGTAATACTTCTTCACGGCCGTATGACGTACAACATTTTATTTCATACTGTCTACGTGTTTACAAATTTATATTAATTCAAACTTGTCTATTTAACTTAGAACACATCATCTTTGAATTTGTGACAATTGCTAATTTGAATCCGGGAAATGATACATTACAGTACCGGGGCCGGGAAATGTTGCCTGAAAACATTTCCCGGCCCCGGTACTGTAATGTTCCATTTCTTGGGCTAAATTTAGTAACGTAAAGTAGTAAGGTAAATACCGGACAGTATGAAATGAAAGTCTAAATCACTTTTCCAGCTAGCTAATGTCATTTTCCAACAGTTAATACAAATCGTTGTCATTTTAACAAGTCAAATTGTAATTAAAATATCAATAATAAGAAAAAAGCGCGTTATTTAACAAATGGCATAAAAGTGCGCAATAAATTAGTAAAAGTATAATAATTGAAAAAAACGGTAAAGCTTGAAAACAGGTTAAGATAACTCAACTGACAGAATCAATTAATATTTCGTCGTTACCTAGCAACATTGTCATATGTTAAAATACACTAAATTATAATAAAATTGTCAAAAAATATTACTAACATTAATGTCTTAAACCCAATAATTACTAATTACTTGTGAATAAAATAGTATACACACTTCGCGGATGTGCAAATTTCAACCTCGCGCTTGTAGCTGGCCTCGGTAAACCTCGATCATCTTACATAGCGCTCGGCTGTAATGGAGCATCCCCGGCTCGGTATGTAATATACTATTGTAAGGAAAGAAAATATTAATTTGATAATACAACGTCAGATAATGTTTTGGCCAAAATTCTAACTGACTGGGCATACAACATGCGTAAAATTAATGGAGAAAATTATAAAGAGGTAACAGTGAAAACCATTTGAAAAACCTCAGCTAAAATGCTCATAGAAAAATATTATCGTGAGTATGGGAGAAAAATTTACCCGTTTGAAGCTATAGAATATAAAGAAACAAAAGAAGCTGGAAATACTAAGAGAAATGAGTTACAAGCAATTCCTACGAAGCGTAAAGAAAGTTCTGTATCCTTATCTTATAGTGAATTTAACAAATTAGTTGATTTTTGCAACGAAAACACTCCGAGAGGTCTACAAAAGAAAGTTTTTTTATGTAATTTCTTTACGAGTTGGCCTGGAGAGGAGGTGAAAATAGGTTTTAAAAGAATTCGACAATTTGGGATGCAGTGCTGGGAGAAGAGACTACAACTCGATTTTTTTTAAAATTGCTCAAGGTGGAACTAAAAAGTGTGCAGAATCAAAGTGGTTAATTGCTAGCAAAACTAAATTAGATTTATGTCCTGTAAGACTCTTTAAAAATATGTGGAAAAACGAGTATATGTGAAAAGCAATCGATTCTTCTTGACAAGCAATCCTTATTGGAATTTAAGTGGCAAGTGATATAAAGACGTTCCTGTAGGCAGAAACGAAATTTCAAAATGGACTAAAAATACAGCAAAAGAAGTGGGTTTTGATGTTTCACACAAAAAATTACCAACCATTCTTTGCGATCCTCAGAGCCGTAATTAGGGTTTTGAGCACCTGTGGCAAAAATTTTATTTGTGCCCCTACATATCAAGAAAATAAAAACAACATAAACTTCTGATGAGCGGTTCGCGAGTTACTAACAACTTAAATTTATATGAACATTTTCTGAAATTTAAAATATCTGCAAATAGGCTGTTCTCATTTTTTTCATCTAAAATATTGACGCGACGCAATATTACGTATTTAATACGTGCCGAAACTTCAGATGAAATGAGATCTATACCGATTTGCAGATGTTTAAAATTTTAGAGGAATTTCATGTAAGTTTAAGTTGTTAGTAACTCGCAAACCGCTTATTGGCGAAAATCGTCTATACTATGTTTCATATTCAACCGAATTCACATTGAGTGAACTTGTCTCTTGTCTCCAGTTTCAGCCAATCAGAGAGGTCGAGACTATTCCCTCTTCTCTTGCAATATTGAATGGCTTAAAA
Source organism: Stenolophus ochropezus (assembly GCA_035578165.1). Lineage (NCBI taxonomy): Eukaryota > Metazoa > Arthropoda > Insecta > Coleoptera > Carabidae > Stenolophus > Stenolophus ochropezus. The sequence continues at coordinate 9,075,385 of JAQOWZ010000012.1, read as the reverse complement.
GGTGTAATACATGACATGAAGGAGAATTTCATGCTTAATTTTAATTTTTAAACCTCATTATCGTATCTTAACTGGGTTAGAGTTGTGGATGAATTTGTACGAGTTAAAAAAAATTATTCAAAAATTATCAATAATTTGCTTTTTTCAATGCCACAACGTAAAAAATAGTAAAACCTATTATACTGTGTTAAATACCTAATATTGTTTATTCTTTGAGTAATTTAAGTTTCTATTATAAATTGTTATTCTTCTTAATTATTTTTTAATTTATCTCTTTGAGAGTTCAACCCAGGTAAAAATGTAAGAATAAGAACCCTTTTATGTACAAAATATTATGAGTTTTAATTTGGCATTCTTATAAAATTTAGATACGCGCCACTGTTTGTAAGGAAATGGCCAAAAACTCATTTTAGCACCTTAGACTCAAGATGGCGGCACAATCCATGTTCGCTGAATTATTGTCATTTTGGAGATTCCAATAACGAGAATAAAATTTACGCCAGCTGCCACCAATTATTTCCAGAATAAACACCTTGCCAACTGGCCTATATGTAGATATTTTTTTATTAAATTAATAAAATAGATTTTAGAAATATTTTATTTAAAACCAAATAAATGATTAAAATTTCGCGCCCCTAAAAATTTTGCGCCCATGACGTGCGCCACTCTTGCCACGCCATAGTTACGGCTCTGGAGATCCTCTGCTGTTTCAACTGTAGCTAAAGGAGGTGTGGGTGAAGAATAATTAATTAAAATCACAGGACACTCAAGCATAGGTTCAATCAAACCTTACCTCCAACTAGAAGATCAACATCATGAAGCAATAATAAAGAAATGAGAGGCGAAGAAGTCAAAATTAAACAGACAAATAAAAATACAGAAATTCAACCTTTGACATCTCCATCGGCTGGTTGCGATCACGAAGATATACATGTCGAATCTGCTCTTCTTTCACTGAATAATCAAGAAAACACAATGACAAAGCATCTAGTTAAGCCAACCAAGTTTTTAATTTTAATAATTTAAATTGCTCAAATTTTCGATATAAATAAGTATGTATTTTTAAATAATAAAAATAAATATGATTTTTTTAATTTTTATGTTCTGGAAATAGTCTAACAAATATATTTAGTGCATTAAAAATAATCCGAAAATTCAGTAGGTATTCAAAATGTGTTGCCTGTAGAAACTGCGTTCAGGGCCGTGCCTAGCCAATTTTGCGCCCGGGGCAAATATTGTTATTTGCGCCCCAATTTTTCTCAATAACAATAATGAGAATATAAAATATACTAAGATACATATATTTAGTATTTTATATACATACATTTATAACAATAACAAAAAATATTTTTAAGTATTCCTATAACAGTAGCTTCTTGCGAACGAGGGTTTAGTAAACTAATATTAATAAAATTGTATACACGATGAGCCAAGAGAGATTATCAGGTGTAGCTATTTTATCAATTGAATATGAAATTGCAAAATCATTAAATTTTGATGAAATATTTAATCATTTTTCTTCAATTAAAGCACGAAAAGTTAACTTATAGTTTATTTATATCGATCTTTATGTTTAAATTTCTGTGTTTGGGTACGCTGAACTTAAATCATACAGAGCAATATTATTCAAAATATCTAATGGTGTTGCTGTTTTGAAATTAGGATCTATTTTTTCTATTATAAATTTAAAATTTTCCACTTCACTTACAAAATCTACAACGTTTAAATCATCTGCATAATTGTTTCCTAAATCAGCTGCATGTTTTTTTAATTTATATATAGACAAACTCAATAATTCTTTGCCGTTTAAAAAGTTAAAATCGTTTCCTACAGCGTTTAAAGAATAAAATATTTGCTTATTATTACTAAGTAATAAATCTAGGATTTTATAATATTCCATGTTTAATAATATTGTAGGTGTAAACTCTTCTTCCGACAAGTTTTCGTCAAACATTCTTTTTCTTTTTATTTTTCTTTGCCGCATGGTGTACTTTCGGAAGAGGTGGATGGTTTTGCATTTACATCAGCAGGGGCTCAAATATTTTCTAAAGATGTAGAATTTGTGTCCTTCATTTTTCAAATTTTTTAGCTAATTTTAATCTTTCTTCTTCTTGTTGTTTTCTTAATTTCTGAAATTCAGAGCCAGACAGCTTCTTTGCAGCCATTACCTATTTTTAATCCAGGACCGTGCAAGTATATTATTTACCGGCTTGAATGTAAGAATAGGTATATCTGGAGTAATATACATATATTTAATTAAAAATAGAGAGTGAATAATATATTAAAACATAACCAAGATGAAGACTTAGGTAATTTTTAAATAGATAGAAATCTATTATTACGAAATATAAATAATATAAATATAACCAAATAGACAACAAAAACTTTACAATAAAAATAATAAACTACACAAATTCAAAGCTAGAATAGAATATTCAAGTAAATATCAAATAAGCAAACACACAAAATCATTCTGCAGGTTTCTCTGACGGAAAAAATAATGATTCATGAAAAATGAAATGTTTTTATTATTTAATATTACAAAGTACTAACCGATATCTTTGTTGGCGGCCGCCCGTTTAACACTAATTATAACTCACATCTGCTATAATATATCGATTCTATGAAATTTTGTTAATAAGTAATAGAGTATAAGAATATACAAAGGCAAAAGACACCGCATTTTGGTGTTCTGTATTAGTTAAAAAAACTACACTGTAGGTAATAATAAAATAATAAATTTAGTTTATTTTCATTTTTTTGCATCTTACGTCGATTTGCGCCCCTTTGACTTTGCGCCCTGGGCCGGGGCCCCGCTCGCCCCTGCCTTGGCACGGCCCTGACTGCGTTCGTTTATTTTGATAGTAATTTGGCATAAAAAGTACACTCAACTTTGTTTCTGGCAACTTTCGTCAAATTACTAACAAAACAAACTCATCCAGTTTTTAGGCAACACATATTTTCATGGAATAAATAAATAACCACTGACCCGGCATAAGAATTTATTTTATTGGACTTGTTATTTTAACCTGTTTTATAAAATAAAAGAAATTAGCACAATATTATTAATTGGGAAATAAATTTCGATTTATCATATCGTGCATAGTATACAAAACATAGCTTAACATATTTTAAATTTCGCGCTGTAGTAATTTTATTATCAATAAATAATATTAAATGATTATTACAGTGTTATGTACAATAATTCATTACTTTCTTCAAATGTCTGTATGTACTTATTTTATTTTAAATATTAAATGTGAGTTTAAAACACTATCTTCTTGCGTGATGAGCCTGCGCACGAAGTGCACTGTAACGGCTGTGTGCGATGCAAGATATATCTCTATTACGCTTTGTTGAACGTGTGGATCGCGGAGGATCAGCGGTATATTACTAATAGGTATATGACATAGGCCAACCCAGTTCCTTTTTATGCGACGGTAACGTCGCACTATTGGCAAAGTGCCGAAACAGTTGACGTGCAGTTTCAAATTTTTGTTTTTGCTTCTTATGACAGTTATGCAAAAAATTCCAGAAAACTAATGAAACAGACTATTTCTTGTGATAAAATTTGGAAGTTATTATTCGATGTAGGTTCTAAATAATCGATTTATGTATATTTTAACGACAAAAGTATAAACAAAGTTCGCAAATTGTGTAACCTTGTCATGTCAGCGACGTACATGAAATAATTAAAAAAAATAATTGTAGTTACATTTTTTTTAAATAAAGTAATTTATTTAAGTACAATTTGTATTTATAATATTAATATTACATTAAAATAAATATATTGCTTTTGGTAGTTAAATGTAGCAAGAGTAATATTAGATTCAGATTGTAACTGCAAAGATGGAAAAGAGTATTGTAATCATGCGACTGCAGATTGCATATACGTGAAATCAGAAAATATTGCTCAAAACTGATCAGACTATGATCTGGAACAAGCCCTCACAAGCACAGTTAGAAAAGTAATACAAAATTTCAATAAAATCATTCTATATAAACACGTCTGAAAATTGTCTTGATACTCTTTTTACAATTTCAGAACATATGCAAAGAAATTTTGTCTGAAACGAGTGCATAAAGTATTATAGAATAGAGCTGAAAGAGTAAAAAAATAATGAGTAGAAAGTAGAAGTCAAACAAACTTCATACGATACACAAATTCGCAATAATACTACATATTCTGCAATGAACTCTGTCATTGTAGATGTACAAATGTACCAATAGAATTAGATTAGTACAGAGAAAATATCACATGGATTATTATAATAAAAATGTTGTTGATGAGAATCAATTGCTACAATTTTGCATTGTAATCAAGCTATGCGTTATGACTTAGAAACCGAAAGTAAAGCGAGATCAGTATTTTAAATTTCAACTAATTATATTATACATGAAATTGGACTTGTGGTGTTTTAATATTATCTAACCAACCATACTTAGCATGTAGTGCTGATGGTTTTATCAAAACAGAAAACGGATTTGAACTTCTGGAAATAAAATGTTCTTATTCCTGTCAAAACAAATTCATTGTACATTTACAAAATAAGACGTCAGCTGTAAATGATTTAGAATTCGATGAAAACAGTTACGTTAAACTTAAGAAATCCGACAAATTTTACACACAAGTCCACTTTCCAATGCACTTTATATCACCGTTTGCCATTTCAATATTCGTAGAAAAAGATGAGAATTTTCTATCTACATTAATTCCAAAGATTCACGACTTTTATTTTAAATATTTTATCCAGTTTGTTCTGCATAAGTTTTAATTGTATATTTATGTTATCAACGCATGAAATAATGGGTATTACAGTAATCAATTTTTATGCATTTTAAACAAATATTTCATAACATTATTTTCAGTAATAAATACTATAAAAGCCCTTCAGATTTACTGAATAATTACTTTTAAAATAATTTCATGTAAATTAATATTTTTGAATCTTTCCGTACTCTGGAGATTTAAGTTTTTTTCTTTTCACTTCATACCGGTAAGTTGGCAATAAATAAAAAATCAAATCACGGTTCATTTTGTCTGTATGGAACAATCCAAACACACAACATACTCTTACACCTCTCTTTTTTCCAACAAATTTATTCATTTTAATATTTTACTTTTACATGTCTAAAATCAAATACCAATTGGTAAGAGCCAACAAAGTGGCTAACATCTGGTGGCAAAATGAAACATCTAAGACGTAGGGAAAACATTGTACTGTCACATAGGGTTATAAGTAATCAACAACCAAAATTGACCAGCAAGTGGAAGAGATATTGTTTTGTATTTATTTGCAAGTTTTGACATATCCGTTCATTATTTCCCAAAAAGAAAAATACTAAAAAATACGTGGACAATCACATTAAAAATCGGAAAGCAAATATCACTGTTCATTGATATTTATACCAATATTTTTTACCTACCTATTTTATTCCATTTAAGCATTTATAATAATATATGCTTCAAAACATTATTAGATTGTTTTGTAGTCATTAAAGAAATAAATTAATTACCGCAAAGAAAATTCGACAAAACCCCAGTAGAGAGAAAAAAAAATAGAGAGACGTTACTTGTAAGTAGTAATTATTATTCTTTAATATTATATATTTATGTTAAATTTTTTATAGGAAAGAGAGAGAAGAAGAAACGATAAAAATACGAGAAATTGAGCCACATCAAGAGAAAGACGTGTAAAACAAAGAACATGATGTACTTGTTTATATTTATGTACCTATCTAATAAAATATGTAACATTTAAAAAATAAGAAATTTATAGGTATTTTAAAATATTTATTTTTTATTTTTTTATGGTGTATTTATATAAAAAATTAATAAATATAACACAAGCAGATAACCGCAATTGTGAATCTGATTTTTTTTATATTATGCTTTTACTTCGGCCATAGACCGCACAGTATCATTTAAATAAATGTATATATCTGAAATAGCAATAAAAAAATTTGAATCGAATTAAAAATAACAAAATATCCTCAAAACAAAGCATCAAAATAACACTAGCACTTATGTAAAATACAATGTTTTCCCTACAAGTCAGTCAGAAGTGCTGCCATCTCTAGGAAGTGGCTCTCGCGGATTGCTGCTCATATTACTGCACACTAACAAGTTTCGTTTGGCGCCGTATGGTGGTGTTCTCAGCATTACAGGGTTGGCGTATACAACATACGCCATCTAACGGGATAATACGTCCCAATGCAATTTTTTAATTTACTTTACATTGAAAAAGCAAGACAAGACAAGAAATAAGTTCAGCGAGAACAAGAATTCTTGCCACATTATCATGCTTTTAAATTTTTTGATGTACTTTACTTTTCGCGTTGCTTTATTTATTTATACGAACGCTGGGATATTTTTTGTAACGAACTAAATTATTAATACTCGTAAATCTGTAAATATAAGAGAGTGTTTGAGGTTTTGATTTATGTTGATAGAGATTGACAACAGATGGGACTAGCGTTATTATAAAAATATTAATTTAAAAAAAAAGTAAGTACAATGACAAAGGATAATAATTAGTATATATTGCGGTAAAATATTTTAAATTGTAAACAAAATCCGCATTTTTGCGTGTTAGTGATATATACATAGATTTCGTTTTCTGCAATATTCAAATACAAATAACTGTACATGTGATCCTTAAATCCCAATTCACAATGGACGTAAACGTAAGAATAACGTAACATAAATATTACGGATATCTTACGTATGTTCACAATGGACGTAACGTAAGAATTATGATTTTAGTGGTATTGAAAGTACGTTGGTACTGAAATAGGGAATTTTATACAGGGTGCGGCAGCATAACTTCCTTTTTTCAAAACTCAATAAAAACTATTGTGTGCATCGGAAAATATTTATTTATTTTTTATAATGTAGGTACATGTCTAAAGTTTTTATTTACATTGTTTTGAAGATCAAATTTGTTAGGTGTTGCGAAGAATTTTCCCCTTTACCACTTTGCTAAATAATCAACAGGACAGGAGCTGTGATTTTTAAAAAAAATGTCCACTACTGCTAAAAAAAAATTATTTATTTCTCATTTCTTTTCTAGCCTATGTTGTAGACAGTCAAATTGCGAAGAATTTTCCCTTTTACCACTTTGCTAAATAATCAACAGGACAGGAGCTGTGATTTTTTAAACAAAAGTCCACTACTGCGAAAAAAAAAATTATTTATTTCTCATTTCTTTTCTAGCCTATGTTGTAGACAGCCAAATTGCGAAGAATTTTCCCTTTTACCACTTTGCTAAATAATCAACAGGACAGGAGCTGTGTTGCAATAACCGAACATCCGCTTGAAAAGTAGGCCTCAACGGCAAAGGCACGCTCCTCACTATAGACTGCATTAGTGTAACGGTCATTTTGTGGCGCCAAATTCAAACTGAAACCCTAACTCGCCTCTGCCGATTTATACGCCCATGTTATTCTTATGGGAATAAAAATGTGCTATCTTTAAACATCTGGAAAGTATTATAAAATGCAAATCTTAACTATTAAACCTTATAAATACTAATCTCTAATGTTTTATCTATCTTCTAATGTAATATACACACCCAAAAAACACAGTATTATTTAATAAACTTCAATTTAAACAGTAGGTGCAAATTTCTGAAAACGTATGTCGTAGCTGTCTTAGTATTCAGTTGAACCTGTCACTTTACCGCGGCGTTTTTAATCTGCTACACCAAGTAACGACATATGTTACTATTTGGGATACTACTTTCTTTAAAATAAAATTTTTCTTAATTTATTCTCTTATTTGTACTTTTTCTGTACGGAAAGCAAAGAGTAATATTTTAGGATGTAAAAAAATACTATGTTATAGTTAAGAATCGCCTGTATGCTTGAATATCGTGAATTGAAAATGTACTCCCATAAGAAATACATACACTCAGATTTGAATTAGGGTTTCGCGCCAAATGTAAATCTTAACCTCACTAACGTGATCTATTCCAACGCATGATGGCGACTGAACCGTGTCGGGACAAAACTTTACAGTACCCCCTCTTGAACGAGACCACTAGCGCTCCGCTATGACATCAACTAACTGAATGGCGCACATTTTAAAAAAGGAAGTTATGCTGCCGCACCCTGTATTTAGCTATGATAGTTTGAGTAACAGCCCAACTAGCACAGATATTTTATAACACAAAATCTTATAACATTGTAATTTTATAAAGTATATATTGTTGTTGTTTAAATATAGAAGTGTTTTTTATCTATTCTATTTGGTACAAAAATGCCACTAGAAGCTGAAATGTATTTTAATATGTTTATATAAATGTTCTCAAAACTATATAATGAAACTGTTTTATATAAACATTTTACATTAGCTGTAAAAACATTCTAAAATACGGCTTACAAAGCATTTTGTTTCAATGAACATTTATGTTCTATTAGTATCTTGTAATAGTTAATCACATACCTAATAAAACCTATAAGAAACACAGTTGTATAAATGAATAAAAGTATTATAGTGGTGTTCCTAAAATGTCCTAATAAATACTTTATATAATAAATATGTATTATGAAATATCATCATTATTGTAAGAATTGCATTATTTCCTTTATAAAGCTATTTGCTTATTATCGAGAGCTTAACAAGATCAAATTGTGTAATTAATTTCGACACACGCATTTGACATTTGCTAAGGTTAGAAGGAAGACAGCAGATTGTGAAACAAATTTATTTTATTTCATCATGGAAAATTGGAAACAATTAAAGAGAAGCGGAAATTTTCGAAGAAAAGTGAATGAAAATTTAAATAAAATGAAGAAAAGACAATTAAGCCTGATACAGTTCTACAAGACACAAAAATTGATTGCAAGTAAACACTGTAAAGTTGAATCGGATACTAATTTTGTGACTAACCCCATCCTAGCAGAAGGACCAACTCTAAATAGACCATCAGAAGAACAGGAAAATACACTAGAAATAGAAGATCACACAATAAACAACTGGAATGTAGAGCTGGAGAACAGTGATGGGGAAGAGTTATCAAGTGAACATTCTGAAAGTGATGATTCAATTAAAAATGCAAATGTTAGGCTTGGACTAAAAGTTTGGGCCAATTCGTTTAGTATTAACCACACTGCTTTAAGAGAATTGTTTAAAATTTGGAATGAACGTATTCCAAACTTATTACCTTTGGACCCTCGAACTTTACTTCAAACTTCAAGAACTGTGAATGTAAATAAAATACCAGGTGGTGAATATTGGCATCAAGGAGTGCAATTTTGCTTGAAAAAATATCTAACCAATATTCCCGCAAATTTAACGTCTGTGTCTTTGAATATCCATATCGATGGCTTACCTATATATAAAAGTTCCAGACAAGAATTTTGGCCAATTCTATGCAACATTTACGAAATTCCACAAATTAAACCAATGGTTATTGGTATTTATTGTGGCTTTGGTAAGCCTGGAAATATAAAAGATTTTCTTCAGCCTTTTGTTGATGAAATGAACGAAATATTATTAAATGGAATTATTATAAATGAAAACAATAGTTATTGCGAGCATAAGAAAATGCGGAGAATAGATGTTAAAATCAGATGTTTCATTTGCGATTCTCCTGCACGAGCATTTGTGAAAGGTAATTTATTAAATTGAGATATATAAATTAAATACGAATTATTTTAATGTATTTGAATTGTACAGGTGTAGCTAATTTTAATCATCAACATGGTTGCATAAAATGCACTACAGTTGGGGAGTATTCTTATATTTCCCGTTGTAATTATTATCCACGTAATAAGTTTGAAAAGCGAACAGATAAATTATTTCGAGAAAAAAAATACGGTTTACATCATAAATGTGAAACACCACTAACAGAGCTTCCAATTGATATGATAGAAGATTTCCCTGTTGGCGATTCTCTACATTTAATTGACCTGGGTATAATGAAGAAATGTTTAATTGGCTGGCGAGATGGAAGTTTTGGTAATTATAGAGCCAAGTGGTCTGCGAGAGATATAATACAAATATCTGAATTTTTAATAAAATGTAAAATACCATCAGAAATTCACCGAAGTGTTCGAGGATTAGAATGTCTCTCTCATTGGAAAGGATTAGAATACAGAACATTTTTATACTATATTGGAATAGTTATTTTAAAGGAATTCTTACCACCTGATATTTATGAGCATTTTTTATTACTCTTCTGTGCTGTTACTATATGTTCTTCAACTGTTTACAGTAATATGTTACCTTTGGCAGAAACATTATTTGATTACTACATAGAATATTATGGTGATTTATACGGAGAAGATTTTATTACAAGTAATGTTTATAATCTATCTCATATGGTAGATGAAGTGAAAAAATTTGGTATTTTATCAACATTCAGTGCATATCCCTTCGAAAGCAAATTGTATCAGATTAAGAATTTGTTAAGAAATGACAATTGTCCGTTAATACAAGCTGCAAAAAGATTAGGTGAAATAACTATGTCCGAAATTGAAATAAATATAAATGAATTCATAAAAAATTATTCAATTTTAAAACGTAACAGTACTAATGATGATTTTTACTTAAAAGTAGAATTCGAAAAATTTTCATTAAGTAACGAATCTCGAAATAAATGGTTTTTAACTCGTGAAAATGAAATAGTTGAAATGAAACATGCTGTATTACAAAACGGGATAGTATATATATACGGATGTTCATTGAGTCAAATTAAAACTTTCTTTGACAAACCAATAAAATCTAGTTACTTAAATATATATACTTCTGATTGTCAAAAAAAAATACCAAAATTTTACACTATGAAAGAAATAAAGTGCAAACTAGTTGCCATTCAGTATCATAAGACAAATATTGTATTCATACCGTTACTTCATACATTGCAGATCTAATTGTTGGCACTGATGTTGTAAAAATATTATTTTTATTGCATATTGAACAATACATATAAATGTTTATTTTTATACTTTTACAACAATTTACTTACAAAAGAAAATCACAGTTCTGTTCTTTCATTATGAATAATATTGTAATATTAAATATAATAAAAAATAAATAACATTTCCTTTATAAAAATAATACAAAAAAACCTTTAAAAATATCAAGTATATTTATTGCCGCTTTATATGTTATTTATAATTTTCGTACTTCTGTTACTACGACACGTAGCGAACATTGTTATTGGTATTGACAGTTTTATCTATTCTGCGAATTAATTTTTATTTTTACAGTAAACTAACTTCTAATAATTCATATAAAAGCAAATCCGTTGGTCTAAATTAGAGCAGATAAGTCCATGTCATCATTTCATTATTTATGAACATTATTTTGTATGCGGCAACAAATATACTTTATACTTTACTGACTTCTTAACCATCTGATCCTTCATCATCCCCTTCAATGTTTTCATCATTTTGCATATCTCTTTCAATTTGCTTGGGTGTTTTTTCAGTTGATAATACTTCTGTTTTCTTAATGTTCTTATACAAAAGCTTTTTTGGTCTCTTCTTGCTTTTTGAAGTTCGTAATAAAACACTTTCATTTCTCCGGGTTTTATTTCTAATAACATTTTTTAAAAACATATGGCAAGATTCTAATGAAAAATCGTTATCTGCTAAACGAATTATTTGAAAAAAAGCATTTATACTGTTTTTGTAAAATTTAAAGGCAATATTTTTCTTCTTCTCTCTTGATCCACCTGCCCAAGAACAAAGAGTCATAAATCTTCTTGTAAAAAATTTATCAATAAGCATATAGCAATGATCTATCCCATTGCCTTTTCCCGAGTCTCCACAAATAAAACTCATATCATGCACAAACTTTTGTAATTTGTTTTTGTCTTTTAATTTATCTTCAAATACTTTTAGCTCTTCTACGGTATCAATCGGATTTGGTAACAACAAATCAGTATTTTGAGTCGTCTTTTTATTAATATATAGAGAAGTATCACTTTGCTTTATCATTTGTTTGATTAACTCGTCAAACATAGTCTCCAATTTAGCTAAACGCTCCATCATTACGGTTTGATTTGCTATAATGTTGTCTATTTTCTGTTCAGTTGACTGATCTAACTGCACCTGAGACATTGAAATATTTTCTTCGTTTATACGTATAAAACCATTTGCTGACGCTTCTCCTAATATCACATATGACGAAGACTGTGTTTCTTGTCCCTGATATAATATATCACTTTGTGGTTCAGTATACTGTACAACTTTGTCATCTTCCACTGTAACAATGGATGAAGATAGATTTACGTTTCGTGTCTGGAAAAAAATAATATGTATTCAATAAAATAAGTTACGAAAAAAAATGTTGACATACCAATTTATTGATGTCACGTTCTTCTGATTGTACAGTTATTTTTTCATTTTTGGTCCCTTCATCTGAAGTACAAGGTTCTAAGATTTGTGGCTAAAAATGAAGATAAGTACATATAATTAAAAATATTTTATAATAATGCTTATTATACCTACCATTAAATTATTAAAATCGGGAATTGGTGAATATAATGTTTTATTCGTAGATCTGTATCTTTTTTTTGATGGCCCGTCTTTATCTGAATATAATCCTTCTGTATCGTCATCTTCACACATCTTTTCGACCTCATTTTCAGCTTCGCGATATGTTTTTAAATTACTTCTCTTTAAAATACAAGGCATTTGTAACCAATCTTTTTCCGGTACAGAAAACTTATTTTGAATAAGTTTATCAATTTTGTTTTTTGGCCACAATAACAAACCATCTTTTTCCCATGAATTGGGAATTATTGTTAGGTTTAATTTACCCTTTTCAATTGTTTGGACTATTTTATATGACATCTGAAACATTTGGAATTATAAATTTGTGCAGTTCTAAACATAACCAAAATCATTTAAATTAATTATATTATCTGTACCTTTTACTTACCTTTAAAATCAAATGTGTGATGTATTCCTTTCTATAAAAGTGCACAATTATATATAAATATGTTTTCTCGCTTTTTGCTTGGCTGTAAAATGTCCAGCATTAAAAATCTGACTGTCAAGAAGCAATACCGGTGAGTCACATCTGTACTATGATGAACTAATATACAACAAATTTGTTGCATCATACGATAACTAAGTAACAATTTGGTTTTATAAAGGCTGTATAAATATGAACTATAAATATATAGGATTTATAAATGCTGTTTTACATCGTATATAAAATATAATTGTATTACAAATAATTTGTAAGGTCTTTTTTATTTCTACCTATATAACTTCAAACCGGCCATATTTTCTAATAAACTTTACCAGCAACTACGGCATCCATTTTGGAAATAAACAACAAAATTATTAAAATATCTAAAATAAATGCATTTATTGAAAATATTTATGAATTTTAGCTAATATCTTATCATTCTACATTGATTACTGACTTTTAATTGTTAATTCACGAATATATATTTTTTTATTTATCTTTATTATTACAAAATGTTTCTAAAATATAATAAGATTTCAGGAGGCGCATAAATTGGTTTCGTACTAAAATATCTCTGTTTCACAGTAACAATTTTAATGTCTAATAAACTCTACAACTTATTTTTTAAATATTATGAATACACTCAATATCTAAAGTGAAATGAAATACTTGAAGATGCAGTGCTGTGAATATGTTATATATTACAACAAGAACAAATTTCTTATAAAAATAATTGATATATTAATATAACGACAGAAGCAAAACTGAAACATTTTGGTTATAAAAATGTTTTTGTAAGAATACATAATAAAATAATTGAAGAGTTTTGTAATAGTATAGCACACAATCTTTATAATAAACACTAATTTTATAGAGATTGTATAATATATCCGTTACATATTATATACACATTTATAAAGCATATTATTATAAAACTCTGTAGTTTAATAGGTGATCTATTTGTGATAGTTATAATACAATAACTTATCGTATAAGCTGTGCCTATTTGCGCTGTATACCTGTTTTATAAGTTCTTTAAGAATATTTTTTATAACCAATTACATGACAAAAATGCATTATGGATATGTTACTATAATATTCTTACGATTCTTAAGAAACATAAATTGCTAGTTGGGAGGTCTTCTATAAAATATAATGAATATTGTAGAAACAAATTCAATAAAAGCATCTACTTCATTTTACCTGTTTTATTTAAAGTTTCTGCAATTTCTTTCCAAATATTTTGTTTTCTTATATATCTTGTGACGTCTGCCTTCGCCTCGACCTCGTGGATGTATCGGCGGTATCGGGGTTGCTCGGGCGCCTTTCGGTACGGCTGATCCACGTTGGAGGCCCTAGGGTGCCTAGATAACTCAGTGAAGAAGGGTAGGGTCGTTTTGTAAAATAAAACACGCAGGGTAAATTCACTGTGGTTTATTCCTGGCTGCAGCGATACAGATTTAGGTGTTTTTAGTGGCTAGTCGATGTGCTGGTGACGAAGCGTTGTAGGGGACGGCTAGCTAGTGGTTGTTGCGTGTCCACGAAAACGGTGCGTGAGTCTGACGAACTGGCTTTAATCTTCGTTTGCCAGGGATACCACGGCAAACGTCTATGCTACAAATCGGTGCTTATGAATGAACCGGTACACCTAAAACGCGGTAGCGGTTAACGGAAAACAAGCGGGAATAGTCGCAATAAAGTCCTCACGAGCTGAGGATGAAAAAGTGCCGAACCGGTAATTTTACCGGTTCGAGTTTTTAACGGTTCTGAAGTCTACGCTTGCCAGGGATACCACGGCTAACGTCTATGCTACAAATCGGTGCGTATAAGTGAACCGGTATACCGAAAACGAGGTAGCGGTTAACGGAAAACAAGCGGGAATAGTCGCAATAAAGTCCTCACGGGCTGAGGATGAAAAAGTGCCGAACCGGTAATTTTACCGGTTCGAGTTTTTAACGGTTCTAAAGTCTACGCTTGCCAGGGATACCACGGCAAACGTCTATGCTACAAATCGGTGCGTATAAATGAACCGGTATACCGAAAACGAGGTAGCGGTTAACGGAAAACAAGCGGGAATAGTCGCAATAAAGTCCTCACGGGCTGAGGATGAAAAAGTTCCGAACCGGTAATTTTACCGATTCGAGTTTTTAACGGTTCCGAAGTCTACACTGAACGGGAGGGGCCCCTTGGTAATGGTAACGGTACGGATATTCAGCACTCGCCGGGAAAACCACGGCAGAGACAAGGACCGGGGAAAATGGTAACGGTACGGATACTCAGTACTCGCCGGGAAAACCGCGGCAGAGACAGAGACCGGGGAAAACGGTAACGGTACGGATACTCAGTACTCGCCGGGAAAGCCACGGCAGAGACAGAGACAAAACGGTAAACTCACCACGAATTTCTGCTCGCTGGTCGAAAGACACTACGCTGGTCGGAAGGCACTGGTCGCAAGGCACTGGTCACAGTTAGTCCGGGAGAACCTCGGTCTGACTGTTTCCAGCTTACTGCCGTTTGAGTGCTGTGCCCTTGCTTTTATCTCCGCTCGTCACGGTGGGAGAGATTGCGCGTGATTTGTGGTGGGAGTGTGCGCGTGAGATAAGCACCGTTACTCTTGACTCTGCTGAGATACGATAAAAAATAAAAAAACCCGATTGCCGCCCAGTGGACTTGAACGCGCAATCTTCGTATTGCCAGACCGAGCACGTATCCACTACACCACGGTGACTTGTGTAGTTTTTATTTTCGTTTGTGACATTGCTTCGTCACACCCCCCTCTTACTTTACCAAAAAAAAAGAGGAAAAAAAAATACCAGTTCTTCCCTATATACCCTGATGAAAAAAATATACATACACGTACAACATACAAGAAAATATACATAACATACACGAACCCAATACATTACAAAACTTAATCTAACATGAAATCAGAAGTTCTTTTTCCCTCGCCGGCGTCTCCTGGGGGACCTTTTACCTTGGGGGTTTATAAAAGTTCTATACATCACCCCCCCTCCTGGTCGAGGCACTAGGACTCGGATGCGGCGAGGCAGCGGTTGGTCGTGGGTTGCCGTGATGGACGACGGTAGCGTGACCGGCAGCTTGTCGTCGGATTCCAATTCCGCCCCGATACGGCGGATCCCTTCGGGAAGGGTTCCAGGGCGCGATGACGGGGGCTCCCCCCTGGGTGTTGTAGGAGGTGGTCGGGATACAGTCAACGCGGGGGACGACAAAGGCCCCAACGGCGAAGCGTCCAACCGGAGGTAGTCGTCGCCTTCCTGGACGATGGATTGCAGCGGCTTCGGCGGAGTGTCCGCTGACGCTGCAAAGAACTGCGCTACTGCGCTTAGGCCCAGCAGTTGTTTGGGGGACGCAAAAACTATCCCTGCGGGAAGCGGTAGCGGAGTACGTGCACCCGTACCTCGGTGGCACAATGGCGAGGATGTCGGGATTGGGGAGACTTCCTCTGTGAGTGGTCCTCGTGACCGGTTCGGCGGGGACAATAACGGCGGAATCGGCGGTTGCCGAACTGGTAACGGGGTCCCGAAGCGGAGCGGGTCGATCTTCCCTGCTGGTGGTGATGGCGACGCCTTGTACAGGGTGATCCAGAGGTCTGTCATGGCGTCCTCTGTGGTGTCTTGACCTTTGACGGTTCCCTGGGGTGTGGGCGGTAGAGGAGTAAGTGCGGCTGGGATGGGGCTCCGCCCTGGCAACGGGGTCCCGAAGTGGGACGGAGAGATCTGCCTTGCTGCTGGAGACGGTGTTGACCCAAACAGAGTTTCGAATATGTTTTTCAGCGTTCTGGGTGTGCGGGGTGTCTTGGGTACTCCAGACATTTGCGGTAGCGGGGACAGGTCGAGGCAGAAATAGTTGTCCGAGCTCCCCGGACCGTCTTTCCGCTGCACCGGGGTTCCACGTCGGGGTGTTCTCGGCGTCTTGGGGAGCCCCACTAGGATGGGCGTTGATGTCCCGGTGGCGGCTGAGGATGCCGTTGATGCTGCCCTGGCTGCTGATGGCGTCTTTGGCCGCGGTTTCGGCGATTGCAATGGGCGACCGCGTAGGACACACAGCTGGCGCGCATCTGGTCGGCGGGCGTGTTTCAACGGTGACCTCACCGTCCGGATTTTTGGTTGGTCGGGTCGTAATCGTTGAACAGCGACCTTCAACGGTTGACGGCGCTGGCTGCTGTCCCCTTGTCGCTGGCTGACCGACCTCCAAGGCTGGAACCGGTTCGGACGCATCTCCATCTGTAAAAGCCGGTTTGAGGTCTTTGATATGAATTCGGGTAAGCATCTTTCCGAGGTCGCCGCGTAGGTTGTAGACGTTAGAGGATACGCGTTTGTGTACCGTCCACGGTCCCGAGTATTTCGGTGCTAGCTTAGCCGCCACACCTTTGAGAGCCGATGAAAGTGGGTGTTCTCGACGCATCACTTTATCGCCCGGGGAATAGGTGTGCTCACGTTTGCGCAGGTTATAGTGGTGGGCCTGTTGGGTCGCTGCCCGTGCGATGTTAATCCGGGCTAGCTCCTGAACGTCTTTTAGGGCTTGCATTCGTGCCAGGTGTTCCTCGGATATTTGGCCTCCATCTCGATTATCGGCGGGGACTTCCGTTTCGTCGTTTGCCGGTAGTGCCAATTCCCGTCCGAAGTTGAGGTATGCCGGAGAGTACCCCGTCGAGCTGTGACGGCTACTATTGATAGCCATCATGAACTCAGGGATATAGCGGTCCCACGTCCGATGTTGCTCTCCGCAGAACTGTGCCAGTATGGGTTTCAAAATTCGGTTAACCCGCTCTACGGGGTTGGCTTGCGGTGTGTACGGGGGTGTTAGAAGGTGATGGATCTGGTATTCGGCGAGCATCTTCTTTATAGTGCGGTTGTCGAATTCAGTCCCATTGTCCGATATCAGTACCCGCGGGCATCCATACCGGCATATTATCAGCTCTCGGATTGCTTGCGGTATGGTTGGCGCATTCGCCTTCCGGATGGGTCGACTTTCCACCCATTTAGTCATCCGGTCTTGGAAGCAGATCAGGTACTCGTAACCCTTGGCGGTTCTGGGCAGTGGACCCATGATGTCCATGGAAACGGTTTCCCAGGGCTGTCCGATTTTCGGTGGACCCATCTTTCCAGCCGTTCCTCGCTGGTCTGCCTTATATCTTTGGCAGCCAATGCAGCGACGGACGTATTGAGTCGCATCCCGGAACATCCCAGGCCAGTAGAAGTGTAGGGCGAGCCGCGCGATCGTTTTGGCTATCCCCATATGTCCGGCTTCCGGTCGGTCATGGTTGTTTTGTAGTACCTGATGTCTCTGTTCCTTTGGGACACAGAGCTTCCATTGCCGGTCAGGATCTGCTTCGGTTAGGTCGGCGGGATCCCAGAAGTGACGATATAATTTCCCCCGAATTAGTCGGTACTCTGGATACTGCGTTGGGTGGTCTTGCACCGCCTGGGTCATGCGCTTGTACCATGCACACGATTCGGTGACGGCGGCGATGGCGGGTAACGGAGTGCGACTCAACATATCAGCCATGTGGTTTAGAGTACCCTTCCGGTAGACGGTGTCGAAGTCGTACTGTTGTAACGTCACCGCCCACCGGGCCAACCTCCCAGATGGCTCTCTCAAACTGTCTAACCACTTCAACGCCTGGTGGTCAGTGACGATGGTGAAGTGATACCCTTCCAGATACCCCCTTAACTTCTTGACCGCCCATACTATGTCCAGGCACTCCTTCTCGATGACGGAGTAGTTCTTTTCCCCCGCCGAGAGCGACCTGCTAATGTAGGCAATTGCCCGTGGTTCTTCGAGGCTTCCTTGTACAAGGGCTGCGCCGATCCCCTGATCCAATGCGTCCGTCTGGAGAATAAACGGTTCCTCGAAGTTCGGGCAGCTTAACACGGGTGTTGAAGTGAGGATTACCTTGAGTTCTTGATACGCGTTTTCCTGGGCTGGTCCCCATTGCCACACCCGTCTTTTCCGTAGCAGTTCGGTCAGCGGCGCCGTCTTCTGAGCGAAGTTGGGAACAAAACGCCGGTACCATGATGCTGCTCCCAGCAAGCGGCGCACCTCTCTGTCGGTTGTTGGTGTAGGCATCTGCGTGATGGCGAGCACTTTGTCTGGATCAGTTCTCAGGCCATGTTCGGTCACAACGTGCCCGAGATATTTAATTTCTTTTGCTCCGAATTGGCACTTCTCGGGATTGATACGGAGATTCGCTTCTCGCAGGCGACGAAAGACCACTTCCAAATGCTTAATGTGCTCCTCCATCGTTTCGCTGACGACGACTATGTCGTCTAAGTAGGCGAAGGCGAACGGTTCCATTTCTGGTCCGATGACCCTATCGAGGAGGCGCTGAAACGTGGCAGGCGCGGCGTGCAGACCGAAGGGCATAACCCGGAACTGGTACAGCACTTTTCCGGGTACAGTGAATTCGGTAAGTGGCTTACTTTCCGGGGTCAATGCAACCTGCCAGTAGCCGTTCTTCAGGTCAATTGTTGAAAAATATTTGGCCGGCCGCAGTTTATCGAGAATAGCTGAAATGAAAGGCAACGGGTAATCTTTTTCGCTGACTTTATTCAGTTGCCGAAAATCGATACAAAATCGCGGCCGTCCGTCCTTCTTCCTTACGATCACCGCCGGGGAGCTCCATGGACTTTCGGATTTTTCAATAATCCCGTCCCGGAGCATCTGTTCTACTTCGTCGTCGATAATCTGTTGCATCCTCGGGTTTCGTGGAGCATAGCGTTGTTTCAGGGGGGTCTTGTCGGTTAATTTAATCGTATGCTGGGCGAGCGGAGTCACGCCGGTTATGCCCTCAAATTTCCCGGTTCAGAAAAAGGTCCAGTTGCGACCTGTCATCTTCGCCGGCCTGGATCGCACATATAGTGCCTCCTTGGATGGGTCTCCCTACCGTCACCCGTCTGGTGGCCGGGTCAATCACCATGTGGAAGGTTGTGATAACGTCCATGCCCAGGATAATTGGGTGGGTTAAGTTAGACAAGCAGTGCAGTACCACTGGTCGCCAGACTCCCCCAATGGCACAACCTACCCGCAGCGCACCTCCCACTACGGACGTCGTACCGTCTGCCAGTCGAACATGGTTGTGTTGGGCCGTCACGACGGTGGAATGTCGGTCGGTCAGTCTGTCGGCAGTGGCCTGGTTCAGGTAGGAGTGCATGGCCCCCGTGTCGACCAATGCTCGGATGCGGTGCCCCTTTGTCCATATCTCCACGAACGGGCGGTTATCTTCCCCGGGATCGCTCTCCGCGACCGGTAGAGCGGGAATCATCTGGTGGGGGTAGTTATGAGGAGGCTGTAGTGGTGTAAATTGCTCCGGCCTCCCTGCGGGACAATTTATTTGGCGTTTCCCGACCTCGCGCAGCAGTCCCGGGTCATCACTCCTTGGCGGTCGCACTTCCAGCAGAACAATTTGGGTGGATTGCGACATGCTTGCCTGAAGTGTCCGTGTTCGCCACACCTCCAGCAGCGAACACCCAGGTTTGCGGTAGCGGCTGCTAACGTTGGTGGGGATATCGGTGGCGACCGTGTTGAGACGGCTTACGCGTGTCGGCCTCATTTCCTTCTGGAGGCGCTCATATTCCTCGATCTCCCTTAGCAGCTCTCTAATGGTATGTACGTCGCAGCGTCGGATGAACTGCTTGTATTCCGACAGTAAATTATTGTGAACGCGGAACACTTCTTCTTCTTTCGTCAGGTACCCGTGTCGTCGAATTAGAGAGCAAATGTCGGTGACATAATCGCTACCTTTTTCTCCGACTTTCTGTCTCCGGGTCAGGATGTCTTCCCCGAGGCGGAGCTTTCGATCTGACCCCATGTATGTGTTTTCAAAGTCCGCCTGGAAGTCTGCCCAAGTCTGCCATTCGCTGCGGTTGTTTCGCAGCCATAGCAGGGCAGTCCCGCGAAACAATTCGGGCAAGGCAGTAAGTAGTCGTCGGTCTTCGACGTTGTAGCTCTCCTTCAACTCCTGAATTCTTTCTAGGAAAGCTACTGGGTCGGCTTTACCGTCAAAATGGGCATTCCATTTACGGACCGTTTCGCATATCTGCGAGGCTGGTGGTAGTCCGGTCGAGGGAGGGCTGGCCGGCGACGCGGTTTCTGGTGGTGGGATGATGATAGGTGGCGTTATGAGAGCAGCTTGTGTGGCCGCGTCTTCTGTTTCGACCTTCGCTTCTGCTGCCACCTGACCCAGTTTTCGCACCAAGGCTACCATCCTTGACCTCAGCTCCGTTAAGTTACCCTCTGTTTCTTGGCCAAGTTCCTGTAGCCGTTGCTGGAGGGCAGCTTTCGTCAGTTCGTAAACCCACGATACGGCTGGCCCGGTACTTCGGCCGCTGCCGCTGGGATTTCCCTCTGTATCGCTCATATTGTTTTAAATGTCCCTGTTCGGGCGCCAGAATTTGTGACGTATCGGGGTTGCTCGGGCGCCTTTCGGTACGGCTGATCCACGTTGGAGGTCCTAGGGTGCCTAGATAACTCAGTGAAGAAGGGTAGGGTCGTTTTGTAAAATAAAACACGCAGGGTAAATTCACTGTGGTTTATTCCTGGCTGCAGCGATACAGGTTTAGGTGATTTTAGTGGCTAGTCGATGTGTTGGTGACGAAGCGTTGTAGGGGACGGCTAGCTAGTGGTTGTTGCGTGTCCACGAAAACGGTGTGTGAGTCCGACGAACTGGCTTTAATCTTCGTTTGCCAGGGATACCACGGCAAACGTCTATGCTACAAATGGGTGCGCATAAATGAACTGGTACACCTAAAACGCGGTAGCGGTTAACGGAAAACAAGCGGGAATAGTCGCAATAAAGTCCTCACGAGCTGAGGATGAAAAAGTGTCGAACCGGTAATTTTACCGATTCGGGTTTTTAACGGTTCTGAAGTCTACGCTTGCCAGGGATACCACGGCTAACGTCTATGCTACAAATCGGTGCGTATAAATGAACCGGTATACCTAAAACGCGGTAGCGGTTAACGGAAAACAAGCGGGAATAGTCGCAATAAAGTCCTCACGAGCTGAGGATGAAAAAGTGTCGAACCGGTAATTTTACCGATTCGAGTTTTTAACGGTTCTGAAGTCTACGCTTGCCAGGGATACCACGGCTAACGTCTATGCTACAAATCGGTGCGTACAAATGAACCGGTATACCGAAAACGAGGTAGCGGTTACCGGAAAACAAGCGGGAATAGTCGCAATAAAGTCCTCACGGGCTGAGAATGAAAAAGTTCCGAACCGGTAATTTTACCGGTTCGAGTTTTTAACGGTTCTGAAGTTTACACTGAACGGGACGGACCTCTTGGTAATGGTAACGGTACGGATACTCTGTACTCGCCGGGAAAACCACGGCAGAGACAGACCGGAGAAAACGGTAACGGTACGGATATTCAGCACTCGCCGGGAAAACCACGGCAGAGACAGAGACCGGGGAAAACGGTAACGGTACGGATACTCAGTACTCGCCGGGAAAGCCACGGCAGAGACAGAGACAAAACGGTAAACTCACCACGAATTTCTGCTCGCTGGTCGGAAGGCACTGGGCGCAAGGCACTGGTCACAGTTAGTCCGGGAGAACCTCGGTCTGACTGTTTCCAGCTTACTGCCGTTTGAGTGCTGTGCCCTTGCTTTTATCTCCGCTCGTCACGGTGGGAGAGATTGCGCGTGACTTGTGGTGGGAGTGTGCGCGTGAGATAAGCACCGTTACTCTTGACTCTGCTGAGATACGATGAAAAAAATAAAAAAACCTGATTGCCGCCCAGTGGACTTGAACGCGAAATCTTCGTATTGTCAGACCGAGCACGTATCCACTACACCACGGTGACTTGTGTAGTTTTTATTTCAGTTTGTGACATTGCTTCGTCACAGTACAAGGGTCTGAAAATCAGTACTGTACTGTAAAAGTTATTAATTTAGAATATATATGTTCAGACCGCATATGCCATTAGTGCCATTCAAGCGCACTATCATGTTTTTACAATTTTATTTCTTGCGACTTTGCTTAGCGTAATGACGTCAATTCCTGACTTGTCTTTACGCATGCAAACTGTGATCTTCCTATTGTATTCGCTGTCTGTCCGCTGAGGAGATCGCACGCTTCATTTATACTCTAGGCTGAAATTGACCACGAGGCTCAATATAATTTTCCTATTGTTGTTTTTTATACTTCAATCATTGTTCTTTTTGTGCAACACACAATCTACACACATTGTACACTTTACACGCTGTAAGTACACACATTTTGACATTGTTGAGCACTTTAGACTTGCGCTACATTTACTATTTTGTTTTACGCTAAATATAGCTTTTTTCATTATCAATTGTTATTTAATTGCAACATTGTACAGTTTTGCACATTTGTTGCATATTTCATTTGAATTTGATCGTATGTAGTTCAAATTAATTTGACTACATTTGACACGTTTTTCTTTGCTTTTATTAATGCTCTAATTACTTTTACAAGCGCTAAGATTGTTTAGCTTTGTTTAAAGTTTATATTCGCTTTGTTTTATTATTATTCGTTCTTTATTCTGTTTGTATTTTCGCTATTTTTGCCTACTTATTTTAGGACTTTGTTTGTTGAATTTTACGCAACTTATACTTAGCTGCACATGATTTGTTACATATACTTATGTTAAATAAAGTATCCTTTTGTTTTGTCCCCGTTTTGTACAAATTTACAGCATTTATAGCACCGAACTTCTACTGGACATCTTGCGCTGCTTGCTGGTTTATTTGTATTCGCTGTCTACTTATTTGCTTTATCTTTCGCTGTTGTTAGGAATAAGAACTTCATTAGCTTCGCTATCCTAATCAACATTTATTATCCATTTTTACTAAATATCCTATCATTCTTAAGAGTTGTATCCAGTCCTACTTGTATTCTCCTTTCTATTTCGCTTTGAATACACTGGTATACAGACCGACATCTTTGGAATACCGCTACGCTTGCAATAATCATTCCAAATAACCAACATGTCAATCAACCAGCCGACCAACTACAGTCCTTTGCTTACGAGGCATACTTTAGGTCATCGCTAACACCTGATTAGGGATTTTGACTTCAACGCAACGCTGGTCCTTCGAGTCATCCTCCAGAAGTCAGCTTTAGTCAGGTCGCATCTTTATACACCAACCTAAAGCGCTGAGACAGCTGAACCAGCTGTTAAACGCCCCAACAATATATATATATATATATATATATATATATATATATATATATATATAACTTAAATTTCTTTATTGGTTGAACGCATTTTTAAAAAGTATTTTATTTACGAGTACAATATAATGTTGATACAGAGTAACAACAATTCAGTATACAAACGTAAGACTAACTAATTATTCTAATTCTACAAGCTTATATAGTTCTTAAACTAAGGAATGTCACGTATCACTATAGTGTGTAGCTCATCACTATTAACCACTATAACTTCTCCCTCCTCAGATTCGAGTCTCTCGGGGTAGTTGGAGCTCGACCTCTTCTGGATGATTGGAAATTGTGTTCCTCGAAGTCGGTTTTCTCGTTCTTCGTTTCTTCATGTGTCGTCGCAGGGCATAACCGCAGGCGATTATGATAATGGCGTACAAAATGATTGACCATATGCTCGGGATATGCATAGTGAATTGCTCATTTGTTATAGGTACAACAGGGTTGAAGGAAATATCATTCAGTTTAATGGGGTTTCTCTCTATGGCACAACATTCCTCTGAGGAATAGGGCCTCAAGTACCTGAGGTACTTGTTTCATGACAGTTTTACTTGCATTTTAGTGATGCAGGCTGTCAGCCTACAGTCTCTGCAAGGTCAGCACACACCGAGCCGTTGTGCGGTAACCCATCCAATTGGACAGGGCGGGCTATGTTGCTTATCTACACGATCAGACAAGACACGCTACGACCACACAACCGTACTGGCTGACAATGGGGGTTTAGATTGATGGAAAAATTAGCGATTTTATGTACTGGGATTTTTGAGTTAAGTTTTGGGAGTAGTAAGGGTAGGCCATGGGTTTTGCTTTGGAAAACCAGAATTTGCTCTCTGAAGTGGATCTCGCAGTTTTCTTGGTTATTGATTAAGTAGATTCCTTCTAATGACTGAATTTTCATTTCCTCCTTGCATTTAATGGTTATTTTTTCCTCCCTGGGAAACACGGCGAGATATTTGTTGATTTCTGGGATTACTTCGACGTGGTTTTCAATGAGGTTTATTTTCGTGTAGTGGCAATGTTTTGCCGTTTGCTGGTTAAAGATTTCTTCTTCGCAAGTTGTAGGGAAGTGCCCATGGTATTTATTTGGACATTGGAATATTTTCGAGTGGACACACATATCATATAGAGGTATAATTCCTTGTCAGACTTTAGTAAATATTTAGTGTTTGGAATAATCGTAATAAACCCTGACTCGTATTTTGTTGGAATGGGGTACATGTAATAAAGTTCGAAACTTTTTTCAAAATTTATTGGGGTTGATATAAAGTAAATTATTTGTGTTGTTTCAATTTTGCAATTTATTTTTAATAAGGACTCAATATTTAATAAATTTTCTTGTCTTGGTTTGAGTGGTAGTTCTAAGTGGTAGAGACTAGATATTTTTTGTAATTCGGCCAGAAGTTCCGCGGGGTGTATTATGCTAAGATGTAATGTTCTTAGTTTACAGAAAGTGACAGAATTTTCAATGTCTTGTAGGACGTTCAGTATAGAGTTGTATAATATAATTAACTGGTCGTAAATATTTTTTGCATACAAAATGTCTTGGAAGTGCATATTGTTAATAATTTCGAAAAGTTGCAGAATCTTTGATTTTAATATTTCATCATTATGTTGAATGACTGAAATTGTATTATTCAAATTTTGAATAATTTAGTGATTTACTGAATATGCCTGTCTAAGTTGACTTTCCAAATTATGCTCGTTTTCTTGCATATGTGCTAATATTTCATTGTATCTCTTTCCGTCTTCTGCGTCCAAATTTCCGGTGATTGATTTGAATATTGTTCCTAATCCATCGATTAACCCTTGTTTAGTTTTATGATGATTCAAATGAATTCCGATGTTATTAATTTTAGAGTCTATATTTGTCCGGATAAATTCTAATATTTTGTCATAGTTACTGAGTTCGTTCAGGCTTACTTGCTATGGTTGTTTTTAAAGTGGTGTATTGTGTACTTAAACTGTTGTATTGATTGAAGATGGGTGTGAGGTTGTAATAACGTATGTGTGAGTGGTCTTTTCCAGTTTTGCAGGTCCAAGTTTGATGGGGAGTATCCCGAAATTTTCCGTTACATTCTTAATGATTGTTCCTTGCCCCAACGTGAGCAACCTGGAACCGATTAGAGTTTTAAGTATTTTGTCTAGGGCGCTTAAGGTTAGAAATGTGTATCTTTTCGGTCGTATTGCCATGGGTGGTTTTAATTTTTCCTCTTTTCAAATTTTTGTTAAGTTTTATGATAATTTTGGGTTTATATTGTGACGTGTGCCAGAAGTTTAAAAATTATATTTAAGAAATTACCGTAATTTCTCGAAGAGAAATCACGCGTCACACACTTACCTCGACAGCTCAGAATTGGTCGTGGTATCGCTAGGTCGTGGGTCACTAAGATGTTTGTAATAACAATAATAGGGAAGGGCGCCAGTTGTGCCGAAAGGAAAATGGTGGACACAACAACACCGAAAATAACAAATTAAAAATAGAACTAATTTTATTTACGACTAGTAAAAATACAATAAGGAAATTAACGGGGACAATTATTGCCTATTACAAAAAAATAAGAAAATACCTTTTGTGGGGTAACAAAATATCGATGGGTCTGGAATGGCTAGGTCGTTGGAGTGAGTCCCTGGACGTCTTGGTACCGAGGTTCGGCTTGTCGACGGAATGTGTACTGTTCGTGTTGGTATTAAGCGGCACCGCAGGATGTCGGACACAAGCAGTGTAGTAGTGTAAAGCAGGATAGCAGGATAATGCGTGGTGTCACCGGACTAAGCGTGTCTGGCGGTTGCGTGAGTTGTTCGTGTGTAAGTGTAAACTGCTGTTTTTTTGTGCGTGATGCCTGAGTACTGTGTGTAAGTTGGTACTGTGTACGTGTGCACGTGTCGCAGTACTATTCAGCTTGGATTGGAACTCCACACTCCACTACTCTCCACTCCACTCAGTAAGACGACACTTGTACAACACCGGATACACACACTGACGTCCCAGTGGCACGCGCTCCTTATCGTGTACTTTTTAGGCGCCGACAAGTTTTGAAAAAAAATGTAGATGTGATGTAACAAAATAACATCATTCAGCCATCAACTAGTCCTTATTCCGCTCCACTAGTTTTAGTAGAGAAAATATAAGCAATGGGAAAAGTTCATTTCGATTTTGTATAGATTATTGCGAATTGAACAAAATTACTTAAAGCGACTACTTTCCCATTCCAAATTTACAAGACACGTTAGATCAATTAGGAAAAGCCGTTCGTTTTAGCACTTTAGATTTGGCGAAAGGTTACTGGCAAGAAGAGATGGATCCGCGAGATAAAGAAAAGACCGTTTTTTCCGTACCTTGGGGTCACTAAGAATGTAACCGGACGCCTTTTGGACTAATCAATAGCCCCAGTACTTGGCAGCGACTGATGTACACCGTTTTGCCTGGATTAACGGATTCACACTGTTTTGTGTACCTGAAGATATTATATGTTTCAGCTCTGATAGTTTGGATAAACACATTAAAAAATTAAAATTAATTTTTGATCGCCTTAGACAAGCTAACCTCTTATTAAATCCCGAAAAATATAAATACATGATGAGCGAAACAAAATATCTCGGACATATTGTCAGTGAAGACGGCGTGAACCCTGATCCGGACGAAATAAAAGTAGTAGAAGAATTTCCAGTCCCACGTAACGTTACCGAAATAAGATCATTTTTAGGGTTAATTTGCTTTTATAGACGGTTTATTCTAAATTTTGCGAATGTAGTTTCACCATTGAACGTTCTAACTAAGAAAAATTGTAAATTCTCCTGGACAGCAGAAACAAATGAAGCGTTTAATACGCTATGAAGTCTTTTAACAAAATTGCCCATTTTGAAATATCCGGATACCCAAAAACCTTTTATACTTTGTACCGATGCTTCCGCTCACGCGATAGGTGCTGTGTTGTGTAAGGTGTACGAGGGTCATAAGTTTCCCGTAGCATATGCGAGTAGACAACTCAGTTCGGCTGAACGTAACTACGATACTACGCAAAGAGAGTGTCTTGTATTAGTATGGAGAATTAAACTTTTCAGAATTTACTTGTATGGCCATAAGTTCATAGTGTAACAGCAACTTAAATGGTTAATGAAAACATCGAAGCCATCAAGTAGGCTGATCAGATGGTCATTGCTCTTATCAGAGTACGATTTTGAAATTAATTATCGTCGTGGTAAGAAACGTACTGATGCATACGCTCTCTCACGTATCAAGCCCGTACGGCTTATGTTTCATTAGAAACATTACGAGCCAGTGATATGGGATCGCGATGTCATGAAAGCCGAACAAAGAATATATGCTTAAGTTGCGACCTACTTAAATAAAATCCGTGACCAACCCCACTGTGACTTTTGTTTTAATAACGACGGACTTGTCTATCGTAAGTCGGACAATGAACGCTATGAAGATCGCCTAGTAGTGCCTGCCAAATTTCCGAAACTAATTTTGAAAGCGTGCCATGACTCACCTCTATCAGGTCATTGAGGAACGGAGAAAACATTCTAAAAAGTAAATTCAAAATTCTTTTGGCCAAATCTTTCTTTCTGACGTTCAGGACTATGTAAAGAAGTGTATGTCGTGCGCACATCGGAAAATGTCTCCTTATCTGAAACCGGCCCCTTGTTATTATAGAACGTAGTCACAGGACATTGAAGGATATACTGTCACACTATGTAAATTCGAACCATACTGACTCAGAAGAATGGTTACTGTTTTCCGTATCTGCCTTCTGCAGTACTGTCCATTCTATAACTGGAGAAACTCCATTCTTCCTTATGTAAGGACGAGACATAGAGCTACTATTTGACGAAATATTTCGACCCTTAAAGACGCGTTACGACAGATCGTGTACATCGAACTTTTAACAAAAAAAAGTGGCGATGTTAAATTTAAAGTAGGTGACAGGATGTTCCTGTTTATTTCAACAGTTAAAGTGAGTACTAGCGCGAAATTGGTAAAGAAATGGTCAGGACCATATCGCATAATGGCGATGCGTGAAGTGAACGCTGTCTTGAAAAAAAATTATGGACGTAGACAAATGACCGTACATTTTAACAGATTAAAACCCTGTTATATGTCAATAAATGACGTTGACTTAACACCCCCATTTAATTATGTCGACACGCCACAGACGGTGGAACTGTTAAACGGACAAGAAGGGATTATGCCTATTATACCATGGTACAAGCCTGCCCAACAACAGAATATCGTAACACAGACTAATAATTTGCCAGTTTCAGATAGCAATTCTTTGACAGTAGCTACCGAATCTTCTAAAGCGATAAACTATGCCATGAGGAGTCGCGGAACTGTCCCAGACCATTCTTGGATCCGGTCGAATAGAATCTGAATCGTGTATACTGTTAGAATACTTAGTATTATATTAGTTGTACGTAGTACTGGACTATGGGCTGAACTGATAGCATATGACTGTGCAGACACCGACTCAGAGATATCAAGGATATCCTTACTGGACGTACAGCCTTGTCGAGATCCTTTGAAGGATTCGACCGAGACCACCACCAAGATCCAGCTAGTACAAGAACGACGCTACTCGGAAATACACGTGTTTAACTGTCTTGTGACAGTTCGACAACTAATTGAACACTGTGGAATGCATTCCCACACCAGTGCAGTCTCAGGGGGTTTGGCACGGTATGTGCATCTAGTAAAGGGAGAACGATGTCTAGAGGCCCACCGTTTCCAAAGAATCGATCTCACCGGCCTGGGAGCCGGAATTGTATCTGGATTACTAGTAAACGGGACCACAGAAGTATCAACAACGATAGCCGGTCACTTGGAACCTAGTAGTCGTTGTTCTGGGGTACAATATACGCAGCAAGGCACCACCTACAAAGACGTCATTGTCAGCGCGGCGATTACTATAAAATTGTCGGATTACGTCATCATCGCAGATGTCGAAGAGAATACCGTACGGCTACGATCCGGAACCGTATGTACTTACACCGATACTTACTGTTTCGATGATCTGGCGGGTGAAGTAACCTGGAAAACCCAAGTCAATGACCGATGTTCGGCTGAGGGGATCGACGTCATGTATGAAAGAGCCGCTGTGGCGCTAACTATTAACAACACCACAAAGTATGTCGTCGTAGAGGCTCAAGATACGGTTTTCGCCCTCCGATTAGTTCGACAGGAGCTGCTCTGCCACCAACCAGCTTGGCGGACTGAGCAGAATCGACTTCTGATTATCACGGAATCCTCTCTAGGCTTCTACTTCAAGAAATCTAGAAGAGTGAGCCAAAATACGGACTTGATGACACAAGTCCTTAGCAAACTATTGTTTTTGGAAATAGCATTTAAACAACAGGCTAAGGATTTAGTGTATGATGCTATATTGAAACGGTGTCATCTAAGAGAACAGATCATGTGGAACCGTATCATGGTAGCCCTAGAGAATCCAGACGTGGTAAGCGGCTTAGTGAAAGAAGCATCAGGACATATGGGGCGAGTAATGGGCGAGGTCCTGATGTGATAAAATGTAGCCCGAAAGTAGTAGACTATCGGAAAATGACTTCGTGCTACCAAGAACTGCCGATCACGTACAAGAACATAAGCAAATTCATGGCACCCATTTCACACATAATCCAGGACCATGGCACGCAAGTCGACTGCGGGAACCAACTTCCAGTTATGTTCCACTTAGAGGGCAAGTGGTTGGAGTTGGATCCAGACCTACGCAGAACACAACCTGACCCAACGACACTGGACGCTAATGACGCTAGCGAAGCGATCCCTATGACCAAGATTGCACCCATAAGCGCACACGGTGTTTACACCCAACAGGATATGGCTGCGTTTCAACACACAGCTCTTCCCGAACGAGCGGCGTGCCGTAACGAACATCATGACGCGTCGAGTGATAGGAGCCGAAACTGATGGACAAGACCTCCACATCCCCAACGTCTTCAGTCAAAAGGAGTTCGTGAAGATGGCTTGGGGTGCCGCTGCAGAAGTTTGGGGATTCCTGTCATATACCGGGAACCTGTTCAGTGTATTTATGCTACTATACACTCTATATAATGTGATACGGTACGTATGCTCAGTCATACTAAACATGTTTAGTTTGAGGAGGGCAGCAAACAACCAGCCCCAACGCAGATGGTTCCTGTTGGCAAGCCTATGGGATGCAATGACGACGCGGTACTTGGTCAACCTCATTCAACAACAGAGCGCCGAGACGACAGACCGTGCCACCCCGGCGACGGACACGACCAACATCGGATCCACGTTAACCATGTACCCGAGCCTGCAACAGATAGCGACTCACCCTCCTGCGTACGCCACCGATCCGCCAGCCGATGTCGGTCCGCTCCGTCAGCATGTAGTGCCTTAGTTCAGTCAGACATCCAGTGTAGTTCAGTAGGGACATTAAGTTTACTTGTAGAGAATTGAAATGTAGCCATTGTTAGTTTAGAGTAGTTAAGTAGATTGTAAGTTGGTTCATTTGCTTCTTTGTGCTCAACTGTATTGGTTTTATACAGTTGAGTTCAAAGGGGGAGGCAGTGTAACAGCCACGTGTGTGCCTTCGGAAATTTTATTAATTTTCTGTTTATGGTGCACCGTGTTCGTTGCACTCGCTGACTCGTGGCTGGCGAGTTTCCGCACACGTAAATTCTAGTAGAACCGCGGAAACTTACCGGTCGAAAATTGTTAACGTGGTCAAATGAACCAGCTTGCAAAGACTGTGCGTTTCCAGCAGAGAGAATTCTCGATTCGGTCGTGGAAGCGAACAGTCGCACGTTTCCAAATTGTATTCATATCTTAGATTTTGTTATTAATTAATCTTTAATTATATTTATATTTTTATCAACTTGTTTCGTTCTTTCGTGTGTGCACCCATTATCCCATTCTGCAGCAGTGTGTCTACCCAGGCAGCGTAGTGACACAGGTAAGTATAAATTTCATTATTCTTTCTGTGGTTGTCCGGGTAATAGTTCAATACGTCAACGACAGTGCGGTTCACTACCCAAACGCACTGACTGTTACAATTCTAATCCCAAAATAAATAAACAGTTAATAACAGAATGCTTATTATTAATATCCTGTATGTTTCTTGAAGAAACCTAAAATTTAAAATGTCGATTACCTTTTTCTAAAAAAAAATGTCATAAATATGTAGTTTCTGTATGCTAATATAACCGTGGTAGCTATGAAAAATAAATTCATTACAAAACAAAAGTACTGACTGTTACAATTCTAATCCCAAAATAAATAAACAGTTAATAACAGAATGCTTTGTCAATATATCAATAGCAATAGACAGAAGTATTGTTACAAACAAAGACATTTTAAAAAATAAAATATCCAAACTATTACATTACAGATATTCCAATTTAAAAAATTCAAAACTCACTTACCAAGAACAAGAATTGTTGAGATGGATACGTCAAGCTAAAATATTTGTTAAATTAAATTCAAATAAACTTATAATCACCAAAGCTGATAAAGGATCAAAAACAGTAATCATGAACAAAACTGAATATGATAATAAAGCCTCAGAAATTTTATCAGACCAAACAACTTACCAAAAATTAAATAAAAATCCTATCAATAAATTAGATTTCAAATGTAAAAAATATCTCTCTAAAATCAAACATACACAATTAATAGTCCAACACCCATCCTTGGGTCGTATGTACATGCAGCCTAAGATCCATAAAGAAAACACCCCCTTGCGCCAAATCACATCAACAATTAACACACCCACATATTTATTATGAAAATATTTAAATAGTATAATTAGTAAAGTCACATCTGCTTCAGAAAACATAATCAAAAATTCATTTGACTTGGTTCACGACATCACCAAATTAACTATCCCCAACAACTGCATTATTTTTTCTCTAGATGTAGTTGCTCTCTACCCATCTATTCCTCAACATCTGGTTATAGATTGCTTGACAGAAATTTGGACATCCATTGAACAATATACTGAATTTAATAAAGAACAATTTATAGAAGGAATTAACCTATGTTTTGAATCATCAGTTTTTACTTTTAACAACCAAATTTATTTTCAAAAAGATGGCTGTCCTATGGGGGCCAGTATCAGTAGTAGCTTAGCAGAACTCATTTTACAAAACTTAGAAAAAACAGTCTTTTTCAATAAAAAATGGAATATAATTTACTACAAACGTTATGTCGACGATTGTTTAGTAATTGCCAACAAAGATTTTGTGAATGATATCTTGAATGATTTTAACAGTTTCCACCCTAGAATCAAATTTACATTAGAAATAGAAACCAATAATCAAATACATTTCCTAGATACCACCTTAATTAGAAATAATAACAGAATAACTACAAACTGGTACATTAAACCGACCGCTTCAGGCAGATATTTAAATTTTAATTCACATACTAATTTCAAATATAAAAAAAGTGTTGTCACATCCCTCGTAGACAGGGCAATCCTGTTATCACATCCAAGATATCATACACAAAATTTACAATATATTTATAACACACTCCAAAATAATGGATATCCTTACGAAATCATCAATAACATTATTAGACTCAGACTTAACAAACTTAATAAACAACTATCAGCTAATACAGATATTGTCAATGGCGAGAGCAACATACAGCTAGAGAAAAATATATATGCTAAAATCCCTTACGACAGCTTTATAAATCAATCCATGCGTAAAATACTAGATCAAACAAACATTACAATAGCCAATAATAATATGATAACTACAAAATTTTTATATACACCTTTGAAAGACAAAATTGACCCACATTTACAAAAAGATGTCGTGTACCAAGTCACATGTAACACATGTAATAAAATTTACATCGGTGAAATATCTCAACCCTTGGCAAAACGTATTTACCAACATAAATATCACTGCAACAAAAACAACCCCGATCATAGCGCAATATCCAAACACAAGTGCCAAACTGGTCACGAAATAGATTTTGATAACCCCAAAATATCAGAGAAAGTACAATTTAAAAATCATAGACTTTTATTTGAAACATTTCACATTACAATCAATAACCATAATGTCCTAAATTACATTACAGATTACAACAATAATGTGCAGCACATTAAAAACATAATTAATTCATAAATTTGACTTCGCGCCTCATTTATTTCTCTTTCTGCGCATGCAACATCATTTGTTCTTCCTCCCATCACTATTATTTAAACAGAGTTCCGCCTGACATCATGCTGTCGACACGTGTGTTTACTACCGGGGGTACAAATATCTACGAATATTAGTCTCTTAAAAGTTTATAAAATGTACCTTCTAATCGTTACAACGACTTTGCCTTTATCAAATAGAATTTATAAACTTCACATGTGTTTCGGAATGTATTAAATTCAAAATTTTGTTTAAACAATGTAATTCTGCTTAACCTCTCTTTCATCTGGTGAGTTGTTAATAAAAATATTAATTGTAATATTGTAATTTTATGTAAAAATTTATATTATAGCTGATGATGGGCTAACTTTGCCCGAAACGTCCTGTATTTTATGATCTCGACTATTGTAATAAAACCTACATCAGGTACCTAAAGGCCTAAATAACTACTACAACCTTAACCACTGAGTTCCTAAATAAATTTCAACAAAAACAATTATTCTTAAATAAACTGAAATGAAGTACGTGCAATAATTTACTGGTTGCCAATTCTAATTCTAAAATTTGAAATGTACCTAGAATCAGTATTGCCAAATATTTCGTAAATAACTAGATAAAATCAAATATTTTTTCTCAATCTTAAGTGAAGTTTTTAAAAATTTAATAATTGCTATTTTAATA
Organism: Stenolophus ochropezus; assembly: GCA_035578165.1. NCBI lineage: Eukaryota > Metazoa > Arthropoda > Insecta > Coleoptera > Carabidae > Stenolophus > Stenolophus ochropezus. The sequence goes on along the minus strand of JAQOWZ010000012.1, from coordinate 9,040,421 downwards.
TATAAATTTAAAATATAATTACATAGAAAGTACATTACGTTAATCTTATACTCATTTCCCACTGTTTCTCAAGTTTTTAAGTTTTTAGACAGTTATAGTTATTTGAGCCCGCGCCTTTGTATGACACATATTGAATGACAAGGACAGATAGTGTTATATGTGTTACACTTTCCCCTCGTAGGAGAGATATCATGACATGCTGTCATTTGACGCAGAATTTTTTTTATCTTCCTTGTGATATCACAATCATAACTGACAGTTGAAAAGGGGGGCACAGCCTGCAAAAAACTGATTTCCCATTATTAATATCCTGTATGCTTCTTGAATAAATCTAAAATTTAAAATGTCGATTACCATTTTCTAAAAAAAAATGTCATAAATATGTAGTTTCTGTATGCTAATATAACCGTGGTAGCTATGAAAAATAAATACATTACAAAACAAAAGTACTTCCTTATGTAGTTTGACAGTTTTGTTGCAATTTGTTAGTAGTTGTCAGCACCCGGATGAAACTAGTGTAGACAAATTGGCAGCACAAAGTAGGCTGGGAGTAACTACCCCGGGAAGCTTACATATATAAAGTAAAGTAAACTGGGCAAACAATGCTAAACATAATTGTCATCTTCTCAATAATAAATCGAATAAATAATAAAAATTCTTTATAAAAATCATTTTGATATTAATTCTTAATTCTGTCTGTATACATGTACGCAGATGGGGTGTTAATAAAGTAAGGTATTATACAGGGAACGAAGAGCATCTGTCTTACTTCAGTCTTGCGTAATTTTGGAGGTGGCAAGCCTACGTAAAAGGACTCTTACGATTAAGCAGTGGCGTGCGGTGAAATTTTTTAATAGAGAAGCGTTTTACAAATAAATACACAAAATTTAATGTGAAAATAAATGTCGCCATGATTTTTTGTATCCTACACATCTGACATGCGAAAATATATTCTCAATACATTTCTTTGTTTTTGCTTTACTAATAATATTTAATGTATTCCTTTCATTTTTTCTAGAATTTCTGAAACTGAAATTTTTCTTAAGTAAATGTTTGATATTACGGTTACAGTTTCATAATTATTAACCATTATAAAAGGGCTTGAAATAAAGATAATATAAAAATAAAAACAAAAATTAAATGAAAAAAATCAAGATGTAATGATAAAGTGGTTAACTAGATAGAATAAATTCCAATTTAATAAAGTAACGCGCTCTCGGTTCACAACAACAAACGCACACTGTTTTCTGTGGCCGCATCTCTATTCATTACTCTCGAATTGAGAAAGCGTTCATTGTATTTCATCTATGAAATCTAAGATAAACAAATTGTTAATGAAATACAAGCAATAGCTTTACAAATTGATTAGTTTCAGATCAATAAATGTTCATTTAAAATAATAATTAGAATAAAAATTAATATGAAGCTCTATTGGCAATATATTGAAACGATAACTGCCTCATCTACGTACGCATAATTAGCCAAAGATCATCTAGTGGAAGGTTTAACTTACCCAACGTTCTGTTTGAAGCTGTTCTAAAAGAACTACTCGTTAACATGCCACTGAAAAATAGTAATACGGGAACGCTAACTTGTAGAGTTTCAAGCAAGTGAAAAATGAGCCTGAGACAGATTGACATCTAACACTTGTGCGCATGCGTGTTATCCCAAATGTCGTATAGTCTTAGCCAGAAGTAAATGTCACGTAACCGCGAAAAACTCGGCGTGTAGGTGGCATTAGTGTCTTTACTGTAATCGGGATAACCAACTTCACATCACCATTGTCTTATATGCAGTGGACGCGACATTTACACTGTTACTTCTAAATATCTTACATATTTGTGGATATTTCAACGTTTTCAATATAGAAATTGGCAGATAAAAGTTTCTCCTATCATGCTTACTGTATTATTAGAATAATTTTGAACAGTTGTAAAAGAAATTTAAAAAATGCCAGCATTGATAGAGGTTTTGTCTTACGTTAAAATTGAAGATTCAAGAAAACTTGTTACTTGGAAGATATTTATTGATGATCCAAAATAAATTACGGTTGTGGCATGTTTCATCGTGAATATGGTGTTTGTTGATATATTTGTTATTGGTTAAAATTCAAGTAAGAAGTATCCAGTCTCGACTGCGTTTCGGTTGTATACATATTCTTTCAACCAGAAAAGAACAACTTTCCTACCTACAAATATTAATTATCTTCAATAATATGCCGTAAAGAGTCGTTAGAAATATTCTCAACAAAAATGGTATTTAAGGATAAATTATTATTGTTGTTGTTGAACTTAAAGACCAATAATACATTCAGAATTACAACAACATATTTAATTTACCAAATACTACCGCGAGTAGATATTTTTGGCAAACCATTAAAATATTGTACATAATAAGGTAGATTAACAACACTCGGCGAAGTTTCACAATTGATATATTTATCTCAATCGCGATTTCGGCTTTTACACCATCGTCAGAAGACTAATAATTTTACAAAAGAATTACATGAATATATTTACATTTGTGACAGGGATGAAATAATACAATATTAGGTAAAATTATAGGGAAAATACAGTAATAAACCAATTCACAAAACGGATTAACAAAAGTTTCCCTTTGCTATCATTTCTAATAATTCGGAATGGAGAAAATCTGTCTGGTCGTTCATAAGAAATTTAGTTGGCAAAGCAATTTTCACACATGACAATGTCCATAATTTCCACAACATCCACAAGTTGTAGTTAGAAGTAATTTACAACATAGATTTTCATTAAATGTTTGGGCTGGTGTCTGCAATGGGAATTTGCTTGGACCATACATACTGGCCAACAGATTAAGAGCCGGTTTTTCCATCTCTGGTTAAAGTGCCAGTTACCTTAACCATCGCATCGAACATCTAATGTAAGTTGTCAAAAATATACGTAGTTTACTATTTTGATGCGATATTTTTCTATTAACCGGAGGTGGATAAACCCCCTGAAACTGTTGAAGAATTGAGGGTGCTGATTGAAAACTGTGCTGAAATTATGAAGGACAATCCTGACCATACTATAACATACCCATATTTTGTGGGAAGAATCGGGTGTAAGGGAAATGAGCAGTAGGCGGAGTTTATTTATGACATTGTACCCTGTGTACAGTCCGAACGACAATTCATTCCAATATTTTATAAATTTAGTAAGATAACTTATTTGTCAGTATTCATATTTTTCTAATTTTATAATATATTCATTTTCCGTTTACACCTATAATCTACTATTTTGCAATTTATGTGAAAATTATTTTTTGTTGCATTTTGTCACCCAAAAAACGTTCTCTGGTTATTTTCATCTTCTTTTCATTAGAATACAGTATACCATAGAGCTAATACTCCCAAAGTAACTGTTTTATTTTGCCGAATTCAATTAACTTTGAGGATTATAAAGGCGCTTACATTCTATTACTGTATTAACATTTGATCTATCTGGAAATTTTTTAACATTACCTGTAAGATAAGCACGGGCTTATGGTACAAATTAAATATCTCAGTTCATTTGGGGTGGTTTACCTTTGCGATAGTTTACCATTTGAAACAAAGACTCTTTGATTTTGCAAATATTTTGAACAGAATTAACAAATTTTCTAATAAAAAACAATGTATTGTGTATTGAATCTTATGTTCATAATTGTTTTAAACATAGTTCCTATTAACAATTAAAAACAATATGTATGTGTTCTTTCTATAACGTTGATTTTAGGTATTGTTACTTAATTCCTTTTATAAACTATATTTCTAATATTATTTTCTTTGCAAATCTTAACAGGGAATATAATATTATTCATAAATTGGTTAGGTATAGGTTTCTTATTAAAATTAAAGTTTTTATTATCGCAATTGTGCAATTATAAGATCTAAATAATTTATGTTTTTCATTTAATTATGTTTACTGAAACTAATTTGTTACTATTTCACAACTTGAATAATAATTGTTTGATTACATATTTTATGCCTTTGTGGAATGTTTTCCATACGAGATCTGGAAAGTCCACATAATACAGACACAAACGATTAACGGGATTTTATTGTAGTACCTGAATATGTTTCTTTCTGTTACATTGTTTAATTTTGTCACAGAATGTACTAAGAGAGTTTCATCCTCTTTGCTACTTGGCGGCGCTAGCTACTTACAGCATTTTATACCAAAAAAGTTTTGGTTGTGGCCACGAAATTGACGTTATTTACGAATATTTTCAAACATTTTTTTCTGTATGTTTTTATTTATAGAAGAATGCAAATGCATTGTCAGTGGTCCAGTGGTACCAAAAATGGTAGTTTTATAAAAACTACCCTTAAATATGCGGTTAGTAGTAGTAGAAAAAGATATAATAATAAAAATAAAACTTACTTCTATAAAGATACTAGAATTTATGTATCACAAAAAACAAAAAAAAACTAATAATAGGTGCAGATCATGCAATAAAAATAAAATTACTCAAAGAAATAACATTTTTAAATACATTTGATAATTAAAATAGATAATTATACAACATTCATTTCTGGACCAGACTGTACGATATGAGGCTTTGGGGATAATACGCATGCGCAGAAGTGTTAGACATCTATCTCTCTCAGGCTCGTTTCTCGCTTGCATAAAAGCCTACAAGTTAGCGTTCCAGTATTACTATATTTCAGTGACATGTTGACGAGTAGTTCACTTTATTCGCCTATTCTAATAGTTCTGTGTAGACACATCAGACTATATTTACTTGTTGGTGGTATTACATCACGCTACTAATTTTATTACAAAGTTTTAAATATATAGTTCGGACAAATAGTAAATTTAAATAGTGTAATGAATTTGTGTTTTATGTGCACGAAGGACTACCACTGCGTCCCTGTGGACGACAGAATAGTGTCCGAAGTGGAGTATCTTATTCCTGAAATTGTAAGTCTATTTAAATATATCTAACATAAATTTTGTATATTTCTTATTAAATGCAACGACAAAATATAACTAGACAAAACTTAACGTGGTTTGTTGTTTTAGACAAGTCACACAAAGAAAATAGAGATACACACATTATGTCTACTAGTATAGTTTGAATACTGCTCACTAGAGGCGCCCGTGCTCTTAAAATTGACATTAGAATTGGAAGTTTTAAATTTATATGTTTCAAATATAATCAAATGTAACGCGTCACTGGTAAAAGAAAAACGTAAATATTGATAAATAACAGAAAATAATGGCAACTACAGCGATGCTTCTAGCGAGCGATGCTCGAACAATACTTTCATTATATATCTGTCTATATTTTCTCTTTCTGGCTTACCGAAAACAAAACATTCAGTACGGAAGGATAGGGAATGTTTTGTCTATTTATATTTTGTCGTTGATTAAATGATGCAAAGGTGAGGTTAGGTTAAGAGAGAACATGACGATGTTTTACAATCGACAAGTCGTTTGATCGACTATATTTTTACTAAACAGAAAAAATTGATGACGAATTGGACTTATAATATTAGCGAATAATATTTATTGAACCATTATAAAAAAATTAATATTTATATATAGATTTATACAAATGACCAATAACACTGTTTAAGCATGGGGATTTCGAATAACTATAAGAAATACAAAGTCGGTTAAATTAGACTAAAGTTGCCCCATTTGGAGGTCATTTTCTATATGCTTTTGTTTTTCTCAAAAAAATGCAAATGACTTGTATTCCGTTTTTTCAGTCATGGCACTTTTATTATTGTCATATTTTAATCAAATTAATATAAAACTTCAGATGCACTTTTCTCAAAAAAAATAGTTATGTTAGGGTATGATAATATTATATAATTGAATTCAGAATAAAATTCTCTATTAAATAAGCAAATAAAAAAACAGGTTCACATTTAAAATAAAAAAGTTGGGACCCTTATTTTGAGAACCACTGGTATTAAAAAAATTTATTTGTATCATGTTAATAGTGTTGTAAAATAGAAATATATATACAGGGTGAACACGAACCTAATGTCATAAATTTAAGGGTATATAGTATTTAATGTGTAGATTACGAAACAGAAAGAATTTTTTGAAAATTCGCCATTTAAGGGTAGTTTTTATGAAACTCACATTTTTGGTACCACTGGATCACTGGCAACACATATTATTTTATAAATAAAAACATAATTAAATACTTAAAACTAATTTACGTAATGTTGAAGAGTAATCAAAACTTCATTATTTTTAATAATATTTATTTTCAGAGTTCATTGCCCCAAAAAACGATAAATATTAACATTTCACTGGCTTATTTGTATAAAAAAAGATCAAAGAAAAACAGATTAAATATTAATCTAATAAATGGTAATAATACTAGTAAATTACATTTTCATGTATCAGAACAAAGAATAAATACAAAAATTCATAAATATTGTTCAAAATTATCACCTCTCAAAGCCACATACAGTGCACTACGTTGAATTAGTGACACACTACATGCCAAGTGCATATGATTTTGTTGTCGAATAATTTGTACACTATTTTGGATCTTCAATTCTTCAATATTTTCTGGCGGGCTTTGATTATCATACACTAGGGACTTTAAATGACCCCATAGATAGAAGTCCAAGGGATTGAGATCAGGTGATCTTGGTGGCCACTGCACAGGACCTCCACGGCCAATCCACCTGTTTCCGTAGATATTATTTAAGTGCTGACGCACATTTCTCGCAAAATGAGGAGGAGCACTAGTGTTGCCACGAGACTCGAGACCAGTCTCGGTCTCGTCTCGTCTCGTCTCGAAAAGTCGAGACGAGACCATTGAGCAAGTCTCGGCACTCAAGTCGAGACCGAGACGAGACCGTGATTGAGTCTCGTCGAGAAGTCTCGTCGAGACTCTCGAGTCTCGTTTATAATATTTCTATTATTTATTAAGAACAATAGTGCTATTTATATAAAACATGTTTGACAAATCACTTTACTAGGGAATTCCGAAAAAGTTATTTGAATGCGGAGGTAGTGTCATCTGTCGATATGCGACTCACTGAAAATTCAATGTCGCCATCTGTACTTCATTCGCTTTAAGATAGTGTAGGCTAGCGACTAGGATTCTAGGTTTTCGATTGGCCGAATCACCAAACAAAATTTACTCAGGGAAAATTTAAAAACTGCTTCTTAGAGAGATATATATTTTTATTTGAGACTAAATATACCTCTTTTATATGTGTAAAACCGCCTGTGTTCGGAGAGAAATCTACTATCTTCTTAAGTGAATGGAGTATAGAAATGAGGGACTTTTGGAAGTTGCTTTATTTTCTGCAGTAAAAATTTATCTGATTTATATAATAATCAATGATGTGATGAACAAAGAATAAGATAGTGTTGAAAAACTTCAATCCAACAATATTCTTACGATTTCTCATCAGTACTGTATTTACATCCAGTTAGAATAGACAGTAATTTTAATAATTTCAAATCCTAATATGAGAAAAAAAAATCCGTTTATAATAAAATATATACAGGAAATCAAAGTTTTAATTTTAAGCTAATTAATTCTTATAATCTGAATAACTATTGAAAATAAAGTAGCATTTTATAGTGAATTAGATTTTTAGTTTCTCAAATTGAAAAACTGCGGGCAACGGCTAAGGGCTAAATGTGCCGTCGACTATTTTTTAATATTATTTTAATAAAATTTCCAACCACCAAGCAAGAGGGCGAACGCCTTTAATATAAATTAAAATATGTTTACAAATTATTTTTTTTTTAATAACACACAATTAAAAAATTAACATAGTCAAAAGAGATGCATATTAGAAATGTGCTTATTTTTGGAGTCATAAATGCTCACGCAAGTTATAGAACCTCTCTAGTTACAATTTTAGAAATTAGTATGAAAATAAAATTATAGAAAGATATCACTTGAGAAATAAAATAATAATAATCTGGGTTTATGTTTAATTAGAGAAATTATATTTGTTTGCAAAATAAACAAAAAATTTGATAATAAATTTTGAAAAGTCGAGACTCTCGTCGAGACTCGAGACCGAGACGAGACCAAGTTACTCGAGACTGACTCGAGACCGAGACAAGACCACGTTATTCGAGGCAACTCGAGACCGAGACGAGACCAAGCTAAAGTCTCGTCTCGTGGCAACACTAAGGAGCACCATCATGCTGAAACCATGAATTTTGACGAACATTCAATGGAATATCTTCCAATAATACTGGAAGGATATTTTGCAAAAAATCCAAATACTGGTTACCATTTAATGTGTAAGTGAGTATGTACGGGCCAAGTAAATTACCATTTAAGATTCCAGCCCAAACATTTAAAGAAAATTTATATTGCAAACTATTTCTCACAACAACATGTGGATTTGCTCGGGCCCAATAATGTGAGTTGTGGAAATTATAAAAACCGGCATGTGTGAAAATTGCTTCATCACTAAATAATATTGAAGAAGTAAAATTCATATTTGTAGTATTTTGTCCAAGAATCCATTAACAAAATGTTATTCTAGCGTGGTGATCAGCAGGCATTAACCCTTGGACTCGTTGAAAATGATATGGATGATAATCATTTCTATGCAAAATGTTTACAACAGTCGCCTGAGATATTTCTCCCGCAACACGAGATATTTCTCTGGTACTAATTGTTGGGTCGGCATGCACTAGGACTAGGACTTCATCCTCCGTGTCGTGGCGTAATCTGCGACCGCCACCATCACGTCCAGAACTCCTTTTTAAATTTCCCGTGTCGCGAAGACGTTGTGTCACAGTGAAAAAACATCCTGCGATCAGGGTGGCGTCTTCGGGGGTACCGTTCGGCATACAATTCTGCTGCTAATACCGCGTTTTGTCTCACTTCACCAGAAATTAACAACAAATCCACTAACTCAGAATTAGAATACATTTTTTTAAGAACAAGAACACTGCCAAAATGACTTACATCAATACTTTCAAGAATAATACTGAAATATTTTATTTATTACACAATTACGTTCGTCAAAAATTCTATTTAATTAATTAGAATCTTATACAACTAATTTTGAATGTACTTTTGTTAACCATATTTTTATTGAAATAATAATTAAAACAGAAGTAACAAAAAGTTTTGCTAAGAAAGGACTACTACTATTCCAAATACAAGCATAAAATTTGCTACTTGCTTCTTTTTATGAGCATGTTATGAGAATTTATTTTACATTCTAGACAATTATCAAGTTGGGTATTCCACTGCGCATCTGTTCCGTGTGTGAGGGGGCCCTCGACGCCTTCAGCAAATTCAAACATTCCAGTGTGGAGAGCAGCCGGCGCCTAGAGAGCAGCATCATGGCCCGCGGGGCCCCGGAGCCCCCGCTACACACAGGCAGGGCCCCCGTTGTGGGCCACAATGACACATCTGATACTCAACCCGAGAAAATAGAAGAGATGTCTATTAAGGAAGAACCTGTAGAGGAAACATGGCTGGAGTATCACCCGCACATAAACAGCGCATCCCTAAACCATGCCTTGCGGGTAGACAGGACTTCCCCACACGTGCAGCTGCGTGCATTGCACACAGACATCTCCATTAAGGAAGATCAACTGGAACAAACACCACAAGACCGTGAATTTTATAATATTATAAAGGAAAATATCTGCAAGGAAGAATATGCTGAAAGTAATACAATGAGTTATGATAGAGATAAAAGAGAACACAAGACAGAGGAGAATTCAAGGGCGGACACACGGGAGGAAGTGTGGGAGAAGAGTTCCGGTGAGCCCGAAGAAATAATTGTAAAAGAAAATGATAAAGATTATAGCAAAAATAATCAAATTGAAACAAAGAAAAGTACCCTCTGTAATAAAAATTTCAACAAAATACATAAAAAAGAACATGGAAGTAATATTAGTAAGAAATTATTCATACGTAAAACTAATTTATCGCGTCATAAAAAAGAAGTACATTGGCGAATAAAACAGTTACCGTGTGTTCTATGCAAGCAAATATTTATCTATAAATACGATTTGAATAGACATGTAGTGTTGCATAATGGAATGAAAAATTTGCAATGTTTTATTTGTAAAAAAAGATTTTCTAAAAAGCATAATTTGAGACAACATTTATATACTCATAATGGACAAAAAGACTTCCGCGGTAATACAAGCACTAAAACATTTACGACGGAAACTGAATTAAAAAGCCGCAGTACAGAACAAGAGAGCATCCGAGTAAACAAAGCGTGGCCGTGCTCTGTGTGTCATAAGATATTTAGATTTAGAAGTCGTTTGGATCAGCATACAAAAATACATTCCTTAAAGAAAGACTATAAGTGCAACGTCTGTAGTAAATCATTTACGCTGAAGACTTATTTAAATAAGCACATGAAAATCCATTTAGGAATAAGAGAGCATAAATGCAATGTCTGTTTTAAATCATTTGCACAAAAGGAGGTTTTAAATGTTCACATAAAAGTTCATTCCGCTATAAAAGACCACCATTGTGATGTCTGTAATAAATCGTTCAGACATAAATGTAATTTACAACGTCACATGAAAATTCATTCCGACATAAAAGACCAACATTGTGATGTCTGTAATAAATCATTCAGACACAAATGTGATTTACGGCAACACATGAAAGTTCATTCGAATATAAAAGATCAACATTGTAATGTCTGTAATAAATCGTTCAGAAGGAAAAATTATTTACAACGTCACATGAAAATTCACTCCGATATAAAAGACCACCATTGTAATGTCTGTAATAAATCGTTCACACAGAAACCTCATTTAAAACGTCACATGAAAATTCATTCTAAAGAAAAGTAAATCATACATATATAAGTCTCGATTAATTGCACACATGACAACTCATTTTAAAACCGAGTATGTTACATAATTTAATGTTTAACAGAAAAGTCTTGTGGTTAATGTTAAAGCAGAGAAAAACCCAGAAAGGAACCAAGTTGCCCGCTTACTGGTTACAGCACCGGGAATCTACCTCTTGTGCAAATCAATGTGAATAACGGGTACATTTATTATTTAATAATATTCATATTAATTATTATTTTTATTGACCTTCCCTGGCTTTTATAAACATTTCGATCTTCTTTGACATTAAATGTATTAGTATTTTACATGTAATTAATATTAGGAATTATCAAATAATATTTTAATAATTTTATGTGACAATAAATTTTTATTCTGATGAGAATCCTGTTGAGAATTTGTAGGCCATAATAAGAAAGACTAAAGCTGGTATCAGACAAATGCACATGTCTAACTGGTTTGACAGCCGCTTCTCTAACATGCAGCTTATGTTCTCAGACGTCCATAAGTTTATTAAATTTTTAATTCTAAATTTGATTCAAGTTACTTTACAGTCATAACTTGTTATATGGAAATGGTAATTGTATTTCATCGAAAATACACAAAAAAGTTATAGCTGCTACTACTTCTATAAAAGGCGTACGAGGGGTACTTCAATTGTATTTTTTTAATTTGCATGTAATAAATATGTATATAATTTTACATTATTAGCAAGATAAGAGGAATTGACTAGCGAGTCTGTCACCTCCTTGAAAATGAAAATATATTTGTTACATTTTATAAACTTATGAATAAATCATTTTTTTAATTACACAACCTGGTAGTTTTTAAAAATACTTACTTAATCCTTACACACGTTCTTATCCTAAATTGTATCCTGCTTTTTGTATCTGTTGCTACTTTTTTCGTGTCTTCCTAGTTTTCTCCTCGACTTCTTGCTTCTAGGTTTACTGGGTCGTCCTGTTTTTCTTTTTCCGATTTCTTTTCCTTCAAACTCTATGAGCAGGGGCGAACTTTGGCTTAGGCTAAAGAGGTAATAGTCTAAGGCTCAAAAGTTTTAGGGCCCGGATTCGAACTATATTTACGCTCATTTTTAATTTTATTCTTATACAGGGTGAGTCATCGAAACGCCCGTCTTCGGTATCTCCGTTGTCGTTAGAAATACAGCATAAGTCTATTAAAATAATTTATTCGTCCATTCAAGGAACATAACGTAAAATTATTTTCACATATACAGGGTTGAAACAATAGTAGGGTTTTAAATGAAAACACTTCACTATAATTTACAGATATCAAAAGGGTAAAGATGAACTTAAAACATTATGATCGAAGAGCAAATTACTTAATGACTGTTCTCTTCAAAATACAAATAACAACTAGCGATACATAACAACGTAACATAACAAAATATAAATACAAAAATTACTACATATAAATTTGAACAAAATAAAATATAACTGTAAATAAACGTAGGCTGTGTCAGCACGGGTAACGTTGAAATATGTTAGAAATCACGTAACCCGCGTCGACACAGATTGCACTACTCTCCATCTGCTTTACAGATGCATACACATTTCTCCGAAGTGACAATTGTATTTAATGTTATTACGATTGATTCAAATTAGACATTTCAAGACACAACTCAGTCATTTCTATATTATTCCGTTAATCCGCCTTGTCGTCGTATAAAATAATATGTCCAGCTAAAAATAATGAAGTAAGTAGTTAACAAGCATATAACCGCGATTGTGAATATTATTTTCCTTTTTTAATCTGGTTCTACTTCGACCATAGACCGCACAGCATCATTGAAATAAATGTATATATCTGAAATTGCGATAAACAAATTTGAATCGAATTAAAAATAACAAAATATCCTGAAAACTAAGTATGAAAATAACACTAGCATTATGTGAAATACAATGTTTTCCCTATAAGTCAGTCAGTAGTGCTGCCATCTCTAGGAAGTGGCTCTACCAGATATCCTTTTACCGTGGTATCACTTTCTTTAAAATAAGAGCAGACAGCCATATATTTATTTACTTTGTTTCCAAATTTTAAGAGCTATTTGGGACACCTGTATAAAACAAATATACTAAATATATTTTATGTTTTTACGTAATCGTTATTGCCATCTACAGTACAATTTGTGAATTAAGTAACTAAATCAGACAAAGCTATTCAGAATAGTTCTGTGTGTTGACAATGGTGAATAATTTCTTGTTGATGATATTATAACATGGCGCTGCTAACTTTATTGCAAAGTTTTAAATATATAGTTCGGACAATTAGTAAAATATAAACAGTACAATGGATGTGTGTTTTATGTGCACGAAGGACTACCACTGCGTCCCTGTGGGCGACAGAATAGTGTCCGAAGTGGAATATTATTCCTGAAATTGTAAGTCTAATTAATCTTTACTTTACATATAATACAATTATACATATCTCACATATATTATCTGATTTGATGTTATTGAATATTGTATAAATGAGGTTAGATTAAGAGATAATATGACCATGTCGCACAGTCGACAAGTCGTTTGATCGACTATATTTTTAGCGTAGTTTTGTCAAGTTCTTGTGTTTCATTATATTCATATTATATTTAACACGATATTTACACACGCACTTCTAATAAACAATTGAAATTTACAGTTACAACCAATCTTTTTTTTTATTATTTTCAAAATAATGGTGAATGGGCCTACACCATAACAAAATATTATGAAATGTAAACTTAAAATATGTGTAATTAAATAACGATTAAGATATAAAAGAAATTGTATTTTGTTGCAAGTGAAATTTATAGGGCACGAGAGCAGCACCGTCGACTTTGCCCAATCCTCTCATCTCATTTCACACCATTCCAGTGGCGGAAATTTAAATAAAAGTCAAAATTTATTGGTCACTGACATTGTTATACTATTTTACGTTTTTACTAATAAAATTTGTTTTCGAATGTCGATCTTGTCCTTCTTATCTCATTTCACACCATTCCATGATTTTCTTATTTCACAGCAATCCAGACGGAAATTTAAATCGACGGCATTGACTCAACTCAACAACAATAACAAAATCAATAACAAATACTGACTCGAGAAACACTAAAAGAGCGCAATGAATAAACCACATATAGAGATCGCAGAATGGAATGAATACAAAACCCACCAATGACGTCGATTTAAATTTCCGCCACTTTTTCTTTTCCGCCTGGAATAGTGTGAACTGAAACAATCATACAATAGTGTGAAATGAAATGAGATAAGTGGGTACAGGGGGGTTATTCTAATTCAAATAGCGTTAGCGAAACTTCGCTATTCGACTTGAAGCCATCTGTTGGTTGTAAAAGGAACATCGTATATGACATAGCGGGACTTCGCTATCCATAGCGAAAGCCACAGAGGTCCCGCTACGAGCATAACGCTTCGCTATCGTTGATTTTATGATATTGTTTTGAACATGTTTTGACAGAAGCTAATTTTTAATTTTTATATTTATACGGAAATGACAGTATACGATTTAATTAATTTTATAAACAGTAGTTTAATGATAAGAATAGTTTGTATATTTTCTATATCGATATTATTGATTTCCTTCTAGTTTTTTTTCTTCTTCATGCATCTATACGGCCAAATAAAGCATCGAAATAATGAGCCATAATCTAAAATAATTATGAAATAAAAGATATAGTACACAAACAATTCTTATCATTAAACTACTGTTTATAAAATTAATTAAATCGTATATTCTCACTTCCGTATAATATCATAAAATCACAAAAATAGCCGATAGCGAAGCGTTATGGTCATAGCAGGACCTCTGTAGCTTTCGCTATGCCTAGCGACATCCCGCTAATCTATGACGTCATATGCGATGTTCCTTTTAAGACCAATAGATGGCTACATGTCGAATAGCGAAGCTTCGCTACCGCTATCTGAATTAGAATAACCCTCCAGGTCGACGGTGCTGCTCTCGTGCCCTATTGGCATGAGCCAACAAAGTAACTGATATCTGGTGGCGAAATTTGAAATAAGAGAATTAGGGAAAACATTGTACTGTTCATATGCTAGCTGTATAAGGGAACTGGTTTTGGTTCAGAAAAATATTGTTCAATACCACAATGCAGTATTAATATTATTGCAAAAATATCCAAACATTATTTCTCCAGTGATATTCAGTTACTAAGTAAATGGAAAATTGCATTATACATAGGGAAAAAGGTGACTCCAATATCAACATTTGTTCTGCTCATTTCTTTTCTTCAGATTGTCATCTGTAAATATGAAGAAAAGTTACTAATTTTTTTTTTAAATATTAAATAATATTTATGGCAAGTATTTCAAATAGAAAATCAATAATTGGAGAATACCAAGCTGGGTTCAGGATAAATAGATCAACGATGGACCAGATTTTCTCCATAAAGCAAATTACTGGAAACAGCTTTGAACATAATGTGCCATTACATATTTTATTTATAGATTTCAAACAGGCGTACGATTCAATTAAAAAGAGAAAATTATATGACATATTAGAAAAATTCCAGATACCAGCTAAACTAATAAGATTGATAAAAATGACACTTACCGATACCAAATGTAAAGTTACCATGAATGGAAAAACATCCGAATTTTTTGAAGTGAAGAGAGGGCTGAGGCAGGGGGATCCAATGGCTCCTGTACTATTTAATATTATTCTAGAGTGGGTTATAAGGCAAAGTGGCATCCATAGAAATGGAACAATTTATCATCACAGACACCAGTGCTTAGCCTACGCAGACGATATTGCGGTTATGGCAAGAACTAAAGAAGAAATGGAAAGAGTCTTTACAAATCTTGAGAAAGAAGCTAAAGAAGTAGGGCTTTTGATAAATGAGACAAAAACAAAATATATGCAAGTTAAATGTGACCATCAAGAACTGTTAACGATATTTAAACCTAGAGTGGAGAATACAAGGCAATATAGTTTTGAAGTAGTAGAATCCTTTGTATACCTCGGTGTGACACTAACGAGTGACAATAGTGAAGATATTGAAGTGAATACCAGGCTGGTTAAAGGTAGTAAATGTGTTGGTGCTCTGAACTCTTTGTTAAAATCAAAAACACTAAGTAGATCAGCAAAAATACGTATGTATAAGACAATTATAAGACCTACAGTTATGTACGGGTGTGAACTTTGGGTGTTAAATAATAGCAATAAGAAAAAGGTAGAAGTATGGGAAAGAAACATATTACGTAAAATTTTTGGCGGGAAACTAGTGAATGGTATGCTAATACGTAGGTCAAACAGTGAACTAAATGAACTTTTCGGGGAAGCAAATATAATTGGAGCAGTGAAATCACAAAGGCTCAGGTGGTTAGGACACGTAACTCGATTGCCGGACGAAAGAGTGACAAAGAAAGTGCTAAATAGTGGTGTGGTTGCAAGGCGAAGACGGGGCCGTCCGAGGGGAAGATGGACCGACGCCGTTCAGCAGGACCTGAAGCTGCTCAACATCAGAGGCTGGGAACGAAAAGCAATGGATCGGTTGCAGTGGAGAGCAATCGTGCAACAAGCCATGGGCCAACTTGGCCTGCAGTGCTGATGAATTATTATTATTATTAAGTAAATGGAAAATTGCATTATACATAGGGAAAAAGGTGACTCCAATATCAACATTTGTTCTGCTCATTTCTTTTCTTCAGATTGTCATCTGTAAATATGAAGAAAAGTTTCTAATTTTTTTTTAAATATTAAATAATATTTATGGCAAGTATTTCAAATAGAAAATTAATTTGAAGACTAGGTATTATTCCAACCACCGATCCAAAAATTTCCGTTACGGTAGTTTACCAGCAAATGTTAAAAAATATAAACAAAAAATTAAATGAAAACATGTTT
The DNA here is from genome assembly GCA_035578165.1 of Stenolophus ochropezus. Taxonomy (NCBI): domain Eukaryota; kingdom Metazoa; phylum Arthropoda; class Insecta; order Coleoptera; family Carabidae; genus Stenolophus; species Stenolophus ochropezus. The sequence goes on along the minus strand of JAQOWZ010000012.1, from coordinate 9,023,754 downwards.
AATTAGTAAGAATATTAATTTATTTCTCTATTCGTTAAAATATACTTGAAATACTTGGACCTGGATGAAATTTATTACCGAGATTTTTTTGGGAAGACAAACCATGATTGAAATTGGCAACTAATGCTGCAACTTTGTCTCAATTTAACCGACTTCGTATCTCTTACGGTCCTCAAAATCCCAATGGTTAGCCTCTTAAAACGGAAACCGTGTATATGTTATCTACATTAAAATTTAAAATAATTCCTGTTAGCAACCAATAAATATTTAAATTCTGCGTAATATGTTTAAATAAAATTAAATTTAACTTTAATTATTTCACCACAACGATATGCTTGTTAATAATCTGTAATATGTTGTAAAATTCTCGAGATCCCAATGGTTAGTCTGTTAAAACGAACACCTGTATATGTTATCCACATTGAAATTTCAAATAATTTCTGTTAGCAAGCAGTAAATATTTTAATTCTATGTAATATATGTAAATAAAATAAAATTTAACTTTAATTATTTCACCACAACGATATGATTGTTAATATTATGTAATATGTTGTAAAATTATATAAATAAGGTACTTTCCAAAATACTCTGTACTATTATTATGACGATGGTTTAATAAAATCCGAAACGTTAACAAATTTCTTGAGTTTTCTGCGACGTACAACCTTACCCTGAACACAGAAATTACAACGCACTGCAGGAGTTCAGCTGTCTTCTCTTAAATGAAACAATATGACTATGACAACTGTTTGGAGTTTGCATACTTTTTTTTATTGTGCGCAATGATAAAGACTACCACTATGTCTAAAAAAGTAGGTGGAAACGTTCAACCGTATTCACGTTTGTCAAACATGTCAAGGTTATGTCTTAAAACTAAAACTGTGATTATGTTAAAAGGTGGAAGGGTAGCTTGATGAGTATATTATTAATACGGAGTTTACATTTCAGACAATTATCAAGTTGGGTATTCCACTGCGCATCTGTTCCGTGTGTGAGGGGGCCCTCGACGCCTTCAGCAAATACAAACATTCCAGTGTGGAGAGCAGCCGGCGCCTAGAGAGCAGCATCAGGGCCCGCGGGGCCCCCGCTACACACAGGCAGGGCCCCCGTTGCGGGCCACAATGACACATCTGATACCAAACCCTAAGAGATAGAAGCAGTTTATATTAAAGAAGAACCTGTAGAGGAAACATGGCCGGAGTGTCACCCGCGCATAAACAGCGCATCCCTAAACCCTGCCTTGCGTGTAGACAGGACATCTCAAGACACATATAGGACTCTTCCCAATCCACAGAATCAGCTTATAAGTCAGACATCTTCGAGAATTGACTTCTACACAGACTCTGATAATACAGATAATGTCTCCATTAAGGAAGAACAGTTGAAAGATACACTTCAAGCACAAGAACTTAATAATAATAATAATAATGTAAAAGAAAATATATTCGAGGCAGATTATGCTGAAAGTAATACAATGAGTGGTGATAAAGATAATGAAAGAGAACACAAGACAGAGGAGGACAATTCAAGAGCGGACACACGGGAGGAAGAAACTCACAAAAATTATAGCAAAAATAATCAAATTGACACAAAAAAATAAAAACTTTAAGAAAATACATAAAAGTGAACATCGGAGTAAAATTAGTAACAAATTTTTCATGCATTAAACTAAATTATCGCGTCATAAGAAAAAAGTACAGGGGCGAATAAAATATTTACAGTGTATTCTTTGTGAAAAAACATTTATTCATAAATACGATTTGAATAGACATGTAAAGTTGCATAATGGAATTAAAAATTTTCACTGTTCAATTTGTAAAAAACGGTTTTTAAAAAAGCAGAATTTGAGACAACATATTAATACTTATAATGGACAAAAAGACTTCCGTGGTAATACAAGCACTAAAACATTTACGTGGGAAACTGAGTTAAAAAGTCGCAGTATGGAACAAGAGAGCATCCGAGTAAACAAAGCGTAGCCATGCTCTGTGTGTCATGAGATATTTTGATATAAAAATTAATTGGATCGGCATACAAAAGTTCATTCTGAATTCAAAGATTTTCACTGTGAAATCTGTAGTAAATCATTCGATCGGAAGAGTAACTTACTACGCCACAAGAAAGTACATTCTGGTATAAGAGAATTTCAGTGTAATGTCTGTAGTAAGTCGTTCAGGTGTAGCTCCAATTTAAGCGCTCATATGAAAACTCATTTAGCTACAAAAGAGAATCAGTGTAACGTCTGTAGTAAATTATTCTCCAAAAAATTTTCTTTACTCTCACATATGAAAATTTATTCCGAAATAAAAGACTATCAGTGTAGTGTCTGTAGTGAATCGTTCACACATAAATATTATTTAAACATTTACATGAAAAAAATCCATTCTGGGATAAAAGCGCATCAGTATGACACATGAATACTCATTCAGCTGTAAAAGATCATCAATGTGATGTTTGTAAGAAATCGTACAAATTTAAATCTTCTTTAAAAATTCATATGAAAATTCATTAAAACTGTGTTATGTGATACATAATTTAATGTTTAACAAAAAAGCATGATGGTTAATTATGTTCGACTGACAAGGAACAATCCAAGATGTATTAAATCGTTGGTGTAACACAAAAAGAAAACAGTTGCCTGCGTCTGGTTATCTGTATCGAAAATCTACCTTCAATCTTGTGCAAATTAATGTGTACAACAAAAAGATTTATTATTAAACAATATTTATATCAATCAAGTTATTATTATTTATGCCCTTCTCTCTCCTTAATAATTCTTTCCACCGTCTTAATTTATTGATGTTAAGAATAATGAAACCATACTTTTATAACTCTACATGACATTCTTTTTTGTGTCTTGGCAATTCTGATAACACACCTATTAAGAGTTTTTAAACCATAATCAAACAAGTCTAAAATTATTTTAAAACACCATACCAATACATATTTTCCCTTGTTAAATTTACCGCTATCCCTGTTCACGTCTATTTAAAGTTCCCGCTCTTTTCTGGACCACGGCCACTGAGGTTCTTGGGCCCAAACGACAGCAGCGCGCTCGTGCCCTATATGGAGCGAGCGAGCTCACCAGATGTCTCACTGAACTATTCAAAATGGTGGTTAGAATGGTGATAGATTATTCATTGTATATTATGTTGTTATGCCATACATTACTTCGTTTTATTTTATTTACTTATTTTGATGTTTTCACAATATTTTATTATTTTTATTTTGTTAAACTGTATTTCAATTAGTTTTTCGAAATGACTGTGAATTTGGGAAATATATTTAAATACATTGGAAATAGGTTGAGACCCGTACGGAAAGAGAGGTTAGACTATTGATTGAGCAATAGTATTTTGGGTTTAAATAATAAATACATTCATACTGTCAAAATTACTGATGTGCCATGGATACCCAGTAGTGGGAGTGTCTCATTACACACCAATTGGAACTACCGTTCTTATATATTTTTGTCATTTAAAAGAATATACACCATGTGAGAAAAAAATTTCAAGCTGGACAACTAGAATATGAGCTCATATTGATTCTGTATTCTTATATATGGCATGTGAGTTCATATAAGGTTATTACTGATCTTGTACATTTTAAAGCTTTCTGCTAAGTAGAGATGTACACATGTTGTCTCTATTATAAAATTATTATTTATGCATATATTACGAGAGTAGAAGAATAAAAATATTTTAGTAGTTAGCTAATATCAAACATTTTGCAATATATATTGCTTCTATAATCTATACTAATATGTAGATACGTGAGAAGAAATTAATCTAGTTAGTGATTTTGCTATGTTATGTTCATTTTACATCTACATGGTATCACTTTCTTTAAAATATGAACAGAGAGCCATATATTTATTTATTTTGTCCCCAAATTTCAAGAGCTAATAGTCATTGTTCCATAAGTGAAGTTTTCCTGAAAAATAGTGTAAACTGATTTTTAGCTACGTAGCTCTTACACTGTGGTACGGAAAAATATCTCCACGTTACCATTACCATTTTACATTAATAAAATTATATTTTAAACAATAGTATTGGCAAAATTTATTTTTATTAAAACAACACACAAGCATATACAGTGTGTGCAACGAAATGCGGAAAATAGGACTTTAACATGGGATTTCAAAAAATTGCAGAAACTCTCTCTCTTGATAAATGTAGAACAAAACTGTAAGAGTACAAAGTTGTTCAAAATCAAGTTCTACATCAGATAAGATCATATTTGATGCAATAGAATGACTGCAGTATGAAATTTGTTAAATATAAAATGTAACATTTTCGTTCGAAATCAGACAGCCATGGAAATAAAAGAAAATATCTATGTCAGGTATGACAGTTAATGACGTCATTATAGACAATCGTATTTGAAATTAATAATTAAATTATGTTATAGTCTAAAATATATAAATTCAACTTAAATAATATTAAAATACAGACAATAAGAATTATAATTAGTGATACTTCCCTAAACAGACAGATAGATTTTATCTTTTATTTCCATGGCTGTCTAACTTTTAACAAAATATTACATTTTATATATAATATATCTTGTACTGCAGAAGAGCAGTTGCTACAATAATGATCTTATCTGACGTAGAATTTAATTTTGAATAACTTTATAATGTTGTAGTTTTGCTGTAAATTTATCAGAAGAGAGAGTATCTGCAATTTTCTAAAACCATATGTTAAAGTCCTATGTTCCGCATTTCGTTGCACACCTTTTATAGTAGAGGCATAGATATATGAAATTCACTTTCGGATAAGCCGATTGACCCTTATAAAGTTTTATGGGACTTGCGGTAATGGTTTATATAAGCTCTGTTCGATGAGATGTGCTTAAAGTACTGACAGAAAAGTGCAGTGTGGTGTAGTGTACACTAGTACAGTTTAGTTCTTGTGTTTTCAGAAAACAATTTAGTGTATGTTTGGGCAACGGCCACATTGATCAGCTGAGTATCGTATAGGTGGCGTAGTAGAAATATTTGAATTAATAAATGATCCTGACAATCAATCGTGTCTCGAATCTTCGTCAGATTCAGAGACCGAAATACAATTAAATTGTTTAAAACAAAACAAAAAAACGTGCATTAGAAATTATTTTGAAGAGATTGTGACATCATATACTGATGAAGAGTCATAATCGTGTTTTAAATATAATACTTCCTCTGAATTCATTGTATTTAAAAAAAAAAATTGTCTGAAAGTTTTAGGAGGTTAGATTAAATGTTAACTACCGACCGAATACTACATACATTTACCACCACTCCTACTCTTCACTTTCTACACCACCTCGCGAGTCAGGTCAGGAACGTGTGCACTAGTTCTTAAAATTTTTCTCATCGAACAGCCTGCCACAAGCTGCCTGTTTCTCATAAAACATGTTAGTGCAAGAAAGTTAACACTAGTACAGTCTAGTACACTTCATCGAACAGAGCTATAGACAGGTACTTTCTTGTATCATATGCTGTTAAGGGCCGTACCAGAAATTTTCTTTCATAATGTTTCCTAATTACGTTCTTTTAAATCTAGATTAAAATATTCAAATAATAATGCATCTTAAATTTGAAAATTGAGATGAGATTAGAGTAAATTTTAAATACAAACAGTTATTGACATAAATATAAGAAATATTTGGTTGTTAAAAAAATTATTTTATTTATATTTCTTCTTATAAGGCCATTATCATGAAATACTAATGAATATACTTTACAGAAAATTTTTAGTATTTATACATAGAAGAACAAAGGCAGAAACTAAGTATTAACTAGCTTTACAATGGTAGGAAAATCTGAAAGGGATGCTGAAAACAACATTCGAAAGAAATACTTCAATATCTAGCAGAAGATCAGCCGTCGACGTCGAAAGAACGGAGTCGCAAATATTTATCCTATGACGAGAAGAATATTATACCGCCCTGTTCTTACTTTTCAAGTGATACCTTTGACTTGGGATAATTTGTAATTACTGACCACAAAGCTTACCACCCTTCCATAAAATGTTGTAAAATTCGCATAAATCTGTTTCATATACATCTACTTCTACTATTCGCGAACGAAATTACCGTTGGTGTCGCTGTGAGCGTTTACAATATGGCGGCTCTAATTCGTATTCTGTTGCTTTTTCTTATAGGTTTATATGTACATTCTTCACTACAAAGTTACTAAGTTAAATACATATTAAAGATTGTTATTCATATCATTCAGGTAAGTTTCAATATTGCGAGTTAGTATTATATACTTAGATATTTTATATTAATCTTCAATAATTCATATTTTAGCAGAAAAAATGACGTTGTCAATCAATGATTTGAGGTTACCGTTCCAAGAATTATTTAAATATTTGGATGCTACGAATAAGTGCTAAAGAAAGGACTAATTGTTTTATGTGGTGTCACAAATATTAGTGATACAAAATGTGACACTTTTGCACTTTGCTTACAAACTAGTGCTTTGATGGCTTCGCCACATGAATTAAATGGCTGTTTGGTATTAAAAAACAATGTGATTTATATAAACAATTTTCTTTGTAGTTGTAAGGCTGGTAAAAAGGGTAAATGTAAACGTATTGCAGCCCTATTAATTTTTTTTACAGGGTGTTTTAATAGTTTTAATTTTTGCTTTTGCCTGTGCATGTGCATTTTTAAGAAGGAAATGAGTGCATTTTTATTTTTACTTTTTACACTTTGCTTTACTATTATCTGTTTTTGTTTGCTGGTGTTTTTCTTCGTTTCAGGAATAAAGATTGACTTGAAATGTCAATGGACGCAGCAAAAATGTATAAAATTAAATTCATTTCAACCAATGTCATGGTTAGAAACAAGTTGTTCTAAGGAGGAAAATAGTTTAACTTTTTTACCAAAACACAAAAGAGATAAATTATTGGAAAAATTTATGAAAGAAAATCCAGGGTCAGTCTTACCTAAACATAAGTAATATAAGTAGTATTTTTTTTAAATTTAAACAAACTAATTCCCGTTTAAAGTTTCTTTGTGATGATATATCGTAATTTTTATTTTTATTTTATGTGTGAAATAAATTATAAAAATGAACCTCAAAAACAAAAGTTTGAGTCATAGCTACCGTTCACCAATTCGTGGGAAACCATGAAAACTTAAATTTTTGTTTTTACTTCCTTTAGAATGACGGCCGTAAACACAATAATTTATATTATTTGGACTCTTTCGCCGCATATTCCATCTAGGTTGCTCAAAACATGTCCGAAAATGTGTTTTTCGCGCCAGTTTATTTCTACATGAGACGAACTATTCATGAAACCAAACCTCTTGGTAACACTGTATTTTATAAGAATAATACGATTTTTTTTAATATTATGTATGTACTAATTTAGAAAATGTATTTACACTGGGAATCGGTTGATCCATAAACTTTAACGGAAAATAAATGACGCACTTTGCGGTAACTATTACCTCCATAAAAACATCTTGTTAAAAAAACAAGTTCTTTATTCGTATAAATATTCATATTTTAGTAATATCAGACAAAAAAAACAGACAAAATCAAATTGTTAGAAACGTCAAATAACTTATTTGACAGATGAAACATGAAACTTTAATCATTTATTTATTTTTTGTTAAATTCTGTGGAATTCAAAGTAATTTTCGACATTTTAATATTTAATCGTTATAAACCAAGTCAAAATAATTCTATTTATTGATTTAGATGCAGAATTTTATGCCCTAAAACTTTGATTTAACGCGTTTTTGCATAAAATAATTAGGCGAGCAGGGAATTTCAAAAAAATAATTTCCCATGTTAATCTCCTATGTACACATTTACGACAAACACCTAGTATATACAGGCTGAGTCTGGGAAGACGCCCCTCCCCCTTTAACTTTTTTATTATAAGCAAGAGAAAAATATGGCTTATATAAAAAATGTAGATATCTTTTATAAAGTCAGGTTTACAAGATACGACTATCAACTTTTATTTTTCAAATGGCAACCTATAATTATTTTAATAAAATAGAAACCGCCATTAGTTTCTCTTTTCAACGATGTATTAATTTTTATTAATGTATTTGAAAAATTTCGAGAAAATTGAGATAGTTTAGAAATATTAGAAATAATTTTTAAACAAATATTATAGGTGGCTATTTATCTTAATATCTCCGCTATTGGTTGACCAATTATAATCAAAATCTAATCAACTCTTTTCAGCAAAACAAAATACCTAAATTTAAATTTTCTGTTCTGTTTGATAGAAATTTAGTATTCGTGTATTTATTATAAAATGAATATATAACGTTTTGCACGATCCCATACCTTTTTAACAAAACAATTAACCAGGATTTTTTATAATACGGATATTTTACCAATATCTTTAACTTCTTTGATATATTTATTATAGTTTCGTTTTTATTAAAATATATAATGAATTATTCCATATTCTTCTACATATTTCAATCATATAGTTAACCGTTTAAATAAAGTAAATATCGTAGTAAGACAAATAAATGTAATTTTTCTTACGAATGACATTGTTCTGATTAGTTATTCACTTTGTAAATGATGCGATTGCCATCTACAGTACTATTTGTGTATTGACAATCTCAACCAGGCAAAACTATTCAGAATAGTTCTGTTTTGACATATGAGTGTATATTTTTGTTGGTGATATTGTAAGCTCGCGCTGTTAATTTTAGTACAAAGTTTTAAATATATTGTTCACACAATTAGTAAATATAAACAGTACAATGGATTTGTGTTTTATGTGCACGAAGGACTACCACTGCGTCCCTGTGGACGACAGAATAGTGTCCGAAGTGGAGTATCTTATTCCTGAAATTGTAAGTCTGATTAAACTTTATTTTACATATATGAAGCATTATCCATATCTTACTTACGTGTTATCTGATTTGATGTTGGTAAACAGTGCATAAATGAGGTTAGGTTAAGAGAGAATATGACCATGTCGTGCAATCGACAAGTCGTTTGATCGACAATATTTTTAGCGTAGTTTTTTCAAGTTCTTGTGTTTCATTATATTCATATTATATTTACCACGATATTTATACACGTACTCTTAATAAACAATTGAAATTTGCAGTTAAAAACCAATCCTTTTTTGATGGTAAGTAGGGGCTACACCATAACAAAAAGTTGTAAAATTTTCACTTAAAATATGTTTTCTTAAATATCGATTAAGATAAAAAACACATTTTTTAAATATGTTTTTCCAAGTGTTTATTAACATGAGCCAACAAAGTAAGTGACATCTGTTGGCGAAATTTGAAATAAGAGCACTAGGAAAAACATTCACTTGTTTATAGGTAGTTGAATCGGGGAACTAGTTTTCGTGAAGTAAAATATCTAGTAAATTAAAAATATATTGTTCAATACCACAATGCAGTAATAATATTATTGCAAAAATATCCATACATTATTTCTCCAGGGATATTGAGTTACTAAGTAAATGGAAAATTGCATTATACATAGAGAAAAAGATGACTCCAGTATCAACATTTGTTCTGCTCATTTCTTGTCTTCAGATTGTCATCTGTAAATATTAAGTATAATTTCTCATATTTTTTTAATATTAAATAATATTTATAGCGAGTATTTCAAATAGAAAATCAATTTTAAGACAAAATGTTATTCCAACCGCCGATCCAAAAATTTCCATTACGGTAGTTTAACAGCAAATGTTAAAAATATAAACGAAAAATTAAATGAAAACATGTGTAATTAGTAAAAGTATTAATTTTTTTTTTATTCGTTGAAATACTTGGACCTGGATGAAATTTATTAAAGGCATTTTTTGGGAAAACAAAAATATGTTTAAAATGGGCAACTAATACGGCACTTCGATGAGCAGCATATTAAAATTGTAACTAATTGAATTATTTATTTAAAATTTTGTTTGAAACAAAAGATTTTCGATTTTATTTCCAACCCACTAAACAAAATTTAATCTCATATACATCGCTGCAATGTTCAAATCACAACTGTGACTTTATCATTTTTCTTCATTTAACATCACATTGATTGCTATGTGACTGCTAATGTCCGACTAATATCACAACATCCCATAGATGTTAGAATTGTATCAATGTTGTGATATCAGTATTACAAAGTCCCATAGATGTCACAAAATTATTATCGTTGTGATGTTAGCAGCATATTTTGCGATATAGCGCAGACATATTAAAATGTGAGTGTTAACCTCTTATGGAAGTAGGTAATTTCATTGGGATGTAACTTAGATATTATTTGTAACGTTATACGTACTTCTCAAATACCTGTTTTGTTTTTAAATTTATGTTGTTATTTTTATTGTTAATTTTTTTCGTTTATATCATATTAACAAGATATGTGAAAATTATTAAAAAAAGATAGAATCAATTTTTTTGTCAGAAATTAAAACAGATTTCATTGAAAAAGAACATTTATTTTAATATTTCATATTTTACAACATTTTATTGTTTTACATAACATACAATAAAGTTTTGGTAACTGATAATCTACTATGGATTGCGGTGCAAAAGAAGGTGGTAAATTTATTTCTGGAACAAATTATTATTTCATTATTTACAGTTTTTCTATTTTATGAAGTGATTTTTAAAAAACTGAACTCAATTTATTGCTGGTGGGAATAAGCTGTATTTTTATAGAATATGCTATGAAGTTGAATTTAAAATATAAACATTTAATATTATTTTGAATAATGTAAATATATATTTATGAAATTATATTCACCTTCTCTCTGAAATTTCTCTGGTTGGCATGACGAAACCAGGTCTTTACTGTCTCCTCAAATTCTATGTCTCTTAATGTAGGAAAATTCAATTTCACCGAATCTGTAACAAATTGTTTACTTAAATTTATAAGCATATAAACAATAAAGTATTGGAAGAATACATCATGTACAATATTTCTTCAATATAATAAAAATTGATAAACAATTTAGAACAAGATTTTACAACATATCTGTATTATAAAATCAAGAAACTTTATAAATGACAACATACTGAATTTACTTACTATATTATCCGGCGTAGGGGTACGGTTTCTCGGTTGATCATCGTCTTGTTGCGGCTTCTGCAGTGATCTTTTATTTGACTTGTTGAATATTTTATCTTCGCTTTCTTGTAGCTTTGAGGATTGGGACATCTGAAATTCACCATATTTTCGTAATAATAACATCATATATGCAATATACATAAATTTGTAGACAAATAATATGACTGCCAATTGTGTTAAACCAATAATAACAATTACCTACGTTGTTAGATTTGCGAATAACAACATAATAAATTTATAGCTGCAAATAAGATCTGTGATTTACTAAACTATAATATAGCTAAATACATTATACTTACTTTTAATTTGAAGAGCACACCACTTCACAAGAACACATCGTGAAAAACGACCATTTTGTTTGTTAACACTACCCTTGCTGGCGCGGAGGCCCCATGAGGGGACTCATTGCATTTTTTTGCGCAAGCGCATGTTGAACAAAATTAAATATTTTCATGTTATTTTGTATAATATAAATGGTATTTAATTTATTATTCCATAAATTATAAATTTCAGAAAAAGATATTGTTAAGCTCCATCTAATTATATAAATCTTTGAAATCTCATTTGCTAGAATAAAAAAATATCGCAAAAGCAACATTTATGTAATGTTACAATTTCCAACAAATATGATGTAACGGATAAGATGTCTATATAATTACAATTTTTCGATGTCTCAAAATCTCTTACTATGTAACATCTCCCTAACGAAACTAATTATAGCAACAAATGAGATGTTTTTGGGACATTTTGCGACCTCGCAGCGATGGTTGTTGTTTAGTGGGAAAGCACACTCGACCGAAATAAATAAAATAAAAAAATCGAATTTATTAGTTAATCTTTATTTTAATATACGTGTGTTTTATATCATAGGAAAGATAAAAAAATATATTTAACTGTACTAAAGACTTTTAACCCGATATTAAAAATAAAAATTTGTATGAATTTCTTGAAAAGTGTTCCACTTACAATAAATTTGGGGGCCGCTGTTGTAAAAAGTGTCTGTAGAATCTGAAAACTAGAAACTTGTATGAACAAAAAAGTTATAAGTCAAAAAGTAAATTGGCCAATATCAGGTTTTTGCTCATATCCAGTGACCTATGCATTTTTTCGGGAAACAAATACATGATTGAAATGGGCAACCAATGTGGCAATTTTGCCCCAATTTAACCGACTTCGTATCTCTTACAGTTCTCAAGATCCCAATGGTTAACCTCTTAAAACGGATACCTATATATGTTATCCACATTGAAATTTAAAATAATTTTTGTTAGCAAGCAGTAAATATTTCAATTCTGCGTAATATATTAAATAAAATTAAATTTAACTTTATTTATTTCAACCACAACATGATAATTGTTAATATTCTGTAATATATTGTAAAATTATATAAATCAGATACTTTCTAGAATACTCTGTATTACTTTTCTGAATATGGTTTAATGTAAACAGAAAGGTTAACAAACATCTTGAGTTTTCTTCGATGTACAACATTAACCTGAACACAGAATTTACAACGCACTGCAGAAGTTCAGCTATCTTCTCTCAAATGAAACAATATGACTATGACAACTGTTTGAAGTTTTTTATTGTGCGCAATGATAAAGACTACGACTATTGTCTAAAAAAGTAAGTGGAAATGTTCAACCATATTTAGGTGTGTCAAACATGTTAAAGTTATGTCTTAAAATTAAACTGTGATTATGTTCAGAGGTGGACAGGTATCTTGATAAGTATATTATTAAAACGTAGTTTACATTTCAATTATCAAGTTGGGTATTCCACTGAGCATCTGTTCCGTGTGTGAGGGGGCCCTCGACGCCTTCAGCAAATTCAAACATTCCAGTGTGGAGAGCAGCCGGCGCCTAGAGAGCAGCATCAGGGCCCGCGGGGCCCCGGAGCCCCCGCTACACACAGGCAGGGCCCCCGTTGTGGGCCACAATGACACATCTGATACCAAACCCGAGAAGATAGAAGAGATGTCTATTAAAGAAGAACCTGTAGAGGAAACATGGCGGGAGTGTCACCCGCACATAAACAGCGCATCCCTAAACCCTGCCTTGCGGGTAGACAGGACATCCTCACACACATACAGGGCTCTTCCAAATCCATTCGTTCTGCTAGAAAGTGTATTCCCACAGAATACATTGCATAAAAGTAAAATGTCTCTAAACACTGCATTGCACACAGATATCTCCATTAAGGAAGATCAACTGGAACAAACACCACAAGACCGGCAATTTTATAATAATATAAAGGAAAATATCTGCAAGGAAGAATATAGTGAAAGTAATACAATGAGTGATGATAAAGATAAAAGAGAACACAAGACAGAGGAAGAGAAGTCAAAGGCGGACATACGGGAAAAAGTGTGGGAGAAGAGTTCAGCTGAGCCCGAAGAAATAGTTGTAAAAGAAAATGACAAAAATTGTAGCAAAAATAATCAAATTGAACTAAAGAACAGCACAGTAAAGAAAATGAATAAAAATGAACATCGAAGTAATATTAGTAACAAATTAATCGTTCGTAAAACTAATTTATCGCGTCATAAGAAAAAAGTACATAGGCGAATAAAACAGTTATCCTGTGTTCTATGCAACCAAATATTTATCCATAAATACGATTTGAATAGACATGTAGTGTTGCATAATGGAATTAAAAATTTTCAATGTTTCATTTGTAAAAAAAGATTTTCAAAAAAGTATAATTTGAGACAACATTTATATACTCATAATGGACAAAAAGACTTCCACCGTAATACAAGCACTAACACATTTTCGTCGGAAACTGAGTTAAAAAGCCGCAGTACAGAACAAGAGAGCATCCGAGTAAACAAAGCGTGGCCGTGCTCTGTGTGTCTTAAAATATTTAGATTTAAAAGTCATTTGGATCAGCATACAAAAATACATTCCGGAAAGAAAGACTATCAGTGCAACGTGTGTAGTAAATCATTTACGCTGAAGACGAATTTAAATAAGCACATGAAAATCCATTTGGGAATAAAAGAACATAAATGCAATGTCTGTTTTAAATCATTTTTGTCCAAGTGTGCTTTAATTAATCACATGAAAACTCATTCCGCTATAAAAGAACATCAATGTGATGTCTGCAGAAAATCGTTCAGACAGAAATTTAATTTACAACGTCACATGAAAATTCATTCCGACATAAAAGACCAGCATTGTGATGTCTGTACTAAATCATTCAGACACAAAAGTGATTTACGGCATCACATGAAAGTTCATTCCGATATAAAAGTCCAACATTGTGATGTCTGTGACAAATCGTTCACAAGGAAAAATAATTTACAACGTCACATGAAAATTCATTCCGATATAAGAGAGCACCATTGTGATGTCTGTAATAAATCGTTCAGACAGAAACCTCATTTAAAACGTCACATGAAAATTCATTCCGATATAAAGGACCATCGTTGTGATGTCTGTAGTAAATCGTTTAGAGAGAAACCTAATTTAAAACGTCACATGAAAATTCACTCTAAAAAAAAGTAAATCATATAAATATAAATCTCGATTAATTGCTCACATGAAAACTCATTTTAAAACTGAATATGGTACATAATTTAACGTTAAGTAGAAAAGTTTTGTGGTTAATGTTAAAGCAGAGAAACACCCAGAATGGAACCAGGTTGCCCGCTTACTGGTTACAGCACCGGGAATCTACCTCTTGTGCAAATCAATGTGATTAACGGGTACGTTTATTATTTAACTATATTCATATTAATTATTTCTTTTATTGCCCTTTCCTCGCCTTAATAAACATTTCAACCTTCTTTGACATTAAATATTTTAGTATTTTACAGGTCATTAATATTAGGAATTATCAAACCATATTTTAATAATTTTATGTGGCATTAAATTTTTATTCTAATGAGAATCATGTTGAGAATTTGTAGGCCATTATAAGAAAAACTAAAGTTGGTATCAGACAGATGTACATGTCTAACTGATTTGACAGCCGTTTTTTTAACATGCAACTTTTGTTATCAGACGTCTGTAAATTTAGTAAATTTTTAATTTTAAATTTAATTCAAGTTACTTTACAGTCATAAATTGTTATATGGGAATAGTATTTGTACTTTATCAAAAATGCACAAAAAAGTTATATCTGCTACTACATTTATCGAAGGCATACGGGGAATACTTCAGTTGTATTTTTTTTTATTTTGCATGTAACAAAGATGTATATCATTTTACATTATTAGTAAGATAATAGGAATTGATTAGCGAGTCTGTCACTTGAAAATGAAAATATATTTGTCAAAATTTATAAACTTATGAATAAATCATTTTTAATTACACAACCTGGTAGTTTTTAAAACTACTTGCTTAATCCTAGTGTTCTTATCCAAAATTTTATCCTGCTTTTTGTAATTGTTGCTACTTTTCTTGTGTCTTCCTAGTTTTCTCCTCGACTTCTTGCTTCCAGGTTTATTGGGTCGTCCTCTTTTTCTTTTTCCGATTTCATTTCCTTCAAACCGAGGGGTTAACCACTTTGGAAGTTTAGTGTACAGCTCATGGAAGTCTTTTGGAAGTCTTATGTAAGTTTTGGAAGTTTCATGGAAGTCTTGGAAGTTTCATGGAAGTCTTGGAAGTTTCATGGAAGTCTTGGAAGTTTCATGGAAGTCTTGGAAGTTTCATGGAAGTCTTGGAAGTTTCATGGAAGTCTTGGAAGTTTCATGGAAGTCTTGGAAGTTTCATGGAAGTCTTGGAAGTTTATTATTCTTATTTTGTTACAGAACGCAAAGCGAATAGGGTTGTTTATGCTTTTCTGATTTTTTTTTATATGTTAATCTATATTTAAAAATATGACGTACGTATTTTTTTATTTCGCAAAAAAATACTGCATATAGCCACAAAAACTTCACAAAGTTCCAAAAATATACTCTCGCGAGAAACAGTAGTATAAAGTGACGTCACGCTCACTGCTTAGAAAGAGAAGTCTGGAATGAGTGAAACAGGCGTAGTGATAATACCTGGCGTATTTCGTTTCTTTCTGAATACACAATAACTTCTTCAAAATTAGCGGCGTCAAACAGAAACATTCGAATGATGTATGAAAAGACAAACGTTGTTCACAACTACTTGTTTACGACTGTTGTGCGCATGCGTTAGTCGTACGGCTTTCGTCAGCAAAATAGCGTTCGTTTTGAACACAGTTAATTTTTAATTGATAATTAGTAATATTAAAATGTCAATAATTTAACATTTTTCTATTTTATTATATTCTATTCGCAACTAAAATTAAGATGCAACATCTTTTTTAAAAAAAGCAGGATAGTGAAACAGGCCTATAATGCTTATGTTATTATGGCTCAGGCGCCAGTTGATAGAAGTCCATCGTTCTGTCTATACATATGTGGAACTGACAATAGATTTACATCATTAGATGTGCAAAAAAGATGGAATCATATTAAATAGGAAATGAAGGACCATGGAATTGAAATTTTAGACTAAGTTCAGACGGACTATTAAAGGTAAGGTCCGACCGAGGATCCGACCGTAGTAATTTAAAAAAATATGAAATCTACAATACAAATATTGAAGCTGAAAAATATTACGCAGTATATTATTCTGAAACATGGTATATTGGTCGTGTATTAGAAAAATTAAGTGACGGAATATACAAAATAAAAATTTTAAGAGAATCTCTTGAAATTTATACCTGGCCAAAAAAGGACGACATACAAACAGTTGACCGTCAATATATATTCTTTGGTCCCATTAATATGTTAGGGACAGGATCAATGACAATTCCAGAAAATATTAGGTTGCTGATTAAAAAAAAATTCAAAGATATGAAGCGGAAAGAAGAAAGAAAAGAAAAATAGTATACTATTTATATGCAGTTGGTTAAATGGGAGTTACGAGTATTTTGGGTAGCCAAAATTTCCGGTAGGTCATGAGAAAACGGCGGAATTTGATTTTGGTCCATTTTTTCCACATATATTTCCTAAAAATGTTTCAAATTAAAAAGTTAAATATTTTTTATTATTTAGTCAGTGGAGTATACAATTTTTTCTTCAGGGGCACGATTTTGAGATATATCTAATACAAACTTATTATTTTTTAAATGGAAGCCATATATGATTTTAAGCTAAAAATAGTATATTGTGTTATTATTAAGAGTAAAAGTGATACTTTGTGTGGCGAGTATGGAAGTTTGCACGACGAGCGAAGCAAGTCGGACAATTGCATGCGAGGCACACAAAGACACTTTTACTCTGAATAACACATGCTATTTTTTCTTCAAACTTAGAAATTTTAAAAAATAAACTACTATTTGACGTTTAATATGTAGGTTACCTGTCAGTTATTCATAATTTTTAGTAACTTTATTCTTAGGTTATCTAGTTTCTATAGTGACATTTAGGGCGATATTACAGATTTCTATTGTACAAGTTACTTCTTATTGGCTGATTCTACATACGGCGGCGAAGAAATTACACGGCGGCTAGAATAAAAAATTATATTACGGAGGCATAGAAATTAAACTTCAACCTTGTCAATTACGTCACAGAAGATGTCACTTTTATGACGTTTGAAGAAAATAGTATATTGTGTTATTAAGAGTAAAAGTGATACTTTGTGTGGCGAGCATGGAAGTTTGCACGACGAACGAAGCGAGTCGGACAATTGCATGCGAGGCACACAAAGACACTTTTACTCTGAATAACACATGCTATTTTTTCTTCAAACTTAGAAATTTTAAAAATAAATTACTATTTGACGTTTAATATGTAGGTTACCTGTCAGTTATTCATAATTTTTAGTAACTTTATTCTTAGGTTATCTAGTTTTTATAGTGACATTTAGGGCGATATTACAGATTTCTATTGTACAAGTTACTTCTTATTGGCTATACGGCGGCGACAATATTATACGGCGGCGACAATATTATACGGCGGCTAGAATAAAAAATTATATTACGTTGGCATAGAAATTAAACTTCAACCTTGTCAATCACGTCACAGAAGATGTCACTTTTATGACGTTTGAAGAAAAATGTTATTTTTTTCTCTTTTTAACGATATTAATATTGTACTACTTTGATTTAGTTTTTTAAAAAAATATATCTAACTCGTCAAAAGTAATTAATAATATAATAATTCGAATAAACAAGTGCATAGAAGTTAATGGGCGACATTTTGAACAATTAACAGGTTAAGCGCCAAAGAAATTTGTATAAACTTTCTATATTAACCAAGCTTTTTTATTATCAATTTGGGATATTTATGTGTTTCTCATACCGATGTTACCTAATTTTGGTAATTTTTTAAATTTGAAACCAAAAAAGAGGGCGGTGGACACCGGTGTCCGCTGTGGCCGGGGAGTACACCCAAATCCGAGCGAGCACGATGTTTCACGATATGTCAGCCGTGTTTATCTTGCAGATTTCGACTTGCAATCTGGACAATATCGTTTGCTTGTTGCATTATTTGTTACAATAACTATGAGTATCCGTGGTAAACGTATTTTGCATTTCAATTTATTTTTTTATTGTTGTCTAAAATATAAATTTTTGAAATAAATCATTTTTCTGCCTTAAAATTAGTGCTACTAAAAACCTGACACCAGCATTTGATTTTACAGGGCTACAGCGGACAAAGTACTGCATTATAACCCATAAGAAAGTAAACGCTTCGCCAGGCAGGATTGATAAAAAAGTAAAAGCCAGGTGGACACCGGTGTCCGCCATGGCCAGATTGGCTAGATGCATAACGGACACCGGTGACCGCCATGGCGCTTAACCTGTTAATGTATAAAAAATGTAGAAAATAATGTTATTATAAATTGCATCTCAGGTTGTGTAGATTTGACTCAGTTTGTTTAAAATTGTAATAATTTACATTTAATTTTGTTATAGTCCAAAATAATCATTTGTTTTTGTTTATATGTATAAGGATAATGCCGTTTCTCATGCAAGAACTAAATTTTTCTCATACAAAAAGTTCCATTTAAAAAATTATAAGTTTGTATCTTATCTCAAAATTATGTCGCTGAAAAAATTTTTTTCGCACGCCTCTGTCTAGACAATGAAGGTATTCAACTTTTTTATTTGAAACATTTTCGCAGATATCCAATTGTTTAGTAATTATTTGTGGAAGAAAAAATGAACCAAAATCAGTTTTCCGCCATTTTGTCATGAGGGTTGGGGAATTTTGGGATAACAAAGACACCGTTAAAATCGCCTCCCAAATACGCACAATAGCTCCCATTTAAACGAAGTCGTAGCATTTGTAGTTTACGAGATCCCAATGGTGGCCGATGAAATCTGGACACCTGTATATATATTAATGGAAAAGTAAACACAAATGTGATAATAATAAACTTATAAATAAAGCTCTGTAAGACGTATGGAAGTCTTGGGAGTTTCATGGAAGTCTTGGAAGTTTCATGGAAGTCTTGGAAGTTTAATGGAAGTCTTGGAAGTTTCATGGAAGTCTTGGAAGTTTAATGGAAGTCTTGGAAGTTTCATGGAAGTCTTGGAAGTTTCATGAAAGTCTTGGAAGTTTCTTGGAAGTCTTGGAAGTTTCATGGAAGTCTTGGAAGTTTTTTGGAAGTTTTGGAAGTTTTTGTGATTTGGAAGTTTGGTGTACAAGAATTTTGGAAGTGGTTAACCCCTCGCTTCAAACTCTATGGGCAGGGGCGAACTTTGGCTTAGGCTAAAGAGGCAATAGCCAAAGGCCCAAAAGTTTTAGGGTTTGGATATATAATTGACATTTATGTTTGTTTGACAGATATTTTTATTTTTCTTTTGAAGATCGAAAGTGATTGTACTCATAGAAACAATTGTAATGTGATTTTTCAATAAAAATACAAATCACCTCTACTGTCAAAAAACTTTAATAAAGAATTTAATCATTAATATGCTACAAAAATAGTGTTTGATACATATGTGTTGTAATCGCGAAAATTTTCGAATTTAAGATTTCAACGAAAATACACGTTTTGACTATCCCTGAATCCATTTTCACTAGTTTCGGCGTGACGTCTGTACGTTCGTATGTATGTATCTCGCATAACTCAAAAATGACTAACCGTAAAATTTTGAAGTTTTGTATATAGGACTGCTGTAACATCTAGTTGTGAACCTCCCTTTTGTGTTGCAATCGGCAGTGCCAAAAGGGCACTTTGCTCGTAATTCTTTTAAAATTTTTGTCGTAACTCAAAAACGATTAGTCGTAGAATGTTGACCTGTTCACAAGGGCATTATAATTTTGACAAAAACTTAATAAAAGTAATAATTTAGTTGGCTTTTAATTTTAGCAGGAAACATTTAAGTTATTGTTAATAAGTTGACATTGACAAATGTCAAAATATATTCCTGAGAAATATGTACCAAGTAAATGAAAAGAATACATATTTCTTTACAACATTTGAGCGATTAAAATAGTGATAAACATTTTAATAAAATTTTCTAAAAATGATCCATTTCGAGGGAAAGTTCAAAGGTATGAAACCAATGGAGGTTGAAGAACTATAGCCGTAGAATGATCTCACTTTCAAGCGAAAAAGTTTAAATGAAATTTGATTTTAATGTCTCATAATTTTGTGTGATTTGACATAACATAACCTGGAGATTGATTAGCATTTGTTGTTTACATTACTTTGATTTTGATTGTTATTGCATAGCAACTTTAAAGCGTACGGCGTGTTTTAATCTTATTTTTTGCTCGATTTTTAGGTTGCTAAACAACGATTATGATGCAGATATAATAAAAATTAAATATTATCCCATTTAAAAAATATAACTTCCTGTTGTAACTTGAGAAATACTGATTTAAAAAAAATATTAGTCTTTAATCGAATGTCTTCCTTGAAAAAATAAAACCTAAAAAGGAGTAAACAAAAAAATAAACGCATCAAGGTCAAGTACAAAGTTTCGGAAATCAGTGAGGTGGATTTCTAATTTTCATTCCTCTGGTATATCTTGGGTCGATAATTTCTGGAAGCAGGCAATCAATATAAAATAATTTCAATTTAAGGAGCATTTTGTCATCCCAAAATTTATCGTTTCGCTCAATTTTATCTGTAATCATTCCTAATGGAGTCCATAATATAAAATAACAAAACTGTTTCTGGGTTATTTGTAACTGTCCTTGTACCTGATAATAATAATTATGGGTAGATTTTAATCTATAGGAATTATTTTTAAATTCTATGTATGTAATTTTTTTTTGCATTACTGCATCTTCCGGCCGTAATTTAGATGCCGAAAAAGGGCATTTCACTTCTATAATACTGTCATCAGAATTGATTATACCGTCAGGGCTAGTCCAAGATATTGATATTCCGGATGAATAAATAAACTGCAATGAGAAACTTTAAAATTGTATTTTGTTTCAAAATCTCGTATTGCATTTGATTCATGATATACTCCCCAGCGTGTGGCAGCATTACCGCGAAAATCTTCATAAAGAAATTTTTTATAATTCCACAGCATGACGTTGTTGATCGCAATTTGCATATTGAACCGAAAATTGATGCTGTTAGTCTAAATACTGGCTTGTCCTACTGTTGATTTTTCAATTTTTTCTATATCATCAGAGGATTTTTTATAGTTATTGTTTAAAAATGTTTCTTTTTTAGAAATAAATTCTTCTTCATTTAAATCATCATTTCCCATCTCTACTAATCCGTAATCTTCATCGGGAGGAACTAAGGTCTTCTTTTTTGATTTAAATAAATTTTTCTTCGCCTTACTTTTCATACGTCTTCTTGTTAATGTGTTTATTTATTTTTTACTATGTTTCCCGGGACTTTTATTTGTGATGGCTTTATGAAGAACGGTATAATATTCTTCTTTCTTATTGAAAGATAAAGCTGTTGCTCTGCATCGAATATCATATCCATTTTTTATGGAAAAATTTATTCTTTTACCACCCACAAATTTACATACAACGGAGTTGTATGATTCTGCTGCATTATTATTCATGTTCAATAACAAACTATATGCATTTTGAATTAGTCTATTGCCACAACAAATAATGTCATCCAACAAACCACATTCTTTCATAGCATCTACATAATTTTCTTCATTATCTTTTGATCCTGTGCAGAAATATTGTTGACAATTTTTATGTTCACCAAATACGTGATATGGACAATTCAATATATCATTAGTAAGCTTTGCTATTTGTGTTGTAATATCAATATTTTGTTGATGCCAGTGACTAACAGCTTTTGAAATTCCTATGCGTAATCGTAATATTCTTTTATTTAAAATTGATATTAGTTTTGTGTTTACGTGTTTATTTTTGGTACTTGTTGATTTCGTTCCTAAAGTTCTTAATCTGGTACAGTAATTGCGCAACAAATGGTTTGTACATTGAATCTTTTGTACAATAAAATCATTTCCATATGGTTTCGCAGCACATATTTTACTGTATACGTTGCTATCACCATCCCCTATTAATTTATTATATTTGATACCATGCAATTGCATGCTACACATGAAGCCTTCAAGTATGATATCGCATTCCATAGATGTTGATGTTCCAGTCCAATTTTTAAAACATTTATGTTGCGGACTCGGAATATTTTTGGATATATATTTTTCACAAATTGGGCAATATTTATTTCGCACACCCATAAATAAAAGTTTTCCAGTTTTTGCCCCGACAATACAAGCAACTCTAGAAGCAGCATCATAATTTACTCTATATGATCGTTTAGACCAAGCTCCGTCAGCAATGATAGTAACTAAAGGATAACCCTGTTTATCAACGTCACCAATTGCCCGAGCTAAATCTGCTTCTTCTTTTCCTGCGTCTTCCATGGCTTTCCAAGTAGTTTCACGAATTTTTTCGGACACGATATCATGATGGTTGGTATATTATATATTATATATTATAGCATGTTGTTCAATCATTTCAGAATGGCCACCTCCTCTAATAACCATTGCAAGTACTGCAGCAGTGTTTGTATTTAAATTAGTAACAAAAAGATTTTCGGTTTCAATTTTTTTTCAATATTACACATTCTACATTTTAATGTAAAAATTGAAAGAAGACCTATTCTTTTTGCCGATATAACATTCATGTCTGATATGCCACAATCAAATGGAGAATGATTGTTGCTATTTAATATGCAATTAAGAAAATAATTGATATCGACAATTCTTCGTCCTGTTGGAAAGGTTGTGGGATGAGTAGTTTCATTATTAATTTTATGTGTAGAAAGTTCACTATTATTTTCAACAGTACTAAAAGTTTTTTCTATAAACTCGTCTTCTTTATTACAGACACTATTTTTATTAATATTAGACATTTCCTGTTCATGTGGAATATCCACAGATGATGTATTATTGAAAATCAAATTATTTTCAAGATTTTGTGGAGATGGATCAAAATTCGAATCAGGAATATTATCAAGATTGCTAGCAGAGATGCGGCTTTGGGTTAATCTAAAATTATAACAATTATGGCAATAGACATTTAATTAATATTTTTATATTATTACTAAATACCGTTTTATTCGATTTTGCATGCTTTGTTTATGGTGTGGGACATTATATTTTGTCTTATTTTTATTGTTCATTTTATAAAATAAAATGTACTTAAAAGTTTTACAAATAATAACTCAGCAAAAGGTAAACCAAGAATAAAAAACAATATATTCACGTGCCGTGTTTTCATAGTGCCAAGACTGTGGGGTGAATCGTAGGCCGCTAGCCATTCAAATCGAGTATCTTCTAAACAAGAACGGAATAGTAATTAGATAAATAAAGACAACATGTAGTCATAGCAAATTGGTTGTCAGCGCAAGCACCTGAGGACAGCGAGGATTTGTGAGTTAGCAGCGCTGAGCGATAAAACCCCCTTAAAATGAAGGAACATGTAGGAATACATGTAGTATTGACTGTTTTCCCATATTAAATGCCTATGAAAAGTTGAAGGATAAATTATATTTAGTTATTATTTTGCATGAAATATTGTTTAAAATTCCACTATTGGTTGACCAATTATAATCAAAATCTAATCAACTCTTTTCAGCAAAACAGAATATCTAAATTTAAATTTTCTGTTCTGTTTGACAGAAATTTAGTATTCGTGTAACATCATCATAAAAATGAACTTATTCATTATAGAATGAATATATAACGTATTGCACGATCCCATACCTCTTTTTTAACAAAACAATTAACCAGGATTTTTTATAATACGGATAAATACGGATATTTTACAAATATCTTGAACTTCTTTGATATATTTATTATAGTTTCGTTTTTATTAAAATATATAATGAATTATTCCATATTCTTCTACATCTTTCAATCATATAGTTAACCGTTTAAATAAAGTAAATATCGTAGTAAGACAAATAAATTTAATTTAATTTAATTAAATGTACATGGTTCTGATTTCTTATTCACTTTTTAAATGATGCGATTGCCATCTGTAGTACTATTTGTGTATTGACAACCTCAACCAAACAAAGCTTTTCAGAATAGTTCCGTTTTGACATATGAGTGTATATTTCGGTTAGTGATATCGTAAGCTCGCGGTGTTAATTTTAGTACAAAGTTTTAAATATATTGTTCACACAATTAGTAAATATAAACAGTACAATGGATTTGTGTTTTATGTGCACGAAGGACTACCACTGCGTCCCTGTGGACGACAGAATAGTGTCCGAAGTGGAGTATCTTATTCCTGAAATAGTAAGTCTAATTAAACTTTACTTTACATACATGAAGCAATTATACATATCTTAGTTACGTATTATCTGATTTGATGATAGTAAATAGTGCATAAATGAGGTTAGGTTAAGAGAAAATATGACCATGTCGTACAATCGACAAGTCCTTTGATCGACAATATTTTTAGCGTAGTTTTTTCAAGTTCTTGTGTTTCATTATATTCAAATTATATTTACCACGATATTTATATACGTACTCTTAATAAACAATTGAAATTTGCAGTTAAAAACTAATCCTTTTTTAAAATAATTTGAAAATAATGGCAAGTAGGGGCTGCGCCATATCAAAAAGTTATAAAATTTACACTTAACATATGTTTTCTTAAATATCGATTGAGATAAAAAAAAATTAATATTTTTTTCCAAGTGTTTACTAACATGAAGCAACAAAGTAGGTGACATCTGTTGGTGAAATTTGAAATAAGAGCACTAGGAAAAACATTCACGCGTTTATTGGTACTTGAATCAGGGAACTAGTTTTCGTGAAGTAAAATATCTAGTAAATTAAAAATATATTGTTCAATACCACAATGAAGTAATAATATTATTGCAAAAATATCCATATATTATTTCTCTAGGGATATTGAGTTACTAAGTAAATTAAAAATTGCATTATACATAGGGAAAAAAATGACTCCAGTATCAACATTTGTTCTGCTCATTTCTTGTCTTCAGATTGTCATTTGTAAATATGAAGTAAAGTTTCTTATATTTTTTTAATATTATATAATATTTATAGCAAGTATTTCAAATAGAGAATCAATTTTAAGACAAGGTATTATTCCAACCGCCGATCCAATAATTTACATTACGGTAGTTTAACAGCAAATGTTAAAAATATAAACGAAAAATTAAATGACAACATGTGTAATTAGTAAGAGTATTAATTTATTTTTTCTATTCGTTGAAATATATTTGAAGTACTTGGACCTGGATGAAATTTATTAACGATATTTTTGGGAAAACAAAAACATGATTAAAATGGGCAACTAATACGGCACTTCGATGAGAAGCATATTAAAATTCTAACTAATTGAATTATTTAGTCAAAATTTAGTTTGAAACCAAAGATTTTCGATTTTATTTCCAAAGCACACTCGACCTAAATAAATAAAATAAAAAAATTCGAATTTATTAGTTTATCTTCATTTTAATATGAATGTGTTTTATATCATTGGAAAGAAAAAAATAAAATTTAATTGTATTATAAACTTTGAACTTGATATGAAAATTAAAAATTAGTATGAATTTCGCGAAAAGTGTTCCACTTACAAAAAATTTGGGGGCCGCTGTCGCAAAAAATGTCTGTAGAATCTGCAAACTAGAAACTTGTATGACTTGAAACAAAAACTTTGCCCCAATTCAATCGACGTCGTGTCTCTCACGGTTCTCGAGATCCCAATGGCTAGCCTCTTAAAACGGACACCTGTATATGTTATCCACATTGAAATTTAAAATCATTTCTGTTAACAAGCAGTCAATATTTCAATTCTACGTAATATATGTAAATAAAATAAAATTTAACTTTAATTATTTCACCACAACGATATGATTGTTAATATTCTGTAATATGTTATAAAATTATATAAATAAGGTACTTTCCAGAATACTCTGTATTATTTTTCTCAGGCTGGTTTAATATAAACAGAAAGGTTAACAAACAACTTGAGTTTTCTTCGATGTACAACCTTAACCTGAACACAGAATTTACAATGCACTGCAGAAGTTCAGCTGTCTTCTCTCAAATGAAACAATATGACTATGACAACTGTTTGGAGTTTTTTTATTGTGCGCAATGATAAAGACGACGACTATGTCGACTATGTAAGTGGAAATGTTCAACCATATTCACGTGTGTCAAACATGTCATGGTTAAGGCTTAAAACTAAAATTGTGATTATGTTAAGAGGTGGACAGGTAGCTTTATGAGTATATTATTATTATTATTATTAATAGTACTCTATACAACAGGCAAGCCCAATTACAGAATAGAGAAGGACAAAGTGTTGGGCAAAATTAAAATGTAAGCATAGAGGGAAATAAAAAACAATATTACAAAATTATTTTCATAAAAATAATGACTAGTGAAGACATGTATAAATTTAAGTTTTCAGTAGCGAGTTGTGAAATTTTTTGGGAGGTAAAAGAAAAATGTCATAAGCACGCTATTTACTATCATATATAAAACACATTTTAATAATTGGTGAAGTGAAGAGAATATTTGAGTGCAATTGAGGTAGATAGAATGTAAAGGTGTGACGTGTGAAATAAGAGGGTACGTGGAAGTTAAGAAGACCAAGGATAGTTGAATCATTGACATCATTATGTATAATTTTAGAGAGATAATAGGCTGCAAACATAACGACATTCAAGTAGACTATGAAAATTGAAGAGAGTGAGTAATTGCGTATACCCTATAAAGCGATTCGGGTAAGTATTATATATCTTGTAATGAAGATATTTCAGGAATTTCTTTTGGACATTATCTATGTGGTCTTGATGAACTTCAGCAAAAGGACTCCAGATAATAGAACAGTACTCTAATCTGGAACGGACAAGAGAGAGATATAACAACAAGATGGCAAAAATGCTATTTTTTTTTTAAGATTTAGAGTTTCGAATTATGAAACCTAGCATCTTATTGGCAGTTTGGCATATAAAATTGATGTGAGACACAAAAGAAAGTTTTTTATCAAATTTAACTCCCAGATCAGTGACATAGTCGGAACGAGAAAGGACTACACTGTCAATGGTGTAATTATAAATAATTAGAGACGATTTTCTAGTGAAGGTGACAATTTTACATTTATTAAGATTAAGATCAAGTTTTTTAGTATGGCACCAATTTGACAGGGCATTTAAATTCTCTTGTAAAAAATCGCAGTCAGACTGTTGTGTGATTGGGCAAAAAATTTTAAGATCGTCTGCAAAAAGCAGTTGTTCAGATTCAATCTCAAAGTTTATGTCATTAATAAAAGAAGAAATAGGAGAGGACCTAAATTAGACCCTTGAGGGACGCCTGAAGTGGCAGAGAAAGAAAAGGAATTATGTCCCAAAAACTGAACAGAGAGAATTCTACTTTAGCTGTTATTTCTAAGAAAAATATAGTCAATGACCAAACCGATGTAATCCATTCGCCTCTGCATTTTAATCTAGAGATTAAAGAAGCTGTTATTTCAAAAGAAAATATTGTTAGTGACCAAACCGATTTAATTCATTCGCTTTACTTAATTAGAGTTTTTCTTTATGATGTTCATAAATGTGATATTTTCTTTTGTTATTCATAAACATTACGCATCTTAAAATATAAATATTTACAAAAATTCCATTTGTTATTGAAATAATCCCACGTCAATGGTAGATTGCTTTCCCATTTATAGTTTACGCCCCTAGTTTATTGGATCAGTGCAGTTTTGAACATCGTTTATATGGGGTAGGTATAGCTATAGTGCTGGATAACATAATTGAGAATTGGATTACCTCACCCCCTACTAGCATACCGTAAACAAGGGATTATCCCTAAATTTATGATCCAGAAATGCAGAGACTGATTTTAAATTTTTAAATAAGTATATATAATACAGGTATAAATGTTTGGTTTATACGTACTAAAACAAACAAATTTTTATTTTATTTATGTAAAAAGTAAAACTAGTCAAGAAAATTATATTCATTATTATATATGTATATTAAATAATAATCACCAGTATTCGACGTAACGTAACGATAACAAATAAATCATGTATAAGTTTTATAATTATTCTATATCACTACACTGATCTGTTGAATATGGGCACTTCAGTTTTTAATGATTCAAATACATTCACTATTATTTGTTTGGCGTCGTTCGATAAATGCAAGCGCGGAACACTAATGCATACACACACACGCAGGGCCCCCGTTGTGGGCCACAATGACACATCTGATACCCAACCAGAGAAGATAGGAGAGATGTCTATTAAAGAAGAACCTGTAGAGGAAACATGGCCGGAGTGTCACCCGCACATAAACAGCGCATCCCTAAACCCTGCCTTGCGGGTAGACAGGACATCCCACACGTGCAGCTGCGTGCATTGCACACAGATATCACCATTAAGGAAGAATATTATTTAATGAAAACTACCCTTAAATATGCGATTTAAAAAAAAAAATCTTTCACTTTCGTAATCTGCACATGTCATACTACTCACCCTTAAATTTATGAAATTAAGTTCATTTCCACCCTGTATATATTTGACGGCTAATTTCATTTCTGCAAGCCAGCTCTTGTCGAATGATTTCATTTGATACCAAACACGACTTACTTCTGACAACTTTTAGCAAAAAACAAAAGCCGACGCCTTGTTAAGTGTTTTCATTTCATGTTAAACAGGGCATATGTTTGATAGCATTTTACTAAAAACAAACGCCATTTATCCCTCTCAATAATAATAAAATTAAATTGGTTGTTGTGATTCATTTCTATGTAATTATATTTTAATTTACATATAATAACAGTATTTATTAAATTTTAAAAATTTCAGTAAAGATTGAGTAGAAATATTTAATTTTATCTAGTTATTTATTAAACATTTGACAATACTGTTTCTAGGTACATTTTAAATTTTAAAATTATAATTGGTAACCTGAAAATTATTGCATGTACTTCATTTTACTTTATTTAGGAATATTTGTTTTTATTTAGTTACTTTACGACACATTTGCCAACACTGATAGTATTGATATGGAAAACATCTAAAATTAAAATTTTAAATCGCCATGAAAAATACTACAATCCTTATTGATTAATTTGCTCACTTTTAATGTGTATTACAATGATTTTAGATATCGGATTTATGATTAATGTTTATACACTGACTTGTCAAACATGACAGATGTCAGCGTGATTCTTCTTAATGTAGAAATGTGCATTTCGATCCTTTATTTTAAGGTACCCATTTTATCGCATTTTATACGGTTTGTATTTTTTTTCGTACTCACTACCTAGAAACTAATCTTTCCCGCAGCCATCTCATCAAAAAGGCCATATTCCCGCTATAGTTTTACTTTCACGCACTAGTGTCTCAACGGAAACTACTTTCATCGAGTAGCTTAAAAGTGTTATTATGTTTTTTTTTTTGCACATTACAACAAATTTAATATAAGAAAAAGATAATTGAGGACAATTAGTCAAAAGAATAAAAATTATCTAAATTAAATTAGAAA
The DNA here is from genome assembly GCA_035578165.1 of Stenolophus ochropezus. Taxonomy (NCBI): domain Eukaryota; kingdom Metazoa; phylum Arthropoda; class Insecta; order Coleoptera; family Carabidae; genus Stenolophus; species Stenolophus ochropezus. The sequence goes on along the minus strand of JAQOWZ010000012.1, from coordinate 8,993,772 downwards.
TTTTATTGCTAATTTTGACATTTTAATACTACTAGCGCTATCTACTAGCAACACAAACAAACAATAACAACGGTGAACAATGGCATACAGTCCATAGCAACGAATGTTTATTCGCTTTATTGACGATTAAATGACAGTTTTACATTTTTATTAATTACGTTTTATAATTAATTCGTTCGTTGCAAGAAATCTTGTAAAATATTTATGCGGAAATACCTTCCGTGCATTCGCCTAAATAAAATACTTGCTCGCGTTGCTCGCTCGTACTTCAAACAAAAGCTCATGCACGGAAGTTCTTGTTTCCGCATTTGTATTGTAAATAAATATTTTACATAAAATTCAGGAATGATAAAAATGAAACTCATCTAGAAAATTAAGTTGAATCAAACTAGATGTGCTTGGCAGAAATATCGGCGATCGTCATTGATTAAAGAAACTATAGAAGATTTAACCTTTTAGTACATAAGACATTAAGAGTTGTTACGATGCATACAACGCACAAAGTGGAAAAGTTACACAAGAGTTTTTTATTCCACAAGTGCGTAATTACATTACAACTCGAATTATTTATTATACTCTTTCTACGATCACCAATTGAATGTTTTTCGGTCACATGACGATCACACAATCCACTGAAAGATTGGAGACATCATTAGTAAATAGTGCCAACTACAGAACATAAAAACAACTACGTCAACTGCCAACTTCTAAACAATGAATTTTTACTATTTACAACCCAATAAAATACTACTATCTAGAACATTTAGAATTTAATAAATATAATTATGAAACACATATAGTAACATGTAAAATATGTATACATAGAAAATAAAGTAAATACAAAAATTGAAGTTTTTATTGTCTTTTAAACAATATAATTACAATTGTTGAAATAAATATAATACATAATAAGTACGTATAACAGTTTCCATTGACTTTTATTTAAATAAAATAAGGTTTATGAACAGTAGAAATGTATATTCTTATCCTTTATTTAAAATTACTATGATACGGCAATGAAATTATTTCTTGACATTTAAGTTACACGACGGGGTTCATTCTCATTTGGCAATATGCAATATAATTCATAATATGTATATCAATGTGTAATTTAATTTTCATTACAATAGTTGTACGATGCAAAATACCATACTTTTGGTCTTCATAGTTTGGGAACAACCACATGCAACACAACTGACCATAATTATTACTATACAGGAATGTTGAATTAATTGCGATAGAGTTTAATTTTAATTTTATAGAGTGAAGAACGCGCTTCTAAAGTAGAATGTAGTGCAAGCACATGCAACTTATTCAAATGCTCAATAAGACATGAGTCATACTTGGGTTATCAAAATGGCTGCTTCCGTTGCAGTTTCTCATCTAGCCACTAGATTGCAACTCTCCTTCCTGAGATTTTATATTCAAAGTTTATTTCTTCATTAGTCGTAATGTATTAAATCAATTGTAATTAGTTTTGACTTATTTACACAACTAACAAAATTTGGATAAATCAAAAATTCCCTGTGCGATGGCATACTTAACACACGGATGTGATGCTTACATAACCTTTAAGTTGTACAATAATGGTAACTTATATTAGTGGTCGTAGAAAAACAACAAACTAATATTAAGGCGCAGATCATGCAATAATAATTAAAAATAGACAAAGAAATAACATTTTTTAAATAAATTTGATAATTAAAACAGATAATTATAAAACATGCACTTCTGGACCAGACTGTACGACATGAGGCTGTGGGGATAATACGCATGCGCAGAAGTGTTAGACATCTATCTCTCTCAGGCTCGTTTCTCGCTTGCATAAAAGCCTACAAGTTAGCGTTCCAGTATTACTATATTTCAGTGACATGTTGACGAGTAGTTCACTTTATTCGCCTATTCTAATAGTTCTGTGTTGACACATCAGACTGTATTTTCTTGTTGGTGTTATTACATCACGCTACTAATTCTATTACAAAGTTTTAAATATATGATTCGGACAAATAGTAAATATAAATAGTGTAATGGATTTGTGTTTTATGTGCACGAAGGACTACCACTGCGTCCCTGTAGATGACAGAATAGTGTCCGAAGTGGAGTATCTTATTCCTGAAATTGTAAGTCTAATTATTTATATATATATATATATATATATATATATATATATATATATATATAAACTTCACGTGGTTTGTTGTTTTAGATAATTGACATTAGAATTCGAAGTTTTAAATTTATATGTTTCAAATATAATCAAATGTAATGCGTCACTGGTAAAAGAAAAACGTAAATAATGATAAATAAAAGAAAATAATGACAACTACACTGATGCCTCTAGCGAGCGATGCTCGAACAACACTTTCATTATATATCTATCTGTATTTTCTCTTTTTGGCTTACCAAAAAAAAAAACATTCAATACGGAAGAATAGGGAATGTTTAGTCTATTTATATTTTGTTAGGTTAAGAGAGAACATGACGATGTTCTACAATCGACATGTCGTTTGATCGACTATATTTGTACTACACAGAAAAAAAAAATGATGTCGAATTGGACTTATCCTATTAGCGAATAATATTTATTAAACCATTATAAAAAATTTAATATTTATATATCGATTTATACAAATGACCAATGACACTGTTTAAGCATGGGGATTTCGAGAACTATAAGAAATCCAAAGTTGGTTAAATTAGATTAAAGTTGCCCCATTTGGAGGTCATTTTTTATATGCTTTTGTTTTTCCCAAAAAAAATGCATAGGTGACTAGATATGAACACAAAAAATAAAAAAATTAATTTTCGTTTTTTTGCTTATATGGGTGGGTATTCCACTGCGCATCTGTTCCGTGTGTGAGGGGGCCCTCGCCGCTTTCAGCAAATTCAAACATTCCAGTGTGGAGAGCAGCCGGCGCCTAGAGAGCAGCATCAGGGCCAGCGGGGCCCCGGGGCCCCCGCTACACACAGGCAGGGCTCCCGTTGTGGGCCACAATGACACATCTGATACCCAACCCAAGAAGATAGAAGAGATGTCTATTAAAGAAGAACCTGTAGAGGAAACATGGCCGGAGTGTCACGCGCACATAAACAGCGCATCCCTAAACCCTGCCTTGCGGGTAGACAGGACATCTCCAGACACATACAGGGCTCTTCCCAATCCATTCGTTCTGTTAGAAAGTGTATTCCCACAGAATAAATTGCATAAAAGCAAAATGTCTCTAAACACTGCATTGCACACAGATATCTCAATTAAGGAAGATCAACTGGAATAAACACCACAAGACCGGGAATTTTATAATAATATAAAGGAAAATATCTGCAAGGAAGAATATGGTGAAAGTAATACAATGAGTGATGATAAAGATAAAAAAGAACACAAGATAGAGGAGGAGAATTCAAGGGCGGACATACGGGAGGAAGTGTGGAAGAAGAGTTCCGCTGAGCCCAAAAAAATAGTTGTAAAAGAAAATGACAAAAATTGTAGCAAAAATAATCAAATTGAACTAAAGAACAGTACAGTAAAGAAAATGAATAAAAATGAACATAGGCGAATAAGACAGTTACCCTGTGTTCTATGCAAACAAATATTTATCCATAAATACGATTTGAATAGACATGTAGTGTTGCATAATGGAATTAAAAATTTTCAATGTTTTATTTGTAAAAAAAGATTTTCTAAAAAGCATAATTTGAGACAACATTTATATACTCAGAATGGACAAAAAGACTTCCGCGGTATTAGAAGCAGTAAAACATTTACGCCGGAAACTGAGCTAAAAAGCCGCAGTACAGAACAAGGGAGCATTCGAGTAAACAAAGAAGAGTATCGCTGTAAAATCTGCAGTAAATTGTTTACTCGAAAGTTATATTTGTCAAATCACATGAATGTACATTCTGGAAGTTTTGATTGTAATGTCTGTAGTAAGTCGTTCAAATGGAACTCTCTATTACTCTCTCATATGAAAATTCATTCCGATACAAAAGAGTATCAGTGTGACGTTTGTAGTAAATCATTTACACATAAGCATGTTTTAAATGCTCACATGAAAATTCATGCTGATATAAAAGACCAACATTGTGATGTCTGTAATAAGTCGTTCACACACAAAAAAGATTTACGGCGTCACATAAAAATTCATTCGAATATAAAAGACCAACATTGTAATGTCTGTAATAAATCGTTCAGACAGAAATGTCATTTACAACGTCACATGAAAATTCATTTCGATATAAAAGACCAACATTGTAATGTCTGTCATGAATCGTTCAGTCAGATATGTCATTTACAACGTCACATGAAAATTCATTCGAATATAAAAGACCAATATTGTAATGTCTGTAATAAATCGTTCAGACGGAAGTATCATTTACAACGTCACAGAAAAATTCATTCCGATAAAAAAGACCACCATTGTAATATCTGTAATAAATCGTTTATACAGAAAATTTATTTAAAACGTCACATGAAAATTCATTCCGATATAAAAGACCAACATTGTAATGTCTGTAATAAATCGTTCAGACACAAAAATGCTTTACGGCGTCACATGAAAATTCATTCCGATATAAAAGACCATCATTGTGATGTCTGTAGTAAATCGTTCAGACAGAAACATAATTTAAAACGTCACATGAAAATTCACTCTAAAAAAAGTAAATCATACAAATATGTGTCGATGAATTGCTTACAGAAAAACTCATTTTAAAACTGAATATGTTACAAAACTTGATGTTTAACAGAAAAGTATTGTAGTTAATATTAAAGCAGAGAAACACCCAGAAAGGAACCAGGTTGCACGCTTACTGGTTACAGCACCGGGAATCTACCTCTTGTGCAAACCAATGTGAGTAACGGGTACATTTATTATTTAACAATATTCATATTAATTATTATTTCTATTGCCCTTCCTTCGCCTTAATAAACATTTCAATCTTCTTTGACATTAAATATGTTAGTATTTTACATGAAATTAATATTAGGAATTATCAAACCATACTAGACTAGAGCTGGTATCAGACAGCTGCACATGTCTAACTGATTTGACAGAGGTTTCTCTAACATGCAACTTTTATTATCAGACGTCCGTAAGTTTAGTAAATTTTTGATTTTAAATTTGATTCAAGTTACTTTACAGTCATAAATTGTTATATGGAAATGGTATTTGTATTTTATCGAAAACGCACAAAAAAGTTATAGCTGCTACTACGTCAGGCATACGGGGGGGTACTTCAGTTGTATTTTTTTTAATTTGCATGTAATAAAGATGTATATTATTTTACATTATTAGCAAGTTAAGAAGAATTGACCAGTGAATCTGTCACCTACTTGAAAATGAAAATATATTTGTCTAATTTAATATATTTATGAATAAATATATTTTTTTAATTACACAACCTGTTGGTTTTTAAAACTACTTACTTAATCCTGGTGTTCTTATTCACAATTTTCACCAGCTTTGTTATCTGTTGTGATTTTCTTGTGTGTTTCTAGTTTTCTCCTCCACCTCTGATGCTTGTTGTACTTTTCGCGTCCAGGTTTACTGGGTCATCTTGTTTCTCTTGCTTCAAACACTTGTACTGTATGGGTGTCCTAGACATCTTAGTCAGTTTTTTTATTATATAACTACTTTAAAACACCATATTATTACTAATATATTTTTCCTTTATTAAATTTGTCACCATCCATGTTCCTGACGTGTATTTAATGTTCCTGCTCTTTTCTGGACCACGCCCACTGAGGTTATTGGGCCCAAACGACAGCAGCGCCCTCCTTCCATATAGGGAACATGCGGCGAAAAAGTTGGCCTCTGGCGGAAAATATACAAACTAATACAATGAGGATAAGTTTGTTTTTAGTATATGCTTGCGTGTTGTTTTCATGCAACTTAATAGCAAATACCGTTGTGTAAAATATAATTTTATTAATGTAAAATAGTAATGTTAACCTGGAGATATTTTTCTGTAGCACAGTGTAAGAGCTACGTAGCCAATAAATTAGTTATCACTATTTTTCAGAACAACCTTACTTACGGAAGCAATGACAAATAGCTCTTGAAGTCTAGGAACAAAATAAATAAATATATGGTTGTCTGTTTATATTTTAAGCAAAGTGATACCATGTAGTTATAAAATGAACATAACATAGCAAAATCACTAACTAATTAATTTCTGTTAAATATATGTATTCAAGATTGTTTCCAATTTGATTGTTACTATAGTTATAAAAATAATGTAATTGAGTTGTTGTGACTTATGTCATATATGAAAATAAAGTGTGTCAATAAATTCGTGGCTTAAGTGTTACATTTAGATATATTTTCTTATTACCATCAAGTACAAATAACAGGTTATGGGCCTAGGCACTACAACTGCATGATAGTGTTTGAATTTTTCTTGAAAAAGTAATAAAGAATTTCAACATGTCAACGACCAAGCACGATTTAGCACAATTGACAAAATTTGATGGTACAAATTTCCAGATTTGGAAATTTAGTATAATGATATTATTCAAAGCTGAATAGTTGAAAGATATTGTACAAGGTACAACAACTGAGCCTGAAGATAGAAAGAAATCAGAATGGAAAGAGTGGGAAGAAAAAGATGCAAGAGCTCAAGTAATTTTGCTTACAACAATCTGTCAAGATCAGATTCAATGTCTTGTTAATTGTGAAACGGCAACAGACATGTGGTCAAAGCTAATATCAATTCATGAACAAAAAACCGAGATTTCCCGAGAACTTCTGTGGCAACGATTCTATGAGTACCGAATGGCGGAAAATGATAAAATTGCTACACATATATCAAAAATTGAGTCACTAGTCAAAGAGTTAAAAGTTAATGAAAATGTAAGTAACAGTGCAATGTGTCCGAAAATAATAAGTAGTTTGCCTCCAAAATATAATGCTTTTCGAACAGAATGGGATTCTGTATCTTTTGACCAACAAACTTTTCAAAATTTGACAGCACGATTGTTAAAAGAAGAATCCAGAATGACTAATACTGAAGATGAAGTTACTAAGTTAGCATTGCAAGTGCACGCCCTGCAATCTAAGGTGTACAACCAATCACACAAGAATTTGGGTACCCAAACAAAGAAAGATGGAAAGAAAGAAAGTATTGTGGAAAAGAAGAAAACATCCAATTGCAACTATTGTAAGAAGAAAGGTCATTGGTACCGTAAATGTAGAAAACGCATTGCCGATGAAGCTACAAAGAAAAATACTGATTCATCAAAGAAACGAGAGACGGCATATAACACTGATATATCAAAATTATATTCAGTAACTTCTGAAAATGATCAGAAAGATTGGATTTGTGATTCAGGTGCTAGTGTCCATATGACAAATCAACGACACTGGTTTTCACAATTAAAATCGTTACAAAATCCGATTTTAGTAAAAAATGGCTCAATCGAACCATTGAAAATGTTTTATATATTCCAGAAATAAAACGAAGTTTATTTTCAGTGAGAGTCATGACCGATAAAAAGTGTGAATTCCTTGATGAGAGAGGAGAACTGTCATGCGTAGGTGTTCGCAAAAATAATCTCTGGAAGATGTTATTTAGAATCAAATCTGCACACAATTGTAATGTCGCCAAAAGCGAATCATTAAAACTTTGGCATGATCGTTTAGGCCACATTAATTACAATGCAATAAAACAAGCTAGTAAAAGTAACGTAATGGAAGGTCTTCTGATAAATGATGAAGAAGAATTATTTTGCGAAGCATATCAATTTGGGAAACAAGCGCGTCAACCACATCGCACATCATCACGGCCAAAAGCAGAAAAACCAGGTGAGATGATTCATAGCGATGTCTGTGGTCCCATGAGCATTGAGTCTCCACGGGGATCAAGATATTTTGTATTGTTTAAAGACAGTTGTACTGGTTATAGAACAGTTTTTTTCATGAGACATAAATCAGAAACATTTAGTCGATTTAAAGATTTTGAAGCTATAACTAGAACTCAAACTGGTAACGTAATAAAAATATTACGCAGCGATAACGGACGTGAATATATAAATACTGAATTCGAAGAGTATCCACGAAAGAAGGGAATAAATCATGAAGTATCTGCTCTGTATACACCGCAGTAAAATGGGCGTTCAGAACGTGAAATGAGAACAATTGTTGAAAGTGCACGTTCAATGATTTTTCACAAGAATGTACCAACAGAATTATGGTCGGAAGCAGTCAATACTGCAGTATACATATTAAATCGTACTTTGTCTTCACAAATTAGCGGTACAAGTGCTTATGAAAGATGGTTTAACAGAAAACCTGAAATTAAACACATCCGAATATTTGGAAGCACAGCTTTTATGTCAATTCCACCGCAATTACGTAAAAAGTGGGAGTCAAAAAGTAAACGATTAATGCTTGTAGGTTATGAAGGACATTCTGAAAACTACAAACTATGGGATAAAACTCGCAGAAGAATCGAAATTAGTCATGATGTAACCTTCAATGGAAATGAGTTAATAGATAATAAAAATGATATAATTATTACCGATGTTCGGTTAAATTTTGGAAACTATGAAGAACAAGATGAAGAAAGAGAACAAAAAGCTGAAGAAGAAAACGAAAACAAACAGAAAGAAAATGAGGAAGAGAGAGAACGAAAAACTAAAGAAACAAATGAAGACAATCAGAAAGAAAATCTAAAACAACGTTCCCTGCGAAATAGGTCAAGCTTAAGAAAACCAGATTTCTACGAAGCAGCAACTCTTGCTTTAGTAACAAAAGAGCCTATTACATATGAAGATGCAGTAAATAGCAATAAAAGTAAGGAATGGAAAGCAGCAATGCTAGAAGAAATCGATGCTTTAAACAGAAATAAAACATGGACATTAGTTAAATTACCTAAAAATTGTCATTTAATTAAAAATAAGTGGGTTTATCGAATTAAAACCGATGTAAATGGCAATTCAATTCGATTTAAAGCCCGGTTAGTAGCAAAGGGATTTACCCAACAAGCTGGAATAGATTTTGAAGAAACCTTTGCTCCTGTAGTTAGGTATGATTCCATTCGCTTATTACTCCCTATTGCAGCAGCTAAAGACTATGAATTAGCACAGTTCGATGTTAAAACTGCATTTCTATATGGAGAACTGCAAGAAGAAATCTATATGGAGCAGCCATATGGTTTTGTAGACGAAGAACAACCAGATAGTGTTTGTAAATTGTATAAAAGTCTTTACGGTTTAAAACAGGCACCGCGCTGCTGGAATTTAAAATTTGTAACCTTTTTGAATAAATACAAATTTAAACAATTAAAAAATGATCAGTGCGTGTTTATTGGACAATTCGATGATGATCCTATCTATCTATCACTGTTCGAAGATGACGGTCTAGTTATATCACCCTCCAAAATGGCTATAAACAATTTGCTCACAAATTTACAAAAGGACTTTGAAATAACAATAGGTGAAGCAAAAAGATTTATTGGACTTGAAATAAAGCGTGATCGAGAGAAAAAGACAATAAAACTTAGTCAAGAAGCTTACATCAAGAAAATTATAAAGACATTTAGAATGGCAGATGCAAAATCAGCTAATATACCGGCTGAACCAGGTTTGCATTTGAAAACTCCTAGCAATATGAGTGAAAAAGACAATGTAAAAGCATCATATCTTGAAGCTGTTGGTTCGCTGATTTTTTCTTGCTACTGTGAGCCGTCCTGACATTGCATATGCCGTGAGTCAAGCAAGCAGATTTTTAAACAAATGGACTGAAGAACATTGGCAAGCAGTTAAACGCATAATACGATACTTGAAACAAACTTTAAATTATGGTATTGTATATGGTACTGCAACAGAAATCCAAGTAATTGGTTATACTGATGCAGATTTTGCCGGCTATTGTGAAACAAGAAAATCTACCAGCGGATATATATTTTTGTTAGCAGGTGGTCCTATTTCATGGACTAGTCAGCGACAAAGTGTTGTTGCTCAATCTACAACCGAGGCAGAGTACATATCATTGGCACTTGGTGTAAAAGAAGCTTTGTGGTTGCAGTCAATGATGTCCGAATTAGACTTCCACCAGCAAAGCATCGTTATCAACGTGGACAACCAATCTGCTATTAAACTAGCGAAAAACCCTGAGTTCCATAAGAGAACCAAACACATAGATGTCAAATTTCATTTTGTTTGAGATGTCTGCAAGCGTGGTAATATTACGTTACATTATGTTAAATCAAGAAAACAACTTGCAAACATTTTAACAAAACCTTTAACTAAAGATATGTTTCACATGTTAATTAAGTTGCTCAATATTGTAAATTCAAACAATCTTGAATAAGTGGGAGTGTTAAATATATTGTAACGTTTTATTTATTTAGGTGAAGTGTAAAATTGATTAAAACACTAATATTTATATAACTAAGTTTAATTAAAGAAATATGAATTATAAAGAATAAATAAAAATAACTAACACTAAGAATTAACAAATATAAACACTAATTTAAGAACTAATTATTATTACTAAAGACTTAAACACTAAGATAATTTATTTAAACAATTAAAACTACGCAATATTTATTTCAACACTATTTATATCACTGTCTATTTATTTATATCACCATCTGCACACTACACGTATTAACACAAGACTGTTCTCGCGATCTTTTGGTCGGGGTATTTATATTAAAATACATCATTCTAGAAGATTCTTTGATTCCTTGAAATCAGAACAATGGGGACCGAACGGACGTGTTCTAACCTGCACGCTAGCGGTCGCCGCCCGCGCCGCCGCCCGCGCCGCGACCCTGGGTTCGCTACATTGCCCCCTCCTTAAGACTGTTTCGTCCCGGAACAGTTCGTTATGACGAAATCTGCATGCATCACCCTTGGTGCATCTGGAAGTCTTGAAGAAGTAACAGTCGACGGTCCGTTTGAGCTCCTCTTGGCCGGTAGAGTTGAAGCTGCAAACTAGAATTTCCACTCCGGTAAAGCGGAAGACTGTTTCTAACATGCTTCTAACAATCCTCCAATCCAAACCATCTAGTCCACAGCCTATCTTCGGTACTGCCAGTTTCATGATGTCGTTTTCCAACAGATGGTCCTTCATGTCGCACAGCGAGTCCCATAAATTGCGGTATGACGACTTCTGATGTGAGTATTGTTTCGTAACGAGATAGTAAATGCACCGCTTGTGTTCTACGTTATCATCCTTCAGTTGTAGCGTTTTCCCGACAGTTGGACGTTGGTTGGCCAGTTCTTGTACTCGTCCAAATTTTCTTTTAAAAACTGAAGCGATGCCGCGGGACATTTTAATGTCTTTCGCTACACAGTGAGCGAGGGAATATTCTGGGGACACGGTGAACAGATCTCGTTGTTCTTCTCGTGTCACGCCATACCGTGCTTTGTGACCAGTGGAATGACTTTCCATAAAGTCATCAAATGTGGGTTCCTCAGCTATAACCCGGCGAACCGTCGCTCCACGATGATCGTCAAAATTATCACCAGCAAAAGGGGCTAACCGATTGAAGTGGACTACTCTCGGCTTTCCATTAGGTGTTTTCCTAATTCTGTAGACCACATCATTTATTCTTTTTACGATCTCGTAGGGACCTTCCCAATTCTTTTGCAGCTTCGGTGATAAGCCACGTCGTCTTTGTGGATTGTAAAGCCACACCAAATTCCCGGGTTGAAAACCACCTTTTTCAGCCTTGACGTCATACTGGTCCTTCATCCGATCGCTGGCACCTTGAATGTTTGTGCGGACTTGTTCATGGATGTCATTCATTCTTCTCCGTAAGTCCGTTACATAGTCCTCCCCGGCTAGATCTTCACCGGGTTTACTGCCAAATACCAGGTCGCATGGTAAGCGCAACTCCCGCCCGAATAAGATGTTAGATGGTGTCTGCCCTGTTGTCTCATGCACTGATGAACGGTAAGCCAACAAGAACAGATGAAGATGTCGGTCCCAGTCTCGTTGATGGTTAGAGACTACTTTTGACAAATACCGATTTATTGTTCTATTCATCCGTTCAACCATGCCATCAGACTGCGGGTGTAATGCAGTAGTTCTGGTTTTCTTTATTCCTAATATCTTACAGATATTTTGGAACAGGGCGGACTCGAAATTCCTTCCTTGGTCGGAATGTATCTCTCGCGGTACTCCAAATCGGCAGATGCATTCTTTAACCAAAACTTCAGCGACCGTTACGGCTTCCTGGTTGGGTAATGGGTAGGCCTCAACCCACTTAGTGAAGTAGTCCATTACTACCACTATGTATTTATTTTCCTCATCAGTTTCTGGGAATGGTCCGGCCACGTCAATCGCAATGCGTTCGAAGGGACTTCCAACATTATATTGGCGCATTGGGGCTCTTCTTTTCCTATGTGGCCCGTTACTTCCCGCGCAAACCACACATTTCTTGCACCACTCTTTAACATCTTCTTTGCAATTTACCCAGTAAAATCGTTCGCGCACTCTCTCAAGGGTTTTATTCACTCCAAAATGTCCAGATCCGTCGTGGATCTCCTCCAATACTTCCGGTACTCTATTCCTAGGAATTATCAGCTGGGTCCTACTCACAGTACCTTCAGTATTTTCTACGACACGTTTCAGGAGGCCCTCTTCAACCACAATAGAATCCCATTGCGCCCAGTACGATTTTACACTTTGTGAGTGTCGTGCAACATCTTCCCAAACTGGTCTGCTATCGCCACGTTTCCAATCCAGTATGATTTTCAAGTCCGAATCATTCTCTTGGTCCTTGCGAAGGTCTTCCATTTGCCAACTATCATTTACTACTGTTGTTCTGGCGATGGTAGAGAGTTTTTCTTCTAGACGACTGCAATGCTTGCATTCGTCCTGGCAAGGTCTTCTTGATAATGCGTCAGCATTACGATGGCTTGTACCTGCTCGATGCTCAATAACAAAGTTATATTCTTGCAATCTTTCAATCCATCTAGCTGCCTGACCTTCAGGATTCTTAAATTGTAGCAGCCATTTGAGAGCAGCGTGGTCAGTTCTTATAAGAAATCTTCTACCGTACAAATATTTGTAGAAGTGCTCCACGGATTTCACGACTGCCAAAAGTTCTTTTCTGGTGACGCAATAATTCCTCTCAGGTTTTGACAAGGTCTTACTAAAATAGGCAATAACCTTCTCTTGTCCGTCTTGTATCTGGGAAAGAACGCCACCAATTCCAACGTTGCTGGCATCTGTATCTAAAACGAATTCTCCTTCTGGTAAAGGATAACTTAGGACAGGTGCACTTGTCAAGGAATATTTAAGTTGTTTAAATGCAGCTTGACAGTCCATCTCCCAGATAAATTTTCTGCCTTCTTCAGTAAGCCTTGTCAATGGCTTCGCTATGTTGGCAAATCCAGGTACATAGCGTCGGTAATATGTACAGAGACCAAGGAAACTTCTCAATTCGTGTTTATCTCTCGGTACTGGCCAGTCACTCACAGCCCTTATTTTCTCCGGGTCAACTGCAATGCCCTTACCAGAAACTACGTGTCCAAGATAATGAACTTCTTTTTGAAATAAGTGACACTTCTTTGGACTGAGTTTCAGGTTAGCCTTCCTCAATCTTTGGAAAACCTCTTCCAAGTTCTTCATGTGGTCCTCGAACGTTTTTCCTACCACAATAATATCGTCTAGGTAAACCAAACATGTTTTCCACGACAGTCCAGCTAACACGGTTTCCATAAGTCGTTCAAATGTTGCAGGGGCATTGCAGAGCCCAAATGGCATAACAGTAAATTGCCACAGACCGGTACCGATGGTAAAAGCTGTCTTTTCTTTGTCTTTTGGATCTAAATCCACTTGCCAGTATCCGCTCTTTAAATCAAGAGTAGAGAAAATCTTTGATCCTGCCAATGTGTCCAGTGTATCGTCTATTCGGGGTAGCGGGTAGCTATCCTTCTTCGTCACGTTGTTAAGTTGCCGATAATCGACGCAAAATCTTGTAGAACCATCCTTCTTCTTCACTAACACCACTGGTGAAGCCCATGGACTGCTTGAAGGTTCAATCACACCTTCCGTCCTCATGTCCTCAATAATTTCTTCTGCTTCTTCCCGCTTCGCCAGTGGTAATCTTCTTGCTGTTTGGCGGATGGGTCTTGCGTCTCCGGTGTCTATTTTATGATGGACTACATTGGTTCGCCCTTTGTCCTTCTTGTCCAATTGGAACACATCTTGATAGTTGCCAATTAAACCCTTAGCCTTGGTTTTCTGGTCGGCGGTCAAGTCCTGGAACGATGTTGATAGCTCCTTCAATAGAATATCCGGAACTTCACAGGTTGTGCTGTCTTTGGCCTTTACAGTTCGAATAATTGATGATACCGCTGAACATTCACCTACTACGGTCCCTTTTTTTAGTATAACGGGATAAAAATTAATGTTCATTACTCGAACTGGGATTATCTTGTCGGTTTTGAGCAAGGCCTTCCCAATTACAACTCCAGTCCCAGTTTTAGCATCATCATTTTTCGGCTGGAGCATGACAATGTTTCCCTCACAGAAGCTACCCTCTATCTGTGCTTCCACGATTGATTCGCTCCGTTCTGGGAGGGTTACATCTTCAGTTATTAATACTCGCATGGCATTGTCGTCTCGTGGATTTAATACCAGTTCTTCATCATTGACCATCATCACTCCATTCTTCAGGTCAAGTTTAAATCCATGCTTTTTCATTAAGTCCATGCCCAGAATGAATTCATCTTCTACGTCTGCTACCAGTGCGCGATGTTTAATGCACGTTTTTCCAATAATTATGCTCAAATCTATTTCTCCAGATGCGGTAGCTTGTTCTCCTGTGGCTGTGCGTATTTGCCACTTTGTTGGGAGTAGATGTTTTCTGCATATTTTTTTTTTGCTAAGTCAGGTCTGATAATTGTTTTTGTCGCACCCGTATCCAGCAACATTTTAACCGGCCTTCTGTCGATAGAGCCGTCTACATAGATGCTATTAGCTTGATGATGTAGGGATGCGACATAACTAATGGATTCTGGGGCTACTGGATTACGGGTCGACGATTGTCCCTTCGCATCAACCCGACTTAGTTTCCCGACTCCTTTTCTTCCTTTCTTGGTTCTGCTTTCTTCTGTTGTTTTCTGCAGAGCCTTTGCGGGTGACCTAATTCACCGCAACTCCAACAGCGGAGTTTCTTTCTTCCGGCAGCATTAATTTCAGACGTAATTCGTCTTATCTTGTCTTCTAGGTCCTCGATACTCTCAGCATCGATATTTCGCACTCGCGACTGGTTACGTGAAGCTTGTTTGGCTGCTTCATGATCTAAGGCATATGAAAGTGCGTCAACCAGAGTTTTTGGTCGAGCCAATCGCAGTGCTTGTTGAGTTTCATTGTCACGGACCCCATAGATAAATGATTGAGTGGCCAGACATTCCAAAACACTGTCAGGAGCTGTGGGATGTGCAAGACGAACTAAACGGGCTATATCAGCTTCGAATTCTTGAAGGTTTTCTTTAGAACTCTGATATCGATTCCTCAGTTGCGTCTGGTACACTTGCTCCAGATGCGCATTGCCATATCGCATATCCAATCGTTTAACAAGTTGTTCGTAATCTTCTTGTTCATCTTCTTTTAGGGTTTGTAGAATATCGATGGCTTCTCCACGCAGCGAAACTGTCAACGCTGTAGCTTTTTCTTTGGAAGTCCAGCCATTCGCTTTGGCAGCAGCTTCAAACTGTTTTACATAATTCGGCCACGAAGTCTTGCCGTCAAATTCTGGTGTTTTTATATGCAGTCTAGAACTACTTTCTGGTTTCTTTTCCTGAGTTTCATCAGTCTTAGCTGTATTAAAATTTGAAACCGATGGTAACGTAATTTTGGAGAAATTTTGCTGTAAATCTGCAATCCTCATGTCGTATTTATCTTTCAGATTTTTTAAATTGTCTTCTATTTTTTCTTCCAATTTATTTTCTAAATTTCTAGAACTTTCTTTCAATTGTTCGTTCAATTTTTCTTCCAAACTTCTAGAATTTTCCATTAGTTTTTCTTCCCATATTCTAGAATTTTCTGTTAATTTCTCTTCTAAAGTTCTAGAATTTTCTGTTAATTTTTGTTCTACATTTTCTATCAGTTCTGTTTTCAATGCTCTAGAATTTTCCTCAGATTTTCTAGAACTTTCCTCGAATTTTTGTTCTAATTTCTGTTCGAAAGTTCTAGAACTCTCCTCCAATTTTTGTTCTAATGTTTTAGAACTTTCTTTCATTTCTTCTAATTTTTGTTCTAAAGTTCGAGAATTTTCTACCAGTTTTTGTAAGTTTTCATCAGATTTTTTAGAACTTTCTGCTAACTTTTCCTCCATAATTTTACCAAAATCGGTGAAACCACCCGCAATTTCGAATACAAACTCATCTGGATTTTCACCAGCTTCTACTAAAGCTTGCCGTAGACGAAGTTGCAGAACAGCCTTGGGTCCCGATGTCTCTAACTCTCGGTCTTCCAGCTCCCTCTTGAGATCGGTTACTTTTAATTCACTTAATTTTACTTGTTTACCCGCCATTTTATTTATTTTTAATTTACACTTCACAGTTTTAAATAACCCCACACCTGACACCAATTGTAACGTTTTATTTATTTAGGTGAAGTGTAAAATTGATTAAAACACTAATATTTATATAACTAAGTTTAATTAAAGAAATATGAATTATAAAGAATAAATAAAAATAACTAACACTAAGAATTAACAAATATAAACACTAATTTAAGAACTAATTATTATTACTAAAGACTTAAACACTAAGATAATTTATTTAAACAATTAAAACTACGCAATATTTATTTCAACACTATTTATATCACTGTCTATTTATTTATATCACCATCTGCACACTACACGTATTAACACAAGACTGTTCTCGCGATCTTTTGGTCGGGGTATTTATATTAAAATACATCATTCTAGAAGATTCTTTGATTCCTTGAAATCAGAACAATGGGGACCGAACGGGCGTGTTCTGACCTGCACGCTAGCGGTCGCCGCCCGCGCCGCCGCCCGCGCCGCGACCCTGGGTTCGCTACAATATGTATTCAAGATTGTTGCCAATTTGATTGTTACTATAGTTATAAAAATAATGTAATTGAGTTGTTGTGACTTATGTCATATATGAAAATAAAGTGTGTCAATAAATTCGTGGCTTAAGTGTTACATTTAGATATATTTTCTTATTACCATCAAGTACAAATAACAATTTCTTCTCATGTATCTACATATTAGTATAGACTATAGAAGTAATATATAATATTAGATCTTTGATATTAGCTAGCTACTAAAATATTTTTGTTTTTCTACTCTCGTAATATATGCATAAATTATATTTTTATAATACAGACAACATGTGTATATCTTTACTTAGCAGAAAGCTAACATGCCATATATAAACATACAAAATCAATATGAGGTCATATTCTAGTGGTCCAGCTTGAAAATTAGTTCTCACATGGTATATATACTTTTAAATGATAAAAATATATAAGAACAGTGATTCCAACTGGTGGCTAATGAGAAACTCCCACTGCTGGGTATCCTTGGCACATAAGTTATTTTAGTAGTATGAATGTAGGGAGCTTATTATTTAAACCAGATATTTGTATCATGTAATCCTGGATAGTACCGAAGGACGTGCTCAACTGAACATGTAGCCTCTCTTTCTCCTACCCGTCTCAACCTATTTCCAATATACTTTAAATATTTCCCAAATTCACAGTCATTTCGGAAAACTAAAAAGAAAACTTACTGAACTAATATTTAACAAAAATAATACAATACTGCAAAAACATACGAAAATAAGTAAATAAATAAAAGAAAATGAAGTAATACATAGTGTAACAACTTAATATACAATTTACAACCTATCACCATGTAGTTGTAGTTGTAGTTGTAATCGGGGGGCCTCTGAGAAGCCGCATGCACTTAGGCCTGAAGGCCCATTGTGCTACCCGAGTGTACACAGAGTCCTAACAGAGTCCCGCTGCTTCAATGAAGCTAGCTAGCCTACTGCCAGGGATGCCCTGGATGTCGCAAGGCTCTAGGAATAGAGCCTCTACGTGTCTGTATCTGGTGCCCGCCAGAGCCACACATTCACAGAGCACATGTTCCGTCGTTTCTGCGACTAAGCTACATCTTCTGTACGACTCGTCGTCTACTACTCCGATCGTTTTCAGATGATTTCTGAAGAGATGTCCTGTAAACAAACCCACGCAAATACTAAGTTTTCTGTCACCATTCTAACCACCATTTTGAATAGTTCGAGGAGACATCTGGTGAGCTCGCTCGTTCCCTATTGTAACCAACAAATCTATTCATCTATCATTACCACAATAGGTTGAGTATGCTATTGAGAAGTTCCGATTTCCTTCGTAAAACGTAGGCCATAATAAGAAAGACTAATGTTGGTGTTAGACTGATGCACATGTCTGTATCTGATTTGACAGCCGTTTTTCTAACATGCGACTTATGTTTTCAGACGTCCGAAAGTTTAATAAATTTTTAATTTTAAATTTGATTTAAGTTACTTTACATTCATAAATTGTTATATGGAAATTGTATTTGTATTTTATCGAAAATGCACAAAAAAGTTATAGCTGCTACTAGGTTTATAAAAGGCATATGGGGGGTACTTCAGTTGTATTTTTTTTTTATTTTGCATGTAACAAAGATATTTGTCAAATTTTATAAACTTATGAATAACTCATTTTTTTTCATTACACAACCTGGTAGTTTTTAAAACTTCTTACTTAATCCTGGTGTTCTTATCCTGCTTTTTGTATCTGTTGCTAATTTTCTTGTGTCTTTCTAGTTTTCTCCTCGACTTCTTGCTTCCAGGTTTACTGGGTCGTCCTCTTTTTCTTTTTCCGATTTCTTTTCCTTCAATCTCCATGGGCAGGGGCGAACTTTGGCTTAGACTAAAGAGGCAATAGCTTAAGGCCTAAAAGTTTTAGGGCCCGGATTCGAACTTTTATAATTACGTTAATTTTTAATTTTATTCTTATACAGGGTGAGTTATCGAAATGTCCGTCTTCGGTATCTCCATTGTCGTTGGAAATACAGCATAAATTTATTAACATAATTTTTTCGTCCACTCCAATGTAACAACCCGCCTAAATTCAAATAATTAGCCAAGAGGTAAGTATTAGTGGGGCAAAGTTGATGAGTAAGTGATTTTGCTTCATATTGCTTTCACGATCAGACTTACAAAAATTCATTCGTTCAATGAGGTCTTGTACGGTTTTTTTTTTGTTTTAGCTTTAATCGTTAGAATAATGAAAAATATTAGACCCGTATTTTTATTTTTCTCCAAAGTAATCTTTAATAATGAAAAAACTGCAATTAAACATGATGTGCGTAAAAACGCGGCTAAATTACCCCACTTCCCCTCTTGTCTAGTGACGTATCAGAGTTCTTTCCTAACTTCACTTCGTTTCAAACGTCAAATGTAATGTTTTAATTTCTAAACTGACAAATTGAATAATCTTGTTCAAATATATTGGCACACAAAAGCCTTACAATGCTTTCAATCACGCACTGTCCACTTTACCAACTTTCAAACAAGCCACCATGCCCCTTCCATGCGTGGATAACTTCACCCCAAATAAAAATTATATTTCAAGAAATTAAATTATATATTATTCTGTTATATTATTACATTTAATATATATATATATATATATATATATATATATATATATACATATATATATATATATATATATATATATATATATATATATGTGCGGGATAACAGGGATGGATACCCAGGATATCGAGTATGGATGATGGAACAGTTGGTGAGATTGTAAATTTCACTTTCACACAACCACGCGAAAAACACTTATTTATTTACACACAGCACAAACAAAACTATACAAATAACAGATAAAACAAATGTAAATACTTTACGGATCAAACTGGAGCAGTACAACAATGGATTGATGAAAATGGAAGAAAACACACTTGAAACATTAAAAAAACAATTAAAATCGGCAACTATAAATGCATATTACGATATAAAAAAGGAAACCCATCTTTTTGTGGACACTGGACCAACAGGCTTAGGCGCAATATTAGCTCAACCAACAAATACTTCCGCAGGAGTAATAGCGTATGCAAGCAGATCACTTAATGATACAGAAAGGATTATTCACAAATTGAACGAGAAATGCAATTGTATGGGCAGTTCAACATTTCCATACATATTTATTCGGAACTCAATTTACAATCTTTTGCGATCATAAACCTCTCATTGATATTTTGGCCAACAAAAACTCACTAACATCATCAAGACTCGAAAGAATGCGTTTTAAATTAATGGGCTATAATTACAAGATTTTTCACCAACGTGGAACAGAAAATCCATCAGACTTTCTTTCAAGGCATCCAACACCTCAAAATACCATGGAATATATCGAACAATATGTCAATTATGTAGTAAATTCAGCACTCCCTGTTGCTTTAACCCGAAAAGAAATTGCAAATGCCACTCAACGAGATGAAACACTGCAACATGTGATGAAGATTATAAGAAACGAATGCAAAATTCTTTGTAATCATAAAAATGTACAAAAATTTGAAAAAATTAAAAACGAGATAAGTATAACACATGATAATATAATATTAAGAGGCTATAGAATTGTTATTCCAACACTTTTACAAGAAAGAATTATAAATTTAGCACATAGGGGCTATCAAGGTCTTGTAAAAACAAAACAACTCATTCGAGAAAAAGTGTGGTTTCTAGAAATAGATAAACAAGTTGAAAAAAAATAATTAAATGCTGTCTACCCTGTCAAGCCACAGTACCGAAAGTACAACGAGATCCAATTATTTCTTCACCATTACCTGAAAATCCATGGGAAAATTTAGCTTTGGATTTTGCAGGCCCTTTTCCGAACGGAAAATATATTATGATAGTAATAGATGAATATTCCAGGTACCCAATTGTCGAAATAACAGTTCAACATCGGCAGAAACTGTCATCAAGAAATTAAGAAAAATTTTTGGTGAATTTGCTATTCCTAAAGTTGTTAAAACCCATAATGGACCGCCATTTAATGGAACACAAGTGACAAAATTCTTATTTGAAAAAGGTTGTAAACATCATCGTGTTACCCCTTATTGCCCGGAAGCAAATGGTACCGTTGAACGTTTTATGAAAACAATGAAGAAAGTCATACAAACAGCAGTTATTGATCAATTGCCATGGGAGGAAGAATTACATGAATTTTCATTAAATTATAGAACCACGCCTCATAGTACAACAGAAATTTCGCCTTCAAGTATTCTTTCCAAATATTCATTCCAAACAACTATTCCCCAAATTACAACAGAAAATAACTCCCAACATTAAAAAAACAGATCTCAAAAACAAAACAAAGAATAAAATTTACACTGATGAAAATCGTCCTACTAAATATCATAGTATTCACCACTACGTTTTGTTAAAGCAGAAACAAATAAATAAATATACGCCTCCATATAATCCTAATCCTGTAGTAGTAACAGATGTCATAGGTAATAAAATTACTGCTAGGGACCAAAATCACGAGGTTACCAGAAATTCCTCTCAATTCAAGAAAGTATCTTCAGATGCCACAGAACATCCGACAAGTCAACAAACGGAAGCGTCTGCGACGTCAAATTCGCATATAATATCAGAATGCTCAGATTCAGAAGAAAATACAATAAACCTTCGAAGATCTGAAAGACAAATCAAGAAACCATCATGGCTACGTGATTATGTTTCATAATCAACCCTGGGAGGAAATGTAGGATAGTAGGCGGGAGTTTTGAGTAGAAAAAAACAATTAGTGAAATGTCATTACAAGAATAAATAGAAAATAAAAACATTGAATATAATTTGTGTGTTATTGTGAATTACAATATTACAAGTGTAAGTATTTTGTATTTTATATTTCTATATTGTAAGTAGTTTGTAAGAATAAAATTAGTGTTTAGATCATTATTTTTATCGGCTAAAAGCGTAATTATAAAATAATGAATATTTTCACATTGGTGGAAATTTTTATTTTGCTTATTCTTAACGGGTCGGTTAAATTAGCAAAATTTTTGAGAAAAATGCAAAATTATGTATATATCACTTTTTATTTAAATATGACTATTGAAAGAGAGCTATGAAAGACAACAAGTAAATTAAATGCAGAAATAACAAAAGTACACTTGAAAAGTTTGACAGCAATAATATTAACAATTATTTTACTAATTTATTTTGTGTTTGTTCCATAGCACTTTTTGAATAGTCATATTTAAATAAAAATGATACATACATAATTTTGCATTTTTCTCTAAAATTTTGTTATGTAAGGATATTACATATGGATATCGTTGAATTCAGAAAAAAATACTGAATCGAATAAGCAAATAAAAAAGTAGGTTTCCATTTAAAATAAGAAAGTTGTTGGTTTCTTTCTCAAGTGGTTTATATCAGTGGTTATAAGTAAGTTGGACTAAGGCAGAATCTGCGTCTTACAGGTGCTCCAACTCATTTTTAAAGAAATGTGCGGCAGCATTTAAATAATTACTTATGGGAACAGGTGGAGTGTCCTATAATCATGGCCACCTAGATCACCTGACCTCAATCCCTTAGATTTTTATCTATGGGGACATTTAAAGTCCTTGGTGTATGATAATCTAACCCCCCCCCCCCCTGAAACTGTTGAAGAATTGAGGATGCGGATTCAAAACTGTGCTGAAATTATTAAACAAAAAAATCGTATGGGTGTGGCATGCAGTATCTCACTAATTCAACGTAGTGCATTGTGTGTAGTTGTGGGAAATGACAATTTTGAACAACATTTATGAGTTGTGTTTATTCTTGAATTGACTGTCTCTGTGAACGTTCGTGGAATTATTATTATCAGGTGTCACAATCGCGCAGTGTGGTGTACTGCCTAATATTCAGGCTGTGTTATTGCCAAAGAAAACTGATAACTCAACATAAATTGTTATTAAACAATTATAAACAATCGGTTCTTATATACAGGGTGGCCCAGTGAAAATTATCAGCGCGATTTTTTGCCATTTAACATTAATTTTGCAAAAAACGCTCGAACACGACAATTATAATATAAAGGGGGACACTTAAATGGATTAGTACCAATGACATAACTTCAACCCAAAAATGGGTGTGGACTGCACCTCAAAAATGTTAAATGGAAAAGGGTATCAAATATGACACAGTTCGAAAAGCCTTTCAATTCTCTTTTCAACAGTTTTTTTTATTTTTCAAATCCGATCATTAGTTCCAGAGAAATATCGTTTAAAACAAATTTTGTCAGGTGTTCAAAATTGCAATCAGCCCTCGTATCCACTCGGCTATGGAGCATTTTGTTTTTGACGTTTTTTATTCGAAAATATGAAGGATACCCTTCAAAATACAATTTATTTTATCAAATATTTCAGTTAGAAAAGACCATATTACACAACATTTGGTTTTATTAGATGCAAAATGAAGTAATGTAACTAACGATACCATATACACCCGATTTTATTTAGCGGGACAGATGGAAAAAGGAAAAAACTGTTTTCCCATGTTATTTCCCTATGTCAAGGTTTTCAATATTCACTCTGTATATATACAGGGTAAATTAAACTAAACATCAATAACCTACAAGACCTGGTTCGAGACCACCTCAGCCCTACTTTTTTTTAATTAAATTATGCTTAAAATATCTTTATTATATCAGACTATTTTAATAAAATAGCAATATTCATATTTTTATAAATAAAAAAAATCCAAATATTTAATAGAATTATTATTTGCTGTCTGTCAAACTTAACAATTAATTCGAATTTAGTTTTTGGTGTACAATTTTGTATTTCATGTTTCGAAACATGATATTTTAAGTATAATTTAATTTAAAAAAAAATAGGGCCGAGGTGGTCTCGAACCAGGTCTTGTAGATTATTTATGTTATGAATCAGCCCTCGTATCCACTCGGCTATGGAGCATTTTGTTTTTGACGTTTCTTATTCGAAAATATGAAGGATAACCTTCAAAATACAATTTATTTTATCAAATATTTCAGTTAGAAAAGGCCATATTACATAACATTTGGTTTTATTAGATGCAAAATTAAGTAATCTAACTAAAGATACCATATACATCCGATTTTATTTAGCGGGACAGATGGAAACAGCAAAAAACTGTTTTCCCTTGTTATTTCCCTATGTCAAGGTTTTCAGTATTCATCCTGTATATATATATATATATATATATATATATATATATATATATATATATATATATATATATATACAGGATGAATACTGAAAACCTTGACATCAAATATGACACAGTTCGAAAAGCCTTTCAATTCTCTTTTCAACAGTTTTTTTTATTTTTCAAATCCGATCATTAGTTCCAGAGAAATATCGTTTAAAACAAATTTTGTCAGGTGTTCAAAATTATATATATATATATATATATATATATATATATATATATATATATATATATATATATATATATATAGATGCAAATTTTTAAAAAATTCTTTTACTTTCGTTATCTTCGTATGTCATACTACTCACCCTTAAATTTATGACTTTAAGTTCATTTCCACCTTGTACTGAGGCTTTTTAACTTAATTTCCGACGTAAATGTTTTAGTGCTTCTATTACCGCGGAAGTCTTTTTGTCCATTATGAGTATATAAATGTTGTCTCAAATTACGCTTTGCTGAAAATCTTTTTTTACAATTACAGCATTGGAATCTTTTTATTCCATTATGCAAAAATATATGTCTGTTCAAATCATGTTTATGAATAAATATTTGTTTGCATAGAATACACGATAAATATTTTATTTGTCGATATAATTTTATCTTATGACGCGATAAATTAGCTTTACGTATGAATAATTTGTTTTTAATATTACTTTGATGTTCTTTTTTATGCATTTTCTTAAAGTTTTTATTACAGAGGATACTTTTCTTTGGTTCAATTTGATTATTTTTGCTACAATTTTTGTCGTTTCCTTTTACAACTATTTTTTCGGGCTCAGCGGAACTCTTCTCCCACACTTCCTCCCGTGTGTCCGCCCTTGAGTTCTCCTCCTCTGTCTTGTGTTCTCTTTTTATTACTTTCAGCATATTCTTCTTTGCATATATTTTCCTTTATAGCATTATAAAGTTGTCGGTCTTGTGGTGTTTCTTCCAGTTGATCGTCCTTAAGATGTCTGTGTGCAATGCACGCAGCTGCACATATGGGGATGTCCTGTCTACCCGCAAGGCAGGGTTTAGGGATGCGCTGTTTATGTGCGGGTGACACTCCGGCCATGTTTCCTCTATAGTTTCTTTCTTAATAGACATCTCTTCTATCTTCTTGGGTTGGGTATCAGATGTGTCATTGTGGTCCACAACGGGGGCCCTGCCTGTGTGTAGCTACTCTCGACACTGAAATGTTTGAATTTTCTGAACGCGTAGAGGGTCCTTTCACAAGCTACACAGATGCGCAGTGGAATCCCCAACTTGACAATTGTCTGAAATGTAGAATCTATTCTCATAATAAACTCATACAATGTAGCAAGAAGGTAGTTTTATTCTCGTATTTGGGATAGTGATAACCAAATGGATATAGAGTAAAATGTCAATCTTCTTGACTTTTTTAACGGTCTCACAGACTGCTTTGAAGTCCATATGATATTGGTATCAATTTTTCGAAAACGGTATGAGAAATAATGATTTGGTGCATTGCAGTGAATTAGACTTTAAAACTGTCTGAATAATGTACAAGTTAAAATATTTTCTGAATTGAAATATAGAAGCTATAAGGGAAACAAGAAAATTAAAAAATTTACATTTTTGCTCATTTCTAGTCACCTATGCATTTTTTGGGAAAAACAAAACATGTATAAAATGACCTCCAAATGAACCAACTTTTGTCTAATTTAACCAACTTTTTCTCTTCTAGTTTTCGAAATCTCCATGCTTAAACAGTGTCATTGGTCACTTGTATGAATCGATATATAAATAAAAAAAAATTACAAATAATATCATTTTTTATAATATATATATATATATATATATATATATATATATATATATATATATATATATATATAATATAATTATTAGCTAATAGGGTACGTCCAATTTTACATCAATTTTTTTCTCAGTGTTTTTCCTGTATATTTCGGATACTCAAATCGCCGGTATGAAAAAAATTATTCGATCAAACGATTTGTCGATTGTAGAACATCGTCATATTCTCCCTTAACCTAACCTCACTTTTGTTATATTTAATAAGAAAATATACAGAATATATGTTAGATAAATTTAATTAGACTTACAATTTCAGGAATAAGATACTCCACTTCGGACACTATTCTGTCATCCACAGGGACGCAGTGGTAGTCCTTCGTGCACATAAAACACAAATCCATTACTCTATTTATATTTACTATTTGTCCGAACTATATATTTAAAACTTTGTAATAAAATTAGTAGCGTGATGTAATACCACCAACAAGAAAATATAGTCTTATGTGTCAACACAGAACTACTAGAATAGGCGAATAAAGTCAACTACTCGTCAACATGTCACTGGAATATCGTAACACTAGAACGCTAACTTGTAGGCTTTTATGCAAGCGAGAAACGAACCTGAGAGAGATAGATGTCTAACACTTCTGCGCATGCGTATTAATGTTGTACAGGCTGGTTTAAAAGTAGTTATTTCAAATTATCTGTTTTAATTACCAAATATATTTAAAAAATATTATTTCTTTGTTTATTTTTAATTATTATTGCATGATCTGCGCCTTATTATTAGTTTGTTGCTTGCGTGAAGCAAATGATCCAGTATCTTTACATAAGTAATTTTTATTTTTTTATCTTTTTCTACGACCACTAATATAAGTAGCCATTATTGTACAACTTAAAGGTTATGTAAGCATCACATTACGGAAGGCCGTGTGTTAAGTACGCCATCGCACAGTTAGGGAATTTTTGATTTATCGAAATTATTTTAGCCGTGTAAATAAGTCAAAATTAATTACAATTGGTTTAAAACATTACGTCTAATGAAAAAATAAACTTTGACTATAAAATCTCAGCAAGGAGGGTTGCAATCTAGTGGCTAGATGAGAAACTGCGAAGGAAGTCGCCATTTTGATAACCCAAGTATGACTCATGTCTTGTTGAGCATTTGAATAAGTTACATTTGCTTGCAATACATTCTAATTTAGCAGCGCGTTCTTCACTCTATAAAAATAAAATTTAACTCTAACGCAATTAATTAACTTTCTTTGCATATTTAACATTTAATTTCATCAGTATTTTGCATCGTACAATATGATAATGAATAATGAAACTACACATTGATATACATATTATGAATTATATTGCATATTGCTAAATGAGAATGAATTCCGTCGTGTAACTTAAATGTCAAGAAATAATTTTATTGCCTTATCATAGTAATTTTAAATAAAGGGTAAGAATATACATTTCTACTGTTCATAAACCTTATTTTATTTAAATAAAAGTCAATGGAAACTTATACGTACTTATTATGTATTATACCTACTTTATATATATATATATATATATATATACAGGATGAATACTGAAAACCTTGACATCAAATATGACACAGTTCGAAAAGCCTTTCAATTCTCTTTTCAACAGTTTTTTTTATTTTTCAAATCCGATCATTAGTTCCAGAGAAATATCGTTTAAAACAAATTTTGTCAGGTGTTCAAAATTATATATATATATATATATATATATATATATATATATATATATATATATATATATATAGATGCAAATTTTTAAAAAATTCTTTTACTTTCGTTATCTTCGTATGTCATACTACTCACCCTTAAATTTATGACTTTAAGTTCATTTCCACCTTGTATATATTTGACGGCTAATTTCATTTGATACCAAACACGACAAACTTCTGGCAACTTGTCGCAAAAAATAAAAGCCGATTGACATTTTTGCATACCAATACTTGTCAATTGCTTTCATTTGAAACCAAACACGACTTACTTCTGACAACTTTTAGCAAAAAACAAAAGTTGACACTTTGTTGAGTGTTTTCATTTCATATTAAACAGAAAATATATTTGA
Source organism: Stenolophus ochropezus (assembly GCA_035578165.1). Classification (NCBI taxonomy): domain Eukaryota; kingdom Metazoa; phylum Arthropoda; class Insecta; order Coleoptera; family Carabidae; genus Stenolophus; species Stenolophus ochropezus. Next base: position 8,965,685 of record JAQOWZ010000012.1, on the reverse strand, counting down.
TAGCAGTTTACCAAAAACAAAAGCCATTTATCCTTCTCAATAATAATATAATTAAATTGGTTGTTGTGATTAATTTCTATGTAACTATATTTTAAATTTACATATAATAACAGGATTTATTAAATTTTTATAAAACCTCAGTTAAAATTCAGTAGAAATATTTAATTTTATCTAGTTATTTATTAAACATTAGACAATACTGTTTCTAGGTACATTTTAAATTTTAAAATTATAATTAGCAACCTGCAAATTATTGCACGTACTTCATTTTAGTCATGAAAAATGTTACAATCCTTATTGATTAATTTGCTCACTTTTAATGTGTATTTACTTCGATTCTCTATCCTAAAGAGCCACTTCCTAGAGATGGCAGCACTACTGACTGACTTATAGGGAAAACATTGTATTTTACATAAGTGCTAGTGTTATTTACATACTTTGTTTTCAGGATATTTTGTTATTTTTAATTAGATTCAAATTTGTTTATCGCAATTTCAGATATATACATTTATTTAAATAATGCAGTGCGGTCTATGGTCGAAGTAGAAGCAGATTATAAAAGAAAAATAAGATTCACAATTGCGGTTATCTGCTTGTTAACTACTTATTTAATTATTTTTAGCTGGACATATTATTTTATATGATTACAAGGCAGATTAACTGAATAATATAGAAATAATTTGGTTGTGTCTTCAAATATCTAATTTGAATTTATCGTAATTACATTAAATACAATTGTCACTTCGGAGAAATGTGTATGTATTTGTAAAGCAGATGGAGAGTAGGAGTAGTGCAAGCAATCGTTGCTTTATTATTATATTTATTTATTTTTGATATAAATACACCATAAAAATTTAAAAATATATATTTCATAATACCTATAAATTCCCTACTTTTTTAATGTTACAGATTTTATTCGATATGTTCTTTGTTTTGTACGTCTTTCTCCTGATATAGCTCAATTTCTGGTATTTTTATCGTTTTTTCTTCTCTATCTTTGTTATAAACAATTAGAAGATGTTCCCTTACTCGTTCGTCAAAATTCATGGTTTCAGCAAGATGGTGCTCCACCTCATTGTTGAAAAAATGTGCGGCAGCCAATTTTTAGGTACCCATTTTACACTGTTTAACATAAAATTCAGAAATGATAAAAATAAAACTCATCTGGAGACCTATTCTGTGGCACGTATCACTTGTCACTAGTGATAAGTTGATGACGTCAGCTCGTGATAGTTTGCGAGTGATACTTTAGTTTCTTTTGAGTGATTAGGTTTTTTCCAGTACATGTTTACGTTGGCAATTCATTCAAATATTCAAAATATGAATCACATAATAACAAGCAGTTATTCTGGGATCTCTGTATCTCCACAAATTTTACTAATTACTTATTTAATGTATATATTGTTAATATTTTCTACGTTTTTGTAAATATTATCTATATTTGCAAAAATACATTATACAAAGAACTGAATACAAAAATTACGAAAATATATAATACAAAAATTATAAAAATACATTATACAAAATACAGAATACAAAAATACATAATACAAAAATTACAAAAATACATTATAAAAATACAAAAATTACAAAAATACAGAATACAAAAATACATTATACAAAATATAGAATACAAAAATTATAAAAATACAATACATAACATACAAAAATAAAAAATACAACAATTACACAAATACAAAACACAAAAATACATATATTATATATGTCAATACGAAACATCATCCTGGGCGTTGTCAGCAACTGGTGGAACTTCTAAATCAATTTCATCGTATCCTGGTTCTGGTTCCTCGACATTGTAGTGTTGGGCGATATTGTGCAAAATGGTCCTGGATCACATTAAAACTGAAAAAATAAGATATAATATTAAATGGAACGTAAAATATACGTATACAAATAAATACCCATGCTTCAAATCCTGTCTTTGGATATTATTTCTCGGAAATTGTATCCACTGCCGCATATATTTATTAACACATTGGTAAATTCCTTCATGCTGCGGTTCACCATCGCTGACTGACACATGCCAACAAATTGTTGCCAACGCTTCGTTGGTAGCTCCCAAGCGCAAGGAAGTTCAATCCAATTAGAATCTGAAACAAACAAAGTATGACAATATAACAATACTATTTTAAAATATTATTATTGATATGATTACTCACTCGCATGTTGTTCGGTATTCTAGAAGGCGCGTCTTGGCCAGCATCCATGTGCGAAACCAAAGTATTTATCAAATACAGGCACAGATTTAAATTCTCGCTCTGAGATACTGAACGGATCTTGCATATCTCTCATATGCCTTCTAAACAACCGGTCTTCTTCTCTTCTTTCTTCATTATCCAACTCTTCAAATCACTGCTATCTGCCCGTGCAAAAATGCCATACTTCCTTGAATATAAAAATAAAAAGTATTATACTTTTGAAAATTTGATTTATTTTTCACTTACCTATAAGCAAATAATAGTACGTTCACCTAAACACAAATAAACTAAACTAAAATTTCAAAAACTCCACAAAATGAAACCAAGAAAAATACACTGTATCACACGCCCACTCTGTATCACTAGTGATAAGTATCTAACACTACCTGCATTGGTGGTGAAAAGTCTACCACTTAACATGACGTCATACCGAGGTTTCACATCAATTCTCACAGATGGCAGAACGTCTTTCACCTAAAACTTATCACTTATCACTAGTGATATGTGCCACAGAATAGGTCTCCTGGGGTATTAAGTTGAATTTTGACCATCGTCGTTGATTAAAGAAACTATAGAAGATTTAACATTTTAGTTACACAAGAGTTTGTTATTCCACAAGTGCGTTATTGCATTACAACTCGAATTATATATTATACTCTTTCTACGATCACCATTTGACTGTTTTTCGGTCACATGACGATCACACAATCCACTGAAAGAATGGACACATCACTAGTAAATAGTGCCAACTACAGAACATAAAAACAACTACGTCAACTGTCAACTTCTAAACAATGAATTTATACTATTTACAACCCAATAAAATAGTACTATGTAGAATATTCAGATTTTAATAAAAATAATTATAAAATACAAATAGTAACAGGTAAAATATGTATACATCGAAAATAAAGTAAATACAAAAATTTAATTTTTTATTGTCCTTTTAAACAATATAATTATAATTGTTAAAGTAGGTATAATACATAATAAGTACGTATAAGTTTCCATTGACTTTTATTTAAATAAAATAAGGTTTATGAACAGTAGAAATGTATATTCTTACCCTTTATTTAAAATTACTATGATAAGGCAATAAAATTATTTCTTGACATTTAAGTTACACGACGGAATTCATTCTCATTTAGCAATATGCAATATAATTCATAATATGTATATCAATGTGTAGTTTCATTATTCATTATCATATTGTACGATGCAAAATACTGATGAAATTAAATGTTAAATATGCAAAGAAAGTTAATTAATTGCGTTAGAGTTAAATTTTATTTTTATAGAGTGAAGAACGCGCTGCTAAATTAGAATGTATTGCAAGCAAATGTAACTTATTCAAATGCTCAACAAGACATGAGTCATACTTGGGTTATCAAAATGGCGACTTCCTTCGCAGTTTCTCATCTAGCCACTAGATTGCAACCCTCCTTGCTGAGATTTTATAGTCAAAGTTTATTTTTTCATTAGACGTAATGTTTTAAACCAATTGTAATTAATTTTGACTTATTTACACGGCTAAAATAATTTCGATAAATCAAAAATTCCCTAACTGTGCGATGGCGTACTTAACACACGGCCTTCCGTAATGTGATGCTTACATAACCTTTAAGTTGTACAATAATGGCTACTTATATTAGTGGTCGTAGAAAAAGATAAAAAAATAAAAATTACTTATGTAAAGATACTGGATCATTTGCTTCACGCAAGCAACAAACTAATAATAAGGCGCAGATCATGCAATAATAATTAAAAATAAACAAAGAAATAATATTTTTTAAATATATTTGGTAATTAAAACAGATAATTTGAAATAACTACTTTTAAACCAGCCTGTACAACATTAATACGCATGCGCAGAAGTGTTAGACATCTATCTCTCTCAGGTTCGTTTCTCGCTTGCATAAAAGCCTACAAGTTAGCGTTCTAGTGTTACGATATTCCAGTGACATGTTGACGAGTAGTTGACTTTATTCGCCTATTCTAGTAGTTCTGTGTTGACACATAAGACTATATTTTCTTGTTGGTGGTATTACATCACGCTACTAATTTTATTACAAAGTTTTAAATATATAGTTCGGACAAATAGTAAATATAAATAGAGTAATGGATTTGTGTTTTATGTGCACGAAGGACTACCACTGCGTCCCTGTGGATGACAGAATAGTGTCCGAAGTGGAGTATCTTATTCCTGAAATTGTAAGTCTAATTAAATTTATCTAACATATATTCTGTATATTTTCTTATTAAATATAACAAAAGTGAGGTTAGGTTAAGGGAGAATATGACGATGTTCTACAATCGACAAATCGTTTGATCGAATAATTTTTTTCATACCGGCGATTTGAGTATCCGAAATATACAGGAAAAACACTGAGAAAAAAATTGATGTAAAATTGGACGTACCCTATTAGCTAATAATTATATTATATATATATATATATATATATATATATATATATATATATATATATTATAAAAAATGATATTATTTGTAATTTTTTTTTATTTATATATCGATTCATACAAGTGACCAATGACACTGTTTAAGCATGGAGATTTCGAAAACTAGAAGAGAAAAAGTTGGTTAAATTAGACAAAAGTTGGTTCATTTGGAGGTCATTTTATACATGTTTTGTTTTTCCCAAAAAATGCATAGGTGACTAGAAATGAGCAAAAATGTAAATTTTTTAATTTTCTTGTTTCCCTTATAGCTTCTATATTTCAATTCAGAAAATATTTTAACTTGTACATTATTCAGACAGTTTTAAAGTCTAATTCACTGCAATGCACCAAATCATTATTTCTCATACCGTTTTCGAAAAATTGATACCAATATCATATGGACTTCAAAGCAGTCTGTGAGACCGTTAAAAAAGTCAAGAAGATTGACATTTTACTCTATATCCATTTGGTTATCACTATCCCAAATACGAGAATAAAACTACCTTCTTGCTACATTGTATGAGTTTATTATGAGAATAGATTCTACATTTCAGACAATTGTCAAGTTGGGGATTCCACTGCGCATCTGTGTAGCTTGTGAAAGGACCCTCTACGCGTTCAGAAAATTCAAACATTTCAGTGTCGAGAGTAGCTACACACAGGCAGGGCCCCCGTTGTGGACCACAATGACACATCTGATACCCAACCCAAGAAGATAGAAGAGATGTCTATTAAGAAAGAAACTATAGAGGAAACATGGCCGGAGTGTCACCCGCACATAAACAGCGCATCCCTAAACCCTGCCTTGCGGGTAGACAGGACATCCCCATATGTGCAGCTGCGTGCATTGCACACAGACATCTTAAGGACGATCAACTGGAAGAAACACCACAAGACCGACAACTTTATAATGCTATAAAGGAAAATATATGCAAAGAAGAATATGCTGAAAGTAATAAAAAGAGAACACAAGACAGAGGAGGAGAACTCAAGGGCGGACACACGGGAGGAAGTGTGGGAGAAGAGTTCCGCTGAGCCCGAAAAAATAGTTGTAAAAGGAAACGACAAAAATTGTAGCAAAAATAATCAAATTGAACCAAAGAAAAGTATCCTCTGTAATAAAAACTTTAAGAAAATGCATAAAAAAGAACATCAAAGTAATATTAAAAACAAATTATTCATACGTAAAGCTAATTTATCGCGTCATAAGATAAAATTATATCGACAAATAAAATATTTATCGTGTATTCTATGCAAACAAATATTTATTCATAAACATGATTTGAACAGACATATATTTTTGCATAATGGAATAAAAAGATTCCAATGCTGTAATTGTAAAAAAAGATTTTCAGCAAAGCGTAATTTGAGACAACATTTATATACTCATAATGGACAAAAAGACTTCCGCGGTAATAGAAGCACTAAAACATTTACGTCGGAAATTAAGTTAAAAAGCCTCAGTACAGAGCAAGAGAGCATCCGAGTAAACAAAGCGTGGCCATGCTCTGTGTGTCATAAGATATTTAGATTTAGAAGTCAATTGGATCAGCATACAAAAATACATTCCAGAAAGAAAAACTATCAGTGCAACGTCTGTAGTAAATCATTTACGCTGAAGACTTATTTAAGTATGCACATGAAAATCCATTTAGAAATAAGAGAACATAAATGTAATGACTGTTTTAAATCATTTTCACAAAAGCATATTTTAATTAATCACATGAAAATTCATTCCGATATAAAAGACCATCATTGTGATATCCGTAGTAAATCGTTTAGAGAGAAATTTCATTTAAAATATCACATGAAAATTCACTCTAAAAAAAGTAAATCATAAATATAAGTCTCGATTAACTGCTCACATAAATTCATTTTAAAACTAGATATGTTACAAAATTTAATGTTTAATAGAATAGTCTTGCGGTTAATGTTAAAACAGACAAACACCGAGAAAGGAACCAGGTTGCCCGCTTACTGGTTTCAGCACCGGGAATCTACCTCTTGTGCAAATCAATGTGAGCAACTGGTACATTTATTATTTAACAAAATTCATATTAATTATTATTGTTATGACTCTTCTCTCGCTTCAATAAACATTTCGACCTTCGTTGACATTAAATATTTTAGTATTTTACATGTAATTAATATTAGGAATTATAAAACCATATTTTAATCGTTTTATGTGGCATTAAATTTTCATTCTGATGAGAATCCTGTTGAGAATTTGTTGGCCATAATAAGAAATACTAAAGCTGGTATCAGACGATGCACATGTCTCACTAGTTTGACATCCGCTTCTCTAACATGCAACTTATGTTATCAGACGTCCGTAAGTTTAGTGAATTTTTAATTCTAAATTTGATTTAAGAGTAACTTACAGTCATAAATTGTTATATGGAAATGATAATTCAATTTTATTGAAAATGCACAAAAAAATTATAGCTGCTAATACTTTTATCAAAGGCTAACGGGGGTACTTCAGATGTATTTTTTTTTATTTTGCAAGTAACAAAGGTGTATATTATTTTAAATTATTAACAAGATAAGAGGAGTTGACTAGTGAGCCTGTCACTTGTAAATGAAAATATATTTGTCAAATTTTATAAACTTATGAATAAATTACTTTTTTAATTACACTACCTGGTAGTTTTTTTTTTGTATCTGTTGCTACTTTGCTTGTGTCTTCCTAGTTTTCTTCTCAACTTCTTGCTTCCAGGTTTACTGGGTCGTTCTTGAAAACGGTACGCGATAAAAAATTTTTAAAGACTTCAGTAAATTTATAATAGGGAGTGAGCGAGCTTACTAGATCTCTCACCGAACTATTCAAAATGGAGGTTACAATGGTGATAGATTATACATTGTATATTATGTTGTTACGTTAAGCTACACTTCATTTTGTTATATTTACTTATTTTCATATATTTTTGTAGTATTTTATAATTTTTATTTTTGTTAAATTTTAGTTCAATAAGTTTTCTTTTTAGTTTTTCGAAATGACTGAGAATTTGGAAGATATTTTTAAGTATAATGGAAATAGGTTGAGATGGGTATGGGAAAAAGAGGCTACATGTTTAGTTGGGCAGGTCCTTCGGTGCGGGCTAGTACACACTTACATACTATCCACGATTACATCACACAAACATCGAGTTTCAATAATAAGCCTCCTACATTCATACTATCAAAATTACTTATGTGCCATGGAAACCCAGCAGTAATAGTTTCTAATTAAACACCAACTGGAATCATTGTTTTTGTATATTTTGTCATTTAACAGTAATTTACGATACAAGTAATGCTAAGTACAGATATACACATATCTGTATTATTGGCGAAGCCAACGTAGATGTCAGCGCCGTAAGTGGCAAATATTGAAAGTTTAATACCCTGTATAGTGTACATTATTTGACATATGCACTGTGGATTAAATATTATGACTTTATTATTAGTTACTGGTTCATATAAATAATTTTACTAATTTTAGTGAAAACTTATATAGTTTACGTAAGCCATAGTTATTTTGCTTTTGACGTTACATCTAAGAAATTATTATTATTCTTTAACTTTATATATTTATTTTCAATTATTTATATGAAAGATGAAGAAAAAGAAACGGTAAAAATACCAGAAATTAAGCCACATCAGGAGAAAGACATGCAAAACAAAGAACATGATGTATACTTATGTAGCTATCGAATAAAATCTGTACCATTTAAAAATAAGGAATTTATAGGTATTATGAAATATATATTTAATTTTTTTTATGATGTACTTATATAAAAAATAAACATAATAATAAAGCAACGATTGCTTGCACTACTCTCCATCTGCTTTACAGATGCATACACATTTCTCCGAAGTGACAATTGTATTTAATGTTATTACGATTGATTCAAATTAGATATTTGAAGACACAGCTCAGTTATTTCTATATTATTCCGTTAATCTACCTTGTAATCGTATAAAATAATATGTCCAGCTAAAAATAATTAAATAAGTAGTTAACTAGCAGATAACCGCAATTGCGAATTTAATTTTCCTGTTATAATTTGCTTCTACTTCGACAATAGACCACACAGCATTATTTAAATAAATGTATATATCTGAAATTGCGATAAACAAATTTGAATCGAATTAAAAATAAAAAAATATCCAACAAAGTATGAAAATAACACTAGCATTTATGTAAAATACAATGTTTTCCCTATAACTCAGTCAGTAGTGCTGCCATCTCTAGGAAGTGGTTCTCCCGGATGTCTAAAAAAGTAGGTGGAAACGTTCAACCGCATTCACGTGTGTCAGACATGTCAAGGTTTGTCTTAAAACTGAACAGTGATTATGTTAAAAGGGGTACAGGTAGCTTGAAGAGTATATTATTAAAACTTAGTTTGTATTTCAGACAATTACCAAGTTGGGAATTCCACTGCGCATCTGTTCCGTGTGCGAGGGGGCCCTCGACGCCTTCGGCAAATTCAAACTTTCCAGTGTGGAGAGCAGCCGGCGCCTAGAGAGCAGCATCAGGGCCCGCGGGGCCCCGGGGCCCCCGCTACACACAGGCAGGGCCCCCGTTGTGGGCCACAATGACACATCTGGTACCCAACCCGAGAAGATACTAGACATGTCACACACACACACACACACACACACACACACACACACACACACACACACACACACACACACACACACACACACACACACACACACACACACACACACACACACACACACACACACACACACACACACACACACACACACACACACACACACACACACACACACACACACACACACACACACACACACACACACACACACACACACACACACACACACACACACACACACACACACACACACACACACACACACACACACACACACACACACACACACACACACACACACACACACACACACACACACACACACACACACACACACACACACACACACACACACACACACACACACACACACACACACACACACACACACACACACACACACACACACACACACACACACACACACACACACACACACACACACACACACACACACACACACACACACACACACACACACACACACACACACACACACACACACACACACACACACACACACACACACACACACACACACACACACACACACACACACACACACACACACACACACACACACACACACACACACACACACACACACACACACACACACACACACACACACACACACACACACACACACACACACACACACACACACACACACACACACACACACACACACACACACACACACACACACACACACACACACACACACACACACACACACACACACACACACACACACACACACACACACACACACACACACACACACACACACACACACACACACACACACACACACACACACACACACACACACACACACACACACACACACACACACACACACACACACACACACACACACACACACACACACACACACACACACACACACACACACACACACACACACACACACACACACACACACACACACACACACACACACACACACACACACACACAGACACACAGACACACAGACACACAGACACACAGACACACAGACACACAGACACACAGACACACAGACACACAGACACACAGACACACAGACACACAGACACACAGACACACAGACACACAGACACACAGACACACAGACACACAGACACACAGACACACAGACACACAGACACACAGACACACAGACACACAGACACACAGACACACAGACACACAGACACACAGACACACAGACACACAGACACACAGACACACAGACACACAGACACACAGACACACAGACACACAGACACACAGACACACAGACACACAGACACACAGACACACAGACACACAGACACACAGACACACAGACACACAGACACACAGACACACAGACACACAGACACACAGACACACAGACACACAGACACACAGACACACAGACACACAGACACACAGACACACAGACACACAGACACACAGACACACAGACACACAGACACACAGACACACAGACACACAGACACACAGACACACAGACACACAGACACACAGACACACAGACACACAGACACACAGACACACAGACACACAGACACACAGACACACAGACACACAGACACACAGACACACAGACACACAGACACACAGACACACAGACACACAGACACACAGACACACAGACACACAGACACACAGACACACAGACACACAGACACACAGACACACAGACACACAGACACACAGACACACAGACACACAGACACACAGACACACAGACACACAGACACACAGACACACAGACACACAGACACACAGACACACAGACACACAGACACACAGACACACAGACACACAGACACACAGACACACAGACACACAGACACACAGACACACAGACACACAGACACACAGACACACAGACACACAGACACACAGACACACAGACACACAGACACACAGACACACAGACACACAGACACACAGACACACAGACACACAGACACACAGACACACAGACACACAGACACACAGACACACAGACACACAGACACACAGACACACAGACACACAGACACACAGACACACAGACACACAGACACACAGACACACAGACACACAGACACACAGACACACAGACACACAGACACACAGACACACAGACACACAGACACACAGACACACAGACACACAGACACACAGACACACAGACACACAGACACACAGACACACAGACACACAGACACACAGACACACAGACACACAGACACACAGACACACAGACACACAGACACACAGACACACAGACACACAGACACACAGACACACAGACACACAGACACACAGACACACAGACACACAGACACACAGACACACAGACACACAGACACACAGACACACAGACACACAGACACACAGACACACAGACACACAGACACACAGACACACAGACACACAGACACACAGACACACAGACACACAGACACACAGACACACAGACACACAGACACACAGACACACAGACACACAGACACACAGACACACAGACACACAGACACACAGACACACAGACACACAGACACACAGACACACAGACACACAGACACACAGACACACAGACACACAGACACACAGACACACAGACACACAGACACACAGACACACAGACACAACAGACACACAGACACACAGACACACAGACACACAGACACACAGACACACAGACACACAGACACACAGACACACAGACACACAGACACACAGACACACAGACACACAGACACACAGACACACAGACACACAGACACACAGACACACAGACACACAGACACACAGACACACAGACACACAGACACACAGACACACAGACACACAGACACACAGACACACAGACACACAGACACACAGACACACAGACACACAGACACACAGACACACAGACACACAGACACACAGACACACAGACACACAGACACACAGACACACAGACACACAGACACACAGACACACAGACACACAGACACACAGACACACAGACACACAGACACACAGACACACAGACACACAGACACACAGACACACAGACACACAGACACACAGACACACAGACACACAGACACACAGACACACAGACACACAGACACACAGACACACAGACACACAGACACACAGACACACAGACACACAGACACACAGACACACAGACACACAGACACACAGACACACAGACACACAGACACACAGACACACAGACACACAGACACACAGACACACAGACACACAGACACACAGACACACAGACACACAGACACACAGACACACAGACACACAGACACACAGACACACAGACACACAGACACACAGACACACAGACACACAGACACACAGACACACAGACACACAGACACACAGACACACAGACACACAGACACACAGACACACAGACACACAGACACACAGACACACAGACACACAGACACACAGACACACAGACACACAGACACACAGACACACAGACACACAGACACACAGACACACAGACACACAGACACACAGACACACAGACACACAGACACACAGACACACAGACACACAGACACACAGACACACAGACACACAGACACACAGACACACAGACACACAGACACACAGACACACAGGCACACAGGCACACAGGCACACAGGCACACAGGCACACAGGCACACAGGCACACAGGCACACAGGCACACAGGCACACAGGCACACAGGCACACAGGCACACAGGCACACAGGCACACAGGCACACAGGCACACAGGCACACAGGCACACAGGCACACAGGCACACAGGCACACAGGCACACAGGCACACAGGCACACAGGCACACAGGCACACAGGCACACAGGCACACAGGCACACAGGCACACAGGCACACAGGCACACAGGCACACAGG